>OY755038.1:59114235-60381735 GCA_963576565.1 Aspidapion aeneum
AACAATATATTCAAGAAAAGAACGTGTTTTCATTGCAGTCAAAGTTTTTTACTGTGAATACAAAATCTTTTACCGTGAATAATGGCGAAAAACACAATATACATCTTATAATATATATAACATATTTTTATATTGTAAAACATTTAAGTGTGACGAAGTATAACGTTGCTGTGTATAGCAGTAAAATTATCGAAAACTTGACGATCCTAATTTACTTTTGTATATATTTTGGCTGAATAAATATATTGTCTATTGTCTATTGTCTATGTTTGCCAACAACAGTGATTTATGTTCTGCGGAATTTAGAAACGTTAAAATGTTAATGTATTTAATGAGTTCTTTTGTATATAACTGAAAGTTTTTTTACAATATTATTCGCCTACTTTTACTTATTTCAATTTTGAGGTTAGGTTATATGTTTTTCTTTTTTGTTTAATATGCCACTTACAATAGATTCAATTAAATACCCAATCATTATTATTTTAAGCATTAAGAAACAATCAAAAATTTCTTTCTTAAACCAAAATTTTCTAAAAACATTTTGTTTCAAAGAATTCTTATGATCCTTCATAACAAATTTCAAAACACCAAAATTATTATGAAGTGAGCTTTTTAATGGCCGCTTGACATTCATATTTCTTAGGCAAATCTCCTGGTTTCATTCTTCTTTTAGTTAGTGAACTCATTAAATGGTACCCCATATAGGTTTCCATATCATTGGGCAACTGTAATAATAAATTAATTCATCGTACTACCTAGTCCTGCCTATGCACTGCCTATTCTTGCATATGCATTTAGCCTGCATGTGCACTGCTTATCCTGCATATAGAGGTACTCCCTAGTCCTGTCTAATAACTGCCTAGCACCGCCTAAAAATTGTACACCTTTCTGTCTATTAGAGTTGTTCACCCCTTGTAATAAACATAACCTCAAAAATTTCATCGTCATTTACGAAATAGTTATATATATTATAGACAACGTGAGAAAAATTAAGATGTATTAGATAAGGCCCTTGGGTCCCTTCGAGCATGTTCTAGCCGCTTTTTCCGTTCTTTTACTGCTGTAGGCACATGAATAAATAGTTTTTCAGGTATTCCTATGCTAGTATTTGAACACTGAGGCACTACACATCACCTATAGGACATTTTTTTCCATAAAAAACAGTAAAAACAGAGACCAAAATCAAATAAACACTTGAATGCCGTGTATCTGTTTGCGAGTTTACTGCGCTGTGACGTCATTGCAACGCCATGCTAGAAATGAGCGTTTTAGCGGCAAATTCAAATCGGAAATTAGAAAACTGGATTTTAAATGTAGTCATGATAAAATATACTATTTTAATAATTTTGCGTAGCAAATTAGGGATCTATGTATCATTCTAAACTCTTTTCTAAAATTTGTCAAATACCCTATTGCTTTGCCAATTCTGTCTGCATTTAAGTTCCTTAAAATTAATGAAAATGACAGAATTAGCTATTAAATTACTATGCTGGTATAGTCCGTAAAACATTGGTTAAAATAAAAATTGTTATTTTAAAAATTTTAATGAATCGTACACGGGTTTACCTGGCGGAGACGAATACAACGACTACCAATTAAAAACATAAAAATAAACGAGCCTCTTTAAATGATCAATAAATGGTCAAGTTTGATTCTGTCCGTCATCTTGGATTTTACCTATATGCCGAACAAGGCTAATCAATTCTGTGCAACGTGCAGTCGGCTCCATTAAAACTGGTGATTCGAAGTTCGAAGTTTTATTGAAAAACATTTTGTTCCGCTTTTTTGGCCGATCCGGTATAATACTATTACGTATTAGCTGTTAATACATTTGCAAAAAATATATAATTTTAGACAACCAAACCGACGGAATATTCTTCTTTAGTATTCATTTAGAGATCATGAAAATCTGTCAAAATTTTCTTGACTGAGTGTTTCCTGCATACAGTACTTTCTTCTTAAAAACGAGGGAATATACGTACAATTTTTTTCCATCATTCCATTCAAAAATTTTAATGGAAATATCATGAGTGGGTGAGACTAATTTTAGATCGAGCTGAATAATGGGTTAGCTTGCTTTTATACCTAGATTGAAAAGCTATTTTAAATTTAATTAACAAAGTGACAAAAGAACATTATTTATTTAAAAATATTTTGCTTAATTTTTTAAAAGTTCGTAAATCTGGAGATACCAGAAGATAGCAAAGTTAATTCTGTTTTCTACCAAACTGTAGCACGGCGAAAGGAAGGGTAATGTTAGAGGTTAAACGGCTGAAACGATTTTGACAAAAGAGGTGTCGTTGAATTGCTACTGATCCCGAAGGTGCTATAGGCGATATTTTTTTAAACAGGAATTAACATGGCGGTCTTCGGACGCCATTTTGTCACGTGAAGTAGGCTCTACGGCATAATTCCTTTGATTACCCATTGCAAATGTCCTCTAATTTGCTGTAGTTACTTTGTAAATCTTCCTGTTCCCACCCATCTTCGCATAATTTTATCAAATATAGAGCGATTTTAAAAATTCTTTTTGCATACGCTTTCAGATTTTTTTTTCAACACTATTTTACTAGTCTCCCTCCGCCTCTCCCTCACCTCTCCCCGAAATCCTTATTAGTAATAGTTATAGCTATAACTTTCACAAATATAAAGCGATTTGAAAAGTTCTTTCTGCACACTTGAAGACATTTTTACAACATCATTTTGCTAGTTTCTTCCTCTCCCTCTCTTTTGAGAAAACTTTTTGACACTTATCAGCTTTTTACCATAACAAATAGTCCAACAAAAAAAAATAGTAAAAAGTTGTCTCAAAAATAATGATATGGAGTTTAGTTGTAGTTATACCTTTCACAAATTTAGAGCAATTTCAATAATTCTTTCGGCACATGCTTAAGATTTGTTTCGACACCATTTTACTAGTTCCCTCCTCCCTCTCTCCCCCCCACCTTCACTCAATGAAAGGTAACACTGTTCGCGTCCGTAGAAAATCTACACGTACTTTTTGGGTAAAGCTAAAAGAATTATAAATGCATAGTGCTTTTTATAATCCTGAATAAGAATTAAACCTAAAAGTTGGAAATACGCGCCTTTAGCTGTGGTGCTATTTTTATTTTACTTTAATAAATAAAAATAATAATAAAAAAAACACCCAATTGCTAAATTTACTTGTAACTACTAGTCGCAGTTAGGGACAAAATTACCCAATCCCCTGACTAGTACTTATAAGTTTTAGCAGATTTTTTTTAGTTAAATCTTTTTTTATTTATTAAAGTAAAATAATAATTAATTACGTTAAATTAAAAGGCGCGTAGCCGAGCACTAAAGCTAAAGGCGCGTATTCACTTGAACACGAATCGCTGCAAGACCAAACAAATGCCTTATTCATTAAAATTTTGATGGCGAGGCAAGCTTTCCGAGGCAATGAACAGGGCAGCGATCCACCCGTGCGAAACGTAGAGACAATATAGACCATATGTACAATTTTTTTGTTTTTATTTCATTTTATCAAACTAAGACTAATTTTAAGTCGAGCTAAATAACGGGTTAACCTACTGTTATACCTAAATTGATAAGCAGTTTTAAATATATTAGTGACTCATTAGAATAACGCTATGCAATAATAGTGTGAGTCCAAATTTTGACAGTTTTGCATTGGAATATGACAGCTAATCTTTCAACATAAGGATTTTGTTTACTATACGAACCGAAATAAAGACTGTCGAATTTAATTATGAATAAATAAATGACTTGGTTTTAAATTCGACTTTGGTGTGTCAATTTTAAAAGATCAACTGTCAGCCTGCAATGTAAATCTCTCAAAATACTGCCTGACACTACTATTGCAAAGTGACACAAGATCATTATTTACTTAAATAATAAATCTGGAGATGTCAAAAGCAAGCAAAGCTAATTCTGTTTTTTAATTAAAGTAAAATAAAAATTCATTACATTAATTAAAAAGGAGCGTTAGCCGAACACTAAAGCTAAAGGCGCGTATTTACTTGAGCACAAATACGCATGCTTCGCTGCAATGCCGAACAAATGCCTTAATCATTAAAATTTTGATGGCGAGGCAAGCCTTCAGAGGAGGCAACGAGCAGGGCAGCGATCCACCCGTGCGAAACGTTGAGACAATATAGATCATTCGTACAATTTTTTTTGCCTTTATTTCATGTTATCAAACAATTTTAATTTAAATATCATGAGTGGGTGAGACTAATTTTAAGTGGAGCTGAATAACGGGTTAACTTACTTTTATACCTAAATTGATAATCTGTTTCGACTTTGGTATGTCAATTTTAAAAGATCAACTGTCAGCCTGCAATGTAAATCTGTCAAAATACTGCCTGACACTACTATTCCAAAGTGACACAAGAACATTATTTACTTAAAAACATTTTGCTTAATTTTTTTAAAGTTTTTTATTTAATGTAACAAATTTTTATTTTACTTTAATTAAAAAACAGAATTAAATTTGCTCGCTTCTGGTAGCGTGAATAAATTATTTATGTAAACAAAAATCCCCTATACTTAGCCATACAAATTTTATGTTTTAGGCTAGAAATATTTTTGGTTCATCAAACCATTCGAACCGTATCAAAAACAGTTGGTTATTGTAAGAGTGGAGGGGCAGCAATGACCCTTAGACTACTGTGGAAAATTCAAGAATTTTTGCAAAATATTAAAAAATTTCCAAAACTATTAAAAAATAATGTTTTTTACCTGTAAGCATTTTCGCAATTAATTGAGTTGCTTTCTTAAAAAAATTTCTCGTGGCGCTAATAAACCAGCTGAATTTAGTGACCTATGGCAACCCGTGGGATAGTTGTGGAAGATTATTTTTTATACGACTGTCTTGTAAAAGGGGGTTTTGCGCACGGAGAACACGATCTGAAAATGGCATTTTGCGCACGCTGTGTGCAAAACGTTTTGCACACGCTTATGTCATTTTTGCGCACGCCTATGTCATTTCTGCATACGGGTCTCCCGTCATTGTGATTTTTGTTGTTGTCACCCATCAATATAATTTGGCTTAGTTCCGTAGCAACCGTCACTGCTCGTATGTTTTGTTGATTAGATACGTCAAAAAATTGTTGAATTTTTAAAGTTTTGTTGTAGAAATGTCGGAAATAAAAACAAGTTAAATTAAAATTTGATTTTTCTTTCTTTATTAGCAGTCGTATAAAAAATATTGTAAAAAACTCGTTTGAAAACCTCTTTGCACACTCCCTCGACTTGTAGACCTCGCCTTCGGCTCGGTCTACCAAACTGTCTCGATCATGTGCAAAGAGTCGTTTTCAAACCTTGTTGTTTAAATAACTATTAAACTACCCGAAATCGATTGGTAATACATCACACAATGTTAAGTCACTGTAATTTGAGTAAGTAAGTAAGGTGTGACGTCATAAATCCAAGATGGCAACTTTTTTCATGTACTTTCACAAACTTTGGCTTATAACTTGCTAAATTAGCTTTACAGAAAAACTGTTAATATATTTTTTGTTTGCAATAGAACAAAAATTAAGACAGCAATAAGCTCGATATCCTAGAAACTAACAAATATATTAATATAAAAAATAGTATAAAAAAAAAACATTGAAAAGGTTAGACAACCCCAAATTGATTAGTTATGTATCATATAATTTCAAATCGTCGGATGTTTGCCTCAAATTTATAAATAAGAGCGCCTGTGTTATGTCATAAATCCACATTTCATTTTTTTTCACAAACTTTTGCCACATTCACTTGTTTCACTGATTTGTTTGCAAGAAAACAGCAATTAAATTGACGTTTTAACGAGCTTTATGTCTTAAGAGCGAATTCGTGAATGAGCAAGAAAGTTTAAGACTACCCTCGATTAGTTGGGTCACTTTTTTATTTTTTTTTTCAAACTTTGGCTTATAACTTATGCTATAAAAAAAGGTTTTTATTTGAAAAAGAACACCAATTATTATGAAAAGCAATCAAGCTTTATGTCTTAACAACCAACAAAGTTATTAATTTTTTTTGGGTTATTCCTTTTTAGTATTTAAATATATATATATATATATATATATATATATATATATATATATATATATATATATATATATATATATATATATATATATATATATATATATATATATATTTATATTTTATTTGTTACTTTTTAAGATATAGGTTTAATTAATGTCTTATTATATATTAATTGATGTGTTTTGCAAACAAAAACTTTTATGACAGTTTTTCTGTAAACTTAATTTAGAGAAAATTATAAGCCAATGTTCGTAAAAATGAAAAATGCCGCCATTTTTGATTTATGGCGTCATATAGGAACTGATACTTAAATTTGAGGCCAAAACTCAGCGAAATGACATTGAGTGATCCATCACCAATCGATCGAAGGTAGTCTAGTAGTATAAATTTTTTAACATTAAAAAAAAAATTTTAGTTCTTGAGATATAAAGCTTACTAAACCAACAATTCAAATTGTTTTTCTATTGCAAACAAATCATAACTTATACAAATTCTCTGTAAGGTTAATGTGGCCAAAGCAAAAGTTTGCAACAAATCGCAATCTTGGATTTATGACGTCACACAGACGCTCTTACTCAAATTTAATGTCCAAAACTTACTTGCTCATTTTTTTTTTGGTAAAAAAAATCACTATTTTTATTAAAATTATTATCTTTGTTAGTTTTTACAATGTAAAGCTAAATTCTACATCTTAATTGGTGTTCTACTGCAAACAAAAAACATTTTATGATTCCTTTCTGGTCTGTAAAACTTATGTAGCAATAGTTTGTGAAAAAAAAACATCAAAAAAGCCGGCATCTTATGACGTCACACAGGCCTTTACTCAAATTTGAGGCAAACACCCGGTGACCTAAAATTGTGTGATCGATTACCACTGGATCTAGAGTAGTTAAACTAATAAATGATGACAATCCTCTTAAGAATATTTAAGGTCAAGTGGCGTTAAAAAAATATATCTTTACTGCTGATAATATTTAAAAATTAAATCGAATCAAAAAAAGAGAAAACAATAATTATATAGTAAAAAACATAAAATAATTATTTATTTTATCAAATATCTTCAAAACAAATTAGTTAAATTTAAAAAAGTTACATTTTTAAAAAAATATTAAAATACCTCTTTAACAATACTCATGTGTTTATTTCCCCGTTTTAATTTTAGTAAAAGTTATTAAATGAACAGAAACTGAAACAATATGAATTGGTTTTAAAAGTATTTTTTTTTTAAATTTGTTATTAACTTTGGTATAAATACATTTTTAGACTATCGATTTTTAATTTGACTGTTCGAGTTTTTACATTGCGGAGATTCGGAATAACGTGGGTTAGATTTAAAAAGGTCGCACTGAAAATTTCAAAAAATTAACATAAAGAAGATAACAAATATTTTTAAACATTTATTGAATTAAGGGATTAACGCGTTTAGTTTTAATTGGCTTTTTTATTAAATCATAGCAAGCTGCTTAAATTTCAGCCAGTTTCGGCTTTCATAATCTACCATAATAAAATATACCGGGGGAGCAATTTTTTTTCACTATAACTTTTAAACCACACCATCTATTTTAATGGGACAAACTGCATTTGGCAGAGAATTAAGCAGAGTTTTGACCAAATATCTTTTTTTGTCTGCTATCTCAAAATCCAAGATGGCGGACAAAATTAAATTGTACCCTTCAATGATGCTCGTTTATTTTTATGTTGCAAACTTGTTTTAATTATTTTTTTAAATTAGTAAAAAAGCTGTCTCATGTCTGCATTTATTTCGTCCTGGTAAGAATTGATTGCTTTTTAAAGATCATGATCAAAATTTATTGCCATCCTAAAAGTTAGGATGGCGACATAATCATACTTGATTCTTCAAAATGGCGTGATTATTCTTATTTTCTAAAAATCTTTTAGTTTTTATTTTAACTTATAGAAAAGCACTACTTTTCCTTCGCACGACAGGGTACAAATTAGTAAAAGCGGTGTAGTGTTTCTCGAGAAATCAATTTTTGTTTCAGCCATTGTTTTACAGATTATACGATTGCATTGTCAATCCTGTCTGCATTAATTTCCTTGTAAACTCATTATTACTGAACCAATCTTAGTAAAATAAAAAGAATTTGTTGAGAATTGATTGTTCTTTAAAGATTATATTCAGTGGCGGATCCAGGATTTCCGGGGGAGAGGGGCCAAAGTTGCAGCAAACAAACGAAATTTTTTAAAAAATAAGTAGAATTTGTGATAAATTTTAAATAAATGATGCTCCCAAACTAAAAATTAAGTTAATATGTTTGGAGGGGGGGCGGGCCCCTCTGCCCCCCCCCCCCTGGATCCGCCACTGATTATATTTGAAATTTGCCGCCATTTTAAAAATTAAGATGTCGGACAGAATCATACTTGACCCTTAAAAGAGGCACGTTTATTTATATTTTCCGAAAATTTTTAGTTTTTTTTTAATTTATAGAAAAGCTTAGCAAGGTACAAAGTAATAAAATCGGTGAAGTGCTTCTCACAAAATCTGATTTTGTTTTTTCCATTATTTTACAAATTATACGTTTGCATTGCCAATCCTGTCTACATTCAGTTCTTTATAAATTCATTATTACTAAACCGATTTTAGTGAAATAAAAAAAAATCATGGTGCAGACTGATTGAATTGGTTCAGTAATATCTAATGAATTTATAAAGAAAGGAATGCAAACAGGATTGGCAATGCAATCGTATAATTTGTAAAAGAAATGTTAAAACAAAATCAGATTTTGTGAGAAAACCTCAAAATTTTAAGTAAGGCATTGCAAAAGTTTTGAACAATATTCCGCATATTTTACTACTTTAAAAATTAAATATTATCCAAATCCTTTAAAAAAGAAGTGAAATCATAACAAAAACATTTCATGTAAAAAAAAGCCAAGTACGCGAAAATGGCATTTCGTAAAAAGAATTGAGAAAAAAGTAAAGCCAAGTTCTCCAATACAAATTTCAAAATGAAAGGTTCTTACTAGTTTGGAAATGTTTTTCTAAACTTGACTATTACGGCTATAAATGACTGTTAGGCACAGTGCTAAATTGAACATAAAGAAATTTGGCTGTAATAGTAAAGTTTAAAAAAAATTTCCAAATTAGTAAAAACCTTTCATTGTGAAATTTGTATTGGAGAACTTGGCATTACTTTTATCTCAATTCTTTTTACGAAATGCCATTTTCGCATACTTGGCTTTTTTTACATGAAATGTTTTTGTTATGATAGAGTTTGCCAATTTCTGTTGCCTGTCTGTCTGACGTTTCCTTTTCGGATTTCCAACTGATATTGGTATTAGCAACAAGGTTTAAACCCTGGCAGGGCCGTACTCAGGAAAAAAATTCTGGGTGAGGGGGATAAATATTTTCAATAAAAATTTGCGTCTTGTGCAATTTTTTTGTCTTATTTTTGTTGCTGAGAAATCTCTTTCAAGACACTTTATAAAGTACCTATTTTTATTTTGTGTAATTCATTCTTTAAAAATGAATAATAATCTAAAACAATAATTTTATCTCTATTAAATTATAGAGTTTGCCCATTTATGTTATCTGTCAATATGACCTTTTCTTTACGGGTCTCCAACTCATATATTAGCAACAATGGTTAAACCCTGGCAGGGCCGTATTCAGAAAAATAAATTCGTGGTGGGGGGATTAAATTTTTTTGTCTTATCTTTGTTTCTAAGAAATCTCTTTTAACACACTTTATAGAGTATTTCGGGAAGGATTGATTCCCTTTGATCCCCCCTAGGTACAGCCTTAAACCCTGGCCTTAGCTGACTGGAGAAAAGTTTGTTTTTGAAGATTTTTAAAAGGTATGTTACATTTAAGGATAGCTTTCGGGATACAAGTTTTTAGGTGTTCACTAATTTAGAAATATGATAGAGGAGGAATGGCCGGTTTTGAAGTACATTTTATTTTATTGAAATTTTATTTTGAAATAGAAAATCTTCTTGAAATGATTATTTATCAAGGGTTCATAAAAATGAACACTTCTTACATATAATTTTTGCCTATGTTTACATTGTTTCTGGTGATGGCCAGTCCCTTGAGACTGAAAATATGTATTAGCAAAGATGTGACTATTTTTTTTTAATTGTTAAAGTTGTTTGCTTATTTTGCAAGGTAAATAAATCTTGTTAAATAAATTTTTATTGAAGGAGACGATGTGTTGAATATTTTAAAGTATCGTTTTATTTTGGACAATAGTTATAAAAGTTATTATTCAATTACTAAGTCAACTTGGTTACTACCTCATGAGGGTTAAATTTACAAACCGACCCGGTGATCAAGGTTTGTAATTACTCGACGGCGCACGGAGGTCAGCTTGTCTAATTTAGACAATCGAACCTCAATATCGAACTATGTTCTATCATACCCACTAAGTCTTAAAAAAGGGTGTCCAATTACCTTATTAGTAAACCTCAATGCATAAAATCGACCAACTAACTCGTCACTTGTTACGACGACAAGTTATAGGCCGCTTGATAGCCTATCAAATGATTCGCACTTATTCCGCGCGGAAAGGCGATTTTCAAAAGTGCTCCAAATAGGTAAACTAGAGTTTATATAGTGATTTCTTCACGCATATTATGAACATGGATTAGTATCTTTAATTTTTACTATTAAACCATTTTCAAAGTTTTAATTTGCTTATTAGAAAAATTAGATAAAAGTTGTGTATTGAATATATATGGGACTGAAAACGTCCGTATCATTACGTATCAATTGCGTTTGTGACTTATTTTTTCAATCATGTATCATTGGTTTTATTTGTGCTATATTCAGCTGCCGGTTCTTGCCGGAGAATTAGCTATGATTTATTGTTTCAGCGTTGGCGCATGGGATTGACCGACGTAATTTATTTAACAAGACAGCGGTTTCAATCCGTTTTAAACTATGAATGTAAAAATAGTGAATATAAAGACTACTATCTATATTGATATATAGTATAGCAAGATTAATAGCAAAATTTTTATGAAAAAATTATGTTACATAAACAAAAGCTGTAAGCTAGTTACGTACAAGCTATTTGCTTAGGAGGTAAACACGATTTGCGACATTATTTTTGAAGGCACAGCATATTAAAATCACATTTTTTAAACGCTAGTTGACAATTCCGAACTTTCAGCATCCGTATGTCAAAATTACAACCATAAAATAATTGCGATCGTGCAGAATCGACAAGCCGAGGGTGTGCGGCGGTATAGTCTAAATTATACGCAGTTGTAATGACGTCACCAGGGGAGGAAAAAACGTATGGCGTAGATATTTTGTCAATCAATGTTTTTTGATTGACAGTGACGGATAATTCACATAATCAATTACCTACCTATTTAAATCATAGACACTACTTTTTTTAAAAACTTTATTATCACCGCTGTTTATAATATACTAAACAAAGATAAACAAAAATGACGTTATTACAAATGGGTATAATTTTAACTATAAGAACCATTGACTTCTATACCCTACGGGTAGACCCGGCATGGGCCTAAATTGCCATTATATCAAGCTTTTATCGCAATTGACCAAATACAAGTAAGAATTTAATGAGCAAGATAGGGATGAAAATAGAATTTCGGTTTGGTGAGTCCGGACACATGCAACATCGCAAAAATATTCTATTTGCTTGTCTTGGATAAAAAAGGGCAGTGGCGGCGCAAAATAAAAATTTTGAATTCCACTAGAATTTTTTATCAACAATTTTCTGTTTGAATAATAAATAATTCATGAATACTTAGTTGTGTATACTGTGTTTACAAAATTCTCTCTCTCTCTCTCTCTCTCAGTAAAAAAAAAGAGTAAAAAGAATTTCTAAGCATGCTAAGTGCAGTGGATGTATTAAAATTATTGTTTTCATCTTAGAACTTTACAAATGTTGTACCTTCCAGGTAAAATATTTTCTTTCTTTGAACAAGGGTCTTCTTCAACTCTTCTCTTCTTGGGTGGACTACAAGTTATGCTCGAGTCAAATGAAATTTCGGAACTAAAAATTTCAATTCGGAATGGGACAACTGGGCGCCGGGCCAATTCGGCGCCGCCAACAGGGCGCCACGCCGGGCCTGATGGGCGCCGGGCCAACTCAGCGCCGGACTATTTTTTTTGATACAATGTGCAGATAAAAAACAAAATAAATATGTTATTTACACAAAAATTTCAACATTTATTAAGTCGAGTGTTGAAATTTGGTAGGTGTAGTGTTCTGCGACTTTAAACACCGCCAAGTTCCATATTCGATACATATCGATGCATAAATAAGGATCCGCCATTTTAATTTTTTTAAGTTTGTTTTTCATCTGCACATTTTATCAAGAAAAAATATTTTAGTCCGGCGCCCAGTTGGCTCGGCGTCCAGTTGGCCCGGCGCCCAATTGGTGGCACCGAGTTGGCGGCGCCCAGTTGTCCTAGACTGCAACACATTTTAGGGGTCTCGTACGTTTTACCACCTTTCTTAAAACTACGAAGTTTCTTGAAAAATGATAATTTAATTGAAAAATTCTTAAAACCCCATTAAAACCCATACAAATTGCTACAAAAGAAGCATTTTCTCATTTCAAACTGAAACAAAACGGTCCCTGACGTCTATCAGCTGTTAACAAAAACTTGAAATAACTAAGGTCACTGATCGAAATCGGGTCAGTTTTTTTGGTCCTTTTATGAAAATGCACAATTTTTAAAAAAGCATGAAGTTCAAAACAAAATCAAGAAAATTATGATTTCTACATTTTTACAATTAAAAATTAGTTTAATTGAACATTATAACAATTTTTATTCCTTAAAAAATAAAAAATTAATAATTATTTACCAAAACTAAACAGAACCGATCCGTATCGAAATGAACCAAATCAAACCGAATCTAACGGTTCGGTTTGGTTCGGTTCGATTTGGTTAAACTAAACCGTACCTAACTGAATGTAGCTAAACCTAACCGAAACAAACTGAACCTAGCGGAACCCAACCAAACATAATCAAACTGAACCAAACCTAGCCGAAGAAAACTGAACCTAACCGAACCGATTCGAAACGAACCGAACCAAACCAGACCGAATCTGGCTGAACCTAACCAAAACAAATTAAACCTAGTCGAACCTAACCAAACATAATCAAACTGAACCAAACCTACCCGAACCAAACCGAACCGAACCGAGTCGAACCAACCAAACCAAACCGAACCGTTAGATTCGGTTTGGTTCGGTTCGATTTGGTTAAACTAAACCGAACCTAACCGAATATAGCTAAACCTAACCTAAACAATCCTAGCGGAACCTAACCGAACATAATCAAACTGAACCAACCTAACCCACCTAACCCAACCTAACCCAACCTAACTCAACCTAACCCAACCTAACGCAACCTAACGCAACCTAACCCAACCTAACCCAACCTAACCCAACCTAACCCAACCTAACCCAACCTAACCCAACCTAACCCAACCTAACCCAACCTAACCCAACCTAACCCAACCTAACCCAACCTAACCCAACCTAACCCAACCTAACCCAACCTAACCCAACCTAACCCAACCTAACCCAACCTAACCCAACCTAACCCAACCTAACCCAACCTAACCCAACCTAACCCAACCTAACCCAACCTAACCCAACCTAACCCAACCTAACCCAACCTAACCCAACCTAACCCAACCTAACCCAACCTAACCCAACCTAACCCAACCTAACCCAACCTAACCCAACCTAACCCAACCTAACCCAACCTAACCCAACCTAACCCAACCTAACCCAACCTAACCCAACCTAACCCAACCTAACCCAACCTAACCCAACCTAACCCAACCTAACCCAACCTAACCCAACCTAACCCAACCTAACCCAACCTAACCCAACCTAACCCAACCTAACCCAACCTAACCCAACCTAACCCAACCTAACCCAACCTAACCCAACCTAACCCAACCTAACCCAACCTAACCCAACCTAACCCAACCTAACCCAACCTAACCCAACCTAACCCAACCTAACCCAACCTAACCCAACCTAACCCAACCTAACCCAACCTAACCCAACCTAACCCAACCTAACCCAACCTAACCCAACCTAACCCAACCTAACCCAACCTAACCCAACCTAACCCAACCTAACCCAACCTAACCCAACCTAACCCAACCTAACCCAACCTAACCCAACCTAACCCAACCTAACCCAACCTAACCCAACCTAACCCAACCTAACCCAACCTAACCCAACCTAACCCAACCTAACCCAACCTAACCCAACCTAACCCAACCTAACCCAACCTAACCCAACCTAACCCAACCTAACCCAACCTAACCCAACCTAACCCAACCTAACCCAACCTAACCCAACCTAACCCAACCTAACCCAACCTAACCCAACCTAACCCAACCTAACCCAACCTAACCCAACCTAACCCAACCTAACCCAACCTAACCCAACCTAACCCAACCTAACCCAACCTAACCCAACCTAACCCAACCTAACCCAACCTAACCCAACCTAACCCAACCTAACCCAACCTAACCCAACCTAACCCAACCTAACCCAACCTAACCCAACCTAACCCAACCTAACCCAACCTAACCCAACCTAACCCAACCTAACCCAACCTAACCCAACCTAACCCAACCTAACCCAACCTAACCCAACCTAACCCAACCTAACCCAACCTAACCCAACCTAACCCAACCTAACCCAACCTAACCCAACCTAACCCAACCTAACCCAACCTAACCCAACCTAACCCAACCTAACCCAACCTAACCCAACCTAACCCAACCTAACCCAACCTAACCCAACCTAACCCAACCTAACCCAACCTAACCCAACCTAACCCAACCTAACCCAACCTAACCCAACCTAACCCAACCTAACCCAACCTAACCCAACCTAACCCAACCTAACCCAACCTAACCCAACCTAACCCAACCTAACCCAACCTAACCCAACCTAACCCAACCTAACCCAACCTAACCCAACCTAACCCAACCTAACCCAACCTAACCCAACCTAACCCAACCTAACCCAACCTAACCCAACCTAACCCAACCTAACCCAACCTAACCCAACCTAACCCAACCTAACCCAACCTAACCCAACCTAACCCAACCTAACCCAACCTAACCCAACCTAACCCAACCTAACCCAACCTAACCCAACCTAACCCAACCTAACCCAACCTAACCCAACCTAACCCAACCTAACCCAACCTAACCCAACCTAACCCAACCTAACCCAACCTAACCCAACCTAACCCAACCTAACCCAACCTAACCCAACCTAACCCAACCTAACCCAACCTAACCCAACCTAACCCAACCTAACCCAACCTAACCCAACCTAACCCAACCTAACCCAACCTAACCCAACCTAACCCAACCTAACCCAACCTAACCCAACCTAACCCAACCTAACCCAACCTAACCCAACCTAACCCAACCTAACCCAACCTAACCCAACCTAACCCAACCTAACCCAACCTAACCCAACCTAACCCAACCTAACCCAACCTAACCCAACCTAACCCAACCTAACCCAACCTAACCCAACCTAACCCAACCTAACCCAACCTAACCCAACCTAACCCAACCTAACCCAACCTAACCCAACCTAACCCAACCTAACCCAACCTAACCCAACCTAACCCAACCTAACCCAACCTAACCCAACCTAACCCAACCTAACCCAACCTAACCCAACCTAACCCAACCTAACCCAACCTAACCCAACCTAACCCAACCTAACCCAACCTAACCCAACCTAACCCAACCTAACCCAACCTAACCCAACCTAACCCAACCTAACCCAACCTAACCCAACCTAACCCAACCTAACCCAACCTAACCCAACCTAACCCAACCTAACCCAACCTAACCCAACCTAACCCAACCTAACCCAACCTAACCCAACCTAACCCAACCTAACCCAACCTAACCCAACCTAACCCAACCTAACCCAACCTAACCCAACCTAACCCAACCTAACCCAACCTAACCCAACCTAACCCAACCTAACCCAACCTAACCCAACCTAACCCAACCTAACCCAACCTAACCCAACCTAACCCAACCTAACCCAACCTAACCCAACCTAACCCAACCTAACCCAACCTAACCCAACCTAACCCAACCTAACCCAACCTAACCCAACCTAACCCAACCTAACCCAACCTAACCCAACCTAACCCAACCTAACCCAACCTAACCCAACCTAACCCAACCTAACCCAACCTAACCCAACCTAACCCAACCTAACCCAACCTAACCCAACCTAACCCAACCTAACCCAACCTAACCCAACCTAACCCAACCTAACCCAACCTAACCCAACCTAACCCAACCTAACCCAACCTAACCCAACCTAACCCAACCTAACCCAACCTAACCCAACCTAACCCAACCTAACCCAACCTAACCCAACCTAACCCAACCTAACCCAACCTAACCCAACCTAACCCAACCTAACCCAACCTAACCCAACCTAACCCAACCTAACCCAACCTAACCCAACCTAACCCAACCTAACCCAACCTAACCCAACCTAACCCAACCTAACCCAACCTAACCCAACCTAACCCAACCTAACCCAACCTAACCCAACCTAACCCAACCTAACCCAACCTAACCCAACCTAACCCAACCTAACCCAACCTAACCCAACCTAACCCAACCTAACCCAACCTAACCCAACCTAACCCAACCTAACCCAACCTAACCCAACCTAACCCAACCTAACCCAACCTAACCCAACCTAACCCAACCTAACCCAACCTAACCCAACCTAACCCAACCTAACCCAACCTAACCCAACCTAACCCAACCTAACCCAACCTAACCCAACCTAACCCAACCTAACCCAACCTAACCCAACCTAACCCAACCTAACCCAACCTAACCCAACCTAACCCAACCTAACCCAACCTAACCCAACCTAACCCAACCTAACCCAACCTAACCCAACCTAACCCAACCTAACCCAACCTAACCCAACCTAACCCAACCTAACCCAACCTAACCCAACCTAACCCAACCTAACCCAACCTAACCCAACCTAACCCAACCTAACCCAACCTAACCCAACCTAACCCAACCTAACCCAACCTAACCCAACCTAACCCAACCTAACCCAACCTAACCCAACCTAACCCAACCTAACCCAACCTAACCCAACCTAACCCAACCTAACCCAACCTAACCCAACCAAACCCAACCTAACCCAACCTAACCCAACCTAACCCAACCTAACCCAACCTAACCCAACCTAACCCAACCTAATCCAACCTAACCCAACCTAACCCAACCTAACCCAACCTAACCTAACCTAACCTAACCTAACCCAACCTAACCCAACCTAACCCAACCTAACCCAACCTAACCCAACCTAACCCAACCTAACCCAACCTAACCCAACCTAACCCAACCTAACCCAACCTTACCCAACCTAACCCAAGCTAACCCAACCTAACCCAACCTAACCCGACCTAACCCAACCTAACCAAACCTAACCTACCTAGTTGTTAATAAATATAGTAAAAGTTGTTAGGTTTATGTACAGGTGGTAGCCATTGTCTATAATCGTCGGAAATCGAGTTAGGATTAGTGTATGCGACCATAAACATTGAGTGGCGCGTGACTATTTGGTCTTCAAATTTTTTTAGGGAAATTTTTGCAAATCTTTTTTTCCGCACTCTGGGCACCCTAATAAACCGTAATCTGGTCACCCTACTCCATCCCAATCAAAGAAAATCGAAGTGTCACAAATTTTTTGTTGGTTTCTATTCTTCTTTTATATTATGTAGGACAAAATTATTAATTAAACTAAGTGACCTTATTAAGTAAGACAGCATGATGGTCAAATGACATTAGAAGGACATACACATATGATACCGGCCTGTAGACCGGTCGTGGTGGTCATATAATAATAAATATATACTTTCGCGATGAAAGACCAAAATTTAACTGAAAATTACTGTAAAGTCCGCAAAAAACATTAAATTTATCGAAATTTATAAAAACATAGATCAGTGTGTGTAACAATTCATCAAGATGTATGAAACTTGACCGTGACATGTCAAAAGTTTGGTTCGAAAAAACAAAAACAACTGGATAAAAACCGGTATGTAAGCATTTAAAAAAAAATCATTTTTAAGAAAATAGAATATTTGTTAATTTTCATGCAATGCAAAAAAAAGTGCGGGGAAGTGATACTTTCTGAATCAAAATGTGTGAGGGTAAAATCGCACGGTCGCAGAAAAAAACTATCTATCGTGACGCTACTGAACTTTCTCGTGTTTTAGCAAAAACTATCCGTCAAGACGACTTACCCATAAAATGTTGTTTTTTTATGGATTTTTTTCTTCTTTTGCACAAAAAACAATTTCGGACCATGTTTGGACTCAAATAGTTACTTCTAAACTTGTTTTTAAACGTTTTAAGATTTCTTTTTGTAATATTCACGCACAAAATTCAAAAAAATTCATTTCCGTACTTAGACAACATTGTCTATCAGTTTTTCCTGTATAAATCGACTAGCAGGTAGAATCACTCAAAATAAGGCAGGTGGATTAAAGGTAGCCAGCTGCTTTTCTGTCGCACTTATGCCGTCAGTGTGAAAGAGATAAAAGTACCCATATTTTATCTAGGGTATTATTAGCATGCAAAATCACCCTATCTTTGTCCGTTTCACATGTTCAATAATGTCTATCTCTGTTTTTATTGTAAAAGAAATACCCGCCCATAGGAACCAAATTGGATAGGGTCAATAAAAAATGCCTTGTCTTTCCGTCTCTAACGCCCTTTCAGGGCGTTATACAACTCAATGATAAGAACCATGTATTACTCATATTGTATAGGTACAGTATTTAATCTACAAGCGTGCGGCTATTTTTTTACTCAAAGTTTTGTACTCTTACAGAAAAACCCTCTCTCTCCTCTGACCATGTGTTCTTAAAAATGATGACTTAGTGGCCCTTATTTAAGTGAGTGGCAAGTTGCTAAAATCAGGTTCAGAAACAAATCAGAAAACACGTCAAATCCGTTGTTGATACCAGCATGCGGTATAATTGCTCAAACTCAAACTCAAACTCAAACTCAAAACATTTATTGCCGACAAAATCAAAACAATGTTTGACAAAGCAACGTCAAAACACGACATGCGGTAATGTGGTGTTTACCGCCCTTAAATAAGTGCCGCATGCTTATAAATAAAATTTGATTAGATTTGCATCAAAAGTGGTATAAACCAATTGTTTACAAAAACTTACCATTGAGTTTTCTGCTTCCACCATATTCTTTTGTTTCGACAACTACCAGCATTAAAAGCGTTATTATAATATGTCTTAAAATCTTTAACCGTAACTCCATTTTTAAAGTTCGACACAAAATTTTCAAAGTTTATTAAACAACATTTAAAATCTTTTGTAGTACAATATACAGAGATTGTGCAAAATTCACTTTTAGTTTTCTGGAGCTTCATCTACATTAAATTAAAAATTAGACAGTTCCAAC
This sequence comes from Aspidapion aeneum, assembly GCA_963576565.1. Lineage (NCBI taxonomy): Eukaryota > Metazoa > Arthropoda > Insecta > Coleoptera > Brentidae > Aspidapion > Aspidapion aeneum. The sequence goes on from OY755038.1 coordinate 59,133,740, forward strand.
ACGGATCACCAAACAAAGGTACACGTTTTAAAGGTCTCTTTTGAAATTTAGCCATTTTTAAAGTATACAGATTTTATCTTAGTTTAAAGCAGGCGGCTAATATTTAAGCTCAACACCATGTAATTAGAAACTTTCACCCATCCCTAATGAGAGGATGACGCACGGATTTTCACTTGACACAGCCCCACAGTGTGTTTTATGTAAAAATGTGTGTCCTTTCCCGGGCCTGGCCAGCCATTATAAATGGATACTGAAGAAGGGTTTTTCATATGATGGGCTGAAACAACAAAAACACATTAAAATCTACTAAAAAGCTTCTCGATATCATAATTATTATATGCATGATAATGTCGACCCACAAGATCTTCGAAAAAAGTATTTGCGAAACGTACATTAATCGAAAAATTAACCGTCGAAGTGTAGTAAATAAGAACCAAAAAAAAACACCCAACTGCTAAATTTAATTGTAAGTACTAGTCGCAGTTAAGTACAAAATTGATAGGTATACCTATGTTGTACGACATACTTCAACTTTTAGATTTGATGCCAAGCGCACGAAATTATATAGTTTTGTATTTTCATAAATCAGGTTATTGGGTTATTTTGTACCCAACTGCGACTAGCAGTTACAAGTAAATTTAGCAGTTGGGTGTTTTTTTACTTAATTTTTATTTTATTTTAGGTTTATTCTTATTTAGTCTTATAAAAAGCACTATGCATTTACAATTTATTTAGCTTTAGCCAAAAAGTAAATGTAGATTTTCTACGAACGCGAAGCTTCCATTGAGTGAAGGAGGGGGAGGAGAGAGGGAGTAGGGAACTAGTAAAATAGTGTCAAAAAAAATCTTAAAGCGTGTGCCGAATTTTTTTTTTAAATCGCTCGAAATTTGTTAATATTATAGCTACAACTATTACTAATAAGGAGGGTTGGGAGAAGAGGAAATTTAATGTTGAAAAAAAAGTATTAAAGCGTGTGCAGAAAGAATTTTTGAAATCGCTCTATATTTGATAAAATTATTAATTATGCGAATATGGTTTTTGAATAGAGTGGGGGGAAATGACAGGAGGGAAAATGGGTGGGAGCAGGGAGGACTACAAAGTAAGTACAGCAAAATAGAGGACATTTGCAAATGGTAATCAAAGGAATTTCAATAAAATCGCCACACATTTAGATAATTTGTATGCCTTAAAGCCTACATCATCTGACAAAATGGCGTCTGAAGAACGCCATGTTGATTACTGATTAAAAAAATATAGCCTATAGCACCTTCGGGATCAGTAGCAATTTAACGACGCCTTTTTTGTCAAAATCGGTTCAGTCGTTTAGCCTCTAGCGTGACACAAACATACATATTTACTTTACTTTCTTTCGCCGTGTTGCAGTTGGGTAAAAACAAAATATATTATATTTCCAGGTTTTTTAGTCACTTGTTTCCGTAGTCAGAAATTAGTATAATTCTGTGTTTGTGCTTCCGTTACTCATTAAAAACTTTTTGAAAAAATTTATGAAATTCCCAAAAAGGTATTTGCAAAATTTTCGTCATCCTTTCAAAAAACTGTCAAGATGCGTGATTCCAAAATTTAATTAATTTATACTTTAGGCAGAGTTGAAAATAAAGCAAACGGTATTGTTGTAAGGATGTAAATTTTGTTACTTGTGTACCCTCTGACATTTGTAAATTTTTGCCGAGGTTTTAAGAATGAGTTAATATCTAATGTTGATAATAACAATGGAGTGTAAAGGATTTAAAACCTTCCCAACTAAAAGCTTAAAAATAAAATTATGCATTTTTTTCAATATGTCGAAAACCATAGCTTAGTTCTGTTAACGTTTTTAGGGATAAAACTTGTTCTTGTTGTTTTATCCAACGACGAAAATCGTATTTTGATGTATTTTGTGGTTTAAAACAAACTTATATATATACCTTTTCATTTAAAATGTACTCAGATTTGTCCCTAATTTATCTTGCTCTAAAAATGGTATAGGATATTTTTCTGATCTGTGTTTAGCTAAATAAAAATAACAAAAAGGTTAATCAAGCCTGCTTTTATGTCATAATTGTATTTGTCAGGCAAATATTAGATAGGGGTAAAAATTAAAAATTATTTATAATAAAAAAAATTTGACGAGGGGGCGTAATTCTCCTGTTTTCCCTTTAATTGTTAGCAAAAAGTGCATTTTTTTCTGTGGGGGGTTATTACCACGTAAATTCTCCTCAAATCCGTGCTCTATTATATCTTATCTATATATTTGATTGAGCAAAAATTAAATTCAAAAATATGATAAAAATATTGTTAGACTATGTTATTAAAACCGCGCGGGCATATATCGCGCAATTAAAAATCGCACAAAACATAAATCACGCGGGCCAAAAATCGCGCGATGCGAAAATCGCGCAGACAAAAATTTTGTGGGCCAAAATTGCGCAAGGTTAATTTCGAGCAGGATCATTTGCGCGCAGTCATTTATCGCACAAAACATAACATTGCATGCAGGTTCGAAATCGCGCAAAATTTAAAAACGCGCATCAGAAAAATTTTAAATATTAAGAAATGGTGGAAAATTAAACCGAACCGAATCGAACTGAACCGAACCAAACATTCCAGAGATTCAAGAGGGTGTTAATCCGAACCGAACCGAACCGATCGGAACCGGACCAGCATATTTTTTCAAAAACAAAACTTCCCTGACTAGTTTCCCGGGATCCTAGAGTGTCTAAATGTGAAACGAACCAAACCAAACCAGCATATTTCTTCAAAAACAAAACTTCCCTGACTTCTTTCCCGTGATCCTAGAGGGTGTAAATTCGATCCGAATCGAACCGAAGCGAAACGAACCGAATCGACAAATTTATTATGCAACAAAAAGTCACAAGTATCAGCATTTTATTTTGACCTGTACCACTTTGAATAATGGGTCAAAATCTAGCAGGGCGTAGTAGTCGACGAAAAAATTATTTATAATATAATTTTTTTCTAAGGGGGTAATTCTCGTGCTTCCTGTATTTGTTAGCAAAATGGGCATTTTTTTCCAGGGAGGGGGGATTAATTACCTTGTTACCCCCCCCCCCACCCCCTCGAATCCGCGTTTGATTATATTTTATCTATATCCTTCATTGAGCAAAAATTAAGTTTAAAATTACGAGAAAATGATTTTCAGACTATATGTTACCTGCTCAAATCCTGATATAATTTCACAGCCAATTATCTTATTAAACACACAACTCTTTATTAATAAAGTTTTGCCGTTATTAACCAGTCTTTTTTAAATGAAAAGGGTACATAGGGTTATATTTAGAGAAAAATGTTTTTTTTAGCATAACCAGAAAAACATTCGGAGTAATGCTATATTTTGAAAACGTGACAATAAATCTGTCCCTATACCTGTAATAGATATAATATTTTATTAATCAAAATTAAAAAAACAATTTAAAATAAGAAAAGTGTTAGTGTGTAGCAATAGGCACACTTATATAAAAATATATCATAAATGTATACAATTTTAAAATAAAATGGTTTGTAACTTGCACAATAAGGGAAAAAGTAAGGGTGATATTTACAGTAAAACGCTTTGTACCTAACAGCTTTTACAAAAGAATATTTTTAAAATTTCCACCTATATATCCATTTATTTGATATTTTATAATAGAAGCCTAATACCTAAGTAATATTAAATTTTTATCATAAAATAAATTTAATGTTAATTCATTTCTACCGGAAAATAAATGTCTCTTTTATATCGATTTTTAAAGTATTTTATTAGAATTTTTCCATAGAAAAAGAGAACATAATGAATTCTGAATATTTAAATGGTCGTCTGAATACTTTAAAGATTTAAAGGGTTTTTCGAGCGATTCTCCAACTTTTCAATGAATGAAAATTGTCTTTGATTGCTGTCAGACTCCAGATTAAAAATTTTTAAGGTCTCTTTTTTACCTTTCGTAAACTGAAATTGTAACACAAAAGTGCCAATCAATAATATACATCAAAAATAATTTTGTACTTCACGCAAAGATGTGTGTGCTTAACTCGCGAGTGTCAGAAAGAGAAGAAAGAGTTGGTTTTGGTTAGTTTCCAACTTACTCAAGGTAGCATCTCCAAACGCACGTTTCTGTGTGTTTCGCGTCATCAGTCATAAGCCTATTTTAACCAAAACCGACTCCTACATATGAATAACTCGCATCCGTGAAACACGAGTAAACTCAAAGGTGTGGCGCCATTTAGTTATCTGGCTCGAGCACTCGAAAGTTGAAGCAAACTGGCATCGCCTTGTCTGAGACGCAGCTGCGCCATCTATAGACAAGTTTCGTCCATTGAATATGTTTTTAAAACCACGTAATCACTATAGGCTATAGGTAAGAGGTGTTGAAAAAGTACCTATTCGTTACTCGAGTACTTACTCGACAAATAAAGGAGTAACGAATACCGATCCGAAAATTAAATGATTACTTTCGTTACTTTGATTAGTTTGATTCCTTCGAGTTCAAAAGCAGGAAGCAACTATGATAACTTAAGTAACTAACGTTTGGACGCTTGCAGCCGCTTGCTCGGAATGCTCGGCCTCGGCGGTCGGTTGTCGGTTTGCAATTTTAAATATTAGTACGTTTTGCTCTTAACTCACGCATACCGATGACAGATGACGCATATTTTGTTTTCTTTGTCTTTCTTAGTTTGTTCCCTTGCGATTCGTCTCGTTGTTTTTGTCCAAACCTTTTGTATATTTTTTGAGTTCTCGTCTTAAGTTTGTTATTTTCGTCTCTTTTTTTATTTACTTTTAGATTTTAAGTATGTATTTGTTTGTATGTAAGGCATTAGATTTTTAAAATATGGTTGTACACAGAACAGTGCCTACGTAATTCCTACTTTATTTAATTTCAGTTGAATATTTTCATATTATCAACAACAAAAATACTCTGCCAATATATGGGCCCCTAAGCTCACACTACGTACTATAGTTATAGTGTACGTGTGAGCTAACATAACTAAAAACTGAAATATATTTTATTCAACTCCAGACTAAATTACCTTTTGTTTGATACCACACAAGCCATGTTTTGACTTGATTTTTTAAATCTACCCCCCCCCCCCCTTAAAAAACACAAAAACTAAAATGTATTTTGATAAACTCCGGACTCAATTACCCTTTGTTTGATATCACACACGCCATATTTTCACTTAAACTCTAATTTTTAAAATATGCCCCCACCCTTTTTTTTAAATAAATTAAAATGTATTTTGTTTAACTGTAGACTCAATCACCTTTCGTTTGCTATCACACACGCTATATTTTCACATAATCTCTAATTTTTTTAATCTACCCCCACCCTTTTATTTGGTTTGTGTTCGGTGGATTTTGTTCATTTTTAAATGGGACTATCTCGACCCAAGACCCAGCCTATGTACATTTCATTAAAATCGGCCAAGCGGTTTTTGAGTTATGCGCGTTGGTCGTTACAGACAGACAGACAGACAGACATACATACATACATAGATACATACATACATACATACATACATACATACAGACAGACAGACAGACAGACAGACAGACAGACAGACAGACAGACAGACAGACAGACAGACAGACAGACAGACAGACAGACAGACAGACAGACAGACAGACAGACAGACAGACAGACAGACAGACAGACAGACAGACAGACAGACAGACAGACAGACAGACAGACAGACAGACAGACAGACAGACAGACAGACAGACAGACAGACAGACAGACAGACAGACAGACAGACAGACAGACAGACAGACAGACAGACAGACAGACAGACAGACAGACAGACAGACAGACAGACAGACAGACAGACAGACAGACAGACAGACAGACAGACAGACAGACAGACAGACAGACAGACAGACAGACAGACAGACAGACAGACAGACAGACAGACAGACAGACAGACAGACAGACAGACAGACAGACAGACAGACAGACAGACAGACAGACAGACAGACAGACAGACAGACAGACAGACAGACAGACAGACAGACAGACAGACAGACAGACAGACAGACAGACAGACAGACAGACAGACAGACAGACAGACAGACAGACAGACAGACAGACAGACAGACAGACAGACAGACAGACAGACAGACAGACAGACAGACAGACAGACAGACAGACAGACAGACAGACAGACAGACAGACAGACAGACAGACAGACAGACAGACAGACAGACAGACAGACAGACAGACAGACAGACAGACAGACAGACAGACAGACAGACAGACAGACAGACAGACAGACAGACAGACAGACAGACAGACAGACAGACAGACAGACAGACAGACAGACAGACAGACAGACAGACAGACAGACAGACAGACAGACAGACAGACAGACAGACAGACAGACAGACAGACAGACAGACAGACAGACAGACAGACAGACAGACAGACAGACAGACAGACAGACAGACAGACAGACAGACAGACAGACAGACAGACAGACAGACAGACAGACAGACAGACAGACAGACAGACAGACAGACAGACAGACAGACAGACAGACAGACAGACAGACAGACAGACAGACAGACAGACAGACAGACAGACAGACAGACAGACAGACAGACAGACAGACAGACAGACAGACAGACAGACAGACAGACAGACAGACAGACAGACAGACAGACAGACAGACAGACAGACAGACAGACAGACAGACAGACAGACAGACAGACAGACAGACAGACAGACAGACAGACAGACAGACAGACAGACAGACAGACAGACAGACAGACAGACAGACAGACAGACAGACAGACAGACAGACAGACAGACAGACAGACAGACAGACAGACAGACAGACAGACAGACAGACAGACAGACAGACAGACAGACAGACAGACAGACAGACAGACAGACAGACAGACAGACAGACAGACAGACAGACAGACAGACAGACAGACAGACAGACAGACAGACAGACAGACAGACAGACAGACAGACAGACAGACAGACAGACAGACAGACAGACAGACAGACAGACAGACAGACAGACAGACAGACAGACAGACAGACAGACAGACAGACAGACAGACAGACAGACAGACAGACAGACAGACAGACAGACAGACAGACAGACAGACAGACAGACAGACAGACAGACAGACAGACAGACAGACAGACAGACAGACAGACAGACAGACAGACAGACAGACAGACAGACAGACAGACAGACAGACAGACAGACAGACAGACAGACAGACAGACAGACAGACAGACAGACAGACAGACAGACAGACAGACAGACAGACAGACAGACAGACAGACAGACAGACAGACAGACAGACAGACAGACAGACAGACAGACAGACAGACAGACAGACAGACAGACAGACAGACAGACAGACAGACAGACAGACAGACAGACAGACAGACAGACAGACAGACAGACAGACAGACAGACAGACAGACAGACAGACAGACAGACAGACAGACAGACAGACAGACAGACAGACAGACAGACAGACAGACAGACAGACAGACAGACAGACAGACAGACAGACAGACAGACAGACAGACAGACAGACAGACAGACAGACAGACAGACAGACAGACAGACAGACAGACAGACAGACAGACAGACAGACAGACAGACAGACAGACAGACAGACAGACAGACAGACAGACAGACAGACAGACAGACAGACAGACAGACAGACAGACAGACAGACAGACAGACAGACAGACAGACAGACAGACAGACAGACAGACAGACAGACAGACAGACAGACAGACAGACAGACAGACAGACAGACAGACAGACAGACAGACAGACAGACAGACAGACAGACAGACAGACAGACAGACAGACAGACAGACAGACAGACAGACAGACAGACAGACAGACAGACAGACAGACAGACAGACAGACAGACAGACAGACAGACAGACAGACAGACAGACAGACAGACAGACAGACAGACAGACAGACAGACAGACAGACAGACAGACAGACAGACAGACAGACAGACAGACAGACAGACAGACAGACAGACAGACAGACAGACAGACAGACAGACAGACAGACAGACAGACAGACAGACAGACAGACAGACAGACAGACAGACAGACAGACAGACAGACAGACAGACAGACAGACAGACAGACAGACAGACAGACAGACAGACAGACAGACAGACAGACAGACAGACAGACAGACAGACAGACAGACAGACAGACAGACAGACAGACAGACAGACAGACAGACAGACAGACAGACAGACAGACAGACAGACAGACAGACAGACAGACAGACAGACAGACAGACAGACAGACAGACAGACAGACAGACAGACAGACAGACAGACAGACAGACAGACAGACAGACAGACAGACAGACAGACAGACAGACAGACAGACAGACAGACAGACAGACAGACAGACAGACAGACAGACAGACAGACAGACAGACAGACAGACAGACAGACAGACAGACAGACAGACAGACAGACAGACAGACAGACAGACAGACAGACAGACAGACAGACAGACAGACAGACAGACAGACAGACAGACAGACAGACAGACAGACAGACAGACAGACAGACAGACAGACAGACAGACAGACAGACAGACAGACAGACAGACAGACAGACAGACAGACAGACAGACAGACAGACAGACAGACAGACAGACAGACAGACAGACAGACAGACAGACAGACAGACAGACAGACAGACAGACAGACAGACAGACAGACAGACAGACAGACAGACAGACAGACAGACAGACAGACAGACAGACAGACAGACAGACAGACAGACAGACAGACAGACAGACAGACAGACAGACAGACAGACAGACAGACAGACAGACAGACAGACAGACAGACAGACAGACAGACAGACAGACAGACAGACAGACAGACAGACAGACAGACAGACAGACAGACAGACAGACAGACAGACAGACAGACAGACAGACAGACAGACAGACAGACAGACAGACAGACAGACAGACAGACAGACAGACAGACAGACAGACAGACAGACAGACAGACAGACAGACAGACAGACAGACAGACAGACAGACAGACAGACAGACAGACAGACAGACAGACAGACAGACAGACAGACAGACAGACAGACAGACAGACAGACAGACAGACAGACAGACAGACAGACAGACAGACAGACAGACAGACAGACAGACAGACAGACAGACAGACAGACAGACAGACAGACAGACAGACAGACAGACAGACAGACAGACAGACAGACAGACAGACAGACAGACAGACAGACAGACAGACAGACAGACAGACAGACAGACAGACAGACAGACAGACAGACAGACAGACAGACAGACAGACAGACAGACAGACAGACAGACAGACAGACAGACAGACAGACAGACAGACAGACAGACAGACAGACAGACAGACAGACAGACAGACAGACAGACAGACAGACAGACAGACAGACAGACAGACAGACAGACAGACAGACAGACAGACAGACAGACAGACAGACAGACAGACAGACAGACAGACAGACAGACAGACAGACAGACAGACAGACAGACAGACAGACAGACAGACAGACAGACAGACAGACAGACAGACAGACAGACAGACAGACAGACAGACAGACAGACAGACAGACAGACAGACAGACAGACAGACAGACAGACAGACAGACAGACAGACAGACAGACAGACAGACAGACAGACAGACAGACAGACAGACAGACAGACAGACAGACAGACAGACAGACAGACAGACAGACAGACAGACAGACAGACAGACAGACAGACAGACAGACAGACAGACAGACAGACAGACAGACAGACAGACAGACAGACAGACAGACAGACAGACAGACAGACAGACAGACAGACAGACAGACAGACAGACAGACAGACAGACAGACAGACAGACAGACAGACAGACAGACAGACAGACAGACAGACAGACAGACAGACAGACAGACAGACAGACAGACAGACAGACAGACAGACAGACAGACAGACAGACGGCGCAACAAAAAAGTTTCAAAATCATCTGAAACGCAAAGATATATTAAAAATTTTGAAATCGGAGCAACTTTTTTTTTCTCGAAAAAATTAGGATCACCATAGCTCACACTACTATAGTATAGTATATGTGTGAGCTAATATACCTACCAGTAAATGATCTTTAAATTACTGACAGTCCGAGAATTTTGCACTAATTGTATGATTGAATTGACTACAGCTCCAGTAATCAAAGTAACGATAGCAACGAATATATAAAATGATTACTTAGTAGTCGAGTAACGATTAGTAACGAGTATTCAAGAGTACCGTTGAAAAAGTAACTATTCGTTACTCGAGTACTCGTTACTCGACAAATAACGGAGTAACGAATAAAGATCCGAAAATTAAAAGATTACTTTCGTTACTTTGATTACTTTGATCCCTTCGATTATTTTAGTATTCAGTAATCACTCGAAAGCCGGTAATCCAAAATCAGGAAGTAACTGTGATAACTTAAGTACCGTAAACCGGGGTAACTTTGTGACTTGGGTATTACTTTGGGACATATTGTATTTTTCCACATTGTACCTTAAAACAAATATTTACGCAGTAAATATGGCAATTTTGGTACGCAGTCTTATTCATACGATAATAATAAAAAAAAAATTAAGTTTGGCAAAATTGCCTTGCTTCTGACAACTGCAGTAATTTTTTAACCACTACAGCTGTTTTCGCGCATTTTTGAAAACTCTACAAACTTCTTATTGTGCAGCCAAACCGATCATAGCTACTTTACTTTAGGTAAGTAAGTCTTATGTAGTTATATTTTGGCTACGTTTTGATAATATAAGAAAAAAATTATCCCCACCTACTAAAAATATATATTTGTTTTCATAAAAAATTTTAACATGCTGAGGTAACTTTGGTACATGTCCCAAAGTTAGACTGCAAACGTTCGCCGTGTAATCTAATTTAAAAAACGTGGTGTACCAAAGTTACATTGGTTGACATTTTTTAATACTTCTGCAGTTTCTCTCTTTTAGAAGCAAGGATGCCCTGCAAGTAACAGCGTCTACTTGGTGCGCGAATCTACAAAAATTCGTCATTAACAAAACGAACAGGCGTGTCTCAAAATAACAAGTTTTGAGTAATCCAATGTAAAGATTTTTATTATCTTCATTCTGAGTTTGTTTAACTGTAATACATGCTTATAAAATGCCGATAATATAAACTATCGCATTAAAGATACGCCTCATCGCCGTATCAAAATATACTTAAAACTAGCAATTATGGTAAGGCGCAACTAAAATATGGATTTTTTTCTAGATACGCCCCTTGGTCATGTTAGCGACGAATTATTCTGTCAGATTTTATATTTAGGCCTTGTTTAGAGTGTTATATCCTTAACTTTCTATATGTTTTTAATATTCCAAACTCAAGAAATTTTTGTTTACTTATCTTGTTATTTAGCGACAAAAAAGCTTCGTAAACAAATTAAACGTGTTCTTTTTGCCTCTGTTATATATAAAATATGACAAAAATATGTTTTCTACATGCTTTTTCATTTAGATTTTAAAATGCAACGTCTGTCTTTAGGCCAGGTCCATAACGTTAAAATATTCATATCAAACGCAAGTGTACAAAACTTACCCCAACTAGTGAAAAGTAGAAAATAAATATATAATGTTTTTATACTATTTCACACTTGATAGTATTGGTACATTGCCACTCAGTTGTCAAAACCCAGTTATTTTGGCAAAATCAAGTTTTATGTACATAAGAAAAACATAAAAAACTGTACCAAAGTTACCCCGGTTTACGGAAAGTCTAAGATTGTTATTTTTGTTTCTATTTTTATTTACTTTTAGATTTTACGTATGTATTTCTTTGAGATTATTAAAACAAAGTTGTACACACAACAGTTCCTACGTAAAGTCTACCTTTATTTTTTTAATTTTAGCCCGCATTTTAAAAATATCAATTGAATATTTTCATAATATCAACAAAACTATATACAAGTAAATGATCTTCGATTTAACGACAGTCCGAGAATTTTGTACTAATTGTATGATTGAATTGAATACAGTTAGAGTAATCAAAGTAACGATAGTAACGAATATATAAAATGATTACTTAGTAGTCGAGTAACGATTAGTAACAAGTATTCAAAAGTAACGAAAACCAACACCTCCATCAAGGAGTAACTTAATTAACTAACGCATTTAAAAATAAACTTTTTGTATATTTTTTGAGTTCTCGTCTAGATTGTTATTTTTGTCTCTATTTTTATTGACTATTAGATTTTAAGTATGTATTTCTTTGTACGTAAGGCATTAGATTTTTAAAACAAAGTTGTAAACAGAACAGTTTCGACGTAATTCCTGCCTTTATTTTTTAAATTTTAGCCCGCATGTTGAAAATATCAATTGAATATTTTCATAATATTGTTAGAAATTTAAGTTATTTAAATTTTATAGTTAGAATTTATTTAGGTTTAGTGTAGTATTAGGTTGACGTATCTTATGGTTGTATTCTTAGTCTAGATTTTAGTTGCGTTATCTATGACAAACTGGTGCGCGAACGCTCCGCGTTCTAGAAAAGGGTAGTAAAATCCTGAATCGAACAAGGATGGAAAATTCTCGAATAGTAGGCAGACCCTATATATAGGGCCGGACGTCGTGCATCGGGGAGTCAAATATAACCAACGGTAGTGATCGCTAGATGTTAACGCGAAGCTAATAGGCGGATTAAAGTAGTGAATTATTAGCAAGTTATTAGTAAGTTTAAGTGCGTGTTTTTGTGCATAATTTGTCGAAATAAATTGACTTATTGTTTTTGACATTTGCGAGTTTTAATTGTAGTGGAGAATCCCTAACAGATGGTTTCAGAAGTGGGATCTAAATAGTGTAAAGACTATCCTTACATAGTACCACCGGCTAGGACAATTGGACGGAAGAAAGAGTAAGTGATTTTTCCAGAATATTTGAAAAGTTCGATATTGTTTTATTTAAAAATCAAAAGAGATATTTGAGAACCGACTTCGACATTACCTTTACAGTCCAAAAATTGATAATTAGAGAGATGTTCTAGAATATTCCATCACATTCTACGACGTTCTATTCGAGAACCAGAAGAGATATACAAAAACCGACTTCTACATTAGCTTAGTTATTTCAAAAGTAAGAATCGGAAAGAATTTCTAGAATATTCCATAACATTCTACGACGATCTATTCGAGAACCAAAAGAGATATTCAAAAAGCGACTTCTACATTTGCCTAGTAGCAGAAAGACTGACATTTACCAGTATAATCCAGAACATTCCATTAGGTTCTATTTAAGAACCGGAAGAGATATTGAAAAACGGATTGCGACATTAACTTTTATAGCCCAAGGATAGACGTTTGGAGAAATTTGTCAGAAAGTTGATGCTTACTAGACAAGGATCGGCAAAGATGGAAGAACTGACTAAAATGATTCAGGCTCTATCATCTCAAATGGCTCAAAACCAGAACGATATGAGACAGACCATTAAACAAAACCAGAACAACATGAGACAGACCATTGAACAAAATCAAGGCGACATGAAACACACCATGGACGACATGAAGCAGACCATGGAACAAAACCAGAACGATATGAGACAGACCATTGCACAAAACCAAAACGATATGAGACGGACATTTGAAGAAAGATTAGATGGTATGCAAGAAAACTTCGACCAAATAAGGAGCAACTCCGAACAGCTGAGAGGAGAATTTAAGGTAGCAACAGAAGGTCTTAAGGAAGAAAAAACTCAAAGGATGCAGAATGTAGAAGAAAAGGTGCAAAACAAATTGCAGAATGTTGAAGAAAAAGTGGAGACCAAACTACAGAATGTTAGGGAAGAAGTTTTTCAAACCATGGAAGCAGTTTATACAGCTTCAGAAAGAACACAACAAAATAAAAACTCAGGGATATGTTGTGAATTCCAACCAAAACATTAGGCCTCCAAATTTTGATGGTACGTCTTCCTGGTCAACCTACAAACAACAGTTTGAAGCTGCCGCTGCTGCAAATGGCTGGGACGATGACGAAAAAGCTAGAGCTTTATTGGTAGCTCTGCGAGAACCTGCTCTGGGACTTTTACGTTCCATTCCAGTCGAACAAAAACAGAGTTACAATGCGTTAGTGGCAGCGTTAGAAAGAAGGTATGGAGACGAACACTTGCGAAATTTACATTGGTCAGAATTAAATATTCGTCAGCAAAGACCAAGAGAATCATTGCAAGAGTATGAAGCAGATATCAGGAGGCTGATGTACTTGGCTTACCCAGAAATGCCAGAAAATTACAGAGATCCCTTTACGGCAGATCGCTTTATTAACGGCTTGCGAGACACGGACTTAGCAAAGTTACTTCGTCGAGAACGCTTCCATAACAGCAGTGAAGTGTTGATTCAAGCCCTTGAAATTGAATCATCAAATAATATGTCCAGGCCAAAAGTAAAAGCCGTGTCAATTCAGGAGGGAGAAGAAATGAGCACTGGAGATGAGGTCAACTTAAAAACGCTAAACCAACTGTTTCAATCACTGATAGAGAAGATTGATTCTTTGAAAGAAAGCAGACGATCCCCTCCAAATGTAAAGTGTTTCAGATGCGGACGTACAGGGCATATTCAACGCGATCGTCGTGTCCAAATGAGGTCTCGCTAACCATCTACTAGGACAGAGTACCGAAGAAGAGATCAGGAAAACTAAAACTAATCAACGCAGAGGGGCGGGTGTTGGCTAATGGGAATTTAGCCCCCAAAATTTACTCTATTAAGAGCTTAAAACATACTTATTTCAACAAGATGTGAATAGCCAACTTCCGAGGATAAAAGTAAGTTACCAATGGAGGTACTTCAGCAATTTGAGTCAACTTGGCAACATCTAACTCCAGAAGAATTTAGTAAAGCGAGAGAGTTTAAAGAAGAACAAGAGTAGGTCGGGACGCACAAACCTTATTCAACATGCTATCAACACTGGCGATGCCCAACCAATAAGACAGTCCCCAAGAAGACTACCAATGGCGAAACAAGAAGAAGTTCACAATCTCATTAATTAAATGTTCAGTGGCGGGGTTATTGAAGAGTCATCAAGTCCTTGGTCATCTCCTGTGGTGTTGGTCTCTAAAAAGGATGGAAGTACTAGATTTTGTGTCGACTACAGGAAACTTAACGATGTGACCAAGAAAGATAGTTACCCACTGTCAAGAATAGACGACACATTAACATCGTTGGCAGGATCGTATTGGTTTTCTACTCTTGACCTGAAAAGTGGATATTGGCAAGTAGGAATCTTTGAGAGAGATAAAGAGAAAACAGCATTCTCTGCTGGAAGTGGACTTTATCAGTTTAATGTGATGCCATTTGGCCTATGCAATGCCCCAGCTACATTTGAAAGACTAATAGAAGTCGTTCTACGAGGCCTTACTTGAAAAACCTGCCAAGTCTATTTGGATGATGTTATAGTAATGGGAAAATCATTTCAAGATCATCTAGACAATTTACGAGAAGTATTTTCAAGAATCACGAACGCAAATCTTAAATTAAACTCAAAGAAATGTTTTCTATTTCAAGAAAAAGTTGAGTTCCTGGGTCACGTCGTTTCCCGAGAAGGCATCCATACCGACGAAAAGAAGTTACAAGCAATAAAAGAATGGCCTCAACCTCGTGACAAACATGAATTGAGAAGCTTTTTAGGCCTGTGTACATACTACAGACGATTTATAGAAGGATTCGCCAAAATAGCGTCTCCATTACATAGACTTACAGAAGATAAAGTTTCTTACAAATGGAATACCGAATGTGACCAAGCATTTAGAAGACTAAAAGCAGGATTATGTTCTAGTCCGATTCTTGGGACTTGGGATAATTCATATTTGATACTGATGTAAGCAACGATGGCATAGAAGCAGTACTCTCCCAAGTACAAGATGGAGAAGAACGGGTCATCGAATTTTTCAGCAAGAAGCTATCCAAACCAGAGAGAAATTATTGTGTTACCAGAAAGGAGCTCCTAGCCATCATTAAATCCGTAGATCACTTTCACAAATATGGACAAGAGTTTCTGATTAGAACGGATCATGCTGCGTTACAGTGGCTCATGAAAATGAAATAACCTGAGGGGCAAGTCGCGAGATGGATAGAAAAGCTACAACAATACCATTATCAAATTAACCACCGAGCGGGAAGGGTGCATAATAACGCAGATGCATTGTCCAGAAGACCTTGCCCTAAAAATTGTAAACATTGCAGGAAAATTGACCAGAAAGATGGAATTACCTACGTGCGCCAGATAAAGTAAGAACCAGATGAAGAATGGATGTCGGTTTCGATTAGAACCACACAACTTAACGACAAAGATGTAGGACCTATCTTGCGATTGAAAGAAGAGAACAAGCCACGACCACCATGGCAAGATATCGCAAACCAAGGGGTGATATTCAAATCACTGTGGGCACAATGGGATTCACTGATAGTAGAAGAAAACATCCTTAAACGTACCTGGGAAAGTGCCGATGGCCTTACTGTGATTAATCAAGTAGTAGTTCCTAGGACAATATAATGGCCGAATGCCATGGTGGAAGATCAGGCGCGCACCTAGGCATAAATAAAATCATGGACAAAATTCGAAACCGATTTTATTGGGTCAATTACTTTCAAGATGTGAAAAACTGGTGCCGCCGATGTTCGACTTGTGCAGCCAGCCAATGTCCCAAAACAAGGTCCAGAGGTCAAATGAAACAATATAACGTAGGTCTGCCATTTGATGTAACCGGCCATTTCCAGAAACTAAAAAGGGCAACAAATACATCCTTGTTGTCATGGATTACTTTAGAAAATGGCCAGAAGTTTTTGCTTTGCCTAACCAAGAGGCCGCTACAGTTGCAGAAGTTCTGGTAAATGATGTTTTCAGCAGATTTGGCATTCCTTTGGAACTACATTCAGATCAAGGAAGAAACTTTGAATCAAAGCTCTTCCAGAATCTCTGTGACCTTTTAGGGATACATAAAACACGGACTACTGCTTTACATCCGCAGTCAGATGGCATGGTTGAATGATTTAATAAAACAACAGAAGAACATCCTTGCAAAGTTGTTGATGAGCACCAAACAGATTGGGACCAATATATTCCATTGTTTTTGATGGCCTACAGAACCGCCATACACAATACGACAGGAGCTACTCCATCTAGTATCCTGTTTGGTAGAGAACTGCGTTTACCATGTGATATCATGTTTGGTTCACCTGAAGAAGAACGCTTAGAGGTTAATGATTATGTCGAACGTTTAAGACAAAAGCTGCACGATATCCATGAGGTGGTTAGAGGGCGAATAGAAATAGCCAGTGACCGCATGAAAGCGAGATATGACCTGAAAGCAAACTCTTCAGGGTTCAAAGAGAATGATCAAGTCTGGCTATACAATCCTCAACGCAAGAAAGGAAGATCACCTAAGTTGACACCACCATGGGAAGGGCCTTATAAAGTTGTTAAGAGAATTAATGATGTAGTCGACCGAATCCAGAAAAGCCCGAAGTCCAAGATGAAAGTTGTTCATCTAGACAGACTAAAAACCTTACCTGGGAAATGTTGATCGAGACGATCAAACCTGAAGAGGAGGATAGTGTTACAAATTTAAGTTATTTAAATTTTATAGTTAGAATTTATTTAGGTTTAGTGTAGTATTAGGTTGACGTATCTTATGGTTGTATTTTTAGTCTTGGTTTTAGTTGCGTTATCTATGACAAACTGGTGCGCGAACTGTCGTTCTAAAAAAGGGTGGTAAAATCCTGAATCGAACAAGGATGGAAAATTCTCGAATAGTAGGCAGACCCTATATATAGGGCCGGACGTCGTGCATCGGGGAGTCAAAGATAACCAATGGTAGTGATCGCTAGATGTTAACGCGAAGTTAATAGGCGGATTAAATTAGTGAATTATTAGCAAGTTATTAGTAAGTTTAAGTGCGTGTTTTTGTACATAATTTGTCGAAATAAATTGACGTATTGTTTTTGACATTTGCGAGTTTTAATTGTAGTGATGAACCCGTAACAATATCAACAACAAAAATATACCTACAGGTAAATGATCTTCGAATTAACGACAGTCCGAGAATTTTGCACTAATTGTATGATTGAATTGAATACAGTTACAGTAATCAAAGTCCAGATAGTAACAAATATATAAAATGATTACTTAGTAGTCGAGTAACGATTAGTAACAAGTATTCAAAAGTAACGAAAATCAACTCCTCTACTATAGGTCAAACCGAGTAGAAACGTCAAACAAAAAGTCAGAAAAAGTATAATTCTATAAAAAAAAAGTTAATCAAACCGAAATTTGAAAAAATGGAAAGTTCATTTTATTTAATTTTAGCCAACAAAATTTAAAAAAAAATCGTATGGGAAATGGGAGCTGTGCAAACTTTCACACTTTTGTTACACTCTCATTATAGCTACTCTCTGAAGCTACCTGTCAAACGATAACGGTAAAACTAAACATTAAAAGAGCATGAACGACGCTTTAACAATTTTTCGTGTGGAAATTGACCGTTTCGTATATTAATTTTAAATATTTCTAAAAATATGGAGTTGCACTTCAAGTTTTTAGCAGTTTATTTATATAGGTACCTTAAAAGTATTGACATTCAATTACGTAACTGTTTGTTGGGATAATTGATCCTATCCAGTACCATTTTTGAGGTATCCGTTATCTATAAGTTATCAATCGCGTCAAAAAGCACTATATTTTATCCACTTGCGTCATAAACTACTAACGCTTACTCATTTTAGGTAAAATAATGACTTGGTTAATAAAAACACGCGATTTTCCTCTAACACGTGTCGCATAATAGCACGCGTTGCCTAAAGCGTGACAATCCGTTTAGCACTGCAACGTGTGACTGAATGCATATGAATGTATGTGCCAAAACTTATTCACCATCGTAAACTTTAAGTGGTAAACTTCTGGCTGCCTTCTGGACCCTCTAATTTTGCTTAGACCACGTAAATAATAAAAGACGAGATGCAGAGTTTATAGAACAATGGAGATTTAAGTTACTTGGTTTAAATCACGAGGAAGCTTATCAGAATCTAGGTATACCGCCGTAACGACCCTGGGGGTGCATTGGGGGGCTGGCTTGTGTGACAATAATTTTGTACAGCAAAACCATACTATCCCACATAGCAATTTAACATGCTAAGATTATTTATAGCATATTTTAATTTAGAATGTGCACCTGCTAAAAATGTTTTGAATTTACATTGCGCACTATCTATGCACATGCTCAGAAAAGATAACATCCCATCTTATTATATGCTTAGTATATACCTGACACAAAATCACCGAATATGCTTTAAATGCACCTATGGAACTAGCGTCTCATCACTACAATTTATCTTTTTTACGTACATGTTTGGCTCATACTTATACAAGCTATATTTAGGCATTGGTCGGAGGAAGGATCCCTCAAATTTAAGAACATGAGGGTGTTTTAATACATATGACATGGGCGCACCAAATGGGGGGGGGCCCGAGGCCCGGGCCCCCCCCAAGCCTTAGATTTTTTAATATATTTTCTACATATTTGATGATAAAACATGAAAAATACCTTCAAATTTGACATCAGGAGGCTGCGCCCCCCCCCCCCACCCCCAAGCAGTGGCGTAGTTGCGAAAAGACATGAGGACCTTTTTTTTTTTTTTTTTTTGGTCGCAAGATTTTTGAGGGCGCACTTTGTAGCTGTCGGGCCCCCCCCAAGACACATTCCTGGATGCGCCACTGCATATGAAATATAATACATTTATTATAGCATTTCGTGTGCAGAGTGATCTGTTATATTGCTATATCCGTTTTTTCTAGTTTATATAGCAATGCTGTTTCTGTCAATCGCTTTTTATCAAATATATTTTCTACTAAATATGTATTTTCTACCAAAATTATTTAACAAAAAAATTCTAACAAATTTTTCCTTCATTATCCTTTAAATTCAGCAAATGAGGTAACTCTTGACTCTCTCTAGAAGCTTGAATAATCAACGCAATATTCTAGAAATACTTTTATTTCATAAAAACTTCATTTTTGAGAAAACAAAAACAACTTTTATTTTTTTCTTGATATGGTATTTGTATCATCATTTGGTTTTAATCATGTATTATCACAAAGTAAAATATCAGATGTTAGAAGACCTCTGTATTTTTTACGATACAGATTTAAGGGATAGGGAAAGAGAGGGGACGAAAATAAACTAGATTGACACATAGTTCTTATTCAGATGTTTTCTATTCAAATGATTATTAAATGGGATTATCGTTCGAACAAAAAATAACCCGTGTATGAATTCTTGAATGGATAAGAAAGAGTAGGTACTTAATCAAAATCAGGCAAAATTGAAATTGCGGAGGCGATCTTACGTGATTTCCGCATCTCTATTGGTCATGACATTGGGAGATGCTCATTCTCACTATCACCGATTTAAAGGATTCAAACACTAATGAAAACCCTATGCTATCTATGTTGTTCTTAGGGGACAGACAGTGGCAACAATATTACTAATACCTATGACTGTGACTGTATGTCACCCAATGCCAACCTTTTACAAGCCTTCCTAACGCTAACTTTATCCTTTATTAATGCGACATAAAATGACAGATGTCACGTGAAATTTAGAAGCCCAATTTTGACCTTTTGCATACACAATTTTTTATCGTTTATCCTTTACTTATCTGTCAAAAACCTTTTTGTGTTCTGTAGGCAAAATTAATTAAAAAGTTCCGAAAACAACTAAGGAAAACTGGAAAACCAATACAAGTGAACAACCTCCAGGAAAATATAGGATTAGGTATGTGTTTACTTACTTTACGCACTTCACAGAACATTGATGACTTTTGGTTTTTTGGTGCACACTGTTGCTAAACAACACATATCTACCAGTTTTTATAAAAAATAGTTTTCAATAATTGGCCTAAAAATAAATCTGCGGATTACCCGGCATTGGTAGCTCCTGAAATAATTGTCACTGTCTTTAAACAAAGGAACTAGTAGCCTGCGTTATTTGAACACAAGTAAGGTCAAACACTATCCTTTGGTAAAGGATAAGGTTAAAATCAAGTACTGCGCATGCCTTAAATAAACGATAAAAGCAAAATGGGACATGCAAAAGGTCCTTGATAAATATAGCACAAGTTTTTATCAGACTATCTATCATTTGATTATAAAGTAATAGAATGCCGCCGATTTATTTGCGTAATCGGGTTTTTGATACATTTTAGAAAACAATTTTTACGTCTTCTGTTATGATTTTTAAACCGTACCAAGGGTTGTGATACCACAATATTGACCTACTTCGTACCAAATTAAAAAAAATTGTAACATTTTGCGGGGCCTGAACCCGTGTTCCCGGAACATAAGGAACACCGCTGGACCCGCCACTGGCCTACTTGGTTTTAGTTAAGGTTAAAATTGTTAATACTTTTTTAAGTTTTTTTTTATAAATTTTAAATAACATTTAAATACACAAGCAAAAAATGCTTCATAAAACTCCCGTAATAAATTAATTCTATCGTGACAAATGGCAGGTGTGAGCAGTAGTTCCTGATATGGTGACTTGATTAATTTTTTCTTGGTCAAGTTGTCGCGTGACCGCATTTTAATTCCAGGTTTTCATTACCGCAAAAACTAATCTGTTTTTTCTAGTTTAGTGTAATTTTTTTTTGCAGGAATATTTTTATCGCACAATCTCTTTTAGTTGTTGTATAGAAAATTTAGTTTAGGAGTAAAAAGCAAATTTACATGTTTCGATGTTATTTAGCTCACATGATAAAAAATGGATATCCTTTACTGTAATATATATATATCATTAGGTTAATCTATAAAATAATTTTTTTATATAAAAAAAAACACTCAACTGCTAAATCTACTTATACCAATAATGTACGAGATGTTTCAACTTTTAGTTTTAATTCCCAAAGCACATTTACGAAATTATACAGTTTTGTATTTTTATGAATCAGGATATTGAGTAATTTTGTACCCAAAGATTTAGCAATTGGGTGTTTGTTATAAAAAAAAATTTTATTTTGCAACTTTTGGGTTTAAGTGTTATTCAGCCTTATAGAAAGGATTTAGATTTACACGAAAGTACGTGTAGATAAACTATAAGAAAAACCAACCTTTAGAGTAGGGGGAGTGCCCTACTCTAAAGGTGAGAGAGTGGTTGAAATAGTTCAGAATATTATGAAAAAACTAGATTTGCCTAATAACATTGACAATCAGTTTACTGCATTTAGACTAGGAAATCCTGAAGTTTCCAAAAAGCAAATTCCGATTAAAGTCACTTTTAAAGATAATTATGTTAAAAAAATGATTTTTAAGTCTCCAAATAAAAATAAGCTTACATGCAAGGATTTGGGATTCTCAGCTGACGGCAAGATATTTATAAACCACGACCTGACTAAAGATAACATGGAACTATTTAAGGCTGCAAAGGATTACAAATGGAAAAATAACTTTACATTTTTATGGTACCAAGGAGGAAACATCTTTTTGCGTAAAACAGAGAATTCCAAGGCATTTATTGTACAGGATTTTAATGATCTAAAAAATTAGATAGGCCTCGACAAAAACTTAAAGTTTTATATAATAACATAAGAAGTATTAGAAATAAGTTGGAGGATGTGCAATTTCTAGTAAGTAATAATAATTGTGACATATTATTGCTTTGTGAAACTTGGTTACAAAATTGGGAAATTTTTTTGTTCAACTTAAATGAATATAATGCTGTACACTCATGTAGAAATGGTATGGGTGGGGAAGCTTCCATATATATTAAAGAGAATATAGGCTTCTGTGAATTGGACAGATCAGATGATGATTGTAAAGTAAATTGGGTATGTATTGGGATCACTGGTAAAAGCAATTTAAAAATTAGTGTTATCTATAGGCCCCCATCATACTCTATCTTAGAGTTTCAACAGTTTTTTGAACAGATATTAATAAAATACCCAAAAAATCATTTAATAGTTGGTGACTTTAACATCAACTTACTAAGAGAGACACCTGAAGCAATAAATTATGAAAATTTTTTAACTCTTAATAATTTTAAAATTCATAATTCTTTATCAGAGGAAGATGCAACAAGAACTGGTGAGAACTCAAAAAGTATTCTTGATCATGTTCTTTCTGATATAAACAATAAATTAAATTGTTCAATAAAAGTAGAAAGTAATCCCTTATCTGACCATAGTCTCCTACATATAACCAAACAACAAAATATCAAAAATCTTGGTAAGAAAGTTAACTATGATATTAAGAAAATAGATCATAAAAAATTTGTTTACAAAGTAGAAAATAAATTTCTTTTTTCTGTTTCTTCTTTTCAAAAGTTAACGGAAATAATTACTCAATCAAAAAAAGCAGCAGAATATAATATAAAATTTAAAGCTCGGGAAAATAATAATTGGATAAATAAAGAAATTCTTGAGATGATGAAAGAGAGGGATTGTATCTATAAGCAAAAAATTAAATATCCACATAATAAACAATTTGAATCTGAATTTAAAAAAATTAAAAACCAAATAAACAACAAAATAAAATCACTTAAAAATAGGTATTTTAAAACCGAATGGGAAAAAACAGGTACAAACACTAAAAAACAATGGAAATTTATTAATAATTTTTACAAAAATAAAAAAAATTAAACAATAGTTACAAGCCTGGAAATTCTTAATAGAGAAGTCACTGATTCTTGTGAAATCGCAAATGAATTTAACAGGCACTTCTCACAGGTTGAAGAGACAATTGTTCTGGGTTTAAGAAACGAAATAAATAAAGAAAGACCAAATGGCTTACCATCTTTTGAAGAAATTTCGTCTGGAAGCACAATAGAAGTAGAATCCACAAATGAAGCTGAACTTAAGGAAATTTTATTAGATCTAAAGAAAAATTCTGCACCTGGTTATGATAATATTACTGTTCAGGATTTACTAAATTTAAAAGATGTCATTAAAAACATTTTAATTCAATTAATAAATAAAGTACTTACAACAGGAAATTTTCCTCAAGAACTTAAAATCAGTAAAATTAGCCCTATCTTTAAATCTGGTAGCAAAAAGAATACACAAAACTACAGACCTATTTCAGTTCTTAGTGTTTTTTCCAAAATCATAGAAAAAATTATAAAAAAGAGAATTTTAAACTTTATGGATAGGCACATACAAGCTGACAAATATCAATATGGTTTCCTTAAGAAAAGTAGCACCTTAAGTGCAACACTTGATTTTGTGGATTATATTTCAAAAGCATTGGATGACAATTTGTATGTAGTCGTAGTATATATAGACTTAAGGAAAGCTTTTGATGTAGTATCATTTGATGTGCTTCTAGAGAAATTTAAAAGTATGGGTCTTGATGGAGTCATAAACAAATTAGCAGAATCATATTTAAAAGACAGAGAACAGTATTTTGTGGTAAATAATACCAAAAGCCACTTAACATCAAATACATATGGCGTCCCACAGGGCTCAGTCTTGGGACCACTGTTTTATTGTTTGTATGTCCTAAGCTTAATGTTGCTGAATTTGACGGCTAGGTACTTTTGCTTTGCTGATGATATAGCACTGGTTTTTACTGGCAAAGATCTAGTGGCATTAAGCAAAATCATAAATGATGACCTGCTATTATATGTGAATTGGCTATACAACAATAAACTTAAAATTAATATTGACAAGACTAACTATATGATCTTTTCGCAAAAAAATAAACCACTTAGCAAAATCACTCTAAAAATTAACAATATAGAATTAAAGCAAGTAACCAAAAACAAGCACTTGGGTCTAATTATAGATGATAAATTAAGTTGGAATGGCCATATAGAAAGCTTGTCAAAGAAACTTTCACCAATGATTTCATTAACATACAGATGCAGAACATATTTATCTAAAAAGACTAAATCTATGATATACAATGCATTCTTTCTGACACAATTACGATATTTAATACCAATCTGGGGGATGTGTAATAAGACTAACTTTTCAAAAATGCAAATTTTACAAAACAAAATTTTAAAAACTTTATACAATTTTGAGAGATTAACACATACTGAAAGCCTTTATAATGAATTACATATGTATAAATTAGACATTTTACTAAAAATTGAACAATGTAAATTAATTTATAAAATTATAAATGATCTTCAAAAATCTAACATTGAACTCACATTTTCTCGACAAATTCATAACCATCAAACAAGATCCAATAATGACATTTATTGTAACTACACCAGAACTAACTGTGGCCTATTTAATACCATAGTAAATGCTTCGAAAACCTTTAATAATTTACCACAAAAAATAAAATCAATAAACAAATTAGACCTGTTTGTAACCAAAATTAAAGAATATTTTTTAAATAGTACAAATTAGAGGACATTTATGTAGATATAAGTAAAATTAATACTTTTGTTAGCATCCTTTAAGATTTAGTTAAGACAGAAGATATAAGTAAAAATGAATGCTTTTGTTAGCAATGTTTAATATTTAGTTAAGATTTATATTAAAACAAATGAAAAGAACAAATTTTAATATTTTATATTTAAGTGTATTATTTAAAGTACTTATGTATTTTAATGCTATGTATTTTTAATTACTGGACATTGCAAGTGTTTTATTAACCTGTTTTAAGTTTTTGTAGTATTTACAAGTTAGATTTGATCTCATAATATGTACCAAAAATAACATTATAGATTAGCTTAGTTAAAATTTAATGCTAATGTTTCTATAAGTATTTTTTATGTTTTTTACCATCAACAAACCAAATGTTTTAAACGCAAATTCTCGAGGCCAGAGCTATAAGCACTGATTAGGGAAACTGTACCTTATGCATGTAATGTTGATTTTTTTATTAATAAAGTTTTCAAAAAAAAAAAAAGAATTAATTAATGAACATCTATTGGATCACGGAAATATGTGCTTAATTCATTATGTGACACAAACGCTATTAATTTAACTAAATCAAGGTACCTACCTAGTTATTACCTAAATCATGCATTTGTGTCAATCACTGAAGTATGCCCAAAGGGTAGATATGTGCGTTTCTACAAACATTGAGTAAAGGTGGTAGAGGGGAGTGGAAGGGGGAAACTAGTAAAATGGTGTTGTAAAAAATATTAAAACGTGTGCAGAAAGAATTTTTGAAATCGCTCTACATTTTTCAAATGTATAGCTACAACTATTACTAATAAGAAGGTCGTGGTGGAGGGAGGGAGAGGAAGAGGGGAACT
Source organism: Aspidapion aeneum (assembly GCA_963576565.1). Classification (NCBI taxonomy): domain Eukaryota; kingdom Metazoa; phylum Arthropoda; class Insecta; order Coleoptera; family Brentidae; genus Aspidapion; species Aspidapion aeneum. The sequence continues at coordinate 59,160,023 of OY755038.1, forward strand.
AGGAGAAAAAATCTTAAAGCGTGTGCAGAAATTATTTTTGGAATCGCCCTATATTTGCTAAAATTATGCGAATATGGTTTTTGAAGAGGGTGGGGGGGCAATAACAATAGGGAAGATTGGTGGTATCAGAGAGGACTAAAAAGTAATTACAGCAAATTAGAGGACATTTGCAACGGGTAAAAATTTGTGTACCTTAAAGCCTACATCATGTCACAAAATGCCGTCTAACGACCGCCATGTTAATTTCTGTTAAAAAAATATAGCCTATGGCACCTTCGGGATCAGTAGCAATTCAATGACACTTTTTTTGTGAAAATCGATTCAGTCGTTAAGCCTCTAGCGCGACACAAACATACATACATACATATAAACCGAACCAAACCGAACCGAACCGAACCCAGGCAAAAAACATTACCCTTCCTTTCGCCGAGCTGCAGTTGGGTCAAAACGGAAAAAAATCCGTTGATTTTTTTACAAAAATTTTTATTGAAAACATTAAAGAGGACTTTGAAAAATTAAAAAAATCTATACGTCTTCTAAAGGGGGATAGGTTAGGTAAGGCCTAATGTAGCTCTATTATTATACTCATTTTTTTCAGGTATATCGTTTTTTATTTAAACTTCCAATAATAATAATGAATTAAAATAAAATACAATATATGTATGTACAAAATTAAAATTGGTCACTTTTTAGTTCGCTTAGGTGCCTACCCATAAACTGGCCACCCCACTTCTATTTTATTTTCTTATTTAATTATTAAAACCAATAACCGGAAAAACAGTACTTTGTTGTCGATGGAAAATAGTTAAATAATAAAAATAATTATCGGTTTTTAGATTTTTTTCTTGTTTTAAGACGTTAATTATAATTGTTAACTTTAGTATCATGTATAATTTTAAAAATCAAATATTTTAAGAGAAGGCTTTTTTTGTTAAAAACTTCTAAATTTACTTGTACCTACTTGTCGCAGTTGAGTATAAAATTGATAGGCATACCTATAATATACGACATACTTTAACTTTTAGTTTTGATGCCCAAAGCGCGGTTTTGTATTTTTATGAATCAGATTATTGGATAATTTTGTACCCAACTGCGACTAGTAAATTTAGCAGTTAGGTGTTTTTCTATTAATTTTTTTTTTTTTCAACTTTTAGGTTTAATTCTTATTCAGCCTTATAAAAAGCATTATGCATTTACAATTCATTTAGCTTTACCCGAAAAGAACGTGTAGATTTTCTACGGAAGCGAACAGTGTTCTCTTCCATTGAGTGAAGGTGAGGGAGAAGAGAGGAAGGAGGGAACTAGTAAAATGGTGTCGAAAAAATTCTTAAAGCGTGTGCAGGAACAATTTTTGAAATCGCTCTATATTTGTGAAAGGTATAGCTACAACTATTAATAATAAGGAGGGTGGGCAGAAAAGAGGGATAGGGAGGGGGAAACTAGTAAAATGATGTTGGAAAAAAAATCTTAAAGCGTGTGCAGAAAGAATTTTGGAAATCGCTCTATATTTGTAAAAGGTATAGGTACAACTATTACTAATAAGGAGGGAGAGGAGAAGAGAGGAAGAAGAAAACTAATCAATCAAAATTTGTTCTATGAACTTTTCTTTCTATTTTAGTTTTTATAATATGTTTTTCTTGCATGTGTTTCAAAACATTAGCAGCAAGTAAAAGTATCGCTACTATTCTTATGTAATTGTCTTTAACATTGCACTTACCATCCACACAAAGTCATTTAAAATTTAGAACTCCCAGCCGCAAACAATGCTTTTTAGGAACGGTATAAAAGCTAATTGAAAGAAAGGAAAGAGCTTTTGGCTCTATTTTGCTGGCGCATTCCCCTATATGTACTTGGATCTACACATTTTATATTTTTATTTAAAAAAACTACTCTGCCAGTCAATGTGACCACAATAATAGGCTCCCCAATGACCTAACCTAGCACCATAATTGGTAACTGTTATGCGTTGATTAAAAACATACATTGAACTCTGCAGTTTTTAGGTCTGAACATGCCCGCACCAAATCTGCACCGAGCCCTTATTGAAGCACGGCCGTGTCCCGTTGATGAGCGTGACTCTTCAAAATGTACCCTTTTTCTTTTTAAGCTCTCCTCCAGCCTAGTCAGTAGCAGATAAAATAAAAACTGTGTCATTTCGTCGTTGATCTTACAAACTGACGTAACTCATTTATTGTAAGTATCTCGAATTACGTCTATTTGTGAGAGCGAAAATATGAATGTTTTGAGATACGACAAAGGGATAACATCGTACTGCTTTAAAACCTATAGCATTTGAGTTACGACACTTTGTCAGATGAAGGAAAGACACAAATAAGGTAGTATTATGGTGTTATCTCAAAACTGCATTTTTTTGAGATACTTCAGATTGTAAGATCAACGACGATTTTATCATATGCTTTAACATATTCTGTCCCGCGAATGCCTGTGCTCACGCGCCATATGTGCGCCGCTCGCCGCTTTCTACAATTCATGTAAAAACTGCAAACAAGCATTGAAACGAAAACTCGACAAGAAACTGCCGATGCCGTCCCAAAGGATCTGCGCGAAAGCAGCGCGCGTGCAACTTAAAAACACGAAAACAGGATGAATCCATGTTTGCGCACATCCGGCGCTTTTGCAGAGCAGTTTTGTCTATACGTACTCCTATATCACATATCGTGCTACGGCAGGGAGAGCGTTGTTATAGAGAAAAAGGGTAACAAAGTGGGTTATATAAAAGAACTCGGTCGGGACCTTAATATGTCGTCGCTATAACCGATATGTCGTAATATCCGATACCGCTATAAGCGATATTCACTTTATTTCCAACACACGACCCATAAGAGTACAGCGGATTTGTTTCAAAAATGCAAAGTTGGGCTTGAACAAGATTTCCCATGTTCTTCCAGCTAGTCACTAAAGCGATATGTAACTTTTTGTCCGCAAAGGTAATAACTCGACCTGGATCGATATTTTCGCTAAACGCCCAGTGTATCGCTAGCGACACCCTTGGAAGGCAAACTGTTTTAAAACGGGTTTAAATGAATATTAAAGTGAAGTAGAACCATATACACACAAGTAGATACACAACTTGCTTGCCTCCACCCATTGTCCTGGCATAGAGCACAGTATGCTACACCACTTTTAGGCGAAAAATACACATGAAAAAAGTTTTATTCATCATGTCGTTTTCTTATTTCAACTTATGTACCATGTGAGGACGGCACGATTTTAAAGGAAACAAGGTTTGCACTGGTGTGCATTGCTCTTCACCCATTTTATCTTAACAGTTGCCGCTGGAGCATCAAAACTGATTTTCCATAATCTGAATATTGTTTATCTGAATATTGCATTTATTAAAAAAAAAGCAAAAATTTTATACAAAGTATTCCCTTTTTTTGGTTTGGAATTCTATGTATCGTTTTGCCAGTATCTCATTTCGTTCGCCCGTTCTTAATTTATTGACTCTGTCCGTTTTTTGTAGAAAATTTGCCAGTTCAATTCCACAGACACCAAGATACTCTGACTCAAGGTCACTTGGTGCCTGATACACGAATATATGGGAGAATCACAACTCATATCGTCATTGATCTTGCAAACTAACGTATCTCAAAAAAATTCAGTTTTCAGAAAAGACCCTAATACTACCTTATTTGTGTCGTTCTTTCATCTCACAAAGTGTCGTAACTCAAAAAAATCCTTTAAAAACCAAAAAAATCATTAGATCCAAGAACATTTTTAGTGATATAAATCCAATATAAACTTTGCCTAAAACTTTGAATTGCTGTCTTGTAAATTTACAATAAATGAGTTATGTCAGCTTGTAAGATCAACGACGATATTAGCTCTCACATTACAATAAAAGAGCGAAGTATCAAAAAACCGAAGTGTTAAAAGAATGAAGTATTAAAAGACCAAAGTAGCAAACGAGTGAAGTAATAAAATATCGAGGTATGAAAAAGCGATTATTAAAGGAGCGAAGTCATAAAAAGCGAGTAATAATTTAGCGAGTAACATTAGAGCAGCGTAATAAAATAGAGGAAGTATCAAAAGAGCGAAGTATCAAAAAACCGAAGTATTAAAAGAACGAAGTATGAAAGGACCAAAGTATTAAAAGATCGAAGTGTGAAAAAGCGAATAATAAAGGAGCAAACTTATAAAAGAGAGAGCAAGTAATAATTTAGCGAGTAACATTAGAGCGACGTAATAAAATAGCGGAAGTATCACAAGAGCGAAATAATAAAAGAGAGTGAAGTAATAAAATATCGAAGTATGAAAAAGCGATTATTAAAGGAGCGAAGTCATAAAAAGCGAGTAATAATTTAGCGAGTAACATTAGGGCGACGCCAACGTAATAAAATAGTGGAAGTATCAAAAAACCGAAGTATTAAAAGAACGAAGTATGAAAAAACCAAAGTAACAAAAGAGTGAAGTATTAAAAGATCGAAGTATGAAAAATCGAGTGTTAAAGAAGCGAACTCATAAAAGAGAGAGCGAGTAATAATTTAGCGAGTAACATTAGAGCGACGTAATAAAACAGAGGAAGTATCACAAGAGCGAAATAATAAAAGAACAAAGTATTAAAAAAGCGAAGTAACAAAAGAACGAAAAACCAAAAGATCGAAGTATCAAAAGAGCGAAGTAATAAACAAGCGAATTAATAAATGTGCCAATGTAACAAATGTAAAATAAATTTGTTTAAAAACATTTTCTTCAAATGGAAAATTTTTCAAAAACATTTTCCTCAAAAGAATAATTTAAAAAAAAATTAGGTGTGGCTTGCCAAACTTACCACAACTCATATATTTCGACTAAGAAGCCTCATAAAAAAGAAAAACTTTTCTGACTTCTTTCCCGGGATCCTAGAGGGTGTGAAACCAAACCCAAATATTTTTCCAAAACATTATTTCCTTAAATTAGTTTTTTGGGTCCTTATTTTCGGAGAGTTAAATCGGTGTTAATCTAGCCTTTGTCAATTGAGCACAGACGTATCATAACCTGTGACTAGGGGACATTTTTTTTGGTCGAAATAGGTCAGGGAGTATGTGGACCGATTAGGAGACTTTTGCGATGAATTAAAAAAGGTTAAATTTCGACCTCCTACAAGTCCTAAAAAGAGCTAATTTAAGAAAATATTTTTTTTTTAAATTGTTTCTGTCTGGTTCGGTTCGGTTTGGTTTCACAACCTCGTGGATCCCGGGAAAGAAGTCAGGGAAGTCGGTCTGGTTCGGTCTGGTTTCACACCCTCGTAGATCCCGGGAAAGAAGTCAGGGAAGTTTTTTTAAATTTACTAGTTATTACTTCGCTCATTTGTTACATTTGCCCTTTTATTACTTTCGCTCTTTGATTATTTCGCACTTTTACTACTTCGTACTATTGTTACGTCGCACGTTTATTACATCGCACTTTTATTACTTTGCTCATTTATTTCTTTGCTCATTTATTACATTTGCTGTTTTGATATATCGCATTTTTATTATTTGCTCATATATTACTCGTTGTTTCATCACTTCGCTCATTTTATATCGCTCTTTTGCGACTAGAGCTTTTGACATTTCGTTTTTTTGTTACTTCGCCATTTTCTTACTTCGCCCTTTTGATACTTTGCTCTTTTGATACTTCGCTTATTTATACTTTGCTCATTCGTTTCAGAGCCCACATTTATACTATATGAAGACCCAGTAAGTAAGACTAGGCACCTCCAAGGTAGGCAATTTTTATTTTTCAGTGGAGAATTTTTTTTTGCCTAAATCTCTTTGTTGAGTCCAGGCTTCTTGATCGTGCTAGCGCCATAAACGCTTTTAACACGGATCGCCGTTTTGTAACATTACACAAAACAGGCATATTTCCTATCTCCGGTGGATATGTATTAACACAGGTAGTATGCTCAAGTGTCATCTACATGTGATGAACCTATCACTCTATGGCCGCAAAGTGAACGTACGCGCAATGAGCTCTTTGGCAGTCTCTATCTCTGGTAGTATACCTGTCTGTAGGGCAAACGCTTCTTTATATAAGTTGTCCCAGTTACCTTTGTCTTTAGTTTATTTGTTTGTTTGGTTTGTTTATCATATTTCTTTCGATCCGTTGGCCTACAAATGTCAGATTAATGGCCGGCAGTCGTTTTCGTCTGATTTGTTTTTTCTGCATGCTGGTCCCGAAGATATAGAAAAATAATTAGATAGCGCTTCAACTACTGCACAACCTTCAATAGGGCCGACGGAACGTTGGCCGCCATTTCTTCACAGATTTTAAGTACAAGCGGTTACCCCTAGAGGTCGTTATGGTGATTACCCATATAGGGTCACTGGCTCACAGTAACTGCGTCGCCAGGCTTCAGAACGCCTTAGAAGCGTAGTATAAGCCACCACCCGTAGAGGTCGCCGTGGAAAATAAGCAGTGACACTCTGTCAAATATATTTTTGCCACAAGTTTTATTCAATGTCGCCGCATTTTAACTCCTGGCTGTGAAAGTTGGCCTTGCTCAATCTGTGAAAAAATGCCGCCATTTTTTCAATTTCTTGCCTTTTCCTCCTGATTTTTCTATTTTTGTCCTTGGTTCACTTATCAGGATCATCTCTATGGCTATCTATTTGTTTGCTTGCAACAAAAATTATTTTATCTTTACTAATAAGCAGACCTGTCACAAGTACATTATTAAAATACTTGAATTACAAATACAAAGTAATTTAAGATTTGTAAAAGTACTAGAAGATTTAAGTACATTTTGTCTTCAAATGTACTTCTGTTATCAAGCACATACCTATAGGCTTGTACTTAAAGTAAATTTTCGTATACTTAAAGTACGTTTTGGTGTACCTTGACGTGCTTTACTTGACAAAATCAAGTACATTGTAAAAATACTAGTACTGGAATGTAGTTGTAGGACTTTAGGCAAAGTACTTGAAGTACAATTTCAAGTATTTCTCATAAAATACCTGATAACTCTGCTAATAGGTATTGTAAAACGTCATGAAATCAATTGTTTTATATTTGGGTTAAGTATATCTCAAAATAGTGATTGTTAACCCTCCATTAGGCGATTGGATTCTACTAACTAAGGTAATCCAATTTTTTTAGATCTTGCTATATCTAACTTAAAAAATGCATTAATATTATTATATATTTAGGTCTAATATATGTTTATTAATGTGATTTTATATGCATAAAATACATCTAAACATATATTTTACCTAAAATATATGATAGGTAAATTAAAATACGTACACGTGTTCTTTTAAGGCGTTTATTAGTAGATGCGTTAGAAATAGTGGCAAAACCAAAAATTAAACAAAAAAAAAACAAAATTATATTTTTTATGTTTGAATATAAACTTCCGCAATTATGTGCGTGGATTACAATGGTAAACCAGTCGTATTTGTCACCCGCTAACTTAGGACAACGCGCACTTTGCCTATTAATTCCATACTGGGGGCATGCTTGATTGTATAATCAAAAGCAACTCAAGCGAGCGATCCTTCCCACATGCCAGGTTTTATTTGGTCACTGCTGAAAATGACATGGATTACATATGTAATCCACATGCCTAACGGAGGGTTATGTACAAAATAATAATATAATATTTTTCCCTTTATAATTCTTAAGAAATTGCCAGTTTGTTAAAAAATTCTTCACATTTTTCCCTCTTTAAACTTAAATAAAATAAAAATAAATAAAATTGCTTGCTGATGTTTCCGCCAATCATCCTGCTTTTTGATTATTTCAAAACGTTTTTGACGCCAGAATTTTAGAGTGTGTTAATTTTGGAAACTTACTACTCTTCTTACATCACCATTGCTTAAATCTGTGTAAAGAGTGCTATTACCATTGCTTAAAATAGACCAGACAGTACTGTTAGCATTGCTTAGTGTGTAGACAGTGCTCTTACTGAGATTGGACAAAATTATTTCATCCACCGCGTTGGAAGGTTTCTTAACCCTTCCCGGATGGCTGCCGTACCTTTAACGACAGCAACTTTTTTGGCAGAAGCACGGCTGTCGCCTATTGCCGACACCTGTGTATTTTATTTCTGGACAGTTACCGTTGCTTTCGAGACATATATATTGTTTTGCATTGGCACACGGGCGGGTGTCGAAACGTTTACGACAGTGTTTGCTTTTCAGACGTCTATTCACGACACTGTCGCCTACAAGTGACAACCGGCAAGCAGACAACATACCTATGCAAATATATCACGAACAGGTGGAATATTAGTTATGGTAGTAGCAGCAGGTCTTTCCTAAACCTAAGAATAAAAATATATTTTTTTATTAGTAGATTATAATAAGAATATACACCTATATTAGCTCACACTACTACTATACTATAGTAGTGTGAGCTATGGTGATCCTAATTTTTTCGAGAAAAAAAAGTTGCTCCGATTTCAAAAATTTTTATATATCTTTGCGTTTCAGATGATTTTGAAACTTTTTTGTCTTGCTGTCTGTCTGTCTGTCTGTCTGTCTGTATGTCTGTCTGTCTGTATGTCTGTCTGTAACGACCAACCCGCATAACTCAAAAACCGCTTGTCCGATTTAAATGAAATTTCGTACCTAGGCTGAGTCTTGGGCCGTGGTTGTCCCATTAAAAAATGAACAAAATCCGCCGAACGCAAGTCACATAAAAGGGTGGGGGTAGATTTCAAAAATGAGAGTTTATGTGAAAATATGGCGTGTGTCATATCAAACGAAAGGTAATTAAGTCTGGAGTTAAACAAAATAAATTTTAATTTATGAAAAAAAAAAAGGTGGGGGTAGATATTAAAAATTAGAGTTTAAGTGAAAATATGGCATGTATGATATCAAACAAAAGGTAAATGAGTCTGGAGTTAAACAAAATACATTTTAGTTTTTAAAAAAAGGGTGGGGGTAGATTTTAAAAATTAGAGTTTAAGGCAAAACATGGCTTGTGTGGTATCAAACGAAAGGTAATTGAGTCTGGAGTTGAATAAAATATATTTCAGTTTTTAGTTATATTAGCTCACACGTACACTATAACTACAGTACTTAGTGTGAGCTTAGGTGCCCATAGATTGGCAGAGTATTTTTTATGGTTTCTTGAGTTTACTTTATCTCTAATACATATACTTTTTTAATTAGTCGTCTAGCTATAATAAAAATATGTACCTATTTTTGTAAAGATTTTTTTAGTTTACTTTATCTCTAAGCTCAATAAAAACTTCAATTAAATAAAGATCTTCATGTTTTCTATTTTAAAGTTACATTCTAATAGATAGCAATTTTTTCTATAGTGTCATCTATTTACGCCACTGCAAAAACTCCCCTCCGTGTGCCAATAGTTTGAAAAGGAGCGCCGATGGAAAGGGTAAAGTTGGCGTTTTTTTGATGACCTTTGATTATTCTTTTGAGAAGAACCTTAGTTAAGGGAAATGGAACGAATTTTTAAAACCAAACGAATTCAGGTTGTATTTTAACTGTCGACGGACGGGAAAAATGCATTAAAACCTCTTTTTTGGGCTAGAGTTTAAAAAGAATGCTGACTGCGGGTTTTGTATAATAGGTAAAATACGGAAAATACTATTATAGCGGGCGCTTTTAGAAATCCGAGTTTACTACTATGACGTAAAGTCTTTGTACTTTAATATTGTTGTTCTTGCCATTGTTAGTGCCGCATAAAAGAAATAATACCTTAAGCTCAATAAAATTTTAAATAGAAGAAGCCCTTTGTCAAGGTTTTTTGTAATAATATTCAATAAAGAAAATACTATAGGTTTTTTTCATTGATTTTCCAGTGCACAGTAAGTATTTTAAATTTAACATATAACGATATGACATGAACGCGAGAGTTGCAAAAGATTTCGGTGAATGCTTATGATTAAATTAATAAAGAAATAACTTAATAAGTGTAACACAGATGTACACGTACCTATGTTATTGCAAAATGTTTTTCGATTGCAAAATGTTTTTAATGTGAGCCGTATTTAGTTGATGACACTGTAAAGTACTAAAACAAAATTTGAATAAAAAAAACATGCTAAAATAAAACTAAAACTTTTTTCCTTTCTACTTTGTCTTACCTCAGTGTAGATTATCTACAGTGTGGTTTTTCTATATCAATATGGCGAAAATGTTTCTCATCTTACAACCATCTATATAATTTCTTTTGACCGCCGAATTATCATTCATACATATAATTATACCTACCAAATGTAAAATCTAAAACTTTATTAAATTATATCAAATTTACGGCGGATTCAATTAGGCCCTATATCGGATCCGGATCCAATTGAACCATAAATATATCTGATAGATTTAAGAACCAAGTCGGACTGTCCTGTAACATCACTGCCTCCGTTAGTTACAAGGACGCAATAACATAGGGACTTTTACCGCCATTTAACTAACGTGAGCAGATCATGATTGTGTCTAGATTGGCAATTAATTTAAACTGGCAAGATAAGACTGGCTCTCGGTTCTGGTAAGTATGAAGTAGAAACGTGCACTAAAACAAGATTACGAATAAAAACGGTTGCTTATACTGACCTTTTTTATCCTTAGTTTACTTGATACCATACCATATCATGCTAAAATGGGAAATGATATGACATATTTTTAAAGCAAACTTTGATTTTGTCGGATTCAATCTTTTAGCACAATGTGCGCTTTTGGGGTTCTTTATGTAGGGACTTCCCCTTTTCTTTACTTTTAAAGAGTATCATCATTTTAACCAATTTTGTTCATATTGTCTGGTTTTAAGTTTGTTTAATTTAATGCCAAAATATGATAATAAAAACGTTTTATGCGGCTTTTATATTAGTTTGGATACGAAAAATTAAGAATAAAATATTTCTTTAAGAGAAACAAAATGGTTAGTGTTCAAATTATTGCTGTCGACCTCATTAGCTAGTAAGATAAGTTGAACAAATTTTGATGTGAAGCGACCAATAGCTTGCTAATCCCTTCCACCAACTTTAAGCTGCACATGCAAATCGTCGACAAACAAATAGCAAAACAATATTAGTAATTCTTTAATCTGATTCACTTTTCGCTTAGTTAACAAAGCAGAACATTTTTTGGGAGCTGCTAAAGTTTTGTGCCAACAAAATTACTACTGATTAATTAATTCCTTGCCTTTTGTTGTGTTTTTGTTTTTTTTATTGTATTTTGGTAGATAGTTGTAATGATTTTGGGCAGAAATACATAATTCTCATTTATTCCGTCAAATCAAAGTTATAACCTTCTCCTTTGCTTTCCAAGGGTGTCAAAACCACTAATCTCTATAAATATAACTGGATAGGCCTTTACATATTTGCGAAGTGAGGCAAAAATATTGATATCTTTTGTCGAGAGAGCACGCTGTGCAGGAGGTGTTTTTGAAAGTTCGCGGACGTTTTATTTTTAATCTATAACTGGATTTTTACTGCGATTAGGTACTTCTAAAGTTTTTAAAATAATTAAAGCTACTTACTTCAAAAAGGCTTTTCACTCCTATAAAATTAGTTTTTACAAGCAACGCATCGTGTTTTCATTTTTTATTTTTGTTCAACAAAAATAATTTCAAAAATATACTGACTACATTGACAAACACTTTAATGACAAATCACAAATGACAATCTCCTTGAAGTATTAAGTTCACAGAATACCACCGGAAGAACTAGAGAGAGAAAAGTTGCAATGCTTAGCATTCATTGTGTTCATGTTCTCACTCTAAAAACTCTTTAAATTTTTGCCTCAGTGTTCCATACACGTATAGCCGAGGCCGTTCCAGTTACTTCGTATCGCATTGGTCAAAACTGCATTGACCGTGCAGTGTTCTTAGGGGTCCCTAGAGGACAACACAGTTAACTGTCAACTTAATAGGTGTAGATCTTGGACCCACGTGGGTACACAGCTTTCGAGCGACAGGTACTGAAATTTTAGCGTTCTATTTAAGTGAAGTTATTATGCATTTTATTAAGTAAAACTATTGTAGGTTACCCAAAAAATTGTTTTCTATTTTTTTTTACCTATAATATAAGAGGTACTACTTTTCTACGGCTGATTTCAACACCTTTTTGATTTACGCAAAATAATATACATATGTACGTATTCTGTTCATTCATTCTAGCCAGTTATTTTTTCAGTGCAATTATGACAGCTCAATAGGCAGAAGAATAACAAAAATATAAAGGAAAATATGGTTTTATAACGTAAATAAGAACATTGGATCAAAAAGGTGACAAACAATCGTACCGGAGAAATATGGTAAGAATAAATGCACAGAAAACTAGCTTTCATCTAGTTTTCGATCCAGTAGAAAAATTATCGACAATGTTAGAACAAACTAATATCAATCATACATACATAAAAGCAATAAAAGAACTATAAAAAGGGTAAAAATCGGAAATTAAAATTGGAAATCGACTTTCAAAAGAATTCCTGGTAACGAGAGGCTTAAGACAGGGATGTATCTCTCCAATTCTTTTTAATATATATATATATATATATATATATATATATATATATATATCGCAATAGCTCTAAAAAACTGGAAACGTACAGTACACGGCATGGGCATACAACTTAACGACCGATTAACCAAATACACACTACAGTTTTTTGACGACTAGTACTTATGTATTGGAGACAAATAAAGTGAGTTAGAACTGGATAATGGACAAACGATATCTCCATGCAATGAGTATGTATACTTGGATCTCACATTTGATAAGACAGGGACAGACTGTAAAGAACTGGAAAAATAATGGTAAAAGCAAAAAAAGAATGTGAAATTTACTACATATGAGACAATGGTGAAAAGCACGCTGTTGTATGGAATAGAGACTTGTCACGTAACAGAAAAATACAAAACAAAAATAAAAAGTATCGAAATGTATGTAATAAGAACAGCAATGAGAATATCTAGAACAGATCAAAATATAAGCAATGAGATCATAAAAGAAAGAACGGGAATCGGGGGAAGCATAACAGCTGGTATGGTACGGCCATGTACAACGGATGAACGACGAAAGATTACTAAAGAAGCTCCTAGAATGGCAACCAATAGGGCGCAGAAAAAGAGGGCGCCCTAAACTGGAATAGCATGGGGTCACTGCATCCTGGAAGCCTGGCGTCTCCGGCTTCCAGGATGCAGTGACCCTAGAATAGCAACAGTCAATCCAAAGATCAATGAGTCAAAAAAACCAGACAGAAGATGATAATCAGGATCGAAGGAGGTGGAGAATAGGCGTCGGACAACGTAGAAAAACGTTCTAAACAGACATAGTGATAGTAGTAGTAGTAACTACTTTTAACTACGACAATAGAGCCCCAGGGAGGGGTTCCAATAAAACATGAAAATAACTTAAAAACATTGGAGGTCAAATCTTTAGGTTTTCGTATTCTATTTGTCAGTGGTTTTACTCATAAAAACATTTTATTTTTACTATCAAAAATATTACACCAGTGCCGAAACAAAGTTTGTCGCTCGAAAGAAGCGAAGCTGATTTGTGGCCCGGAGACCCGGTCGTAAAGAAATCGAATTTCAAGTTGGATAAATTTTATTTGAATTCGAAGTATATGCAGGCTTATGATGGCTGTGACCTTATTAAATTCTCTATTTCGGAAAATAAATTATTGCATAAATAAATATTTGCACAAAAGAGTATCATAAGAAAAACATTCCATAAAAAAAAAGACCAAATACGCGAAAATGGTATTCCTTAAAAAGAATTGAGATCAAAGTATAGCCAAGTTTTTCAAAACACATTTCAAAATGAAAGGTTTCTCAATCATTTAGAAATATTTATTTAAACTTTGCTTTGATCTCAATTCTTTTTACGGAATACCATTTTCGCGTGCCTTTATTTGTTAAGGCCGCTTGACATGGTGCATGACGCGCTGCAAATATTTGCAAGCAAAAAATTTCGGTCAAATTGTTTCCTGCAAAAAATCTTCTTTTCGTTTGACATTGTGCATGGCCATGCATTGATTCCCCAGAATCTAGGTTAAAAATTCCCCAGTTTGCATGCAAGTACAGTTTGCATGCAAAAAAAATGGCACCGGACCGATAAAAATGGATTGCCTGCAACAATCAGCTGGATTTGTACTGCGCATGCACCTGGGCAAAATTTCATGCGTTTGCCTACAAATTTTATTGTCATGCACCATGTCAAGCGGCCTTTATGATTTCACACATTTTTGAAAGGATTTGGATAATATTGAGTTTCACAATGTCTGTGCCGGAACGCTTTCAAGCTTTTCCCTTTTTACCTTCCTAGCCCGCGCAGCAATATCTAGAGAAAGTATTATTTTCGACGATTTTTTTTTGAGATAACGCCGAAAATTTGTTATTTGGGTGTATTTTGACCAATCTTAGCAATATCGTGGTGATGTCTGTCTGTGTGTGTGTGTTCGACACTGTAATGAGCTGATTAGATGCTGGTCAAAATCCATTAATGCTAATGACAATGCTAACTTTTTACCAGAGCATCGCATCAATATGCGGTTTCCGGAGTATACTAGATCACATTTTGCTTAATAAGCTTTAGTTTCCGAGATATTTACAAAAAACTGTTTTCAAGGCTGATATTATATCATAGCTACACTCGAAGTGTGCTAATAGGCTAGCTAGATCCGTCTTGGATCTATTTAGTAATTTTCCTATTGAAATGGGTAAATTTCTATTATTAATAATTTGTGCATTAGTAGTAATGGTTTTGATAGTTTTGTATGCCATTGCAATTTTTGCGATTTTTTTTTTCATTTTTAATTTGTTACAGGAAATGTTAGTGTTTTGGATTATTTTTGTATCATTTTTGTACAAATTAAATCTTATAATGAAAAGTGGAAGAAAGAAGGTTATTATTTTTTTTTCTTTTTGCTTTTTGAGTAGAAGGAAAGGAGCTCTTACTCGTTGTGATAGGGGTAAATTTCTTGCACTCGTTAGATTTTGATACCAATGTTTATTTCTTTGTTATACCTATATATCTATGTATTGCCAGGGACTAATGAATCCTACTGTCCCTGGTATTGTATACAGGGTGTTGTAACAGAATTTCCCATATTTTATTTTGAATATTTCTCAGATTTTTTTGTTAAGGTCTATTTCTTTAAATATAATATAATATCGGCTGGAGTTTTTTCCCATAGCAGAAAAACATGTGGTTCGTATATTTTACACTCTTAAAGACCAGACAAGAGAGCTTTTCTAATTTTGACATAATATTTGTAATTTTAGGAAAATATATAGCCAATAAATGTCACACTTTAAACAAACTCTTAAGCTTTAAAAATGTTAAGTGGCTTTTAGATTCAGACCCTTGTCTATTGATTTATAAGATAAGACCCTTGTCTATTGATTTATACTTTTCTTAATGTTTTCGGATTTAGTGACAGATATATATAGACCGAGAAATATTTTATATTTCCCTAAATTAAAACCAACTTTTCATAGTAGCTTTTCTTTATGTTGCGAATTTTCTTGTCACGATCATACATATGAACAGAACTTTTAAAGTTGATTATAGCGATATCAAAAACGACAAAGTTGAGTTATTTTTTAGATTTGATGGACTTTGCTTCCTTATTTGATTTTCAGGTAAATAGATCCAGTTTTCACTGATTTTCCGTGTCACTTAATTTTGATCATATTGATTTCGTTTGGATATCGTAGTATTGCAAGTTTCAAAGGTCACGTATTGTTTTGAGCAGTGGTTCATTAAATACTTCAAAGTGGTTAATTAGTAATTACTAAATGTAGAAAAATCAAACAATTACTAAAGGCTATGTAAATATAAGATTTGATTTGTCATATTTTTTAAGAGAAAATTGGAAATTTTCTGGAAAATAGCAGTTGAGTTTTTCACCGGATTTTCTCAACTTAGGCTATATGCCAACCCGGTTTCGATTTTAAAAGCAAAAAATCGTAGGCACTTTCTTTAAAGGCAAAGTGTTTTTTTTTAATTGGTCAATTTTGATAAATAATTAATAAATTTTAAACTGGACATTACTAGGATGTTCGTTTCATTTTTTAGATCAGTTTAGGTAACTTTTGAAGTAGCTTTCTTTGTTTTCCGAAATTAGGTAATCTAGGGTGACTTTGAGCTTTAACTGAATTTTCTTATTTGTGGGTGTTCCCGTGGGACGTCTTTAAGAGTAGGCCATCTTTACTTAAATTAAGTCAGGGAAAATTTGATGTTTTGTTTTTTTTTATGTCACTGACTGTATTTCTTGTCTCTGTTTTTAAACACAAAATTTTAGGAATAATATGTATATGTATAGGTTTTCTCCAATTTAGGTACGCCTACCCAAATATGTCAAATAAGAAGGGATAATCTGAGAGCAGTTTTTTTCAAGTTGTAAAGTTAAAATTTAGTTCCGTCTTAGAGTTTTGAAAAGTCAGTCGGGTTTTAAAATATAAGCGCGTGCTTTAAACTTTAACTTTTGTAAGTAATGTCAAGTATCAATTATTACACTGCCTCAACCCTTTCTTTATTTGACAAACTTGGATAATTTTAGACAATTCTGTGTATTTACTTTTGATTTGTGGGAAACTATTTTGGGATCAAAACGGGTTTTAAATCAGTTGATTAAAACATGGGTAATGTTGGTATTTTTATTAATTTATCAAGTTTTTGCCTATACTTGGGATTTTTATTTAAAGTCTAAAATACTTGGGAAGAGGGTGGAAATAGAATTGCCTAAAATAAACATGATTTAGCTTTGTTTGTTTAATTTTGTCAAATAATTAATTTTGTCCCATTTTTCTCAAATTGTTTTTAATTTGTCATATTTTCATATTTTCATCTTTTTATTTTAAAATATACACTTGCCTAGTCCAGAAACAAGGCCTTTTTATTTAACAACAAAATTAAAAATAAAACTACAGATCTGATGAACAACCTATCGATTATTTAATGTTAGAGCAAGCTGAGTATAGTAGTGTATTATAGCTAAAAATTGGTAAAAAGCTAATTCAGATCAAATCAAGAAGTTTAGTTAATCTCAGATTGGCCTGATCTAAATAACTTTGATGGGCAGTTCATATCAGAAACATATCAAAACAAAACAGTGAAATATAGTGAAAAAGAAATATCATCCAATCGAGTAGCAGTTGTCTAGAGGTTTAAGATTTGAATTGGTAAGTAAGCTTACTCATGTACTAACAAGACTGTAGAACGCCAACATGGACTCAGCCCCGAGAACTACTTTGTTTTTCCAGAGGTCTACATTGTTTCAGATGAAGCGCACCAGGAAAGACTCGCATGTGTCATCTTGGTGTTGTGTTCCACTCTATCCCTGTTTCTATTGGGTTCATTCATTCATTACTATCTCACAAAATATTCACATAAAAACTAAATAAAGTAGTTGCCTTAAATAAATAATTAAATAAATATACATAATGACCGCTCGCCCGTTACAAATTGGTTGTCAGTACAGCTGGGGTGTTTTAGTTTGTCAGAATCATAATAAATGTTATACTGCTAACTTTATTAACAAATTGGGAGCCTGTGTTTCACAGAGAAATGGCAAATAAAACGTTGGTAGATTCCAGTTTATTTTTTTTAGTGTATAGTTCAATATTAAACATTGGTAGAATCTGTTTTTAATTTTCACTTTTATTTAGTTTTTTTTAGCAAACTTAAACCGTTGGTAAAAAACAGATTACTTAAATTAATAGTTTTAGTAGGTAAATTCAAAATTTTGGTAAATTTCTCTTCTTTTTATTTAGTGAAACTTGAATGTAAAACGTTGGTACTATTTTTTTTAATAGGTAAACTTAAAAAGTTGGTATTTCCTTTGTTTTATTAAACTTTGGTATTAAACATCGATCTTAGAGGTTATTTTGGTCCAATTTGGAGAAGTTATACTGCTAACTCTCAATTTTAAAATTAAAAGCACCTAGGAAAAGTTTGGTTATACTGCTAACTGAACTCAATCAAATATTTTTTTTCTTTTTAATTATTTCTTTTTGAAAAAAATTAACATTATAGAACGAGATGAGTGTAATAAATTGGTACAACACATAAAAGCAGCTAAAGCGTGAAAAAAAAACAGGTGACGACAGAAATTCAAGTCATCTAAAAACTACCAGATATCACCTAGAACTTCACTTCTAGAAATTCCAGAAGACGCTAAAGCGTGAATATTAATTTTTGCATGTAGTGTGTATTTCTTTCAGCACTAACAAAATAATAGTTAATAAGATAAGAAAGATAATATATAGCGCTCTATAAGCTGCTGCTTTGCGCTACTACATTGCTGTTTTTAAAATTGGTAGACGGATCAACAAAATTTTAATTCGGAACCCTAGCTAAATTTTTATTTAGTTAGTAAAGTTGTTAGTTGAATTAATGATTTTTTACCTTAATTTACATGTATTATTTCAACAGATAGAGATTATAAAAATCGAAAATTGGTATAAAATTAATAATTGCTGATTGTAAATTAAGTTAATTCAAAATACGTTAAATTAACTTTCGATACCAATAACATGGATGATTTTTCCCTACTACCTATTTATTATTATAAGCGGTGAGAAACCATTTGCATTAAATCATTTTATTACACTACGAAATGGCAATTTGCATAAACGAAAAAACCTTTTTTTTGGGTACAATTCTACCAGTAAACGATTAAACTACCCTTTAATTATTACCCCTTGTAAAATCTAAGCCCTTGCGGTAGCCGACTAAACTGTTGAGCTCAGTAGATGTAAGCCAATAGCGAGGCAGAATTCTGGAAAACACGCCCAATTAACTCTCTGCCTGAAAATATCACCCAATTTATGTACCATTTCTTCTTTTGACGGATATTGGAAATTGACCCTTCTTGCGCAATAGAATACTCTATATGTCTATTAGAGTCTTATCCCTAATTTTTTTTTATTTTAAATCGCCAAATTTATTTGATTACTCTACCTTTGTGATGATCTCAGTTGCTAAACTCTAGCAAAATTTTTTACACAGAGACGTTTTGTAATTATTTAAATCAAATTAGCGCAAATAATTTGTAATAGCGTAAAAAATTTTTTTATCACACATTAATATTGACCCAATGATGACGTTGACGTTAGCATTGTTTTGCAGTAACGCAAACGTAGCTTTATCGTCACTTTTAGCAAAGTAACCACCTATTGATTACCTTTATAGCATTACATACGATAAACGCATATATAACATATCGCTCTATATAAATTGTTATTTTATTTATTTTTTTTATTTTTTAGCTGATTTAACTAAATTCGAACCTCATTGTGTTATAATATTTTATTTTATTTTAGCTGATTTTACTTAATTGCAAAGCTACAACATACTAAAACCACAAAAATTCCATTAAAGGACGAAATTCTAGCTAATTTTGTGCCCTGTATAAGATTTATGCCAGAAATTAATTAATTCCAGAAATTAATTAATATAAGACACAACCGTTGCAAAAAGTATTTAGGTACATTCAAAACGTTAAAGGAGAAATCAAAAAAAAAATATGCATTGCTATAATATTTTATAAAAAAATAAACAAGTAGGTAGTATTGAAAATTGCAGAGTCTTGCCTTATCTATAAGTGTTATTAAGTTTTGCTTTGGAAAATAGGTATCTATAGGTATTCAATAAGTTTTTTTTTCCTCGATAGTATTGTATTTCATGTGATTCTATGATGAATGTTATGTGTAAATCATCCTGTGATTTTTTTTTAAAATATGTTATTAATCAACTCGTTTGATTCCCATCGTAGACGAATGTCAGTATTTTAAGTAGGTATATATTTCTTTCTTGATTTAAATGTAAGGAAACGGAGGGTAATATCGTTCAGCGGGTAAAAATGATCACCTACAAATCTGTAAAACTAGGAAAAAAAAAAATGACAACGTCGCTAACATGCGGCTTTGTCATTTATTAAAAAGAAAAAGTATATAATCTTAAGTGATCGATATTTCCCCACCATCCCCTACTTGCGATTGTTTAACTTTGTACTTGAATCAGATACTAATGATTTTCTTGCAAGAAACTAATTTATAAATTTTAAGCTCTCTGACTCATTCTGGAGCACCTATAGAAAAGAACCAGCTACAGTATTTAAAAGATCAAACAAAATAGCAACACTGTTGTTTAAAATTTAAAATGGACACCATCAACTACTTCCTATTTTAATAATAAGATCATTGTATTACATATCTTTGAAATCCTATTTTAGAAATCGCCAAATGTTGCCAAAATTGATATAAGAATATTTTTGTTATAACTAAGGAAATGTACGTAATTAGACTAAACACCATACCTAAGTATGTGCCAAGTATCTTCTCTATCGTAAGTTTTTCTGTTACATTATTGAAGTATTTAGAGGTAATCCACTTCTAGGCTATTATCACTTCTGATCTAACCCAACCATGGCTAACCTATTAATGAATTATTTAATCTTACTTTTTAACTGCATCTTAAAATTCGACATTTACTTCTAAGGGTTATGCCCAAACCAAATTTTAACCTAACCAAAGCTAAGCTAACCTTGCTCTAAACGTCTAATACTAAAATATAACTACTACTACTATGTCGGTTTAGAACGTTTTTCTACGTTGTCCAACGCCTATTCTCCACCTCCTTCGATCCTGAAAATCATCTTCTGTCAGATTCTTTTGACTCATTGATCTTTGGATTGACTGTGGCCATTCTAGTTTAGGACGTCCTCTTTTTCTGCGCCCTACTGGTTGCCACTCTAGGACCTGTTTTGGTAATCTTTCGTCGTTCATCCGTTGTACATGGCCGTACCATATGAGTTGCCTTTTTAGTGATGTCATCCGTTATGCTTCCCTCGATTCCCATTCTTTCTTTTATGATCTCATTTCTTATGTGATCTAATCTAGATATTCTCATTGATCTTCTTATTGCATCCATTTCGACACTTTCCATTTTTTTTTGTATTTTTCTGTTACGCGACAAGTCTCTATTCTATACAACAGCGTGCTTTTTACCATTGTTTCATATATGTTAAATTTTACATTCTTTCTTATCTCTCTGCTCTATAAGAATATAAGCTTGTCTTAAAATAGTATAGTACTATATGTTTGACAATTATTTTTGTTGTTCGTATAAACTATTAGGACAAATTCTTTAATATCAATTAAAAAATAAAAATAAAAAATAACTTGTATTCTTCGCCTGATTCCTAAAATAAATAAATACAAATAAAAAAAAACATTACTTTCTTAACCTTTAAAACTTGTTTGCATTATTAATCCTCTAATCCTTTGCTTTGAAGTAGTCTTTCCTACATACTACCTCCTCACTTTTCATAAAAAAAAATCTAAGTTGTTAAATACACTAAGGTAATACACCGTACCTTTATTGAAAGGTAGGAAGCAAACCAAACTCTACATTTTAAATCAGATATCTTTGCTTGCTGTAAGTATAATATATATAATATAATCATCATTACTTTTGTATAATGATAATACTGTATTGATAACATTTGAAATTTAATTTTGCACCATCTTTGGTGAACACACGTAATTTGTTACCAAAATTATCTATGCAATCTGATAATATTGATAACTCAAAAACTATCTATCTTAATGTAAAGTAACTAGTACAACACTGCCTGGTAACCAATGTTCCATAGTAATGAACATTTAAGCCATTAAATATATAAAGCATCATAAAATAAAATTATTATTATTATTAATGACTAAACTGAATATATTTAAAACATGTTTAACTTGGAAAAACAAAATCTTACATGCTTATAATCTTAATCCTTTAACAGTAAGAAATAATCAAAAATTCTTTAAAGTTATAACATTTTTAATTAAATAAACCACCCAAAATGTAATATTAAGCTAAAATCAAGCAAAAATGTATGAGCTATTAATTAGCTATAAATAAGAGAAAAGTCTTGTAATTTCAGTAAACAGAATAAACATTAACTTTTAAAAAGGATTCATAGAAGAGGACATGAGACCTTCTTGATAAAAATCCACTCATGATAATATAACCCAAAAATCATCAAAACCTTTTCCTTTGCTTAAGTTTTCTTTTTCTTTAAATTATAACAAGTTATAAAAAAATAAATAAATTAAAGATGATAAAAAAATAACCAAAATGAATTTTCAATTTGTTTTTATAACAAATCATTAATTAGGACATTATTAATGATTTGATTGACCTAATAAAGACACTAAGATCTTTTTAAAACTTTGTTTTTTTTTGAATAGCAACATTAACAAACGAAAAAAAATCAACACATTCTTAATTTCAACAAAAATGGTTAAATTGGTAACTACTGTTAACCTAACCTTAACCAATCTGACTATTTATCGATAATTTCTTTTAATATGCTTAACTATAATCGAATCTGATCTAACTAGAAAAGGTCATAAAACTTAAACCTAAATATTATTCTACCCCTTTTTAAAAGTCTGGGACCGCCACTGCTTAAATGTTATTCTAATGTAGGAAACAAGGTAATTTTTCTGAAGAAACTTTTTCTACAAAGTTTTACTTTTAGGTAATCAACCATGTGTTTAACTGCAAAATGATTTGTAATCTCTAATTATCAAAATATCTCTAAAAACATTAAAGAAGAAAAACAAATTTCTTTTAAAACTAACGACATAGGTAAATGAAAATACTTCTAATTTAATAACTTCAATGCTTTTTAACCATTAAAATCGAAACATAAAGGGTTATTTCCTTTATAATTTAAATAATATAGCTAATTTTTCTTTAAAAAAAAACCTAGCATAAATCAGAACTTGATCATAAATCAGAACTTGATAAACACTAAAAAACAAGCACTATTTTAACATTAACTTTTCGACAAAAATCTATCATTAAAATCGGTTCAGTAAATCCCATGATATCCTAAGCCTAAAAAGATCAACTAAGAAAACCTATAGCCAGTTTTGGAAACTTGCTATGTGAAACCAGAGAGAATATACATTATTCTTCTTCTTAGACTTCATCTTCTACTTATCCTTTTGCAATAGACATAAATGTGTTTTATTAAATTTGATTTCATATTTGATCGTTTTACATTTGTTTGAAATGCACAAGCAATGTTTTGCAATAATAAATAAAATAATAATAACATATAAAATAATAATTAACTTAACAAAAATAATATAATTAGCGTTAAATAAATTACTTGCTGTTAAAAGTAATGGATATCTATGATCTGAGATTGGAAAATCAATTTTTTACTTAATAAAAAAACTATGTAACTGCAGATACTATTTTGTATTGTTTGCTATCTAGTATCATATTTAGTCTACGCTAGACAGAGAATCTAGTTAAAGATTTCACTATTCTCTAAATCAGTTGTCTATGATCATTTTTCTTTCTTTAGACACTATTCTTCTTTAAGAGCACCGTAAACCTGTATATGTAGCCTTAGTACAAAAATAGTATGCCAACTAACTGAAGTGTAACCTCTATTCTTTTTACTTATTTTATCTATTGACTATTAAATAGCTAATTTCCTAATTAAGTGTTTTGCAAGTACAATTTTTGGCTATACCTTTTTAAAAATCAAGATAAATCTTTGGAATAATTTTGATAAAAAAATAATGATTTCATCGTTCATGAGAATCGTCTCAGTAGTTTGCATCAACATAATAAGTTTCATAAATTATACCTTGTAATCTTTTTAACAAGCTTTATAAAAATGGTAACTGTTCTTATAGTCTTATCGACAATCATAATCTAAGAATCACATAAATGATATTTGTTTATAACAAATTAGCGTAGTAAAATGTTGCTATTAAAACAATAATTATATAGCCATTTAGATTATTTAGAACTTATCAGACGTAACACCAATCCATTTTATCTCAAAAATATAATTGTTTTGCTTATCATCATGACTATTATAAGCTTATGTATTATTTATCTATCTATATTATAAGTCTATGTCTATGTTTTATTACATAATATAATACAGTTTTAGTGTTTTGAAGATTCTGAAGTTGTTTTTTTATGTAAAAGTATAATTAAGAAATGAAGATAAGATTTCTTTGGAAATGCTCGTGCTGAGTGTAATTCTTTTCTAGTGATAATCATAAAAGTTAGTGATTAAAATAAAATAAATGCTACATAGTATATTCCCTACTAGTGTATAAAAAAGTTTTCTTTAGGTTCATGACGTATCTTTTAGTTGGAAAAAACTTAGCAAAATTTAATAAATTTATCTCTAGTTTTCTTGTATTATTTTTGTGTTTTGCTGATGAGTAAATTTTCATTTAGAACAATTTTTTTTGAAGTAAGGCAAGGTTACGCAAGATTAGTGTTGTGACATATTGATGTATTTGTATATAACGTATATACTAAAATAGATCAATAGTTCATTGGATCCATCAAATATTATTTTTACAGGACGCATCTTTGGAGTATTGAAGGAAATACTGCTATCAAATCCTTTTTGGAACGAAAGGAAGCATTTTTCCGAAGTATTCCTATCCTCTTCCATACACTCAGAGACTTTCATTTTTAGCTGTTAGTGGGTTTATTTTTAACTTAAGATTAGTTTTATGCATTTAATAATCAAGTAACATTAAGTTAGTGGTAATTTTGGATAAGCAAAATAGTTTTAATCGTTCGCTAGTTATTATAATAGCATTAATTAGTTTAAATAATTTTGAAATATTTAAGATATTAGTGAATTAACTTTGTATGTAACGTTTCAATTTTGTGCTTACGGTTATGACAATTGGATAGTGTTGGATTGCATATTTATATGCATGGTTTGTATTTAAAAAACAATAGACCAAAAGAAATTACCAGAGGTGTTAGAAGAAAGGAGCACAGTAGAGTAAACCCTAAACAGTAGAGTTACTCTGGTAATTTTTATTTTTTTTATCTCGTGTCGCTTTGAATCATATTTTTTATTTTTAAAGAAAAATAAGTCAAAAAAAGGATTGCGTGTCAAGTCGGAATTTGCTTTAATTATACCTTGTATATTGAAAGGAGTACTTGGTATACCAGTGACGTTTGATTTCCTTTCCAACTCGAGAGGGTTGCTTCAGGTACCTTATAATTATATTTTATACTTGGTCTATAGTTTTTTAGTAAGTATTGTCGTTCTCCTAATATTGCAACCTAATTAAAACTAAACTAAACAAAAATGTCTAAAAAATATGAAAATAACACTGATTTAATCGATCCCCCTGTAACATCGGTCAACCAAGAAACTAACGGCGGCCATTTTCATACAGAAAATGGAATAATACAAAATCAAACTACAGGAGTAAATATCTCAACAACAACCGTCACAGGTGTGCAATACACAACTGCGAACACAACCTCTAATGCACAGACTCATGGTACAAATGGAAATGTAGGTAATTTACTTACTCAGAATAATGGTCAAGTCACCTTTACAAATGCGGATTTAGCTGCAGCAGTAGCAGCATATTTTCAACAGCAACAGATAACCTCCGAGACTCAACAGCAAATGAGAAGTGAACCACAAAGTTCAGCTCAATTTCAATCCCAGTTCGTGGATGAATCTCAAAATTTCGCTCAAAACTTAAGAAGGCCAACTCAATTTTCTCAGCCTCAAGAATATTATAATAGATATGATGAGTCACAGTTCTCACAAACAAACAGGCATGATGCCCCGCCCAAAAGAACTTCACCATTAGAAAATGAACAATTAGCTGAGCTAAACTTCTATTTGCGGAAAATGTCATTTACTGGAGGAATACAAGATATGACATTATTAGAAAATTACACTGGAGGTCCAGATTTTGACTTATTTTTAGACGCCATAGAAAACTTAGGTAGACAACACAAATGGAGTCAGGAAGATATGGTCAAAGTCTGTGAGTCCAAGTTTAGAGAGAAAGTTAAGATGTATTACAGCTCGTTGCTTCCAGGTCAAAGACCAAGAAACATGTTTGAAATGAGAAACTACTTACAGAAAGTATTTGGCAGAAAAATTCCAATGTCAGAAGGAAAAAGAGAATTAGGATCTTGTATTCGTAAGCCACTAGAATCTCTAGGAGAGTATGTTCAAAGATTACAAATAATTGCGAATAAATTTTTCCCGATAGATACCATGACGGCACAACAACTATATCATAGAAATCTACTATTGGTAGAACAATTTTTCCAAGGCATAGATACCAAATTGGCCAACGATGTTTTAGCCAAAGGAGAATTTTATGACCTTGAGGAATGTCTAGAACAAGCTCTCATTAGTGAACAAAAAGTAGCCAGACTAATCAAAGAAACTAAGTACGACATAATATCGATAAGAAAAGTGTCTACATCAGAACGACCAAGTTATCCATCAACCAGTAGGCAACAACCTGAGGAAACAATAAGATATTTTTCGTCAAAAAGGGAAGATTTGCCCAATCAAAAGTACTCATTTGCTCGAAGAGATTTTAATCAATCACCAGAAGAACATTATCAAAACGTGCCTAATCCAAGACCATATTACCAAGGTTTTCAACCAAGCCGCGGTGGATTTAATCAAAGAGGTGGTTTTCAACCAACTCGTGGCAATTTTCAATTTAATCAAAGAGGAGGTTATCAACAACAGAGTCGAGGAACATTCCAAAATAATGGAAATCAGAGAGGTTATGAGAGATATCAACAAAATCCTACATTTAATCAACAAAGTGCAAGATATCAACCAAACGGTGGATATCAACAAAACCGAGGTTTTACTCACAACCGTAGTAGCCCTATTCAAATGCGTGGAGCCAATTCACCAAGAGTTACTATGTCAAATAATGGAGTCAGACAACCTCCAAAAGAATATCCTTATATGGTGGACCGATGCTATAGATGTGGAGAAAAAGGTCATAGCAAGCTAACTTGTTTTAGCAATCAAAAATTGTTTTGCTTTCACTGTGGTAAAATCGGAGAAGTTTGTCCTCCCGGGCCTTTAAACTCCAAGCGCCAACCTCCAAAGCCCAAACCATAGATGAAAACATTACAAATGTCAACGTGGAAAAATCTCAAAAGTCAACAATTGTTATTAGATTACTAACTGAACGAGTTAGATTTATTGAGCTTTATATACAAAATCAACCGTCAAAATGGCTATTAGATACGGGAGCCGCAGTTTCGCTCATTAAAATCGGTTTAGTCAAAAGATTAAACTTACCAATCATAAATGAATGTCCAACAAAAATAACAGACATCTCAGGAAATGTAATTAATAAATATGGTTTGACTTTTGTTCTATTTCAATTAAAATCAGGAGACATTCAGCAGAAATGCGCAATTTGTGAAGATGATTTAAGTTTTCCTTCACAAGGTTTATTAGGTATGGATTTTATATCAAGAGTTTTGCCAACTATAGATTTTAGAAACAATTTATTTGTAATCAATGGTTGTAATATAGCCATGACAGATGTTTTGCCAAATTCGAGTCATGGAGTTACAGAAAACAGTAACTCTAAAATGGTTAAACTACCGGATGAAAACGTCATTCAACCATCTGCAGCTAATCTTTCAAAATTTTGTCGGCTAGAAGCGACATTAGATAAAACAGGGGAAGTAAAGTCAAAACATCAGAAGCTCCTAACTGATAAGGAAGTTTTCCTTACAGATACTATTAATGAAAATATAAGTATTTACAGTGGGAACAGTATGAAGCCGATGAGAGATCTCAATTTGATGGATTGCTCAGAAAAGAGTAGTAATACCAGTTTGCTAGTCCGTAACAAGGAAAAAAAAATCCTTGATTGGTTACACAATAGCCCAAATAATACGTACAACGAAAAGGATGGAGAAAAGCCGTTTTCAAGAGACAAACAAACAGTTAGAGCGAATGCCTCTGTTGCACGTCTACGAGAATTCCTGGAGATACCACCTTTCAGCGGCTGCGATATTCTAGCCTCAGTTGATAGACGTATCCCTGCTGGCAATAGAATCGTAGAGCCTTTACAACTTCCAATGGGAATGTTGTGTGCTAGTTCAATAGTAACTATTCCAAGCCCAGAAGAACTGCAAAGGAACGTGGTTGTACGAATTTTAAATGTTTTTCCAACACCTCAGTTTCTTCCAAAAAATACCCCTATAGCTAACTTAGCAGATATGACAGAAGATTTGGTAGAAAGCTTCACTCGTGATAAACCTAGTCAAGAACAGTCTTTTGAGCAGGTTTTGAACGAAGCAACAAAACATCTAGTTGGTTTGGTAAGAGATAAAGTAATATCATTTTTAAGAAAATACAAAGATATTTTTCACCTAGGAGACAAGCCGTTAAAGAAGACGACTTTAGTGCAGCATAAAATAGAAACTTATAATTCACCACCTATTGTACGTGCACCTTACCGGGTTCCTTTTAAACAACAAGAAATTTTACGTGAACAAATTGACGAAATGCTTAAAAACAAGATTATACAGCCATCAATATCACCATGGAGTGCACCAGTTGTTTTAGTGGAAAAAACTAATAAAAATGGAGAAAAGAAATATAGGTTCTGTATAGATTTTAGAGCTCTTAACAAGGTAACAAGGAGAGATTATTTTCCCATTCCAAATATACAAGAAACCATCGATTCGTTAGGCGGAGCACAAGTTTTTACAACATTGGATATGACAAAAGGCTTCTGGCAAGTAGAAGTAGCTCCAGAAGATCGAGAAAAGACTGCGTTTTCAGTTCCTTGGGGACATTATGAATGTATTAGAATGCCATTTGGATTAGTTAATTCGCCATTTACATATCAGAGATTGATGAACGCAATTCTATCAGGATTAACCGGAAGTCATTGTTTTGTTTTTCAAGATGACATAATTTGTTTCTCTAAAAACAGTGTTCGAGAACACTTAGAAAAGTTAAAGTCCATATTTGACAGAATAAAAAAAGCAGGACTTACATTAAATCCAGAAAAATGTGTCTTTCTGAAAAGAGAAACTACATATTTAGGTCACATTGTAGGAGGCGATGGAATAAGACCAGACGAAGGAAAAATTAAGGTAGTTAAAGAATTTCCAATACCAAAGAACATAACAGAAATCAGATCTTTCTTAGGTTTAGTATCGTACTATAGAAGGTTTATACCAAACTTTGCAAAAATCGCAATACCTTTAACTAGCCTCACAAAAAAGAATACTCCATATTTGTGGAAAGAAGAAAACCAGAAGGCTTTCCAAGAATTAAAGTCTGCGTTAATCAACGAACCAATCTTAAAATATCCAGATTTTTCAAAACGTTTTTGTTTATCAACAGATGCATCAGGATTTGCATTAGGAGCCATTTTAAGCCAAATTTACGATGGAAAAGAACTTCCAGTTGGCTATGCAAGTCGTCAACTAAATAAAGCAGAAAGAAATTATTCAACTACCGAAAGAGAGTGTCTAGGACTCATATGGGGTATAAAACAGTTTCGATGTTATCTCTATGGAGTCGAATTTACTGTTTATACAGATCACCAACCTCTAAAGTGGCTAATGAGTGTTAAAGAACCAAATAATAGATTAATGAGATGGTCTTTAGCATTATCAGAGTATACTTTTGAGATTGAATATAGACCTGGAAAAAACCACTCCAATGTCGATGCATTATCTAGGATAAAAACAACCCAAGAAACTACAATACGTTACCTAGGAAATGTTAACGAATTAGATCCCATATGGAGTCGAGAAAAGATAAAAAAGTTGCAAAGAAAAGATCCAGATGTGTTAAGAATTTTAAACAAAATTATATCAGGAGAAACAACAAACTTTTACGCAGATGAAGATGGAATTGTTTACAAAAAGTCCGGACAATGGACTATTGATGACACCCTTGTAGCTCCAAAAGAACTTATATTAAGTATTATGGAAATGTATCATGATCTGCCACTCTCAGGACATGTAGGTTACGACAAGACTTATGAGAGAATTAAAAAGATATTTTATTGGCAAGGAATGTGCAGCGACATAAAACTTTATGTGAATGCATGTATTTCGTGCGCTCAAAGAAAAACTTCGCCACATTTAAGACCAGCACCACTTCAAAAATTTAAGACACCAACAAGACCATTCTATAGAATAGCTATGGATGTTGTAGGTCCATTACCAATTACAGATTTAGGGAATAAATATATTCTCACTGTACAAGATTCTTTGACGAAGTACGTAGAAGCGTTTCCAATGAAAGATCAAACTGCTGATACAGTAGCTAGAACTTTTATCCAAGGAATTATCCTAAGACATGGAACACCAAAACAGTTGCTTACTGATTTAGGTACTAATTTCACAAGTACATTAATGGAAAAAATTTGCGAAGTACTAAGAATCAACCATCTAAAAACTACAGCGTACAGGCCTCAAACCAATGGAGCTTTGGAAAGATTCCATAGAACACTTAAAGACATGTTGAGTCACTACATAAGTCCAGATCAGAGAGATTGGGATATCTGGCTACCCTATGCTCTCGCTGCATACAGCTCAATGACTCATTCTACTACAGAAGAGAGTCCATTCTTCCTACTATACGGTAGAGATATGGATTATCCATTTGATGATTTATTTAGACCAATGAAAATAAGATATGATACGCATGAAAACTACGTATCAGAGTTTTTGCAACGGATGAAAATCGCACATCAAAATGCCCTGTATAATATAGAGAAAAATACGAGCAAAGTTCACGAACACTTTAATAAAACAACAAAACCACATAAATTTAAAGTAGGAGAAAAAGTTTATTTACTGGAACAAGGAATAAAGCAAGGTATTACGAAGAAATTAGCAAAAATGTGGTCAGGACCCTATAGGATTTTAGATCTTAAAAACGTAAATGCCACGATTAAGGGTTTACATACCGGTAAGACGCAAAAAGTACATGTAAATAGAATTAAGCCATGTTTAGCTTCTAATTTAGAAAAATTTAAGCTAGGTAACACACCACTTAAGATCGAGAAGGGATACGAGTTTTTACATACATCAAGTGAAGATCAGAGAAAGGATAACAATAGTGAAATAAAAACAAACGTAATGGAAAAAGCATCTTCAAATAAAAACAATACCTTAAGTATGAAATCAGTAAGTAATAGTACTAGTAGTGTAGAAATTAACTTGCCGATTGCAAAAGACATTTTAACTGCAAGAAAGAGTAAAGTAAGTAATAAAACTAGTTTGCATGATAGGGAACTAAATAACTCCGACGCTCACACATTACCTTTAACCCTATCAAACGACTCTTCCTCTACTAATGAAAAGACCATAGTTGGAGAAGTTCTTTCGACTACACATTCAAATTCAGCCAGCACAACCAAGTGCAGTCAATCAAGCCCTAGTTCGAGGACTGTCTCCAGCGGCCATTCTCATTCCAGAAGTTCCGGAGATTCCAAGGTCACACCTTCTCCGCAGCTTCCTGAGCCCTCAACTTCAAAAGAGTCACCTCAAGGCCCCTCAACCAGCCTTAGTTCATCACCCGCTACTGAGTTCCGTAGATACACTCGCAGTCAAGGACCAGTTCCAGACGAAAAGTGGATCCGGGATTCAGGCATTTAAATTTTTATAAGCTTCCCTAAAACAAAAATTTAAAAGAAGAAACAAGTTCTTGTCCCCTTTTTCTTTGTTTTGCGTGCGCGAAAGCAAAACATTTCAATTGCCCACCCTTATTGTTTAAACAAATTACTTTGTTTAACTAAAATTTTGTTTCTTTTTCCTTTTGCCCTCATTTTATTGTGTTTTACCTTAATCCGCACTTGCGAGATTTTCTTTATTACAGAAGATGACTTTTGCCATTTTCGCCATCCTTTGTGCCATTGCCCAACTATCAACCATGACGAGCGCAGACATTATAGCGTACGACTGCCAGGACAAGACGACCGAACTGACCAAGCTGTCGCTGTTAGGCGTAGTGCCATGCAAAGATCCGAAGAATGCCACCTTATCTGTTTCACGCCGAATCCAGCTCGTACAGAAACGAGAACATGTATCAGTACATACGTATAACTGCCTAGTAATGGTGCAACAACTAGTACAAAGATGTGGAATGTTTTCACATACTAGTGCAGTTCCTGGAGGACTTGTTAAAACGGTTCAAACATTAAACCGTGATGGTTGTCTAAAAGCACATAAATTCCGAGCAGTGAACCTTAATGGGATTGGTGCAGGTACTATAACTCAACTGTTGTTAAATGGCACGACAGAAGTTTCAACCACAATTCAAGGACAGATCAAGTCAGATGGTTCATGTAACGGAGTACGTTACTCAATTGGAGACACTGTTTACGAAAATGTAATCGTTTCAGCAGCCATAACAATTAAACTGTCAGATTATCAAACAACTGCAAATGTAGAAAGAAATGTAATTCATTTAAAAACAGGCACAGTTTGTCATTACAACGATGGCTACTGCTTTGATGATCAAGTTGGAGAAGTTGTTTGGGAACAAGATCATAAAGAAGTTTGTCACACCCAAGGAGTTGATGTCTTATGGGAAGGAAATGCGACCATACTAACTGTAAGCCAAGAGCCAATCATTAGATACATCATTGTAGATGCTGAAGATACTGTCTTTGCACTAAAATTAACGAAACCTGAAGAGCTTTGTCACCAAAGAGCTTGGCAAACCGAACAAAACAGACTGCTCATAATAATTGAAGATGAATTGGGATTTTATTATAGAAAATCTTTCTTATTAACTCAAAACACCGATCTGATGGCTCAAGTTTTAAGTAAGTTATTATTTTTAGAAATCGCTGTCAAAAAGCAAATGGCTGAATTAGTATATGATGCTATTGTAAAAAGATGTGAGCTCAGAGAAGCCATCTTAGCCAATCGAATTGCATTAGCACATCAATCCCCAGAACTTATTGGAAATTTAATTAAAGAAAATTCTGGATTTATTGGTAGAGTTATGGGAGAAGTCCTTTACATTGCAAAATGTAAGCCGGTGATTGTTGATTTTAGACGCACCAAATCTTGCTATCAAGAATTGCCAATCATTTATCAAAACAAGTCTATGTTTAGAACGCCTGTTACCCATATAATCTCCGAATATGGAACAGAAATAGATTGTCAAGGACTATTACCAGCAACATTTTACTTAGAAGGTAATTGGGTTGAGTTGTCACCAGAACTCAGAAGAGCAGAACCCGCATTAGTGCTTGATGCGAATGTTGAAGAAGATACTATAACTCTTTCCAGAATCTCACCCATATCATCACATGGAGTTTATACAACGGAAGAAATGTATAAATTTCAGACATCTTTATTGTTTCCTAATGAGAAAAGAGCCGTTACCAATGAAATAGCCAGGCGTATCACTGGAAGATCAATGGAAGATCAGAAACTATATGTACCTAATATTTTTAATGACCAAGAAATCAAAAATATAGCAATGACAGCAGCAACCGAAGTATGGGGTTTCTTATCCTATATGGGAAATTTATTTTCAATTTTTGGATTTCTTATTGCAGTTATCCACTTAATCAGTTATGTTGCAACAGTGGTAATGAACTATTTTACTATCAACCGCGTCGCGAAAGAACACCCAAAGCGCAAACGTTACCTTTGGGCAAGCCTGTGGAATGCACTAACTCACAGGTACGTGTACAAACTATATCGCGAGTTCATGAAGAGTGAAGTAGAACGTGAAATGCGCGAACGCGAAAATGTGGAGATGGGTGAAACCGGTCCGCGAACCCTTCTTCCAATAACGTCGTCGGTACCATCAGCTCCGTTAGCTGAAGACTCTGACCAAAAACTTTATCCCAAAGTGTGTCATAATCCCGAGTGTATGAAAGAACTATCCAAGCCAAATGATGTTTGAGAACTGTGCGTTCTGATGAATAGTTATTTTACATATAGATTTAAAACTTGTAAGGCCATAAGTAATTGTTTGACGTGATGAATTTTATTTTCAAAATAATTGATATTTTTAAAAAAATTAATCACTTTTTCGAAGAAGGGAGGTAAATATGTAACAGAATTTCCCATATTTTATTTTGAATATTTCTCAGATTTTTTTGTTAAGGTCTATTTCTTTAAATATAATATAATATCGGCTGGAGTTTTTTCCCATAGCAGAAAAACATGTGGTTCGTATATTTTACACTCTTAAAGACCAGACAAGAGAGCTTTTCTAATTTTGACATAATATTTGTAATTTTAGGAAAATATATAGCCAATAAATGTCACACTTTAAACAAACTCTTAAGCTTTAAAAATGTTAAGTGGCTTTTAGATTCAGACCCTTGTCTATTGATTTATAAGATAAGACCCTTGTCTATTGATTTATACTTTTCTTAATGTTTTCGGATTTAGTGACAGATATATATAGACCGAGAAATATTTTATATTTCCTCAAATTAAAACCAACTTTTCATAGTAGCTTTTCTTTATGTTGCGAATTTTCTTGTCACGATCATACATATGAACAGAACTTTTAAAGTTGATTATAGCGATATCAAAAACGACAAAATTGAGTTATTTTTTAGATTTGATGGACTTTGCTTCCTTATTTGATTTTCAGGTAAATAGATCCAGTTTTCACTGATTTTCCGTGTCACTTAATTTTGATCATATTGATTTCGTTTGGATATCGTAGTATTGCAAGTTTCAAAGGTCACGTATTGTTTTGAGCAGTGGTTCATTAAATACTTCAAAGTGGTTAATTAGTAATTACTAAATGTAGAAAAATCAAACAATTACTAAAGGCTATGTAAATATAAGATTTGATTTGTCATATTTTTTAAGAGAAAATTGGAAATTTTCTGGAAAATAGCAGTTGAGTTTTTCACCGGATTTTCTCAACTTAGGCTATATGCCAACCCGGTTTCGATTTTAAAAGCAAAAAATCGTAGGCACTTTCTTTAAAGGCAAAGTGTTTTTTTTTAATTGGTCAATTTTGATAAATAATTAATAAATTTTAAACTGGACATTACTAGGATGTTCGTTTCATTTTTTAGATCAGTTTAGGTAACTTTTGAAGTAGCTTTCTTTGTTTTCCGAAATTAGGTAATCTAGGGTGACTTTGAGCTTTAACTGAATTTTCTTATTTGTGGGTGTTCCCGTGGGACGTCTTTAAGAGTAGGCCATCTTTACTTAAATTAAGTCAGGGAAAATTTGATGTTTTGTTTTTTTTTTATGTCACTGACTGTATTTCTTGTCTCTGTTTTTAAACACAAAATTTTAGGAATAATATGTATATGTATAGGTTTTCTCCAATTTAGGTACGCCTACCCAAATATGTCAAATAAGAAGGGATAATCTGAGAGCAGTTTTTTTCAAGTTGTAAAGTTAAAATTTAGTTCCGTCTTAGAGTTTTGAAAAGTCAGTCGGGTTTTAAAATATAAGCGCGTGCTTTAAACTTTAACTTTTGTAAGTAATGTCAAGTATCAATTATTACACTGCCTCAACCCTTTCTTTATTTGACAAACTTGGATAATTTTAGACAATTCTGTGTATTTACTTTTGATTTGTGGGAAACTATTTTGGGATCAAAACGGGTTTTAAATCAGTTGATTAAAACATGGGTAATGTTGGTATTTTTATTAATTTATCAAGTTTTTGCCTATACTTGGGATTTTTATTTAAAGTCTAAAATACTTGGGAAGAGGGTGGAAATAGAATTGCCTAAAATAAAACATGATTTAGCTTTGTTTGTTTAATTTTGTCAAATAATTAATTTTGTCCCATTTTTCTCAAATTGTTTTTAATTTGTCATATTTTCATATTTTCATCTTTTTATTTTAAAATATACACTTGCCTAGTCCAGAAACAAGGCCTTTTTATTTAACAACAAAATTAAAAATAAAACTACAGATCTGATGAACAACCTATCGATTATTTAATGTTAGAGCAAGCTGAGTATAGTAGTGTATTATAGCTAAAAATTGGTAAAAAGCTAATTCAGATCAAATCAAGAAGTTTAGTTAATCTCAGATTGGCCTGATCTAAATAACTTTGATGGGCAGTTCATATCAGAAACATATCAAAACAAAACAGTGAAATATAGTGAAAAAGAAATATCATCCAATCGAGTAGCAGTTGTCTAGAGGTTTAAGATTTGAATTGGTAAGTAAGCTTACTCATGTACTAACAAGACTGTAGAACGCCAACATGGACTCAGCCCCGAGAACTACTTTGTTTTTCCAGAGGTCTACATTGTTTCAGATGAAGCGCACCAGGAAAGACTCGCATGTGTCATCTTGGTGTTGTGTTCCACTCTATCCCTGTTTCTATTGGGTTCATTCATTCATTACTATCTCACAAAATATTCACATAAAAACTAAATAAAGTAGTTGCCTTAAATAAATAATTAAATAAATATACATAATGACCGCTCGCCCGTTACAGTGTTTCAAAATTCAATAACATAAATTTAGTGCTGAATTCCTTATGTGATTTTAAGACAAAAAGTTCATATAAACATAGGTCTGCAAGCGCTTAGTTTCGAGATACAGGGTGTTAAAATCTTATTTTTTTTTAGGTTTTTGTTTATAGCTAATGCAGTTTTTGAGATATTTAGCTCAAGTTTGGCGCGTTTTTTTAGTTATGGGCACTACACTATAAGACATGACAAATAATGGTAAAAATCTACAGGGTGATACTTCTTCAGGGGTTTTGTCGACTTTTCCCCCGGCTTTTTTATCTCCTATGATTTTTTCGCATCTCTAACCGTTTTAGAGAAAATCGCCATTGCACCAAAGGCTACTAGCATCAAAGTACATATATCAAAATAAACAAAAAAAAAACATTTCTCGAAAACCTAGCATGTGCGGACCTATTTTTATATGAATTTTTTGTCGTGAAATCACTCAAGAAATTTAAGATTAAAATTATGTTATTGAATTCTGAAACACCCTGTACAATGGCGTTAACTTCTGATTTGCTAATAAATATATGCTTTTACGAGATAATGAGTAGGAAGGGGGAAATATTATTTTTAAGAACTTGTCTATAATATCTATCTAGCTCCTTAGTTTTTTTGGAAGTTGGCAATATTAATTTTACATAACTTTACATATATAGGAGAGGGAGGTAAATTTAAAACTTGGGTTTTTGTTATTTTTTTAATAGTTTTGGTAAAATTTCTATCAGTCTACCAAATCTCAGCTCTCTAACTTTTCTGAAAGTGGGCAATGTTATTTTACATAACTTTACATGTACAGGGGAGGAGAGGAAATTAAATATTTGGGACTTTTTGATTTTTTCCAAAGGTTTTGTCATAATTTCTATTAGTCTGCCAAATTTCAGCCTTCTAGAGTTTCTGGAAGTATAGTGCAAATTTTATGATGTATCCATGAGTGAGTAAGTGATTGGCAAATTCGATGTTTTTTAAAATTCTGTAACTACTTTTCTGATTTATTGAAGTGGGTGAAACTGGTGAAAGAGTTATTGGCTCTATCGAAATCTACGACTGTGCAAAGATTAAGATTTGTAAGGTAGTACAGCAGTTTACGCGAACTTGGCGGTGCGCTGCCGTGCCCCCAGATAATACCAATACCTCGGCAAATAAGTATCAAGTAAAAAAATCTCAACAAGAATGGAGACAAAGAACTAACCAGAACGTGACGATTCTGTTTGTTAACAAAACAAACAACTCGAAACTAATTATAGTAGGTAGCACATAAATAGCGAACTTTCATACTAGATTAAATTGTTTAGCTACTTTTGACGATGAACAAACTTTATAGGTAAAATAGTTTGAAACTAAACTAAATTCCAGATCCTATTATTTGTGACAAACAAGCCAAAATCGCTTACAAAAATATTTTTCTATATTCTTTAGCTAGGTTTAACTATAGTTAATAGAACGGAAGGAGAAGCCACAACTATGTCTGTTGTATAAATTATAACATATGAATAAGGTAGGTACAGTTAATATCATTATTTTTGAGATAACTTTTTACAACTCTTTTTCGTTGGCCAATGCTATTTGTAATGGTAAACAGCTGATAACTGTCAAAAAGTTATCTCAAAAATTATGAGATAAAGCTTAGCAGAAGCACCCACCGAAGGTGTTCTAAGACTCAAGCGTTTGATATGACGGCATGAAGCGCTAGGCAGTTCTTCCTCTTTGTTAGTTATTTTTTTTAGTTACTTTTAAATGAAAAAATGTTATTCTTGTTAAAAAAAAGATTTCTTTTTAGATCTATTATGTCGGTTTAGAATGTTGTTCCATTATGTCCGACGCATATTCTCCACCTCCTTCAATCCTGACAATCATCTTTTGTCAGGTTTTTTTGAATCATTGATCTTTGGATTGACTGTTGCCATCGCAGTTTAGGACGCCCTCTTTATATGCGCCCCATTGGTTGCCATTCTATGTTCTGCTTTGGTAATCATTCGTCGTTCATCCGTTGTACATGGCCTTACCATATCGGTTGTCTTTTAGTAAAGTCATTCGTTATGATTCCCCCGATTCCCATTTTTTCTTTTATGGTCTTATTTCTTATATGATCTATTCGAGATATTTTCATTGATCTTCTTATTGCATCTATTTTGACATTTTTCTTTTGCATTTTTCAGTTACGCGACAAGTCTCTATTTCATAGAACAGCGGGCTTTTCACCATCGTTTCACATATGTTAAATTTTATAAACTTTTTTAAATAAACTATTCTACCAAACAAACATCTTTCTACCTAATCTTACTAAATCTATTATTAAGAATAACAACATTTTCTTGTTAAAATAACTTAAGCATACATTATATTAATCAGTTTGTAAAAATAACTACCACTTCTTGTTGGAATAACTACAGCAAAATGCTTGATCCATCAGTTAGTAAGACTAAGTATCAGTTCTTGTTGCAATAACTCTGCCTTTATTTTAGTGTCTCAAAATCGTGATGACTGATGAGTAAATGACTTTTCCATCAATAAGGTGAGGGAGGGAATCTTTTTGAGTCATGAAATTTTTTTACGGCAATTTTTTTGTACGCGTCCTCCTTTACAATAAACAAATACATTAAAAGAAAAATCAATTTCTTTGAACAAATATGGTCACCCTATAAATAACTCACATTAAGAACGTGTTAAGAAGGTGTCTCTTCTTAACACGTTGTTAATGTGAGTATTAGGGTTTTCGTCTTTTTCTTACCTAAAAACGCTTAATTTACCTAATATTTAGTTAGTAAATATAAGAGCTATATAGGATTGAGTTATTTGTAAAAGTAGATAATAATTCGTTTCGCAAAATATTTTATTTTGGCGGGTTTCACAAACAAGATGGTGCAAACCTTAAATAAGAAGAAACTCATTCAACTTATCTCAGCATGCCTGCGTAATCATAACGTAAACTAAAAGGAATCGATTTTTTTAACGGATCTTAAGCAAAGCGCATAGTTTTTAATGAAATGCAATGATAAACACAAATGGCTAACTACCGCGTGAACAAGTCCATATCTAGGGGGCTCAATTTCTATAAGAGGACACAAAACAGATAGAGTATAGCATTGATTAATAAGAAACCGCGATACGCACGATTCTGGTAGAAAGCGTTCCACCGTTGCCAAAGGTAACAATCTGAAACAATTGTTGAGGGCGAAAATTATTACTTGACGAAAATTATTAACTAGAATAACACTTTAAAATTGAAAATCATTATTTTAATTATTTACTTTTTGATTCAAATAATTCATTAAGTTAATAGACTTATAAGTGTCTATTTACTTTTAGAAACGCCGAACTTTAAGGTATTATTCTGATTGTGTATCATCCCGTTTGGGTTAATGTTCGTTTTTCAAAAACAAGCTTTTTTCGAAGACAATTTGATGAAAAACCTAAACTTCGAAAAAACACTTTTTTCGTAAAAAATTATTTTGAATGAAGTTTTTTTTGAATGACATTTTTTTTCAATTACACTTTT
Organism: Aspidapion aeneum; assembly: GCA_963576565.1. Classification (NCBI taxonomy): domain Eukaryota; kingdom Metazoa; phylum Arthropoda; class Insecta; order Coleoptera; family Brentidae; genus Aspidapion; species Aspidapion aeneum. The sequence goes on from OY755038.1 coordinate 59,199,725, forward strand.
TTCGAAAACATTTTTTTCGAATTAAATTTTTTCGAAAAATTATTTCATGCTTTCCTGTCCTCCTTTTGAGAGATCCAAATCAGTAATATCCTAACCCTCTTAAATTGATGGCAGACATATCTTAACCTATCCCATGGGCGCACCCAGGCGGGTGGGCGGGGCCCGGGTCTTGTCCACGCCTAAGACTTTTTTAGATATTTTCCACATCTTTCATGAATAAAAAAATAAAATAGCATATTTTTCTTTTGAAAAAACCATCTTTTAAAAAAATGTATTTGAAATAAACGTTATCGAAAAAAACGAATTCGAAAAAAATTTCATCCGAAAATGTTTTTTTGTGTCGCAAAAAAAATGTTTTCGAACAATTGTTTTCGAAAAAATGTTTTCGAAAAAATGTTTTCAAAGAAATATTTTCGAAGAAAACGTCATTTGGAAAAAATGTCATTCAAAATTGTGGTTTCTGAAAATAATGTCATTCGAAATTTAGGTTTTCAATTAAAATTTCTCGTCGAAAAAAGTGTTATCGATAACCGTGATTTCGGAAAACGAACAGTGACCCCCCACCGTTTAATTTATGCATTTAAATAACACTGACTAAGTTGACCTTTGGTGAACCGGGGGCTTATACTGATATTTTCGCCAATATGGCAACGTTCGTTTTACGCTTTTCTCCTCTCCCATGCAAGCCTTATGGCAAAAAGAAAAACCCTACCCCTAGATAGAAGGCCACGCTGTATAATTCTTTTATATAGAATTTAAAAATAGTCACTGAACTGCGAAAATAGTAAATTAATTTATTGGTTTTGATTGGGTTATGTTTTCTTGTGTTGTTTGATAGAAAATTTGAATTTCGCGGGACGAAACTCGGGGGTCGGCTTGTCAACGCCAGTCATGTCAGCGTCATCATGAGTCGGTGTGCATATATATTTGATGTATTATATTTGATATATTATATTCAGTAATCTTTGCGTGTTTGTTATGGAAAAACTTTTGCAGCAGAATCCAATCTAGCTGTCGGACACTTGGATTACAAGTAAAGTAAGTAAAATGTATTTATAATTTTATTAGACTTAACTTGAGGACACTCATTGTAAAGCAAGCTTTATAGGAAACGAAGCCCACAGAATAGCTTAGACAAGATTAGTAAGCGAAGCCTGATATTGATTTTCTATTTTTTGTTAATGTTTTTTTCTTGTTTTTCTCGGCTTGGCATTGGCGGATCGTTCTTCTTAAAAGCTTTTAAAGAGTTTTAAATCAAGACCTTTTTGAAGATGGCAAAAGCCGAAACAGGTTAAAGGTATAAAATTAAATAAAATGTGTGTGAAAAAAATTGGTTTTCAATCTATCCCGTTTTCAAAAAAATCGAGGGGTAATCAGCAGCTCACAGTAGTTGTACAAAATTTTTACAGGTTCAACTCACCCCTTGTAAAAAATCTATCCCCAAAATAGTTCTTAATAAAACTACACTTTTGAATAAAAGAAGGGGGGAATTTTACAAAAACTCATTATTTTCTTTTAGGGACCATAAACCCAATAAACCCAAAAAATAAGTCAAGAGCAAATAAAGATTATACTGCATACTGAACCAACCATATGGACTTCTACTGCTCCTTTTACAGCAAGGTAAAACCGAAATTGTATTCTGCATTCGATGAATCCTAAGGAATAAAGGTCTTTTCTAAGATTTCTGTAAAACTTCTGACGTAATAAATCATAAAACTTTAAGTTTTTCCTCAGAAATGAGAATTGTCATGCGCTTTTTGTTTTTTATTTAGCCCTCCCACAAGGGGGAGGCTTCGGTAAATGCAAGTGGTTTTCTAGAGTTGAAATACGATTTATATTAATACTTTTAGATGGTATAAAGATTATACTGATTGTTGACTCGGTTAGTTTAATATCCCAATCTGACCCGGTTAGGTTGTTGTATCAATTTTTTTTTATCAAACCAGATTAATTAAAGAAACCTGGTCATCAATCAACTATCCTCGGCCCATGGTCCATTTGTGCTGGACAGGAAAAGTAGTAATTGTTTGTGATAAAAATGTAATTATATAAAAATGCGATTCGATGAAAAATGGTAGAAAACATGTAATTCGATAAAACGGTTTTTGATTAAAAAAATTTCGATCAAAATGTCATTTGATATAAATGTCATTCGATAAGAAAAATCGATAAAAATGTTATTCAATGAAAAAGTTTTACATAAAAACTACGATCCGGTGTGAATGCTTTTTTTAGAATTTTAGAATCTTAGGTACTTTTTAGAAATTTATTTTTCAGAAAGTACAAAAATTTGGATAAAAGCATTTCCAGTCCAGTCAACGAGAGGGTTGTAGAGTGCATGGAGGGGGGGAGAATTTTTCTCTACGGGAATAGGTTTAGGGTAGGGTAAGTCCACATCAATTCAACCAATTTAAAAATATTTTTGAACCTTGAGTTTTTTGATAATGGTGAGTTTTTGTGTAGTTATTCTCCGCCTAATAAAAAGTAAAATAAAATTTTTAAAATTTTTTGGTTGCATATTTTTTGAGCTATGCGTTTCCAAAAATAAAAATATTGACCAATTTTTAGCCTACATCGGTTTCCTTAAACTTCTATAATTTTTAAACCGTTTAAGATAATTAGCTGAAACTCACTATCTGCAGAGAACGGTTCACAAGCCAAACTCTGATGTGTTGATAGCCTCATTTCCTAAAAAAAAAGGACAAAGGGTCTATGCCAAAATTATATTTTTGATAAACGTGAAATTTCGTACCCGTGAATTTAAAAATCAAACAAGTTTCATGGCTAATCGGGCAAAAAGGAGTTTTTTGTTTCCCTTATATTTTTCCGTGGGTAGCTTGAAAGCTTAACCTCACGGGGGTCCAAGATCTAATGGACACCTAATAAGTGTTGACAGTTAACCGTTTCGTTCTTATGAGACTCCTCAGAACACTGCTGGTCAAGTGACAAATCTTGCGAAGTTAATCAGACGGTTTTGTCTCTAATTAAATGTAATTAGTGAGCGAACTATAGCAAGAGGCGCCATCCACCGAGATACGAGAGAAACAAAAAACAAAGCAGGGAAAACACTGCTATACAATGTCGATCAATGAAAAGATCGAATGCAAATAAAAGAAAACAACTATAGTCCGTGACCTACGACAGCTCTTTGTCTTTTCAGGCCGGATCAACGCATTTTGCATTTTTACCCGTCATCAAGACAGTGAGCGTCAATCAACGGAATTTTTAAGCCAAATAATACTAACAAACGTGAAATTTCGTACCCGTGAATTTAAAAATCAAACAAGTTTCATGACTAATCGGGCAAAAAGGAGTTTTTTGTTTCCTTTATATTTTTCCGTGGGTAGCTTGAAAGCTTAACCTCACGGGGGTCCAAGATCTAATGGACACCTAATAAGTGTTGACAGTTAACCGTTTCGTCCTTATGGGACTCCTCAGAACACTGCTGGTCAAGTGACAAATCTTGCGAAGTTAATCAGACGGTTTTGTCTCTAATTAAATGTAATTAGTGAGCGAACTATAGCAAGAGGCGCCATCCACCGAGATACGAGAGAAACAAAAAACAAAGCAGGGAAAAACACTGCTATACAATGTCGATCAATGAAAAGATCGAATGCAAATAAAAGAAAACAACTATAGTCCGTGACCTACGACAGCTCTTTGTCTTTTCAGGCCGGATCAACGCATTTTGCATTTTTACACGTCATCAAGACAGTGAGCGTCAATCAACGGAATTTTTAAGCCAAATAATACTAACAAACGTGAAATTTCGTACCCGTGAATTCTTGACCAGCAGTGTTCTGAGGAGTCCCATAAGGACGAAACGGTTAACTGTCAACACTTATTAGGTGTCCATTAGATCTTGGACCCCCGTGAGGTTAAGCTTTCAAGCTACCCACGGAAAAATATAAGGGAAACAAAAAAACTCCTTTTTGCCCGATTAGCCATGAAACTTGTTTGATTTTTAAATTCACGGGTACGAAATTTCACATTTGTTAGTATTATTTGGCTTAAAAATTCCGTTGATTGACGCTCACTGTCTTGATGACGGGTAAAAATGCAAAATGCGTTGATCCGGCCTGAAAAGACAAAGAGCTGTCGTAGGTCACGGACTATAGTTGTTTTCTTTTATTTGCATTCGATCTTTTCATTGATCGACATTGTATAGCAGTGTTTTTCCCTGCTTTGTTTTTTGTTTCTCTCGTATCTCGGTGGATGGCGCCTCTTGCTATAGTTCGCTCACTAATTACATTTAATTAGAGACAAAACCGTCTGATTAACTTCGCAAGATTTGTCACTTGACCAGCAGTGTTCTGAGGAGTCCCATAAGGACGAAACGGTTAACTGTCAACACTTATTAGGTGTCCATTAGATCTTGGACCCCCGTGAGGTTAAGCTTTCAAGCTACCCACGGAAAAATATAAGGGAAACAAAAAACTCCTTTTTGCCCGATTAGCCATGAAACTTGTTTGATTTTTATATTTTTGATGAAACCTCAAAAACGGATTTTTTGTTTTTCTTAATTTTTATAAATTTTTTTCAAAGACTATTTGTTTACATGTGTGCTAAATTTTACCTTGTGATGATAATGGGATCATGGTTAAAAAAAATTATTTATATCTTGATGCATATATTTTTTGATATTTTTATTACTATAAAAATTAATATCTAAAGTGCACATATTGTTATGAGGTATCTTATTTATGTAGCATGTATATTATAAAAACGTGAACACCATGGGCATCTGGTTTCGCTACGTTGACATTTAAAACAAGAAACAATCAATTAAAAAACGTACTTAGATAATAACGGACTCACAAGAATAATTGAGAACCTGTACAAAAATGCCCCCTTTTCGCCCTTTCTCGCTGCAATGTTTGATATTGATGAAAATAGTTACATTATTTATTTCTTAAACAGTGGTTGCGCGTGGAGTAAAACTTTAGGGGTGCACACCAAAAAATTATTGCAGCCACACCCAACAGATAACGCCAAGTTGTCTCAGTGCACTAATTTAAGCTGCACCTTTCACAGCCAACGGTAGCCGATGGGTGGCATCACGAGGGTGCAGGCGTTATCGATCGCCGCAATTGATTCACAAGAGCATGAACCGAAGTAAGGCTCAGATTCTGTGTACTGTAGTATTTTATATTTCGTAATTAGAATGCAACATAACATCAACGGTGCACAGAATTTCGATCCAGTTAAGCGCGGCGCCGGCGGTAGCTACGCATCCTCGTTTCAACTCAAATACAAACACATACATAGGTATTAATTCTTAGTTAAAATTCAAGTCTTTGGGGAAATCCTTTTGGGGTTTATTGATACTTTATAATGAAATTATTAATTAAAGAATGGTCAGATTTTAATATTTTTTTAAGTAAAATAATGGAGGAACCGCCACTGCTCTTAAAATAGTGGCAAAATTGGCCGTAAGGTAATTAAATATCAGAGGTGGCGTATTATTTTGACTGATGACTTTTTGTAAAAAACAAAAGTTGCGTAAACATGGCGTTTCGTAGCGTGTTTTCCCAGTCTGTTTGGCTTTGCGACATTTCTGGAAATTAATTTGATTTTACGTAGTTACCGAAATCGAAATGGTAGATTGCAAATCAAAAAAAAATTGGTTGGTATTTTCCACTTAATTTTGCAACCCCTATGATGATCAAAATCATCCCACGAAAGTGACAAATTCCAGAAATGTGACAGAGTGGATGTGTAATCTTAACTTAGGCGTCGAAGTAAGTGAAAATGATTAAAAACTATTGAAATAGTATAATTCCAGTCACGGCTAATTTATAGGTAAAATATTAAAGTAGAGGAATTGTCAAATAGATTAGATTTAAGGTAAGATAAAAGAATTTTGAACAACATCAATTTACAAAAATAAATTTTTAAATAGGAACCCACTGTCATCCCATGATAAAACTTGGTCTACATGTAAATAAATAGTCTAGAAAACAAATATAAAAAAATTGAACAAAATAAAAAATCCGTTTTTAAACTGCATCAAAAACAAATTTTGTGGTGAGACCTCTGCATTTTTTTTACAAGAAGGATGCCACTAGGCATACCATAATTAAGCTTGTAGACCTATAAGATTACACAGCAACTTTTACCTCGATATGCCCATGAATAACAAGGGTTTAAATAAATCAAGTCAGTGCTAAAAAAGACGATATTAAGCATTAAAAAAAATTAATAACTTAAAAACTAGACTGAATAAAATTTTGCATTTTTACTTCTTTCTACTTAGTAAAGAATTTGACCAAGAATTATGAAAATCAAAAGTGCCAAGGTCCAAACCATTGGTTGATTTAATATAGACATACTTGGTAGTTAGGACATTAACATATCAAAAGTCCCCACCTCTAGCCCCCCGCTTCAGTGGCGGAGGGGGGTAAAAAGGTGCAATTTTTCGGCTTTTTGCCTATAACTCGATTACAGCACTGTTTCCAAAAAAAAATGTTATATAAAAAATTAAGGAGCAATAAATTCCCTACAAAATGGGTATGCTAACCTGAACTTTAACTGTAACATTTGGATTCACAATTAAATGTTATTATTATTATAAAGTTAAGTTTAATAAGAACAATTTTTAGATTGATTTATATCAATTAGCCTTTTATAAAGCATTCTTAACATATTGTATTGACTGTGCCTACAAATTTTAAATTCAAATTGCATATGGAATAAGAAGAAAACTGAAACATCTGTAGATACAAAAACGTATGCAATTCTGTACGTACGTAGTAATATTTGGATAAAGGTGGTGGGAAAATGTTTATAACCATATATATTATTATAATTATTTTGATGGTCTTGCTTTTTTGAATTTCTGGCTCGACTTTTTCTTCTTTATTGTGATTGATTAAAACAAATAAGCCTTTTAAAAATTTTCTCTGACAATTCTGACATTAGTGGAACAAGGACATCTTTTTGCAGCCACATTTAATGCTGCTGTAGTAGTTTTTTTTATGCTATTGAATATTTGGTGGCTAGAACTTTAGAGTTTGCTTTAGATTCCCAACCCGGTAGTTCTGGAGCTAGCTAATTTGATAACCAAAGATGTAGCTACTTAATAATATGTTTTAAGTTTATGTTGCTTTGTTGTTAACACACTTGGAAGATGTGATAATCAATCAATTTTTTTCAAGTCAATAGTTTCATATTTGCCTTTGGTTTAATACATAAAGGAAATCTGTAGGCGTTTAGGTAACTTTCATTTGTTGAAGAGTTATACCATTTTAGCAGGTATAACTCTTAAGCAAGTTCTACTTCAGCATGCAAAAAGCAGATATTTTAAAACACTTTAGCTAGTTTTTGGATCTTAGGGCATGTTGACGTTTTGAGGGTTGAGAGCTGCGGGACTGTAAGCGCACTGGTCGTTTTATAAAATCTGGGTGCAAAAATCCTTTGTTGGACGATGTAAAAATATTAATTTTTCCGAGCCACACAAAGACAATATAGAGGATTGGCACTCACCTCTTCAGCTGTTTCCGTCGTCCAGAGGAGCTCCTCTCGCTGGCCCAGTCGTTGCTGTCGCTCCACACTAGAATCACTTGTTTGTGTAATGGTTTAGTTTGATTTTCTAAGAATGTTATTGGATTTTTTGGTTAATAGAATTTATCACCATGCTGCGTGGTGATCTCGATAAAATACGACAGACGAATCTTTTTTTGGTTACGCCTTTTTGCGCAGATTCATTGTTCGTAGATGGCGTTGGCGTTTTGCTTGTGCCAATCAAATTGAAATTGTGTGGGTTTTCCGAATACGGGAATTTGGCGCAAAATTTGAATTTAAAATTAAAGTTGCACGAACATTTTCCGCCCACTTAAAACGAAGTTTTACATTGAGATTAATTGAATAAACAAATGGCTATATAAAAAAAATATAAGTTAATTCAAAACCTTAAAGGGTAGGTAATTAAAATCCGTTTTAGGTTTATAGATTAAAAGGAAAAAAAAATGCAAAAAATATATATATATATATATATTCTAGATAACGACACACGAAACAAAAAGAAGTTGCTTGGGAGTTTAGTGCGCATCTAAAGGTAGTGGGCACAACTTGACCACGGGACGAGTGAAGAGTCCGTGTTGTGTTTTAACAGTAGCAACTCGAATGTGATTATCCCGACCAGGATGTACAGATACTAGTCTACCCAGCAACCAGTGTAATGGCGGCCTAGTTTCATCCTTAATTAATACAAGCGTATCTAGCTTGATTTCAACCGAAGGGTCCGACCACTTAGAACGCTGTTGTAAAGTATTTAAGTACTCGAGTTTCCAACGCTTCCAGAAATCGGCATGAATTCGTTGGATAAGTTGCCAACGCTTAAGGGTATTAACTTTAAGGGTAGAAAGGTCAGGATCAGGACACGAATTAAGGGGTTCCATTGTGAGGAAATGACCCGGAGTTAAAGACGTAAGATCGTTTGGGTCAGAGCTTTGCTCACAAAGGGGTCGAGAATTGAGTAATGCCTCTATTTGGGCGAGGAGAGTATAGAGCTCTTCGAAGGTTAGTATCTGGTCACCGATGACCCGATACAAATGTGTTTTTATAGATTTGACTCCTGCTTCTGCTAGACCATTTAGGTGGGGGGCTCCCGGACTATTAAGACACCATTTGATTTTTAAGCTCTCAGAAGCTAATTTCGAAAGATTATGGAGCTCCTTAATAGCCCCAACAAAGTTTGAGCCTCTATCACTTGTGATTTGGACACAAGTGCCACGTCTAGCGACAAAGCGTCGTAAAGCAGCGATGCACGCCTCTGTGGTTAAATCCGAAACAAGCTCGATATGGATTGCCTTGACAGAAGTATCGACAAAGACTGCGATATATGATTTACCAACTTGGGCTCCACGACGTCTCTGACCTACAAAGGTTTTGATTGGGCCTGCATAGTCTAAGCAAACGTGTGAAAAACATTTTAATTGTGACGTTCTAAAAGAAGGTAAATCCGACATGTACGGAGTATACGGTTTTGGTTTTTAAGCGAAAGCAGGGAATACATTTCAATAAAACCCTCTGAATAGCTCGACGTGATGACATAATCCAAAACTTTTGACGAATTAAGTATTGGACTGTGTTTATTCCGGGATGTAAATTTTCGTTATGAGTTTGAATAATGATCAATTGGGTTAATCTATGAGATTTCGGCAATAATAAGGGATGTTTTGCCTCAAAGGAGAGTTGAGAATGCCGTAAGCGTCCGCCCACTCTAAGGAAACCCAATTCGTCCAAAAAGGGCGCGAGTTTACGAAACGGCTTAGGTAATAGCTGAGTATTTTGAATTTTTTGAATGATATCCGAAAAACACTCTTCTTGGACCCTTTTAACTAAAACAAGTAGAGCCTTGTGTAGTTCAAAAGCGGAAAAAACGCCGGATAAAGGGTCAACTGAGGTTTTTCGATTGTGAATAAGTCTTAGAAAATGACAAATGATTTTTTGAATGGTATTTAAATTGGATATTTTATCGATTAATCTATCAAAAAAGTTTTTATTTTGAAGTTCTGCCGTCAGCACCACGGAATTTTCCGGTTTTTCTTCTTTGAGAACCTCGTCTGGAACTCCCAAAGAACGTTCATTTATAAACCTTTGAATTTGCCACTCCGTAGTGGGCAAGGTAATCCATGGAGGGCCGTGAAACCAAAGAGGGTGATTTATTAAGTTATTGGGCGACAACCCTCTGCTAGCGCAGTCGGCAGGGTTTTCGAGTGAAGTAATGTGATACCATGGGACTTCGGGGATTGTTTCTTGAATACGACTCACGCGGTTTGCCACGAAGGTCTTCCACTTGTGAGGTGAAGATGTGACCCAATGAAGCGTGACCTGTGAGTCCGAGAACGCAAGAATTTCATCGATTACGAGTAATGATGAATAGGTGCGAATAACTAGTTCGAGTAAATCAGCTAATAGAGTAGCTCCAAGTAGTTCCAAACGTGGGATTGAAATAGTGTGTAAGGGAGCAACCCTTGACTTGCCCATGACTAGAGCAGTTTTGATAATTTTATTTGGTAATTCGACGCGAACGTATACGCAAGAAGCGTATCCTAGCTCGGATGCATCGCAGAAACCTAGCAATTGACATCGTTGAATATTATTCGAAAAAATATGTCTAGGTATACAAAGATTCGAAAGAGTGGTTAATTGATTATTGAATTGATTCCAAAGAGTTTTGATTGGATCGGGGGGTATTTCATCCCAATCAGTTTTGCATAACCAAAGTTTTTGCATAATCACTTTGGCTAAAAATGAAACAGGCGATAAGAAACCTATAGGATCCCAAATTTTAGCGATAGCCGATAAAATATTCCTTTTGGTGCAAGGTTTTTCACAAGGGGTACAAGAATAGGTAAAAGTATCTGTAGAAGGGTGCCACTGAAGGCCCAACACCTTAATCGATGTTGAAGAATCGTCTTCAAAGGTAACAGGGATCTGACAATCAGCGGGCGACAAATGTGAAAGAAGTTTCGGATTATTTGATGCCCATTTTCTTAATTCAAATTTCCCCAATTTAAGCAACGCTATGAGATCCTTTTGAAGTGATAAAGCACCTTCTAGAGAGTTAGCTCCACAGCAAATATCGTCCATGAAAATGTTATTCAAAAGGACCTGGGATGCTTCAGGATAATGCTTAGCCTCCAGGATGGCTAGTTCTCTAAGAGTTCTAATAGCTAAATAGGGACTTGAACTAACACCAAACGTCACTGTATTAAGCCTGTATTCCTGCAGGGGTTCATTGGGATCAAATCGCCAAAGTAGCCTTTGGTAGTCCCGATGAATTGGATTGATTTGAATTTGTAAAAAGTGCTGTTTTATATCAGTCAAAAATACGATAGAATAAAATCTGAATTTTAATAGAATTTCGGAAATATCGGCTTGTAATTTTGGTCCTATTAAAAGAGTTTCGTTCATGCTTAGGCCTTTCGAACCCTTAATCGAGGGGTTAAAAACCACCCGGAGTTTAGTCGTTGATTTGTCAAGACGAAGGACTCCGTGATGTGGTAAATAAGAACATAACTGAGGTCTAGGTTCGGATCTTGGAATTAAAGACATGTGCCCGTTTTTGAGATATTCTCTCATAAAATCCGAGTACATACTATATAAATTTGAATTTTTTATTAAGCGAGATTCCAGAGACAAAAATAGACGATATGCCACTGAATATGTGTCTCCTAGGTCAGGAGGGTCAATGTGACGAAAAGGCAAATTTACCGTAAATCGGCCCGAAATATCTCTAGTGGTAGTTTTTTGGAAAATCTCTTCACATCTTTTTTCTTCGGGCGAGAGAAACGTTTTTGACTTAATTGATTCTAGTTCCCAAAATCTGCGAATATTAAAGTCGAGAGACTGCTCACAGGAAGTAAAGTACGAATTGACTTGAGGTGAAATATTTATGTTTTGAGTTTGGCCCATCAAGACCCACCCAAAAACTGTCTCAAAAGCGGAGGGTAGGCCGTGAGGTCCTGGAATTCGTCCTGATTGGACGATTTCTGTGTAAAGTTGTGCACCTAAGAGTAAGTCAATTGGACCAGGGTTGTAAAATTGATTATCTGCAAGCTTTAGATTTGAAATATGACTCCAATTGGATGAATCTACCTGTATTGAGGGCATATTCGAACAGAGTTTCGGTAAAACGAAGACTTGAATAGAAAAGGTAGGCTCTTGTTGGCCTAGGGCTCGAATAGTGCAAGTAGAAATGCCGTTAGTGGCCGATGAAGATTGATTTAGTCCCAGAACAGGGATCGAAATTTTGTTTCTTGGCAAGCCTAACCTGTTAAGACAAGCTTCGCTTATCAGGTTAGCTTGGCTACCGCTGTCCAGAAGTGCTCGGACAGGTTGGTAGTTACCCCGACTATCGAGTACCTCTAATTTTATAGTCGCTAGAAGCACTGTCGTACGCGGCGTCAAGGTGGATAACGAAGAGTATTGATTTGTAGATGTATTTGGATTCGAATTGATTTGAATTGAATTTGAACTGGGTTGAACAAAACTAGGGTGCTGTTGGCTAAGAATTGAATTTGAATTCTGGTACGATAAGTTTGTGCCTGTGCTAGGCACGGCCACTTGATTTGAATTAAAACTTTGATTTAAGTTCGAATTTTGATTTGAATTTTGGCTTGAATTAACAAAGGATTGACTTGAATTCTGACGGATTGAATCTGTCGTTTGCGATAGATGAATAAGACTATGGTGCCTATGTCGACATACCCTGCAGTTGTAGGTACTACTGCAGTCAATTACTTGATGATTTGAACGTAAACAGTTGATACATAACGATTGTTGTTTTACATAAGTAAAACGATCTGAAGGAGATTTGGAGATAAAAACACCACACTGCGAGAGTGGATGAAAAGAATTATTGCATAATTTGCACTTATAGGGTTGTTGGTTTTGTCGAAATTGAGTATTGGATTGTTTATTTGATACTTGTGAGTGCGTATGCGCTAAAAAATTTGATGGAGGGCTTGATTTGTACTGATTATTTGAATAAGAATTATATTTTTGGTTACTAGAATTCGAATAATTTGGTTTTTGCTGTTTGGAAGTCGAAGGTTGCATTTGCGTATTTTGGGGAGATAGCTGTACTGTTTCAAGAGCACGGCATTGGTTAATAAGAAACTGAATTAGATTTTGATATGTTGGAATCTCGGTAGTACTATACTTTAATTCGAAAGCGGTTCTTGTGGTTTGATCGATTTTTGATAATAAAATTGAAAATAAACAAAAACACCACGACGTTACTGGAAATTCAAGATTTTCGAGCGCCGCAATATTCTCGGAAAAGGTATCTACCAAGACTCTAAGATCCTTTGCTGACTGGTTTCCCTTTAAAGAATTTGCATAGTAGATTGAGTTCCAGTAGGTACTGGCTAAAAGTCTTTTATTTTGATAGCGATCTGTTAATACCTTCCAGGCGATTGCGTAATTACTTGCCGTTAATTTTATAGAACTTAAAATATTAAGTGGTTCGCCCTCAAGGAAGGTTAGCAAATGTTGAAATTTCCTTATATCGGAATAATTAGAGTTTTCGTGAACCAAACAAGAATAAACATCGTAAAAGGTTGGCCACTTTTTTACGTTTCCATTAAAGCAAGGTACCTTTAAAGGGCCCAGATCATCGCTACGTGAATAGTGTGAAGTTGCGGGGGTAAAATTTGAATGAACTGAATCGGAACATAAACTCGAAAAAAGAACTTTAGCTTGGTGGTAGAATAGATCCGTATCTTTCCTAATTTTGTCCTGTACTTCGAATGCATCCTCGTCGTCGTCTTTCAAGAGACCTATGATGTCATTATGAATGTTTTTAAATTGTTCATAGTGATCATCTAACGATTCGTAAAACGCCTTAAAAATTGGCAAGGAAGAACTATCTGATTTAGCTTTTGTTCCCAAGTTATACGTTTCCGTAATACGAGATATTGAAACTTTGCGTTGATTCTCAAGCTTTTTTAACGACATATTGTTAATTAAAAAAATAAAAAATATTTAAAAGGAATAAAACTAACACTTGACCCCTATTGACTTTAATCAGTCCAAAAGAGTCCGACAGCATATATTTTATTATCGATTTCTCGAATAAATGCAAAAACTTATCATCAGCTGTTATCCTAGGTCGCGATTTTTCTCCCAAAATAAATGCACACAGATACAACTTGTACCTACTACCGTTTCTCTTATTATTTACAGGTAAATACTAATTCTACTAGATGTGTTTGTTTACCTGTTAAATAAGAATAAAGCATTTAACTCACAAGCACTTTTGTTGTTATGAATAACTATAACATATTATTTAAACAAATAACTATTATTTAAACAACTTTCGATTTTTGAATCAAAACAAACGACGTACGAAGTGCCAATTTCGGCTGCAATGAAATGTGGGTGGAGCAACCGTTAAGCCACGCAAGGGGGGACGGAACCTCCTTTCTAAACCGGACACGGCAACAAACGAATCAAAATGGCGAGGGTAAAAATCTAATATTTTTAGCAAACAAATTTTAAAAAACTATCCGGCTCGAAGGACCAGAAAATGTTGACGTTTTGAGGGTTGAGAGCTGCGGGACTGTAAGCGCACTGGTCGTTTTATAAAATCTGGGTGCAAAAATCCTTTGTTGGACGATGTAAAAATATTAATTTTTCCGAGCCACACAAAGACAATATAGAGGATTGGCACTCACCTCTTCAGCTGTTTCCGTCGTCCAGAGGAGCTCCTCTCGCTGGCCCAGTCGTTGCTGTCGCTCCACACTAGAATCACTTGTTTGTGTAATGGTTTAGTTTGATTTTCTAAGAATGTTATTGGATTTTTTGGTTAATAGAATTTATCACCATGCTGCGTGGTGATCTCGATAAAATACGACAGACGAATCTTTTTTTGGTTACGCCTTTTTGCGCAGATTCATTGTTCGTAGATGGCGTTGGCGTTTTGCTTGTGCCAATCAAATTGAAATTGTGTGGGTTTTCCGAATACGGGAATTTGGCGCAAAATTTGAATTTAAAATTAAAGTTGCACGAACAGGGCATTTTTGGTAAACCTTTATAAATCCTAGCTGACCCCTCCAAAATGCCTCTGATATTCAATCGCAATCAGTAAAAGCATGCAGGAACAATATTTGTTTGGTCCTAGCTGCTGCATTTCGTAGATGGAATATGCTATTTCTACTTATCCCTGACAGGATGTATAACCAAAATATTGTGGTCGGGTAAAGTGTTTGCGACCTGGATTACCAAAAAATCTATATTCTACAATAACGGCTGCATGGAGTTTGAAATTGCAGTGCTCACAATAACCTGTGATCATTGCAGCGTTGTGATTAACTTTACTAAGTTTTTCTTTAGTACTTTTATAAGACAATCTCTGTTTTTAGGATTGGAAAAAAAATATTCCTGACTTACACTAATTAGAATATTAAAAGTTAAATAAACTGATTTTTTCATACAATATAGCCTTTTTTTTTGCAGACAATTGATTTAATTCAATGCTCTAGGAAAACAACAACAGCCTGAATAATTGGTCTTGATGAATTTGTCTTATCCATTACAAAGTTTGGTTAGTTAGGTCGGTTTATTAGGTTGGTTGGTAAGGTTGATTTAATAATTGAGGATCCTCATTGTCACAAAATTGTATGCAGTAAAAAGACCACATCATAGATAATAGATTTTTGCCAACAAAAGATTTACAAAAAGTGCTTTAATTTTGGATTTGCCATGCTGCTTTTAATTATATCTTTTGTATAATAAAATATGATTATTTAGTTAATCTTATCAAATGTATCGCTCTTGATTAATACAAAAAAATAATAAAAAAAATATTTGTATTTCCGAAAATTGAGAAATCTCTAATCTTTTGATATGGTATAGATAACTTAGTAAATCCTACATATTTTTAAAGTAAATTGATTTGTTTACAGCTTTTGCATTGACAAATTTCACCTAAAATTAAAAACAAAAGGGTAAGATGAACAAGTGTGATCAAAAATAAGGGGCAAAAATGTGTTTTTTAAAAATTAACGGTTTTGGTAGCCACTATCTCAAAGGTAAGGCAGGTATAACCGTTTTGTAGGCAATTTAATGCTCTTTAATTTTTAATTTAAAATTTTTTTTGTACAACGCGCAGCGACAAAAATCAAGTTATAGGCAAAATTTTGAAAACGTTAATATTTCACCCCCTCCGCCACTAAAGCGGGAGGGCTAGGGGTGGGGACTTTTGATATGTTAACGTCCTAACTACCCTAAACATATTCCCGGAGAGAAAAATTCTCCCCCCCTCCATGCACTCTACAACCCCTTAATTGTCTAAACTTATAATAATAAAAACAGATTTAGTTGTCCGTATCTCCGAAATTAATGTTTTATTAAAAAGTGACATTTTCACTGCTTCCCGGTGATTAATGTTTTATTAAAAAGTGACATTTTCACTGCTTCCCGGTGGGAAAGTGTCACAGTTACGCAGAATTTTTCAAGGAATTTGAATATGGT
Source organism: Aspidapion aeneum (assembly GCA_963576565.1). Classification (NCBI taxonomy): domain Eukaryota; kingdom Metazoa; phylum Arthropoda; class Insecta; order Coleoptera; family Brentidae; genus Aspidapion; species Aspidapion aeneum. The sequence continues at coordinate 59,215,712 of OY755038.1, forward strand.
ATAATTTGTGTTTGTTAATCAAGATGTTTCATCTAAAAATGATATGTTTTTAGTCGGGAGATATGATTACTGCCCCTTAGCGAGGAGCTACAGAAACAACAATAATTTAGGTGTTTGCTCAAGATGCGAGTTTGTTATAGCACTTTTTTCGCTAACTCGTAGATAGTATTGTTGGAGATAAATCCATACTTAATGGGACACCCAGTATAAAAAATAAATCATACCAAAATTTGTGTTATTTTAACAAGAACTGTGGTGTTTTATTTCGATTAGAGTTTTTTGTTATAGGTACAAGATACGAGTATTTCAGACATTCAGATTCAACAAAAATTAGTGTTACATTCCCACATAGCACAAAAATTACATCAACGTTAAATTAACGTGATCAAGGTGCTGTATATATAACGTCTTTCTTACCCTCGTTATTTTCATGTGCCAAATTCATGCTTGAAAAGTCCTCCACAACATGCTCTAAAACGCCACTAGATTTCGCAAACCTACTAACTTTTGGCGTATTATGTTGTCACGTTTTTTCTGTATATGTTGTTCAATCAATAAAATAAGCGAAAGCCTGTTCTACAAGCCCTCTGGAAAAAGACTTGGTAAAAGTAATAACTGCGTCTTTTTTTATCACGTTTTTTTAAATAACTTTTTTAACTTAAAAGTAACGCGAAAGGAAGTCCCAAAAATTCACTAGTTTAAGACTAAAACACCTGAAGAAAATTTCAAAGATGGCACTCAAGCCAAAACAAAATCTCTACACATACATTGCTGTTTTGATTCGATAATGGCGTTATTACAACGCCTTTTTTAGCAACGTTATTTTTTATAACTTTAACAATATGATTTACGAAATATACCTTTTCTATTTGATTGGGGAAATAGGAATTATATTGGGAATAACAAGAACATTTTAGTTGTTTCAACATTATTTCAACCTTGGTTCATTTAACAAAAAAGCTTGTTGGTGCCTATATAACCGAAAATTTTTTGTTAAATTAACTGTCTTTATTTAAAACAACTAGAAATTTTTCTCAGTGAAGAGCTGCCGCGCGCTTCGGTTCGTCAAATCAAACGCTCGAGCCTGTGAACACCCTCGGTCGGTGCTTCTGCTAACTACCTTGTTTATATGATTATACTACGAATAGGGTGCTAAAACTAAGCTTTGTGTTTTTAGGGCTCTCAGTATAATGTTTTTGGTTTTACCTACCTTAGTAAAATAAATGGAACCATGACGGATCTGATACCTTCCTAACTAGCCTATTAGCACACTTTCAGTGAAGCTATGATAATTAGCCTTGAAAAGAGTTTTTGTAAATATCTCGAAAACTAAAGCCCCTACGAAGTTTTTGTTTATAACACAAATTATTGAGCAAAATGTAGTCAACTATATTCCGAAAACAGCATATTGACGCGATGCTCCGTTAAAAAGTTAGCATTTTTAAAAAATTTTAATTGTCAAAAAAATGTCATTAGCATCAATGGATTATGACCAAAATCTAATCAGCTCGTTCGAATGTCGAACACTATTTTACCTAAAAATTTTATGAAAATCGGTTTAGGAGCTATCGTGTTACGGACAGAAAAAAAATACACACAGACATCACGACGATATTTCCAGGATAGGATAGGGATATGAATCCAAATAACACATTTTCGGCGTTATCTTAAAAAAAAAATCGTCGAAAACAATACTTTCTCGCAGCAATGGCTACTGCGCGGGCTAGAAAGGTAAAAACAACATTCGAAAAAATCTAAAAATTATTTGTATGATGTGATTTTATTATTTAGACGTGGCAACATTGATAATAACTACTAACGGTGCTAGTTATGCGGTTATTTCAAAGATATATAGCGTCGACGGAGGCCTAAGCAATTTGAGAAAACAACTCTGAGTTATGGCTGGCACAGTCCTAAATTTAAAATTAAAACCGCCTTTAAATTACGAAAGCATGTAGTTAAAGGGGCGTTTCGCAGTCATTTTTAATGCATTTGTGCCTTCATATTTCCCCCAAACCGCAAGATAAAACAAAATCAGAAATATGGACAATTTTACCTATACAACCTATCTTGTTTTTATTATTGCTTGTTCATATAGTCAAGAGTTTTTTACCCAAATTTTTTTATACATCCAGTAAAAAACGCAATATATAAAACATTGCCTAAAAGGACTGGACCGATCACCAAGCAAACAGATGAATAACTCAGTTGTTGGAGGGTGCTACGCGCATCTTTTATAGGTCGGCGATTCTTGCGTAAACCCGAGTCCCTGGGGGCTGTTCATGATTAACGCCGTGTGGACACCGGTTGCGCGCGGCGTTACTTCTTGCCCGTTTACGAGTGACGCCGCGCGCGTCCGGTTGAATGAATTTTCCGTTTATGATATGATGCTGGCTCTGATGCGCACACCGGGAAGGCGAAAAGACGTTCACGATTAACACAACCATTTATCTTCCTTGATTAATTGGGTAAACTTGTCGCGCATGCGCATAGCAAATATAAAACATATAAGAGCAAACTCTAGCCCAACTTTACTCCTTTTTTTGTCAAAATTATTTTTTGTGTGTGTTACGTAAAGCCAGATTTCACATATGCCTGCCCACGCTGATTTAAAAAACGCATAGTGTAACGGGACATGGATTTGCACCAGTTTTAAATGCAATCTATTTTTGGAATCAGAGTGGGCACGCGTAGGTGAAAACCGAGTATAAGATTCCCTTTTCAACCCATTTACATAATGTGGCATATAATGAGGACGAAACCCCATTATTAGAGGCCAAGTTTTTAACTAAACTTTAAATTAATTAATAATATTAATATTATATGTCCATACTATATCAAAACAAATACAAAGCATCATCTTTATTGTTGCAAAATTCTAGTATTATTTTTGGTTCCTTCAAAGAATAACATAAATATTGGGTTAATCTCTTAAATCTCTGTTATTGGCGGAAAATTCCTTTCGATTCAAGTCAGCCAATAAAAAAAATACAAATTGAGAAATGACAGACAGAAGACGTCCGGTCACGCCCGGCGTGTCTGGGCAAAATTCACACGGTAAATTTTAAACCGAATCATGAACGCACTCCTGAATGATATTGGCGAAATAAGAGTCGCGATAAGGTTTTCAAAATAATTAAAATGACTATATCGGAAATACTCTACAGCCCGTGTTTAGAAAGAGAAACGATCGCATTTCTTTGTCTGACAATAAGCGTATATTTTTTTTAAAATAATAATAGCCAACTGTGACAAAGATATTTCTTGCTATCAATTAAATTTTTATTTTTTGTCAAGCACTTCAGTCATATTAAACAAAGATTTTATACTTATTGTTTTTTTACATCGGCAGTTCCGCGAATTCATACAGTGTTTTTTATCAAATTGTGGGAACAATTCTAAAAATGGATCTCGGTTGTTTTATTTTCCTAAAAGTAAAATTCTGCAAGAGAAACGGAAAAAGAATTTGCTACGTCGATCTGCAAAAGTTGGAAATAACACAAATATCTGCGAGGTAAGTTGGCAATTTAACTAGGTTCCAATTTTTAAGAATTATTTTATAGAACTTAGAAAGAACTTAATTTAAAGCCTACCTAATTTTTTTAAGGTTTAGATTTTGTCTATTCTAAACATTTTTTCTATTTATAATGTATTTAGTTAATTAATTACTAAAAATTTTAATTTAGTTATACATAGCTGAACAAACGTCTTATTATTAGTCGATGTTTAAACTTTTAACTGCATTCGTACTGGATAAGATTAAAATGGGTTAAAAAAATCACTTATTTAAACTGATTATTGAAGATAAAATTCTAACTAATTGATCATTTATTCTAACCAAAATATGGTCTTACGCCTACTAATTTTCCAGTATCACTAAATCAAAGTGCTTTAGCTGATCTAACGAGTGAGAACCATAGTTCTGCGGAGTTTCTCTAATCCCTTTGTTTATCTTCTTTCAATGGCCTTTACTAAAAGTATAAATGTTTGCTATGTTCCAATAATCACGTAAGAAAATAAAATGTTATTCTGGCACAAAAATGTAATATTCTGTAATTCAACAAGCTGTGGGGCCTTATATTGCGTTCCCGGCACTGCAGTGAAATATCGCGTCAGAAATTGCTGTTAAAATTGAAATTTTTTCTGCCCTACGATGTTTTAGTGGAATTTTCTACTAGGAAGACGCTGGACTACAATTGGTAATAATTTTATATAATCATAAACTAAGGTCAAACTCAAACTCAAACTCAAACTCAAAACATTTATTGCCGACAAAATCAAAACAATGTTTGACAAAGCAACGTCAAAAATTTGTACAAAATAGTTGGAACAATATGTTATTTCATTTTTAAATTAGTAACTAAAACACTTAAATAAATACATATAAACATTTTTGGTAAAGATAGTTTTTTGTAGCGTTTTTAAATTTTATTTCATCCTCAATTGATTTGATCTCTGTTGGTAAACTGTTGTAGGCTTTTATAGCTTTATAAAATGGTCCCTTTCAAAAATGTTGATTTATGCATAGGAATAGCGAGCTCAGCTCTGGGTCTGGTTTCAACAGTCATATTACTGCCCTATCTGTCACTATTTGTTGGAAAAAGGGCTTTGTGTTTTTTAACAAAAATAACAAGTTGTAGGAAATATATAGATGGCACTGTCAGTATTCTTAGTCTGATGAAGTGCTGAGCACATGAAGTGCCTGGTTTAAGTTTTAGTAAACACCTTATGATTCTTTTTTGCGTTCGGAAAACATCCATTGCAAAAGAGGAGGACCCCCAAAAAATAATACCATATATATATATATATATATATATATATATATATATATATATATATATATATACTCGCATAATAGTATGTTTTAAGACTGTCAAATGAAACCAGATCTCTAAGGCGTCTTATAACAGCACAAGAGCTATTAAGTTTGTTTTTTAATTTATTTATTTGTTGTTCCCAACGGAGACATGAATCTATTGTGATTCCTAAAAAATCTGTAAATTCTAAAACTGGTATAGACTTTCCATTGAACTGAACATATAAAGATTCATCAGTTTTGATTTGTTTGCGAAAAGGTAGTAAGCCAGTTTTCCCCATGTTAAGCCTAAGAGAATTTTCTGTACACCAGTTTGACATTTCATTGGAAGCTTGAGAGCATTTTTTAGAAAGTTCTTGACTATTACGTCCAGATGCAGTCACTGTTTTATCATCAGCAAACTGGGCTACTTTGCCAACTGTTATTTTTTCTTGAACCTCATCAACATACAACAGGAAGATAAGTGGCCCCAGGATCGATCCCTGAGCCACCCCCTGCTGCATTCTTATGTTAGTGAAACAACTTGCTTTCTTTCTGTGATAAAAGAAAGTAACAGTTTTAAAGGCAGCCTCCCAATGCCAACACGTGGCAGTTTTTCCAAAAGTAAGTTGTGATTTATTATTCTGTATTGTTGTTATGACATTGTAAATTGCTTCCTCTGTGGACTTTTTTGGTCTAAAACCATATTGGCCTTCATATAGTAAATTGTTTCTTTCTATGAAATTAATTAATCGATTGTATATAGACCTTTCAAAGACTTTTGACACTGATGGCAGCAGAGATACTGGCCTGTAATTACCAAGAACCTGTCTATCTCCTTTTTTAAAAATTGGTAAAACTTTAGCTCTTTTTAGTTGCACAGGAAATTCACCCTTGACAAAACAACAATTAATAATGTGTGTGAGGGGCTCATATATGTATTCATCAACCTGTTTTAAAATATATGTTGGAACTTCATCCAAACCTGATGAAAATTTATTTGGAAGTTTTTTAATAACTGACAAAATTTCAGTACTGTCTACAGGTGTCAGAAAGAATGAGTTAGGGATTTTACTTTCATATTTAATTTCTCTATTGTTAGGTATTAGATCTAGGGAAAACTGGGTTCGGTTCGGTTCGGTTTGGTTCGGTTCAAGGTATAGACTAATGTACATGGTTTCCCAAAGAATGGCAGCGGGATTAAATCTCAGAAAATACTACACCTTCGACTTCGAGAAAATTTTTTTACAACAAAATCGGGCCTTACGAATCCACCTCAAATATTTAGGTTTCTCTTTCTGTTATGCGCACAGCACACCTTTGTTATGTAGGCTGTGCTGAGGCAGTCATCACCTTCGTACCAGAAAAACTAAGACAAATCCATGTAGTTTGCGAGGGGACCATTTTAGCAAGATTGGATTTTTTGTATAAGAGGTGAATGTCACCCCTTGAATGAATAAGAAACAGAGTCAAGTTATACCTACCTTAGTTTAAAAATTATTTAGATTCCCTTTACAGACCTTTTCCTTGAAATGTTTTTAGAATATTTGATTTCAAATTTCCGACCATGGTAACTTTGAATGCAAATATCTCGCAACCTAATAAATCGATTTAATTGAAACGAGAAGTTGAATACTTTTAAAACAACAACTCATGTTGACATACTTTTCATATTTAAATTCTCAGGGTCATATCCATTATTCATCCAACAAAATATTTGAAAGGGAAAGTGCAAAATGTGCACTTATAGTCCCAGGCCTCACATTTTAAAATTATAAAAAGTTAAAAAAAAACGTTTTTTTTGTTAATTTATTTTAATACTAAATCTAAATTTTATCTAAATAAATAACAATATATCAAAAACTTAATTGAAATAAACAAAAAACATATTTTAGAAAAAACACTGACAATACAAGACACTCTGATTTTTGTAACACTAGAAAAACTATTTAAAAAGGTAGAAACTCAGAGTCTTTTTGTAAAAAACAAGACTTTAAATTACTATGTAAATTATTTTTAAAAAATCAAAAATATGCAAGAAAATAATTTTTTGTTTAGGCTTTCTAGTTTTATCGGTTGTATAAATGTGTTAAGAAAAAAATGTACAAAGAAATAGTAAATAAATGAAATAACATGTAAATGTACATTATAAACACATGACAATTTTTTAAATATTTAAAATTAAAGCTAGTATATTTTTTATTTTCTTTATATACGTGGGTCACTCTGAAAGTTTTCGGATACAGAAAATCTACAAGGTTTTCTCATAACATTTTATTATCCCTCGACCTCAATACATTTGCGCATTCTGTAAAATCACTTTTCAAATTCTTGTGACCAACGTTCTTGTGAGAGGTTGCTAATTTCCTTTTCAAATGCAGCTACTGCCTGGCGACCTCGTAGCTTTTCTTTGATCTTAGGGAGAATAAGGTGGGTGAGACAACAGTTTGACCCCCTGTTCAGCAAAAAACCTACTGTTCTAGAGGCGCTGTGGGTAGGTGCATGCTCATGGTACCATTCAATACCCCAGACCAAACGTTGGACGTTTTTTGCATAGTTCTGGGAAGACTACAGGACCACATTAGATACACCATTCAGAACTAACCGTCTTTTGATTTTCCAAAGCTACCGTCGTATGTCTCCACTTTTTCAAAAAAAATGATGCGACCATTTTCCTTCCAGCACTCCAGGATCGACGAGTTTTTCTTGAAGACACCTTCAAAGCACCAAAGTGATGATTGACTTTTTAGTTTCGGGATCATAATGATATAACCATATTTCCTCACCCATTACGATTTTGAAAATGTTTTTACTTTACCCATTTTCGAATACTTAATCCAATCAACTCTTGTTGCTGTTTGCTCATTGGTCGTCAAATGTGGCACCCATCTGGAATATCGCTTACTTAGGCGAAGGCGTTCATGTAAAATTGTTTTACCTGCTGCCGATCAATACCAAGAGAAGCTATAATCTTAATATAGATCACTCTTCGATCTTGTTTTACAATCTTTTGAATAGCTTCTACTGTTTCCAGAGTCTCAGCAGTGGGCGGTCGACTTGGGTGAGGCTGAGATGAATTCGCGTCCATGGTAAATTACCGACAATGAATAAAGCGCTGCCACCGCGTGTGAACACACCTTTATCTTGAAAGAACATAGCAGAGAAATTAAATTGGTATGGATTAGAAATATCTACAGAGTTCTAGCGTAAACCTCGTACATACTAATAAAAAAATAAGTTTTCGTAATCGAAAAGTTTTGTAATAATAAAAATAAAGGCACAGTCGTTCGCAAACAGAGTAACAGCACGCCGAGCACCGGCTATCAAAATCTCACTTTTCGAAGTCCTGGCCAGTAACAGCAGCAACAATAATGGCAACAACGATGATGCCCATGGATAAGCGTTCCCTTTATAAAGATTAAATGAAAATCCAAATCGGCCCGCCAACTTCACCGTCACTCACTAAGTTCAAGTGGCCTTCATATTATCCTACTGTTGAGTAACGTAACCTGTGATATCCGATTTTTAAAAAAGTGGCTGCCTAAATGGCTAAAGTCTACACAAGAATGAACTGCTGCTGTTGTTGTTGAAGAGTCGCAGGGGTAGAATAAAGGTTATAGGGCTAGGAAGGATTGAAACAAAGAGGTAAAGGAAAGACCTACAAAAGTAGCTGTTGGCGTAGTTGTTTATGTCTGTGTCTGATCCGAGGATCGTAGTCAGAAGCTTGTCGTATCAGCCGATTCGTATGGTTTGGTTTACTTCTACCTTTTGATATTCGAATAAGCATTTTCTTCAATAAATGTCGAAAGTGCCATGAAATGACATTTTTGACAAGAGATGCGCTGTTTATTCGGTTAATTCGAACTTGAAATTTCTTTAAATTCTTACAAATATCTTTCATATTGATGCTAATATCAACACTTTAGTACAAGTTTGCAATGTATTGTAAGATTACTATAAAAATAGGGGGACCATTTGGGGGCGTGCAAGGGCTGAAAAATAACGGAATTTCCTTCGATAGGTCGCCGGTATTGGCTTCACAAGCACATTTAAAAATAATTGTCGGTATTGACGATTGAAAATGGAAAGTTACGATACATATGGAATTTTATATGAAAAGGCACCTACCTCGGACTCTCTTGCAGCTCCAGTCGACGTTTAAACGTCCAGTTTTTTCACCTCAAATTCACTTTTTTCGGGAACGTGATTTTGCTAGTGTCTTGTTGTGACGGTGGTTCTTTGCGCACACATCGCGGCGCTGCTTCTCTTCCACGTGTCCGGTGCCGTGAAACCCCATATGCATATTTTAGAGCGCGAAAATTTAAACTATTTTAAACGCGCAGAAAAGGAAAAGAAAATGAAAATTAGGAAATTTCTTGCTTGCACCAACATTTTCCGGCCGCCAAAACACGTGTGTTTTTACTTAGTTAAGAAAAGGAAAGGAAAAAAAAATAAATAATATTCGCCTATTAGCAATTAAACGATACAATTTAACACTAACCCAAATATGCATTAAATAATGCATGTAAATTAAAATTAAAAGAAAAGAAAAAATACTTAGAAAAAATTAAGAAAGAAAAAGAAAATTTTGCCTTATGCGTCGGGCATAGGCAAAGGACATAGTTTCACTACTGGTCGATGATATGTTCCTGTAGCTGTTTTAACGGTCACAACACGAATATGACCGTCTGAGCCAGGGTGTACGTCGACAATTCGCCCAACAGCCCATTGCAATGGCGGTTTTTGTTCATTCTTTACCACGACTAAAGTATTTAGTTTAATATTGTTAGAAGCCTCTGTCCATTTAGAACGCTGTTGCAAGGTGTTTAGGTACTCCAAGTTCCAGCGTTTCCAAAAATCGGACTGGAGCCTTTGCACCAGCTGCCAGCGGGACAGGGTGTTCAACTTGGAATCAGAAAATTCGGGTTCTGGTACGGAATTCAACGGTTCCAGGGTAAGAAAATGACCAGGGGTCAGTGGAAGAAAGTCATTCGGATCCATACTTTGGGCATACAGAGGCCGGCTGTTTAGTATGGATTCGACCTGACACAAAAAAGTAAAAAACTCTTCATAGGTTAACCGTTGCTCACCTATTACACGTTTTAAATTTGCCTTGGTGGCTTTAACTCCTGCCTCGGCTAGTCCGTTTAGGTGCGGACTACCAGGACTTGAAAAATGCCAGGCAATTTTTAGACTGTGACATGCTTCCTGGGAGTACTGTTTGAGTAAACGATCAGCTCCCAAGAACGCGCTACCACAATCTGAGTAAATGTCAGAGATTCTTCCTCTTCTTGCCACAAATCTCTTAAAAGCCGCAAGAAAGGTAGGGGTGGAAATATCGGAGGTAAGTTCTAGGTGAACTGCCTTTGTTGCGGAGCAGACTAAGACAAGAATATAACCTTTGGATACCTTTGCACCTCGGTACTTTCCCATTGTAATTGGAAAGGGACCACAATAATCTATGGCAACATGTGAAAATGCCTTTACTTGAGAGATGCGTTGAGCAGGCAAGTTGCCCATGATTTGTACGGAAGGTTTAGGATTTAATCGATAGCATAAAATGCAATGAGAAGTTATACTCTCGATTGCATAGCGAGGGGAAAGGATCCAAAATTGTTGTCTCAAGAGGTAATGCAACGTTTTTTGACCGGGATGACAGTACCTTTTGTGAGTGTACTCAATGACAAGTTGAGTAAGACGGTGAGAACGTGGTAAAAGTAAAGGGTGTTTTGCTGAATAAGAGAGTTCGGAAGAATGTGGTAATCGACCCCCCACTCTTAAGCAGCCTTGTGTATCTAGAAAAAGTGAAAGTTTACGAAATTGTTTAGGAAGTAGCTTTGCGTCATTCAAACGTGAAATGAGATCAGCAAAGATGGAACGTTGAACATGCCGAACGAGAACAATAAGAGAATGTTGAAGTTCTACTTCGGTAATATTTTCGTTAGGATATTTAGATTTCTTTTCGGTAAGGCGAAAAATATAGGAAATTATGCGTTGAATTTTCTCTAGGGAAGAGTAACGAGAAAGAAAAGTATCAAGCATGTGTGGTTCAACTGTGCATGTTTGAAATACTGATTTTCGTTCTTCCAGAATAACCTCGTTTTCCGGAGGGTCTGGACAGCGAAAATCATCAGGCCAGCTCTCTTTTGGTAGCCTAAGAAAACAAGGACCTTCCCAATACAAGTCATGTTTGACAAGTTGATTAGGCATAAGACCGCGCGAAGCACAGTCGGCTGGATTTAGCGCTGATGGAATATATTTCCAGGCCGTAGGAGAAATGGTTTCTTGAATGTGACAGATACGGTTTGCCACAAACGTTTTAAACCTGTGAGGTGAAGCCGCCAACCAGCATAGAACCACTTAGGAATCACACCATGCACAGATTTGGTTGAAGTTAAGAATATCTGAATAAGTGTTTTGAATAAAGGAAATTAGGTCGCAAAGTAAAGTGGCACCAAGAAGCTCCAGTCGCGGAAGACTGACTGTTTTCACTGGTGCGACCTTAGATTTGGCCATTACAAGAAAGGTATGGATTTCTCCGGATACTGACTCCATTCTGAAATAGACCGTAGCCGCGTAACCTATCATAGAGGCGTCTGAAAAGCCGTGAAGTTCAATGCTACGTGGTTGATCAATGGAAAGGCGTCTAGGTAAATGAATATTTGAAAGATTTGGAAGTTCGGTTCGAAATTGATTCCAAACATTTACGATATGCGGAGGAGGCTGAGAATCCCAGTCCAGCTTCTCCTTCCACAGATCTTGCATGAGATGCTTAGCAAGTAAAGAAACGGGAGAACAGAAACCTAAGGGATCAAAAACTTTCATGATTTGAGATAAGATACCTCGCTTGGTGCATGGTTTATCTTCTGGTACGACCAAGTAGGTAAACGAATCTGAGATAGGATTCCATTGGAGACCTAATATTTTTACAAAATTAGGTTCGGATTTGTCGAAACGAATGGACATTTGTGTTTCTGATTCTGAGAATGAGGAGAGAAGTTCCGGACTGTTGCTCGCCCATTTTTTAAGTTCAAACCCTCCTAGGCGCAACAGGGAGATTAACTCCGACTGAAGTTCTTTGGCAGAGGCCACAGAATCCTGCCCAGTGAGCACGTCGTCGACGTAAATGTCTTTAAGAAGCACCTTGGAAGCATTAGGATACCTTTCAGACTCAAGTTTAGCTAGTTCTTGTATAGTACGAATAGCTAAGTAAGGTGATGACTTAAGTCCATAAACAACTGTTCTTAAGGAGTAGGTTTGGACAGGATCATCCTCAGAAAATCTCCATAGAATATTTTGATAACGCGTGTGCTCAGGAATAATTAATATCTGTCGGAACATTTTTACTATGTCAGTAACAAAGGCTACAGCATGAATTCGAAAATTAAGTAAAATTTCACGGACATCATTTTGCAGTTTAGGACCTGCGCACAACGTCTCGTTGAGTGAGACACCTCTGGGACTACGTTGAGACCCATCAAAGACCACTCTTATCTTCCCAGTGTTCCAGACACTGTGATGAGGGATAAAGTAGGAATTATCCAAGACATCTTTAGATATAGGCGTAGGAATAGGTATCATGTGACCAGTGTCTAAATAATCTTGCATAAAATCTTTGTAAGCTTGATAATTAGCTGAGTCTTTGAGAAGTCTAGCTTCCTGAAGCTTGAAACGTTTTAAAGCGATTGGATAGGGGTCACCCAACTGGGGTTCTAAGTATATGAAAGGTAATGGAACGACGAATCTACCTGATTCGTTGCGTGAAACTGATTGTGAAAATAATTTTTCGCACATAATATCCTCAGGACTGTGATGAACCTTATGTGGAACCTGCTCTATCTCCCAGAAACGCTCTAGGCAGATATCCAGAGATGGTTCGATGGAAGTGTAACAGCTTATGAGTGATTGTGGATTTTGTTGCTTTGAAGTTTCAACTTTACCAATCAGCACATAGCCAAAGATGCTATTAAAAGCACTAGGTTGTCCACGCTCTCCGTGGATAACTCCCTCTTGTAAGAGATGCGGAAAAAGTTCACAACCTACTAGGACATCAATGGAACTTGGTATATGGAAGTTTTGATCAGAAAGTTTGATATTGCGAATGTGATTCCACTTGCTCGAGTCGACAGCGCAAGAAGGAATCTCTGTACAAAGTTTTGGAAGTACTAAAGCCTCAAAATCAAAGGTAGGTCCCGCTTGACCTTGAGGTTTGATAAGACATTTCGTCTTACCTTTGGTATTGGAAGATGTCATTTGATTTAAGCCTTGAATAGAAGTAGAAAAGAAGCTTTTCGAAAGACCTAAACGATTTAGACATTTTTCTGAAATAAAGTTTGCCTCTGAGGCAGAATCGAGTAAGATACGAACTGGTTGGTAATGTCCCCTTGAGTCTAACATGTCAGCTACAACGGTAGAAAGTAGAAAAGTGGAATTTTTGGAAATCATTGTCGCATGACTGTTTGTGGAATGGCTTCCTGACATAGGGGTGCTATTGGAATTGGAAAGTGGAATATTAACGTTCTCTGGAGGATAAGAATCAACACTCACAGAGGGCGCTACTGGTTGTGGAACGTGAAGAAGACTGTGGTGCCTAGCTCCACACGTAAAGCAGATGTAGGAAGAGGGGCAATTCACGGTCTGGTGAGCAAAATGTAAGCAATTTTGACATAGATTCACCTGCCGAACATAACCCATCCTTTCCTGTGGACTTTTGTTTTGAAATTCGATACATTTCGATAATGCGTGATTCGAAGAACATAGGTAGCATTTTATTTTTGGATTAAAAGTTCTGTTCTGATTATTTTGTATTTGAGGGTTGCTGCGTTGATTGCTATTTTGTAAAGTATTTTGTTGATTTCTTGAATTTGAACTTTGATTTGAAATAGTTGTATTGAAAGCAGAAGGTGAATTAAAATTATTAAAACTGTTTCTCTGAAAACTGTTCTGTTGAGAATTACGCGTAGTTTGAGGTTGTCTAGGGGTTTGATTTTGCCTACTAAAACTGGGCATTTGCACTACAGATTCGAGCGCAACGCAATGATTTTCTATAAACGTGTAAAGATCAGTGTAGGACGGAATTTCTGAATTGTTTTTCTCTCTACTATAGTAAAGTTCGAAATCAGTCCTCATCTTGACTTCAAGTTTTGAGAGCATCATGTTAAAAGTAAGAAAGTCCCATTCTTTTGTAGGAAAACCAAGCTCATTTAAGATGGCTAGATTCTCAGAAAATGTATCCAACATGGAACGTAATTCTTTCCCAGAACTGGATTTAGTTGAAAGAAAGTTAATAGCATTCAAAGCGGTAGTAGCAATAATTCGTTTATTTTGATACCTCTTTACTAAGGTTTCATACGCAATGTGATAATTGCTATCTGCGAGGGGAATGGTTTTTACTAGAGAAAGGGCTTCATTCAGAACAGAACTCCGCAATTGTTGAAATTTCTTTATATCACTTAAATCAGAATTTTGATGTACCATGACTTTAAATAAGTCAAACCAGTGTTGCCAGTCTTTATAATTACCATTGAAAATTGGCAACCGTGGTTGTGGAAATGATCTTGTATTTGACCTCTGAACAATATTTTGTTGGCTAGGGTTGCCTACGTAATTGACAGGGTTGGCCCTAAAAAGGTCGTAGTAAATACCCTTACATTCATAATAAAGGTTGTCAAAGTCTTTTCTAGTTTTATCCTGCTCGTCAAATGAAAGTTTAAACTCTTCGAGAGAGCCAATAATTTGGTTATGAAGATTATAGAATTGAGCATGACATTCTTCGACGTCTTCATATCTGGATTTAAACAAAAAGTGAAACGCTGTATCCGACTTCGCTTTCAAAGCTACCTCGTGAGCTTCCGCCATTTGGTTGAAGCTCAAAAGCCTTTTGTCGCAAAGTTTTTTCTGTTTTTGCGTAGACATTTTTGTTTTTGAAAGTTAATTTGTTTTTAAAATTACCCAAAAAAATGCTTAAAATATAGCTTAAAATATAACCCGAATTTTAGCAAAAATTAAACAATTTTATTATTTTAATTTTATTAACTTTTTTCGAAAATTTTGAAATGAAATGTTTGTAAGTTTGTCTGTATGTTATTATTTGAACATATCCCTTAAAAAAAAACTTTTATGTCTCACCAAGGATTGAACCCCGCACCTTTCGATTCCAAGTCGCACACTCTGTGCATACGACTAGCGGTCCCGTCTGAAAGTTTCTAAGAAACCTCGGTATTTGAAGAAACAACGCGCGCAACGTGAGACCTTGGTGACGGCGACACTTGCACCTGCGCGTTAACGCGACACCTGTACAATCGACAATTAAAGGAATTTAGATGGAAGAACCGCCTTAAATTTTCAGTTTCGGCGTATTGACGCCACTTTTACTGAAAATGTAATAAACAAAGCGATCAACTTTCTTTGATGAACTAGTAAACTATACGAAATATGTGCATTGGCTATAGCTATTTTTGAACGGTAATAAACACTTCGATCAACTTTGAAGGAACACATCACCAACGGGTGGTCAAACAATATGGTCTGTTTCGAATTGAAATTGAAATAAATTTTGAAATTTGAAATAGAAAATAGAAATTTGGAATTTTTGTAGGAAATTGCTGAACCACAGGAGTCTAGGTAGTTTGGAACACTAATAATTTGGGTCGAAGGGCCATTAAATGTGCGTGCAAGGGCTGAAAAATAACGGAATTTCCTTCGATAGGTCGCCGGTATTGGCTTCACAAGCACATTTAAAAATAATTGTCGGTATTGACGATTGAAAATGGAAAGTTACGATACATATGGAATTTTATATGAAAAGGCACCTACCTCGGACTCTCTTGCAGCTCCAGTCGACGTTTAAACGTCCAGTTTTTTCACCTCAAATTCACTTTTTTCGGGAACGTGATTTTGCTAGTGTCTTGTTGTGACGGTGGTTCTTTGCGCACACATCGCGGCGCTGCTTCTCTTCCACGTGTCCGGTGCCGTGAAACCCCATATGCATATTTTAGAGCGCGAAAATTTAAACTATTTTAAACGCGCAGAAAAGGAAAAGAAATTGAAAATTAGGAAATTTCTTGCTTGCACCAACAGTCGTTTATGTCTGTGTCTGATCCGAGGATCGTAGTCAGAAGCTTGTCGTATCAGTCGATTCGTATGGTTTGGTTTACTTCTACCTTTTGATATTCGAATAAGCATTTTCTTCAATAAATGTCGAAAGTGCCATGAAATGACATTTTTGACAAGAGATGCGCTGTTTATTCGGTTAATTCGAACTTGAAATTTCTTTAAATTCTTACAAATATCTTTCATATTGATGCTAATATCAACACTTTAGTACAAGTTTGCAATGTATTGTAAGATTACTATAAAAATAGGGGGACCATTTGGTCGCACCTTTTTATTTATTTAGTCGCACCTTGTTTATTTATTTTATATTTTATGATATATTTATGAGTTTTGACGATTTACAATCTCTCTTTCATGTAATATCTCTTACTTTATAGTCCATATACCTAACTCTAGAATAAAAATTTTACTCACATATGCTTATAAATATTTACTCTAACAATATTCTCGCTTACTGCTTCTCATGATCGTATGCTTTTATATGCTTGTTTTATTTTGTTTGGACAAATAATGAAACTCCGTTTTTTACATTAGAATATTGGTTTTAATATTTGCTCAAGTTTTTGTATTCTCTTCGTCTTCCAACTATTAGGCTAGATTTATAATCAATTTTGTACCTGCTTATTAGAAGCTTCACATATAGGTTTCTTTAGGATCATCTACATTGTCAATTTGACGTTTACCTACGATAACCTGAAAATTAGCAATTGTAAATGCATACACACAGAAACGTCAATTTTGAACAAAATTAAGCTTCAAAATTAAACTTACTTATTGGAATAAAGCTATGCAATGATAGTTTTAGGCCGTACTATGACAGTTTTGCATTGAAATATGGCAGCTAATCTTTCAACATAAAAATTTTGTTTAATATACGAATCAAAATAAATACTGTCGACTTTATATATAAATTAACGACTTAGTTTTAAATTCGCTTTTGGTATGTCAATTTTCAAAGATTAACTGTGAGCCTGCAATGTAAATATTTCAAAATACTGCCTGACACTATTTACTCCAATAAGTCACTAAATTGATTGTAAATGTAGCCTTAATGTATTTGTTTTGAAATTAAGGCAATCTAAATTTAAAAATTGTATGTTTGATAATAATTGTAATGTTTATTCAATCAAAATTAAACTTAAACTCAAGTTGATTACAATGAATCATAAATTACAAATGAACGGTAAAGTCAAAAAGTTTTGATGAAGTACATTTACAAATGTAACCAATTAGATATTAAAAAGTTATTTGTGAAATTTAAAGAATAATAACATTTCTCCATGAGATAAGCTGTAACTCCTTCTTAAAAAATTGTTAGTGATTTTATATTATTTGGAAGCAAATTGAATGCTTTAGTTGACCTATAATAAGAAGATCTTTCGAAAAATGCTCATTTGTGTGTTGGCAAAATAAGGTTATGCTGATTTCTACTAACCATATCCATATTTGCGTGAAGGTTTTTTATTTTTTATCGGTTTTTATTTACAAAAATAAACAACTGTTCAAAACATAAAGGGGAAACTGTTAGTAAGTGCAGTTGACGGAAGTATGGTTTGCATAAGGTTTTCCTTGCTTAGCCACAAAATGCAGCGTACAATTCGCTTTTAACCTATAAATATTTGGTCTGCTTCACTTGCTGAGCCACAGAATAGTATACTGTAGGTTGCAAGAGATTGAATTGAGGAGAAGTAATACCTTAAGGCTATTTGGCAACATAATATACCGAATTCTGTTGGTAATTGCAAAGAAGCTGTTTAGTTTCGCAGCTTAAGACAATATATCTTTTTCCCAAGTTAATCTTGGATCAAGCCATACACCTAGAAATTTTGATGAGTCAGATTCCTGGATCAATGTTCCACTTAGAGGAACTGGTTATATGAACTGGTTATTAGAACACCATTGTTGCATTCCGGATGCTACCACAAGTGCAGGGGCTGTTTGACAGGTCCACCTGCCTTTATGGCAGATATGTCATTTATGAACTGAGCCAAAAGACTAGCAAGAAGCACACTACACATCCTGTTAAAATAAATAATAAAAAAGATCGGTCCAAGGAATGACTTTTGGGGTACTAGCATATTAACTTTCACTGTTTGAGACAAGTGTTGTGGTGAGTTCCTTGATATGCATACCGTTTGAGTCCTTGGTGTTAGGTATAATTTCAATAAATAAGTAGCAATTCTTGAACTATCCCCCTTTTTTCTACCGCTAAAGGGTTGTTATTAATTTTTTTTAACTTAGAATAACAAAAGGCATTTATCCTAACCAAAATTTAGAATTGATACAAAATAAATACGAGCATACTAAATTTAAGGGTAACCAATTCCAATAAAAAATACATTTTGGCTCATTTCTCGGCTATATACAAGATTTTCGTTTTAATGGAACTTTAACTAGTACATCATTACCTCTTGACAAATATTTGTTTGAAAAGTGTTATATTTTTGTTAAAATCGGTCCCTAGACCCACTGTGGCAATAACTGTGTAGTTAAAGCAAAAAAGGATGTTCAATCAAAAAACCATTGAAGTATTATGGTTGTTGCTTCAAAATCGGAAATTTATTCACTCTCAGCAAAGTATTTAAGCTATTATATTAAACACTCTTACTCCGTATTTATTTTAAACACCAATAAAGTTCAAATACAATTGAATGACAAAATTAATAGCTTTGACCTGTGTAGGTGTTTAAATCTATAATGTAAGCTACAAAATAAGCCTGCCATAAAATGTGGAACAATACACACAGGGTGGTTGTCAGAAAATTAAATAGATGCGTTTTCGGGTTTGGTGTTTCCCTCGGACATCTTTTGACTCCTTTGGAGTACCGCGCGGTTTCACCTCTATGTGGGGTATTGCTCCGTCCTCATTTTGCTTCACTTACTCTCCCCGTACTTATTATATTATACCGGGGGTGTGTTCTAATTTTTATCTTTGTTAGGTCAGAATTATTTAGGTTGTTGTTTTAAAATTCTATTAAAGCATTAAATAATAAAATTAGAATGTTATTAACCCTAGATTCTTTCGGTAGTAATCGTAGTCACCTAGGGGCTCCTCGGAATCAGTCGAGACTGCTCGACATAAGTCGACAACAGTCGGTTAACTCCGAAGCTCTTCGTTAATAATCCGGGTCGGTTGGAGCCAATCGGAAATGATCGAATTTCTTCGATCTCCACCTTTGAATGTCGAGCACTTCCGAGCAGATTAAAGCTACGAAAGCACACGACACGTGGTTTTCAGGCCCCTCTTCTTCCGTTGTTAAGCGTTGGGTAACTTAATGTACACAATTCTTCTTTTCCGTTATCAGTAGAGCAAGATTGATTGGAAAAGTCAAAATCGCGACAGGTAGTTCGCCACATTTTCTCGTGCACCAATATTTTGTCCTAACAAGGTCTATGCTATTTTTAAGTATTAATTGGGGACGGTTTTCAGATCCATTTTACTCCCGGACTCCTGCCTTGGATGCCATACAGGTAGGCGCGCGTTCTTGATAGTTGATTCCAAAGTTGGCGATCTCCTAAATCTTCCTGATTTCCCGGACTTCAACTCCGGATACCATACCGGTAGTCAATAGACTTGAGCAATTGCATATTTTTGACCCGTTTTGTCAATCCCGAACCACAATAGCTCCCGGATTCCTGCTTTGGCTGCTATACAGGTAGGCACGCGTTATTTAGGGTTGTTTTCAAAGTTGGTAAATTTATCCAAATCACTCTAATCTCCCGAACGACTACCTTGGATGCCATGCAGGTAGGCACGCGCCTCTTTCCTGATTTTATATTGCATATTCCATCTTTGACCCATTTCTTAAACTTAAACCACTCCGAACCGAACCGAACCGAACCGAACCGAACTCCCGGACCCCTACTTTGGATGCGATACAGGCAGGCACGCGTTCTTTAGGGTTGGTTTTAAAGTTGGTAATTCCCCAAATCACCTTGATTTCCCGGATCCCTTCCTTGGATGACATACAGGTAGGCACGCGTCTTATACAGGGTTGATTTTAAGTAGTCTTGCAGGCTAAAGAATCTATATATTAACTGTGATCAAACCGAGTAATAAAAGTGGTATTCAAGTTATACAATAGCCATCGGACATGTAAATCCGTCATATATACCGTTCTGTCAAAGAATTATCAAATTGGTTATTTGCAGGAAATTTGGAAGGTATTCATGCAGTTATGTGTCAAATTAGGACACAGAGACTGCCTGTGCTTTAAGAATCCTGTTTAACTTACTTAGAGTAAGAAGGTTATTAAAAGTTGTAGCCAGGTTAGGAAAATAAAAGTGGTACATTTTAGCTAAATTGCCTAAATATTAATTTCCCAACCATTCCAAGAACCGGTTTTCCCGACTGTTAAAGGCTAGTCGTAGTGGTCGGTGGGGACGATGAGCTCCCTTATTTCTTAGAGTGGAGAGCAAAATTTAGTCAAAAAGGGGGAAATGTTAAGTGCAAAATGCAAAAGGCCGAAGTTTGGCAATCTCAAAGTTGTGTGTCAAAAATAATGCGTGAAAAACTGTTTTGCCAAAAGAAATTAATTAACTTTTTTTGTAAAATTTAAAATAATTTTTTAAAAATAATTAAATTACTTATAGGCATAAAAGTTTCCTGGTTTTTACCAATGGCTAGAGAAGATATTGTTTTCGACGAAACATTTTTTTTCAGATAACGCCCAAAATATGTTATTTGGGTGTATATTGGTCTATCCTAGTAATAATGTCGTGATGTCTGTCTGTATGTGTGTGTATTTTTTTTCTGTCCGTAACACGATAGCTTCTAAACCGCTGAACCGATTTTCATAAAATTTTCAGGTAAAATAGTGCTTGACACTCTAACGAGCTGACTGGATTTTGGGCAAAATGCATTAATGCTTAAACGACAGTTTTTTGACAGTTATAAATTTTTATAAATGCTAACTTTTTAACATAGCATCGCATCAATATTTTCAGGGTATAGTAGACTACATTTTGCTTTATAATTTTTCTTATAACCAAAAACCTAGAAAGAGCTTTAGTTTCTGAGATATTTACAAAAAACTGTTTTCGATGCTGATATATTATCATGGCTTTACGTAAACTGTGCTAATAGGCTAGCTAGGAAGGTATCAGATCCATTATGGATCCATTTATTTTAAACCTCAAAGTTTGTATTCGTATGTTTTGTAATGTTTGTTTGGTTTAAACCAATTGCGAAATAAAAGTAAATATTTCCCTTAAAAACTTTTTTTGTGATTTTAATGTTAATGCTATTTTAATACGCGCCATTTTAAATACACCCTATTTTTATACGCGCTATTTTGATACGCGATATTTTAATACGCCGTATTTTGATATACGCTCGTTCGAACACACGCTCTTTTGATACGTGCTATTTTAAACATGCGCTATTTTGAACACGCGCTGATTTGATACGCGCTATTTTAATACGCGCTATTTCGTTACAGAGGCGAAGAAACAACAACACGTTTAAAGACGTGATTCAATCAATTGTTTTCTTTAAATCTTAAGGATGGTTTTTTTTTAGTATGTTAATGTATAGAGTGTCTGTCTTTATTAATTTTTTGCTTATTTTATGCTGTAAATATTCATCTGAAAGTTGTTAAGAAAAACCTTTAACTTATTATTCACTATACCCTGTTTTTTTTTAAATAATTTAATTAGTTTTAGAAATAATATTGTTACAAATTTGAGTTATTTAAATTTTATAATTGGAATTTATTTAGGTTTAGTGTAGTATTAGGTTGATTTATCTTAAGGTTGTATTCTTAGTCTAGGTTTTAGTTGCGTTATCTGTGACTTGCGGTCGCATTAATACGAGAACTTTCCGGACGTCGAAGGCTGCCGGAAAGTTCGAGAGAGATGGACGACTCTATATATAGGGCCGGGGTCGCGCACCAGGCAGTCAGTCACAGATAACGTACTGTAGTGGTCGTGAGATATTAACACGAAGTTAATAGACCGATTATAGTAGTGAATTATCAGCAAGTTATTAGTAAGTTTAAGTGCGTGTTTTTGTAGATAATTGTCGAAATAAATTGACATATCATTTTTGACGTTTGCGAGTTGTTACTGCAATTTTCTTTAGTTTTATTTTATTTATAATTTATCTATTTCGCCTCAAAAATAATCAGCCATACAAATTCAAATTGTGGCACCTTGCGCCGTCGAAACAACGCGGGTGCTAAGGACATGCGCAAACGGCGCATAAAATGAGACATTCTGTCAAGCGAAAAACACGTGAACTCGTGAAAAATCATTCTCTTCTTTCGAAGACTAATTTTCTTTCGAAAATTAACTATTAAACATAAAAACCTTAGTTATTAAGTGCTACCATCCTCAATCCAAAGACTGAACGTGAGACTACTTCGAGAGCGGGCCCGCAAGCAGAGAAATATCCATCAAAAGGTAGGTGCCATTTTTTCTATAGCTTTTGTATGGTTGCGCGATCAAGAAATATTAAATAAGAAAATTACACCTAAAGAAAGTTACAGTCCACTATGAATTAAAGAAGAAAATCTATTCACCCTAACCATTACATTTTATGGACCTCCGAGCCGCATCTAGGCTATGAAAAAGCGTTTTTAAAAATATTCTAATTTTTCTTGAACGCCATATTGGGCTTCATTCTTATCAAACGGAGCACAGTTTAGTTGTAGGTAATCGAGTTTCCTTGATACCTACGTATGTGTGCGTGTGTGTGTGGCCTTCTAAATTTAAAATAAAAACTTCACGGTCAGTCTTGTTTACTACCTACTATCGATAAATTTAATGCATTTATTTATTCGGGAATTTTGTGTTTTCAAAATTTGATTTAATGCAAAAATAAAATACAAATCTTATATCAAATATCGCCTTTCGGTTTCGCGTTTCCGCGATTTTAAACATATTTAGTGCGCTAAAGTGCAAAAAAATAAAAGTGTTTAAATAAATCAAAATCCAAGTAACCAAATACAAAAAATCAAAAACTCAAAAACTGTTTTAAAATAGATACCTTTTTTTTCAATAATTTAAAACCAAGTCAATACAAAAAAAAATACCTACCAATCAAAATGGGGGATGCAGAATTAAAAACATTTACTAGAAAAAGAAAAATCGCTTTGACTAGGATCACTGAAATCTATACTTTGGCGATAAAAGCCAAGGATGATGAAGCCGAGCGCCCTATCTTTCAAATTGCTTTTGAAACTTTGGAAGATCAATATTTTGAGTTTAAACATCTCCATAACGAATTGATTGGGTTGCTAACCGACGATAAAGATTTCGATACGGAAGATACAATTCGAAAAAATTGTGACACTTTTTATTTTCAAGCAAAAGCAATATTTTGTAAGTTATTTCCAATTCCAGGCACTTCTAGGCCGCAGTCCTCTGCGCCTACTCCCACCAGTCATAGTTTTGAAAATTTTAAACCTTCAATTCCGGTTTTTACGGGCTCAATGCTAAAATGGCCGACTTTTCTAGATCTTTTTTCAAGCATAATAGACAAAAATCCTGCACTATCGAATGCCTTAAAATTTCGGTATTTAATTACTTTATTGCAGGGTGAACCATTAAATTTGGTAAAGTCGTTACCAGTTACTGATAGTAACTATTTAATTGCCTTTTCAAATCTACAAAAAAGGTACAACAATAAGCGCCTTTTAGCTACGTCATATTGGAATTCCATTGTGCATGTTTCCTCCATGAAATCAAATCAGAGCTCTAAAGATCTTAGAAATATTTTGGACACGTTTACTGAAAATCTAGAGGCCCTGAATGCCTTAGAATTTAATACAAAAGATTGGCAGTTTCCGTTGTTTAATTTATTGCTGGGAAAAATAGATACTCCCACTAGATCAGCCTTTGAGGTTTGCCATACTGAAAAGGAAATTCCTAGTTACACCGATCTATATGAGTTTTTAGAAAAACAGTGCCAAGCACTAGAATCGGTTCAGTATTTTCAGCCTTCAGTATCAAATATAGAAAAAAAATCTAAAAGTTTTGGATCTGGTAACTACAATCGTTCAAAACCAAATTCATATAATAACAATAATTTCAAAAACTCCTTTATGACAGGCATACCACAAAAACAACAAATTTTACCAAACTTTAATAATCATAATCAAAGCAACTTTCAAACAAAAATATCAAAACAATGCAAGTTATGTAACCTTTCGTTACATCCTTTTTCTCAATGCCAAGTTTTTTTACAAAAAACTCCAGCTGATCGTCTCCCTTTCGTGAGACAAAATAATATATGTGGCAACTGTTTAAGATCAAATCATTTTCTTTTAAAAGATTGCTTATCGCCTTTTAATTGCAAATCCTGCGGGTTACGTCACCATAGTTTATTATGTGACGTCACAACTCGATTTAACCCAGCCCAACCTAACATGCAAACTTCTTCATTTATTTCAAACATTCAGTCACCAACGCAGAATCAACAATCAAATTATAGTTTATATCCTAATAATATAGATTCAAATCAAATACCTTTCTATGATAAAAATATTCAGCAGAATATTAACCCAACCTTAACTAGCCTGCAGCATTCTAATCAATCTAATTTTAAGTCACAAATGCAACCAATTCAAGATCAATCTCAACAACAGATCAATCAAAGTCAATATCCTTCCACTTCGCAACAAAATCAACAATTAACGCAAAATACATCTCGACAACAACCTAACCAAACCAACTGTTATACCTCATTCACCCCAAACTGTCAAAGCACAGTACTATTGTCTACCACTATTGTAGAAATCCTCGATGCACGCGGGAACTATCAAGTAGTGAGAGCCGTCCTAGACAACGCCAGCGAAGCCTCTTTTATCAGCGAAAACTGCTTAAATAGGTTAGGTTTATCTAGGAAAAAATTATCTGTTCCTATTCTAGGAATAAATCAATCTTCTTCTTCAACAAAAGGTATGACGCAATGCACTATTCGTCCAGTTGGAAAAACTGATCCCGCATTTTCCTTTAACGGTTTAGTCGTTCAAAGATTATGCTCTTCTTTACCTAGTGTCCAAATTAATCCAAGAAATTGGAATTATCTTTCAAACATTAAACTAGGCGACCCCTTCTTCTACAAACCAGCCCCTGTTGATCTACTTCTAGGCGCCGAGATTTATTCCCAAATTATTAAATCAGGTCGTATTTCTGGGTGTCAAGGTCAACCAGTCGCCCTAGAGACCGAGCTGGGATGGGTGTTGTTAGGCAGGGTCGAACAAAACATATCTTATCAATCCAATCCCTTAAAAATCGAAAACTACTTTACCGCTTTCGATAACTAACTATTTATCCCCAGATGAGAAAAAAGCTGAGGAAATTTATCAAAATACGGTATCACGTGATAGCACGGGACGATTCATGGTAGCTTTACCTTTTAGGCACTCTGAACCCGACTTAGGTGACACGTTTTCTAGAGCTTACCGTTGTTTCATTTCATTAGAATCTAGACTTCTAAAAAATCCTGAAATGTATTCCATGTATTCAGATTTTATGCTAGAATATTTAAAAAACGGACACATGAGCCTTATTTCAAATAATGAACCGAAATCAATGAATGTTTCATATTTACCACATCACGGGGTACTAAAACCCGATAGTACAAGCACGCGTTTGAGAATTGTATTTAATGGATCTTCAATTGGAAGTAAGAATTATAGCTTAAATGAGACTCTTTTACCAGGCCCTAAACTTCATGCAGATATTACAACTATTTTATTAAGGTTTCGTTTTCATTCTATAGCAATTCTTAGTGATGTTCAAAAAATGTTTTTGCAAATCAATTTAGTACCCGAACATAGAGACTATCAGCGTTTATTGTGGCGTTTCCACCCCAATGAACCCCTAAAAGAATATCGTTTAAATACTGTTGTTTTCGGACTCACTTCAAGCCCTTTCTTAGCAATCAGAACCTTACGAGAGTTAGCCTTTCAAGAGAAAAATAAGTATCCAAATGCTGCAAAAGTAGTTCTTCAAGACGTTTTCATGGACGATGTCTGTACGGGCAGTTCTGATTTGTCTTCTGCGCAAGCGCTACAAAAAGAGCTGATTGGCTTGCTAAAATCCGGTGGGTTTGAACTACGTAAGTGGGCAAGCAATGACCCAAGATTGCTATCATCATTGTCTCCTTCAGATTGTCAAGTTCCAATATCTTTCGATAAGGAACAACCTTCTAGTATTAAGGTCTTAGGGCTGCAGTGGAACCCTCCGTCAGACACATTTTCATATAAATGCAATCAAGATAATAGTCCGTTAACAAAACGTAAAATCCTCTCTGTAATTGCTAAAATATACGATCCTTGCGGATACATATCGCCAGTAACTCTTCTCGCAAAATCAATAATGCAAGAACTCTGGAAACAAAAAATCAATTGGGATGATCAACCCCCACCCCACATCTGCGAAACTTGGTTACAATTTAACTCACAGTTTTCTAGTTTATCGGAGATTTCTCTCCCTAGATACATTTTTTCATCTAACATACAACGTTGCCAAATTTTAGCATTTTGCGACGCTTCAGAGCGCGGCTACGCATGCGCTATATATCTACGTATCGAATTATTAAACGAAATCAAATCTTCCCTTGTTATTGCAAAAAGCAAGATAGCCCCACTCAAAACAGTTTCGATTCATCGACTGGAGCTATTGGGAGCTACGCTTCTTGCTGATTTACTTCGATTTGTCCTAGACATTTATTCGTCAATGATAAAAATCGATGAGATCTTAGCATTTTCTGACTCAGAGGTAGTCCTGGCTTGGATTTCTAACTCTCCGCATAGGTGGAAAACTTTTGTGGCTAATAGAGTCAGTCACATCCAGGAAACCATTCCAGATATTCCCTGGTATCATATCCGAACTCTGGAGAACCCAGCCGACTGCGCCAGTCGCGGTCCGGTCCCCCCTGGATATGTTCTCCTCGCTCTGAATGGAATTTAGCTTCCCTGTCAGAATCGAATATTACTAGTTCTGTTTTAGAGGAAGAGAAAATACAGGTTTTGGCCACAATTCTGAATAATGATATTTTAAACGATCTTTTACATAATTATTCATCTATTTTACAAATTCAACGTATTATTGCTATTTGGCACAGATACTTTTTCAACATTAAGCATCAGGAAACTAAACGCACTGGTTTTATTACGCTTTTTGAATTACAAGAATCTTTACTTGTACTTGTCAAGTACGTGCAAAATAAACATTTTTCTGATATTTTCTTAAAAATTCAAAATAATGAACTTTTACCAAAACCATATCGCAAATTAGCGCCTTTTCTCGACCCCCAAAATCGTATTAGAGTTGGCGGGCGGATTAGAAATTCAATCACATTATCATATGATGTAAAACACCCCCTACTATTACCAAGTGATAGCACACTTACCAAGCTGATCATTCAAAATATTCATTTAACCTACTTGCACCCAGGATTTAATACAACTATGTATTTACTTAGACAACAGTTTTGGGTACTTTCAGCACGTGGAGTTATTCAAAAGGTTTTATCATCTTGCGTTAAGTGCTATCGCACTCAACCCAAAGCTCTTACCCCCTACATGGGTGACCTTCCAAGCTTCAGAATATCACAGCTGAAATGTTTTTCAAATGTTTGCATTGACTACGCTGGACCTATAAAATTAGCTCAAGGGCGTAAATTAGTCATTCATAAGGCTTACATTTTAGTGATTGTGTGCACAGCTTCTAGGGCTATTCATCTCGAACTAGTTTCTAACCTAACTTCCGAGGCTTTCATTGCTGCTTTTCGGAGATTTGTCAATCGAAGAGGAGTTTGCACCAATATTTATTCTGACTGCGCAACTACATACAAGGGAGCTTACAAGGAGCTTACCGAGCTTTCAAAACACGCCGCAGATCATTTAAAAATTTCTTGGTTTTTCAATGTACCTGCTGCCCCACATTTCAATGGGCTTGCGGAAGCTGGTGTAAAATCCGTTAAAAGCCATTTACTTCGTGTTATCGGTGATCAAATCTTCAACTTTGAGGAGTACTATACTCTTTTAACCGATGTTGAAGCATTGCTAAACAGCAGACCCTTATGGGCACAAAGCTCTGACCCGAACGACTTAGCTCCTTTGACTGCAGGGCATTTTCTTACGTTATCTGCACTAAATTCAGTTCCTGATCCAGATCTTTCTCATTTAAAACTAAATTCCTTATCTCGTTGGCAACTTATACAAAGGTTGAACACAGATTTCTGGAAGAGATGGAAATCAGAATATTTGAACACCCTGCAACAAAGGTCAAAATGGCACGAGCCAAACCCCAACATTGAATTGAATACATTGGTACTCATTAAAAATGAAAATGAGCCACCATTTCATTGGTTACTTGGACGGATAGTTGAGTTACACCCCGGCCGAGATGGGCATGTAAGGGTTGTTACGGTGAAAACTAAAACCGGGTTATTTAAGCGACCTATAGTTAAACTGTGCCCTTTGCCTATGGCTTCAGATTAAAATTAAAATATTAAATTTTAATTTCTTTAGTTTAATTGTAAATATAAATTTCTTTTCAAAAAAATTATTATTTTTTTTTCTGTTCAAACAATGTTTGGAATTATCTTTTTGTTTTTCTATTTTTTACTTAAAAAACGCATAAACGCGTTTTTTTTCTTTGCTACTAAATTACTATAATTGAAAACATTCGTTTTCGGTGGCGGGAAATGTTACTGCAATTTTCTTTAGTTTTATTTTATTTATAATTTATCTATTTCGCCTCAAAAATAATCAGCCATACAAATTCAAATTGTGGCACCATGCGCCGTCGAAACAACGCGGGTGCTAAGGACATGCGCAAACGGCGCATAAAATGAGACATTCTGTCAAGCGAAAAACACGTGAACTCGTGAAAAATCATTCTCTTCTTTCGAAGACTAATTTTCTTTCGAAAATTAACTATTAAACATAAAAACCTTAGTTATTAAGTGCTACCATCCTTAATCCAAAGACTGAACGTGAGACTACTTCGAGAGCGGGCCCGCAAGCTGAGAAATATCCATCAAAAGGTAGGTGCAATTTTTTCTATAGCTTTTGTATGGTTGCGCGATCAAGAAATATTAAATAAGAAAATTACACCTAAAGAAAGTTACAGTCCACTATGAATTAAAGAAGAAAATCTATTCACCCTAACCATTATATTTTATGGTTAATTGTTGTGGAGAACCCGTAACAATTGGTGTCAGAAGTGAGATTAAAAGAAATAAATAGTGCAAACACTATCCTTACATAGTACCACCGGCTAGGACAATTAAAAAGAAGAACAGTAAGTGATTTGGCCAGAATATTCAGAATTGAATAGTGCAAAGACTACCCTTACATAGTACCACCGGCTAGGACAATTGGACAGAAGAACAGTAAGTGATTTTCCCAGAATATTCGAAGAAGTTCGATATTGTTTTATTCAAAAACCAAAAGAGATATTTGAGAACCGACTTCGACATTAACATACAGTCCAAAAATGGATAATTAGAGAGATTTTCTAGAATATTCTATCACTTTCTACGACGTCCTATTCGAAAACCAGAAGAAATATCCAAACAGCGACTTCGACATTAGCTTAGTAATTGTAAAAGTAAGAACTAAAAAGAATTTCTAGAAGATTCCATAACATTCTACGACGTTCTATTCAAAAACTAGAAGAGATATACAAATACCGACTTCGACATTAGTTTAGTTATTTCAAAAGTAAGAATTAGCAAGATTTTCTAGAATATTCTATAACATTCTACGACGTTCTATTCGAAAACCAGAGGAGATAAATAAAAACCGACTTCGATAGTAGCTTAGTTATTTTAAAAGTAAGAATTAGAAATTATTTGTAGAATATTCCATAACATTCTACGACGGTCTATTCGAGAACCAAAAGAGATAATCAAAAAGCGATTTCTACATTTGTCTAGTAGCAGAAAGAGTAACATTTACCAGTATATTCCAGAACATTCCATTCGGTTCTATTTAAGAATTGGAAGATATATTAAAAAACCAACTTCGACATTCGCTTTATAGTCCAAAAATAAACGTTTTAAGTGATTTATCACGAAGTTGATGCTTACTAGACAAGGATCGGCAAAGATGGAAGATCTAACTAAAATGATGCAGGCTCTAGCAGCTCAAATGGCTCAAAACAAGAACGATATAAGACAGACCATTGAACAAAACCAGAACGACATGAAGCAGACCATGGAACAAAACCAGAACGACATGCAGGAAAACGCAATCAAATAAAGAGCAACTCCGAACAGCTGATAGAAGAGTTTAAGACTGCAACCGAAGATCTTAAGGAAGAAATAACTTAAAGAATGCATAGTGTGGAACAAAAGGTACAAAATAAATTGCAGAATGTAGAAGAAAAGGTACAAAATGTTGAAGAAAAGGTACAGAATGTTAGGGAAGAAGTTTTTCAGACCATGGAAGAAATATTCCAGGACGTGTCAAAACAGCTTATACAGCTCCAAAAAGAACACAACAAAATAAAAGCTCAGGGATGTGTTGTGAATTCCAACCAAAACATTAAGCCTCCAAATTTCGATGAAACGTCTTCCTGGTCCACCTACAAACAACAATTTGAAGCTGCCGCCGCTGAAAATGGTTGGGACGAGGACGAAAAGCTAGAGCTTTGTTAGTAGCTCTACGAGAACCTGCTCTTGGACTTTTACGGTCTATTACAGCGGAACAAAAACAGAGTTACAATGCTTTAGTGGCAGCTTTAGAAAGAAGATATGGAGATGAACATTTACGAAATTTGTATTCGTCAGAATTAAATATTCGTCAACAAAGAGCAGGAGAGTCATTACAAGAGTATGAAACGGATATCAGGAGGCTGATGTACTTGGCTTACCCAGAAATGCCAGAAAATTACAGAGATCCCTTCACGGTAGATCGCTTTATTAACGGCTTGCGAGACACGGACTTAGCAAAGTTACTTCGTCGAGAACGCTTCCATAACAGAAGTGAAGTGTTGCTTCGAGCCCTTGAAATTGAATCATCAAATAATATGTCCA
This sequence comes from Aspidapion aeneum, assembly GCA_963576565.1. Taxonomy (NCBI): domain Eukaryota; kingdom Metazoa; phylum Arthropoda; class Insecta; order Coleoptera; family Brentidae; genus Aspidapion; species Aspidapion aeneum. The sequence goes on from OY755038.1 coordinate 59,246,620, forward strand.
GGCCAAAAGTGAGAGCTGTGTCAATTCAGGAGAGAGAAGAAATGAGCACTGGGGATGAGGTCAACTTAAAAACGCTAAACCAACTGTTTCAATCACTGATAGAGAAGATTGATTCTTTAAAAGAAAGCAGACGATCCCCTCCAAATGTAAAGTGTTTCAGATGCGGACGTACAGGGCATATTCAACGCGATTGTCGTGTCCAAATGAGGTCTCGCTCACCATCCTGTGGGACAGAGTACCGAAGAAGAGATCAGGAAAACTAAAACTAGTCAACGCAGAGGGGCGGGTGTTGGCTAATGGGAATGTAGCCCCCAAAATTTACTCCATTAAGAGCTTAAAACATACTGCTGACAGTTTTAACATCGACGGACTTATTAATGGAAGAAAAGTTAATATAACAGTAGACACTGGTGCTGCCATATCATTGCTTAAGTTTAAAATTGCAACGAGATATAAAATTCGACCAACAGAAAAGAAAATAACACTTAAGACTGTGACTAGAGAATCTGCCCACGTGTTGGGGCAGACAGACATAGACCTACAGCTGGGAAGAATGAAGATTCGCCACACGGTATTGGTTGCCGAAATAGAAGACGAATTTATTGTGGGAATGGACTTGATAAGTAAACATGGATTTGCTTTTGATAATAAACTTAATACCCTAAGATTTGGGAATGAAGAGTTCATTTTGTCAAATAGTCACTTCAATAAGGAACCAATAAAGGTGGTGGCAGTATGCACAATAAGACTGGTCGGTAACAGTGAGACCATAATTTTTGGGAGGCTAGAAAGTAAAACATCAAGCTGCGTCGGACTCATAAGCCAACAGAATGCACCCAACACCTACCTCGTTGCAAAGTCACTAGTTAAAACCGATAAAGACATCCCGATTAGAGTCGCCAATATTTTCCCAAATAGTGTCAAAATTAATAAGGGTGAGGTGTTAGCATTATTTGAACCAGTACAGAAAGTAACAAGATGTGAGGAGCCAACTTCCGAGGATAAAAGCAAGTTACCAATGGAGGTACTTCAGCAATTTTAGTCAACTTGGCAACATCTCACTCCAGAAGAATTTAGTAAAGCGAGAAAGTTTATAGAAGAGCAAAGTAGTATCTTCGAAACTAAGAGTAGTTCGGGACGCACAAACCTTATTCAACATTCCACCAACACTGGCGATGCCAACCGATAAGACAGCCCCAAAGAAGACTACCAATGGCCAAACAAGAAGAAGTTCACAATCTCAATAATAAAATGTTCAGTGACGGGGTTATTGTAGAGTCATCAAGTCCTTGGTCATCTCCTGTGGTGTTGGTCACTAAAAAGGATGGAAGTACTAGATTTTGCGTCGACTACAGAAAACTTAACGATGTGACCAAGAAAGATAGTTATCCACTGCCAAGAATAGACGACACATTAACAATATTGGCAGGATCATGTTGGTTTTCTAGTCTTGACCTAAAAAGTGAATTTTGGCAAGTAGGAATCTTTGAAAAGGATAAGGAGAAGACTGCATTCTCTACTGGAAGTGGACTTTATTAGTTTAATGTGATACCATTTGGCCTATGCAATGCTCCGGCTACATTTGAAAGACTAATGGAAGTCGTTCTACGAGGCCTTACTTGGAAAACCTGCCTAGTCTATTTGGATGATGTCATAGTAATGGGGAAATCATTTCAAGATCATCTAGACAATTTACGAGAAGTATTTTCAAGAATCGGGAATGCAAATCTTAAATTAAACTAAAAGAAATGTTTTCTATTACAAGAAAAAGTTGAGTTCCTGGGTCACGTCGTTTCCCGAGAAGGCATCCATACCGACGAAAAGAAGTTGCAAGCAATAAAAGAATGGCCTCAACCTCGTGACAAACATGAATGAATGAAGCATTTAAAAGACTAAAAGCAGCATTATGTTCTAGTCCGATTCTCGCATATCCTATTCCAAAAGGTAAATTTATATTAGATACTGATGCGCGCAACGATGGTATAGGAGCAGTACTCTCCCAAGTACAAGATGGAGAAGAACGGGTCATCGAATTTTTCAGCAAAAAGCTATCCAAACCAGAGAGAAATTATTGTATTACCAGAAAGGAGCTCCTAGCCATCATTATCGCAAACCAAGGGATGATATTCAAATCACTGTGGGCGCAATGGGATTCACTGATAGTGGAAGAAAACATACTTAAACGTGCCTGGGAAAGTGCCGATAGCCTTACTGTGATTAATCAAGTAGTAGTTCCTAGGAGCATGGTAGACCATATAATGGCCGAATGCCATGGTGGAAAATCAGGCGCGCACCTAGGCATAAATAAAACTATGGATAAAATTCGAAACTGATTTTATTGGGTCAATTACTTTCAAGATGTGAAAAACTGGTGCCGCCGATGTTCGACTTGCGCAGCCAGCCAAGGTCCCAAAACAAGGTCCAGAAGTCAAATGAAACAATATAACGTAGGTCTGCCATTTGAACGTATTGCTATTGACGTGGCCGGACCATTTCCAGAAACTAAAAAGGGCAACAAATACATCTTTGTTGTCATGGATTACTTTAGTAAATGGCCAGAAGTTTTTGCTTTGCCTAACCAAGAAGCCACTACAGTTACAGAAGTTCTGGCAAATGATGTTTTCAGCTGATTTGGCATTCCTTTGGAACTACATTCAGATCAAGGGAGGAACTTTGAATCAAAGCTTTTCCAGAATCTCTGTGACCTTTTAGGAATACATAAAACACGAACTACTGCTTTACATCCGTAGTCAGATGGTATGGTTGAAAGATTTAACAAAACAATAGAAGAACATCTTTGCAAAGTTGTTGATGAGCACCAAAGAGATTGGGACCAATATATTCCATTGTTTTTGATGGCCTACAGAACCGCCGTACACAATACGACAGGAGCTACTCCATCTAGTATACTGTTTGGTAGAGAACTGCGTTTACCATGTGATATTATCTTTGGTTCACCTGAAGAAGAACGCTTAGAGGTTAATGATTATGTCGAACGTTTAAGGCAAAAGCTGCACGATATCCATGAGGTGGTTAGAGAGCGAATAGAAATAGTTAGTGACCGGATGAAAGCGAGATATGACCTGAAAGCAAACTCTTCAGGGTTCAAAGAGAATGATCAAGTCTGGCTATACAATCCTCAACGCAAGAAAGGAAGATCACCTAAGTTGACACCACCATGGGAAGGACCTTATAAAGTTGTTAAGAGAATTAATGATGTAGTCTACCGAATCCAGAGAAGCCCGAAGTCCAAGATGAAAGTTGTTCATCTAGATAGACTAAAACCTTACCTGGGAAATGTTGATCGAGACAATCAAACCTGAGGAGTAGGATAGTGTTACAAATTTAAGTTATTTAAATTTTATAATTGGAATTTATTTAGGTTTAGTGTAGTATTAGGTTGATTTATCTTAAGGTTGTATTCTTAGTCTAGGTTTTAGTTGCGTTATCTGTGACTTGCGGTCGCATTAATACGAGAACTTTCCTGACGTCGACGGCTGCCGGAAAGTTCGAGAGAGATGGACGACCCTATATATAGGACCGGGGTCGCGCACCAGGCAGTCAGTCACAGATAACGTACTGTAGTGGTCGTGAGATATTAACACGAAACTAATAGACCGATTATAGTAGTGAATTATCAGCAAGTTATTAGTAAGTTTAAGTGCGTGTTTTTGTACATAATTGTCGAAATAAATTGACATATCATTTTTGACGTTTGCGAGTTTTAATTGTTGTGGAGAACCCGTAATAATATATATTTTTTGGAGCATGTTATTTTCAAATTTTAAAGATTTTTTGCTCGGATACGTCGATTTTAATTTAAAAAGGGGCACATTCTTGTTTCTTTTCAATTTCCAATATTTTGTATTTTTTAACTACAACGAGGGGTATTTTTTACCTTGTTTCAATCCATTCAGCGATTTGTTTTTTTTAAGTTAATAAGCTTTCAAAATAAAAAAATAAATTTTAATCAAGTTGTGACAATTTTAATGGTAACACTCTTGAAATAGGTGTTTACGGTTATATTTACATCACTAGACCGAAAACGTAAATTTTAAATATACATTTTTTAAACCGAGATAAGTTAGTATTGACCTAAAAGCTAAGGTAAGCCAATAGTCAATAGACAAGTTTGTTTTTTCTTTTTTAGTCGTTATTTTCCCACAGTCTGTTGTTGCTTAACAAAAGGCCACCGGTTTTGAGAAATCTCTCATCTTCAGAGACTTTGTCGAAGGTCTAGCCTAAACTTGAGGGATTTCTCGAAACCAGTCGCCATTTGTTAAACAACTTGTGGGAAAATGAAGACTAAAAAAGAAAAATCAAACTTGTCTATTGTAATGCATCTCACATTATGGATACTTTTTAACATTTAAGCCAAGCGTTTACGTTATAATTGGAATTTTCCATTTTAGGCTTATTTTTAATATAAAAGAATTTATATATTTTACGTATTAGCTCACACTATCATATAATTATACCTAGTCTATTATGTGAGCTGTTATGGTGATCCCTTCAAAAATATGAAAAAAAAAAGTTGCTCTAATTTCAAATTTTTTTATATATCTTTGCTTTTCAGATGATTTTGAAACTTTTTTGTCGCGCAGTCTGTCTGTATGTCTGTCTGTCTCTCTGTATGTCTGCCTGTATGTTAATGTTAATTGGCAGAGTATCTTGTTTTATAATTTAGGCACAATTTTTTTGTAAGTAGTAAAAAGCATACACTAAATTTCTGCTTAAATCATGGGTAAATAAGGCATACAACCACTAAAACAGCGCAAACAATGATTATTTCAATTTTTTTTTACCGACGTAGTATACCACCAATGATTAAACAAATAGATATGCAATCCACCAAACCTAATAACAGCAGCGGACAGATGGCTCTGCCGTATATTCATTTGATACCGGAAAGTTTTCCAGATTCTTTTGGTAAAATTACACTATCCGTACAAAAAATTGTACGGAAAGTGTTTGTTTTCCGGTCGGTTAAAAAAAATATATTCCGGTCTCTTCGTTCTTACCGGCCTCTGTTAAAACCGGACAGTTTTCTAAAAGACTTGTTGTACGGCAACCTCTTGTTTTTTGTTAGTTTAGAAAAAAAATTATTTTTCGGTCTCTTGGTTCCTACCGGCCCCCGTTGAGGCCCGAAAGTTTTCTAAAAGAAACTGCCTGTAAAGTGACATTTTCCGTATAAAAAGTTGTACCTGCAACAAGTGCTTGTTTTCCGGTCGGTTTAAAAATCTAATATAAAATTAAGTCGTTGTAATGGTAATCGGAAGCTCTTTCAAACACATTTGCAATAAACAAATCCATAGTGGATTCTCATCAACAGGAATTTTTTAGGTTGGTGAAATAGGTTTGCCGATAACTGCAGTGTTGCCAGGTCAAATTTTACACCATCCCCAGAATTAATTTCAAAAATCCTTAGAAAATCCCTATACCTACATTAATTCGTATACCGCAAGCGCCAAGCATTGCACCCTGCATTTGCAAGACAAAATCATCGTTTAGAAAAATTTAATTTTCAAACAAGTTTTCGTGGAAATGTGGGTAAAAATAAGGGTTTTTGTTTCTCTTGTATTTTTCCGTGGTCACGTGATGGATTCTCTCTTTCAATCGATATTTTCATCGATCGATGATATAGCAGTTTTACTCGCATGCTGTTATTTTAGTTTCTCTCGTAGTTCGGTGGCTGGCACTTCTTGCAGAGTACATGATTCTGTGTTCTGAAGAGTCTCGAACGAACGTGTTAACTGTCACTACTTATTAGGTGTTCATTAGATCTTGGACCCCTGTGAGATTAAGCCTGCGAGATACTCATGTAAAAATACGAGAGAAACAAAAAAGCTTTATTTTTTTTACGGTTATGCGCACTCGCAAGAAGATCCTTACCACGCTCGAGAAGCGGCAAACCCGCTTAGCTACGAAAACTTTTTTCATTTTTAATTTACGGGTACTAAATTTTACGTATTTTTTTTTGCCATTAAAAATGCAAATAATATTCATTAGTTTAAAAATACAATACAAAAATACTCTGCCAATCTATGGGCACCTAAGCTCACACTAGGTACTATAGTTATAGTGTGAGCTAATATAATCAAAAACTGAAATATATTTTATTCAACTCAAGACTCAATTACCTTTCGTTTGATACCACACAAGCCATGTTTTGACTTAAACTCAAATTTTTTTAATCTACCCCCCACCCTTTTGAAAACAACTAAAATGTATTTTGTTTAACTCCAGACTCAATTACCTTTCGTTTGATATCACACACGCCATATTTTCACTTAAACTCTAATTTTTGACATCTACCCCCACCCTTTTTTTAAAAATAAACTAAAATTCATTTTTTTTAACTCCAGACTTAATTACCTTTCGTTTGATATCACACACGCCATATTTTCACATAAACTCTAATTTTTGGAATCTACCCCCACCCTTTTATTTGGCTTGCGTTCGGTGGATTTTGTTCATTTTTAAATGGGACCATCACGGCCCAAGATCCAACTTAGGTACCAAATTTCATTAAAATCGGACAAGCGGTTTTTCAGTTATGCGGGTTGGTCGTTACAGACAGACATACAGACAGACATACAGACAGACAGACAGACAGACAGACAGACAGCAAAACAAAAAAGTTTCAAAATCATCTGAAACGCAAAGATATATAAAAAATTTTGAAATCGAAGCAACTTTTTTTTTCTCGAAAAAATTAGGATCACCATAGCTCACACTACTTATAGTAGTAGTGTGAGCTAATACAATAAAATATTTTGTGGTAAATTATTATAGGTAGTTTGTTTTCTGTGTATACATTGTATTGTTACTTTGCTAATTAAGACTTGATTAATATTAAAGCTAAAACATTCTTGATTTTTATTAGTGTTTTGGTATGTCGAATGCCAGACAAAGTTTCTATTGAAAGCTTGTTTCTTATTTTTGATTTGTTTAAGTTAATGGTTGAAAAATTGTTTCAACGGTGGCATTTAAATGTGGCAAACTCACCATATCAAATATACACGGTAAAAAATGTTGTCTACAATGAAAACACGTCTTTTTCTTAAATAAATTGATTTACCTTAAAACAGTTTGTTTTGAGTTAAAATATTTATTTTTAGTTCAACGCAGTTATCTTGAAATTAGACTTTATTTTTCTTCCTTAATTGTTTTGTTTCATATAAGTAATATTTTGCTTCCAGAGAAAACGGTGTCTTAGATTAAAAACAATTTCTGTTTCACATTAAAATATAGAGGCAAGACATTTTTTGTGCTAAATCAAGAAAATATTCTCTTTGTGAATAGAAAAGCACAAACTATTTTACTTCAAAGCAATTTGCTTTGATCCAAGACAATTTTTTCTACCATGTAAAATTACAAAGTGTGGGCAACATATAAAATTTATCATCATATTTCATTTTTGACATTTGTCCAAAATTCTTAAACATTAAGATTGTTTAATTCATTTCATTTCTCAGAATTCATTAAAGTAATATATAACATATTTGGTACCAATTAAATCATTTTCCCTGCCGTACATCCAAAATCCCTAGATTCGGAATAAATTTATATGCACATTTATCGGAGCCAAATATTAAATAAAGGTGCTTTGATTCATGACTACAGTCGTCATGCCTCCTCAAAGCGATCTCACTGTGATTAACCACTCCACAAATCAACTTCCGTTTGGCTTAAGGCAGGCGCGCGTTTGATCAAAGGAGCCTCTAATCTAATAATAATGGTATTTATTAATCACAGATTTTGTAAAAAATAGGTTTGGAATTATCTCATAAAAAACTTTGGATTTATCTTGATTTACTTAGCTTTAGAAAAGTTACAATAATCAGTAGTTAAATACAAAAGTAGTACTACTTAATAACTTTTTCCGTAAATTTAGTTAAGCTCGAACTAGTTTTTTCTCCTATAGACCAGGCAAAAATTTAGCATTTCCAAACAGTCGTACCTCGTTACCAAATTTGTACATATACACAGTGCCCTTCCACGGTTCCAACAACCTACTTAAATTTTTTGTTAACTTTTCTGTGGCACAGAGGCGATTTACTGATATACGATATTCGTAAAAACATGACTTTCTTGTTTATTATATTTCTTCACAACCAGAACCACCCTGTATTGCCTACATTTTTTAAAAGCTGTTAAGCTTTATAATAAAATAATGTATTACATTAATACAATTTTTTTTTTAAATTTTTGCGACTTTTACCTTCCTAGCCCGCACAGCAATGGCTAGAAAAGGTATTGTTTTCAACAAAAATTTGTTTTTGAGATAACGCCGAAAATGTGTTATTTGGATGTATTTTGAACTATCCTGGCAATATCGTCGTGACGTCTGTCTGTGTGTGTGTGTATTTTTTCTGTCCGTAACACGATAGCTCCTAAACCGCTTAACCGATTTTCACAAAATTCTTAGGAAAAATAGTGTTCGACACTCTAACGAGCTGATTAGATTTTGGTTAAAATCCATTAATGCTAATGACAGATTTTTGACAATTAAAAACTTTACAAAATGCTAACTTTTTAACGGAGCATCGCATCAATATGAGGTTTTTGGATATGGTAGACTATACACTTGGTTCAATAATTTGTGTTATAAATAACCAAAAACGTCGTAGGAGTTTTAGTTTTTGAGATATTTACAAAAAACTGTTTTCAGGGCTGATTATCAAAGCTTCACTTGAAGTGTGCTAATATAATAGAGTTTAAAAGCGCGTAAAAGGCTTCTAGAACCGATTTTCGTGTGCACTTCATTGCTAAAATGTAAGACACAATTTAAATCATTTCTTACACCCTAAGGATGCAAAATCGACTGTTCGTCTAAAAATCGTCGTGTGCAGGGGGTGGTGGGGGTAGTTTTTCCAAAAATTTGGAAATTTTTTTTTGCATTTTTTGAATCTATAAAGTGTGCTCATGACTCCACCAAAAGCATATAGCAATATTACTATCAGAAACATTCCTTTTTCAATGTTGAAAATATCGTTCCCAATGCTTTTATATAGAGTTCCCTATTAAACAAGTGCTCGCCCTGAAAACGCGTATTTATAATAATGTATAACTTGTTATAACTCGAGAACCCTTTGCTTAATCAAAAAAACACCTTCTGTAAACTTTGTGTATCAAAGATCAGGGATCAAAACGATTTTTGAAAAATGTCAATCGGACGCATAGTTTTTTTTTAAAGTAGCAAAGAGTGAAGCCATGATACGACGAACGCGGCAGACACTGACATGCGACGAAGGGTCAGATATTTTACAAATGCACGGCGGCCCAGGCGAAACGCGACTCTATGTCTTGAGACAAGTCGAGACACACATAAGTTCGTTTTTCGTTTAACTCTCGCGGTTACAGATGTTTAAGTTACTTACATGGTTTTTTGCTTGTGAATTGCGTTATGTATAAATGTTGTGCTTGTGTGATTTGGCCATGAAGGGCCAAATATCAAAGGCTAGGCGTGAAGAAAAGGGAAATTTAGTTCTATATTAGAATGTGACTCTTGCAGAGATATCAGCGTTTGTATGTAAAATTTTGAAGGGTCATATCTCAAACTATTTTTTTGCTCGACTTCCGGTGACTTGACAGCCCTTGACTGAACCTATTTCTACGGTAAAAATATTAATTTGTGGCTTTAGATGTCACCCACTTAGTGCATTGACGCGCAATAGGTCCCTGCGTTTTTAAAAAACAGCATTCTTTTAAATTTCAATTATTTGCCTATATCTCGAGACGTCAAAATGAAAAATTTATAATAACTTTATCGATATGGCCTACGAAGATCTATAAACATCAGAGAAAAAAATTTCGATTAGTTTGGTAATTTTTGGGTTTTTGCCAAAGAACTATCAAAATTTGCCAAAAAGTGGTGCTACTTTAAAGTGTCATATTTTAAGACGCCGACAATTAATTTTCATTATCTCGACGGCGACAGATGCGTCCGTTGTGTCTTCCAGGTGTAAACTAATTACGCTATGTCAAATTTTCTGTTTTGACATATTATGCCTATAGGGAGGCTCAAATCAAAAGTCTCGATTCTAATATAGAATTTAACGGGAGGCGCGTAGTTTCCCTTTCAAATATGGATTCCCGGAAGCCCGTATAGGGTCAAATCGAAAAAATGCAAGAATCCATTTCGATTTAGTTTGTCGATGCCTATTAGTGTGCCAAATTTCAGAGCTCTACGATAAGGTTAAATCTCGAATAAAAGCACTCGCTGGCACCGTTTATGTAAAAAATACAATAATTTAATTTTTTAATAACAGAAATTATTTTTACTGTCAAATTAACAAAAAAACTTCAAATAAACTTTTTTGTAGGTCGCACCCCTCCTCTCCAGGGCTCCTTAAATATAAAAAATCTTAAATTGGTTATATTTTGACAATTTATATCTCAGAAACGATTTTGCTGCATCACTTCCGGTGATTCAGTATTCGTTCGATCGCAGTTCATTACGGTTATATTGCATCGTACCTGCATGATAGTACTAACGAGGTCAAAGTCGAAGTTTGTTTTGTTTACAATAAACCTCGCGCGCGAAAAACCTGTGTTAAAAATCTATATACAATGTGTATTATAAATAATATATCATGTTTAAAAGCAAAAAAAGTGTACCATCACCTGTGAAACTTGTTTTAAAAAAAAAATGGATAATGGCGAATTATTTCAGGATAGCCATGCTAGAACACAAAATGAAGAAGTTTTATATAGCGAATGGAAAAAATCTCCAAAGTCAACTGGAAAGTATGCAAAGAAAATTTGCAGATTTAGAGACAAAAGTCACTAAAAAAGAAGAGTCTGACATGGACTACATTACTGATGAGGACGATCTGGCAAGAGAAACTGAGTGGATCAGACAAAAAGGAAAAGGTTGGAAAAAACGTCGAATGGATACTTCACTCTCACCACCAGAACAAAGCTCGGGCACTGGAGAGCCCTCCAATAAAACACAAAATGAAGAACCCCCAACTAAGGTTAAAAAAGCTCCATTACCTCCACCGATTATGGTAAATGGCGTAAATAATTTTAATGATATTTATGAAAAGTTAAATATCATACAAGGAGTTAAAATAAAAGTTTTAAATAACGAAAATATTAAAATAAATGTACAAGACGCAGACAGCTATCGGCTGATTACTAAAATGCTTAATGAAATAAAGCATCAATGGCACTCATACGAAAACAAACAAATAAGGCCAATTAGAGTAATAGCGAATAGGCTACACTTCTCATGTGAGCCACAAAAAATTGTAGCTGATCTACAAAAAAAAGGTTTTAAGGCACTGGAGGCCAGCAACAAACTTAAGTGGAGAACAAGACAACCTCTTAACATGTTTATGCTCACATTTAGCCACGATGAAGATATCAACAAAATTTTTGAAATTTCCAGTGTCCTTGGGATTAAAGTGGAAATAAAAGCACTAAAAACCTCAAAGTTAGTCCCTCAATGCAAAAGATGCCAATCTTATGGACACATGCAAAAATATTGCGCTAAAGAACCACGTTGCGTGAAATGCACGGGGAAACATCTTACTGTAGAATGCCCCAAACCAAAAGAATCTGAGCCAAAATGCAACCACTGTGGAGGCAAGCATCCTGCTAACTACAGATGATGCCTTGTTGCTAAGGAAATACAAAAATTGAAAAATAAACCTAAGAAACCGAATCTCATACCAAACATGAGTACAAATAGACAAAACCAACAGACAAGAAACACAGTCACACAAAACTCTGTGACAAGGACATACAGCCAAGTAGCAGCAACAGCTACTATTTCTGATATTATTATCAGTAGTCAAAATACTATGGAACAAATACTACAATTAATTTTGGAGAAATTGAACAAACTTGATGAGCGATTAACTAAACTAGAAAGTAGCAATAACGGAGCTACCAATATGCCTCAAAATGGTCAGTAATCTTAGAATCCTAACTTGGAATGCGAATGGTCTCTTGCAACATCAGCAAGACTTGCAAGTTATTCTAGACATAGAAAAAATTGACGTCTGTCTTGTGTCAGAAACGCATTTCACTAAGCAGTCTCACATTAAATTTAAAGGTTATAAAGTGTATCATACAACTCACCCTAGCAATACTGCACATGGGGGAAGTGCTGTAATAATTAAAGAAAATATATCACACTATGAGGAGATGGGATATAAAACCATAGAGATTCAAGCTACATTAGTAAGTGTAAAAACCAAAACATATACATTAGTCATAAGTGCTGTCTATATACCACCAAGGCACTTACTAAAGAAAAATCAATATCTTAATTTTCTCAGAAAATTAGGAAACCGTTTTATAATTGGAGGTGACTTTAATGCACAAAATACCTATTGGGGATCTAGACTGACGAATTCTAAAGGAAAAGAACTTTTGCAAGCTATTAGTGAATATCAATGTGAGCCGATATCAACAGGTAAGCCCACATACTATCCAACAGATCCAGGAAAAATTCCAGATCTAATTGATTTTTTTATAGTAAAAAATATATCTTTAAGTTTTGTAGATATAGAAGAAAGTTTTGATTTACACTCAGATCATTCACCTATTATTCTAACCCTTAGTAAAACCATAATAAAGAAAGAAGCAAATATCTCACTAGTTAATAAACTGACTGACTGGACTAGTTTTAAACAAAGTCTGTCAGAAAAAATAAACCTATCAGTACCATTGCAAACGCCAGAACAAATCGATAAAGAAGTTGAATATTTTGTTACAAATATTCAACAAGCAGCTTGGGAAAACAGTCCAAAACCAAAGAGAATTTTTAAGGGAAAAAACTATCCAAAGGAAATTAGAGACCTTATATTGGAAAAAAGGAAACTAAGAAGAAAGTGGCAGCAAAGCCGTGATCCTCGGGACAAAACAAATCTCAACAACATGACGCAGCGCATTAGGCGAGAAATTCTAGTAATAAAAAATTAATCTATTAACCATTTTCTTAATGAACTTACAAATGATAAAAATAGCGACTATTCCCTTTGGAACGCAACCAAAGATTTTAAAAGACCAATTATCCAAATTCCACCCATACGAAAATCTAACAACCAGTAGGCAAGGAGTAACGAAGAAAAAGCAGATATTTTTGCAAGTCATTTAGAAAAAACATTTCAGCCCCACGAAGCACCAGATGAACACTTTCATTTAAATGAACCCCATCAAATCGAGGACTTACATCCCCAAAAGAAATATTAATAGAAATCAAAAATATTAATTCGAAAAAAGGCCCAGGGTATGATCTTATTAACGGGGTAGTCATAAAACAACTCCCCAGAAAAGCTATCGTAAAACTATGCAACCTAATTAATGCGTCTTTTAGGCTTAGGTATGTACCTAAATTGTGGAAAGTTGCAGAAGTTATCATGATTCCAAAACCGGGAAAACCACTCCATGACGTGTCATCTTACAGGCCAATATCTTTGCTGCCAATTATATCCAAGCTCTATGAAAAATTATTGCTTAAAAGAATAAAACCCATCATAGAAAGACAAGAAATTATTCCGTCTCATCAATTTGGTTTTCGAGACAAGCATTCCACGATAGATCAAGTACACAGAATTACTAATATAATAGAAAAAGCACTAGAAGAGGAAAAAGTTTGTTCTGCAGTTTTTCTAGAAGTAGCACAAGCATTTGACAAAGTGTGGCATGAAGGCCTTAATTTTAAACTAAAACGGTTTCTGCCAAAACAATATTCGGATATTTTGGGATCATACATATCTGATAGACATTTTAGAGTAAAACAGGAAGACTCATACTCAAATTTAAGAAAAATTCAAGCAGGCGTGCCCCAGGGTAGCGTACTAGACCCTTATCTATACTTATTATTCACTTGTGATATCCCAAAGCCAGAAAATTGTCACTTAGCAACATTTGCCGATGATACTGGTTTATTCACGGTAGAAAAATCTATTGAAAAATGCATAGAAAAACTTCAGGATGCAGTCACCCAAGTTCACAGTTGGACCACAAAGTGGCGAATGAAATTAAATGAAACCAAATCAATTCATGTTGATTTTACAAACAAAAATATAAATCACATACAAATAACAATGAACAACATTCCAGTACCATATTCGAATCAGGCAAAATATCTAGGTATGACACTTGATGCCAAATTGCGCTGGAAAGCACATGTTAAGAAAAAAAAAGAAGAACTTGAGATAAGGTATAGAAAAATGAACTGGCTAATTGGAAGGAAGTCCAATTTAACAATTCATAATAAGTTACTGCTTTATAGACAAATACTGAAACCAGTATGGACATATGGTATTCAACTATGGGGTTGTGCTAAAAAGAGTAACATTCTAGTTGTACAGAGATTTCAAAATAAAGTATTAAGAAACATTGTGAATGCACCTTGGTACGTTCGAAATAGTGACCTTCATCGAGATCTAAAAATCGAAACTGTACCAGAGACTATAAAAAAGTACGCAAAAAGCCATGAAGATAGACTCCATCGGCATGTGAATGTGGAAGCAATTCAGCTTCTAGACAATACTATGCTAGTTCGAAGACTAAAAAGAGTGAAGCCGTTTGAGCTGGTAAACTAAGTGAATTACACATAAAACAAAATAATGCTATAAACACAACACAATTGTGAGTTACAGACTAAACAAAGCGGGGAGAACTGTTGAGTGAACCCTAAGTTTAAATCTGACTTTTCTAGTAAATTAAGTTAAAACAAAATTGCTAATTAGTCTTACTGACTAGATTGTAATAAAAAAAACACAGTGTGTTTGACAAATAAAAAAAATAAAAAAAACTTCCGGTGACTTGACAGCCCTTGATTGAACCTATTTCTACGATAACAAAATAAATTTATGTGGCTTTAGATGTCACCCACTTAGTGTATTGAAGCGCAATAGGTCCCTGTGTTTTTCAAAAACAGAATTTTTTTAAATTTCAATTATTTGCCTATATCTCTAAACAGAGACGTCAAAATGAAAAATTTATAATAATTTTAACGATAGGGCCATAACCAGTGGCGGATCCAAGGGGGGGGCACTAGGGGCACTTCCCCCCCCCGAGAATTTTTTGATTATACAAAAAATGAGTAAAAAGTAATGTTTTTGCTAATAAAAATTCAAAATTTTTCCCTGCGGCGCATGAAAGTGTCTATTGTTATTATCATCGGAATTACAACCACTGACTAATTCAATAAAATGCTGCTTAAAAAATCTAGCACCTCTGGATCCGCCCTTGGGGCCTACCAAGATCTATAAACATCAGAGAAAAATTTTTAGATTAGCTTGGTACTTTTTGTCAAAAAACTATCAAAATTTGCCAAAAAGTGGTGCTTTTTTGAAGAGTCATATTTTAAGACGCCGACAATTTTAATTATCTCGACGGCGACAGATGCGCTATTGTGTAGGCTTGCAAAAAAAAAAATACATAGTTTATTACCGTTAAAATTGTGTCTTCCAGGTGTAAACTAATTACACAAATCAAATTTTCAGTTTTCACATATTATGCCTATAGCAGGGAGTGGGGGGCTCAAATCAAATGTCTCGATTCCAATATAGAATTTAACGGGAGGCGCGTAGTTTCCCTTTCAAATATGGATTCCCGGAGGCCCGTACGGTTGAGTCACACACTAATATAGTAGATATGGACTCCCATAGGCCTGTAGGGCATAGAGTCAAATACTAATATAGAAATAAATTGGAGTCCCGTAGGGCCGAGAGTAACATACTAATATAGAAATAAATTGGAGGCCCCCGAGAGTCACATTCCAATATCAAATTTAACGGGAGGCGCGTAGTTTCAATTTCAAATATGGCTTCCCGGAGGCCCGTAGGGCCGAGAGTCACATACTAATATAGACATAAATTGGAGGCCCGTAGGGCCGAGAGGCACATTATAATATAGAATTAAACTGGACGCGGGTAGTTTCCCTTTTAAATATGGATTCCCGGAGGCCCGTAGGGCCGAGAGTCACATACTAATATAGTGAATATGGACGACTGGAGGACCGTATGGCCAAGAGTTACATTTTTATATAGAACTAAATTTCCCTTTTTTTCACGTCTAGCCTTTCATATTTGGCCCTTCACGGCCCGCCGTGCATTTGTAAAATATCTGACCCTTCGTCGCATGTCAGTGTCTGCCGCGTTCGTCGCGTCATGGCATCACTCTTTGCTACTTAAAAAAAAAAACTATGCGTCCGATTGACATTTTTCAAAAATCATTGTAATCCCTGATCTTTGATACACAAAGTTTACATAAGGTGTTTTTTTGATTAAGCAAAGGGTTCTCGAGTTATAACAAGTTATAAATTATTATAAATACGCGTTTTCGGGGCGAGCAATTGTTTAATAGGGAACTCCATATAAAAGCATTGGGAACGATATTTTCACATTGAAAAATAAATGTTTCTGATAGTAATATTACTACATGCTTCTGGTGGAGTCATGAGCACACTTTATAGATTCAATGCAAAAAAAAAATTTTTCACATTTTTGGAAAAACTACCCCCACCACCCCCTGCACACGACGATTTTTGGACGACCAGTCGATTTTGCATTCTTAGGGTGTAAGAAATGATTTAAATTGTGTCTTACATTTTAGCAATGAAGTGCACACGGGGTGACACGATAGAAGCGGCTTTTAACTCTACTAATAGGCTAGCTAGGAAGGTATCAAATCTGTCATAGATCCATCCAAAATCGACTCTTTCTTTTTAAATAATTTGTACAATGTAGCCAAACGCCGAACTTATTACAAATATGAACTAAGTTCATGTTCCATTTTTTGGTTATAGGCTGAATCAAGCCTTAAAAATCAGAAATGCAGTTGAGGATTATTTGCCGGGTAAACTTTTTGTTTTGTCGTGTTTAACTTTACACCTTCATGAACTTCTTTTAAATGTTTTTCTTAGATTAAAGTTTTTCAAATTGTACAGGGAGATCCAAAATTTTTAGTTATTATACTTGCTAACGTAGGTATCTGTTATTCTACACTAAGATAAAAGGCAAGGTAGGTAGATACCTAGATAACTAAACTTTACACCCGTTAATAATTTTGGCTCTCAAATTTTTTTAGCCAAACCAGACAGCTTCATATTTTAGACATGTAGGTTGATAAGTTGTAATGACACAAAAAGCTGCTAGCTTATATTAAAATTAAAAAGTCACAAATGTTGTCGTCCCGTCAATTTATGTTGGTAAATTTGCCGCCGGCCGATTTGCCGCGGAGCAATTCCCCGCGAGAATTTTAGTTTTGTTTGTATTCTAATGTTTCGTATGTAGTAAACATATAAATATAAATATAAACAAAAAAAAAATTTTCTAAAAAAAATGTTTGTCAATAATTGTCCAAAAAACTGTTATTAGCATTAATGGATTTTTACCAAAATCTAATCAGCTCGTTACAGTGTCAAACACTATTATACCTAAACATTTTAAAGAAATCAGTTCAGCGGTTTAAGAGCTATCGTGTTACGGACAGATATATACACACACACACAGACAAACATCACGACGATATTGTTAAGTTTCACCCATTATAAATAACACATTTTCGGCATTATCTGAAAAAAAAAATTTTGCCGAAAGTAATACTTTCTCTAGCCATTGCTGCGTGGCAAGGTAAAATTATTGGCTTTCATGGCTCTGCACAGGTTATTTATAGGTTTGTTTCTCTGTGGGGTAAATAATTCTGCTGCTAATTCTAATAGCATATAAAAACACGGGGCTTTTATTGTCCCGTATGAACCCCTTGCGAGACACGGGACTTTTAATCCAAATACGGGACATCGATGTTCTTTTTTTTTATTTAAGTATCTTAAAGAGCATCAAAAATTCTACTAGTTCAGTTGTTCTCAATTTAAACTTTTTTCTATCTTTCATAATAAAAAAGCTAGCAATGGTGGACACTTAACTTGGAGCACCCTGTATATTATTTTCGTTAAATCAGGCTTTTGTAGAGCTCACTCAATCTCTGCAAGACAGTGAGTTATTATTTTATAGAAGTGTATATAGTAAAATACCAATACTGCAAAAGTTAGCCCCAACCTTAATTACTTTTTCGAGCCCCGTCCTTTCCTTCAAATTGTTAATAAAATTAGTTTATATATTTTAGCTAGGCGGTTTCTTATTTACATTTCTCCATTTAAATAATGTAAATATCATGAGGAAGCCGCTTAATTTAAAAAACAAACATTATTTAGTAATTAGATACATAAAAATATTCTATTTATTTTTTAAATTATTTTTTTTTCTTTCTTTAATTTCACTTGTTGTTTATAGTTATATTATAGGTCCTTGCATTATTTGCAATTTGGTATTTTATAATTATATTGGCAAATCGCCCATTTGCGATCAGAAATTTTAACACACGGAAGGGTGATCTCATGCTTTCAGACGTTGATCTTTACGTCTGGTTTGAGTTGTCATATCTATGACAGTGGGAAAGAAGAATTTAGAGAGATCCCGGGTTCGATTCCCGGCCGAAGCAGAAAACTTTTTTCTTATTTTTCTTTCTTTAATTTCACTTGTTGTTTATAGTTTTAGGTCCTTGCATTATTTGCAATTTGGTATTTGAGAGGTTCCGAACTTAAAGAAACACTGGAAAATATTACAAACTGTAAATTGACTGCTTGGAAACTGTGTAATTTGCCAATCAGGCCAGGGGGCTTAGGAATCAGAAACTCCTCAACTGTATGTTTTTCAGCTTTTCTAGGTTCGGTTATCAAAATTTACTGTGAATCTTTTGGATTTTAGAGATCGGATAAATTAGAAATCTTGGTCAGACGCTGATAATTTGTAACTGCTTCCGAATATTTAATATCTTATATATATATATATATATATATATATATATATATATATATATATCATAAATATATATATATATATATATATATATATATATATATATATATATATTTATATATATATATATATATATATATATATATATATATATTTATATATATATATATATATATATATATATATATATATCATAAATATATCATAGGAGAAGTATCATAAATATATAATAGTAGTTTACTTCTTCTATTACATATTTATGATACTCAAGATATTGAATATTCGGAAGCAGTTACAAATTACATTGATCTGCAAAAAAAAATTATTATATATGAACCCGCCCGTCCCAAGCCTTAGATTTTTTTACATATATTTCACATGTTTCATAAAAAAAAACAAAAAATAGCTTAAAATTCGACATCATGAGGCTATAGAGGCGTCGGGCCCCCCAAGACATATTCCTGGGTGCGCCACTGATAAATAAGAACTTTCGTACCTTCACTTGGTGCTTGCTTTCCTTTTATAACCTAAGGAACAACCCTCTCGTTTCAAAAACCAGCAGTACTCCGCCAACATGCTTGCATTTCACTTCCCTGAAAACCGCTTTTTCAACTTAGCGATGTCTTGATGAAATCGTTCCCCGTATTCGTCCGAGACTGCTCCTAAATTTTCAGGAAAGAAGTCCAGATGCGAGAGAAGGAAATGCACTTTAAGGCACATGTTACATCCCATGGCTAAGGGCAATTCCTCGACCTGAGCGACATAATCATCACTTTTATGGTTAGCAAAAAAGTTCTTACACACGTTTTGGAATGCAAACCAAGCTCGTTTTTCCTTTTGATTCAGCTGTTCAATAAACGTCAAATCTTGAAATAGTTGTCTATAGTTACTAGAGGAAATACAAAAACAGCTTCCTTGATTTTAGCCTCACTCAGACGAGGAAATTTAGTTTTCAAAAATATGAATGCGTCGCCTGTTTTCTCCAGTGCTTTTACAAACTGTTTGATCAATCCAAGTGCAAAGGTGTTAAGTAAGTATTATCTTGCGGGACTAACAAGGATCGTTGGCGACATTTTTCTGACTGCCGGGAGTAAATCTTTCTCGCAAAGGCCAGTTCCGTACAATGTAATGTTTGTCCCGTGCTCGGCTGTCCCATTCTTTATATTATAGTTCCTGCATGAGCGTATACAAGGGAGGAGGGGGGCTTGGGGGCGAAAGCCCCCCCCCAAGAATCCAAAAATAGATTATGTTAAAACTATTTCTTTGCCTACTTTTTAATATGTTAATAAATAAAAGTGGAAAAAATTTCCAAGCCCCTCTAAGGCGATTTTTTGTATACGCCAGTGGTTATATATTTACTTTTATATACTAATATGTTGTTTTATACTTTGCTATAACGTTTATTGCCTTTAACGTTAAGCTGCTGGCAGCTAAAATTTTATAAAAATAACTAGAAAATGCATATAAAGCGGTAAAATCGACAATGTCCATTTACCATTTATGCAAAACACCCCCCCCCCCCCAAAAAAACAAATGGCTTACCACCTTGCTATAAATATTAATGTTTGAGAACACTAAACTCTCCAGTCTCTCAGAAATAATGATGTTAAGGCAAAAAAAATCCTTTCCGTACCACCAAACTATCGAAAAGCAGTAAAAATAGGTAGGGGAATCTCCCTCGAAAATGGGGGGTGATGGGGAGAAACGGAGTTCATATTTGGATTCAGGAGGTCATTTTACATAAGAAACGGTAAGAATGGTGTCAGGGCCGATTTTCATGCCAACCAGTGTTATCAGCGTCTGACTAATTGATCCGATCTCAAAAATCCAAAAGATTTCATTAGTAAAATATGCCAAGTTTTTCTTGACAAAATTTTGTTGAAGTCAGAAGACTACTCATATGTAAGGCTCGGCTTGTTATATATTTACTCTCTACAGGAAGAGGAAAGAATCGCGTGGCTTAGAGCTTTGCCCGCTTTTTTACTTAGGAACATTTTGAACATATCCATCTTCTTACATGTTGGTCGACCTGTGTGCGAGCAGCATGTCTGTTCCTGCGGCAAAACAGTAGACAGTTATGGCCTTTACGGGCTCTGCTGCAGAAAAAGCGCAGGCAGGTTGTCTCGGCACAGCTAGATCAACCAAGTTATCAGGCGAGCTTTGGGATTGGCTGGGATTCTTTCCCAGCTCGAGCCCCCTGGTATTTGTAGGAAGGATGGAAGGAGGGTCCATGGGATATCTTTGGTCACGTGTCAAGCGGGTAAAGCTCTTTTGTGGGATGCCACTTGTAGAGATACGTTGGCGGAGTCTTACATAGCCAAAACTTCTAAAAGGGCTGGCAAACTTGCTTTAGAGGTTCAAAATATAAAATTTTATAAATATTTAGAACTACAAGATGAATTTAAATTTCTCCCATTCAGTGTTGAGGTCCTTGGGGCGACGAAGCAAAAAAACTAATATCAGGTATATTCCACAAACTACCATCAAAAAAGCTAAAAGCTTGATGACCCAGAGGATCAGCCTCGCCATCTAACGAGAAAATATACGTATTGACACGGATCGCCAAACATGGTGATTCGTGGTAATAAGGTGCTAATTAAGAATTAAAAGAACACATTTATTTTGTTACCGGTTGAATTTTATCAAAAAATAAAATAAAACAAGAAACAACGACGCTCATTTGCTTAGTTTTCACTGTAAAAAATAAACAAGGAAAAGTTATGATTTATGACCAAATTTATATAAACACGCATAAATACAGTTAGTCCGTATGTATTATTAAGGGGTGAAAAATGCTATAAAAAAGAGCTTTATACACATCATAAAAATATAAAAAGGTGCCTTATCTAATAGAAGATAATTTTGAAACCGTCCGAAAAATCCCAACGCGCGCAATGCAGTACGAGGACTGTTTTAAAACGGTTTTGGTTTGATTGAACGACCAAATAAGTGTCAAAAAAACGAATGCTGTTGGCGTAGTAATCGATTTACTTCAGTCATGTGATCATACGCAAGAGAGTTAAATGGAAAGTCACGTGCCTGAAAGATAGGGTAGGTTTCGACGTCTCGCGTAAAGGTAGATCGAAGGCAAAGTGGGAATTCGAGAGCTCTAAATTAAAGTTGCCCACAGAAAAAAGATATTTGTGAATTGCTTTGCAAAATTGCTTATTGTATGTAAATTTTCTTAAAAAAATTACGGCTAGATTATTTTTGCTTATTACACATTTTTTATAAAATTACATAGGATTATCAAAATACATTTTTAATTTTATTTCTTTAAAATGCAGATAAAATAACCTTAATTTAATTTATATTCACAAACCATAAACCACTACAGACTCCCTAATATGTTAAATATACCAAAAATTATAACGAACTTGCATTAGAACATATGTTTGGGCGAAACTTGTGAAAAAATATTTACTTTTTTTAATTAATTTAATGTCATAAGTTTTACGTGAAATTTATATACTTATTTATTTTTACCTTGTAATTTGAATTTTACAAAATATTTGTGAAATTACCTACATATTATTATAGAAAGCCTTAATATTCACAAAATATTTGTGAGTTTATGACTGTTTGTTACTTAAGTTAGGGCCGTAAGCAAAAAAAAATTCAAAGAAGAATTAAAAAATGTCATTAAAAATTTGCATATTTATTGTGTAATTTTGATTACCCTTGATTCCCTCCATAGGTACGGCCTTCATTGCGATTGCGTCAAAAAGGTTATTCGCTGCTTGCTATGGGTCGAGACAAATCATTTTGCACAATGTGATTTATCACTTCTCACGATTACGAGATTCACCCTCTCAGCCAGTAAGGTGACGCCTTCTAAACATCAACAAGCTGTTAGTTTATGATGACCTACACATATAGTCTCGAAACTGACGTATAAATGACGTCTTTATGACGTTCAAACGGCACACTCAAAATAATTTTTTATACGTTTTCTATATATTCAAAAGTCTCTCTAAAAGGAACTTAGGGAAAAAAACGTTTCATTTACTTCTTAACTTCTTAAAGAAACACTGATAAAAAAAAAATTCAAAAACATTTTTTCTATAACAAGAGGTTCCGAACTTAAAGAAGCACTGGAAAATATTACAAACTGTAAATGAAATAACACTGCTTGGAAGCTGTGTAATTTTCCAATCAGGCCAGGGGGCTTAGGATTCAGAAACGCCTCAACTTTATGTTTTGCAGCTTTTCTAGGTTCGGTTGTCAAAATTTACTGTGAATCTTTTGGATTTTTAAGATCGGATAAATTAGAAATCTTGGTCAGACGCTGATAATTTGTAACTGTAGGCAGTTACAAATTATCACCGTCTGACCAAGATTTCTAATTTATCAAATCTCAAAAATCCAAAAGATTTCAATAGTAAAATGTGCCAAGTTTTTCTTGACAAAATTTTGTTGAAGTCAGAAGACTCATATGGGAGGCTCGGCTGCTAGCTCTTCAGGAAGAGGAAATAATCGCATGGCTTAGAGCTTTACCCGCTTTCTCACTTAGGAACATTTTGGATAACTCATCGTTCCGGATATCCATCTCCTTACAGGTTGGTCGACCTGTGTGGGAGCAACATGTATGTTCCTGCGGCAAAAAAATAGACAGTTATGGCCTTCACGGGCTCTGCTGCAGAAAAAGCGCAGGCAGGTTGTCTCGGCACAACAAGATCAACCAAGTTATCAGGCCAGCTTTGGGATTGGCTGGAATTCTTTCCCAGCTCGAGCCGCCCGGTATTTGTAGGAAGGATGGAAGGAGGGTCCATGGGATACCTTTGGTCACGTGTCAAGCGGGTAAAGCTCTTTTGTGGGATGGCACTTGTAGAGATACGTTGACGGAGTCTTATATATCTAAAACTTCTAAAAGGGCTAGCAAACCTGCTTTAGAGGGTCAAAATATAAAATTTTAAAAATACAAATTTGTCCCATTTAGTGTTGAGGTCCTTGGGGCGACGAAGCAAAAAAACTAATATCAGGTATATTCCACAAACTACCATCAAAAAAGCTAAAAGCTTCATGACCCAAAGGATCAGCCTCGCCATCTAACGAGAAAATTCCGCCGCCGCCAGTATGCTATTCCAAAAAACCAGAGTATGGAGGAGAATTTTGATTTTTGTGTGAGTGTGAATGTATTAGTGTGAGTTATGCTTGTTTATTTACGTATGTCTATTATTTTACAGGTTCTAAAAATTAGTTTTTGAAGAAAATGATTTAAATAGGGACCATTCTTAAATTAAACACTCAAGAGAAGTATTCTGCCAGCTGCAATTCGATTGTTTGATTTACAACGAAACAACAACAAGATCTTACAGCCACAAAATATTATGAAGGATTTTCAATGCAAGAGTGCACGGTTTGCTGCGAATTGTCTGGAGGCGATTGTCTTGCGGCAAGTTGTCCAGGACTTTTATTCTTGACGGCCCGTGAAGTGATGTGAGGTGAGCGCTTACCTCTGTGGATTCAAGTTAAACAGATTAAAAACTTTGAACACGAATACATAAACACCTTATTTTTATTCGCATGGACGATGGTTGTTGTAAACACAAACATTTCCGAGTAGAGCTCTGAAATTTTAATTTATTGAAAAATGATTTTATTTTCACAATTGTAATTTAGTTTTTAAATAATATTAAATTAATATTAATACATATTAAAACAATCCAATTAACGTTGGAAGTCATTGAAATGAATTTAGAAATGTTGGACGACATTGAATTGGTTTTTTAAAATATTAAATTAATATTCTTAATTAAAATACTTTTTATATTTAAAAATAAAAAAAATAAAATTTGGTTGCTCTTGAAAAACACGTTGGGCAATAATTATGGCTTGAGACTCAAAGAAAAATAAGTATCATGAAAACAGAATTCCTTATTTATCATTTATTATCATATTCATTTAATTAAAATATTAATAAATAAAATTTGGTTTGTAGTTTAAGATTTCAGAAATCTATTTTCATTCCTCTTTATTTTATATTTTATTTACTTATTAAAAGTTCAAAAATTCAATCAATTAATTTTAATTATTCAAGGTATCTTAATCTCAGGTGTGGGGGTTAACCCTTTGTTCCCAAAAGTCTAATAAGGTGGTGGGATCAGTCTTCACAAAAAAAAAGGGGAAGGCGCCATGAAATTTCCTTTAATAATTTTTAAAAGCTTGGAAGATATTTAAAAAATAAATAATAATAATTGAAATCAATTATTATTAAAGGATACTTCCCTCGACTCTCGTTTCAAGTTAAATATATTTTACAAATGTATTGCAAAAAAAAATCAAATCAGTACATTGATTTACAATCAATTCAAAATTTAAAATTAAATCAAATTTCCAAAATACCACATTTTTACAAAAAAACTCTTTCTGCCAATAAAGAAAATTTGGTTAGTGAAATAATGGAAAGATATCACCTTTTATTTTTGGTTGTAAGTTCCATTCAACAATGAGGGACCTTATGGAGTAAATTTGTTCTTCTCGACTACACAGCTCAGATGACCAATGCTTCGCCTGATTAGAATATCAATTGACCAATGAAACAGGACTTTAGATTTGGTTGGATTTGCTGTGGTTTGTTGTCTATTGGCAAATGTCTCTCATGGTACTCATTGTAGGTGTTACCCAAAAAATACAGAAACAAAAGAGGTGTCAAATATCAAGTAATACCTTTTTTGACAGTTGCTAGGTGGCAGAGAAAGTTGTTACAAAATAAAATGTTCAAGTTACATGAACTTCCAATTCTTTATATTATAAACTAAACCCTTTTGAGTAGTGTAACAAAATTAAACAAATATTAATTAAACATTATTACAAAATGAGAAGAATATAATGTTTAAATTAACATTTCAAAAAAAAATAATTTCAAAATTGCATCATGATTAAGCAAAATTAATTTGCATTAATATCTAGATAAAAAAATGTTTTATGAGTTAAGTTTAACAAACTTTTTATAAATATAATACCAAGAAAAATATAAGAAAATATTCTTTAAATAATAGACTCTATGAGTTAATTTTATAATTTATAAAATTATTATTCCTATTAATAAATTTTATATCAACAGCACTATTTGAAAAAGTTTGACCATAACCCTTTCAAAAGTTATATCAAATATTAGGAAAATCTGCACAGCTGAATTATGTTAATTTTCATTGAAAATTAATCACCTTCAGGTAGGTATTTTAATTATTTCTTAATAAAGAAGATGATAGTCGAAATCGGGAAGAAACATAAGTTTAAAAATAATTTAAACTTATTTAAAAAAAATATATTTTATTTGATAAATAAAATATAAAAATTTAATAAAAAAAAGGTAGATTCAAAATGGAGTTTGAGTTGCTAGGCGTGTGTTCTCATTTTGAAGGTAGGTAGGCAGCTATTTTTAGACTTGACCGCAGTCAAGGTCAAATAAAAGTGAAAGGTATGTATGGTAAAATTGAATTTGAATTAACCACAAAAAATCCAAAAATCTGTCAAACCGACATGAAGAAAACATCTCTTGTGTCTAATTTTGAAAAAACATGACTAATATATTTTACATCAAAATATACCTACTATACTATGGATAACCCAAGAGAAGTATTCAACATTTTAAGGATTTAAAAATTACCAAAAGCAACACACAATATTTTCAATAAATTTAGTCTAACGACCAAGCCAAATTAACCTTTTTTAGCAACAAAAAAATACTGTATGGCCCATGCCATTTGTAAAAACTTTTACTTAAAAATCAAGTCATTGGTGGTTAACCCAAAACAACTTAACCAAATTTCCACATTCTCAGCAGAATGTAGCTTAAATAAATTAAGACATTGAAAAAGGTAATTTTGAGATTTAAACTCAAAGGTAAAGATAAAGATAAAAATTAAAAGAAAGAAAAAAAATAAACCCACTAGGCAACTGAATTAAGATTTTTCGTTGCTGGACCTTTGGCCCGTGAACGTTTTAGTTCATTCATTCATGACTAAATTTAAAATACATACTAAATATATAATACAGTCGAACCTCTATAACTCGAACCTCTATAACTCGAACCCCTCTATAACTCGAACCTTTGAAGCGGTCCCTGCACTTTTTACATGTATTTTAACCTATGTAACTCGAGTTTCTATAACTCGAACTCTCCATAACTCGAACTGTTTTGGTTGTCCCTTCAGGTTCGAGTTATAGAGGTTCGACTGTATATGTATAAATATTAACGTTAATTAAAAGATAATTAATTAAGATAACATATCTTAATCATTTTTACATACCTTGTAAGTAAACTATACACTATTATTAAAAATACACAATATACAGAATAAATTCAACCCGAACATTATTGTCACTCAAAAATCCAAAGTAACTCACCAATAGCACGGCATTTTTGTGTGTTTTTTGTTTAATAATAAGGAGCTCAGACATACAGAAGTACGTTACATTATCCGTATGATAATAAGCGTAATCCTGTAATTATTTAATTACAAATGTAACGATAATATCGTTGCAGCTCCAAAAATCATTTATATAAAAGTTGCAGAACAAATCGAAAAATATTAAATTTAAAAACTGTAAGACTTGACTTTTTGATATTCTCAACCACTTTGTCATCAATGTTTTGTTTACTGGTGATACTCGGTATGGCTCATTTTTTTTGTAGGATACAAATTACTCATCATTTATTCATTGTACGGTGTTCACTGAGAATTTCGATTTGACCAGTTCATAATTCATAAACCGTCTCGCTTAAGGTGCCCGTCTCATCCCTATTTTTGAGATAAATTACACAATTGCAGTGTTGGAAATTATCCATATGATGCTTTTTCAACCAGGTCATCCAGGGAGAAACTGGTAGCATTAGAGGAATTTTTGTTTTTTCTAGTAAATTCTTCATCGAATTTGGGGGTGCTGACTTTTTTTCTTTTTTTGAAATTTGCCTTATTTTGAGTTTTATCAAACATTTTAGAAATTAATTTTTTTGAAATTTGGCAACGATGCGTGTTTGTACTCCCCTATTTTCTCCTCCACAGCTTTATTCTAAAATATGCACATTTTTCTATGGGTTTTTCGCTTTTTGCCATCGTTTTAGACCATATTTTCAAAATCGGAAAAAAGTGAGCACCCCGAAATTCTTTTGTTTATCTAACACAACAAAAAAATAAGTTATAATTGGTTTCTATCATATGGCTTGATCGCCCAAATTTTGAAATTGCATGGGTTTTTTTGTAAATTTATTTTGATCACGTGATCGTCGATTCACGGACTGCGAAAAAGGAAGATGAAAGAGAGAGACGTGGTCTGTCGTGCAAAGCAGAAACCTAGTGAGTCAAAAACTAGTGTTTTGGGAAATAGAGTTTGAAGTTTATTTAACTACATACTAACCATAGTTTATTTAACTACATAGTAACTACATTCAACTTCCTTGTTTTTTAAGATAGCCACATTCTAGAAAAACTCTCTGGTGCCGTTTTTTACGGTTATTTCAATGATATAAAAATCTCATTTTCGAGTAAGTCGAGTTACTAGATTTTTGCTTTGCACGCCAGCGGTACTTTCTGATAGAAATCTGTAATTTTTTCTTAATTCTTAATTTAGTTTTGACATCAATTTCACAGCGGCGCTGTTACACTAGGACACCTGTTTTTGAATTTTCCAGTAAAAACAAATATTTCTAACCCAAGAAAAATAAAACACTAAATAAAAATTGATTTAACCGAAAAGCACAGGCTGCTTTCTTTTTTACAAATGCAAATACTGGTACCTGTGAATAAAAAATTCTACGAACCATAATATAGCTGGCAAAACGCGGTTTTCAAATTTAGAATGAGAAAGTACATTCCCGAAGTAGTATCAAAATTTGTCACAATTTTTGAGAAAATAACATAGTACATATACCTCAAAAACGACAGCAGCTAGTTGTTTTCACAAATAAATTGAAAATTTCATTTTCAACAAAAATAAATTTACCTCAACACCCAGAATGACTAGGTCTTTTCCTATGGATAGCTGTAC
This sequence comes from Aspidapion aeneum, assembly GCA_963576565.1. NCBI lineage: Eukaryota > Metazoa > Arthropoda > Insecta > Coleoptera > Brentidae > Aspidapion > Aspidapion aeneum. The sequence continues at coordinate 59,275,401 of OY755038.1, forward strand.
ATGCCTCCTGGCGAAAATTTGTTTTTTAAATAAGACAATTTGTAGTATTACCAGAGACAATATAAGAAAGAAAATAAAAAATTGTTAGAAGTCAGGTTGCAAGCATAACAGAGATGTGGGGACATGCATTTTTGTAAACGATAAGGTAAAGTTTTGACCAATTGTATGTTTACTGTCTTCAATAAGAATCTTCTTTTTTATGCTATTATTGGAGACAACATATAAGAAATAAAATTTAAAAAAACTATAACTTAAAACCTGTATAAAAAAAATCTACTTTATCCAGTGACTCCTATCCCTCGATAGCCAGCTCTTAGATCAATAAACAGTGCCCCCATATAATAAACAAAGATACCAGGAAATGATGTAACTCTATATTCATAAAAATTCTACTATACCTATTAGGGACATTTTGAAACACTTTGACAATTGTTATCGTTATAGTTGTTGTCTAGGTATCACAACTTAGGTTGAATAACTTTATTTGCCTGACTATTTTTGCACTTACCTTTAGTAGAATCTTCTTTAATTAAAGAATAATATTGGGATTTTTATTGTTACTTAGTAGTTATTTACTTTTTCGTCACATTTATGTCTAACAACTGACCTCAAAGTGTGTAAAGTTTGGTAGTTTTTTTAATAAAAATAAGCTTAAAAGTTTTATTTTTTAATTGAGGAGGATTCTACCAATAGTAAGTGTAAAAATGGCAAGGAAAACAAAACCAAATTAGTCAGGTTGTGAAACCTTAAAAATAACTATAACAATAACAGTTGTCAAAATTTTTAGAGTTTTAAAATGTCCTTATTATCTCTGTCTTTCCAACTAAAAATATAATGGGTAGATGTAAACTCCAGTTCAAAAAAATTGAGACAAAATTTACTGACAGTTTGATGAGTCCGACATTTAAATGTTAATTGTAATGTTACATTTGTCAATAAAAAGTGTCTCAATTATTTTACATTGGAGTTTTATGTACCTATGAGAACTTTCTTGGTGTGTTCATTGAACATTTTTTAAAACAACCTGTTCTACATTTATAGGTCGTTTTTGACAAAGCATGTTAAAAGTTATCAGGTAGGATATTTCAGTTCAAACCACATTTTAGGTAAATTTAGATCAAGTTTGGATCAGGGTGTTTATTCTTGATTGTCTGTACTGTGAGGTGAGTGCTCACCTTGTGGATTCATTTCCCTGTGTAATAAGGTGGTGAAATCATTTCAAGTTCACCCGTGAAAGTGAACTTTTCACTCACCTCACCTCACAGAAAGTAGAGAATAACCATCCAGATCTAATAAAACTCACCCTTCAATTTGTTTTTTTTTAAACAAGGCAAAAATAGATTTTATTGTTTGCATAGGAGTTTTGTGTTTCTCTCAGAATGTAAGTATCAACAACCAATAAAAACATTTTTATTAAAAAAAGAAAACCTGAGAGAAAACCATATTCTTACCTACTGCATATTTATGTTTTCTTGAAACATAGATTTGTTCAAAACTATTATCTTTTAACAAAAACACTTTCTTTAAACACAAAAATATTTACAATCATTTTGGCCTCCTAAAAGAAAAACAGAAAGCTAATATTTTTTTAAGAAAATGTCAAATTTTTTTTAATTAAAAAAAGTTTTTAAACAATTTCTAATTGAAGAAAATATTTTGAGACAATTTCCTTCCCCTCCTTCAAACAAATTTTAGAAACTTTATAGTAGTGCATAATTTGACATAGGTGCAGAAGTGCACTATAAATGAAGCTCAGAAAAATTACTTTTACAATTATTTATTGTTTAAAAATATTTATTATTCTATTGCTACAAATAACAAATATATTGCTGCCGATTTATTGTTTTTTTTTTTAAATAAATTACAGCATAGTAATAAAAATAGAAGACTTCTTAACAGGAGCTTGAAAAAAAATTATTAGAATATATCTCTGAAAATACACTCTACAGTACTACAGTTTTAAAAAACAACCAATTATTTTATATTTAGCAAAACTATTTTCTAACATTTAAATTTACAGCCTACTCAGTTATTATTATTATAAATTTACATTCTATATTCTTATAAATAAACTCTAAAATAGTTCTATAATCAAATTCAAAATAATTGAGACACTTTTTATTGACTGTTTGACAGATGTGGCATTATTAATAATCTTTAAATGTCAGACTCGTCAAACTGTTAGTAAATGGTGTCTCAATTTTTTTGAATTGGAGTATATGGAGCATACACACACAAACAGTTAGGTTAGGTTAAATTTTTTATATTTTAAAAAACAAATGTTTTCTGAAAAAAAACCTATTCTTTATAGGAAACTAATTTTCAATAATATAAGTAACATTCAAAACAAATTTTCTTACAAAAGGTTCAAACATAATAATATAATATATGGTCGTTGGTTTACTGAAAACTGATTTGTGTTCAAAATAAAATTTTACAGAAAAGACAAAAAAGGTCTATGATGCCATTTATAAGCTGTCTGGATCCTTTTTTTATCCTTGCTTCAATTAACGTTATTATTACATTTTTTGCAAATAATTTTATATAGGATATCCATTATGACTAGGGCTAATTGATTATGCAAAAAACTTATTTTTGAAACAAATGTCACATATCAGGTTTCATCGAACCAACGACGATGTACTAGTAGCTCCTGTAATTTGTTGTGGAAATTTTAAACTGTTGATTTTGAGTACCTGATTTCTGATGGAGTGTGAACTTGTATTGCACTTAGTAAATCCTAATAGTCAACCACCATCATTATTTTTGAAAAAAGAAATTTATCATGAACATAAAAAGCACATTATACACGAAATTATAAAACTGGCACTTTTTGCAAAGCAATTCATCACAGATGAATTTCGCTACACAAAAATATTTTCACGTAGATAAGGGGTTTTTTATTTATAATCTATATTTCGATATATGTTTAGCAATTTCGGTTAGTACAGTAATTTGCTTAAAGCAATAAAAAAAATAATATTAAATGTATCTTTTAATATACAGGCCGTTTCAACAAAAACTTAACAGAGGCCTTTTGGGGCACTTCAAAAATCCACGAACACGTGGATTTTGTTTGCAAGGGGACCCGTTTTGGCTATCATGCATTCCCTCCGAGGGGTATGCTTTACTAATATATTTTGGATATGAAAAGTGGGTCTAATAATACCTTGTTTTGAAAGTCGTTTGAATATCTCTAAAACCATCTCTCTACAACCATGTAGAAATTTTGAAAAGGTCTTTTTGTTGAAACACCCTGTATATGGTTACATGGAGGGTTAACTAAAAGCAGATATTCCTTTCTAATGGGGAGGATTTTGACTTTGCAGAGCTAAGTGTAATAGTATGTCATCTCGAATTTTTGCAAGAAGAACTAAGTTTGTTAGGGTCTAATAATGTCAAAAATATAATTTAGATAAAATGTATAAATGTTCTAAAAACTCACACAAGCATAGATGACAAAGCAAAATTATCATTCCAGCTTCCCTTATTTTTGTCTACTCTCTTTGTTCCTTCAGTATAAAGATGAAAATCCAATGTAACATAGCAATGTTCATCCCCAACTGGATTTTTCCTAAAATAAGAAAACATAATAATTTTTCTACATTTTTATGCAACTTACGATGGTTTCTAGTTTTTAGTTTGATAGCTATTGTTTTAATTTAAAGGTTTTTTTATTCTTAATAGCTTTAAATATATTTTTGTTTCTAAAACTTATTAAAAGGTCACATCAAAAGATATGTATGCTTTGGATTTATAAATAACAGGTCATTTCATACCAAATTAACCAGCCTCCAGTATTCATCAACTCCGATTTTATTGATTTTTGGTACAGTTATACTAACCATTAATAAACTGAAAAATCAAAAATTTCAGATTTTTTTGACAAGTAGTTCTTTTAAATATTTTTTTAAATTGCAAGATTGACCTGACAAAAAAAAATATCTCAAATAAAAAATAGAAGTCAGGGTGCAAGCATAACAGAGATGTGGGGGACATGCATTTTTTAAAATATGTGATAAGGTAAAGTTTTGACCAATTGTATGTTTATTGCATATAACAAGAATCTTCCTTTTTTATGCTATTATTGGAGACAACATAAGAAATAAAAAAAAATCATAACTCAAAACCTGTATAAAAAAAATCTACTTTACCCAGTGACTCCTATCCCTCAGCCAGCTTTTAGATTAATAAACAATGCCACAATATAATAAACAAAGAAAAAATTCTACTATACCTATTAGGGACATTTTGAAACTGTAACAGGGGCCTGTGTATGACAGTGGTACTGTCACCTCAAGTGGCCAAGGCTTAAATGTTGTAAGCTACCAACTTAGGCTACAACTTATATAAATTATAAAAAGATTAAATGTTACTATATGTTTCCTAGCTTAATGTCTATATGAGAGCACATATTTTTTGAAACATTCCTCAATATTTTAGAATGTTTCTTCAAATTTTAACGGATCACAACACCTGGTCGCAAATATTTTATATTTTGGTGTGTTCTTGCGACAATTTCTTGCAGGAATTTTCCTGTATCAAACAGGCACAGATTGTCTGGTCTGATTGGCTGGGAATCACTCACCAATGAAAAAGTAGAAATGACAGGAATAAACAAGTTTGCACACTGACTGACGGGGGGAGGGGGAGGGATGAAAAAAAGGGGGTATTTTTATTTTAGCTTTAATTTAACTACACCGAATTAATATTCAAAATATAACTTTTTCCTACAGCACATACACATATTATGTATGCATGATAATACGAATTTCAAACAATTTTTTTTAACCATGAACCCATAATTTCTCCATTTTGAAATTTGGCACATATTTTCCTAAAGCCTTCATAAAAAAATACTTTTTTTTTTGAAAAAAATCAAAAATAAATTTTTTGAAAAAAATCAAAAAATGTTTTTTTTTAAATTTCAAAAAAAAACAGATGAAAATATACTAGGTCATGTGACACATAGTTGGAAAGGTATTTAAATTGTCTTTACAAAGAGCTATATCTTATTAACCTGCGGTAAGTGGTCCTCAAGATATTTTAATTTTTGTGAAGCTGTGTTAGACCAAAATGGGTCAATTTTTTGATTTTTGAAAATTAATTTTTAAAAAACTACCAATCAGAAAAAAAAATATTTTGGAATTTTGATCCCACTCATATAGAGAATATGTGTACCAAATTTTATCAAAATCGGTGATATGGTCTGCCAAACCTCTGGTTAATTTGATATGAAATTACCCTATTGTCTCACATATCTAAAAAAATACCCCAAAAAAAGAAACAAAATTTACACAAAAACAAAATTTTTATAAATAAAAAAGTTATAGACCCCCTCCCAAAATGCAGACTTATGGCTTACTATATTAAAATATGGTTTTCACCTTTCAGCTTCGCTTGAAATTTGAGCATCATAAAGGTGGGACAGTTTTTTTGTATCCCCCCTAGAAATACCCTAAACCCCCCAAAAACATCGAATTTGGGACACCCTGTACAGGGTGTTTCATTATATTTCTACCATCCAATTTTTCCAGAATTTTTGTCCTAAAGGAAAAAATTTAAAAAAAAATCTGCAAATGTATTCCTTTTTGTTTACGGGATGATATTTATTTTGGCAGTTTCCATATACAAGTGGCAGGTAAAAGTTACTTTTTTTAAAGGAAACACCCTATATATTTCTACATTCATATTATGAATAGGGCTTAAAATCTTCTTTCTAAAATACTAACATACTTTATTGCTGTGAACAATAGTTTTTGAAATATAAGCACTTCTTTTTTAATAATAAAAAAAAGTACCACTCGGCACCCCTGGTATATACCACTCTTTTAAGTTATAATTTTTAATTAATTTTTTTTTTTTTTTGTTTATACTGGGACTTTCCATCCAATCAGGATCAATCGCCCAGTTTCACAAAGTTTTAGCAAAGTTAAAGTATTTTAAACAAACACAAACAACCAAGTACCTCGCCAGGAATCGAACCCGGACCGCCGGTGTGGGAAACAAACATTGCTACCACTACTCCACGACGTCGACTCTTTTAAGTTATATGTGACAGGTTGTGAGAAAATCAAAACAATTTTGACGGTCAAATGTCATTTTTAGATGTTATAGACATCATATATGCCCATTGAAATCAGTAAAAGGTGAAATTATACTAGGAGTGCTACCATATTTTTTTAATAATTGGAAAAATTTTAAATAGTTATGTCTTGTATAAAGTATGTTATAGTTTTATAAAGAAGATTTTAGGCCTTATTCATACCTGTAAAAATATATATGGTGTTTCCTTTAAAAACACATCACTTTTATCTCCCCCCCGCATATGGTAAATTTTAAAATAAATGTCATACTGTAACCAAAAAGGAAAACATTTTCTAAACACTTTTTAATTTGACTAGTAGATTTAGCACTTACTCGTTTTGTAACTTCCGACTTCTTCTGTTAACACGTTCCAAACTCCTAAACTTCTTTGAACCTCAATTTTGTGGACGCCCAGGGGTCATTTTGCTCCCAGGTTCAAGTTCACGGCGCACAAATCAAAACAGTGACTTATAAAGTTCACCAAATACAAATATTTATCGAAATTTTCAAAAATGTTAAAAAACAATCAAAACTGTTTAAAAAGATCAAAATTTTTTAAAAAATTGACATAACCTGTCTAATCAAACAAGGCCAACAAAAAAATTATCACAGGCTAAATCGTAACGCCGCCCGTGTTATTTTTTTTCGTTGGCCACAGTATGAGTCGAAATTTGGTCTCTAGATGACGCCCATCGAAGAACAACGGACAAAATTGATGGGGGAATATTTGAGAGAGACAAATTTTAAGGTCCGTAAAGGACAAAAACTATTATAGGCAACCAAGCCAGGGGAATCTCTTTATCCCTCCGTTAATTTTTTGGCTGTTCCAATATTTCCGTAGATTGTGACGCTGGCCTTAAAGTTAGATCGAAGCCAAAGTGGGAATTCGAGAGCTCCAAATTAAAGTTGCCCACAGAAAAAAGAGATTTGTGAATTGCTTTGCAAAATTGCTTAATGTATTTAAATTTTATTTTACAAAAATTGCGGCCACACTGGTTTTATTAATTATAAATTTTTTTATAAAATTACATAGGATTATCAGAATACATTTTTAATTTTATTTCGTTAAAATGCAGATAAAATAACATTAATTTAATTTATATTCACAAACTATAAACCACTACAGTCTGCTCAATAAGTTAAATATATCAAAAATTAAAACGAACTTGCATTAGAACATATTTTTGGGCGAAACTTGTGAAAAAATATTTACTTTTTGTAATTAATTTAATGTCATAAGTTTTATGTGAAATTACTTATTTATTTGTACTTAATTTGAATTTTACAAAATATTTGTGAAATTACCTACATATTATAGAAAGCCTTAATATTGACAAAATATTTGTGAGTTTATGACTTTTTGTTATTTAAGAACCGTTAGGGCCGTAAGCAAGAAAAAAATTCGAAGAAGAATTAAAAAATTTCATTAAAAATTTGCATATATATATATATATATATATATATATATATATATATATATATAATAATAATATATAACCAAAACAAACATTGAAAAGTGAAATGTCATAGTAGGGCGCGTAATTTTGTTTGCCGGTTTTTGTCGAGTTTTATCAGTGAGACAAGTAACTTAATTGAGAAAGTTGTATATTTTGACTTATCGTTGATCATTTTATACAATGAAAGTTTAAAACAAGTGTTACCTTGCTGCAGTTTCCAGGAAATTTGTATTTTCTTTCCTTATCGGCCGTTTATTTTTTATGTTTACGGCTCGATAAAAAACCCAGCATCTAGATCAGCTGTTTGCCTAGCAGAACAATAACATTAGTGAAGTTGGTTATTTATTGGGCTAATTGGCCACAAACCCTCTCTACTGAAAGCGTTTTCGATCACGACCGTCTTTAAGGTCACCAAATCAAGATTTTACGTACCGTATCGGTGTTTGAAATGAGTGACAGTGAATTATCCCAAAAATCAGGGGATGCCTCTTCTCAAACCAAAACAAAAGCTAAAAAATCGGATGGTGGACTTAAATCTTTAAGATGTCATGGTACTAGTTCAATTAAGCACTATATATGCATGATATGCATGGATGTGTTCCATCCAAGTTGCTTGGAGCGTGATTTTAGGAGTTCTCAAAAAATAAAAGATCACATAATCATTTGTAGCAGTAATTGTCTTGAGAGGAAGAAAAAACAGGATAACCAGAATGAGTTCATTTCGACTCTTGAGAATGAAGTGAAAAACTTAAAGGATGAGATTCTGGAAAAACAGAAAATTATAGATCAGATGAGTGAGGAGATGCATGAGTTGAATGTAGACACACGAGGAGCTGCCTCTGCCTCTTTTGATGTAAATCAGTACAAGAGCTTAATTGAGGATATCCAGAAAATTACAAAAAATGCAGTCAGTCAGGTAGAAAGCCAAATCTACGAAAAATTCTCTAAATTCTCATCTAATATCATTGAATCCAACAAAGAGCTGGTCAAAATAATGTCTAACCAAAAAGAGAGTGTTTCAACTTATCACGATCATCAAATAAACAGTGTAGATAGGCTGATACCATCCTTTCGAAGCCAATTTAACCATGTTCCTGCAGATAAGGAAGCCACAAACAATGAAAACTCACATGATCCAATACCCAAACCCCCCATTAAAAAAAATGTAATTCAAGATCAAAATATAGACAAAGCTTCGACTTTCACACTGAGCCAGGTTAATAACTCAATACAAAATGCTATGCACTATAAAAATGCTAGTCAAAATTTCAAAAAACCATCATTTTCTTTTAGAGGGCAAAGGCAAATGTCAAGTAATGAACTAGATAACAACAGTTTTGCTGGAATTCCCTCAAAAAAATGGTTTTATGTTGGTAGAGTGGCAAAAACAACCACAGATATTGTTATTAGAGATTATTTACTAAATAAAACTGGATTAACAGGTGAAGATAAAATAGTTGTCAAATTATTAAATGAAGGGGACTATAGCTCATCCTTCAAGGTGGGCATAGATCATTCAATTGCAGATGAACTTATGGATCCAGATTTTTGGCCAAGAAATGTGATGATTAGAAGATTCAATTTTGGCGGTAGGAGAATCCAAAATCGTCAGAATGTGGGAAATTTTCAAAGCATGCCTCCAAAAAGGCTTCAATAGTAAAACTTTCATTATACTATCAAAATGTTTGTAGTATTAAAAACAAAAAAAATGATGTCCAGCAAACAGCTGTAATAGATCAATATGATGTATTTCTTTTTACAGAAACCTGGTTGGATGATTTAATAACACCTGATATGTTGGGATTAGGTAATTATAATGTTTTTAAATGTGATCGTTCTCAGAATACCAGTAATTGTGAGAGAGGGGGTGGCGTCATGATTGCTATTAAAAAATGCTATTGCTCTGTTGTTCTTGATTCTGATGACTGTATTGAAAATTTGTTTATTAGAGTTACTATTGGAAACAAAACAGTACTATTAGGTTGTGTCTATCTATCCCCATCTACACCTTGCGAAAAATATAAAGCATATTGTGACTCAGTTGAAGATATTTTGTGCAGTCAAAAATTTGATCATATATTTTTGCTTGGCGATTTCAACTTGCCTAGGATACATTGGTGCAATATGGAAAATGGTTGTTGGGCAACTGGTCAAATGAATAATAAGTCTGAATGTATTTCCGACTTTTTTTCTTTTTTGAATTTTTTTCAGCACAACAAGGTACCAAATATATATGGTAATACTCTAGATTTAGTTTTTAGCAATCAAAATAACTTAAGTGTAGTAGTAGTAAATGATCCATTTATAAGATTAGATCAGAAGCATCCAGCATTGGAGATAAATATTGACATTCAGCCAGAGCAACCATCTCTTTCTTTTGATTATGAATTTTACAATTTCAAATATGCAAATTATGAAGGCATCAATCATCATTTAGCATGCTCCATCTGGGATGATATGTTTGAATCAGATATCAATACTATGGTTGATAAATTTTATAATGAACTTCAATATACAATAGATAAGTTTGTGCCAATTTGTCGGGCAAAGAAGTCAAATTTTCCAAGCTGGATGCCAAATAATTTAAAAGAATTGATAATTACCAAAAAAATTTTGCACAAGGAATACAAAAAGAGTGGCTCGATCGATGACTATATCAAGTTTATGACATCACGTCGTGACTGTAAAGAATCATACAAACAGTCTCGGGAATTATTTATCAACAATCTAGAAATAAATATGCAAGTCAATCCAAATGAATTTTGGAGATATGCAAAAAATAAAAACAATTCCAGTTCCTTACCTAATACTATGTCATATGGTAATGAAACATCTTCAGATGCACAAGATATAGCCAACATGTTTGCCACTTTTTTTGGCGATGTTTATGAATCTGATTTAGAAAATGACATTGATTTTGAGGTTAATCATGGCATACCCTCCGACTTAAACTTATGTGATATAAATATAGATTTAATTGATGTATATAATGCAATAGAAAAACTCAAAAGATCTCTAGGAAAAGGCCCCGATGGCATTCCTCGGGATTTCATATATAACTGTAGGTTTATTTTGGCACCAATTTTACACAAAATATTTACTAGGTCATTATCATTAGGGGAATTTCCAGAAAAATGGAAGATTAGCTTCTTAACTCCCATATTTAAAAGTGGTAATAAGGAAAAAATCAAAAATTATCGTGGGATTTCGAAAATAAGTTTATTTAGCAAAATATTTGAACATATAGTAACAAATAAAATAACTCCTTTATTATCACCTCTTCTCTGCCAAGAACAACATGGGTTTCAGAGAGGTAAATCGACAGTAAGTAATCTTCTTATTTACACAGAATATATATCTGAGGCTTTGGAGAGCCGTTGTCAGGTGGATGCAATCCACACGGATTTCTCTAAAGCCTTTGATAAAATTAACCATAGGATCCTCTTAAGTAAGTTAAAACATCATGGCTTCTCTGGAGGGTTCTTTAGATGGATTATGAGCTACCTAAGCAAAAGAAGTCAAATTGTTAATATAAATAATATTCATTCATTTAGAATTGAAGTTTGCTCAGGAGTGCCTCAAGGGGGACATTTGTCACCACTTTTATTTAATTTATTTATCAATGATCTCTATTTCTGTGTAAAAAACTGTAAATTCTTACTATTTGCAGATGATTTTAAATTATATTTAGTAATTGGATGTCATCAAGATTGCCTATTAATTCAAGAGGATTTAGACTGCTTTAATTTATGGTGCCAAAATAACAAGTTATCATTGAACTTAAACAAATGTAGTGTCATGAGATATTTCAGAATTCATAAACCAATAATATTTGACTACATCTTAAATTCTACTACTTTAAACAGTGTGGATCAAATTAAGGACTTAGGTGTTATTTTTGATCAAAAAATTGAATTTAATTTGCACATTGAAAATATTTGCAACAAAAGTCTACGAGTGTTAGGGTTTATATCGCATACTTTAGAGGAATTCAATAACGTATATTGCTTTAAATTGTTGTACTGTTCTCTGGTGCGATCATTGATTGAGTATGCTAGTCAAATTTGGAATCCACACTATTTTAAATATATAGATATGTTAGAAAAAATTCAGCGTAGGTTTTTAAGGTTAATAAACTACAAGCTAAAAATACCAAAAGATCATATTGACTACATATCTCTACAGAGTTTATTGAGTATTCAATCTTTGGAAAAGCGGAGGTTTATGATGGATACCAGGTTACTGTTTAAAATTATAAATAATAATGTTGATTGTCCTAACTTATTAGAAATGATCTCTTTTCAAGTTCCACAAAGACAGACTAGAAATTATTCTTTATTGTTTGTGCAATTTCATAGAACTGCACATGGGATAAACTCTCCTCTTACTAGAATGGCAAATTCTTTAAATAAAATCGATGTAGATTTATTTAATGTAACTTTACAACAATTCAACAAGTTTGTGAAAAAATTTGCTCAATAATTATTACTACATAATACTGTTAGTTATAGTTCATACTATTGTAATTTAAATTTTTGTAAATGGCATGACCGTTGAAAATAAAAAATAAAATAAAATAAAAATAAAATAATATAAAAAAATATTTGTATATATTTACAAGGCTTTCTCGGCATTTTGTCATGTTGTAAAATTGGTTGTGAAACTCAATTTATTTTCCCTAAATGCCTAAATTTAAATTTTTTGGGTTATTAACTGTTTTTTGAATTTTCTCAGACAAATGTAAATTTAATGTAATTTTATGGTAAATTTTTATGTCAGGTGATGTAAACTAGAAATGTGTTGTCACCAAGTGAAGGAGAATTTACATACAATTTTTCCAGTGCAACATATGATAAACACAGACAAAGAAGAGAGTGAAACGCAAACATTTCTATTGCGCCTGTCCTCGATTCTAGTATATTTCAGAGGAGTCCGAAACCGGTTTAAGTGGCCTGATGGAACGCAAAACTGACTGTCCGATAACAGTACAACGTCGACCTGAAACGCAACTAGGATTTTTTGGACGGTTTCATGACTGTCGAATAGGCTAATGGAACGTAACTTATGAAATATGTTCACACCATTCAAAATTTCTTGAAGAATAATTTTATAGCTATCTATCTATCTAATTAGCCTTTTTCGATCCATTTTTAGACATAGGCCTCCTCCAATATTTTTCGCTCTTCTCTGTCTGTCGCGGTGTTCATCCATCTAGTTCCTGCATGTTTCTTCACATCGTCCGCTCATCTCATTTGGGGTTTTCCTCTAATTCTTTTATTTTCCCAAGATCTCCATTTTACAATACATTTATTTCATCGATCGTCTTTTTGTCTGATATTATGGCCGGCAAATTTTCATTCTAATTTTGCTACCTCTCATCTGACATCTCTTACTTTGGTTTTATTTCTTATCTATTCATTCCTTTTCTATCTGTTAGCTTTAAATATAACATTTGTTTATCCATTCATCTTTGGGCTCTTGTTAACTTATCCAGGTTTGATTTTATAATAGTCAAGGTCTGGGATCCATAGGTGAACACAGGAAGGATACATTGGTTATACACTTTCGTTTTGAGGTACTGATGATATTTTAAATTTTTTAATATGTAGCCTAAATAACCGCATGCTGCCCGGCCAATCTTACTCGTCTCTTGACTTCATCTATTTGGATTTTATTATTTTAGTTCAATAATTCGTCCCAGATATATCTATATATTCCTCTATTATTACCTTCCTAGCCCGCGTAACAATGGCTAGAGAAGGTATTTATTGAGATAACGTCAAAAATGTGTTATTTGGATGTATTTTGACCTATCCTAGCAGTATCGTCGTGATGTCTGTCTGTGTGTCTGTGTGTGTGTATGTATATTATTTCTGTCCGTAACACGATAGCTCCTAAACAGCTTAACCGATTTTCATAAAATTTTCAGGTAAAATAGTGTTCCACACTCCAGACTTGCCACACTATTACGAGCTGATTAGATTTTGGTCAAAATCCATTTATGCTAATGACAGTTTTTTGACAATTAAAAACTTAAAAAAATGCTAACTTTTTAACGTAGCATCGTATCAAGACACTGTTTTCGGAATATATTAATTTATATTTTGCTCAATAATTCGTGTTATAACTAAAAACTTCGTAAGAGCTTTAGTTTCTGAGATATTTACAAAAAAACTGTTTTCAAGGCTAATATAATATTATCATGGCTACACTTGAAGGGTGATAAAAGGCTAGCTAGGAAGGTGTCAGATTCGTCATAGATCCATTTATTTTTTCTTGGTCTGTTCTGATAGTGATATTTTATATCTCTGCTTTTTATGATTATAGTTTTAGTGTAGTTCATAGTCAGTATTCCCCTACTTTCTTGAAAACGAAAGGCAAATCAACATAACGTTGAAGCTAAGACCCTACTAAAAAATATACAGGAAAAAGGCATGGAATTTTAAAATAATGGTACAATAGGGTATTTGAAAAATTTTAGAAAAGAGTTTAGAATGATACAGAGATTCCTAATTTGCTATGCAAAATTGTTCAAATAGTATATTTTATCATGGAACACATTTAAAATCAAGTTTTCTAATTTTCGATTTGATTTTGCCGCTAAAACGCTCATTTCTAGCATGGAGTTGCAATGACGTCACAGCGCAGTAAACTCGCGGACAGATATACGGCACTCAAGTGTTTATTTGTTTTTGGTCTGTGTTTTTACTGTTGTTTATGTAAAAAATGTCCTGTAAGTGGTGTGTAGTGCCTGAGTGTTCGAATACTAGCATAAAAACACCTAAAAAACTATTTATTCATGTGCCTACAGCAGTAAAATAACGGAAAAAGTGGCTAGAACTTGTTCGAAGAGACCCAAGGGCCTTATCTAATACATCTTCACTTTACATTTGTGAAGATTCCTTTGATTATAACTAAATTGTGGGTCGCGGAACTTTGTTCGAAAACATTTTCTTCGAATGGAAATTTGTTTGAAAACAGTTTCTTCGAACGGGAATTTGTTCGAAAACAGTTTCCTCGAACAGAAATTTGTTCGCAAACAGTTTTTTCGAACGGAAGTTGGTTCGAAAACATTTTGTTCGAACGGAAATTTGTTCGAAAAAAATTTGTTCAAACGGAAGTTTGTTCAAAAACGTTTTCTTCGAACGGAAATTCGTTCGAAAAAAATTTGTTCGAACGGAAGTTTGTTCAAAAACGTTTTTTCAAACGGAAATTCGTTCAAAAACATTTTGTTTATTAAAAACAGCAACTGTTTGACTAAGGGCTCACTTTCTGACAAATTTAAAAAAAAAAACTTTCCTGACTTCTTTCGCGGGATCCTGGAGGGTGTGAAACCAAACCGAACCGAACCGGCATCCTAAAGGTTGTGAAACCAAACCGATCTAAGTCGATACTTCGATTCGGTTCAGTTTCATTCGGTTCAGTTTTGTTCCACACCCGCTAGGATCCCGCAAAAGAAGTCAGGAAAGTTTTTTTTTGAAAAAATATGTTAGAAAGAGACCCCTTCGTCAAACAGTTGCTGTTTTTAATTAACAAAATGTTTTCGAACGAATTTCCGTTCGAAGAAAATGTTTTCGAACCAATTTCCGTTCGAAGGAACTGTTTTCGAACCAATTTCTGTTCGAAGAAACTGTTTTTGAACAAATTTCCGTTCGAACAAAATGTTTTCGAACAAATTTCCGTTCGAACAAAATGACTTTCGAAGAAAATGTTTTCGAACAATTTCCGTTCGATCAAAAAAATTTGAAAAAATTTCCGCGACCCCTAAATTATTTCTATTAATTTTTCTCACCTTGTCTATAATATATAAACTATTTCGTAAATGACGACGAAACTTTTGAGGTTATGTTTATTACAAGGGGTGAACAACTATAATAGGCAGAAAGGTGTACAAATTTTTAGGCGGTGCTAGGCAGTAATTAGGCAGTTATTAGGCAGGACTAGGGAGTACCTCTAAATGCAGGATTAGGCAGTGCACATGCAGGCTAAATGTAGGACTGAGCAGTGCATATGCAAGACTAGGCAGTATCTACGCAGGACTATGAAGTGTAACCTATGCAGTACTTCAAGTATTGCTGGTCGTTGTATACTTTTTGCCTACCTGTCCCTCCCTCGGTTTATTATATGATGTTGATTTTTGTTTTTTTCAGATAATGAATCTATTCTAAGTGACATATTAAACAAAAAAGCAAAACATATAACTTAACCGGTAGCGTGTCGTGGATAAAAGGGGGGCACCATTTGTTTTTACGTTAAATTTAGTTTTCCTATTTTTTTTCTCAAAGGATGCCAGGGGCGCCAAACACAGAGGGGTGGGGGGGGGGGGGTTTGTTCGCCCCCCCCCTTGCCTCCTGTACGACACGCTACTAAACTTAACCTCAAAATCTAAATGAGTAAAAGTAGGCGAAGAATATCGTAAAAAAACTTTCAGTTATATACAAAACAACTCATCGAATACTTACATCAACATTTTAGCGTTTCTAAATTCCGCAGAACAAAAATCACTGTTGTTGGCAAAGAAGCCTGCCACCATAAAGGAGTTCAGCATTGGCAAGTTGGAGCTATCGGCTTTGGAGAATCCGTTTTCCATTGAAAATGTTTTTTATACGCAAAACACAAAATAAAATCTTATCTATGATGATAATTCGCACTTTAAACCAAAGCAAACATTACCTTCCATAAGAAAATAACACAGAAAATTGGTTAGTTCGATGCGTTTACTATTTTGTGGCGTCACTCGCAGCTGATTAGTAGACCGCCTGTTTTGAATCACGTGGCTAATTGTTTTAATTCAATGAATTTATTTTATTAAAAGAACTATGAATTTGAGAAAAAATTAAACAAAAAACTTTGTTTTTAGCATTCCCAAGACCTAAAGAGATATCTAAAAATAAATATATATTTATTTTTTACTACTGTCAAACACCCTATTTATGCAATACAGTTCTTCCTTATCCAAAGATGCGTGAAAGTGTTAAAAGGTATATCCTACTTGATGTATTTCCAACCTTGGAATTCTCGGTATCTAATTAGTAAATAAATGGATCCATGACGGATTTGATACTGTTACAAATGTAAGTTATTTAAATTTTATAATTGGAATTTATTTAGGTTTAGTGTAGTATTAGGTTGATTTATCTTAAGGTTGTATTCTTAGTCTAGGTTTTAGTTGCGTTATCTGTGACTTGCGGTCGCAATAATACGAGAACTTTCCGGACGTCGAAGGCTGCCGGAAAGTTCGAGAGAGATGGACGATCCTATATATAGGGCCGGGGTCGCACACCAGGCAGTCAGTCAAAGATAACCAATAGTAGTGATCGCTAGATGTTAACGCGAAGTTAATAGGCGGATTTAAGTAGTGAATTATTAGCAAGTTATTAGTAAGTTTTAAGTGCGTGTTTTTTTGTACATAATTTGTCGAAATAAATTGACGGATCGTTTTCAATAATTGCGAGTTTTAATTTGTCGTTGTGAACCCGTAACAATTGGTGTCAGAAGTGAGATTAAAAGAAATAAATAGTGCAAAGACTATCCTTACACAGTACCACCGGCTAGGACAATTAAAAAGAAGAACAGTAAGTGATTTTGCCAGAATATTCGGAACTGAATAGTGCAAAGACCACCGGATAGGACAATTGGACAGAAAAACAGTAAGTGATTTTTTCCAGAATATTCGAAGAAGTTCGATATTGTTTTATTCAAAAACCAAAAGAGATATTTAAGAACCGACTTCGACATTAACTTTACAGTCCAAAAATTGATAATTAGAGAGATTTTCTAGAATATTCTATCACTTTCTACGACGCTCTATTCAAAAACCAGAAAAAATATCCAAAAAAGCAACTTCGACATTAGCGACGTTCTATTCAAAAACTAGAAGAGATATACAAATACCGACTTCGACATTAGTTTAGTTATTTCAAAAGTAAGAATTAGAAATAATTTCTAGAATATTCCATCACTTTCTACGACGCTCTATTCGAAAACCAGAAGAAATATCTAAAAAGCGAATTCGACATTAGCTTAGTAATTTCAAAAGTAAGAACTAAAAAGAATTTCTAGAAGATTCCATAACATTCTACGACGTTCTATTCGAGAACCAGAAGAGATATACAAAAACCTACTTCGACATTAGCTAAGTTATTTAAATATTTAAATAGTGAGAATTAGAAAGAATTTCTAGAATATTCCATAACATTCTACGACGATCTATTCGAGAACCAAAAGAGATAATCAAAAAGTGACTTCTACATTTGCCTAGTAGCAGAAAGAGTGACATTTACTAGTATATTCTAGAACATTCCATTAGGTCCTATTTAAGAATCAGAGGGGATATTAAAAAAAAAACAAAAACAAAACCGACTACGACATTAGCTTTATAGACCAAAAAAAAAATAAAAATAAAAAATAAATAAATAAAATAAACATTTTAAGTGATTTATCAGGAAGTTGATGCTTACTAGACAAGGATCGGCAAAGATGGAAGATCTAACTAAAATGATGCAGGCTCTAGCAGCTCAAATGGCTCAAAACCAGAACGATTGAACAAAACCAGAACGACATGAAGCAGACCATTGAACAAAACCAGAACGATATGAAACAGACATTTGAGCAAAGATTAGATGGCATTCAAGAAAACTTCGATCAAATAAAGAGCAACTCCGAGCAGCTTAAAGGAGAGTTCAAGGCAGCAACCGAAGATCTTAAGGAAGAAATAACTCAGCAGAATGTAGAAGAAAAGGTACAAAACAAATTGCAGAATGTAGAAGAAACGTTACAGAACAAATTGCAGAATGTTGAAGAAAAAGTGGAGACCAAGCTACAGAATGTAAGAGAAGAAGATTTTCAAACAGTGGAAGAAAAATTCCAGGACGTGTCAAAACAGCTTATACAGCTCCAAAAAGAACACAAAAAAATGAAAGCTCAGGGATGTGTTGTCAATTCCAACAAAAATATTAAGCCTCAAAATTTCGATGGTACGTCTTCCTGGTCTACTTACAAACAACAGTTTGAAGCTGCCGCTGCTGCAAATGGTTGGGATGATGAGGAAAAAGCTAGAGCATTGTTAGTAGCTCTACGAGAACCTGCTCTGGGACTTTTATGGTCCATTCCAGTCGAACAAAAACAGAATTATAACGCTTTAGTGGCAGCGTTAGAAAGAAGGTACGGAGACGAACACTTGCGAAATTTACATTGGTCAGAATTAAATATTCGTCAACAAAGACCAAGAGTATGAAGCAGATATCAGGAGGCTGATGTATTTAGCTTACCCAGAAATGCCAGAAAATTACAGAGATCCCTTCACGGTAGATCGCTTTATTAACGGATTACGAGACACGGACTTAGCAAAGTTACTTTGTCGAGAACGCTTCCATAATAGCAGTGAAGTGTTGATTCGAGCCCTTGAAATCGAATCATCAAATAATATGTCCAGGCCAAAAGTAAGAGCTGTTTCAATTCAGGAGGGAGAAGAAATGAGCAATGGACATGAGGTCAACTCAAAAACGCTAAACCAAATGTTTCAATCACTGATAGAGAAGATTGACTCTTTGAAAGAAAGCAGACGATCCCCTTCAAATGTAAAGTGTTTCAGATGCAGACGTACAGGGCATATTCAACGCGATTGTCGCGTCCAAATAAGGTCTCGCTCGCCATCTAGCCGGACAGAGTACCGAAGAAGAGATCAGGAAAAACTAAAACTAGTCAACGCAGAGGGGCGGGTGTTGGCTAAAGGGAATGTAGCCCCCAAAATTTATTCAATTAAGAGCTTAAAACATACTGCTGACAGTCTTAACATCGACGGACTTATAAATGGAAGACAAGTTAACATAACAGTAGACACTGGTGCTGCCATATCATCGCTTAAGTTCAAAATTGCAACGAGATATAAAATTCGACCAACAGAAAAGAAAATAACACTTAAGACTGTGACTGGAGAATCCGCCGACGTGTTGGGGCAGGCAGACATAGACCTACAGCTGGGAAGATTGAAGATTCGCCACACTGTATTGGTTGCCGAAATAGAAGACGAATTTATTTTGGGAATGGACTTGATAAGTAAACATGGATTTGCGTTTGATAAAAAACTTAATACCCTGAGATTTGGGAATGAAGAGTTCATTTTGTCAAATAGTCACTTCAATAAAGAACCAATAAAGGTCGTGGCAGTATGTACAACAAGACAGTCGGTAACAGTGAGACCATAATTTTTGGGAGGCTAGAAAGTAAAACATCAAGCTGTGTCGGACTCATAAGCCAACAGAAATTATCCAACACCTACCTCGTTGCAAAGTCACTAGTTAAAACCGATAAAGACATCCCGATTAGAGTCGCCAATATTTTCCCAAATAGTGTCAAAATTAATAAGGGGGAGGTGGTAGCATTATTTGAGCCAGTCCAAAAAGTAACAAGATGTGAAGAGCCAACTTCGGAGGATAAAAGTAAGTTACCAACGGAGGTACTTCAGCAATTTCAGTCAACTTGGCAACATCTCACTCCAGAAGAATTTCGTAAAGCGAGAGAGTTTATAGAAGAACAAAGTAATATCTTTGAAACTAAGAGTAGTTCGGGTCGCACAAACCTTATTCAACATTCCATCAACACTGGCGATGCCCAACCGATAAGACAGCCACCAAGAAGACTACCATTGGCCAAACAAGAAGAAGTTCACAATCTCATTAATAAAATGCTCAGCGACGGTGTTATTGAAGAGTCATCAAGTCCTTGGTCATCTCCTGTGGTGTTGGTCACTAAAAAGGATGGAAGTACTAGATTTTGTGTCGACTACAGGAAACTTAACGATGTGACCAAGAAAGATAGTTACCCACTGCCAAGAATAGACGACACATTAACAACGTTGGCAGGATCATATTGGTTTTCTACTCTTGACCTGAAAAGTGGGTATTGGCAAGTAGGAATCTTTGAAAGAGATAAAGAGAAGACTGCATTCTCTGCTGGAAGTGGACTTTATCAGTTTAATGTGATGCCATTTGGCCGGAGCAATGCCCCAGCTACATTTGAAAGACTAATGGAAGTCGTTCTACGAGGCCTTACTTGGAAAACCTGCCTAGTCTATTTGGATGATGTCATAGTAATGGGGAAATCATTTCAAGATCATCTAGATAATTTACGAGAAGTATTCTCAAGAATCAGGAACGCAAATCTTAAATTGAACTCAAAGAAATGTTTTCTGTTCCAAGAAAAAGTTGAGTTCCTGGGTCACGTCGTTTCCCGAGAAGGCATCCATACCGACGAAAAGAAGTTACAAGCAATAAAAGAATGGCCTCAACCTCGTGACAAACATGAATTGAGAAGCTTTTTGGGTCTGTGTACATACTACAGACGATTTGTAGAAGGATTCGCCAAAATAGCGTCTCCATTACATAGACTTACAGAAGATAAAGCTTCTTACAAATGGAATACCGAATGTGACCAAGCATTTAGAAGACTAAAAGCAGCATTATGTTCTAGTCCGATTCTTGCATATCCCATTCCAAAAGGAAAATTCATATTAGATACTGATGCGAGCAACGATGGCATGGCAAGAACGGGTCATCGAATTTTTCAGCAAGAAGCTATCCAAACCAGAGAGAAATTATTGTGTTACTAGAAAGGAGCACCTAGCCATAGTTAAATCCGTAGATCACTTTCACAAATATCTCTACGGACAAGAGTTTCTGATTAGAACGGATCATGCTGCGTTACAGTGGCTCATGAAAATGAAACAACCTGAGGGGCAAGTCGCGAGATGGATAGAAAAGCTACAATAATACCATTATCAAATTAAGCACCGAGCGGGAAGGGTGCATAATAATGCAGATGCATTGTCCAGAAGACCTTGCCCTGAGGATTGTAAACATTGCAGGAAAATTGACCAAAAAGAAGGAATTACCTACGTGCGCCAGATAAAGTTAGAACCAGATGAAGAATGGATGTCGGCTTCGATTAGAACCACACAACTTAACGACAAAGATGTAGGACCTATCTTGCGATTGAAAGAAGAGAACAAGCCACGACCATCATGGCAAGATATCGCAAACCAAGGGGTGATATTCAAATCACTGTGGGCACAATGGGATTCACTGATAGTAGAAGAAAACATCCTTAAACGTGCCTGGGAAAGTGCCGATGGCCTTACTGTGATTAATCAAGTAGTGGTTCATAGGAGCATGGTAGACAATATAATGGCCGAATGCCATGGTGGAAAATCAGGCGCGCACCTAAGCATAAATAAAACCATGGACAAAATTCGAAACCGATTTTATTGGGTCAATTACTTTCAAGATGTGAAAAACTGGTGCCGCCGATGTTCGACTTGTGCAGCCAGCCAAGGTCCCAAAATAAGGTCCAGAGGTCAAATGAAACAATATAACGTAGGTCTGCGATTCGAACGCATTGCTATTGATGTGGCCGGACCATTTCCAGAAACTAAAAAGGGCAACAAATACATCCTTGTTGTCATGGATTACTTTAGCAAATGGCCAGAAGTTTTTGCTTTGCCTAACCAAGAGGCCGCTACAGTTGCAGAAGTTCTGGTAAATGATGTTCTCAGCCGATTTGGCATTCCTTTGGAACTACATTCAGATCAAGGAAGAAACTTTGAATCAAAGCTCTTCCAGAATCTCTGTGACCTTTTAGGAATACATAAAACACGGACTACGGCTTTGCATCCGCAGTCAGATGGCATGGTTGAAAGATTTAATAAAACAAGACATCTGTGCAAAGTTGTTGATAAGCACCAAACAGATTGGGACCAATATATTCCATTGTTTTTGATGGCCTATAGAACCGCCATTCACAATACGACAGGAGTTACTCCATCTAGTATCCTGTTTGGTAGAGAACTGCGTTTACCATGTGATATCATGTTTGGTTCACCTGAAGAAGCACACTTAGAGGTTAATGACTATGTCGAACGTTTAAGGCAAAAGCTGCACGATATCCATGAAGTGGTTAGAGAGCGAATAGAAAAGCCAGTGACCGCAGGAAAGCGAGATATGACCTGAAAGCAAACTCTTCAGGGTTCAAAGAGAATGATCAAGTCTGGCTATACAATCCTCAACGCAAGAAAGGAAGATCACCTAAGTTGACACCACCATGGGAAGGGCCTTATAAAGTTTTAGTCTACCGAATCCAGAGAAGCCCGAAGTCCAAGATGAAAGTTGTTCATCTAGACAGACTAAAACCTTACCTGGAAAATGTTGATCGAGACGATCAAACCTGAAGAGGAGGATAGTGTTACAAATTTAAGTTATTTAAATTTTATAATTGGAATTTATTTAGGTATAGTGTAGTATTAGGTTGATTTATCTTAAGGTTGTATTCTTAGTCTTGGTTTTAGTTGCGTCATCTGTGACTTGCGGTCGCAATAATACAAGAACTTTCCGGACGTCGAAGGCTGCCGGAAAGTTCGAGAGAGATGGACGATCCTATACATAGGGCCAGGGTCGCGCACCAGGCAGTCAGTCAAAGATAACCAATAGTAGTGATCGCTAGATGTTAACGCGAAGTTAATAGGCGGATTTAAGTAGTGAATTATTAGCAAGTTATTAGTAAGTTTTAAGTGCGTGTTTTTTGTACATAATTTGTCGAAATAAATTGATGTATCGTTTTCAATAATTGCGAGTTTTAATTTGTCGTTGTGAACCCGTAACAATACCTTCCTAGCTACACTACAAGTGAAGCCATGATATATCAGCCTTGATATAATTTTGTAAATACCTCAAAAACTAAAGCTCATACGAAGTTTTTGGTTATAACACAAATTATTGAGCAAAATGTAATCTCCTATATTCCCAAAACCGCATATTGATGCAATGAACCGTAAAAAGGTAGCATTTTAAAAAAAATTTAATTGTCAAAAACTGTCATTAGCATTAATGGATTTTTACCAAAATCTAATTAGCTCGTAAGAGTGTCAAAACCTATTTTATCTAAAAATTCTATGAAAATGGTTTTAGCGGTTCAGGAGCTATCGCATTACGGACAGAAATACACACACACACACAGACAGACATCACGACGATATTGCTAAGATAGGTCAAACTACACCCTAATAACAAATTTTCGGCGTTAGCTGAAAAAAAAAATTTTTCGTCGAAAATAATACATTCTCTAGCAAATCCTGCGCGCGGGTTGGGAAGGTAAAAAAAACCCGATAACTTATTCACTTGTTAAGCAAATGCAGAATAAAACACTCATTAGAAGCTGAATGTTGTTATAATACTTATTTGCCAAATTGCTGAAAAAAGTGTTAAGTTTTATAGCTTATTTAATAAAAACACTAACTAGTCATTAAAATATGGCGAGCCATACCTTCTTTAAGTGGATTTAGAGAGCTTTTGGATAATTGCCAATTTTACATTCAAAACGACTGATACGTACCAAGGGCGTATTCAGTGGGGGAGAAGGCTGCCACATTTTTTAAAATCAGACAACAAAATTTAGGTTATGAATTTGCCCACCCTTAAGTTGGGAAGGCCATGGAATACAAAAACTGTTTTGGGGTGGTTGCGCCCTTTATACATACCCATAAAATGCGAGCGATATGGATAAAAAATTAGTAACATGCAGTTTAAAAGTTATTTCATTTTGAATTTCAAAAGCAAACTAAAATCTTTCACGTTTACGGTAATAAAAAAGTTATTATTTAATTCATTTTATGGAAGTTTTATGGTGTGGGCGAGTTTATAAATTAATATTTTGCTCACCGTTTACATCGTTTTTTTTTTCACATATGACGTGTGACGGTTATGTGACATTTTTGTTCGGTGAGTCCGATGACCATCAAAAAATAAAAAAGATATAGATTTCTTAACCACGCTTTTTTCGATTTTTATTTTTTTCTACAAGAGTATCTACACAACTATATAAAAACAATATTTTTAACTTAACCTTCAATCCTGGCATGCCGCGGCTGGTGAAACCAAAATTAACTCCAGGTGCTTAAATCTGTAAAGGTTCTCCCGGGAGTAGCGTAACGGAGGGTAAGATTACGCAATGTAATTATATCTAATTTCTATCAGGAAGTTTGGCAACGTCCACTTGTGTATGTGTTACGGATTGTTGTTGCTATGTACTCACGAAAATTTAGTGCTGTCTGGCATTTTCTTTTCGAAAAAAGGTAAGAACACCAATATTAACTTATTCTGATGTAATTTTTGTTAATATTCATTATGGATATTTTTGATAGGCTTACTTTAGGTAAACAATTATTGTAATATTTTTGAGGTTAAGATATAAGGGTCCACAAGGTTGTCAAATTTATAACTTTTTAGTGTACAAGCAAAGAGTACGCAGTCAAAGAGTATGCACGTGTAACTTTTTGTCTACCTGCGTACTCTTTGTCTATTTACATTTTTTTTTTCTTTTGTAGATATTTGAAACAAGCAGACCATGGGCAAGTATACTAGAAAATCGTAAACAAAACTTATGTTCACAGAATTGATGACAGAAATCCAAAAAAGATTAGAAGATGGTGAGAGCAAACAATCTATCGCTAAAAGTGTTGGAATTAACGAGGCAACCCTCAGAAAACGATTGAAAATTAGAACTGTACCTACATCTCTCGGTCGTTTTAAACCAATCTTTTCTCCTGAGATGTAACTTCAGCAGTCCCAATACTGCAAAGTCTTGGATAATACATTTTACGGTTTAACAATTAATGATTCGCGTGAGCATCAATCATAGACTTAACTGGGAAACGAAAATGGCCGGAATAGATTTGGTTAGGTCATTTTGTAAAAGACATAATCTGAGCGCTCGAATAACCGAAAAAACTAGTTTAGCTAGAGCATCGGGTTTTAGTGAAGTTCAGGTTAAAACATTTTTTGATAACCTGAGGAAGGTGTTCGATGGAAAACAGATATCTGCAACCCGTATATTTTTTTTTACACTGGAACTTTTCCATCCATACTAGAATCAATCGCCCAGTTTTTGCCAAAGTTTTTGCGTCGAAAATAGCTTTTTAGACATAACAATACAACCATGCGTTAAGTGGGACTCGAACCCACAAGCTCGCGCAACGGCGTGATCGAGGCAGTCCCGTCGAATATAAGCTGCCATCATAGCAGCGCTATATCCGAAGCAGTACCACTATACAAGCGGACACACTACACAACAACGCAACCCGTATATACAATATGGATGAATCTGGAATTTTGACAGTACCAAACAAAATGTCCAAGGTGATTGCTCCAATCGGTAAAAAGGCAGTGAGTAAAATAGTTTCTTCTGAGAGCGGTCAACTGATTACCGCTGTATGTTGCATGAGTGCGGGTGGAAAATATGTTCCACCTGCCCTAATATATCCTCGAAAATGAAAAAAAGATGAGTTACTCAATGGCGCTCCTGCAGGCACTTTACTCATGACATCCGATTCCGGATACATAAATAGTGACCTATGTTTGGAATGGCTTGATCATTTCAAAAGGAATGAAAATCCAACACCTGAGGATCCTATACTGTTAATATTGGACAACCATGCGAGCCATATTAGCTTAGCTGCAATTCATAAATGCCATGAAAATCGAATTTTACTACTGAGCCTACCACCACACAGCAGCCACCGCTTCCAGCCGCTAGACAGGGGATTTTTTCGGTAATTTAAAGACAGCTTAGGGACAAAAATGTGAAAAATGGCATGTGTCTCACCCAGGGTGGGCAATCACACAATTTCAAATAGCGGAAATGTTCGGCAATGCGCTTTTCAGAGTGGCTTCTATCGAGAAGGCTGTCAATGCATTCAGAGCATGTGGTATTTGGCCATACAATACGGATATTTTCTCCCCCGAAGATTTTGCACCTGCAAGTGTGACTGACAGACCACGGCCTGTTCCTGATGAACCGACTTTAGATGATCCATCAAGCACTGACTCAGATGAAGATCTACCGCTAGTTTATATCAAGCAGCGTGTCAACCAAAATGGGGCCCCCAAATTAAATTTTCCTGATGGATTTCCGATGCCATCCAATGATGTCATCTACTGCAACTGGATCTGGGAATCGGTGGAAGGTTTTGATGGAGTACATAACCTCACATTTTTTTTCGTTCAGAGTCGAGTTAAAAAAACACCATGTCTGCAATAAATAGGGCTGCGGCCAAAATTGCGCTAAAGCTATTGGAGGGTAATAGTTCCTTATCTGAGGATTTAGATAAGGAACCTTCACATCTAATAGAGAATATTATAAGTATATTGTCGCGGCTTGCGTCTTATATAACTTTGTCATTCGTCAAAATGAATTTAAGTTTATTGAAAAAGAACAAAAGAGAATGAACTTATTAGACGAAATTCTTGACAATGATCAACTTTTTGAAGAAGATATTGTCGAAGTAGATGATAATGAAAAAAGAAACCAAAAAATTTAAAGTTTTTTTTAAAGTTGTCAATAAAACTTAAAAAACACTATTAGGTAGCTTAAGAGCTATCAGAATTTCTTCTACGTGAGACATGTTTTTCTACGAAAAGCTGAAGGTGAAAAACGATGGTAAAAAATATTTAAAAAAATTGGGTTATGTGCCTTTCCTCTCTTGTCGGGCGTGATCAAAACCCGCCTACTGAAAGGTGAAAATGGGGAAAGCGAGAAATAAGGAAGGAACCGCAACAAAGACAGTAGCTGAAAAAAAATCGACGTGAATTAAAACACGCTGTCTAATATTATATTTTAATCCCGCTAACCGCTATTTTTTATGATCTTTCTGATAAGTGCCGTTGCTGCTTCGTGAACCAACGTTGAGGGTACCCTCTGGATATGCCCCTGAAGAGACCAAGGTAAGTGGTAGGTTATGATATGCGTGGCTTTTTTTTATGACACTGTCCACTTAAATAATCATCGAAACCGCTTCATCCCCTATCGGTGAATATTGATGCCATCAATTGGTGACTTGGTGGAATTTATCAGAAAATTTACGAACCCGATGGATTTCAACGAATTGCACCGATTAATATAAGAACTTGTGTGTTATCGATGACTTTACGAACTCGCCCTTGTTTATATGATTAAAGCAAAATATCAGCATAATTGCTAAGAATATAAATTTATATTATAAGCATGGCAACAGCATAAAAAATGTTTCTAAAGTACATAAAACCAAACATTACAAGTTACCTACTTCACGCTTAGCGGAAAATATTTGCTTGGCGTGAAACTGCAGTGTATTCATGTATGAAATTAGGCTGATTTTGTAATAAAATACTATATTAATCCCTGGACACTTTATTTCGAAAATAAAATATTTAAAAGTGCAAAAAACCTCTCAATAAAAAAAGTTGATTTTTATTCCTCGGTGAAATGAAGAATGTGTCGATCTTATCCCTATATTAATTATCTCATGATACAAACGACGATAATAAGATCTTATATTCAAAATTTAATAAGCGCCTGCCAGAAGTGTGAAAATATTTAAAAAATGTTAAATTTTAATTTTTTACTTTACTGTTTAGTAGGGTTGAGAGACGTACCGTATTTTTCGGGATTGTCCCGTTATTGAATGTTTTGTCTCGCGTCCGAGCAAGGTATTTACGGCACGCCATGTGTCTCGTTTTTAGAATACACAAATACAGCTGAAAAGTTATTACAATTTAAATTTCAAAAGTTTACTATAATAAAAAAGTTATCAACAAATTCATTTCATGCAAATTTTATGGTGTTTATAGGGTTAAAACAAAATATCAGCATAATTGCCATGAATATAAATTTTATTATAACAATGCCACCAGCATAAAAAAACGTTTTAAAAAGTACATAAGAACAAACATTACAAGTTACCTAGTTCATGATTAGCCAAAAATACTCGCTTGGCGTGAAACTGTAGTGTGTTGTGTTGTCTATGGTTCGCGCTCCTTTGAATACGGGAAAGTTCTGGCACTGACTGAAACAGATAGTTCGCGAAAGGTCGAAGGCCATATATAAGTGGCCGGACATCGCAATGGGAGTCAGTCCGAAGAAACAAGTTGTAGATATCTCGAGTTATTAACACGAAGTAAACAAGCCGATTTGATTAGTGAGTTATTAGTAAGTTTAAGTGGCGTTATTGTAGATTCAGTGTTGGAAAGAAACTCACATATTGTTTTTGACAGTTTTCTTTTTTGTTCTGAACCCGTAACAATACTATGTTAATACCGGGACACTTTTAAGTGCAAAAAACCTCGCAATAAAAAAAAAATTGTATTCCTCCATGAAATGAAGAATGTTTTACTGCTAGGTTCGACTACTATTCGGCGCGGATTGACTCAGCGCAGAACGACTCAGCAACTTAAGAAAATCGAACCACAATCTTTTTAAGAAATAATTTTTTGTCTCTATGCTATACCTTTCAGTTTTTCTTGTTGTAATTCAAAAGACTTTTTTTAGAAACTAGTCTGTCGATTAGGATCAATGTAGGTCTTTATATTGTATTTTTTTCTGCACAACTTCTTGCTATAAAATGTAATTTATTTCTAAAAGCAATAAATAAATTGAATTGAATTGAAGAAAGAATTTGTAAATTCACAGTTTATATGTCCTATTGCCTGCGAGGAAGCAAGTAATAATCTCATCCTAACATAAAAAAAAAATTAACATACTTTCCTGACCTCTTTCCCGAAATACTAGAGAATGTAAAACGTAACCGTTGTCAATTGATCGCCATCGTATCCTAACACCTACACAGTTAGGATACGTTGGCAATTAATTGACAACGGTTAGGTTTCACAATCTTTATTATTCCGGAGAAAAGCTCAAAAAAGTTATCTGACAAAATATACCTACTAACATAATATAAATCTATTAGCTAAGTTTACATTAAAAATGTCTCATTAAATAATTAACTTATTATCAAAATAAACCTGTGCCAGGTTTTTCGCGCCGAACTGAACCGCTCGCACCGAGTTGTACCCCGGTACTGAGTCAACCGCGCCGAATAGTACCTTTCCCCACTGCTATCCCTATATTAATTCTCATGATAAAAACGGCGGTAATTTAATAAAGACCCTAAATTCAAAATTGAAAATGCGCCTGCCAGATGTGTAAAAATATATTACACGAACCTTGCAAAAACTACCCTTTCCGATTTAGCAAAAACTTTCTTGTGATAAAGAGCCAGAATTTTTGGCAACTAGTTTTTTTTTATAGAAATCTGTGTTGGTCTTTAAGCCTACTGTTAAACAAAATTAATCTAGGCCTTTACACGCCTCTAACTCCTTTAAGATGAATTTTATGCCCCATGTTTATAGGATTTTTTTAAAATAATTTAAGGAGTATCATCATTCGACGACACCCTGTATATGTTTTTTCATTAATTGAAGAAAATATAGTTTAAATATAAATTTGGAAATTGCTAAATATTGTCAGGATAGAAAATAATGTCTTATTAACTAAATGGCAGAAGTTATGTTTATAACCAAGTGCACATTAACCCTAAACAATCTAAGGAAATGAACTTCTGTATATAGTTCAATTTTTATTAAAACGTGTAATAAACTGTATACAGAATAAAAACCATAAGCGATTGACCAGTCATCGATGATGTTTATATAGGAAACAAAACACATCTCAATCCTATCAATGACAAACGGTTTTTAATAAAAGCATCTCCAAAAGAGTTTAGCAGTTAGTTGTAAGCTGATAACGTAACGTCCCAGACGTACAAGTTAACAATGAAGACAAGTAGAAGTAGTCAGAAGTCGAGCGTATCTAGAGAATACACATTTTGTTAGCAAAATGTATTTATTCTTGATAGTAATTATAAGTATTGTTAAATAAAACCATAAAACCTAACTTAAACTCTGTTACGTCACGATAAAACCCCCTCGTGACAATATAATCAATATTTCAAACTACCTTTTTTAATCCACTGTCACATTAACCAATAAATGAATGTCAGACAACGCAAGAGTTGTCGCGTCATAAACTACGAGGGTGACACAATTGTGGATTTATAATTCCTGTTTTATAAAGAAATTAATAAAGCAAATAATCTAATCACTATAAAATAGAGTATACGTTATGTATAGATGGTAATGGCTGGATGATTATTTATGTTTCGGTGAGGACATTAATTAGATCCAGAGCGATACGCTTTCGGAAATTTATTGCCAATTATCATATGCGTGTGTCTAAAATAGTCAGGTAGAGAAACTACCACCGAAAATCAATTAATAAATAAATAAATAGTGAATAAATAAACGGTTTATTAACAGCAAAATACATAAACATTTTTCTGAAATTACATCACATCCGACCATTAAAACGGGCTGCGAATAAACCATATTACATCCACCCCCACTGTCTGGGGGTAATATTAAAATACTGGCAAGCCATACTAACCCCGAAATAATTTACTATTACCGTTCTAAGAAAGTTCTAACACTCCTTCTGCAACCAGTAATTTATATTGAAGATGTTTCAACTCTAAAATTTAAAACCGAGTTTTTGCAACTCTCGGATTAACCAGACTATGCTCTTATCATAAAATAGATCATCTAGTTTGAACATCGATTTTACGATGTCGTTAAATAAGGCACTTACTAGTCTCACTAGTCTATGCTAAATAATAAATTTAACTAATATAAACAGCTATTCAACAAAAGAACAAGTGTCGCAATCAAACGCACTTAAAAATTATATTTCTTTTTGTTCAGCTATGGGATTGTACTAAAAAGAATAACATTCCAGTTTTACAGAGATTTCAAAATAAAGTATTAAGTAACTTGCACCTTGGCACATTCATAATAGTAACCTTTATCGGGACTACAAAAAATTACACTAAAAGCCATAAAGATAGACTCCATCAACATGTGAACCTGGAAACGATTTAACTTCAAGACAATACTACGCTAGTTAAACCATACACAACTAAATTGTAAGTTAGATAGTTAGAGAAACGCGGGGAGAACTGTTAAGTCAACCCTAAGTTTAAATTTAACTTTTCTTATAAATTATGTTAAAGCAAAATTCCTTATTTACTAAATTGTAATGTAATAAACACAGTGTTTTGGACATATAAAAAAACTTTTGCTTGAAGAACAGTAACCTGCTCCTCGAACGAATAACTTTTCTGAACATCTGGTTTTTCCACGAATACTCCCGCCCCGGTGGTTTGCCTCGGTGACAGTTTAGATCGGGGATTCCTCTAATTGTAAGTTCTTCTGTGGCTAGATACCCAGTAGATTTCCCTCTTCCTCTCCATTGACCTGCGTCTCCTTAACGAAGATAAGTTCCCATTGCCTCCTTCTTGCTCTAAGTTTGTAGCGACGGCAGATCAGGATTGTATGAAGTACCAGGATCGGTGTAGTTCTCATTTGTCAGGTTGTCCCTCTACACATAAACCCATGCAGGCTTCTGAGTTTTAGGGATGTGGTGGTTTTATCCACTGCTGGTCACCAGACGATGGATCTACTAGCAACATTTGCCATTCAGGTGAATCCCCAGAAACTTTAACTGTAGTACTAAAGCTAGGCGTCTTTCGTACATAACGGGCGATCTAAAACCTTCAATTTTTCAGTTTTTGGTAAAAAGTATCATCTCTGTTTTACATGGGTAGAGAGAATTAATTTTCCTGAGACCAGTTCTATGATCCAAACACCTCGTTGCACTTCATTGCAGACTACGTTATGGCAGTGACCAATTACTTTCATCACCCCATCGTCTGCATAAGCATGTGCGTCGAATATATTTCCTAGCTAGCGCTTCAGTAGGAAGTCTATAATCAGGCACCAGTGAGGTAATAGGCAACTGCATTGTGGGCACCCTCCTGTAACCTTAATCAGGACTGTTGACCCTCTTAGCGTAGCTTGAATTGCTTATTGATTTAGTGAAGATCTTACCCATTCAACAACGGGGGTTTCTGCCCTCTTTTTTTTAAGGGTGGTCTGCACTTTAGCGTTCTGAAAGGCCCCTTCTATGTTAAAGAACACTTCGAGGGCGTATTACTTCAATTCAAAAGCCTTAGAGTCAGTTAACATGAACTCCATGTACGCGTGCTGAATTGTGTGAAATAATGGATTGTTTGGCAAGACTTTTCCTATAAGGTGTCAGTCATTCATCATAAAAGATGTTAGGGACTTATGACCCAGTAGGATATGGCTGCCATGTAGTCTCTTTGTCGTACCTTGAGGACGAAGACTACCGATGGCGTCCTACATGTTAAGAGTGATTATCCTAGCGCTATGCTCGCTGTCAAGATTCCTTTCATATACGGAAGGAGAACCCCGAGCCCTTTCTGCAGTAGCGTGTGGAACATCAGTACTTAAAAGCTGCCTTTTGTTACCATGTATAGCAGAAATTTACAAAAAAGCAACCGATCAATAGCATAAACCTTGGATTAAAACGAGAGGCACTTTCTCACATATTAATTTAATTAATTACTTAATCAAAGAACCAGACGACAAAGCACATTGCATGTTTTTGTTATCTTGATACGCAACGAACATGAGTATGTAACTTAAACCAAAATGCGGCTAACTTAAACCAAAATGCGGCATAGTGATCATAGTGAATTGGTAAATAACCATGTCAATGTCATAATTAATACGCAAGTATAAAAGTTTGGGAGTTTGTGCTGATTGGTTTTGTAGCTATCATTGTAAAATTTGTACAAAAGCAAATCTGGTTAATAAAATTGAAGACGTTTATTGTGATATTGAATTAGATCCATGTCAAATTAACTGTAATAATTGTAAAAATAAAATTAATCGTATCACAGAAACTAAATATCTCGATATTTATATCGGCAAATTAAAAATTAAGATTAATTTCTAAAATAGTAAACACTCATCTAGCTAAAATTTTCTATTTTGCTCTTTTTCAGTCTGTATTTTCATATAGAATAATTGACTGGGGGGGTATGTATGACAATCACCTAAAAAGCTATTTTCACTTCAAAAATATGCTTTAAAAATTATATTTAATATATAATAATAATTTACCATTAAAATTCCTATTTTTAAAATCAGCTGCAATTTTATGTAAAAAACCCACAACTTATACTAAAAACTCAACATACTCATAATACAAGAGCTAAACAAAAAAAAGATTATCAAGTAATAAGATATAGGCTTACACTTACACACAGACAAAGTATAAACATAGGATCTAAAATTATAAATATGCTACCTGAAAAAATAAAAGAACTAAATATAAACAACTTTAAATCAAAACTAAAATTTTATTTGATAGAAAATAATGACACTTTTAAAAATATACTATAAACATAAGCCAGTGCTGGATTACAGATATACATACAAAATATTAATATTAATAAAAATTTTGAATAAAAACCTCTTCAATATTAACATAATAGATAAAAATAAGGTTAATAAATATATCAAGACGAATTAACCTACTTTATTTTATATATTTTCATTCGTAAATTAAATAAGCAAATAATAAGTGTATTAATAATGTTCATATATCAAAGATGATAGTACAACTAGTGTATCATCATAAACAACAAGTGAAATTAAAGAAGTATCATTTTAAGTAAATAGGTTAGGTTAATTGGAATACTAGATATTAAGCACATATTAACTAATAAGTAGTTAAGTTATTTTATAAAATGATAAAAAATAGTAAGAGATAAGAATTCAAAAATTGTAATATTTCCGTTATTGATTAGTAAGAGATATCTATATACCACAAAACAAATTTGTAATTTAAAGTGGTATTTCTAGCTTTAGATGTTTGTAATGTATACAATGTAATGATATGACAATTGTAAAGGTTTTGTACATTTTGGAATAATAAAACATTTAATCTAAAAAAATCTAAAATCTTGAGATTAAGTCTTACTTTGTTTGTTCTTCTACCGTATACTGGACAAGCCTAACTGTTTGTATGCTTATAACACAAACCACTGAACAAAATGTTAATTTCCAGATAACGAAATTCAAATTGGCTCTTTACAAGCCCACCGCGCGTCCCAATGGCAACATAGTCGTGTGTATTGTTTTAGTTAGTTCAAGTGTCTGAACGAAATTGTTAATATACTGATAAAACCGTACTATGTATGTTAAAATATTATAACACTTATTCAGATCGAAATATAATTAACAAATATAAAGATCCAATTAGACCAGGCAAAAATTTAGGATTTCCAAATTTTGTTCACATATGCAGTGTCCTTCCACGGTTCCAAGAACCTACTTCGTTAAGTTTTTCGTCAACTTTTGTGTGGCGCAGAGGCGATTTACTGATATACGAGATTCGTACAAAGATAAGTTTCTTATTTATTATATTTATTTAGAACCGGGACCACCCTGCATAAACTGCCACATTTTTTAAAAGCCCTTTAAATTTCTAATAAAATGATGTATTATATTATTTGCGATTTTTTTTTGTTTTTTAATTCTTAAAAGCAGAAAACAAATAATACCGTTTACCACAAAAAGTTTTTAGGATCCCTCTATAATTAAAAAATTATATAGAAGTAAAATATACTACAGGGGAAACACGATATGTTTTTATGCTGACAGGAACAGATGAAAATCGCATTTTCTTGAACATATTGTATTGATTGTTGTGGTACTTTATTTCAATTTTGTTTTTTTTACCTCATAACATTGCCATTTCTTCAGAAGATTTTATCTGGTAATATTTTTTTCATTTACCGTATACAGTCGAACCTCTATAACTCGAACCTGAAGGGACAACCAAAACAGTTCGAGTTATGGAGAGTTCGAGTTATAGAAACTCGAGTTACATAGGTTAAAATACATGTAAAAACTGCAGGGACCGCTTAAAAGGTTCGAGTTATAGAGGGGTTCGAGTTATAGAGGTTCGAGTTAGAGAGGTTCGACTGTATTTCAAAATAAAAAAATATCACACTTGTGTATCTGCGCGATGGCGCTCAATATGAAATTATTTATTCTATCAGGCCATGTTTTTTAAATAAGAATACCTTTTTACCATTTCTAACGTTTCAAAAATAACAATCAAGCTCCCGATCGGGATACATTTATGAAATTTGGTACAATTAACAGAAATATTATGGTGACGAGTACTTATATGATTACCTGAAATTTTGCGCATATGTCAAAATATCGCCACTAAAGTAAGTAAGTAAAGTGGCCAAAATCGACGCTTTTTTTAATACTTACTACAATGTAGCCAAACGCTGAACTTAAAAAAATATGAACAATGTTCATCTTCTGCCATTTTTTGATTATGCTAGGGCTAAATCAACCTTTAAAAATTAGAAATTCAGAGTCTTCCAGTTGATGATTATTTTCCCGTTAAACGTTTTGTTTAGTAATTTAACTTTACCCCTTTATGAATTTCTTTTAAATTTCAAAATGTTTTGCTTAGATTAAAGTTTTACTATAACCCATGGAGATGTGGGGATTGAGACAATTAGCCGCGGCCGATTCCCGCGGGGACAATTCACTGCTGGTTAATTTGCCGTGATAAGTTTTGTTTAATTTTAAATTCTAATGTTTCGTGTATAGTAAACATTTAAAAATATATATATATATTTTTTCTAAACACAAAACATTAAAATAAAAATTACACAAAAATTCTGTCCCCGTGGTGAATCGGCCGCGGCAAATTGTCTCATTCCCTCTACTTTATTGTTATTTCAAACGATTTCTGGATCTTACCAACATAAATTGACGAGACGACAACATTTGTGCCTTTTTAATTTTAATATCGGTAGCTTTTTGTGTCATCACAACTTATCAACCTACATGTATGAAAGGAAAGATGTACGATTTGGCTAAAAGAATGTGAGACCCAAAATTATTAATGGGTGTAAATTTTTAGTTAGTTATCTAGTTATCTACCTACACTACCTATTATTTTAGTGCAGAATAAAAGATACCGACGTAAGTAAGAATAGTAACTAAAAATTTTAGATTTCCCAGTATAATTTTCAAAACTTGATTCGAAGAAAAACATTTTGAAATATAAAGAAATTCATAAAGGTGTAAAGTTAAACGAGTAAACAAAAAGTTTACGGGTAAATAATCCTCAACTGCGTTTCTGATTTTTAAGGCTTGATTCAGCACAAGCATATATAAAAAATGAAAGAAGACGAGCATGTT
Source organism: Aspidapion aeneum (assembly GCA_963576565.1). Classification (NCBI taxonomy): domain Eukaryota; kingdom Metazoa; phylum Arthropoda; class Insecta; order Coleoptera; family Brentidae; genus Aspidapion; species Aspidapion aeneum. The sequence continues at coordinate 59,311,963 of OY755038.1, forward strand.
CATATTTTGTTAAGTACGGCGGGCACAGCTACATTGTATACAGGGTGTTTCCTAATTGAATGTCAATATTTATGGGGGTGATTTTTGGGTCAATTTTAAGAAAAAAACTTATGTCCTAAACGTCTTACCTTTTGAGATAAAGGGTACATGATGATATTGTCATATTAACGATATTGTTATGATCATGCAGAGAAACGGTTTTTCCTTTTTTAACCGAAAACCGTGCATCGGATTGAAAAAAATTGAGTAATCAACTTTGGTTAGAAATGATTGGGGATTTCAAAAATAATTTATTTTTATTTCAAGAAAAATCAGTGGCGTGCCATCAATGTCTGCCAAAATAAGCAGGTCAAATTACGTACGAACGCCACTGATGGAAATTAAAAAAAACTGATACATTAAAAATGCCTCTTGATTCATAGTACATGTATGACAAATTTCATTAAAATATCTGAAGTAGTATTGTAGATATTAATATAAAATGATTTATTTTTGAAAACTTTACGACCCTGTATCTCAAAAGGTTAGACGTTTATGACATATGTTCATATGAAGTTTTTTTCTTAAAATGGGCCCAAAAATCACCCCCATAAATATTGAAATTCAATTAGGAAACACCCTGTACAGTATTAAAAAAAAAACGTCGATGTTGGCATCTTTATAAGAAACAATGGCAATATTTTGACATGTGTGCAAAATTTCAGGTAATTATATAAGCTTGCTTGTCAATAATAATATTTCTGTTAATTGTACCAAATTTCATAAATGTATCCCGATCGGGAGCTTGATTGATATTTTTAAAACCTTGAAAATTTGATTAATCCGACTTCATGCAATATCTTCAAGAAAATGCGATTTCGCTCTATTTTTGTCAGCATAAAAACTTATAGTGTTCCCCTGTGGCATATTTTAGTTTTTTTATGATTTTTACCTTCCTAGCCCGCGCAGCAATTGCTAGAAAAGGTATTACTTTCGAGGAAAAACCTTTTTTTGAGATAACGCCGAAAATGTGTTATTTGAGTGTATTTTGACCTACCTCGATTTTCATAAAATTTTCAGGTAAAATAGTGTTCGACACTCCAACGAGCTGATTAGATTAACAGAAAAGTTAACTTAAAACTTAACGTACAATTATTTGAAAATCCTAATTTCTTTCCTGGTCTAAATACGAAATTAAAGAAATAATCCATATAGAGGGACCTAATAGTTAAATAAAACAGGCTTGGTCTTTCTCTTTTTTCTTTGTTTAAAGTAACTTACATGCTTCGATTGCATAAGCAATATTCTTCCGACAGGGTTGCGCTCTTGATGGAGTAATATCAGCATAGTCGAAGTTTGTACATATAGTTACTGAAAAGTAGACTATAACATATGTACATGTTAAACATCTAAAGAGACATGTGGCCGCGGTTAGGCTAACATCACTATATCTTATTACTAAAATAAAAATGTATTTAAGTTCAACATCCCCATATCAGGGTGCTTATTCTGTAAAGTCTCTACCGGAAGTAAATGTTTATATCAATCCACAGCTACCATTGATGGAAATAAGATATCTGACATTAATTTGATAGTAATGACATATTTTTGTGACTATTTTAATAGAAATTTCGTTTAAAAATTCGCCTATTATAAAGCAGGAGAGCAGTTTTGTCAAATGTTCACCCAAAAATTATCTCTTCCGCATTAGTTTAAAGTGAGATACTATAAACTGTCCAATGGTAAGCGTGGATTGATAAGAACATTTACTCCCGGGAGAGATTTTACAGAATAAGCTCCCAGGAGGGATCTCATTTCCTACTCAAAATCCTTGGACCAGTACAAACAAAGGCTGGTTACTGGTGGATACGGATGAATTATGACTTAGACCAGCTAATAGATGGCGCAAACATCGTGAGGTTTGTACAGAGAATGGATGAGACAAAAACACAAAGAAAAGTAATGAACCAGAGATCTGCAGGGGGTTTATTCTTTAAATGCTCCCTAGTAAGTAAATCATCTCTTAAATTCACGGTTACCATTGGTCAATATCAGTTATATGACATAAATTTAATAGTATTGACATTTTTGGTGAATATTTTCAATAATAAATTTCACTTCAAAGTTCTCCTGTTGCAAAGCAGAAGAGCAGGTTATATCAAATGTTCTCTTGAAAACGATCCCTTCCGCGTCTATATAAACTGACTAATGGTAACGGTGAATTGAAGAGAAAATTTACTCCTAGGGGAGCATTTACAGAATAAACCCCCTGAAATAAGGAGTGTAAGGGGAGGCCACGAAAAAGGTGGATAGACGATGTTGAAAATTATATCAAGGATATTGAAATACGAAGGTGGCGAAGAAGGGCAGAATGGTTGGCTTTGGTTAACTGGGCTAAAAGCAACTACGGTTGCTCTTCTCTGGTTGTAATGCCACTTGAAAAAGAAGAGGTATATGTGAGAAAATCTTGGCATACAAGCAACTGGAGAAATGTGTATCTAAGCACAAAATAACTAGTTATACTAAGTTTTCCTGTGATCTAGTCACAGTTTAGATACCTATAATATCTGTAAGTGTAGGTGTCTGAAAGATTCTTGGAGAACTGGTCAGATGCGCTGTGCACGTGTTCTTTGTTTATGTTAAAACCAATTCCAGTTAGCACTTAGAACAGATGATGCCCTATTTCCTTAGCGCTGACCAGGTGCACTGGAGCGTCCAGGACAAACTTAACGTTGGGACAAAAACTGGGTTTGATATGCCTTGATATATTATTAACCATTAATTGCTCAACTGGGGAAAAAATCACATAGTCGGTGACGTCGCCGGCGCCGTCCCAATAGACCAATATGCCAGTATGTGTTTGAACTGAGATTCCAACTACCATTTAAATCACAAATTTAGCATACTAAGTATTCAAAGAAACTGCCAATATTTTTAAAATATTTTTTTACAGAAAAATACTACGTGAACATTATATAAGTAAAAAATTTACAAAATCAAAATAGTCACAATTTGTTGTCAATTCTAAACGGTTAAAGCTGGAGTAATAAAATTTGGCACGCATATTGACACCAAATAAGTAATGATTTTATGACTGTCATAAAAAATTATGCGTAAGCTCTGAAGCCCGGTGCCAACCTGGGACTTTTTCGTGCGTGCCCGTGCACGCATCACATGACTGTCATAACATTTCATATTGAGATCATGTGACGCGTGAGCGGGCACCCACGAGGAAGTCGTAGGTGGGAACCGGGTGTTCAGGGGCATAAGGGGTAATGTATTTTAGATTAAATCTAATATCTCCGAGAAACATTCCCATTAATGATTTCAGCCAAATTTATCTCACGTGGTACTACAGTTATGAATTCTTCCTGAAGTCGTGGCTGTCCAGACCCTACATCACCACTAGAGGGTTAAATCCATTAAGTTTATACCTACATATCATCTTACTATTGTTTTGGTTTGAAGCAGTCGCAGTCGTGAAGTCTTTTGGAAAGTGGCAAGTGCATTCATAAAATGTTTACTTATTTTGTTGTAGCTAATTTTAGAGTAGGTTTTAACATCTTTGACAAAATCAAAGCATTCACGACATTTAGTTTTAAAATTAAAGTGCTTTTCCTTTTAGATTCCACAATAAAATATAAAGGTAGGGGACGGACGCCGGACGGTGGGGCATTGTGGCCACTTTAAGAAAAAATGTTTTATAACGTTCTTTGTATACATATTATTTTTTAACGATTTTGTAGGTACTTAAATGAATATCAGGGAATAACATATTATTACAGTTTGAAGAATATTAATTTAATGAATTAACAAGAATATTAATTTTTTTACTAAAACTTTAATTTGTTAGTTTCGAAAAATTTGAACTGAAATCTATTACATTTATATTATAACAAATCAAATTTAAGACAAGTTGACCCCAAGCTTTAAGCATGTGACCCATATAGAGCTGCAACCCTGCATATTGCGTACTAGACGAATTTGTTTCAGCGCCATCTGCCCCTCAATATTGCAAAGCTCGCTGGTTGCACCTCTATATGGGTCATATACTCAAAGCCCGGAGTGATTGATGTGATATGACCAGTTTGTGTAGTATTCTGTTTCAACTTAAAATTTGCATAACAATAGGCCAATGCGAGTACCAGGCGCACAACATTTTAAACAACATGCTGTTTTTGCTTCAAAGGCACAGTTGAAATAAACATATCGAGCGAGGCAACTTTGAATAGTTGTTTTTGACCTATAGTACTCCTTTTTGTTTAAACAAGGGCAATTATAATAATTAACTATCAGCATTTAAATGACAACCCGTGATGATGCAAAAAATCGATCTATACTATTACATTTAAAGATAACAATAACAAACCAAATTCAATACGAGTTGACCCGAAATGACGATTGATGTGATACGACCAGTTTGTGTAGTAGGTATCTTGTTCTTGTTTTTAATTTAATTTCCCTTGCAGTTGGTTAAGGCGAGTGCAGGCGCACAACGTTTTTTTTTGTAGCCAAAAGTTGGGAATTGAAATCAAGCAAAATTAAATATGTTGTCAGTGTTGTTAAAGCTTTAACTTTACCAATTATTCAAAGGCCCCTAATAGCTATTTGTTGTATTTGGTGTAGAAACAGTTTTTAAAGTACATGTCTTTTTTTTGCAACCGTCTGAAACACCTCTATTTTATTCCGTAGAAAAATAATGAATACTACTGTAGTCCTTCGCAAGTGTTTATAGAAATTAAAGTTTTATTCTTATTATTATAAAACCATAAAGAAAATTAATAATATTTAGATCGTTTGTGAATTTTTTTGCCTACTTAAACCAGACGTTAGAATCTGATTACAAAACATGTGCATTTGATTCATTGGTATCTACTTAATTGGATAAAATAAATATACATATATAAATAACAACATTCTAAAAGACAAATGAATGTGATAGCTTTCGGACAATTATTACACATCTGTTTCAGACAATTACTTACATAAGCAGATAACTGATAAAACAGAGAAGATGTGGACTACAATAGTTTAATTTCGACAAATAGTGAACAAAATACAAAATTATAATAATAAGTTAAGAACCCCTATCGTTTTTTATTAAATTATTTATTTTTTCTTTATCTGTTAGGTAGCTGTATAATAAGTGGGATCTTAATTTCGAAACGCTTTATGGTTTCGTTATTGGATATAAAACTTCCTAAGAGTACTTTTTGCTAGATAATGGATTGCCCGGTTTTTGCTTTTGCGCGTTATTTTTGTTGTGCAGTTCTCGTACTTGCGCAGTAAAAACCTTGCGTGGTATTTTTACCGCGTTAATAGACTGCGCGGTTTATTATCATACGCAGTTAAAATCTAGCGGTGTTTTGGGCTACACAGTTTATTATTTTGCGCAGTATTTATTTGCGCTGTATTTTTGTTGCGCGGTTTTTGTACGTAGGTGGTAGAAACCTTGCGCGAGAGAGAAACTTTAGTCCCGTCTTAATCGGAGGGAGGACCTCACCTACAGAAAAAGGACAAGAAGAGTCAACGAGGGATGAAACACCACATGCTTTGAGGGGAAGCAATAAAGGCGCACATTTAATCTTTTTTGTGCTACTACTATCTAATTATTAAATATATTTTTAAATTTTATTTAAAACCCAATATTTTTCTTACCCTAAGGTAGTAGGTAATATTTACACCGGCACATCAAATAAAATATTGATCTGTATATTTGATCAAACCTGCTTATCCAGGGTTCTTATTATATTAAAACGTTGCAATTTTTCGCGCAGACACAAAAAGATGCGAAAATCGCAAAAAGTTGCTGTTTAAAAAATATAGACATTTTTTGACTGATGTCAACGAAGCTTTATAAAGTAGCTCCTTGAATTAAATTTATTTGTTTTTCTTTGCAATTTATTCGAAACTTTGAGGGTCTGCGAACAAAATAACCCCAGTACATGGATTCGGTGCATCGAGATATTGAGACCGCTTTTTTTGTTTTATTTGCCTAAGTCAAGTTTTTCCTCTGTGCGCTTATTTCCTCGATTAAGCAAATCAACAAAAATATAATGTTTTTAGCCTTTAATTTATCTGTAGTACCTAGCTGCGTTTATACTTTAAATTTTTTTCGAGTTTTGAGGGGGGTGGGGGGGGTGGGTACCTCCTTTACCCCCCATGTTTTATTATTCGTATTTTCTTTATATTTTTATCATAGACTTCTTTGACGCAGTTTTTATTCAAAATTACAATTTAAAATTTAAAAATATTAAAATTTTAATAAAATACTAAGAATAAAAAATAAACAATAATAAAACAGAGAGTGTAGTATAGACTGATTTTAAAACTCGAATAAAAAAAGAGTTATTCTATAAGAAAAAAATTGTGTGTGCTTAAGACCACACGGCAGAAGTGTAAACTTCAACAAGGCGAAATTAATAATACTGGCCTTCATCTGCATCATCATATCGCTCGCTAAATGTTCCTCTCACAGTTAGTCGACTCGAGCCGACTTCACCCGAATGAGCGTTATATAGCCAAGCCTGATGGCTCAGTTCAATTCAGTACCCACAAAAACTGCTAAACGCGCCTAAAGAAGTTTACACTTCAGAAATATAACTTTAAATAAAACTACAAACGACAAGTAAAATTAAAGAAAGAAAAATAATAAAAAGTTTGTCTTCAGCGGGGACTTGAACCCGGAATCTCTTGCTGCTATGAACGCAAACGCTCTCCCATTAAGCCACCAAAGACCATACATAAATTTTCGGAAAACTTCTGCTCATGTATGCAGCGGCGTAGCGTGGGGGGGGGGCGCGGGGGGTTCGTCGCCCCCCCCCCCCCGCCCCGAGGGTAGTGGCGCCCCATTGGTGGTCGAAGCGCCCCCAGCTCTATGAAGTCGGGCGGGCCAGTTGAGTGGTCGCCAAAGGAAACTAACGACATGAAAACATTGTTTTTTTTTTTTTTGGTCGCCAAATTTTTTTTCAGTTTTCAGAGGCGCCCTTTTTAGCGGTCGCCCCCCCCGCCCTTTCGGGCACGCTACGCCGCTGCATGTATGTGTGTGGTGTCTCAATATAAAAACGAGAAACTCTCAGTGTATTAACTCGACCAAGTCATTCAACTGACTTCTATAACTCTTCTTTCCCACAAAAAATTTAACCTTGTGATATATCTCAAAAAGTAAAAGTGACAGATAAAATTTAGACAATTGCATTAGGCTTTAAAAAGCCTACAAACAAGTCAATTACAGATTAAGAAATAAAAAAGTAACAGGCTCCAATCCAAAATGCACACTTTTCAAACAGCCCCCGTATCGCGAAAACGGATTGATTAATCAAAATATGGTCTTTACCAAAAATCTTATCTTAAAATTTGAGGCTCGCAGTGGGGGTTAGTTTTTCCTTATCTCTCTTAGAAGTACCCTTTTCCATTAAAACGTGTTTAATTTGAATCACCCTGTACTTTTGAATTCTATACTTCATCACTTGCGACTTCTCGATTTAATATTGAAGTGGAACAGGGTGGATATCATCGAGATCTATCTTGATGGTGGATATAGATTTAAACTTAATATTTACTATCGTTATATTTTATTTATGTTAAAATGTGTTTTTAAATAAAACAAATTTGCGCACAAACTTCCCACATAGCACAAAAATCACATCAACGTTAAATTAACTTGAACAAAATTAATTAAGTTATTTTTTACTAGAAAACAACAATGTAATATTTTTTTGTTAAATCTACATGCTTAAAGATAACTTAAAAACAAGCTATAAAAATTTAATTTTTGCTGAAGTTTCTAGTGCTGTGTATATAACGTCTTTTTTACCCTCGTTATTTTCATGTGCCAAATTCACACTTGAAAAGTCCTCCACAACATGTTCTAAAACGCTATTAGATTAAGGCTTCTCAAACCTACTAACTGTTTGCTAATTTTTTTTCACGTTTTTTCTCTATATGTTTTTTCTCTATATGTTTTCTGATTAAAATAGGCGCGAAAGCCTGCTCTAAAAGCCCTCTAGATCAAGACTTTTTAAAAGAAATAACTTTCTGCGTCTTTTTTTGTAACTTTTTTTTTAATAACTTTTTTTAAACTTAAAAGTGACGCGAAACGAAGTTCTAGAAGTTTAGTAGTATAAGACTACATTCAAGACCATTTTAAAAGATGCCGCTCAAGGCAAGACAAAATCTCTATACATATATTATGTTTCTACAAAACACTTTGAAACCACAGTGGCAAAGGTGTGCGTGAAAGGAACCTTGTGGGGCTGGACTTTGCCAAAAATTTTAACCAATCCCATCAAATTACGAAATAATCCTAAAACTCCAGGGCCGGTTTTTAAACCCGACAATCTGCATAAAAAAACCCATGTAAAAGCTCTATTTTAATTCCGGAAGTATTCCTTTTAATTGTCTAACGAAAATATGATTCCCTTTATAACACGAAAAAAGATACGAAATATAAAAATACTTCATGTGGGCAAAGATCTAAGTCATCCAGGTCAACCAGTCTTGCTAAACGAATAACCCTTTGGGACGCCGGCGGTCGCTTGGCTTTCTTGAAATCATGTGTGTGTAAAAATGCAAGTTTAATAAAATGCATTTGAATAATCTAATAAAATATATCAATTGATGGATAAATTTCTTTTAGTGCAGGCACTGTAGGTAGTTTGAGTATGCAAAATATGCAGTTTGACAATGGATTCTAGCTGACAAAAGGTCACAAATTAACGATCTGGATGTTGCCAAGCCAGGTTTTGGTCCATTTTTTTTTATTCCCCCTTTTCATATAGTCGTGTTCGAATTTCTGAAAACTTAACTAAGTTGACGCCTTAAAGCCATAATGACAGAGAAATGAATCAAAATTGTGTAAAATCCAACCTAAAAATAAAATTATATTAGTTTGTTAAATTTTAGCTGCAAGAACTCCCAAAAACCCCTTAGACCCCCCAAAACCTGACATTTTGAGGTTTTCTTCAAATTTTCTCCAAAACTAAGGTTCTTAGGAAAAAATATGTTATTACCTTTATTATAGACAATAAAATTTCCTTTTCACTGATGTATTAGTCAGTGGGATACGACCAATGAGAAACTCTTCAGCGGCGTCCGTTTATTGAGGTGATGTAAAAAAATTAAAAAAAGAAACATGTTTATTACATGATTTACTCGCTTTTCTTACAAACTAAGCTCTTTAATATAAATTGTGTTCTATATTCGATTGTAGACAATAAATGTCCTTTAAAATGATCTATAACAAGGCCAGATTTTTTTATTTATAACAATTTAGGGTCGTACGTAAATTACATCAATTTTAAAAAATCATTAAACTTACCAAATTTTTTAACAAGTCTCGTCCAATTTTTTGAAAAACTAAGCTTTCTGGGAAAACAAATTATTTTATACTTTATTGTAGAAAATGAAATTTCCTTTTTAAAAATGTATAAGTTAGTGCGGTGAGACTAATACGAAACTTTCCAGCGGCGTGCGTTTATTGAGAAAATGTAAAAAAAATAAAAAAACCACATGTTTGTCACATGTTTTACCCGATTATCTTAAAAAGCAGGTACTCTGTCAAAAATTATCTTCTATAATCGATTGTAGACAATGAAATTTTCTTTGAAATGCTGTATCACAAAGGAAAATTTAGCTGTTAATTAAAATTTCACAGGCGTCCGTAAATAGAATCAATTTTTACAGATCAACAAACAAATTAATTTTGTTACAGGTTTTATCCGATTTGCTCAAAAACTAAGCTCAATTGGAAAAAATGTATTCTAAACTTTATTGTAAAAAATAAAATTTCTTTTTTATCGATATCTAAGTCAGTGAGGTTTGGTTAATGACAAACTCTCCAGCAACGTTCGTATATAAGGGTCAAATAAAACAAAAAAAATAAAATCATTTTTGCCACATGCTTTAACCGATTTTCCAAAAAAAAAACAAGCTTTTTAGAAGAAATATGCCTCATAGCTGATTGTAGAAAATCAAATTTTATTTTAAATGATGTATAGCACGGTAAGAGTAATTTCATTTTTAAAACTTCAGGGGCGTCCGTAAATAAAATAAATTTTTAAAAATTACTAAATGAAGCGTACCACACTATAGCCGCCATCTCCCTCACATCCCTCCTCCACAATAAAAAGATAAAACTCCCTCCGAAAAAAGATTCTAGGTACGTAGCTTCAGCTAAGCTGTAGCAGCAAAGGTGATCCCTCCGCACCTTTTCTCCACATCCTGCGCCATAGTTTTGTAGGGAAGATTAGATGGATGAGGGGGGGATGGCCTAGTACCGCCACTTATTTAAATTTTAAGTATCTTCAACAAAATCGAACCAAAATTAATTTGTTTGTTGATTTTTAAACATTGATTTAATTTACGGACGTCCCCAAAGTTTTAAAAATTTAATTTTTCTTACCTTGTTATACATCGTTTAAAACGATATTTTCTACAATCAAGTAAAAAGACTTTTTTGATAAAGGGCTTGGTTTTTTGGAAAAGCGGGTAAAACTTGTAACAAAAATGTTTTTATTTATTTATTTTTTAAATGACTCCCATTTACGGACGTCACTGGAGAGTTTGTCATCAATTAAACTTTCCTGATTTACACATCGTTAAAAAGGAAATTTTATTTTCTACAACAAAGTATAGAACAGTTTTTTTTAGTTGAGCTTAGTTTTTGAGAAAATTGGATAAAACCTGTAAAAAAATTAATTTGTTTGATGATTTGTAAAAATTGATTTTATTTACGGACGCCTGTGAAGAAGGAAATTTTATTGCCTATAATCGACTATATAACAGGATTTTTAAAAGAGGGCTTGGTTTTCAAGCTAATCGGGTAAAACACGTGACAAACATGTCGTTTTTTAATTTTTTCTGAAAAAACAGACGCTGCTGGAGAGTTTGCTATTAGTCTGATTACACTGACTTATACATTTTTATAAAGGGAATTTCATTTTCTACAAGAAAGTGTAAAATAATTTCTTTCACAAAAAGCTAAGTTTTTGAGAAAATTGGATAAAACTTGTAAAAAATTGGTTCAGTTTCAAATTGATATAACATATGGAAGACCCCAAATTGTTACAAATAAAACAAATCATGCCTTGTTATACATCATTTAAAAGGAAATATAGTCATATAGTCTACAATCGACTATAGGACACAATTTTTGATAAAAAGCTTGATTTTTAAAAAATGGGGTGTAACATGTAATAAATAATTTCTTTTTTTAATTTGTTTACATTATTTCAATAAACGGAGACAATGACACTGGAGAGTGTCATTGGTCCTACCTAAAAGTTTCACGTTTTGGAGGTTCTGGGGGGTTTTCGCAGCAAAAATTAAAAAAAACTAATATAATTTTATTTTTAGAATAGATTTCACACATTTTTGATGCATTTCTGTGTCATTGTGGTTTTAGGGCGTCAACTTAATTAAATTTTCAGAAATTCGAACACGATTATACGAGGAGGGAGGAGGAGGGATAAAAAAAATTGGACCAAAATCTGGCTTGGCAACATCCAGATCGTTAATCTATGACCTATTGTCAGCTAGAATCCATTGTCAAATTAAGTTCCTCATATTTTGTATATTCAACTACCTACAGCGCCTGCACTATTTCAACTATTTTATTTTTACGATAAAGACAAAAACAAATTTCCACTCTAATAATAAATACTATTTATTTTGTAATAAACTATATAATAGACTTATTATATTTAAATAAAATAGTAGTTTACCGAACAGGTGCGGAAAGTGCCAGTTTTCCGCACGCGATTGCTCGCCCAGCAATTAAGTACGGAAAAGTCACTTCTCGTGCGTGTTAGGAAGATACACTGTTTTCCACAGTGGGCCAGTCATTAAAGCGAAAAAGGTGTGGTCGCGATTTTGACATATGTTATTTACATTGGAGTGCTAAAAAAATTTGGGATTTCGGCCTTGCGAGGGCGGCTTTCCCTGCCATCTTGGATTTAGTGTGCACGAAAAAGTTTTTTTTAAAAATTACTTGGACCTTGTACATTTTAGAAAAAAAAGTTTTCGACAATAAAAATTCCTACAAAAACGGTTTTCATGTTTTTTGTCAGACGAATGGTTTTCAAGTTATGACGCTAAACATTTCGCCGTCATTTTGAATTTTAACCAATTTTTCTATTTAGTGTAATAACATAGAATAAAGACAAACTAATAGCCTATAAAATGAGTCACTGAGTTATCTGTGTAGTACCCTTGCTGAGATACAAACCCTGAAGTTTTAGCAGTACACCCGTTTCCTTTGTATTTCCATTCTATATGCAAAATAAACAAAAATTATTCAGTTTTATGTCATTTTCTCAAAATGTAAGCATTTTTAGAGCCTAGGTCCGCCACTGGACTCCTCAGGACAAATGAATTGCTTATTGGACTTTTGGACACAAAATATAGTTTTGTATACAATATTTAAAAAACCTAACCTAACCTAACTTTTTGCTTTATAACCGATCTAAATGTAAATCTAAATGTTCATTTAAATCTAAATCTAAATATAAAACTAAATCGAAATCTAAACCCACAGCCAAATCCAAATGTAAATCTATCTCTATATTGTCACAACCTGTAGGGGAGAGCGGGGCAGTTAACGAACTCAATTTAACGCAAAATTTATAAATGGCTACGAGTTTATTACTGTGCTGGTAGAACTCTGTAAAGTCAAAGTTTTATGGGTTAAAGATAGATGGAGCACGTAAGAATAATTATAGTACATTGGCTCATAACCTATAATTCGAGTGGTCGCTTATAAAATTTTATGCCGAAAAATAAGCTTTTGCGAAAAAAAGGGAAGAATAATATTTGTTAGTAACTCGGAAAATATTTATTTTATTTTCAATATAAGAACATCTTTGGTCGTTTTTTGTTTTTATCTTTTATTTTTTACTAAAAAATTTTACCTGGGGGCAAGATGACGAATAAAAATAAGCTTGAAAAAAAACTTGGAAAAAATTTGAACAAGAAAATAAAAAGAAAAATCATGGCAAAGTCTTAAAAGTTAAAAAGAAAGTTTTTAATGATTTTAACCAAAACCTATCACAAACAAAAAAAAAACAACGAAAATATTTTTGTTTAGGGTACCAGGAACCATGAATTGAACCTCCAATAGCGGACTTGATTAAATATGGAAGGTGCGAGGGTTCGGGGCATGAGGCGTACACCTCATATGAAAAGATGGGAACATACATTTATGACCTATGCGCCTAGTCGTCATCTAACCCCAATAGGCTCGTCAAGTTACCCCGTGGGGCAAGATGACAAAAATGCATTTTTTACGTTTTTTGTTGTGTACATTTTTAAGGTTTAAATTTTTGTGTATTTTTTTTTAATTCGTTTGTAAACCAAAACATCTATCTTACATTTAAACGAAGTTTTTTAGTCAAAACCGGATTCGGGTATTTTCTAGGAAGCTTTAATCCTTAACATCATAATCTTGCCCTCTTCTCCCCTACATAGTGAGGGATATACAAAAATATTATGGCTGTTAAAGACGTCATAATTAACCAAATATTATGCTGATTGTTCCAGTATAAAAAATCACCCTGTAATTACAAACCTGACCTCACTGGCTCGGTATGTAAATTTATTGCTTGTGCAATATTAATCTAGTTTTCACTCTTATATAACATACTATTATATGGCCATTTATTTTTACTGGTCATTCCCTGATGGCAACTGGTCATTTAATGATTTTTTGTGCAATTTGCCCTAAAAATGGTTAAGTCTTTTAAACTTAGATATATTAATTTATTTACAAGAGAGTTATAAAAGAATAAACACATTTTCCAACCGCCATTTTAATTTTCTTTCAAAATGAAAACGTTTTTTTGACATTTTAAAATGACTTTCTCCTTAAGTGGTGATTCACTGGTCGATTCGTTCTATTAAAAAGCCAGCCTATAACAACAGTAGTGTAGTTGTGGAGGTTCTATACCAAATGGTAACTATGCCATCCACTTCTCCGAAGTGGATGACCTGTTGCTGACGAAGTGAACTTGCTCTGACCTTTGGCCTAAAAGAAGTGTTCAAGAAGTTGTCAGCAATGACATCACAACCAGAGGCTGTTGAAAGGCCCTATTGGTCAATGAGTTAGGTGCCAGCGAGAGAGTAGGTAAAATGGGGTGTTTTTTTAGTAAGCTAGCTACTTCACTAGCTTCGCCTGGTCTAGGTAAAGCTTAGCTGTTGAAAGGCCCTATTGGTCAATGAGTTAGGTGTCAATGAGGGAGTAGGTAAAATGGAGTGTTTTTTTTAGTAAGATAGCCACTTCACTCGCTTAGCCTGAGCTAGGTAAGTCCTAATGTGAAAAAGGCCTTAGCTAGGTAATTGTTGGTTAAAAAATAAAATAATTTCTAGAAATATTTGTTAAAATTAATCGGGATAGCCTTGCGTATCTCTTATCGTTGTTTATGCAGTTAGCAGTTATAGGATAACCTTAGTGACCCCGCACACGTTCCTGTTTTATCTAATACAGCTGGTTATTTATGCTGTACAGGATGTCTCAAAGTAAATAATTATTAAATAAAAACTCAAAGTAGGTTTTAATTACACATATTTATTCATATATATCATATAAACCACACTCATCTCGACCATCAAATTTAAAAATAATTGATTGAAGATGTTTTTTCACGTCATAGTTTGGATATATTTTCGAATATTCCAGCGCTGCATCTGTTAATTTACGTTTTCATATTGTAGGTAATAATGGGTATAATGTTGGTAGTTTTTCCTCAATGATGTACCTGCATGAATCAAACCCAAAATATATCCATTCTGCTAACCATTTATAAATATTTTCATAACTTTTCTCTTCTAAAAGTCCTTCTAGTTCAAAGTCAATTTTAGTTGACTAATAATTATATTAAAAGTCCATCTAACTGTTATAGCTCTGGCTGAACGAATAAATGAAGTGTTGGTTAAAAAGATATAAGGCAAAAGTTGTTTGTGGTGTTTAACACCACGTGACCAATGCATGCTATAATAGTTATGTGTTTGTATTGCATCACCTACCTATTATGTGACGTAATCCGTGGCTGTTGTTCAAGTTTGAAGGACCCAAGAAATAATGTGTACCTATTATTGTGTTGTTACCTAACACGGTGTAAAATTGACAGGATAGCCAACAAAAAGACCTCACTAGCTTAGCCTGGTATGTTTGAATGTAAAACAGGCGTTAGTTGATTAATAATAATAATTATTGTCTATGTTTGTTAAAAAATAAAATTATTTTTCGATGTGCATTTTGTATGTGTATTTTTTAATGTTGTTTATATAGTTAACAGATAACCTTAAGACCCCTCACATGTTTCTGTGTTATCGAATTAGCAATAGCCACGAGGTCACGTAATATGATGCAATCGTATGTAATATGATGCAATATTATGTAATACAGTTGGTTATTTATTTGTCATAATACTTGATAAAAATGGTATTTTTTAATTTTTAATTTTTTAAAAATGGTTGTAATGATCGCCAACAGGAATATTGCAAACATATTGAATGGTAATATTTCAGCACAACTAAAACTGCATCAAAATACTTTTAGTATATATTGGAAAAACACACAAACAAAGGCTTAAACAAGCAAGAGATAGATGTATGTATTATAAAAAAGTAAAATAAGTGCCAAAAAGCATAATAAAATAAAATAAAAATAAGGGTACATAATGAAAGATCGCTATTAGCTGGGGGTATCAAAGCTATTTTTTACGCTATGTGCGCATGTTTTGCGTCGACAGTTTCCAAGAAAGACGCATTTCGGTGTACTGCGCAAATCTCATTTGGTCCTTAATAGTTTTTCACTAATTTCCCAGCACCTATTGAACCGATTCGAGAAATTCTTTTAGTATGGTATTGATATATCTAATTTGTATTAATTTTAGCCTTAATACTTTTTCGCTAATTTCTCGGCACCTATTGAACCGATTCGAGAAATTATTTTTTTAATGCATTGGTATGGCTTAACTTGTGCTAATTTTTAAGGAGCAATAGATCACCCAAAAGGGCATTAATAGTTTTTCGCTAATTTCTCAGCACATATTGAACCGATTATTATTATTAACTAGGTATGTAATAGTTGAATTAATGAAGTGTTGGTTTAAAAAGCATTAGTGTTACAGGGTGAGGTGTAAAAATATGGATGTTAACCAAAAAGACCTTATTATACCTTTAGGCGAATTAACATGTTGGTTGAAACGGCATTATTAAAGTTGTTTGTATTTAACATGTGATCAATGTATGATTAGGAAAACCAGTTTTTCAATATTGTGTTTACGTTTTGATAGGTTTGTAAAACTAAAAAGAGACCCAATTGAAAAATAGTCACTTTTAACTTAATTTAGGTTTTTTGATAGCTATTGAGTAAGTACATTAATATTTACACATATGTGAAGTATGTGTGGAGTTTTATGCTAGATTAAATGCCATATAAACGGCAGGAAACTAACGTTACAGGTCTCCTCAGGGTAGTGTAAAAAGGGCCTTATTACCTAAAAATAGTGATTTTTAACGTAAATTATAGGTTGTCTCATAGAAATAAATATACTAGCCATTGAGTAGGTACATTAATATTTATATATGAAGTATGTTTATGGTGTTTTATGCTAGATTAAATACAATATGAACGACAGGAAACTAACTTTACAGGTCGGTCTCCTCAGGTTAGTGTAAAAAGGGTCTTATTAATTAAAAATATTATAGCTCTGGTTAAATGGTTACATTAACAAAATGTTGGTTAAAAAAGCATTAAGACTATATAATGCTAGGCTAGCGTAGTCTAAAGTGACACACCTCTTTGTTAAAGTTTTGTAAATTTTTGGTATTTGGTTAGAATAGTTATCTATATCTATTACAAATAGAACGATACAAACACGAAAAAGCCAATTTAATATTTTTTCCTAATTTCTCAACATTTATTGAACCGATTTAAGAAATTATTTTTGTATGTGATTGGTGCTGGATTCATATTGACTTTATTTTTTAGGAAGATAACTCTCGGTCACTAGGACCTTGTTAGGTTTTTGTTGATATCACAACTTTAAATAGACCGATTTGAAAAATTATTTTTGTATTGAATTGGAGCATCCAAATTAAATTTATTTTTATCAAGGCAAAGCTCAACCAAAGGTAGTTTTCTCTTGATAACTTCTTATTTAACCGATTTCAAAAATTGTTTTTTAGTAGTATTTTTTGGTTCAAAAATAAATGAGAAGAGAAAAAACTATTTTAATATGCAATCAAAAGGACATTATTATATAAACACACGCTAGGAAAAGTTGTTTACCTATAAGTTTTATTCTTGTTTGTTACCTATTTATTATTGTGTGAGATTTTATTTTAAAAATTGAATTAGAACTAACACTTTAATTTAAAATAAAGCAAAGAAACTTTAATTTAAAATAAAACAAAAAACTTTAATTTAAAATAAAGCAAAAAGTTGTCATTTTTGTCAATGAGATAATTTAACTAACTACCTATGTAACTGCTAAAGAAATTATTATTAACATTTTCTTATTTGTTTAAACTATAGACAAAATCCTTCAAGATTTAACATCCGAAGATGCCTGAATGTTAACGAAGATTTACGATTACCTTAGAAAATCTGGTTTAATGTTCGAAGTTAGGTACAAAAACTCTGACATGTGCCATATAAGTTATCGCACTATAGGTTTGGTGTAACGTAATGTATAAACGAAGAAGGCTGAACTTCTAAAGATAGTAAGTGGTTGCCACAAATTTCTCATTCAAGCTTTTCAGTACAGCATTAAACAGAATGGTAAAAAACTGATAAAATTTGCACGCGCTTGCAGATAGAACAACAATCTATGAAAAAAAAATATGGATATGTTTCTTGTAGATAGCGTTATAATTTTTAAAATCATTTTGCATATATATTAAAGCGAAAAACAGAATTAAAATATCATCTACAAACAACTGTATCTTTATAGAACAATATTTAGCATTTGGTAACAAACCAGTGTTTCTTTATTAAACAACTGTTTTTGATTTATTTTTTCTTTATTAATACCATAGACTATAGGAGACGACTAGCAAATAAACAAAAAACTTTAAAATTTATTTAAAAAAACGTACTTACATAATAAAGAAGTTTAAAATCTTTGTTTGGCCCATCGATAACTTAATTTCCTTTCTTTTTAAGAATCACCAAAATTGTATTTTCCTCTAACCTTTATTTGTCTTTTTAAAATCAATGCTAGGGAAAACGAAAACAGTGCTTCTTTAGAAACCCTTATAATGATCACAGAACACCAAATATAGCAAGCCTTTTTTAAACTAATTGTAGAGAAAGAGATAAAACTGTTACTATAATATTAAAATATAAAGGACTGAATCTTGTAAGATCTGCCTATAAATTCTGAATGGTAAAATGCGACGTTGAAAAAAATTTTTGATAGTTTAAAGTTGTTTTGATGTTATTTTGAAAGGCAAAGAACATTTAAAAGATATTAAAACGATGCAGGAGTCACTTATGCAACAAAACTGAACAAAAGTGTTCAGAAATTTCGTTTCTCAGGTAAATCTTTTGAAACTGCTTAACCTTCAAACACCTTTCAAATCAAAATCATAAGTACAAATAAATCAAAGACATTTTGAGAATAATTTAGTGTGACTTTTTTTAGCACATACCAATATAGTATATTTTTTAAACCTGTCATTCAAAACATGTACAGAGTATCCCAAACTTTGGTGGTTTTAATACTTCTAGGTCTAGGGGATATGAAAATTATCAGAGCCTCATATTTTTAAACTTAGGCATCCGTATTTGAGAATATAACCTCAAAACTGTTATTATTGTTTATTTTTATTGTAAATATGTCTATTCAGACGCCCACACTGGTAAATCAATAGATGTACTCGATGTATAAATAATAAATATAAGTATTTCTTGTTTCATACAGCGTTGTTATACACTTTCTTAAAAATATTTCTCTTTTTTCTAACTTATAGGCGCATGTTGGGGTAAAAGCGAATTGTTTTTATAAATGAATTTTTATCGCTGTTCCGGGTCTTTTGGTCTAGGTTGGTCTCCTAATACGTTAATAATTAATACTATCTACCCACCTACCAAATAAATATTAAAAAAAAAAAAAAAATTATAAGAAAAATGTATTTATTTATATTATGGGCGATTCTTATTTTTTAAGTTATAACAGAATTCACCTCGAATTTTGTTGCGCTTATAGCAGTTTAACACATAATCAAACTGACTAAAGTTTATAATTATACTTACTTCTGAAAAAACTAAAATCTTAACCATATTGAATTGATAAGTGAGGTAAGTGAGTGGCAGAATAGATTTGTCCTGTAAATGTCACTTATGTCCCGCTACCTTCTTCTTTCACTTTCCAAAAGATAGTACTAATTTTGTTAATAGTTGTTTTTTAAATGATATCACTTGATTTGACTGCAAAATTTTTCTAGGACTTAAGCAGTTGCGGAAAAAATATTTTACTTGTGTTTTTCTTGTAGTTTTAAACTTTTTTTATTTTTTTGTAATGGAAGCACAAACATAGAAACAAGTTTTTGACCAGGGACACGAGTGACTCAGAACCTCGATACAAAATGTATATTTTTTTAGATGCAAATAACCTGATGTTTTTAGTAAGGTTTAGTAATTCCTATACTCCAAAAACATGTTTAAAATAATTATATCTTATGCTGTTTTATTTTGTAAAAAAATTACCTTGTTATTAAAAAAATAATACTGAAGACAGAGACACCACAAACTATAACTGATTACATTTAGTCTGCCTCAGATTAATTTCTTTAGTGATTTTTGAACAACAAGATCATACGTGAGTATTAATCATGGGGATATGATTTTAAACAAATGAGAATTGCTTCGCAATAATATCGGGCACTTCCGAAGGCTACAACTTACACAATGTGTTCACCTATATACATAGATAGTTAAATAAGCAAATTCCTAAGCAAACCTGGAAACCATATTTAAATGGTAAAATTCTTCTTCCCAAATTTTGGGTATCGTCATGTTTTAAGACATTATTCTAAAGTTGTCAGACACCTTTATACAACAGTATATAGTAACTTCTGCCCGTAATTTAAACAAGTAGTATGTTCTCAAGACTAGGCACTAGTTTTCTTTTTAATAAAAATATGCTGCCTGCAAATTTATATTTTTATCATATTTAGGTTTTGTCTTGTTTTTAATTAAAGGCCTAATAATATTTTTGTATTTAGTCCCTCTAGAATCTCGATGGACACCGCTCAGCTCTAATATTTGTAGATCTGATGCTCTGGAGGTTAAAAGTTCTATCGTTCTATAAATAATATTAAGTTTTCAAGCCCCGAAGTGTTCTTGAAAATGTGATCATCTAAAGCAATATTCTCATTATCCATTGATATTTTCCTGTTAGCTAACATCCACTTATTGTTATAACATCGGGGAACCAAAAACATTATCATACACATCTTCCTTATTGGAATCATTATCGTCTTGAACAAAACTTAATGCAGTTTGTTTTTGAGGTTCAAAGAATGGCTTTAAAAAGTTTTCTGTTTGCTCTTCCCTGTCTAATTCCACTCTTTCTAATACGAAGCACCTATCATTTACGCCGTACAACATATTGGTAAGTTAATTATGTTTAAACTACACCTGAGGATAGGTAAATTACGTCTACAGTACATCTGAAGTACATCTGAAGTACAGCTGAAATACATCTGAAGTACAACTGAAGTACAGCTGAAGTACATCTGAAGTACATTTGAAGTACAGTGGAAGTACATCTAAAGTACATCTAAACTACAGCTGAATTATGGTGTTTTATGCTAGATTAAATACAATATGAACGACAGGAAACTAACTTTACAGGTCGGTCTCCTCAGGTTAGTGTAAAAAGGGTCTTAATAACTAAAAATATTATAGCTCTGGTTAAATGGTTACATTAACAAAATGTTGGTTAAAAAAGCATTAAGACTATATAATGCTAGGCTAGCGTAGTCTAAAGTGACATACCTCTTTGTTAAAGTTTTGTAAATTTTTGGTATTTGGTTAGAATAGTTATCTATATCTATTACAAATAGAACGATACAAACACGAAAAAGCCAATTTAATATTTTTTTTCCTAATTTCTCAACATATATTGAACCGATTTAAGAAATTATTTTTGTATGTGATTGGTGCTGGATTCACATTGACTTTATTTTTTAGGAAGATAACTCTCGGTCACTAGGACCTTTTTAGGTTTTTGTTGATATCACAACTTTAAATAGACCGATTTGAAAAATTATTTTTGTATTGAATTGGAGCATCCAAATTAAATTTATTTTTATCAAGGCAAAGCTCAACCAAAGGTAGTTTTCTCTTGATAACTTCTTATTTAACCGATTTCAAACATTGTTTTTTAGTAGTATTTTTTGGTTCAAAAATAAATGAGAAGAGAAAAAACTATTTTAATATGCAATCAAAAGGACATTATTATATAAACACACGCTAGGAAAAGTTGTTTACCTATAAGTTTAATTCTTGTTTGTTACCTATTTATTAGTGTGAGATTTGATTTTAAAAATTGAATTAGAACTAACACTTTAATTTAAAATAAAGCAAAGAAACTTTAATTTAAAATAAAACAAAAAACTTTAATTTAAAATAAAGCAAAATAATTGTCATTTTTGTCAATGAGATAATTTAACTAACTACCTATGTAACTGCTAAAGAAATTATTATTAACATTTTCTGATTTGTTTAAACTTCAGACACAATCCTTCAAGATTTAACATCCGAAGATGCCTGAATGTTAACGAAGATTTACGATTACCTTAGAAAATCTGGTTTAATGTTCGAAGTTAGGTACAAAAACTCTGACATGTGCCATATAAGTTATCGCACTATAGGTTTGGTGTAACGTAATGTATAAACGAAGAAGGCTGAACTTCTAAAGATAGTAAGTGGTTGCCACAAATTTCTCATTCAAGCTTTTCAGTACAGCATTAAACAGAATGGTAAAAAATTGATAAAATTTGCACGCGCTTGCAGATAGAACAACAATCTATGAAAAAAAAAATATGGATATGTTTCTTGTAGATAGCGTTATAATTTTTAAAATCATTTTGCATATATATTAAAGCGAAAAACAGAATTAAAATATCATCTATAAACAAGTGTTTCTTTATTGAACAATATTTAGCATTTGGTAACAAACAATAAAGAAACACTTTTTTATTAAACAACTGTTTTAGATTTATTTTTTCTTTATTAATACCATAGACTATAGGAGACGACTAGCAAATAAACAAAAAACTTTAAAATTTATTTTAAAAAACGTACTTACATAATAAAGAAGTTTAAAATCTTTGTTTGGCCCATCGATAACTTAATTTCCTTTCTTTTTAAGAATCACCAAAATTGTATTCTCCTCTAACCTTTATTTGTCTTTTTAAAATCAATGCGAGGGAAAACGAAAACAGTGCTTCTTTAGAAACCCTTATAATGATCACAGAACACCAAATATAGCAAGCCTTTTTTAAACTAATTGTAGAGAAAGAGATAAAACTGTTACTATAATATTAAAATATAAAGGACTGAATCTTGTAAGATATGCCTATAAATTCTGAATGGTAAAATGCGACGTTGAAAAAAATTTTTGGTAGTTTAAAGTTGTTTTGATGTTATTTTGAAAGGCAAAGAACATTTAAAAGATATTAAAACGATGCAGGAGTCACTTATGCAACAAAACTGAACAAAAGTGTTCAGAAATTTCGTTTCTCAGGTAAATCTTTTGAAACTGCTTGACCTTCAAACACCTTTCAAATCAAAATCATAAGTACAAATAAATCAAAGACATTTTGAGAATAATTTAGTGTGACTTTTTTTAGCACATACCAATATAGTACATTTTTTAATCCTGTCATTCAAAACATGTACAGAGTATCCCAAACTTTGGTGGTTTTAATACTTCTAGGTCTAGGGGATATAAAAATTATCAGAGCCTCATATTTTTAAACTTAGGCATCCGTATTTGAGAATATAACCTCAAAAATGTTATTATTGTTTATTTTTATTGTAAATATGTCTATTCAGACGCCCACACTGGTAAATCAATAGATGTACTCGATGTATAAATAATAAATATAAGTATTTCTTGTTTCATACAGCGTTGTTATACACTTTCTTAAAAATATTTCTCTTTTTTCTAACTTATAGGCGCATGTTGGGGTAAAAGCGAATTGTTTTTATAAATGAATTTTTATCGCTGTTCCGGGTCTTTTGGTCTAGGTTGGTCTCCTAATACGTTAATAATTAATACTATCTACCCTCCTACCCAATAAATATTTTAAAAAAATAAATAAATAAATTATAAGAAAAATGTATTTATTTATATTATGGACGATTCTTATTTTTTAAGTTATAACAGAATTCACCTTGAATTTTGTTGCGCTTATAGCAGTTTAACACATAATCAAACTGACTAAAGTTTATAATTATACTTTCTTCTGAAAAAACTAAAATCTTAACCATATTGAATTGATAAGTGAGGTAAGTGAGTGGCGGAATAGATTTGTCCTGTAAATGTCACTTATGTCCCGCTACCTTCTTCTTTCACTTTCCAAAAGATAGTACTAATTTTGTTAATAGTTGTTTTTTAAATGATATCACTTGATTTGACTGCAAAATTTTGCTAGGACTTAAGCAGTTGCGGAAAAAATATTTTACTTGTGTTTTTCTTGTAGTTTTAAACTTTTTTTATTTTTTTGTAATGGAAGCACAAACATGGAAACAAGTTTTTGACCAGGGACACGAGTGACTCAGAACCTGGATACAAAATGTATATTTTTTTAGATGCAAATAACTTGATGTTTTTAGTAAGGTTTAGTAATTCCTATACTCCAAAAACATGTTTAAAATAATTATATCTTATGCTGTTTTATTTTGTAAAAAAATTACCTTGTTATTAAAAAAATAATACTGAAGACAGAGACACCACAAACTATAACTGATTACATTTAGTCTGCCTCAGATTAATTTCTTTAGTGATTTTTGAACAACAAGATCATACGTGAGTATTAATCATGGGGATATAATCGGGCACTTCCGAAGGCTACAATTTACACAATGTGTTCACCTATATACATAGATAGTAAAATAAGCAAATTCCTAAGCAAACCTGGAAACCATATTTAAATGGTAAAATTCTTCTTCCCAAATTTTGGGTATCGTCATGTTTTAAGACATTATTCTAAAGTTGTCAGACACCTTTATACAACATTATATAGTAACTACTGCCCGTAATTTAAACAAGTAGTATGTTCTCAAGTCTAGGCACTAGTTTTCTTTTTAATAAAAATATGCTGCCTGCAAATTTATATTTTTATCATATTTAGGTTTTGTCTTGTTTTTAATTAAAGGCCTAATAATATTTTTGTATTTAGTCCCTCTAGAATCTCGACGGACACCGCTCAGCTCTTATATTTGTTTGTAGATCTGATGCTCTGGAGGTTAAAAGTTCTATGGTTCTTTAAATAATATTAAGTTTTCAAGCCCCGAAGTGTTCTTGAAAATGTGATCATCTAAAGCAATATTCTCATTATCCATTGATATTTTCCTGTTAGCTAACATCCACTTATTGTTATAATATCGGGGAACCAAAAACCTTATCATACACATCTTCCTTATTGGAATCATTATCGTCTTGAACAAAACTTAATGCAGTTTGTTTTTGAGGTTCAAAGAATGGCTTTAAAAAGTTTTCTGTTTGCTCTTCCTTGTCTAATTCCACTCTTTCTAATACGAAGCACCTATCATTTACGCCGTACAACATATTGGTAAGTTAATTTATGTTTAAATTACACCTGAGGATAGCTAAATTACGTCTGCAGTACATCTGAAGTACATCTGAAGTACAGCTGAAATACATCTGAAGTACAACTGAAGTACAGCTGAAGTACATCTGAAGTACATTTGAAGTACAGTGGAAGTACATCTAAAGTACATCTAAACTACAGCTGAATTATATCTGAAGTAGTCTTAAGTTTGCAATTTTTTGCTTACAATATGTATAGAATTACTGATCTCCCCACAAACCGTCTTCTTCTCCAAATGATGTTGGCTTTTTCCAAACATTTAAATTGTTCTTATCATTTAATAAAGATATTAATATAGTTTATCTTTATTTAACGCACCTTTTGCCTTTTATGTTACTAATAAATAATAATTTGTATTATATTTTACAGAGGGTACAAGGCCCTTGCAAACATAGTCAAGATCTGACTGTTATTTAAGTTTTATTACTCTATTTGTTTATTATTTTTGCTTACAATTTGATGAATATTTTCACGCACTTTAATTAAGTTATTTGGAGCCTTATCGAAGTAAACAGCTGTTGACTTGGTCTTCTCAAATTCATGGAACATTTCCAACAATTTAAAATGTTCCATTATTTTGCATACTAATTCACCTTTTCTATGAGTAGCAGCAAAATTTTGTGGTAGACACTGTTGCGTTATCGCAATAGTAGGATCGTATATTAAATTATTAAGCTCAAGCTAGAAATGCGGTTAAATTTTAATTTCATTTGAATATAACTTAGTACTCACTTGTACCTTGGTTTTTATTCCATTCCATTTATGAACCACTCACTTACCTCACTTATCAATTCAATATGGTTAAGATTTTAGTTTTTTCAGAAGAAAGTATAATTATAAACTTTAGTCAGTTTGATTATGTGTTAAACTGCTATAAGCGCAACAAAATTCAAGGTGAATTCTGTTATAACTTAAAAAATAAGAATCGTCCATAATATAAATAAATACATTTTTCTTATAATTTATTTATTTATTTTTTTAAAATATTTATTGGGTAGGTGGGTAGATAGTATTAATTATTAACGTATTAGGAGACCAACCTAGACCAAAAGACCCGGAACAGCGATAAAAATTCATTTATAAAAACAATTCGCTTTTACCCCAACATGCGCCTATAAGTTAGAAAAAAGAGAAATATTTTTAAGAAAGTGTATAACAACGCTGTATGAAACAAGAAATACTTATATTTATTATTTATACATCGAGTACATCTATTGATTTACCAGTGTGGGCGTCTGAATAGACATATTTACAATAAAAATAAACAATAATAACATTTTTGAGGTTATATTCTCAAATACGGATGCCTAAGTTTAAAAATATGAGGCTCTGATAATTTTTATATCCCCTAGACCTAGAAGTATTAAAACCACCAAAGTTTGGGATACTCTGTACATGTTTTGAATGACAGGATTAAAAAATGTACTATATTGGTATGTGCTAAAAAAAGTCACACTAAATTATTCTCAAAATGTCTTTGATTTATTTGTACTTATGATTTTGATTTGAAAGGTGTTTGAAGGTCAAGCAGTTTCAAAAGATTTACCTGAGAAACGAAATTTCTGAACACTTTTGTTCAGTTTTGTTGCATAAGTGACTCCTGCATCGTTTTAATATCTTTTAAATGTTCTTTGCCTTTCAAAATAACATCAAAACAACTTTAAACTACCAAAAATTTTTTTCAACGTCGCATTTTACCATTCAGAATTTATAGGCATATCTTACAAGATTCAGTCCTTTATATTTTAATATTATAGTAACAGTTTTATCTCTTTCTCTACAATTAGTTTAAAAAAGGCTTGCTATATTTGGTGTTCTGTGATCATTATAAGGGTTTCTAAAGAAGCACTGTTTTCGTTTTCCCTCGCATTGATTTTAAAAAGACAAATAAAGGTTAGAGGAGAATACAATTTTGGTGATTCTTAAAAAGAAAGGAAATTAAGTTATCGATGGGCCAAACAAAGATTTTAAACTTCTTTATTATGTAAGTACGTTTTTTAAAATAAATTTTAAAGTTTTTTGTTTATTTGCTAGTCGTCTCCTATAGTCTATGGTATTAATAAAGAAAAAATAAATCTAAAACAGTTGTTTAATAAAAAAGTGTTTCTTTATTGTTTGTTACCAAATGCTAAATATTGTTCAATAAAGAAACACTTGTTTATAGATGATATTTTAATTCTGTTTTTCGCTTTAATATATATGCAAAATGATTTTAAAAATTATAACGCTATCTACAAGAAACATATCCATATTTTTTTTTTCATAGATTGTTGTTCTATCTGCAAGCGCGTGCAAATTTTATCAATTTTTTACCATTCTGTTTAATGCTGTACTGAAAAGCTTGAATGAGAAATTTGTGGCAACCACTTACTATCTTTAGAAGTTCAGCCTTCTTCGTTTATACATTACGTTACACCAAACCTATAGTGCGATAACTTATATGGCACATGTCAGAGTTTTTGTACCTAACTTCGAACATTAAACCAGATTTTCTAAGGTAATCGTAAATCTTCGTTAACATTCAGGCATCTTCGGATGTTAAATCTTGAAGGATTGTGTCTGAAGTTTAAACAAATCAGAAAATGTTAATAATAATTTCTTTAGCAGTTACATAGGTAGTTAGTTAAATTATCTCATTGACAAAAATGACAATTATTTTGCTTTATTTTAAATTAAAGTTTTTTGTTTTATTTTAAATTAAAGTTTCTTTGCTTTATTTTAAATTAAAGTGTTAGTTCTAATTCAATTTTTAAAATCAAATCTCACACTAATAAATATGTAACAAACAAGAATTAAACTTATAGGTAAACAACTTTTCCTAGCGTGTGTTTATATAATAATGTCCTTTTGATTGCATATTAAAATAGTTTTTTCTCTTCTCATTTATTTTTGAACCAAAAAATACTACTAAAAAACAATGTTTGAAATCGGTTAAATAAGAAGTTATCAAGAGAAAACTACCTTTGGTTGAGCTTTGCCTTGATAAAAATAAATTTAATTTGGATGCTCCAATTCAATACAAAAATAATTTTTCAAATCGGTCTATTTAAAGTTGTGATATCAACAAAAACCTAACAAGGTCCTAGTGACCGAGAGTTATCTTCCTAAAAAATAAAGTCAATGTGAATCCAGCACCAATCACATACAAAAATAATTTCTTAAATCGGTTCAATATATGTTGAGAAATTAGGAAAAAAAATATTAAATTGGCTTTTTCGTGTTTGTATCGTTCTATTTGTAATAGATATAGATAACTATTCTAACCAAATACCAAAAATTTACAAAACTTTAACAAAGAGGTATGTCACTTTAGACTACGCTAGCCTAGCATTATATAGTCTTAATGCTTTTTTAACCAACATTTTGTTAATGTAACCATTTAACCAGAGCTATAATATTTTTAGTTATTAAGACCCTTTTTACACTAACCTGAGGAGACCGACCTGTAAAGTTAGTTTCCTGTCGTTCATATTGTATTTAATCTAGCATAAAACACCATAAACATACTTCATATGTAAATATTAATGTACCTACTCAATGGCTAGTATATTTATTTCTATGAGACAACCTATAATTTACGTTAAAAATCACTATTTTTAGGTAATAAGGCCCTTTTTACACTACCCTGAGGAGACCTGTAACGTTAGTTTCCTGCCGTTTATATGGCATTTAATATAGCATAAAACACCACACATACTTCACATATGTGTAAATATTAATGTACTTACTCAATAGCTATCAAAAATCCTAAATTCAGTTAAAAGTGACTATTTTTCAATTGGGTCTCTTTTTAGTTTTACAAACCTATCAAAACGTAAACACAATATTGAAAAACTGGTTTTCCTAATCATACATTGATCACATGTTAAATACAAACAACTTTAATAATGCCGTTTCAACCAACATGTTAATTCGCCTAAAGGTATAATAAGGTCTTTTTGGTTAACATCCATATTTTTACACCTCACCCTGTAACACTAATGCTTTTTAAACCAACACTTCATTAATTCAACTATTACATACCTAGTTAATAAGGCCTTTCTGATTGATCTAGATCTCCTTAAAAATTAGTACAAGTTAAGCCACACCAATGCAATAAAAAAAACAATTTCTCGAATCGGTTCAATATGTGCTGACAAATTAGCGAAAAACTATTAATGCTCTTTTGGGTGATCTATTGCTCCTTAAAAATTAGCACAAGTTAAGCCATTCCAATGCATTAAAAAAATAATTTATCGAATCGGTTCAATAGGTGCCGAGAAATTAGCGAAAAACTATTATGGCTAAAATTAATACAAATTAGATATATCAATACCATACAAAAAGAATTTCTCGAATCGGTTCAATAGGTGCTGAGAAATAAGTGAAAAACTAATAAGGACCAAATGAGATTTGCGCAGTACACCGAAATGCGTCTTTCTTGGAAACTGTCGACGCAAAACATGCACACATAGCGTAAAAAATAGCTTTGATACCCCCAGCTAATAGCGATCTTTCATTATGTACCCTTATTTTTATTTTATTTTATTATGCCTTTTGGCACTTATTTTACTTTTTTATAATACATACATCTATCTCTTGCTTGTTTAAGCCTTTGTTTGTGTGTTTTTCCAATAGATACTAAAATTAATAAGTATTTTGATGCAGTTTTAGTTGTGCTGAAATATTACCATTCAATATGTTTGCAATATTCCTGTTGGCGATCATTACAACCATTTTTAAAAAATTAAAAATTAAAAAATACCATTTTTATCAAATATTATGACAAATAAATAACCAACTGTATTACATAATATTGCATCATATTACATACGATTGCATCATATTACGTGACCTCGTGGCTATTGCTAATTCGATAACACAGAAACATGTGAGGGGTCATAAGGTTATCTGTTAACTATATAAACAACATTAAAAAATACACATACAAAATGCACATCGAAAAATAATTTTATTTTTTAACAAACAGAGACAATAATTATTATTATTAATCAACTAACGCCTGTTTTACATTCAAACATACCAGGCTAAGCTAGTGAGGTCTTTTTGTTGGCTATCCTGTCAATTTTACACCGTGTTAGGTAACAACACAATAATAGGTACACATTATTTCTTGGGTCCTTCAAACTTGAACAACAGCCACGGATTACGTCACATAATAGGTAGGTGATGCAATACAAACACATATAACTATTATAGTATGCATTGGTCACGTGGTGTTAAACGCCACAAACAACTTTTGCCTTATATCTTTTTAACCAACACTTCATTCATTCGTTCAGCCAGAGCTATAACAGTTAGATGGACTTTCAATATAATTATTGGTCAACTAAAATTGACTTTGAACTAGAAGGACTTTTAGAAGAGAAAAGTTATGAAAATATTTATAAATGGTTAGCAGAATGGATATATTTTGGGTTTGATTCATGCATGTACATCATTGAGGAAAAGCTACCAACATTATACCCATTATTACCTACAATATGGAAACGTAAATTAACAGATGCAGCGCTGGAATATTCGAAAATATATCCAAACTATGACGTGAAAAAACATCTTCAATCAATTATTTTTAAATTTGATGGTCGAGATGAGTGTGGTTTATATGATATATATGAATAAATATGTATAATTAAAACCTACTTTGAGTTTTTATTTAATAATTATTTACTTTGAGACATCCTGTACAGCATAAATAACCAGCTGTATTAGATAAAACAGGAACGTGTGTGGGGTCACTAAGGTTATCCTATAACTGCTAACTGCATAAACAACGATAAGAGGCTATCCCGATTAATTTTAACAAATATTTCTAGAAATTATTTTATTTTTTAACCAACAATTACCTAGCTAAGGCCTTTTTCACATTAGGACTTACCTAGCTCCGGTTAGGCGAGTGAAGTGGCTATCTTACTAAAAAAAAACACTCCATTTTACCTACTCCCTCATTGACACCTAACTCATTGACCAATAGGGCCTTTCAACAGCTAAGCCTTACCTAGACCAGGCGAAGCTAGTGAAGTAGCTAGCTTACTAAAAAAACACCCCATTTTACCTACTCTCTCGCTGACACCTAACTCATTGACCAATAGGGCCTTTCAACAGCCTCTGGTTGTTACGTCATTGCTGACAACTTCTTGTACGCTTCTTTTAGGCCCAAGGTCAGAGCAAGTTCACTTCTTCAGCAACAGGTCATCCACTTCGGAGAAGTGGATGGCATAGTTAACAACTACACTACTAACAACCACTACTGCTATTTACATGTCGTTATTTAAAGGGTCGTGGAAATTTGTTTGAAAACACGTTTTTTGAAAATCATTTGTTTGAAAGCAATAGCATGAAACATTTTCCTCCAATGCAAAATTGTTCGAAAACATTTTCTTCATAGGGAAATTTGTTTGAAACCATTTTCTTCAAACGGAAATTTGTTCAAAAACATCTTCGAATGGCAATTAATTCGAAGTAAATTTCTTAGAAAAAAAATTCTAGTCCTGCCTTGCCAAACTTAACACAAATCATATAGGTCAACTATGAAGTCTCTTTCTAACATATTTTTTCAAAACAAAAACTTCCTGACTTTTTTCCCGGGATTCTAAAGGGTGTGAAACAAAACCAAAGGTATTTTTTAGGGAAATAATTTAAAAAAAAAGGTTTCGGTTTGGTTCTTGGTTTGTTTTGGTTTCACAGGATCTAGAATCCCGGAAAAGAACTCTAAAAAAGTTTTTTATTTTCGATACTTTTTGTTTTCGATATTTTGTGATTTCGAAGTATTGGATTTTCGATATTTTGTGATTCGATATTTCGTAATTCGATAAAATGTAGTTTCGACATTTTGTGGTTTCGATATTTTGTAGTTTCGATATTTTGTATGTTTTCGATATTTTGTGTTTTCGATATTTTGTGTTTTGATATTTGTTCGCCCGTCCGTGTCTACTTCAACGTAATTCAAGCCAAAGTTTGAATCGATTTCGAACCTATTAAATCGCGAAACTGCTTTAAATATAAAATTTAATATTTCTTTGAAGTATCAAAACTTATTTCTATACGATAAATGGCAACTATAAAATAATTAAAATTTACTGAAGCGGTTAAATCTGTGGAGGCGGTGCAGAGTGATATGGAATAAAAATATTAAATATTGTAGGCAAAAATCTAATTGTAAGGGTTTTGAAATCACACTGTCTTGAGCAGAGTTTTGGAAATTTAAGAAAAATCTTTTTTGCACTTTTAAGAAGAGACTTAAATGCACCGCGCATTTAAAACCCCATTGCGATATGTTAAACGGTTCTACAGAAAATAATGTATCAAAAATGACTCAAAATTAGGTATTTTAGGCACGTTTTTTGAGGGTTTAAGGTTTAATTTTTTTTAATGAGAATTTAAATGCGCTAACTGCCAAAAGTTTTATCAAAAAATATTAAATACTTTTCACTTAAAAGTGTGATTTCAAAACCCTTACAAGCTCATTATATGCCAAACGTAGAGCTCCCTCTTAAAGACCTAAACAAGAATTTTCAACAATAAATACTCTAACACAATATTAATGCCTTTCTCAGGTTAATAACTGATGCGTCGTGAGCGTGAAGGATCAGAGATCAGTTTATTAACTGGTTTTTGGAGATTAGATGCCAAGGCACTCCCGGATAGATTTCGTCAAAGTTGAAAATGTTGCCAATAGTTGGTGCTGCTTCTAGTAAAATCTCAAAAATATTTGGCAGAAAAGCCATGCAATTTGCGTTTTAAAATTCGTTTAGAAAAGGTGCGAACCTAATGTGATTTTGACGTTGATAAAAATCTACTTGGAATTCACTTGGAAATAATGTAAAAATGACGTTATTACGACGCCGCTGTTAGCAACGTTATTTTTCAGCGCACACATATACTATACTATAGTAGTGTGAGCTATGGTGATCCTAATTTTTTCGAGAAAAAAAAAGTTGCTCCTATTTCAAAAATTACAAAACCGCTTGGCCGATTTTAATAAAATTTGGTACCTAGGTCTTGGGTCGAGATGGTCCCATTTAAAAATGAACAAAATCCACCGAACACAAGCCAAATAAAAGGGTGGGGTAGATTTCAAAAATTAGAGTTTATGTGAAAATATGGCGTGTGTGATATCAAATGAAAGGTAATTGAGTCTGGAGTTAAACAAAATACATTTCAGTTTTTTCTTTTAAAAGGGTGGGGGTAGATTTAAAAAATTATAGTTTACGTGAAAATATGGCTTGTGTGATATCAAACGAAAGGTAATTGAGTCCGGAGTTAAACAAAATACATTATAGTTTTTGTTTT
Source organism: Aspidapion aeneum (assembly GCA_963576565.1). Lineage (NCBI taxonomy): Eukaryota > Metazoa > Arthropoda > Insecta > Coleoptera > Brentidae > Aspidapion > Aspidapion aeneum. The sequence goes on from OY755038.1 coordinate 59,345,083, forward strand.
TTTTAAGGGTGGGGGTGGATTTGAAGAATTTGAGTTTAAGTCAAAACATGGCTTGTGTGGTATTAAACGAAACATAATTTAGTCTGGAGTTGAATAAAATATATTTCAGTTTTTAGTTATATTAGCTCGCACGTACACTATAACTATAATACCTAGTGTGAGCTTAGGGGCCCATATATTGGCAGAGTATTTATAACGTTAATGAATGACCTAGTAAGCTTGTATTCATATATAAAATAAACGTTTTTTTCTAGCGGCTTTTAAAATCAACGTTTTTTTTCCTTACGCGTTTTTTCCGTGTTAAACACATGATTGTGCTGTGTAGGTTTCCCTTTTAATTTTCCAGGGGTAGGTTGGGCTAAATTTGGGCTGGCTACGGCGCTAGTTATATATGTATATCATCCAGAGGCCTGATACCTTTGATCTTATTTTTTTCGTACATTTTACGACCGAGAAAAGGAAAACCAAAAATAAAATTTATAGTTTTTTTTTATTCACTTTAGTACAAAAATGTTTGGTTTACTTTATCTTTCGAAGCCAAATCCGTAAACACTTGTAAGTGTTCAAACACACAACACATGGGAATCTCCAAATAAAACATAAATTACTTTTTAGATGTCACTGTTCAGTGTTCATCTGCACCTCGTACTTGACAAAACGAAATGTATGCGCACAAAGTAAGTACTTTGTGGTATAAGTAGCTTGTAGGAATATTAAGAAAATAATAACAATAATAGTATATTTTTATATCATAAGTGTGGTAACTAACCACATAGCACAAAAATCACATAAACGTTAAATTAACGTGAACAAAAATAATAAAGTTATTTTTTACTAGAAAATAACCTCATACCATGTAATATTTGTTTTGTTAAATTTACATGCTTAAAGATAACTTAAAAACAAAGAGAAACAAGCTATAAAAATGTAATTTTTGCTGAAGTTTCTGGTGCTGTGTATATAACGTCTTTTTTACCCTCGTTATTTTCATGTGCCAAATTCACACTTGAAAAGTCCTCCACAACATGTTCTAAAACGCCACTAGATTAAGAAGTTTGAAACCTACAAACTTTTTGCGTATTATTTTTTAACATTTTCTAATAAATTTTCTGCGTCTGTTCTAAAAGTTCTCGAGTTTAAGACTACAACAAGAAAATTTTAAAAGATGGCGCTCATGGCAAGACAAAATCTCGTAACATACATTATGTCTTCTTTAAAAGCTAAACAAGATTTTTCCACGGTAAACACTTTCACATAATATTAATGTGTCTTTATCAGGTTAATAACTGATGCGCCGCGCCGTGATCGCGAAGGATCAGGGATCAGTTCAATTACTGGGAGTTTAAGAGTTTAAGAGGCCAAAGCACTCCCGGATAGATTTTGTCGAAGTCAAAATTGTCGCCAATAGCTGGCGCTGCTTCTAGTAAAATCTCAAAAGTATTTGGTAGAAAAGCCATGCAAGTCGCGTTTTAAATATCGTGTAGAAAAGGCGCAAATCTACTGTGATTTTAACATTGATAAAAATCTACTTAGAATTCACTTGAAAATAACGTAAAACATTGGTGTTTTGATTTGATAATGGCGTTATTACAACGCCGTTTTTAGCAACGTTATTGTTTATAACGGTAATGAATGACCTATTAAGCTTGTTTTCATATATAAAATAAACGTTGTTTTCTAGCAGCTTTTAAAATCAACGTTTTTTTTCTCACGCATTTTTTACGTGTTAAACACGTGATTGTGCTATGTGGGTAAGTGGTTACCGCATGGGTGTTAAATGTTAAATTTACATACCGAATCGGTAAAGCGAGGTTTGTGATAACAATTTGAGATTATAGTATTTTATATACAAATGTGCGGTTATTTTTCTTTTTCTCAAAAGAGTAATAAGTTGCTTAAACTAATTTACCAAGGAACGTGACAAATGGTATCGTGTCTAATAGGACAACATGCAGTAATTGAACCAAGTAAGTCCGGTAAAGTTTTCCCCACAATTATTTTTTTTTTGTTTTGGACAAAAATGCGCATTTAAAAATACAAATCGACGTGTCCAAGCGCCCTCATTTATTCGTTAACGAATTTATTCCATTTGGCTGTTCCACACTGCATATACTTTTTTAAGTTTTGGTTCAAAAATTATTTTCCGAAGGAAAACTTGTGTACCTTGCACGTGCGAAAAAGCCCTGACCGCCCTTAACAGATTGTAACTGCCGTCGCGTTTGGTAAAGGACTACTTTCTGCACTTATTAGATAAATAACTATTACCTGCAAGCGTGGAAAAACTTTATCTTACTTTCTTAGTTCAATAACTGCATGTTGTCGTTGGACACAATACCATTTGTCGCGTATCTTAGTAAATTGGTTTAAGTACCTAACTTATTACTCATTTTGAGAGAAAGAGAAATAACCGCACAATGGTATATTATATAAAATACTATTTATAATATCAAATGGTTATCACAAACGTTGCTTTACCGATTCGGTTGTAAATTTAACATTTAACACCCATGCGGTAACAATCTAGCTCCCACACACTTATGATCCCTTTATATGAATTTTGGGACCCATGTTACCCAAGTAACACAAATTGCTGAAAAACAGCTACCAAAACACTTTAACACCAAAACTGAATGTAAAATAGCTATTACAGCTGTATGCCGTTTCACTTCTAAGCAGCTTTTAAAGTGTTGTCGTTGCTGATTAGGCAATCTTTATTTAGCTCTCAAGGTGTCCATGAGAGCTCCAAAATATAGCACGTTAACATTAAAGTAATTTTGTCGAGAAATAAACAAGAAACAATGGCAACTATTGCAAAATAACTATTTCCTGTAATGGACAGAGACTTTACTAAAATGGCTGAAGAAAAACTTGTTATGTTCTACACTACTGTGATATAATTGCGCAAAAAAGGCGGTTTTCATCGTCAAAATGTTTGCCAGGTTAACTTTTCTGATGAAACAGGTCAAGATGGCTCGTCAAAACGCAAGCGCCTCGAAAATTCAGAATAATAAACGTTTTTTTTTCGGTGTTTGTTTTTAGGTTAGAAATTATTTTATTACAATTATCCTCTAAATACCTGATAAATCAATTCTTAGTCATATTTTATTGAATTTAGCACTTTCTAGAATTTATTTAGGCCCGGGATCCCCTGGAAATTAATATTTTTTAGTCTATAAATTTAAAGAAAAATAAATTGGAAAACCATCATGGCCGCCTCGGCCGTCTCATTGGTTTCAGCAGTTTACCTCTAACTCTAACTTGCCTTCTAACAATTGGCCCAATAGGTAATACGAAAAAAAAAGAAGAGTCACAGATGTTATCTTTCATCTTGGGCGGTGTCACAACAACAAAATAAACAAATATCTCAATTAAAAATTGTGCGAACGTTAGAAGATAAAGTTATTACGTGCCCTACCACAGTACCCCACCAGTGGGAAGCAAAAAAACATTGTATTGGCCACCGCCATCAGAAACCCTTAAGCTGGGTTTATACAGAAACATAGCATATCATGAGACATAGCATGACATAAGATATCATTACAGAAGGAAACTGTAAGGCTGTTTCTACAAAAAATATAATAACATGACAACATACAAGCTTGGTCCAAGTTCTTTAAATATGAGGCCCCACACACTCTCAGTAATTGGTAATTGCAAGGGGAGAATTCCCACAGTGCTTGGTACTGGCAATTGACTCTGGTGCACTCTGCTTGGAATCAGGTGAGTCTAAATAAGCAGACTACTAAAGCCGCTTGACTTGAAGTAAAAAAAACAGAGTGTCATTCAAACCAATGAGATTAAAAAAATATTTTTTGATCTGATGGATTCAAACATTGTGTCCCTGAATGACATAATTTGTCATTAAGAAACACTTTTTTTTTTTTGAACATTCTGATTTGACTGTTTTTTACTTAACACTGAGGGGTGAACAGCTCTCACAATCGATGTACACATTTCTCACAATCTGTTCACAATCTTTACACAATCCCTCCCAATCACCCACAATCTGTCACAATCTCACCACAATCCCTCACAATCTGTACACAATCCCTCACAATCTTAGCAAAAGATTGTGGATTTTTCACAATCGGTGTACACATTTTAGGGTTAGCTGGTCAGCCCTCGGTTATTAAGTAGCAGGGCCGGTAATGGTAAATTAAGAGGGCGGCAAAGGAAACTATAGACATGATGACCTTTTTTTTTGTTTTTTTTTTGGTCACAAGAATTTTGATGGGACGGCCCCCCCCAGCCCCTTCAGGCACGCTACGCCGTCCCCAATCCCCTCACAATCTTGCCACAATCCCTCACAATCTTAGCAAAAGATTGTGGATTTTCACAATCGGTGTACACATTTTGGGTTAGCTGTTCACCCCTCGCTAAACACACTCTTGACTACTAATGTTCACTTGTCCCAAGTAAGAAAAAATTAAAAAAGCATGGCACATTGATTGCCTTGCTTTTTTTAATTTTTAGTTAAAAAAGTTTTATTTACATTTTTTAATTTTAGAAGCAGTTAAAAGAAATGAAGTACAAAGTCCAGAAAGCAACCCAGAATGGGGCCCATTTGCTCAGCCCTTGGGAATGTCAGCAAGGAAGCCAAAAAGGGGGTCTGCTTGCAATTGACTCCTACTCATTTTACACAATTTTTTTTTTATAATTATTAAAATTAAATTATATAATGTACAGGGAATTAAACATCTTTGCTTTATTACCATGGATGTACGGTAGTGGCGGTTAGCACCCTTAAAGGATCTAACCTGCCACGTAGGCATGCCTTTCTGGGTATGTTGTGCTGTTTAGTTACTGTGTATGACTCGGATAACAATTTAAATTCTATCTAGTAAATAGAAACCAGTAGACTTCAAAATATATTTTAGGCCAGAAACTTAGTCATCATGATATACCACATAATGCCATAATTATAGCCTTAGAGCACTGGTGTACCTTTTGACATAATCAACAGGGTACAGAGACCCACAATGTGCCTGCACTAGCTGTTAGTTCAAAATAGGCACTCCATATACCATACCTTTTGACATAATCAACAGGGTACGGAGAGCCACAATGTGCCTGCACTAGCTGTTAGTTCAAAATAGGCACTCCATATACCGTGTATGTGGTGATTTCCTTAATAGTCAGGTCACCAAATCCATTCAGAGAATCACCAGATTAACCCATCCCCGTGATATCTATATTTTTTTACCTACTGGTCAAAGCTTGTCCGTTACCAGACTACCCATGGGTCAAGGTTTCTTCAGTTAGCTCTTACGACAGGCCTGGGGGTTACCTTGGTGCTATTATGCATATTCATAATCTAAAAAAATCTAATAAGAAAGGGGCCCCTCTTGCCTCCCCAACCCCCATGAATCTAAAATAATAAGTTTGGAATTATTGTTATAGAAATAGCGGTGAATGTATTAACATTTAAATCTATGTTTTTATATTAATGTTTGTAATTTGAAATAGCATGATTGGCTAATAAAGATTTATTCAATTCAATTCAATACACCATTGTATCAAATGTGTATGACAATTTAGATTTTTTGAACATACATTGTATAGACTTAAAAAATTATATGGTTCTCTTTTACAAAAATATGTTTTTTTTTTCTAACATGCCAAAATAAAAGTTTTTTGTACCTCTAAGAAGGATTTTTCGAAATACATTCTTTAAAATAAATGGAAATTCTTGAGAAACCATATTTATTACACAATTACCAAAATAGTTTTTTACTCAGTTATGTAATACACCAGAATGTGCCCTTTGTATTTAAAGTTCTCTAGAAAAAGGGGGAGAGGTGATTGCCCCCATCCTCTCTGGGATCACCAATATTAAGGCAGGCCTTAGTAGGAATAGGTAGAGGAAATTTTTGTTATTAAGGTAACTAGGTAAATAAAAACAAGAAATTTATTTATTTAGTTATTCAACTAATAAACTGGCTTCTTAATGCCCAGGGTGCAGCACCTTAGAGGGCCCAATACAATGGGTTACACAAGTGGGTCCATACCTTTTTGAGAGCCTGGCCTGATTATGTGCTAAGTTAAACCAATTCTACAGTACTTACTAAAAAATTTGTACACTTGCTGTCGGCAGCTCACATAGTGCACAATGATGACAAAGTTAGTGCTTAATTATATATCATCTATTAATGCTAAGCAGGCAGAAAAATGGAGGACCAATGTATCAAAATCAAGCATTATGTTTGTCCATGGTGCATTATGTTGTGATATACACCAGCCCTTGAGTTACAACAAAAAACAGACAGACTGATGAAAAAATTTTGACAGCACTTTTAAGGTTCACTCAGGACTGATAAGTACCAGGCAGGAACCCCTTGTAATGGCTTCATTGTGTGCCCCCTGACAAGGCATCGCACCAGGGTTTCAAGGAACCAGTCACTGTTTACTTTAGTTCCCTGTCAAAGATAAAGGGATACTCTAAAAGATGGGCAAATAACTATATTTTATGACTGTGAGTGGACATTTGTTTAAAAAAACACCAAATTGCTTGATTAAACAAAAAACACAACACACAACCAGAGATTAGGTTAGAAAAGAAAACAACAAACAGAAGGCACGGTCCGTAAAGAAACCGGTTGCGTAACTCGGTGTTTAGGCGGCCGGGCCGTGACGTCAGGGCTACGTCACAGTTTTGCTAGAAATCAGCAGTCAAACGCTGTTTATATCGAAATTTCGTCTTTTGCGAGGAAATTTTGTACATTTTGGGTCTTTTCGTCGTGTGTTTAAATACCTATTACGTTCTTACTATAAATATATTAAAAACTAACTAAAAGAACTGGTGAGTTTTTAAATATAATTAAAAATTTTAACAAACACAAATTTTCCTGTGTCGGTTGTTTTCTACCCATACAATGTGGGTCATACAAGGTTACAAGGGGAGCTGGGACATAGACCTTGGGGGGTATGGGTTTTCTCTCTATAATGCATCTGATATCTGCTACCAACACATAATTTTTAAGATAACTTTTTGATAGTTATCATCACAATCAGTATAGGCCAGGACAAAGATTATGAAATGAACTTTATATACACATAGAAAATTACTAATAGTTTAAAAAATACTCAATGTTGTTGGCTGTTTTTAAGGCGCCTGATGCTAAAAATAGTTCTTAAATGATGTACCTATTACACGGCATACCTACCTCATCATGAAAAAAAAATTAAACTTAAAAAAATAATAATTTAAAAATTTTGTAAAAATTGAGGAAAATAATATTGCTGTTAATTTATTTTAAATATTTGATTTATTTTCTCAAAGTTAAAAATAACGAAAATATTCCAAATTCAAAATTACGCTTAGACTACTTGCTACCAACTAAAATTAAAATACTTACGTAATTTTGAATTTAAAATTTCTTCGTTATGATTTTAAACTTTAGGCAAAATTTTTTTTCAAAAAAATTGTTTAGAATTAAAAGGCCTATCAGACAAAAATATAAAATACAGGATATATAAATTTTTTTAAATGTTTTTTGAAAAACACCAAAAACCGATGCTCTATTTTTAAAAAATTTAAGTATCTTAAACAGCATTAAAAATTCTACTAGTTTACCAATTTAAACTTTTTTCTATCTTTAATAATAAAAAAGTTAGCAATGGTGGACACTTAACTTGGAACACTCTGTATAACGCTCAAGCAGGAGGGAAGGAAAATTAGCCTTGCGTTACAGTCGATGTATTTTTTATGATATTTCTTGAAAATGCGTTTTGTAGGGGTGATCAAATATCCTGATTCTTTGCGTTATGTAATTTATGAATCTTCCCTTACTGCCTTATTGACTTTTAGTCATTTTAACTTCCTTTTTTTTTTAATTTTTTTGAATAAATTTTACACAAAAAATCTAGTTTTAGTTATTTCCTACCCACCAAAAAAAAAACAATATGTGGCTAGTTTGCTTTAGAGTTCGGCGTAAAAAATTTCATTAAATTGAACAAGAGAGTAGGAAAAGTATTTATAATCGTGTCCTGAATCTGATATTTATAAAACTATTGGAATTTGTATCATAAATTTTTAAATGATTTAATTTTGTAATAAATTTTGGTATTTTTTCGGCTTTTAAATAGACCTATCTCTCTTTCTCTCATAATGTAACGTATAGGTCTTTCTTTATTGACCGTGGAACAGGCAAAATGCCGCGTCATTGGCTGGGAGTTACCACACAACCGGTTTCTTTACGAACCTTGGATCAGGCATGACAATAAATCTCCTTTTTTCAACAGTCATAATCGCACTGATCTTCTGGCCAAGCATTTTTGGGGGCTGTTCAAAAGTTTTGTAATAAACAGCTTAAAATACAAAATTGCTAAATTGTTGCTTTTTCTAGCTAAATAATAGGAATAAGAGCTTAAAATTTATGTTATTTAGCTAGCTAAATTTTAGCATGCTTATTAGCAATTATCTAACTTTAAAAGAGCAAGTCCTGTATAATATTACATCAAAAGCCATTTCACCCATAAACACCTGCTATCAGAGAGGTTCTATAGCTAAAATAATTTCTAAACCACAACTAGCTGTTTTACAGCAAAAACTAAGCTCTGACAACACTTTCACAGCAAAGTTTTTGCTTTTAAACTATATTGTCCAGTTTGTGTTACTTGGGTAATAGAAAATGTTTTCAAAATTACAAACAAATGTATCTACAAACGTACGGTAAAGTGTGCTTTAACGCCCCTGTTTGTGTGCGGTAAACACCACATTGCTCCACACAGTGCGGTAACATTGATGTAAGCAACTTGTCTCTAAATTTGGGCGATAGAGTCACTTTTTATGCCTAAAAAAAAATGGTTTTGTTTTAATCATATATATTCAAAAAATCTAAACCGCCTCTCCCCCTTTTTGAAAGTCAAGTACTGCTCCTGAGGCTAGAATGAATGATTATTTTATTTCGTTGCATCCTCTGAACTACATTTAATTTGATGAGGTATGTGGCGTTTCGGTAGAGCTCTCTTTATGTTGCTTTAGAACTAATTAGTGATCCTCTGTTAATAGAAGGCAGATCCCTTTAGACAGTTTTATATGCACGAGGTGTTTTCAAATCATCTCAAACTAATTGGGACGAATAAATTTTACTTTTTATGTGAAAACTGTGCCTAAGGTGATGAGAGAGCTCTTTGAAATATAAATAAAAATAAATCTTAAACTTAAAATTTTGAAAATGAAAAAAATTAACGCTTGGCAGGAAATTGTATTTTGTTTCTATTGAATTATTATATGCCAACAGTTAACCATTCTATCCTGTGTACCAGTATGTTAGGGGATCTTAAGAAATAATCCTGCCGAGCAGAAAGTTATCTATTAGCTCACACTACACTATAGTAGTGTGAACTATAGATCCTAATTTTTTCGAGAAAAAAAAAGTTGCTCCGATTTCAAAAATTTTTATATATCTTTGCGTTTCAGATGATTTTGAAACTTTTTTGTTGCGCCGTCTGTCTGTCTGTATGTCTGTCTGTCTGTAACGACCAACGCGCATAACTCAAAAACCGCTTGCCCGATTTTAATGAAATTTGGTACCTATGCTGGGTTTCGGGTCGAGATGGTCCCATTTAAAAATGAACAAAATCCACCGAACACAAGCCAAACAAAAGGGTGGGGGTATATATCAAAAATTAGAGTTTATGTAAAAATATGGCGTGTGTGATATCAAACGAAAGGTAATTGCGCCTGGAGTTAAATAAAATACATTTTACTTTTAAAAAAGGGTGGGGGTAAATTAAAAAAATTAGTGTTTATGTGGAAATATGGCGTCTGTGATATCAAACGAAAGGTAATTGAGTCTGGAGTTAAACAAAATACATTTTAGTTTAAAAAAAAAGGTGGGGGTAGATTTGAAAAATTAAAGTTTAAGTCAAAACATGGATGTGTGGTAGTTTTTAGTTATATATTAACGCACACGTACACTATAATTATAGTACCTAGTGTGAGCTTAGGTGCCCATAGATTGGCAGAGTATTTTTAATATTGTAATAATTTGGCTGACTCATGCAACTTTTTACACGATCAATTCCTTTGATGCGCGTTGCTCGCATCAATCGAATAGAAATATCGTTTTGAGGCCATAACATAGAAAATTATATGGCCATAACAAAAGAACGTTTGGTTACAAACTGAAAAAGTAAACCTTGTCCGATTTGGCCATGTTTTATTTTGTGATAAATAAAAGACCTTTTATTACTGTAGTCGGGTAGAGGCCTTCATGCCCTTTCCGTGTTGCAATACAAATTGGACTTGGTGGTTGAAATTGCTGTTCTAAGGCTGAAAGCCTTTACCTTTGGGATTAGAGTTATTGCACATCTGTCAAGTTCATACCAAATACAAGATAACGGCAAAATATTGGAAAATTCTCAACTTTTTTATATATTTTTTTAATTTAATTTAAATCATAGTGCATTTATATAAAACTATTAATCACTTGCATTGCATTGCAAATATTCCTCAACATCATGTTTTTTACCTTCCTAACCCGCGTAGCAATAGCTAAAGAAAGTATTATTTAAAAAAAAATATTAAGATAACGCCGAAAATGTGTTATTTGAGAATATTTTTACCTAGCTTAGCAATATCGTCTTGATATCTGTCTGTGGTGTGTATATATTATTTCTGTCCGTAACAGGATAGCTCCTAAACCCCTGAACCGATTTTCATAAAATTTTCAGATACAATAGTGTTCGACACTCTAACGAGCTGATTAGATTTTGGTCAAAATCCATTATTGATACTGACAGCTTTTTGACAATTAAAGAATTTAAAAAATCCTTTTTAATGGAGCGTCCTATTAATATGCGGTTTTTGGATATAGTAAACTACATTTTGCTCAATAATTTGTGTTCTTCGTAAAAGCTTTAGCTTCTAAGATATTTACGAAAAACTGTTTTCAAGGGTAATATATCCTGGCTTCACTTGAAGTCATGAATCCATTAATTTTAATTTAATTTATACCCTGATTATCCCGAAATGTTACAGTAAACTTAAGTATGTACACCTTGTAATCACTCAAAATTCAAGATCACCCACAATCTGAGAGCGCGGCAGTGCCTCGCCGAGTCCGCGCAAAGTGCTGTACCATCTTTTCTTGAAACAATTCAGCCCATATTATTTGCGCAGTCGTAGAACTTTATAGAGTTAACAACTCCACCAAGTTTCATGGACTTTCATAAAGTAGTAAAGTAGTTTTCAAAAAACGTCAAAATTTACACTCAATCACTCACTTACTCATGTATAAATCATCAAAATTCTACTGTACTTCTAGACATGCTACGAAGCTGAAATTTGGCAGAATGATAGAAATTATACCCAAACCCTTGGAAAAGTTAAAAAAACCCCAAAATTCTAATTTACTCCCCTCCCCTATACATATAAAGTTATGTAAAAGTACCATTGTCCACTTCCAGAACGGCTAGAGAGCTTTGGCAGACTGATAGGAACTATGATAAAACTACATAAAACATTTAAAAACCATAATTTTAATTAACTTTCCTCCCCTATAAATGGAAAGTTATGTAAAAGTAAAATCTTCCAGAAAGGCTAGAGACCTGAGCTTTGGAAAGCCGATAGGAACTATGAAAAAATTATTTAAAAAAACCCGAAATTTTAATTTATTTCTCTTCCCTGTAAAGGTAAACTTATGTAAAAGTAACATTGCCCACTTCCAGAAACGGTAGGGCGCTGAGCTTTGCAAGACTAATAGGAACTATGATAAAACTATGAGAAAAAATAAAAAGACTCAAAATCTTGGCATTACAAAAGTTTATTCATCCTTACTTAATACTTAAATATTAACCAAATCCTTTAAAAAAGGAATGAAATCATAACAAAAACATTTCATGTAAAAGGAAGTCAAGTACGCGAAAATGGTATTCCGTAAAAAGAATTAAGATAAAAGTAAAGCCAAGTTTTCCAATATAAATTTTAAAAGGAAAGGTTCTTACTAGTTTGGAAATTATTTTTTAAACTTGGCTATTACGGCTGCAAATGACTCTTAGGCACTGTGCGCTAAATTGAACATAAATAAGTTTGGCTGTAATAGCAAAGTTTATAAAAAACATTTCCAAACAAGTAAAAACTTTTCATTTTAAAATTTGTATTGGAGAACTTGGCTTTAATTTTATCTCAAAACTTTTTACGGAATACCATTTTGGCGTACTTGGCTTCTTTTTACATGAAATGTTTTTGTTATGATACAATTATGTTTTAAATATGTATATCAGAAAGTTGCATGCATCTGGCAAATTTAATTTGTGTAATTTATATTACCAACTTAAATCTTATTGGTAAAAATAATAATTAAAACTGTAGCACACATTAGCTGCTATTTAAATATAAATTAAATAAATGGATAATGAAGCCATGATAATATATCAGCCTTGAAACAGTTTTTTGTAAATATCTCAGAAACTAAAGCTCTTTCGAAGTTTTTGGTTATAACACAAGTTATCAGGCAAAATGTAGTCTACTATAGCTATTCCGAAAACTGTATATTGATACGATGCTCCGTTAAAAAGTTAGCATTTTTAAAAAATTTTAATTGTCGGGCACTCTTTTACCTAAAAATTTTATGAAAATCGGTTTATCGGTTTGGTTCGGTTCGGTTCGTCTCCTATCGTGCTACGGACAGAAATAATATACATACACACATACACACACACACACACACCAAGACAGACATCACGACGATATTGCTAGGATAGGTCAAAATATCAAATAACACATTTTCGTCGTTAACTCAAAAAAAAAAATTTTCGTCGAAAATAATACCTTCCTAGCCATTCCTACGCGGGCTAGGAAGGTAAAAATTAAGATAAGCTGAGGATTTAAATATTTTTAATAATAATAAAAAATTTATAAACTCTAGTCGTTTAGAGGGCTTCATGCATTTTCCCTATTTACTGTGTTGATGCAAAATAAAATCAGGTCAGGTTTGGAATTAAAATTTTTCTTACTGGACGTCTGTCAAACTTACACCAAATACAAGATGATGACTAAAACATGAAAAGCAGAACAATTTTGGAAACTTCATAATTTTTCCTTTTGCAATTGCAAAGATGCCTACCAGGGGTGTTTGGCGGAGTTATCTACATGCAATAAACGGACAGAGCCAATAAGTACAATCGAAACGAAGCGAGCAAAAATACATAATGCGTTTTTTTTGGTACCAACTAATCTTAAATTATTTTATATTTAGCACCCAAATGCAGTGGGCAGAATGCAAAATTTCTTTTGACGCAAACGCGTGCATGGGACAAGAATATTCGTAAGTATGGGACGCGAGCAAAATAGGCGACGCCTTCTTGTTCTGTCTCTCTCATTCTTACAGCGCCAGCAGAATACAACGTCTTTCGACAATCGAAGAAGACACAGCCTTTAATATCCCATTAGTCGATGTCTGTAGCGCAGTGCTAGCAACATTTGCTTCAGACACGAGCTGGGTTAGATTCAGGGCTTAGGTACTTGGATGTTTGTAATTGTTTGAAATATTTAACTTTGCTTTTACTTTGCGAAACTGGGCGAGTGGTCCTGATTAGATGGAAAGTCCCAGTATAAAAAGATATATCCCATTAACGATGACAGAAATATAATAAATAATACCGCCTTCACGAAAGTCATATGGAGCACCTATTAGATAAGAAATGCGCGATAAAGCAGTATATGCAATGCAAGGTTTCAAGAAAAGATATATAAATTTTTTAAATTTGCTTTTATGATAATCTACACAATGTTCTTGACTAAGAAAAATACAATTTTAAAATCTTCTATGTGGAATTGATTGTACAGTCGCCCGATATATAATTTACCTTCCCAACAAACATTTAAAGTTGTAACGACGAAACCACAACTAGAAAGAATTTCTTAAAAGTAACCGCAACGTACTCCCGCTACGTCTTAGTATACCATACAGCGACGTTATAATTCCCTAAGTGGGGAACCAATTTCTGGTTATAACTACTTGGCCAAGTGTTTAAAGTCACTGTAGTAACAACTACACTACTACGTCGTAGCCAGGTATCTACTACGTCGTAGAGGCTGTTTTTTTTCCGTAATGGTATAAAAGTTGCGATGTAGTTGCAAATAATATAATCGTTTCTTTTTGGTAGAATTGCTACACAATATGGTGGACACAACAGTAAACAGACTCGCTTAGTTTTTTTGTTTGGTTATGGTTATAATATGTACTATGTTATCCAAAAGTGTGAGAATTTACGAGCAGAGGATCAAAATTCGAGTGCGACGCAAAGTTTTTTGTATAACATGCATTATATATATTGCAAAAAACCGGTGCGCCCGTAAAATTGAGCCGTTTTCTGGTAGCTGATGGAATTTTTGTGTTGTGATTTTGGAGGTTATGTTTTCATAATCGACAGTTAACTCCAACAAATGGTGCTTAAGAAGAGCATTTTTGGTAAGCTTCAACTAATTTGTTTATAAAATAGTATAGCTCTTTAATATGAGCTCATAAAACGACAACAAAAATATTAAATTTTCTTTCTTACATAAAAACATGGCGTCCCAAACTATATTCCCTGATAGTCGAAAGGGTTACTTGAAAGTGAGCCTAAGTTACGGCAACGTGTCACTTACGACTTTTATGTCGGCTTTCCTTTATAGTTCTATATAACACACTCGAATTTCTACTCCTTCGTTGCAGAAACGTATTATTAACTAGCTTTCGCCACTAGAAAACGTCTACAGAGTGATAGGAACCACGTGATAAGTATAACTACTACCCTCAAGTTATTGTGGTGTCGCCACTTGTCATTTGCCGTTTCTGTCAACAACAGCACCACTGCTTATAGGTTTTGTACTAGCGTGAATTTGTGGTAGGTTTTAAAACAAAAGCAAAAAAAATAAATTCCATTAGAACAATAAATAAAGTGCCAATAAAAAGTGTTTTTTAAAAATGTATGTTGCAGTCGAGAGCATGATCCCTAATCTAGAATTTCTAGGAAGTGTTGGTCAAGGAACTAAAAGAACGTAGTCACATCAATGAAATCAACTTATTCTTACTTTTTTTATTTACACTTTGCTCTCACAATTCGTATGTAGTATTTTTTATTGTTTTTAGGTATTTTGGCATTCTCAATATTCAGTAATTTTTATTATTATAAGCCCTATAAGTAAAAAAACAATCTCTGAGACTTGTTAGATCGCTTAGAAATCCGCATGTAACCACGATAAATCTAACTTGTTTTTTTATTAGTCGCAAACAGCGCAAAAGTTCCTAAATGAAGTCTAGCATCTCACAGAGGTTATTTTAGGGGCCGTGCATAAATTAGATATTAGGGACCTATTGCGATAAAGCCTGGCACAAATTGTGCCGGGCACTATATTGACGTTTCGCATTAAAAACTGACAGTTGATCTTTCAAAATTGACATATCAAAGTCGAATTTAGAAATCCAGTCGTTTATTTTTCATTAATAGTGGCGTCACTATTAATTCCGGCTCTTATAATACAAAATGGCCTAATTTTGAAAGAAGACAGCTGTTCTTATAATACGAAACTGTCAATATAGTGCCCGGCACAATTAGTGCCTGGCACTACTGCAATAAGTCCCTAATAAGGGGGTAGATGATAGCTGAAACGTTACATATAGTGGCGAAGGTGATGTTGCGACAGCGTTACGTAAATTTTTTTTACCGATTTGTTTTACGGTTTTTTTTTTAATGTTCCTCGTTTTGTTACTATTTTGTTCCTATTTGTTTGTGTTTTACTTTATCATTATAGCAATAAACTAAGAATAAAATATTTTGTTTTGGAAGAGGGATATATAAAGTTAAAGTCCAGCTCAACACATAAAATGAATCACAGTGAAACACGACACGTCAGCACAAGAGGGTGGCGGCACAAGAGGGTGGTGCCACAGCACAAGCCACGAACGACCGTAAAGACAATACAAGAGTAGAATACCAACAACAAGTAGCGTAAAAGATTAAGGATGGAGATTAAGCATGGACCAGGGAATTCTTAAAATCCGTGTGCGGTACTCGATACTTTGGATCAATATTTTGCATTTTGATTGTTTTGCAAAATGGTCAAGCAATGAGCTCGAAAAAATGGACTGCTCAAGGTAGTTAAAAAAATATTTGCAAAACTATTTCTAATATTCCCATATTATAAAAGGAGCCACAAAAAGTAGGGTTAAGAATGTGTGCGACCAAGATGCGACTTCAAAAAGTCTACGTTTTCAAAGTAGAAACAGGAAGGAGAGATTACTTTAAAAGATCGACATTAAAAAAAAGTCAAAGTAGTTGCGGCTTTAAAGTTGATCCAAAAAGTTATTTTGTCTACATTGTTACATCATATGTTACTATGATGACACAAACTTTTGTGGTAAAAATTAAAGTTATAATGTAGTTGTCGGATACACTTGTTTGGGACTCCAATGAAGCTTAACTTTCTAGTGGTAATTAAGTGGTTATAAAAGTCAGGGCGACTACGAAATAACGACTAAAAAGAAAGTAAAACTTTAGCAACGTCCTATTGTGGTAGAGAAGACTATCAGAATCGACTATCAAGAAACAATCCTAAGAAGTAGTTTAGATGGTCGTTTTTACGAAACATCTACTATTTCCTGATACTAAATAGTAGTTAGAACTAAAAAGTAACAAATTTTGGTTGAGATCACCACATTTCTACTATAAGAAAGTAGCAAAGCCTTTAGAACATGTAGCCGCTACTATAAATGTTAGTTGGGTTATCGTCATGAGGTATTTCTTATTAATAAAAATAAAAACAATTTTTAAAATCAATAATCTGATTTTAAAAAACGTTTCTGGCCTTTGCAAAAAGGGAGAGGCAGAACACCTCTCGGAGGTCCTAGCTGCCCTCTGGCAACAACACTGATTTGTCATACCTGTAGTAGATAAAATAAAATTAATGGATCTATGACGAATCTGATACCTTCCTAGCTAGCCTATTAGCACAAGTGAATTTGTAAATATCTCGAAAAATAATCCTCCTACGAAGTTTTTGGTTATAAAAGAAATTATTGAGCAAAATCTAGTCTACTATATCTTAAAAACCGAATATTGATGCGACGGTCCGTTAAAAAGTTAGCATTTTTTAAATTTTTTAATTGTTAAACAACTATCATTAGCGTTAATGGATTTTGACCAAAAACTAATCAGCTCGTTAGTGTCAAGGACTATTTTACCTTAAAATTTTATAAAAATCGGTTCAGCGGTTTAGGAGCTATCTTATTACGGAGAGAAAAAAAATACACACACAGACAGACATCACGACGATATTGGTAGAATAGGTCAAAATACATCCAAATTACACATTTTTAGCGTTATCTGAAAAAAAA
This sequence comes from Aspidapion aeneum, assembly GCA_963576565.1. Taxonomy (NCBI): domain Eukaryota; kingdom Metazoa; phylum Arthropoda; class Insecta; order Coleoptera; family Brentidae; genus Aspidapion; species Aspidapion aeneum. Next base: position 59,362,407 of record OY755038.1, read on the forward strand.
ATTCGTCGAAAACAATACCTTTACTAGACATTGCTGCGCGGGCTAGGAAGGTAAAAATTAGAAATGAAATTTTAATTTTGTGTAATATATAAAAAGTTGATACACTTATAAACAAATACCGCTGTATCTTTTATCAGTTGCATTATATCTTATTATTTTCACAGATTTCTTGCTCACTAAATACTTATTAAAATATCTAAGTAAACAAAGTTATTGAAGTAAACAGAGTTGGCCAGGATTTGATAAATAAATAAATTGGTAAAAAAATTTTTTTAAGTCACAAGCTTTTATAAAATGCACTAAAAATTAAAAAATAATTTTCTAACATTCTAATATTATCATAATAATAAAAGCGATGGCCGACTGATGGAAATCTTGACGATGTTAGCACGATAAGATATCCGTATCAATTAAATATCACTATTTGCAAGAATCAATCTAGCAGAAAAATGCAGAGGTACCAAACCCACCCAACCCGACCCAAGATACCCCAGAATTTCTCTGACATAGGTATGGCAATGGCATAACATTGCGGCACATCAAACATATCTTTGATGACCTGCTATGTTGAATATTATTTAAGTGTTTAGATCACAACTTTAGATTAACTTATGCTTTGATTTGCGGCCATCGCTTTTATTATTATGATAATATTAGAATGTTAGAAAATTATTTTTTAATTTTTAGTGCATTTTATAAAAGCTTGTGACTTAAAAAAAAATTTTACCAATTTATTTTCTTTTCTTTTTAGTCTCAGCTATCTACTCTATTAAAAGAAAATATTTGTTCAATAACAGAACAGAAGAGTTTTATTCGAGATTATTATGAAATCGCTGATTTCATCCAAATCGAATAATGGGAAGTCTGTCAAAAAGGCATTTTTCTATAGATGGGGGTGGGGGCAGGAGTAATAGGATTTTTTTTTCAATGTTGTATTGTCATCGGACCACTATATGTATACCAAATTTCATCCAAATCGGATAATGGGAAGGGTGTCAAAAATGCATTTTCTATGGAAGGGGGTGGGGGTAGGGGTGGGAGGATATTTTTTTTTAATGTTGTATTGTCATCGGACCACTATGTGAATACCAAATTTCATCCAAATCGGATAATGGGAAGTGTGTCAAAAACTCATTTTTCTATGAAAGAGGGTGGGGGTAGGGTGGGAGAATATTTTTTTCTTAATATTGTATTGTCATCGGATCACTATATGTATACCAAATTTCATCCAAATCGGATAACGGAATGTGTATCAAAAACAAATTTTTCTATGGAAGGGGTTGAGGGACGGGTGGTAGGATATTTTTTCTTATTGATGTATTATCATCGGAGCACTATCTGTATACCAAATTTTATCCAAATCGGATAACGGGAAGTGTGTCAAAAACGCTTCACAAGATTTGATAGTTAGTTAGTTAGATAGTTAGACAGAACATCTGAAGTTAAATAAAAGCTTGTAATAATAAAAAAAGCAACTGTTCCCAGTTTAGTAATCATTATGACTTTTAAGTCTTACAATTTTTAACAAAACAAACAAAACTTTTAGACTTACCAATAATAACTATCTAAGGAATTTAATTTGACGTTTAGCGTAAAGTCGGAACAGTTGCTTTCTTACTTTGTCAAATAAAGCCCAACTCTGTTTACTTCATAAAATTTGTTTACTTTAATATTTTAATAAGTATTTAACGAGCAAGAAATCGGTGAATAAAATAAAATATAATGCAGTAGCGCACCCAGGAATTCGTCCTGAGGGGGGGGTGGGTGGCAAACCATGATGATATATTTCATGCTATTTTTTGTTTTTATTCATGAAACATGTGGAAAATATCTTAAACAATCTTAGCTTGTAAATGCAACTGAAAAACGATACAGCATATTTCTTTATATGACACAAAATTAAATATTAATTTTTAATGTTTTTATTTTATTTACTTCCAACGGTGTTGATTTAAATCCCAGGTATGACAAATTGTAAATGAATGGTATTTTCTTCATTTTCTGAAGATATTCAATTCACGATAACGAGAGTTTAAGTCTTGTTGCTAGAGAGCAGCTAGGACCTCCGAGGAGCGTCCTGCCTTCTCCTGGCCTCTTTGCAAATGCCAGAAATATTTTTTTAAATCAGATTATTGATTTTAAAAATTGTTTTTATTTTTATTAATAAAAAATACCATAAGGTAAATTATATGCCGGGCGACAATCAATTTCACATAGACGATTTTAAAATCGTGTTTTGATAGTCAAGGACATTATGTAGATTATAAAAAAAGCAAATTTAAAAAACGTGTATTTTTTCTTGAAACCTCGAATAAAACAAGGTGCGACGCAATCTTTAAAATAAAAATTAATGAAAAAATTCTTATTATGAATATTTTTGTTGAATATGCGGTAAAATGAAATAATATAAAAAAAAGTGTTTTCAATTTTATCTAGGGTAGGCAACGCCTTTTCTCCGACATTGTATGTACGCCACTGTAGAACATTAACTTTTAAGGTTTCAAATACCAATATTGAGATTTTTATTTGGATGTAACAATATGGTACATACAGAATACCAAAAGGTACTATTTAAAACCCACTAAGCACAAAATCGTAAAAAACGTTAAATAAATGTTTTTTTCTAACACAAATTTGTGTTAAAATTAAGACAACTTTTGACATTAAAAAACATGTAGAAAGTCCTAACGAAAATTTCATGTAAAAGCTCTACCAAAAATATATTTCTTAACAACGTTAAGAAACCAGCATTAAAAAAACCATAATAATAATACCATCAATATATGGTTATTTTTTTAATGTTTTTCCTAGATCTTATTTCTAACGTTGAATTTAAGATATATGAAGCTAATAAATGTTTTGTTTTTTAAACATTAAAAAAAATTATACTATAGAGGGCGCTGCCGCATAGTTCCACTTCCAGAACGGGCCATCGCCATTTTTAGTTGGGTTTCGCTGCAAGTTGATACGAGTCGGTAGCAAAGACGCTTGTTGTAATTTTGGTTAAAATATTTGCCTTTTGCAGAAACAAAATGGCAAATTTAAAGCACAATTACTAATATTGATAGTGAATACATATTTGGATCGGAATATTACTTCAGTTGTGTGGGAAAGATGGTATAGTTAAAGAACAACAAATGTGTGTGCAGTGATCTAAATGAAGCAGCACAAGCTAGACCAAACGAATGCTTCGTTTGCATTCATGCTAAAGTGAATAGGCGCCTTGAAATTGTTTGCCTTGTATTCACTTGAGCATGAATTGTTTGGCCTCGTAGCGAGGCACTTACTACAAAATTATTGTTTACATAGAATTTAAATTTTATTTTTAGAAGCTACGAGCCGAATTGCCTTTACTGAGTGTCGAGTTCACGAAAACCTCAACGGACTGTAGCTGCCCTGCGTTTCCAAAATAGAAGAATTTTATTTACATTATCTATGTTACCTTTTTTTTAAAATTAAAACGTATATTTATTTCAATATGTATGCAATAGTTACATTTTTAATGGTCTTACTAATTTTACTTAAAAACTATAATCAGTATATTTTTTTTATATAAAAGATAAAAAATTTACACATTTCTCGTGATTTACTTTTTTGAATTTATAGATATTTAGGTAAATAAATTCTTTATAGTTTTTTATATAGCTATTGTCCACATCACTGTTCTCGAATACAAACTTTATCGATCTTTCCACAAAAAATATTATTAATTTATTTTTATCTTTGTCATTTAAGCTAAAGTTAAGGGAGATCAGATCGGTGAATGTGATTTTGCTCTTTGTAAAGGACTTCACTACTTTTGACATCATCTCTGTCATATCTTTAGAGATATTTGAAAAAAATATATTTTTTCATTGTTAAAAAAAAATTATTTTTCAATGTTAGAAAAACATTTCGTTTTCACTGTTAAAAATCAATATTTTTTTAACGTTCGAAAAACACTTTCAAAAACGTTATAAAAACATAAGATTATTTTTCTAACGTCAGAAAACGGGTTATTAAGCTCCTTTTTCACTATGAATATGACGTTAGAACTAACATCCAACCAAACGTTATGTTTTTAACTTATACATTATTTTGACGTTATTAAAATGTTTTTGTGTTTAGTAGGAATGAAAGAAATGATCCAAAAAAATTCTGCCTTATTAACTTTAAGTAAAAACCAAATAAATTTTTTTCTACAAAAAACAATAAACAAATAGGCAAAATAACACACACATATATAACAACACTAAACGCCAACAAAATTACGTAAAAAACAATTGTGAAACTTTAGATTTTCGCCCCAACTAGCATCATCAGTCGTTTCTGTCTCTAAAATTGACTACTGCCATACCGCCGTGCGGTGCGATGGTTAATAAGCGGATAATTTTGTTTCTCGGGGGCGCTTTTACGGGTAAATTCACCCCTGCTGATTAGGAATGATTGGCTACAGCTGATAAATAAATCAGAGTACGGGGTGCGGGCGTTGCCGTCGCGTTTGCGATGGCCCAGGAAAGAAATATTATTATCAAGTGTTCCATCGATTACCCATAAATTTAAAATGTGCTGGCACATTACCAGCCGATTTGGCGTATACGAAAAGTCCTACCACTAATATAAAAAAATGGACCAGCAACTGCAATATAAGAACATCGCCTGAATGCAAATCAGAAATATTAGAATAGCTAGAGATTGTATTTCACAACGAATCAAAATTGAAAAAGTGGGTACACTATGCGTTTCACATTACCATTGAAAACGTGGTAAAAATAGTTGGGCACTGGTAGGCGGCAGCGTAACCAAACTTACTTTATACTTTGATTTTATCACGGCCTTGTCAAAATGGCACAGACGGTCAGTTGTTGTTATTTTTGATGTGTTTTTATTCAAAAATACAAAAAATCTCGGAAAGTATTGTTTTAATATCCTGAACACAGTGGCGCACCCAGGAATATGTCTTGTGAGGGGCCCGAGGCCTCTTGGGGGGCCCGAAGCCTCATAATGTCGAATTTTAAGCTATTTTTTTGTTTTTTCATGAAATATGTGGAAAATATGTAAAAAAGTCCAAGGCTTGGGGAGGGGCCCGGGCCCCGAGGCCCCCCCCTGGGTGCACCCATGCTGAACAGTTTTTTATAGTTAGAGTTCATCACAAATTTAGTTAAAAAAATTGGCGAAAAACAAATAAACAAAAATAGCGGTTGACAAGCCCTTGACATATCCAAGACAGAGAACGAAATGTAATGGTTAAAAAGACCGGGACGGCGGCCATTTTTGCTTTGTTCTAATATCCGTGATGCAGTGTTAAAAAAGTCCCTGTACACACAAATAACTTAAAACGTTTAAGTCTTGAAACCTATTACTGCATTTTGTTCGAAGAAACTTAATAATTAAGTATACTAAATTTTTGAATGCAGGTAATTACTAGACGTTGAATGTAACGGTATAGAGGGATTAATGAATTAATCAATTATTCAAATATACTTTATTGTCAGGAAAAAAAATCGTTGACAAAGTTAGTATAATATGAGCCACGCTTTTTTATTATTTAATATCAATTTACCTTTAGTCAATAATCCATGAGGTATCAAGCAAAAAAATATACATTTTTTAAATTTGCTTTTTTTATTATCTACACAATGTCCTTGACTATTAAAACACGATTTTAAAATCATCTATGTGGAATGGATTGTACAGTCGCCCGACATATAAATTACCTTATGGTCATAAAGTATTTTTTATTAATAAAAATAAAAACTATTTTTAAAATCAATAATCTGATTTGAAAAATTGTGACATTTCTGGCCTTTGCAAAAAGGCCAGGGGAGGGAAAACTCCCCTCGGAGGTTCTAGCCGCCCTCTAGCAACAACACTTAAACTATCATTATCGTGAATATCTTCAGAAAATGAAGAAAATACCATTTATTTACAATTTGTGATACCTGGGATAGAATTCAACACCCTTGGAAATAGAAGATTGCACGGAAACTGGTTCGCTATATCCGAAGTTTACTATAAGAAGACATATAGACTATTGTAAAAATTTGTTTGGCCATTTTGAACGGGGTTTGCGATAAGCGAGTGTTCATTATAAACGGGTTCGCTATATGCGAACTTCACTGTATATACAAAGTTGATACACTTATAAACAAATACCGCTCTATCGTTTATCAGTTGCATTATATCTTATCTTATCAATGACGCACCAGATTCACGGAAAAGTGAAAAAAGAGCATTTCCGCAGAATTTTTGTTTTTATTTAGTTTACACCCTGTAGCTTAATTTAGGTTAAGTACGAGAATCTTCATTCATATAAAAAAATTCGCTTAGAATTGATCAATGAACAAATCTATACATGTTTTCTGACTAAGAAGTTTGCAAAATCTTCACGGCCTACTATTAGGAAAATAACGCGATTTTATTCGTTTTAATATATGTTGAAGTTAAGGAAATAAGTCTAACTTTTCGCAAGAGCCTAAAAGTGGAAATCAGTGTACATTTAAGCCTTCGCCTCTAAAATAAATACCCCTTTTAGATAAACTCTTTTATAGTGCACTAGGTTAGTTTAAGAAATTTACGCCACCGTAATGCAGTTTATAAAAGCTTCCGTTCGATAATGATTGCTTCAGAAAGGCCTGATACAATTTAGCCAAAATAGAAGGAAAATTTTATGATTTTTTTAAGGTTTTATAAAGGTTGTCAAATTAGCAAAGACACTTATACCAGTAATTACTAAAGGGTACTAAGTGCTAAGTTTATAGACTAAGTCTATATTTTAATCGAATCTTTGTTTTCAATATTTATGTAGGGGAAAGGAGGGCAAAATGGGATACTTAATTTTATAGGCTTTTATTTTTCCCATTAAATGATCACCATTGCGTTCGTCATTTGAAATTAAATTGGTTAGATATGTTATATTAATGTTTTAATTTTCAGTTTAAGCGATTTGCTTTTATTTTTATTTTTGTAAAAAGTTGACTTTACCCCATTTTGCGCCCCGCATACTTTAATATCTTATAGTATGAAGTCCAAAATATTTATGTTATTTGTTAATAAATAATTAGATAAATCGAATATAAATGTTTTTTTACAATTGTTCGTCTTTAAATTTAATGGAAGGGAGTTGTACATTTTAAGATCAATATTTATGTAACCTCTTTGGAGTTTTGTTGTATGTACAATTGGGAGAATCTCATTATCTTTGTGTTGAAATCGAGTGTTGGAGAGAGGAGAGTTGTTATTTGGAATTTGTCCGAGTTTGAGTATCTTAAGAAGGGTCGTTTTGCAGAATATTTTTTTTATTGTCAAAATTTTGTAGTCTTGATAGTTGTTTTTAATTTGTGAATTCACAGGTATTCAATTTTGAAAAATAATAAAACTTTTTCAAAAATATAGTTTCTTAAATTCAATTTTGTCTTGACTTATATTTTGGTTTAAAGTAGAAGTTGCAACAGTGACTCCAAATTTTAACAACAAATTTTAACAATAATTGAAAGTAATTCCAACCTGCAGGTACGAGGGTTGTCTTTTAAGTTTTGCATATACAAATGGAATAAAACAGTAGATTACTTTTAAAGACTTTATTATTTCTGGAAGTTTTCCACGAAAATTAATGCAATTTTGCATGCGCTCAAACCAGTTGTCATAGCTGAAGTTCCACTCGTTTGTTGGTACTGTCAAAATTGCATTCTTGAAGGCGTCTACAGCTTCCTCTGGCGACAGAAATATTTGACCACGCAGTCCATTCTTAATTTTCGAAAAAGTATAGAAATGGTTCGAACCTGTATGGAGGATGGTCCAACAATTCGGCGTTTTGTTGGGTTAAAAATTCAATGGTTTTTGTGCTTTGTGCGAACTTGCATTGCCTTGGTGAAGGATGATTCGTCGTTCGGGGTTCGTTTTTCGAAGCTCAGCGATTACTTTCGGCAAACAAATGGTGATGCACCAATCGGCAGTAACAGTCTTTTGATCTTCCAGAGGAATTGTTGCATATGACCTGGTTTTATGTCGCGACCATCTTTTTCGGGTTCATATGAGTAAATTCACGATTCATCACCACTGACAATGCTGTACACGTTTTATGAGTTTCCTGCCTCAAAGCGGTCTAGAGTTTTCTGACACCAATTGACCATAGCTTCTTTCTGTTCTTCGGTTAACAGATGCGGTATCCAGCGGGAAACTAATTTTCTTACCCCTAATCCTTCATGCAATTTTTTTTGAATTAAGGTCTTTGAAATTCCCAATGAAGCCTCAATCTCGTGATATGTCACATGTCTGTCGTGATGAGCATGCGCACATGATAGCTGATAATGATAATGTTTAATTAAAAATACCATTTCTGGGTTTTGTGGCTTTAACTTTCACAGCATATGGATTGATTGTATGTAGTGTAACTTTTACAGCGGACGCCACTTTTCGTACTCGATTTTATTGCAGATTTTGACAACTTTAGTACAAATCTTTTATATCAATTCCAAAATAAATTCCCAGCATTGGTTAAAAGTATGATTTCGACAAAAAAATGAAACTTTTAATACGACCGACAGGCCTTTATCAACTTTTTATATTTTTCCATTTCCATTTCACTCCACTATTTTTCTGACTTCTACTCTCTCATTGCATATAAAATACGCTCAGCTAGAGAAAAAGTTACTTGGTTACAATACGCTTCTTGTTATTCCACCTCTAAGCGCCTTTCTGAAGCTTGAATATGCAATTTAATAACATATAAATATTTCAAGCCTCCACAGAGTGACAACCGGTAAATAAAAACCTCCTTGCTATTCATATAAATATCAGGCCTCATGAAAAGTGTAAATATTTGTAAGACTTTAAAAGAAAAACAAGAAGGCAATTTTTCTAATAAATAAAATATCGAAAATATCAAAAAATGAGTGCAATCTCTAAAATATAGAGGTTTAATTATTGACCAAAATTTAAAATGGAATATTGAAAACTTCTTTTGAGGACATTTTTAGTTGGGCCATCTCACTCACAACAAGTAAAATTAAAGAAACAAAACGAAGAAAAAGTTATCTGTCCTTGGCCGGGACTTGAACAAGGAATCTCTTGCTCTGTACGTAAACGCTCTCTATATTAAGCCACCGAAGACTATACATACATTTTCGGAAAACTTCCATCTATGCATGTCTGCAGTCGGTCTAGGACAACTGGGCGCCGCCAACTCGGCGCCGCCAACTCGTCGTTGCCAAGTGGGCGCCAGTCCAACTCGGCGCCGCCAACTGGGCGCCGGGCCAACTCGGCGCCGGACAATTTTTTTTCTATAAAATGTGCAGATGAATAATAAAATAGATTATATATTATTTATAGAAAAAAATCTTTAAAAAATTTTTTACGCAATTTTCTTGAAATTTGGTTTTGTTAAGTAAAGTTAAATCCATTGAGTCAAGTGTTGAAACTTGGTTAGGTGTGGTGCAACGATTATAAACACACAGGATTGCCTATTTGCTCGAATCTTTTAGCGGTAGGCGGCGCCTTGCTTACGCCACTAGTGGACCTCTGCTCAGCGCGCTTCATATAATACACATTGCAATCGTGAGTTTTTCCCGCTTTTTTCTTGCTTATTTGCAAACAAATTTTTTATTCGTGTTAGTAAATATAATTAATAATTTCATTTATTCAAAAGAAATGATTTGATAAATCAAGAGTTTGCTCTGAGAGCTGAATTTTCCTACCAGACGATATGCTGGAGTTTGTTTTTTAAATAGTTGAAAGTTTTAGAATAGAAGTAGGATTTTTTTAAAAAGTTTAATCAATTTAAATCTTTAGATGTATAATTTATTGTTTTTGTTGCCGATATAATAAAATACACTTATATTATGCAGTAACAAAAAGGTATTTATTTGATATTTCAGATCTAAAATTGCAATATTTATTATATTATTATATCAAAAACCAGTCAGTTTTTTGAGAAAACAGCCAAATAAGATGTGTTTTTCAACTTCTTATGCTTTAAATCAATAGATTTTCATAATTTTTTTTTCAAATGATTTACATTGTTTGTGTTATGAGTTGTTTTCATCCCACCCAGCGCCCGTTTTCACTCCTTCTTCTGTAACATGTTTCTGAAAACTTCTATAAAGAGACTAAAAAAACTTAAGAAAAAAACTGAAATTAAACTTGGAGAAACTGTCTACAAAATAAACATTCCAATAATCAGTTTAATAAAAAAAATACGTTTGCGGCATAATTACCAATTTTCTTTAATGTGAATAATTTAATGAGAAAGGAGTTTCCAAAAATCAAAAAAAAAATAAAAATTTATATAAATATAATAATATAAAAGTAAATATATTTATTTTTCTACACTGAAAGAGGGAACACAAAGCTTTTATTTCAACAAAAAATTGTGCTTTCTTTATATCAATTCACTTAATTCACATTTATAAAGGTTTAATAAAAATAGCCAAGTTTAGAAAAACATTTCCAAGCTAGTAAGAACCATTCATTTAGAAATTTGTATTGTAAAACTTGGCTTTACTTTTATCTCAATTCTTTTTACGGAATACCACTTTCGCGTACTTGGCTTTTTTTACATGAAATGTTTTTGTTATGATTTCACTGCTTTTTTAAAGGATTTGGATAATATTTAAGTTTTAAAGTAGTTAAATATACGGGATATTGTTCAAAACTTTTGCAATGCCTTATTAAAAATGTTGAGTTTTTTTTATATTTTCCTATGGTTTTATCATAGTTCTTATCAGCCTTCTAAAGCTCAGCTCTCTAGTGTTCCTGGAAGTAGGCAATGTTAATTTTACATAACTTTACATTTATAGGGAAGGAAAGTAAATTAAAATCTTAGCGTTTTCTTCAAAAGCTCAGCATTCTAGCGTTTCTGGAAGTGGACAATGCTAATTTACATAACTTTACATTTATAGGGGAGGGAAGTTAATTAAACTTTGGGGTTTTTAATTTTCTTTTATAGTTTTATCATAGTTCCTAACGGCCTTCAAAATCTCAGCTCTCGAGCGTTTCTGGAAGTGGACAATGTTACTTTTACACAATTTTACATTTATAGGGGAGGGAAGTAAATTAGAATGTTGGGGTGTTTAAATTTTTTTCTATAGTTCTATCATAGTTACTATCGGCCTTCCAAAGCTCAGCTCTCTAGCGTGTCCGAAAGTGGGCAATGTTACTTTTACATTACTTTACATTTATAGGGGAGGAAAGTAAATTATAATTTTGGGGTTTAAAAATTTTTTCTATAGTTTTATCAGTCTGCCATTTCTGGAAGTGGGCAATGTTACTTTTACATAAGTTTACATGTATAGGGGAGGGAAGTAAATTAGAATTTTGGGGTTTTTTTATTTTTTCCAGGGGTTTGGCAGACTTATGTCTGCCAAATTTCAGCTTCGTAGCATGTCTGGAAGTACAGTAGAATTTTGATGATCTATACATGAGTGAGTGAGTGGGTGAAAATTTCGACGTTTTTTGGAATTTCGTAACTACTTCAATACTTTTGGGAGTTCCATGAAACTAAACATGAAGGGATTGTTAACTCCATGGAGATCTACGACTGTGCAAAGTTTGAGATTTGTAGCTCATTCCGAAGTAGAGTTTTAGATAGGTCTAGGTGAACTTGGCGAGGCACGGCTGTGCCCTCAGATTTACCTCCTAAATAGTCAACCACACCATCAAATAAATGAAAAAACGCAAAAAAAGGGAGGTAAAAACGTCAACTTAAAATCACACGAACTCTGAATACAAACAAGGCAACTGGTCCGCTGGTGACGTAAGCAGACACTGTTCGTCTCGCTGAGCGACGCTAACATTAGTTAAATGGAAATAAGCAATCCTGTGTGTTTATAATCGTTGGGTGTGGTGTTTGGTTATCTGGTAATAACACTACAATTTACGTTTTTTATTACAACAATGGCGGATCCAAAATGGCGGATTTCTTTATTTTTAAACCGATTTGTCTCAAACTTGAAAGTTTGCAGTGTCTCAGATCACTTAATACAGTTTTATCCTCAAAATTAAAAAATTCAAAATGGCGAATCCAAAATGGCGGATTTTCTTATTTACTAACCGATTTCTCTAAAACTTGAAAGTTTGCAGTGCCCGAGAACACTTAATACAGTTTTATCCTCAAACTTAAAAAATTCAAAATGGCCAATCCAAAATGGCGGACTTTCTTATTTACTAACCGATTTGTCTCAGACTTGAAATATTACATTGCTTAAGGTCATTTAACAAAATTTTTTCCTCAAATTAAAAAAATCAAAATGCCCGATCCAAAATGGAGGATTTTCTTATTTACGAACCGATTTGTCTCAAACTTGAAATATTACATTGCTTGAGGTCATTTAACAAAACTTTTTACTCAAACTTAAAATAATCAAAATGGCCGATCCAAAATAGCGGATTTTCTTATTTACTAACCGATTTGTCAAACTTGAAATATTACACTGATTAAGGTCATTTAATACACTTTTTACTCAAACTTAAAAAGATCAAAATGGCCGATCCAAAATGGTGGATTTTCTTAATTACGAACCGATTTGTCTCAAACTTGAAATATTACATTGCTTAAGGTCATTTAATACAATTTTTTACTCAAACTTAAAATAATCAAAATGACCGATCCAAAATGGCGGATTTCTTTATTTATGAACCGATAGGTATGTATCAAATATAGAAATTGGCGGTGTTTTAAGTCGCTGATTATGATTTTGATGTAAACTTATAAATAATTCAAAATGGCGAATATTGTCCATTTTGGATCGGCCTTTTTGATTTCTTTAAGTTTGAGTAAAAATTTTTGTTAAATGACCTCAAGCAATGTAATATTTCAAGTTTGAGACAAATCAGTTAGAAAATAAGAAAGCCCGCCATTTTGGATCGGCCATTTTGATTTCTTTAAGTTTGAGTAAAAAATTTTGTTAAATAACCTCAAGCAATGTAATATTCCAAGTGTGAGAAAAATCGGTTGATAAATAAGAAAATCCGCCATTTTGGTTCGGCCATTTTGATTTTTTTAAGTTTGAGGATAAAACTGTAATAAGTGATCTTAGGCGCTCCAAACTTTCAAGTTTGAGACAAATCGGTTTAAAAATAAAGAAATCCGCCATTTTGGATCCGCCATTCTTGTAATAAAAACGTAAATTGTAGTGTTACCAGGTTACCAAACACTACCCCTACCAAATTTCAAAACTCGACTTAATCATCGAAGATGTTATTTATTTCATGACTTAATGGATTTAACCAGTGGCGTATATAGAAAAAAGTTTCGGGGTGGGCCCGAGACAGTTTTGGGGGGTCCGAGACCTCATGAGGCTGTATTTTATGTTATTTTATGTTTGTATTCATGAAATATGTGGAAAATGTCTAAAAAAATCTAAGCTTCGGGGCTCGGGCCCCCAGTCCCCCCCGTATATACGCCACTGGATTTAGCTATACTTAACAAAACCAAATTTCAAGAAAATGGCGTCAAAAAATTTTTAAAGATTTTTTTGTATAAATTTTGTTTTTCATCTGCACATTTTATTGAAAAAAAAAATTTTTAGTCCGGCGCCGAGTTGGCCCGGCGCCCAGTTGGCGGCGCCGAGTTGGCGGCGCCCATTTGGCGGTGCCGAGTTGGCGGCGCCGAGTTGTCCCAATCCGGTCTGCGGTGTCTCAACACAAGAACGAAAAACTCTCAGGGTACTAACTCGACCAAGCCATCCAACTGATCTCTATAATTCTTCCTTCCCGCTGTAAAAGGTATGTTTCTTCTTATTTTTCTTACTTAAATTTCACTTGTTGTTTATAGTTTTAGGTTCTTGCATTATTTCGTACATAGTAAGTTTTCCGTTCTAACAGGTCACTTAAACCGATCGATCGAAGACAGGCGCATTAGTAATTTTTGCATTTCACTATTATCTTATGCTGCACTAAAAAAATTGTATGTAAATTCTTATCCACTTCCTCACAATACATTTCTAGTTTACATCACCTAGGATAACAATATACCAAACATTTACATTAAATTTACATTTGTCTGAGGAAATTACAAAAAAAATAAATAACAAAAAAATTTAAATTTAGGCAATTAATGAAAAAAAAATTGAATTTTACATATAGCCACCTTATGCAAATTCTCTAAATTCACAGAAAAATTTTAAAAAAGCCACGTAAATATACAAATATTTTTTAAATTACCAAAAAAAAAATTGTGAAAACAAAAATATTTTGGAAAAAATGACATTTTACTCGAGTGGATCTACCAACTATTGCAACATGTACAGCATCTGTTGACTTTTGCGCAAGAGCCTCTTAATCTTTTTTTCTTAAGCTTTTAATCACTTTATGCTCCAATTACATTTTTAGTAAAATAAAGTCTTCCTTGAATTACAGCGATTTTCAAGTCCGTCCTTAGGGGGGGGGATCAAGGTTAATCAATCACCAACACCCCCACTCCGAAATCTTGTATAAGGTGTGTAAAAATAGATTTTTCAGCAACACAAATATGTCAAAAAATTTCACAATTAAGACATGCAAATGTTAACTGAAATTTTTTAATCCTTCCGCGAAATTTTTCTTGGGTACGGGCCTGCGATTCTTAAACCACAAAATGAACTTTATTAACCTACCAAAATACAAGCAACAAAAGGAGATGTTCTTAACTTGTTAGAAGTATCACCATATTTGCTTTAAATGAGAAAAACCACAAAAGCTTTTTAAATATTAAGAATTTCTATAATATGTAGGTAATTTCATAAATATTTTGTAAAAATCAAATTACAAAATATCAATATATAAATTTCACATAAAACTTACGATATTACAAAAAATTCACAAGTTCCGGCCAAAAATGCAAGTTGGTTTCAATTTCTGGTATATTAAGTTTAAGTATATTAGGCAGTCTGTAGTGGTTTATAGTTTGTGAATATAAATTGAAATACTGTAATTTTATCAGCAACTTAAACAACTAAAATTAAAAATGTATTTTGATAATCCTGAGCAATTTTACAAAAAAAAGTGTAAGAAACAAAACTAGTCTACCAGTAATTTTTTTTAAATAAAATTTACATACAATAAGCACTTTTGCAAAGTACTTCACAAATCTCTTTTTCTGTGTGCAACATTAATTTAGACCTCTCGACTTCGTGCTTGGCTTTGATCTACCTTTACGCAAGACGACAAAACCTACACTTTCTTTTAGTCACGTGACTTTCAATTTCATTCTTGCATAATATAATCACATGACTGAAAATCGACCACTCCGCGAAACGCATTCGTTTCATTGGACTAGTTCCATCTGACCAAACGTATTTTAAAACAGTTTTCGTATTGTATTGCGCATTTTGATTTTTCGTACGGTTTTATGACTGTCCAATTTCTTGAATGCTCTCATTGTTATAATATTATTTGGTGTTTTTTTTTATAAAGATACGATTTTAAACTCATTTGTGTCCCATAAATCAACCTTTCTCGATTAAAATTTTATGGATTTATTGCGATCGAGGCCGCTAGAAATTTTTCAATAAAGTCTGATTTAAACAAATCGTTTTTAGGGCACTATTATTAGCTTGAGAAAAAAGACCTTTTAAGTACCTTATCAAATTAGGAAAATTTAAAGTTTTGTTATTAGTAATCCAATGGCGGTCTAAGAATGATTACTAATTCAAGATTATTTTCCAAACCTGAATTAATTTTTATTAACGAAACTAGGTAAGTAGATACTAATAAGATAAGATAAGAAGTAAAAGTTGGAAAATTCTTTGATAACAATTATTATAATCCTACGACCTTATGTAGTCTTGAAGGCTCAGGGTAAATTACATCCCAAGTAGACAAAAATGGGCCTGGTGTTTTCGATGATCAGTTATTAGAAGAAAGTGTGTAGAATTGATGAAAAAATGCAGTTGTTTTACTGCACCTTTGGCTAAAATTTTGTGAAACCTTAAAGTATAGCCATTAATCACTAACAAGGATTTGCCCTTTTCACTGGTATCTTCCATTTTTATACTTTTAATAATTTAGTAACAAGAAAAGAACTGATAACTGATAATTCATACCATTCTAATAACCTTATTGTGGGCATACTTAGCTCCCCCCATACGCTGATGTGGGTTATTACCTAAGTGGGTGGTGATTTGACCAAAACTAAGTAAGTTCATTTCCCAACGATCTAATCCGAACTAGACCAAACCAAACCAAACCTCACCAAAATAAACCTAACCTCCCCCCATACGCAGATGGGCGTAGTTTTAGCTAAATAGGGAGAGTTCTTATACTATTCTAAAATCCATCTGATTGTTGCCATCGATGCCATCACTCGATGGAACATATAAATATGACAGCCATCAGCGATGAGGCCAACAAGAATTAGAAGAACCCGATGCGTTTAACCTAATTTTGGAATTTTATGACCTACCTCAACCGCGTCTCGGGTCATTCGAAAGTGGGATTTAAAGTCACTAAACTATAATGTTCCACCGTTTTCTCGACATAATCCAGGATATTTGCATGAGGTTTTCGTGCACTTAAAAGAAGTTCCTCGTCCGAATTTGATGAGCTGGATGAATCATTATCATCCTTCAATAAACGTATTGCCAATTTCGGCGCAAAGCTGTTAATAGGCAACATTTCTCAAAAAGATTTAAGAAATTTGGCGTGTAAAAACCCTCGCCTCACAGCTACCACCTTAAACTTAGCATTACCGCTTAAGAAATGAGTATTCCTAATATGTGCATTAATTCTCGTAAATTTGTCGTAAAAGTGCTAGTTGAGCCTCAAACTTAGCACTACCACTTCACAAAAAAACTAAATTTTTAAAAACTAATCTATGGAATAATTGTCGTAATTATGACGCGACAATTTTTTTTTCTTTCACGGCAAATTTACGACAATTAATGCGGATATTGCAAATATCCAGTTCTGAAGTGGTAATGCTAAGTTGAGACTCAACTTAGCATTACCACCCCTTTTCAGGAACATACGGGTGGCGTAACAAAATTTTTGTTTTCACGACAAATTTACGACAATTACCTATTCCATAGATTAGTGTGTGAAAATTGCAGGCCAAACCTTCCTGATATTTTTTCCAAAAAAAATTGGGAGGGTCATAGGATTACTCACTGAATTATGGAAAAATGTGACCTTTTGTAGTTTCTTAGGGATTTTATTAATTTTTGACATATAGTTTGCGTCACATACCTACAGAGTGGCTCAAAATAGTTAAAAAAAAATATAGGAAAAATACTTAAGATTTATTAAAAAAAAAGAAAGGAAACTGAAAATGCATAGTCAAAATTAACTTTACTTGCTTTCATGTGAGTCGTTTTAACTAGTCTAGAGTGATTTTTGCATAAAAGGTTATGTGATAAACTTACGTATTTCAAAAAAAAAATTAATTCAACGCATGAGATGTTTACTAATTGTCGACGGAATAGTGTGTTTACCAGGATGCGTCAAATGAGGTGAATTTAAGATATGTTAGAGACCAGACCGTCCCAATACTTGTCTGAAAAAAATTTTCAAGCTATAATTATTTAAATGCGCGCCACTGAAATATAGAAAAATTTGACTTTTTGTAGTTTTTTTGATAATTTTTTATTGAAAAAGTCTTTTTAAGTATGTTCTTAATTTTTAACATATAGTTTTCGTGACATATCTACAGGGTGGCTCAAATTATAAATAATAGAAATACAGGAATATTAATAAACTTAAAGGAAATTTCAAACAAACATTTTTTGAATTCGCATGACATGTGTACTAACCACCCCTTTCCAGTAGCGGTTTCTCCATAAGTGCACATGTCCACGTGCACTCCCAAATTTTACTTAGAAAAATATTAAAATTTGATCATTCCTTAATTTAATTAATAATTACCCCAAAAGAAATTCACTAAAGACTGGAATATTATCTAGAAATTAATACCCGGTATGTATGTGTTTGTATTCTTGTTTTAACCCACCTCGATTCTAATTCTTTAATTTAATTTACTGGAACCAAATTCTATGCACCGTGGATGTTATGTCGCATGCTAATTACGAAATATAAAAAGAGAGGACGACATGTGTTAGCTCCCGCTAAATTTCGCGGTTGTTTATATATTTTTAAAACCACACAATTGTATGAAGGGCAGAGCGCATTCCGCGTATTTGGACATGCGCACCAACAACCAGTGAGATCCTTGTCAAGCGCCTAGAGAAAAAGGCGTGTTAATTTCGTTCTCCAACTATTTCAAATATCTACACATGAAAGTACTCAATTTTTGTGTACTGAAGCATAGAACTAGAAACTTCAACCCTTCAGCTACGTGGTGACATCATTAGATCCATTCGGGGGCCCCTTGGAACGAGAAGAATTTGGCTGCAAAGGAGGTGAGTGCACTTATCTGATTACCGTTGTGTGGTTCCAACAATTTTACCTACGGACGTCTGATTATTTCGTAATTCATATCAATACATTTATGTTTGCTCGCGATATCATTAATTAATTTATACAGTTCATTGCATTTATCGTTTTTCTATTCACGGGCTAACATAAAGTATTCCTTTCGAGCCGAATTATTTTTAAATAATAAATCCATACGACGGTATTAATAATTATTTACCTAATCTGTGGCCAAGCCAAACAACGGCCTTGAATTTTCGCACGCATTGTATTTGAAACGACAAAGTTGTCCGTGCGGTTCACGTGCCTTTCGCGTGCTCGAGTCAGTAAACAAAGCGAAGGAACCACAAAACAAAACAAAAAACAAACAAAAACATTTCTCATTTATATGTTAGGGTGTTTCATATCATTTCGATATTTAAAACAATTTTCATCAATTGCGATAAATTAGTGCATATTTTCGACAATTCGTCATTTTTCTATTTCAGAAGCATTAATTTAGCATTAATTGTATATTTACCGACAATTTCGTCATTTCAAAGGTAAAATCATGTCTGTCAAAAAAGCCGTACAAAAACGCAAGGGTTTTTTATCTGCGATCACCGAGTGTTATGTGTTGTCAAAGACTGCGGAAAAGGATGAAAGAGCGAGAAACGAGTTTCAAGTAAGGTATTCCGATTTGGATGAAACCTTCGATAAATGCATGCTGGCGCATAATGACGTCATTATGTTGATAGACGACACGGACGACGAGGAGTTTAAAACGCAGGATGCGATCCTTTCAGAAGCTCGTAAATATTTTTATGCATGTAAGGGGGTTTACTCTAAAATATTTCCGGTTGAGGCCCCATCTTTTTCGGGATCATATATTCGACAAAACGAATCTGAAACTCCAAAACTCAAAGAGTTAGGTATTCCCATATTCCGAGGTGATAAAAAATTATGGCCAAGCTTTTTCGATCTTTTTAATAACATTATAGATCAAAATCAAAGTCTAAGTAACGTTCGAAAACTTCAATATTTATTTTCATATCTCGAGGATGAGCCTTTAAAATTGATATCAGGGATTAGCTTATCTGATCAAAATTATAAAATTGCTTATGACAAATTAGTCAATAGATATCAAAACAAGCGAGACCTCGCAAATGATGCTTTAAGCTCAATTATGAACTCCACCTTAAAAAACGAGTCAGCTAAAGAATTACGTAATTTAATTGACACCTTTTCTGAATCCCTAGAAATTTTAAAATCACTTAGCTTTGACGTTGACAGTTGGGACTTTATTATTTTTTTCATTTTATTAGAAAAATTAGATATTCCAACGCGTTCAAATTTCGAAATGAGTCACGCCAATACTAAAACCGAAATTCCCACTTTTCAGTCACTTTTTCAATTTCTAGAAAAAAGATGTAAAGTTTTGGAATCACTTCCTCAATCAACAGCACCCAAAAAGGTGCCCATATATCAAAAATCAAATTTTATGCAAAATCAGTCTGGGCAAAAGCCTACCTATCAAAATTCAAATTCTATGCGAAATCAGTTTGGGCAAAAGCCTACCTATAAATCATCCAATTCGCCTTTTATAGGACTGGCTGGCACCTCAACTAATTCGAGTACGGGAATAAAATGTTTCCGGTGTAATCAAGGTCACGTGCTTTCGAAATGTCAAACATTTCTTGATCTCTCACCTATCGATCGCCTATCTTTCGTCAAACAGAAAAAATTATGTCTAGCGTGTTTTCATCCCTTGCATGACGTAGATACGTGCAAATCAAAATATTCATGCAGGACTTGCAATAGTAAAAGGCACCACACTTTAACTCATATCTTAGAAACTAATCAAGAGTCTGGAAGCCAAGATACTAGTCCTGTCATTCACACACCACCTGTCAATAATCTTCATGTGTCATTAAATGCCTCAGGACCTTCAGGTACCTTTCTTTTATGCACCGCCGTAATAGATGTTATGGACGGTTGCGGAAATTTTCAACCTGTAAGGGCACTGCTTGATTCTGGATCACAGACAGGATTCATCAGTGAAAAGTGTATTCAGCGTCTTAATCTTCCTAGGCGAAGTTACACCACTGAAATATTCGGATTAAATCAGATGTCTTCTTTTACTTCCAAAGGGCTCGTTCAATGTCACATTAAGCCACAAGGACAAGTCACTCCTTTACTTAATTTCGAAGCAATTGTTGTTCCACAACTATGTTCCAATATGCCTACATTCTCTTTGAACGATAATCAGTGGAAACACTTGCAAAACCTTAAACTTGCCGACCCATCTTATTTCAAATCTAGACCTGTGGACCTGGTTATTGGTTGCGAGCTATTCGCACAGATATTCAAGGAGGGCAGGGTTCTTGGACAGGTAGGGCAGCCTTCAGCCCTTGAAACTATCTTTGGCTGGGTCGTCATGGGAAAGGTTGACGAAGTAGGTAGTCTTACGGAACGAACCAGTTGTTTTTTAACGAGTCATTCACCTCCTTTAGAGGTCATTCTCCCTAGATTTTGGGAAATCGAACATTTGCCTAAAAAACAAATCTTATCAAAGGAAGAAAAACAGGCAGAATCAATTTTTACTGCTAGTGTAGTACGGCAACCGAGCGGTAGATTCATGGTAGATCTTCCGTTTAAAGACAAAATAAACCCTGACCTAGGAAATACTTATCCGCAAGCTTATCGTAGATTTTTACTTCTAGAAAATAGATTAATCAAAAATCCTGATCTGTACACTGCCTATTCAAGTTTCATGCAAGACTATATCGATTCTAATCATATGAGTTTAGTTTTATCTAGTCAACCAAAGGTCGACGTATCGTGTTTTTTAGCACATCATTGCGTATTAAAGCCGGAAAGCTTGAGTACAAAATTAAGGGTAGTCTGGGACTGTTCAGCAGTCACCCCAAAAAATATTAGTCTCAATGACACATTGTTATCTGGACCGAAACTTCAAAAAGATATTGCTTCTTTACTCCTTACGTTTCGTCTTAATCCTATTGCCTACATTGCTGACATCAAACAGATGTTCCGTCAAGTCCTTATCAATCCTTATCACCGTCCTTATCAAAGGATATTGTGGAGGTTTTCTCCACAGGACCCACTTTCAGTGTGGGAACTTTCTACTGTCACTTTTGGCATGACATGCTCACCTTTTCTAGCCATGCGTACCTTAAATGAGCTGGCAGAGAGAGAAAAGGAACGTTTTCCTACGGCTAGTACTGTTCTAAAAACGTCAATCTATATCGACGATATCTTGGGAACTAGCCCTTCGCTTTCTGAAGCTCTCTCCCTTCAAACAGAACTCAATGATTTGTTGAAGTCGGGAGGATTTGAACTTAAAAAATGGGCAAGCAATTGTCCTGAGTTATTGGAAACATTGCCAGAGTCCGATCGTCAAATGCCTCTCTCTTTCGACAAGGAGGAACCCCATTTTATCAAAGTTTTAGGACTTCAATGGCATCCAAAAAACGACATTTTTTCTTATCAATGCCGAATGAAGGACAAATCCTTAACCAAACGTTCTATTTTATCTATCATAGGAACAATCTTCGATCCCTTAGGTTTTCTTTGTCCCTTGTTGCTACAAGCAAAATTTATTTTGCAACAGTTGTGGATATCAAAAATAGGCTGGGACGAAGAACCAGATTCTTCTATCATCGACTCTTGGAACAAACTTTGTTCTGAATTCCCGCTTCTTTCCAATTTTCAATTACCCCGACAAATCAAACTGTCAAAAACCAATACCTGTCAAATCATCGGCTTCTGTGACGCTTCAATTCGAGGCTACGCAGGCGTCGTATATTTTCGTGTAGAAGAGGAAAACAATATATCTGTTTCTCTCATATCTGCAAAATCTAGGGTCGCGCCTATAAAGTCACAGACTTTGGCTAGGCTAGAACTCCTAGGCGCATTTCTTTTAAGCGAATTAATTGACTTCGTTTTATCTAGCTATGAAGGAAAAATAACTTTTACAAATATCGTTACTTTCTGCGATTCGCAAGTCGTATTGCACTGGCTTTCATCCCCTCCTAATCGCTGGTAAACCTTTGTTGGAAATCGAGTCAGTAGAATCCAAGAAATCATTCCCTCAGACTCATGGCGCTACATTCCTTCTGCTTTAAATGCAGCCGATATTGCGTCACGAGGGGCCACCCCTTCACAGCTCATGTCACATGACATGTGGTGGAACGCACCGTCGTTTTTGTGGTCTCCCGAAAACGAATGGCCCGATTTTCATAAATCAAAAATGCCGATTGATTTCGGAGATATTAATCTGGAGGAAAAGGCAAAGGTCTGTTGCAATGCGATAATTGATGTCAACTTCTTAGATCAGCTTCTTATCAAATATTCATCTATATCAAAAATTCAACGTATCATTTGTTATGTCCTTCGAATAGTTAACTTTTTCCAAAACCATTCCTATCAAAAACCCACTAAGCCGCCGGACCAAAAAGTTATTTTTGAGAATATTGTTTTTCCTACCACCGGTGAGATGCAAAGTGCGTTATACCTTCTTATCAAACGCGTTCAAGGTTCTTGTTTTTCTGAGCTTTTTTCCGCGTTATCTAAGGATAAACCAATACCGAAACCTTTACGAAAACTTTCACCTTTTCATGATGAAAATAGTATCATTAGAGTCGGTGGCAGATTACAAAAATATGACCTTTTGTCTTATTCTGCAAAACACCCCGTCCTACTTTCGAGTAACCATCGTTTAACTACTCTTCTTATCGAGTCCGCTCATCGACAATACCTTCATCATGGGTTTAAAACATTACATAATCTGCTTTTACAGCAATTTTGGATATTATCTGCCAGACGGGCAATTCAAAGAACCATATCCAAGTGCTTGCAATGTTTTAGAATCAACCCTAAACCCTATAGACCGCCCATAATGAGTTCACTTCCCGCTCATCGAATCAATCAACTTAAACCTTTTTCGAGTGTAGCTATCGACTTTTGTGGACCTTTCTTTGTGATTCCTCATCGTTACCGTGGTTGTAAGGCTTTCAAATCGTATGTCTGTGTGTTTGTCTGTACGGGCACACATTGCGTGCATTTGGAATTAACCATGGAACTGTCCACCGAAGGGTTCGTAGGTGCATTCCACCGATTCATTTCCAGACGTGGAAGCGTGACGCAGTGCTGGTCAGATCAAGGCATTAATTTTATAGGGTTTCGTAACCAATTACTTGATTACGCAAGAAGTGCTGCCACCAGACTTTCTATTCGTTGGCATCTGGGACCTCCTCTCAGTCCACATTTCAATGGCCTGGCAGAAGCTGGCGTCAAAACTCACTTTGTTCGAGTTGTCGGCGACCAGAAGTTGTCTATCATGGAGATGTCCACCCTTACCTGTCGCATAGAAGCCGTACTTAATAGTCGCCCTTTATCTCCTGCCTCTTCAGACCCACACGATCTTCAACCTCTTACCCCTGGGCATTTTTTGACACTTGAACCCCTTAACTCAGAAATTCCGGAGTCAGATTTGTCCGAGGTTCCCCTAAATCGGCTCTCGAGATGGCAACTAATCCAAAAACTACATAATGATTTTTGGAAACGGTATTCTATGAGTATTTGCATACGCTACAACAGCGACACAAGTGGGCTGATTCATCCCCAAATATCAAATTAAATGATTTGGTTATCATAACAAGTGATCACATTCAATCACCTTTGAAATGGCCGGTCGGTCGGGTCATCGAACTGCATCCCGGCGGGGACGGTCAGGTGCGTGTTGCGACGGTACAAACGGTTACCGGTGTTTATAAGCGGCCAGTTGTAAAACTGTGCCTCTTGCCAAATTAAAAGTAATTTTAATTTTTCTACCCTTTACCGGGTATTACAATAGGTTTTCTTTATTTTTATTTTTTTTTGAATTTTTTTGTTTGTTTGTTTTGCCTTTTTCGGGATTTCGTTCTCTCTAAATAAACTTACGATACTTATCTGTTTTCATTCATTTATATTTATCGGTCGATCCTTTTTCTTATATCTATATCTGTCCGGTTGAGATTCTAAAATTGTGTGTTTTGGAGGGCAGTTATGTTAGCTCCCGCTAAATTTCGCGGTTGTTTATATATTTTTAAAACCACACAATTGTATGAAGGGCAGAGCGCATTCCGCGTATTTGGACATGCGCACCAACAACCAGTGAGATCCTTGTCAAGCGCCTAGAGAAAAAGGCGTGTTAATTTCGTTCTCCAACTATTTCAAATATCTACACCTGAAAGTGCTCGATTTTTGTGTACTGAAGCATAGAACTAGAAACTTCAACCCTTCAGCTACGTGGTGACATCATTAGATCCATTCGGGGGCCCCTTGGAACGAGAAGAATTTGGCTGCAAAGGAGGTGAGTGCACTTATCTGATTACCGTTGTGTGGTTCCAACAATTTTACCTATGGACGTCTGATTATTTCGTAATTCATATCAATACATTTATGTTTGCTCGCGATATCATTAATTAATTTATACAGTTCATTGCATTTATCGTTTTTCTATTCGCGGGCTAACAACATGTCCCAATAGAATTTTACAGGACATGGAATCTGAACCTTCCTTCGGCACCGCGCTTATACAAAAACTAGCCTCGATGCCGCCAGCACCCCCGTGATGCCTCCCGCGTCCTCGGTTCACGTTGCATTTTAGAGCAGCTCACGCGCACTTTTAAGTAGTGCGCGCTTGGAAAACTTGGTGGTCAAAAACATTTAACTAAAGGGGGTTATTTCTTTGTTGGTGGTCGAGCGCGGGCGGTTTGTTTTGATTTCGACGATTTGGTATTTACGAGAATTGCCGAAGTTTCTAATTCTGATAGCATTAGTGTGCAATATTTAAAAAAACAATATTTATTAGTTATTTATATAAACAATAATAATAGGTAGGTAACTAATATCTAACTAAATATCTTATTTTTTAATTATTTTCTGTAAATTATATGATATGACGACCCACTCGATAACCCAAAAAGATAGCGTGGCACTCAAAAAAAATTATTTTTTATTTTTGGTGTGCACCCCCAAAGCTATTTTATCACGCGCCGCCACTGCCCCTTTCTAGGAAACCGGGTGGCGCGACATTTTTGTGATTCCACGACAAATTTAGGACAATTAATGCATATATTGCGAATATCCCATTCTTAAGTGTAATGCTAAGTTTAAGGAGGTCCCGCACCTCTTGTTTTGTTTTCACGCTGCGGCGAAAAGCTTCTTTTAAAATCTAGGCATAAAAATCTATAATTTTCCAAAAATAGTTTAATAAAATAAATAATAGCAATTTTTTTCTAGTTAGTGGTCATTAATATATAATGAGTTACTCAGTTACCTTCCTCCTTAAATTCTCGTTTGCTTATCAAGCTCTAACTGGTCTATGTAATTTTAACAAAAATAATGTAAAATATTTAAATTTGAGCATCGCAGGTCAAAATTTTAAAAAAACTCTGTCGATATTCTTGAAATCTTCCCGAGAGAGTACTCTTCGAACTTCGAGCGAAAGTGGACGTTTCTTCCTCAATTGTATTCTTGAAACTCTCACCCGAAAAACGTGTGACATTTTGGCAACTTCACACCGGGAAGGTCTCGATAGGTGACGGCGCGCGGAGTGTTGACTTTTGTCAAAAACTGTGAGATAACCTAAAAATTTTTGTTTTGATAATGTGTGCGTTTTGTTTTTTTTTTAAGTTTTTTCCCTGTTTTTTACGGAATGTTGGAGTATATTTTTTGACCTCCATTTCAGGCCTATGAAAAACTCCACCATTAAATCTTTTTGGGCTAAATTTATATAACTCATTTTTCACAATGTCCACAAACAAAAAATAAAGGAAACAAAAATTGGGGTTACTTCCCTTCAACCACAAAACTTTTTTGTTTGTTGTCTGTCAAAACTTTTTGCTTTTTTATTGGTCGAAATTGTCACGTGCTGTCACCTTGGCAACAGTGCGCGCCCATTTCATATCACTTTTCACGTATTCCCCAAACCAAAAATACTGTATTTATGTAATATGGTGAAACGAGGGAGTGCTCATTCGTCGTCACTCCCCGGGTTGAGGGAGTACTTGAGGGGTGGCTCGATCGCCGATTTTTGTACACCAAACGGAAATACCTACGATAATTCCTGGTATTTCGCAGTATTTCCTCAAATTTCAATGGTATTTCCTAGTATTTCCCAAGCACTTCCCGGTATTCCCTTGTATATTTCCCAGTACTTCCCAAGTATTTCCTGGTATTTCCCCTAACCTGTACACCAAAAGGAAATACCGAGCCACCCCTCGGGAGTACTCGCTTGGGGACTTTTCAAGAATACTGAGACCGGAGTTTTTTGGAATTTTAATTTCACATTTTATTGTCCATGTTGGGTTTAGAAGCCACGGGGTGATAACCTCCCCTATCCCCCCTTGAAATCACCGCTGGAATATTTACTGGCTATTATTCCACGAAAATGTCTAATTCTGTGAAATTGCTACCTACATAAATAAATATTTTCCTGCTTTTACTGTTCAGTTTTCCTACATTCCATATGAGTGCCTGTGTAGTGTGTGATGTGTATGGGATACGCGATAAAGATGTTAAGCGTCTGAAATTTGGCTAAAAAAGTTTCAAGACTCGGCATCAGTGCAAATCTGCCGTGCAAAGCAAAAACCGAGCAACTCGACTTACTCGAAAATTAAATTTTTATATGATTGAAATCGCCGTAAAAAACCGCGCCAGCCAGTTTTTCTAGAATGTGGCTATCTTGAAAAATAAGGAAGTTATGTAGTTAGTATGTAGTTAAATAAACTATAGTTATTATGTGGTTAAATAAACTTCAAACTCTATTTCCCAAAACACTAGTTTTTGACTTACTAGGTTTCTGCTTTACACGGCAGAAATGCGATGCGACGATGAAAATTTTGGACTAAATAATAAATTGAAAGTAAAAATGGAGGTTTAATTTTGTATCCCAAAAACAACTTGATGAAAAAATTTATCCAAATTGGAGAAAAAAAAATCTCTGAACTCGCGAGTTTTAATTTTTAATTAGACATAGTTGGGCTATTGATTTAAGAAACTTAGGGAGTAGGTAGAATTAAATATAATAGATTTTTTTATATATTATCTTTGATTTTTTGACTTCTTTTTCTAATATCACTAATATCGCTTTCAATAATGTCTATCGCCAAAAAGGTTTTGTTAATATAATTTGTCGTTCTAATTTCGATACAATTTTTAATTCATCTAGTGACCCCAAACATCATGCTATGCTTCTAGCTCTGCGAGAACCAGAGAGCGACGCCTGGTTACAGGCTCTACCTTCATCTGCTCTAGGGAACCTTTTGGATGATTCTACTTTTCGTATTTCCATCTCGTTACGTTTGGGACAGCCTTTGTGCGAGATACACGACTGCACTTGCTGCAAAACCGTAGACATTTATGGGCACCACCTCCTAAGCTGCTACAAAAGTGCCAGTCGTTTGTCTCGCCAAGGGCTGCTCAACAACATTATCAGGAGGGCTCTTGTATCTGCAGGAATACCCTCAGTGCCTGAACTTCCTGGTATGTACAGGGGAGATGGAAAGCGAGTAGATGGTTTGCCTTTGTTTCCCTGGTGCAGAAGAAAATCCCTAATTTGGGACGCCACTTGCAGAGATAATTTTGCATTTTCTGATCTTGACAAAACATCAATAAAATCAGGAGAACCTGCCCGTAAAGGAGAAAAACAAAAGCAAAAGAAATACGAAGAGCTGGAAGCCAAAGGGTACATTTTCTTACACTTCAGCGTCGAAACATTGGGACCCTGGGGTGAAGAAGCTAAATATTTTGTTCAAAAATTATCAAAATTAATAAACAATAAAAATGCAAATTTTTACTCTTCAGCGTCGAAACATTGGGACCATGGGGTGAAGAAGCTAAATATTTTGTTCAAAAATTATCAAAATTAATAAACAATAAAAATGCAAACTGCTTCATTAAGCAACAAATAGGTCTTGCGACTCAACGCGGCAAGCTTCCATTCTTGAACAATCCCAGACGATACTGGATAAGGGGAAATTTTTTATTGTTGATGTTTCATTTTTTAGTTTTTTTTAGTTTTACAATTTTATTTATTTCTTTGATTTTATTATTAATTTAATCAATTGCTGTACATTAATTATACCTTATTTTATGTAATAAATTCGCCAAACTATTTATTTTAGATAGCCGCCATTTTTCTGAAAAATTAGCAGATCATTTAAATTCAAGATTTGCAAATTAGTTTATTTTCTCTCTCTGTTATTAACACCCTATAATTATGACTTTGTTTTTTTTTTGGAATAAAAATCGCTGCAACGGAAGTTGTGTTAGATATTAAACAAAAAAAATAATAAAAGCTATGTTTCCTGAAATTCAAATGATCCCCTGTATAAAAATACTTAAAAATATTTAAAATACAATTTTAAGTTAAGTGGATCAAGTACTATAAACAAAAATTTAAAAAATAAAAAATACATGATCTAGAATATACGAGCAACGACTCTATGTGGTTATATAACTTGCCTATTGGACACTTTTTTGTAGCATGCATAACACGGGAGCAAAGAGGCACATACAACCATATATAGAATTCCAAATTTGAGATACCCTGTTGACACACCAAACCAAGCGTTGCAATCAGTTTATTTAAATTTTAAAAACGCAATAGCGGTCCTCTTTTTAAAATACTGATAAAAAACTTTTGGTCTCTGTTTAATGGAAATATTTATTTAACCAAAAAACTGACAAAAAATAACATGACCTTTGAATTTATACAACAATGAGCTTTAAAAAAACACAAAGAAATCTCACGTATGAATGGGTTTGTGTACATATTTTAATTAATGTTTTTAATTTAGTTTAGTCAAACAAAAATTCGGATAATAGAAGTACAAATACAGGGTATAAACGGTATGACTCAAAATATTTTAATGGTGATAGAGGAGGGCAAAATATGAAAAAAGTGTAAAGGTTCATAAATATTTAGCAAATTAATGTTGAGCTTTGTTTTCAATTTTATGGCGTTTGTTTTCCTTATGTGCTTAAATTATTATTTTTAGTTGTTTCTAATGTACGATCTAGTCTAAAGGTCTGATGAAGACAAAAACCATTGTCGAAACGTTACTGATGGATTAAAGCGTAGGTATATTAACCAGAACAACAGTGTCCTTTTTCCCACTAATTCTACGTGTAAAGTTCATATCATTATTTTTGAGACAACTTTTTAGAACTTTTTTTCGTTAGCCTATGCTATTTGTTATGGTCAACAGCTGATAACTGTCAAAAATTTATCTCAAAAATTATGAAATGGAGAATAGTTGAATTGCAAGGACGTGATAATTTTACCAAAAAAAAAGTTCTCCCGGGAGTAAATGTTCACTTCAATCCACGGTTACCATTGCTCAGTTTATAGTCTCTGACTTTAAACTGACGAAAAAGAGATTATTTTTGGGCGAATATTTGACATAATTGCTTTCCAGCTTTGTAATAGGAGAACTTTGAAGTGATTTCTTTTGAAAACACTTACAAAAACATGTCATTAATATCAAATTAAAGTGAGATGTCTGATTTTAAACTATGATAACCGTGGATTGATGTCAAAATTCACTCCCGGGAGATACATTACAGAATGAAGCTCCTGAAGTATTCGATAAAGTGTGTTCTCTCTTAGCAACACAAATAAGAAATAAATTTAGAAAAAAAAACTTTTTGAAAACAAGCTTTTATAAAATGGACTAAAAAGCATAAAATAATTTTTTGAGTGTTCTGATATCATAATAATAAAAGCGATAAGCGTATTAAAGGAAATTTATCCGTTTTTGTTTTAGCCTTGTTAACTCGAAGTTTAGTGAAGGCTAGACAATTTAACCCAACCCAACCCAACCCTAATCAAGCTACCCTTACATTTTTCTGATATGGATGGACATTATTGCTCCTGCTTCATATTAGGCAGATCATCCGCGACCGGCAGTGTCTCGATTTATTTTGTCACATCGGTTGTGGACGATCCACCAAATGCGCATAGAAAGGCATTTACCTAATACTAAATACGCCCATCGCTTTTATTATTATGATATCAGAACACTCAAAAAATTATTTTATGCTTTTTAGTCCATTTTATAAAAGCTTGTTTTCAAAAAGTTTTTTTTTCTAAATTTATTTTTTAATTTTTAGATTTGTCCAAGTTTATGTCTATAGGTTTCCTTCTCCTAGACAGGTTTCATTAACAGTGCTAGCGACGCCCATCTCACCGAATTTTAAAATTCAAAAATACTGTGTGATCGTTCCCTAAAACGGTTCGTTATTATTATGATCATTATATGCAAGGATTAATTAATTTTGGTCGAGATCGAACAAACTAAAGCCTTACCTCTTCTACGCCCCCCCCCCCTTTTTAGTGGGAGAGCATGTGAATTTTGAAATCAATCAGATACCTACGTGGAAGTCAGTTGAAAGTAATCAGAAAAACTCGTCATTAAATCGTCCATTTTGAATCCGCCATATTGAATTTTTGTAATTTGATCAAAAATTCGTAATCCTTATCTTCAAAAACCCCCAGATACCAATTTTGATGGAAATCCGACAAACTAAAATTTTACCCCCTCTTCGCCCTCCACGTTAGGGGGGAGGTACCAATTTTGGTTGAAATTGGACCAACTAAAGTTTTACCCCCTCTTCACCACCCAGATTAGGGGGGAGGTAGGTACCCGATGAAACCGTATTATTGTATTGTCATCGGAACTAAGACGCTATGCGAAATTTGAAGTCATTCGGAGGTTTGGAAGTTCTTTAAAAATGAGTTGCAAGATTTGATTACATACAGGTGAAGTTAAATAAAAGCTTGTAAAAAACAGCACGGTAACGCACTACTTTCGATTCGATGTCAACAAAATCTACCTAGATTGGCTAGAATTAAATATTTTTAGCAACTGTTAACACAACATGCTAATTTTATAAAATTTTATTTGATATCCCTATAACTCTTTTCTATCCTATCACTTTTAATATTTTTCTCTAATTCTGGGCTGGAGATATTTGCTGAGACTGATTATATCTCCTTTAGTAGTGACGTCAAATTTTGCCTCAAACCCGAGGCTACTGTGACTGATAGCAATTCAGCAGTTGGTCCATCATTACCATTCATCGTTCCTTAACACTGGTTACGCTCGTACTGAAGAGTGCCCAACAAGGCCGAAACTCCCGGGTAGTATGCGAGCTACTAATATCCCCCTATTGAGGATTCGCTCACAAACTTGTTTTTCTTTTGGTCTTTTGACTATGTCCTCGCAATAACTCTTTCAATATATTATTCTATTGTCAGGAATGCAAATTACCCTCGACTGTGCCACTGCATGAAACTAGCTTAGAAAAATGAAAAGCGCAGAACATGGTTTTGCAGAGATAAGGAAGTGGTTCCGCCTCTACATTGGTAAACAGTTGGTTGCCGCCTACCTATACAGGTGCTTGATGCGTAAAAAAATACTGAAAAGTGAACAGTGAGAGTTGTAATGGTTAAGCGTAGAGATATGTCAAGTAGAGAGACGATTTTCCCTTCAAAGTGATTGGCTATGGAAAAACTGTGATATTAGAAAGTGTTCATTTTAACTCTGTTTTTATTTAAGTTTTCTTGTTTAGCTCATTAGCTAGAAAGTAAAGTAGATTTTAGGATTATCAGCAACGCCACTGACTTGGTTCCCCCAAGCTCTTCAAAGAGGGGATAATGGATTGGGTCCAACCTACCGTTAACAAAAACCTAAACTTTGAGAGGAGACAAGTCGGTAGTTACATTCTAAGTTTTGTTCAATTTAAACTAAAACCTGTAAACTAATTATCAGTAATGAAACATAAGATTTTTCTATTTGAAGAATACTTTGCAGTTTGTTATTTTGGTAAGTTAAAGTATTTATTTTAATATATTGGGTCTTGTTTATTTGATAGGCAACAGAAATGTCTTGTAACAATTTGTAAATTGCAACAGAGTTCTATTTTGTATTCATTGAAGTTTGTAAAATTTTTAAAACTGTTTTATATGTATTTTATACACACAAGAGATCTACTACGGTACCCTCATTTAAGGGCTCGATTTGAAATAAAATCCTACCCTACAAAACAAGAGATGGGTAGCTCTCCTTTTTTTTCCAAATAACTTTCGTGACGACAACTTTCTGCAAAATTCCATCTACATAAACTGATACGATGTTACCGCATCCGTAAAGTTGAAGCCGTCAACAGGATACACAGTTTGGCGGATTACTGTATTTCCGTAATATCGCTCTCGACTGGACACAAGAAAAGTTTGGAAAATGTTTTGTAGACCAGGAGAAAGTTACGCAATTCAGGTCAGAAAACAACAATAAATAAATATTATGGAAAGCGAAAATCAGCGCACTGTAGAACGAGCCAATGCTAAATGTTGGACATCGCCTGATAAATAAAATTGTGAACTAAAATATTTTGTTAGAGTTTACTTACGTAATGTTTAGACCGTCTTATTTTATAAGAAACAAAGAAATATTTTCAATTCTGTATAAGTTGGGAAGGCTTAAAGTTGTAAAAAGTAATATCTTACATTGCCTAATTATTTAACGTATTTTTTCTAAAAATATTAGTTTAATTTAAAAAAAAATCTTGCAATATAATTATTTAGTGGAAAGGTTCGTTTTTACTTCCAAATAAAAAAAAATGTATATAGTCAACACAGTTTGAAAAATAATAAATTCATCCATGATGGATCTGATACATTCCTAGCCCATTTGCACACTCCAAGTAAACTCCATGCGTCCTTGAAAACAGCCCCTACGAAGTTTTTGGTTAAAACACAAATTTTTGAAAAAATGTAGGCTACTATATTCCGAAAACCACATATTTATGCAACGCTCCGGTTAAAAGTTAGCAATTTTTTAACTGTTAAAATACTATCATTAGCATTGATGAATTTTAACCAAAATCTATTTAGCTCGTTGCGGTGTCGAGCTGTATTTTACCAGATAATTTCATCAAAATCGGTTCATCGGTTTAGGAGCGATCGTGTTACAGACAGATATACATACATACACACACACACACACACACACACACACACACACCCACGCACGCACGCACGCACGCACGCACGCACGCACCCACACACACACACACACACACACACACACACACACACACACACACACACACACACACACACACACACACACACATACACAGACATCAACACAATATTGCTAGGATAGGTCAAAATACAACCAAATAACACATTTTCGGCGTTATCTCAATCTTATTATCTTCGTCGAAACTAATACCTTCTCTAGCCATTGCTGCGCGGGCTAGGAAGGTAAATATATATATATATATATATATATATATATATATATATATATATATATATATATATATATATAGATATCCGCTGATCGTTGTGACATCCAGGCGTAAAAATTTTAGATATCTTGTGACATCCTTCGACGCCGTGACATCCAAATTCGGATGTCACAACGTTTTTCCATGTTTATGGTACAGTCCTGATGGGGAGGGCCCAAGTGTACCTAAATTAAATGGATGTCATAGCATACCATAAGTCTGATGAAGAATACAGCAAAATTTTTAAAACATTTTGACGCCAAAATTTCCGTGTATATTGGCGCGAGTATATTCAAGAATCGATCCAATTGATATTCATCACTCTGTGACATCCAATGTATATTTTCATCTTAATTGCACGCACTCGTAACATCCGTCAAAGCGACAACCTTGCATTATGCCTATTTTATTTATTAAATTTGGTTTATTAGCTCACACATATACTATACTATAGTAGTGTGAGCTATGGTGATCCTAATTTTTTCGAGAAAAAAAAAGTTGCTCCGATTTCAAAAATTTTTATATATCTTTGCGTTTCAGATGATTTTGAAACTTTTTTGTTGCGCCGTCTGTCTGTCTGTCTGTCTGTCTGTCTGTATGTCTGTCTGTCTGTCTGTCTGTCTGTCTGTGTGTCTGTATGTCTGTCTGTAACGACCAACGCGCATAACTCAAAAACCGCTTGCCCGATTTTAATATTTTTTGGTACCCAGGCTGGGTTTTGGGTCGAGATGGTCCCATTTAAAAATGAACAAAATCCACCGAACACAAGCCAAATAAAAGGGTGGGGGTAGATTTCAAAAATTAGAGTTTATTAAAAAATATGGCGTGTGTTATATCAAACGAAAGGTAATTGAGTCTGGAGTTAAACAAAATACATTTTAGTTTATTTCAAAAAAGGGGGGGGGGGGGTAAATTTCAAAAATTAGTGTTTAAGTGGAAATATGGCGTGTGTGATATCAAACGAAAGGTAATTGAGTCTGGAGTTAAACAAAATACATTTTAGTTTTAAAAAAAAGGTGGGGGTAGATTTGAAAAATTAGAGTTTAAGTCAAAACATGGCTTGTGTGGTATCAAACGAAAGGTAATTGAATCTGGAGTTCAATAAAACATACTTCAGTTTTTAGTTATATTAGCTTTCACGTAGATACACTATAACTATAGTACCCAGTGTGAGCTTAGGTGCCCATAGATTGGCAGAGTATTTTTTATTTTGGGGCGGCTGTTGCTATGTGGTCCAGCGATTCACTTGACTTACATCTTTGTAAAAATATTTAAAAATGTTAGCATAATAAATAATGTTAGCTAGCTGATTGGGAACATAAATATAAAATATAAATAAATATTTCTTCATGTACCTCAGAGCAAAAGTGAATTAACTAACGGACTTGGATAGGGACTTGATACTATTTGTGAATTGCTATCTCCGTCCTCCTTTTTACCACGTAGTTAAAGTCAGATGAGTAAAAAGAGCGCTAAATTTTAATCTAGCTACGTCAAAACGTACTGATTTATAATAGTATATTTTTAACTCTATTCAGTGATTTTTTTACAAAAACAAATCTGCTGAATTAAATTAGAATTCTTATAAATCAATCAATACATATATACTGGGTGGGCCAAAAAAAAACCGCACAATTTTTTTCATTATAACTTTTGAACTATACCATCGATTTTAATGGGACAAACTGCGCTTGGCAGAGAATTAATCAGAGTTTTGACTAACTATAATTATTTGTCAGCGATCTCAAAATCCAAGATGGCGGACAATATTAAAATGTACCCTTTAAAGATGCTGGTTTATTCTTATGTTGCAAACACGTTTGAATTATTTTTTTAAATTAGTAGAAAAGCTGCGTTCTTGCCACGTACAAGGTATGATTCAGCAAAATCGGCTTGATGGCATTTATTTCCTTACAAATTTATTACTACTGAACCTTTGACTTTGATGAAATAAAAAACATCCTGGTGAGAATTGATTGTTTCTTAAAGATCATGATCAAAATTTATCGCCATCTTAAAATTTAAGATGGCGGACAGAATCATACTGATTCTTAAAAATGGTGGGTTTATTCTTATTTTCTGGAAATATTTTAGATTTTTTTTAATTTATAGAAAAGCACTACTTTTCCCACGCACAACAAAGTACAAATTAGCAAAATCGGTGTATTGGTTCTCAAAAAACCTATTTCTGTTTTCGTCATTGTGTTACAGATTATACGATTGCAATACCAATCCTGTCTGCATTCATTTCCTTATAAATTATTATTACCAAACCGATTTTAGTGAAATAAGAAAAATGATGGTGAGAATTGATTGTTCTTTCAAGGTTATAATCGAAATTTGCCGCCATCCTAAAAGTTAAGATGTTGGACAGAACCATACTTGATCCTTCAAAAAAGCACTTTTATTCTTATTTTTCGAAAATGTTTTAGTTTTTTTTATTAATTTGTTGGAAAGTACTACTTTTCTCCCGCTTAATAAAGTACAATTTAATAAAATCGGCGAAGTGGTTCTCACAAAATCTGATTTTGTACAATTGTTTTACAAGTTATACGATTGCATTGGCAGTTTCTGTCCGACATCTTAAATTCTAAGATGGCGGCAAATTTCGATTATAATCTTTAAAGAGCAATTTTTTGTGTTTCACTTAAATTGGTAGAATTTTTAAGAAAATTAATGTAATCTCTAAAACAATGGTTGAAACAAAAATAGATATTTTGAGAACCACCACACTGATTTTAATAATTTTTACCTCGTTGTGTGGGGAAAAAAGTAGTGCTTTTTCATAGATTAAAAAAAATCTAAAACATTTTCGGAAAATAAGAATAAACACGCCATTTTAAAGAATCAAGAATAATTCTATCCGCCATCTTAAAATATAGGATGGCGATAACTTTGATCATGATCTTAAAAAAGCAATTAATTCTCACCAGGATGTTGTTTATTTTCACTAACATCGGTTCAGTAGTAATGAATTTATAAGTAAATAAATGCAGACATGATTGGCAAGCAATCGTATAATATGCAAAACAATGGTTGAACAAAAATATTTTTTTATAGAACCACTGAACCAATTTTGCTGAATCGTACCTTGTCGTGCCTGGGAAGAACGCAGCTTTCTTACTATTTTAAAAAAATAATTAGAACATATTCGCAACACAAGAATAAACGAGCATCTTTCAAAGGTACATTTTAATTTCGTCCGCCATCTTGGATTTTGAGATGGCAGACAAAAAATGATAAATTAGTCAAAACTCTGATTAATTCTTTGGCAAGTGTAGTTTGTCCCATTAATATCGATTGTATAGTTCAAAAGTTATAATAAAAAAAATGTCCAGGTTTTTTTGGCCCACCCTGTAAAGGAAACGAGTTCAGAAACTGCTTAACCGATTTTATAAAACCTCCTCCCTAATTGCGCCTCTAATATATTTATTTATTTATTTCGAAGGAGTAGCACATATAAGAAAAATTCAGAAGAATAATTTAGGTACCTAAAAAAAAGTAACATATGGGTTAGCCGATTTGGAAAAAAAAATATAGATATAAAAGAAAAGAAAATGGGAATAAATTGCTAGACTGAATAATGAAAATCTTATATTTTTATTTTATATTATTTGCATAATAATTAAGGGCCTTAATTCTGCCAAAGTGGCGCCAGCGTCAGTAAATAAAACATATCCAGCTAGGTATAAAGCTACATAATTTATCAAAAATTCGCTGAACATAGGTAAGTACCTAGTCCAGATTATCTAGATTTTTTTTTAAATCTGGGTACTGTAGTAGATTTTACTGGAATATCGGCCATTTTTTGTGTACCAAGCAAAGCCGATTAGTAATCAGTTTCTATGTGACTATGCTTGGGGGTGCTTCGCACCTCCCAGTTTACGTGTTGGAGGTGCCCTAGCTAAGGACACTCATCGTAAAGGCAAGCTTTATAGGAAGCGAAGCTAACGTCAAGCTTTATATTTTTTGGTTATTATTTTTGACATGTTTTCCTCGGTTTCGCATTGGCGGTTCTGTTTTATTTTGAAGATGTTGTTTTACACAGTATGAAGGTACCTAAACTATATTTATTTATGTTTATGTAATTAAAAAGTTATGCTGCAAACTATCTTAAAACTGTATCATTATTAAATAGATCTTTAGACTATGTTAAAACCACATTTTTAAAATAACAACGAGCCGCCAATATAAAATCAGAGTTAGGCTTCGCTACCTGTAAAGCTTGCTTGACGATGAGTGACCTTAGCCCTAGCCCCTTACTACCCCCGTAGTGGGCGCCCCTGTAGGTATTCTATTTTGCAAATGGTCGGTCCGCAATCGGCCAGCCCTGGGCTGAGTTGAGTATGTATACTTCGATTTAAATTTGTCTCTCTGTGACATCCACACTTAAATAATTATGTTTTCGTTTTATTTGTGACCCCGCGTAGAAATCGAGCAAAAGCTGTTCCGGCAAAGTGTTTTTTTGTTTTTAATCAAAGTTTATTGAATTTAAAGGTAAGTAGATCTGAGGGCACGGCAGTTCCTCGCCAAGTTCGCGCGCCGTAACCATCTATTAGATCTCCATGGAGTTAACAACCCCTCCAAGTTTCATGGAATTCCATAAAGTAGTAAAGTAATTACGAAATTTCAAAAAACGTCGAAATTGCCACTCACTGACTCACTCACTCACTCACTCATGTATACATCATCAATATTCTACTATACTTCCAGACATGCTACAAAGCTGAAATTTGGCAGACTGATAGAAATTATGACCAAACCCCAGGAAAAAATCATAAAACCCCAAAATTTTAATTTACTCCCCTCCCCTATACATTTAAAGTTATGTAAAAGTAGCATCATCGCCCACTTCCAGAAATGATAGAGAGTTGAGCTTTGGCAGACTGATAGGACCTATGATAAAACTATAGGAGAAAATCAAAAAACCCCAAAATTTTAATTTACTCCCCTCCCCTATACATTTAAAGTTATGTAAAAGTAGCATTGCCCACTTCCAGAAATGCTAGAGAGTTGAGCTTTGGCAGACTGATAGGAACTATGAAAAAACTATAGGAAAAAATTAAAACACCCCAAAATTCTAATTTACTTCCCTCCCCTATAAATGCAAAGTTAAGTAAAAGTAACATTGCCTACTTCCAGACATGCTAGAGAGCTGAGCTTTGGAAGACCGATAGTAACTATGATAAAGTTATAGAAAAAAATTAAAACACCCCAAAATTCTAATTTACTTCCTTCCCCTATAAATGTAAAATTATGTAAAAGTAACACTGCCCACTTCCAGAAACGCTAGAGAGCTGAACTTTTTAAGACTGAAAGACAATATGATAAAACTATATGAAAAAAATTAAAAACTCCAACATTTTAATTTACTGCCCTCTCCTATAAATGTCAATTTATATTAAACTAACATTGCCCACTTCCAGAAACGCTAGAGAGCTGAGCATTGGAATGCTGATAGAAATTATGATAAAACCATAGGAAAAAATTTAAAAAGTCCAATATTTTCATTTAATCTCCTCCCCTATAAATGTAAAGTTATGTAAAAGTTAGATTATCCACTTCCAGAAAAGCTAG
The DNA here is from genome assembly GCA_963576565.1 of Aspidapion aeneum. Lineage (NCBI taxonomy): Eukaryota > Metazoa > Arthropoda > Insecta > Coleoptera > Brentidae > Aspidapion > Aspidapion aeneum. The sequence continues at coordinate 59,401,647 of OY755038.1, forward strand.
AGAGCTGACCATTGGAAGACTGATAGGAACTATGATAAAACTATAGGACAAAATTTAAAAACACGACAATTTTAATTTATTTCCCTCCCCTATACATGTAAAAGTAACATTGTGCACTTTCAGAAACGCTAGAGAGCTGAGCTTTGGAAGGCTGATGGGAACTACGACAAAACCAGGAAAAAAAATTAAAAAAAACCTCAAAAATTTAAGTAAGGCATTGCAAAAATTTTAAACAATATTCCGCATATTTTACTACTTTAAAAATTAAGTATTATCCAATTCCTTTTAAAAAAAGTGAAATCATAACAAAAACATTTCATGTAAAAAATAGCCAAGTACGCGAAAATGGCATTCCGTAAAAAGAATTGAGATAAAAGTAAAGCCAAGTTCTCCAATACAAATTTCAAAATGAAAGGTTCATACAGACAGACAGACAGACGGCGCAACAAAAAAGTTTCAAAATCAGCTGAAACGCAAAGAAATATAAACTCACACTACTATAGTATAGTAGTCGTGTGAGCTAAAATCGTGGGGCGCTTTGAGCCATATTTTCTTTGTATATCGAGAGCCCGACGTTTTTTCACAATAATACTAGTATTTTTCGTTCATTATTGTTTTCAACTAATATTAAGAATTATTTTTAACTGTTTAGTTTGAAGCGTGTTTTTTAGTTTTTTTAACTATATTCATTTTTTACTTTTTAGTTTAATGTGCTGTGAAATCGTGTTTTTTAATTAACTAAGTACGTCGGTATACTGGCAAAATACACTCAAAGTCATTTTTGTTAGTTTTTGAGCCATGGTGAAACCTGACCGTTACAACCAAATTTAAAAAATACTCTGCCAATCTATGAACACCTAAGCTCACACGAGGTACTATAGTTATAGTGTGAGCTAATATAATCAAAAACTGAAATATATTTTATTCAACTCCAGACTCAATTACCTTTCGTTTGATACCACACAAGCCATGTTTTGACTTAAACTCAATTTTTTTTAATCTACCCCACCCTTTTGAAAAAAACTAAAATGTATTTTGTTTAACTCCAGACTCAATTACCTTTCGTTTGATATCACACACGCCATATTTTCACTTAAACTCTAATTTTTGACATCTACCCCCACCCTTTTTTTAAAAATAAACTAAAATTCATTTTTTTAACTCCAGACTTAATTACCTTTCGTTTGATATCACACACGCCATATTTTCACATAAACTCTAATTTTTGGAATCTACCCCCACCCTTTTATTTGGCTTGCGTTGGGTGGATTTTGTTCATTTTTAAATGGGACCATCACGGCCCAAGATCCAACTTAGGTACCAAATTTCATTAAAATCGGACAAGCGGTTTTTGAGTTATGCGGGTTGGTCGTTACAGACAGACATACAGACAGACAGACATACAGACAGACAGACAGACAGACAGCAAAACAAAAAAGTTTCAAAATCATCTGAAACGCAAAGATATATAAAAATTTTTAAAATCGGAGCAACTTTTTTTTTCTCGAAAAAATTTGGATCACCATAGCTCACACTACTTATAGTAGTAGTGTGAGCTAATACATTAAATCACAGACTTCATAAAATCTATAAAATATTACTAAAATTTCAAAAAATAACTTTTTTTACATAGGTACTTACATACGTTCTCCAATATTCTATCCATAAATAATTTCAGATTCAGGAGTTTCTCAATGAAATCAAATGTCTCAAATGTTGTTCCTAATTTCAAAACTTCTTAAAATGCGATTTTCTCAAAACTAACTTTTTGACTTAGTGTATGTTGCCAGTATACCGATGATTGATTTTCACAATAATACTTCTCATCTCATTCTCATGTTTTTTGCCCTTCTCTGTTACAAAACATTGGCCTGTACTGTCGACCTCGGCCTACCCGTAGAGCTCCTAGTTTCTTCACTCCATATCACAGAACCAATTATGGTGCTAACTCATTGATATCTAGAATAACTAGCTCATCTAACCTACTGCCAGACTTGGACTTCTTCGCATCTAGATCTCAATTCAAAAGAGATTTAAAAAACTGTATCTCCTAGCAAAAACTAAACAAAGCAGCTTTAAAAAATCCATAACTTCGAACTGAATTAATATTTTAACATCTAGGAAATTTATTCAATTTATTCATTTTGGTACCTGATAAATAGATATTAAAGTGTTTATTAATTTTTATTTTTATTGTTATTTTTTATTATATATATTTTTTTTAATCGTGATTCTTTACTCAATGTGATTTAGTTATTAGTTAGTACAATTGTTTTTCTTGTCGTTTCATTCTTTTATGACTGATATATTTTCTTTTTTCTTAATTAAAATGTGTTTTGGCTTTAGAAGCTCATTAAATGCAAACTAGTTTAGTATAAGTATTAATATTTATAAGATTCGTAAATGGGCTAGCCCATATGTTATTTTTTTTTTAGATAAATTAAGCCTATGATTTTTTCTTATATGTGCTACTCGTTGGAAATAAATAAATAAATAAATACTAGTAACAATAAAAATAAATTATCCTGATCAGGATAATGAGAAAAACTTAATAAGGAATATTAAGGGGGGAGCGAGACCTCATTAAGCCGTATTTTAACCTATTTTATTGTTTTATTCCTGAAATATATGAAAAATGTCTGCGGGTTAGCGGATCCCCGAAGTACCCCCAAGGGTGCGCCTGGAAAATTATTGTATTGTCACCGGTTCTTGATAAGTGTACAAAGTTTAAATTAAATCTGTTCGTTTAAAGTAGGTCAAAATCTAGTCCAAAGGAGTCAGTTACAAACATACATACCTACCTACAAACATACAGGTGAAGCTAATAAAAGCGTGTCAAAAATAAGAAATTACAAAATACGAAAACTTTTATTTAAAACTTGTTATTTCCCCACAATTTTTATTCTGGTAACGGAGTTTTCAGAAATTGAGTAAAAATCTGATTTGAAAAAAAAATAAAGCGACCTAAACATCCAGAACTACTGCGTTTTTCAGATGGCTGTACGTAAGTTTTGGTACCTAGGCTGGGTCTTGGGTCGAGATGGTCCCATTTAAAAATGAACAAAATCCACCTAACGCAAGCCAAATAAAAGGGTGGGGGTAGATTTTAAAAATTGGAGTTTATGTGAAAATATGGCGTGTGTGATATCGAACGAAAGGTAATTGAGTCTGCAGTTAAACAAAATATATTTTAGTTTATTTTTAAAAAAGGGTGGGGGTAAATGTCAAAAATTAGAGTTTAAATGAGAATATGGCTTGTGTGGTATTAAACGAAAGGTAATTGTGTCTGGAGTTAAACAAAATACATTTTAGTTTTAAAAAAAAGGTGGGGGTAAATTTAAAAAATTAGAGTTTAGGTCAAAACATGGCTTGTGTGGTATCAAACGAAAGGTATTTGAGTCTGGAGTTGAATAAAATATATTACAGTTTTTAGTTATACTGTCATAAATAAGTTTAAATTCGGATCATTTTACTATAGTTCAATGAATAGAGCCCAAAATAAGGGGGTTACCCTACAAAAGCTCCGGTAGTTCTGAATTTTGGATATGTTGTTAAGCTCAGGAGGTTAGTTAAAAATCTGAGTTTTCGTCACCCCCACCCCTGTGCTCCCTCCGCCATCTTGAAAAAACCATCAAAAATTGGCACTTTTTTTAGTTTTTTTGCCTTTAATTTCGTTCCAGTATACTAAATCGCAAAAAGAGTTATATGAAATTTTTTAGAGGATATAATTATCTACAATTGGGTGGTACTATGGTTGTCCTGCGAGCAGTAGTAACGGAGCTAGGTAATTTCCAAAAATGACTAAAATCACGTGCTTGGGCAAATTTTCAGATGTTTTCTAATTTAGACGGCATAAGCTTCGAAATACTTTGTTCTAGGGTAAAAGTTCTAGGAACATATCTTGTAGAGAATTTTATCAGCTACAAAATCCATTCTTTAAATAAATTTTTAAATATTGTAATGGACTGGGAGTAACTTTTAACTTAAAGTAAGTTAGAAAATAATCATTTTTTTAAATTTAGTGCTTTAAACGGCACGTTTGTTATTTATTTTTATTTTTTTGTGTAAATTTAGTGACGTACAAAAAGGTAAGAGAGCTTAGGGTTCAAACACCTCCTTAAACTAACCGCCTCTTCCAAAACCCCCCCAGACCCCCCAAAATCTAACATATTTAGGTTTTCCCAAATTTTCTTAAAAAATACGCTTCTAAGAGAAAAATATGTAATATACTTTATTGTAGACAATGACATTTCCTTTTGATAAAGGTACAACTCGATGGTGGTCAACTATTTATAAACTCTTCAGCGGCGTCCGTTAATTGAAGTAATTTAAAAAAGTAAAAAAATATCCATGTTTTTTCCATGATTTATTCGATTTTTTTTTAAACCAAGGTTTATAGAACAAAATGTGTTATACATTATTGTAGCAAATAAAATTTCCTTTAAAATTCTGTACAAGAAAGTCGCATTGGTTTCATGGTTATAAATTCAGAGGCGCCCGTAAATTTAACCAATTCTAAAAAATCAGTTTTAGTTTTATCTAATTTTTTCAAAAACTAAGCCTAATTTAAAAAATGCTATATTTAAAAATACATTTAAAGAATGGATTTTGTAGCTGATAAAATTCTCTACAAGATATGTTCTTAGGACTTTTACCCTAGAACAAAGTATTTCGGAGCTTATGCCGTCTAAAGTAGAAAAAGTCTAAAAATTTGCCCAAGCACGTGATTTTGTCATTTTTGGAAATTACCTAGCTCCGTTACTACTGCTCGCAGAATAACCATAGTACCACCCAATTGTAGATAATTATATCTTCTAAAAAATTTCATATAACTCTTTTTGCGATTTAGTGTACTGTAACGAAGTTACAGGCCAAAAACTACAAAAAGTGCCAATTGTTGATGGTTTTTTCAAGATGGCGGAGGAAGCACAGGGGTGGGGGTGAGGAAAACTCAGATTTTTAACTACCCTTTCGACCTTAATAACATATCCAAAATTCAGAACTACCGGACCTTTTGTAGGGTAAAACTCCTCTATTCATTGTACTACTATAGCAATAACCAATATTGCTGCGCTTGCACTAATTTCGTCTATAAAAGCCGATGCTGGATAATAGACCGGCATCACTCTAGCAAGTGATCAACCCAGTATACCACTGAAATACGTGGTCCCTACTAAACACACCCAGTACACCACTGAAATACGTGGTCCCTACGAACCCAGTACACCACTGAAATAATGTGGTCCCTACTTAACATACCTAAGTAAAACCTCACTATGGTGGTTACGCTTTATGGTCCATAAGGCCAACTCTCTACGGCCTATAAGATCTATTTCTTATGGCCCCTAGGTCAACTCTCTCCAGCCAGCATCCCTCTTTTTACATTATTTAATTATTTATAGCAATAACCTCTATTCCTGTTAATCTGTTTTCTTATATAAAATACATGTATAAATGTGGATTGTTTATACTAAATTTTCATATTCCCCTAAATCCCTCAGTCACAAGGGCACTAAATAACCTTGTGACATATATGATAGAGATACCACTTGTCACAAATATAGTCGTGGCAATATTAGCTTACACGTACACTATAATTAAAGTACCTGGTGTGAGCGTAGGTGCCCATATATTAGCAGAGTATTTTTTTTAGTCCTTGCCGTATATTCATCTTGTAAGCCTATTATGACATCAATAACGTGCTTGTATATTTCATTTGTTATTTTCTTCCCCGTGACATCCAGTGTATATTTTTCTTATTTGCATACATATACCTGTAACATATTTGCACACGTTTGTGACATCCCTAACGTCTTTGTATATTTTATTTGTTATTTGTTTCCTAGTGACATCCAGTGTATATTTCTTATTTTTATGGAGGTACTTGTTACATCCGTTATTTTTATGAAACGTTGGCAACATTGCTGGATGTCACAAGTTAACACAAATATTTAGGGATGTTACAACGTCAAAATTTTTTGTATATACAATGGACGCCACAAAGATATGAAAAATTTTATTTCTAAATTTGTGAGTTTATACAAATATTTTTATGGAATTGAAAATAAAATATTTTTTATTACATTTCATATTTTTTATTTTTGGATAACACCAGGTTTTAAAGTGGATGTCACAAAAACCGACTTTTTGCTGGATGTCACAAGATACAACGGTCGAGTATATATATATATATATATATATATATATATATATATATATACATAAATAAAGAAAAAGAAGACCAAGTCGTTACACATATCATAAAATAGCGATAGCCTTCCTAATGATAACAGCAATTAATCATCTTGCTCTAACTTGCACTTTCTAAAATTTTACAATTTATATAATACCAAAATATCTCTATAAAAGAACTTTCTATAAAATCTACTCACCCCCAGCTGATACCACTTGACCTACAAAGATGAAAATTGGGGGGCGTTTTGGATTTGTATGGTAGACACATTCTAGGACAGATTTTTTAAATATTTTAATCCCAACAGGGTAGAAATAGGGGTTAAAAGTTTAAAAACAAATTCTGTATTTAAATAAAAATCAAAAGCAAAAAAAAAAGATCTATCAAAAAAAAATAAACGAACACCTGCTTCACCTGTTTGTTAATTCTTCACTGCGGGCTATGAAATGGGGTTGGTAGTTTATTTAAAAATCACAGAAATAAATATTGGTATTTAGGCTTTTCTTCAAAATTTCGTCGTTTTAGAAGATTTTTAAAAATTTTGTGGGGGTTGAGCACAATTTTATTCTTATTTTTTAAATTTTAGTGCTAGAATCAAGCACTACACCAAGAAAAGTAAGCTATTGTAGCCCCTCGATCTAAAACTTGACACATAAAACTTTGGGAAAACTGCGGAAAACCGTGAAAAAAACAATGAATGTTCTCTCCGCTGTGCAATGTAATGTTTATCCCCGTTACATTGCATGTTCCCGAAAACCACCGCACCGGGAGATTGTTTTTACTCGGACTCGTAGCATTTTTTGATGCATGGCCATACCGATAGCGCCTGACTTATGTCACTGTATTTTTTAAAAGAAGTTCTTAGATACAGCAGCTGTTACAGTGATTGAAAAAAATTAAATTTAAGCGCGTCACTTACGATAATGTGGGGTCGTACGTTCTTTTCGCATCCAACGACGCAGGTTGCAAGGGTCATCAAATAAAATGCCACTTTTTTACGTTAAGAAGTGGTCATTTGGATGAACAGCAGAATGATGGCTTTATCGTGGAATTTTTTACTTCTTAAATACGTTATTTATTTCATAAATGCATAGATGGCACCCCAGTAACCATCACATCGGCATTATACGAGGCGGGAATATACGTATAATAAATTTAATTTTAAATGAAAAAAAACTTCGAGGCTTCGCTTCAAGGTAAAGATGAACGATTCACACACTTGTGCCTTAATAGGTTTTTGTTGTACATGTATAGTAGATTTTTTTGGGTATGCATTGAAGTAAACATTTTAGTAATGTAGTAAACAATAACTCAAAAATATGTAAATAATGTCAGTGAACAGTGTTGCCAGGTCTGGTGAAAATTCACCAGATTTGGTGATTTTTAAAAAACTAAATTCTGGTGATTTAAATGAAATGTTGAAAAAAATTAATATATATTTCTTCTTCTTGACTATAAAAACTCTGTAAACTAGGTAAATCAAACAAAAAGAATCGAATTTATTATGCGACAACGGCTAATGCTTAAAAGTGTGTCTAATAAAGACAGACGAGAGTAAAGTAACAAATGATGACCTTTCTTTTTTTGGGCGCAAATTTGTAGTGGGCGCCCTTTTCAGCCTTCGGCCTATTCGCCCGGTATGTATTTTTTTTTGTTTGCGAATTTTTGTATGGGCCCCCTCAACCTTCGGCAAAATGCGGATTTATTTTTGAAACTGGTGATTTTTGGCAAAATCTGGCAACTTTTATAGCAAGCGTCTGGTGATTTTCAATTTTTTGATCTGGCAACACTGTCATCTGTCATCTCCAATTTACCTAGTAGGGTATCTAGTTGTTCCAATTGCGAACCTTTTTCAGGTCTAACTTTATTTCAGTGTTATAAACTGCAGGGAATATTTCATATATTCAGACGCCTTTTTGGGTTTAAAAAAAAAGCTTCGTCATGCCTGTTTGTTTTAGTCCCAAATACCTCATTAATGACGACTTAAAGTCGTCTAAAAATTACGTCATTTTGGGTGGGTCTACAAGACGCCGTCGCAAAGGTCTTTATACTTTTACACAGGTTATTTACAGAATTAGAAAGGTCATTGAACCAAGTCTCCAAGTTACCTTAAATCATTTGTTTTAAGGAAACCGGATGACGCAGGTACAGTCGTCCAGTTAAGTTCACATAACTGGTCAAATTCTGTAGGCAACCTGTGTAAAAGTATATAGACCTTGACGCCTTCGTAGGTTAAAAAAATGACCACTTTTTGACGTTTAAAAGATGTCACCTTGCGACTTGCAGAAACCAAAAGTAATATGATTGTGTATGACCTTCGACGAAATCGTATAATTTGGCAGCAGATAGACAGGTATGTCTACGGTATCAACACGGTGGGCTTCATTGAATTTTTATCTTGTGTGACCTGGGGACACGGCATCCTGGAAGCAGTATGTCTGCGGCATCAACACGGTCGGCTTCATTAAATTTTTATCTTGCGTGACCTAGGGTCTTTGTATCCTGGGCCATCCAGGCTTCCACCATGCAGTGACCCTAGCGTAACTGGCTCAGAATTGCTGAAACAACAAATTTGACTTTTTTGTGTGTCTTTAAGAGATAAAGGATGTAATCGCAGTTCCTCCAATACATTAACATTAATCGGTGAACACCGTTTTACAAGCACCAACATGTGAGTTTCGTTTTAATCTTACTATTGATACCTGAAGGAAAAGACTAAATTGTGATGCACCGTCGTACGATCCTGTTGTACGACCCCGTAATCTGACCAAATCTGTCGACACTGTAGATATAAGAAAACATAGCCTGACTCATTCTGATCCAAAGGTCTTTAGTAAATCCAGCAACGGAAAGTACACAAAAGAATGCGGAACTTACAGAAAACAGACAAAACAATGCGAAGCCTACAGAAAATAGAAAAAACAAAGCGAAACTAATCAAAAACAAAACTAATTAAAACGAAATATCTAGACCAAACGGGAACCAAGAAACTAATGGAACTGACCAGAACAGAAAATTTTGCTAGGCTGAATTCTGAGAGCCATAAAAATCCGACATCCCCACAACTAAAATACTCAGTTATCTAATAAGCAAAACCTAAAAATTTTTTGTTTGAAGATTGATGTCAATAATCCAGCGATATGAGACATAAATGAAGTCAAATAGGCGGAGTAAAACAATCTCTAAAAATTATTTAACCGGAAACATATTGTAAAGCCACTTTCGCTCCGCTGCGCGTCGGTCGGTCAAGGCCATAATATTTTATACTGTTATAGCTAAATAATAGGATAAAGTAGGTCTGTCGAACTTAGAGATGGTTTTTGGCGAACGGCCGTCCTTTATCTAGTAGAGTAGAATGTTCATCACAGCATATTATCATTAGAAAGGGTTATAAATGGCGCGCGAAGCTGCGTTTGACGTGTACAAGATAAGGGTAGCTCTACGGTCTAAAGTAAATTTACAGATTCAGTGTGTTGTCGGACTATTTTCGGTTTTTTCTTTAACAGATGTTAGCGATGTAGCAGCTTTAGACAGAATTCGCCTCTTCTTTTAGAAGATAATACGAGGACTGTCTTTTATATTTTGCATATAGGATTATCGAGTGCGACACTGATCAAATATCGTTACTAAAAGTTAACCTCAATCTTTACCTAACCTAAACTCAAAACATCAGTGCGACACATATAGTTTTATATCAACAGTGAATTTTTTAAGGTAACACATCAGTCGAAAAAATGGAATAAGACCAAGAGCATTTTTGGTCTATAATATTTATAACTTTCGAAGGAAATTATATCAACAAGAATGCCTTGCCAAGTTGATTTCTGTTTTCGGTAATGAAGCACCACATCGGTCGACAGTTTCACGTTGGCATGGAGAATGTAAGCGTGGCGGAATTAAGGTCACTATATCACGAAGTTAACTTCGTGATATAGGGACCTTAGGCGGAATAGCCTTAGCGAAGATCCAAGGCTTCGAACATAATATAAAGTTATATTTTTTACGATCGATGCTGTGCACATGCTCTTCACGGAAGATCGACATGTGACATATCACGAGATTGAGGCTTTATTGGGGATTTCAAAGACCTCGATTCAAAAAGTTTTGAATGAAGACAAAAAAGAATGTTTCGCACTGGATACCGCACCTGTTAACCCAAGAACAGAAAGAAGCTAGGATCAATTGGTGTCAGGAAAGTCTGGACCGCTTCGAGACCGGAAACTCTATACATGTACAGCTGTTCATGGTGAGCAATCGTGGATTTATCCATATGAACCCGAAAATATTCGTCAGTCGTCTGATTGGGTGTTCCAAGTTAAAGAAAAGCCAACAAAAGTCACCCGTTCTCAAAGTGTATTTAAAAAGAAATTTGTCTCAAAAGCAGGCCATGTAGTAACAATTCCTCTGTATTCCAGTGATTTCTATGCTTTTCCGAAATTCAACAATAGACTGCGCGGTCAAAGATTTCAGTCGCCAGAGAGAAGCAGTCGACGCCTTCAAGAAAGCAATTTTGACAGTACCAACAAACGATGACAACTGGCTTGAGGGTATGCAAAAGTGCATTAATTTTCGTGGAGAATACTTAAAAAACAATAAATTTTTTTAAGGAAACTACTGTTTTATTCCAGTTGTATATGCAAAACGTAAAAAACAACCCTCGTATACGATAAAAAATATACGCGCAACGACTAGAGTTAAAATTGTTTATTCATTTACCAACTAACCACTTATTAAATGGTAATGACACACTTCAAACCAAATTAAAATCACAAATTATTTAAAGTTTCATTCGGTAGCAGCAAATTAGAAAATTCTAATTTAAAAATCAGACTTCGAAGACGTTAGAACAGTTTGACGTTTTAGCGGTGGCGTGCAGTGCTAATTAAAGCAGGGTAGGCCAAATTTCCGAAAAAAAAATCATTTACATACTCTATTATAAAATGTTAAAATAAAATAAGCGAACACATACCATCGAACACAAGCAAAAAAACCAAAATACGTTTTTCTGTTACCAGTTAATCTTAAATTACTTTATATTTTGCGGCCAAATATAACATAAAAATGAAGTAATTTACTTTATTTGTAATAAACATTCAAGAAAACATTTACTGCTTTCTGGAAAAACTAAGCCTTTGCTAGTTAAAGTCGATTTTCCGCAAATTTGTTAATGTGGAGATTCCATCTTTCTCTATAGTGGGCAGAATCAACTTTAAGCAAATAACGTTATTCGTTTGCAAAGGACGCGGACCGAACGCGAACTCGAAAAATTCAGGCGATGCCTCCTTGTTGTCTCTCTCATTCTGACAGCGCCAGCGGTCTGCAGAATACAACGTCTTTCGAGATTCGAACAAGGCGCAGTCTTTTTATCCCCTTAGCGATAAGAGAAATAAATCACGCCGCCTTTACCAAATTCTTATGGAACACATATTGAGATAATATTGGATGAGAAATGCGCGGTAACGTGAGAAATATGTCCTACGCAATCTTTAGAATAAAAACTAATGAAAAAATTGTGTGTGCTTAAGACCACACGGCAGAAGTGTAAACTTCAAGAAGGCGAAATTAATAATACTGGCCCATAACATATTCTGCAAAGCGGACCGAACCGAACTCTTCTGTGTATTGGCCTTCATCTGTATCATCATATCGCTCGCTAAATGTTTCTCACAGTTAGTCGACTCGAGCCGATTTCACCCGAATAAGCATTACATAGCCGAGCCTGACGGCTCAGTTTAATTCACTACCCACAAAAACTGCTAAACGCGCCTAAAGAAGTTTACACTTCAAAAATGCTTATTATGAATATTTTTGTTGAATATGTCATGAGGTGTGTGTGTTTTAAATATTGTCTAGGGTAGGCAGCGCCTTTTCGCCTACATTGTATGCACGGCACTGCGTTTTAGTAACAGTGACACGCCTTGGTTACCATAGCAAAAAATATCAAATCATCTGTCACAGCTTGTTTTCATAGTTATTACATAACATGACTTTAAAAAAATTTAAAGTAGGTTATTTAAAAATATCACAATTTTTTTTATTTTTCAAAATATTAAAAATACAAAAAAAACTAAAAATGAGCTAGATTTTATTAGAATATTTGGTAAATACCAAGCATAATTTGACTTTTTCGCTTTCCTGCACTAATGTGGGAAAGTGACACTTTTAAAACTAAAATGCGTGCGAAAAAGTGGGAAAAAGTCCACGGTTGATTAAAAAAATATATGAACCACACTAGGCAAAGAACACCGCACCCGTTTACACAGGCCTTATGGGAAATTTTTGGCTCGGTGGAATTGGCTAGAATTTTAGTATTGAGATATGTAACTAAAAAAAATGTAAGTAAAGTTAAGTATTTCTATGTACAGTTTTTGAGATATAAACGATCAAAGTTCGTTAAATGGTCGTTTTTGGGTATGTTATAATAATAATAACTCTTACATCTTGACCAAAAAAAAACAATTGACCATAAAAATGACTTAGTAAAGGTCTATGGACAAAGTCACTTATGATGTCATTCTTGTCAATTTATTAAATAATATATGGGGGATATTCAAAAAAACATTTTTTTTATATCTGCACTATTACCGAATTTTATAACTAACAATTTTTAGTTTGGCAAGGATTAATAGTTTTATATATTTAAAGAAAAAAAATATTTTTGTTTTTTAACTGCCCCCACTTTTATAGATATTAATTTTTTTATTGCAGGTATTTTTTCTTACTAAATAAAATTGACTTTAGCTGTTCTAAGCTATTTTCCGTATGACAAAAATTAATTTGTTAAATATTTTGTAATAAAATACAGCTCAAGGAATATTTTTATTATATAAAAAAAAACTATAGCTTTTGGTTGAGTCAAAGGGTCTTTTCAAAAAAATGTTTTTTATTTTTTTTGCCCTTATATAGTTTTTAATTTATTTTTGGAAAACGGCTTGGTGAATTTTAATTAAACCTTACCTGCTTATTTTTGTAACTTAGCGTCACATAAGAAAAAAAAATGTTTTTTTTTCTATGTCTAGTTTTGAAGATATTAATTTTTGTAGCTCTATTCTTATATTTACAGGACGACGACAAAAAAAGGTATTTACCGTCCAATTTTTGCTGTACGTACCGAAACTCTAAACAAATAAGAGCCAAAACAGTAGAAAAATAAAATATATAATCTCAAAAAATAGGTTTATTTGATGCATGAGTTTTATTAGTACTAATGTAGTACTTTTTTTTACTTAACTAGAAAATTTCAATAGTACGTAACTTATTGTTAAGCACCAGTTATGGGTGTCATTCTCGGTAATTCCCGAAGCCCTCGACCAGCTTATCCTAGGATACTACTAGTAGCGTGTCGTGGATAAAAGGGCCGGGGGGCGAAGACCTTAAGGGTCGCAAATATAGGTATGGGAGTCAAATAAATTACAAACCTTTTTTTTAAAGAATAAAACTACTAATTCTATTTTTTTCTCAAAGGACGAAAGGGGCGCCAAGCGCAGAAGGGCGGAGGGGGGGGGCGTTCGCCCCCCTCCCTGGCCCCCTATACGACACGCCACTGGATACTACTGTATATGTAAAAGTGGAGCAAGGGCAGTAGGATGCTGCTCTCATATTTGCAGTGTACTATGGTACCTAGGATACGCTCGTCATCAGGGGTATATAATGTACCCCAGGAAAAGTTTGCTTCAAAATATCTTGGATGCCGCAAATAGACCACATAATATTATCAATAAACATATAAATAGAAATTATGAAGGTTATAGTAGCTTTTTTCCTGTACATATTTTATTTTTCTACTGTTTTGGCTCTTATTTGTTTAGAGTTGTACGGACAGCAAAAATTGGACGGTAAATATCTTTTTTTTGTCACCGTCCTGTAAATATAAGATAGTTAGAGCTACAAAAATTAATAACTTTAAAACTAGACATAGAAAAAAATACATTTCTATTCCCAGTGTGACGCTAAGTTACAAAAATAAGCAGATGAAGTTTAATTAAAATTCGAGCCGTTTTCCAAAAATAAATAATTTTTTTTTTTTTTTTTTGAACAGACCCTTTGACTGAATCAAAAGCTATAGTATTTTCTTTATTTAATAAAAACATTCTGTATCTTATTACAAAATATTTAATAAATTGATTTTTTTCATACGGAAAATAGCTTAAAACAGCTAAAGTCATTTTTATTTAGTAAGAAAAAATACCCGCAATAAAAAAATTAATATCTATAAAAGTGGGGGCAGTCAAAAAACAAAAATATTTTTTTTCTTTAAATATTATATAAGACTATTAATCTGTGCCAAAATAAAAAGCGTCAGTTATAAAATTCGGTAATAGTGTAGATATAAAAATATATTTTTTTGACTATCCCCTGTATATTATTTATTAAATTAACAATAATGACATCATAAGCGACTTTGTCCTTAGACATTTACTAAGTTATTTGATGGCCAAATAATTTTTTTCGGTCAAGATGTAAGAGTTATTATTATTATAACATACCCAAAAACGACCATTTAACGAACTTTGATCGTTTATATCTCAAAAACTGTACATAGAAAAACTTAACTTTACTTACATTTTTTTTTAGTTACATATCCTACTATAACATATTAAAATTATAGCCAATTCCACCGAGTCAAAAATTTTCCATAAGGCCTGTGTAAACGGGTGCGGTGTTCTTTGCGGAGGTGCCGGTTTCGAGCAACCAGAGTGACCGCCCCAAGCGCAATAATCAAGGTGTGCCAAAGTTGGTTGTGCACCAAATATCAGTTTTGAACGTGACGTAAAAATCTCTAGGGTCGGCCCTTTGCACACTAAGGTCACTCATCGTCAAGCAAGCTTTACAGGTAGCGAAGCCTAACTCCAATTTTCTATTTTTTGGTTATAATTTTTGACATGTTTTCCTCAGTTTCGCATTGGCGGCTCGTTGTTATTTTAAAAATGTGGTTTTAACTCAGTCTATAGATCTATTTAATAATGATACAGTTTCAAGATAGTTTGCAGCATAACTTTTTAATTCTAATTAAGTACATAAATATATATAGTTTAGGTACATTCAAACTGTGTAAAACAACATCTTCAAAATAAAACAGAACCGCCAATGCGAAACCGAGGAAAACATGTCAAAAATAATAACCAAAAAATTGAAAGCCTGACGTTAGCTTCGCTTCTTATAAGGCTTGCCTTTACGATGAGTGTCCTTATTGCACACTGGTCGGATTATGTTGTTCGGCTTACGTTATAATGTTGGGCTACCGTCGGAAAGGACCAACCATTTTCCAACCTAGTAACAATTTTGGCTTTTAGCTCATTGGTCGTATGTAAAGCCATTTTAGCATTAATAACTGTTTATTTATTTATTCTGTAACTGATAATAATGTTATTATTTTTTTACTTGGCATTGACAGTTTTGACATTGTTAAAATACTGAGGATTTGATAAAGCTGACATGGTGGCTTAGAATACACTGCTCAAATTTTGGAAAAAGTATACTTTACCCTCATATGCACCGCAAGCACTTAAGCGCGATTATGGGTTTAATCGCGATTAAGTACTTGTTGCTCACATACAAAACAACAAAGAGTAAGAATGGATTAGCTAAGCCTTGATACGGTGCATCCCAGGGTTAAAGAGTCGTATCAGTTTTTTTTTAAATCAGCTGTACCTAGTAAAATGAGCCTCCTGTCTGTATCTAAAGCCAAAAAGCTCTGATTTTTTGTAAAAAATGTCAAACCTTTAAAAAGATTATTAATGCGTATACGCATTAACGACAAACATTTTCCACACAATCATCGTAAGACAAAAATGATAAGCTACTCCCTCTCATTGATTATTGGTCAAGTTGTAGCATCTCAAATATTTATAAAATATGACATACAAAAGAACAGAGTTTCTAGTTTTTTAACCTAACTTACAATACAAAGAATCAAAATAATTGAATTCGGCAGACAAACGTTTATAAGTAGCAAATATATGCAAGGGCTTTATAATTAAATTACAAAGGGTCCAATCACAGGGAATTATTATAATCGGATAAACCATTTTGACAATCCTCCGGACGGTGATTCTTGTGAGCGTAAAAAGTGATAAATGCCTCGAATCGGCAGCAGCAAGCACGGAAATATTTGCGCGCTGTTAAAAACAGTGAATTATAGTAGTAGAACCACGGATCACCTAACAAAAGGTGATCCGTGGTAGAACGTTCCTCTGGTGTTGCATAAGAGAAGCCTGGTAATAGAGGTTTTTTCGCATAAAGCTTGATCCGCAGTTTCACTTCTTGCCGCTCACTTCTAATTTCCTCTGTCTCTAATAGAAAGAGATAAATATACAATTCATCTCTCCATCTTTTTCTGTTAGAGAAAGATGGAAATAGAAGTGAGCGGCAAGAAGTGAAACTGCAGATCAAGACTGGTATTCTCATAAATTGGTTTCAAAACGCTACGTTTTGAAAACGCTAACCGCAACGCACAGCACCCTTCTCGCATGGCATTTGCGCTGACCGATCGAATTTGGTATTTATGTTGGTAAACGCGCCCTTGCGATGGAACTCGCTAAGCATCCGTCAAATTCTCGCTTTCTGTTCATGTTTTTTGACATTTGTGGCATACATTAGAGATTTTTTAACCCAAGTTAATTATTTTTGTTATTTATTGATAACAACATCGAAAATCTGGTGATGGTTAAAAATGGTTTTAATAAGAGATGTTGGCCTAGCGGTGTCTTAACTTGATTGTAATGGCCCCTACACTAAATTTTCATCGTATTCTAACCAATAAAATAAAGTTTTAAAAAAGATTTAGTTAAAAATCTTCAATAATTTTAGAAATTTAAATTTTTTAAAGTTTTGGCATGACCACACCATTTCATTGTTCCAACTGAATAGACTCGCTTATACTAGGGTGTTTCCAATAAGGCTCAAATGCTCGGTTACCTACTCTACAGGTACCTTTACATATAGAAGTGTAGAAAACCTGCTCATAAACAAATTTTAATTATTCATTTATCTGTACCACTTAAATAGATTCCAGAGGGGTGAGAAATACAGTAAATCTTTATTCGCAAACTCCTTAAAATCCTTCATTTCTACCTTGAAGAATAAGAAAGCTATTTTGGTACCTTAAAGTATAGGCTCCTTCTTTAAATACTATAAATACAAAATTGGCCAAAAAAATTAATAACGTTGTGCATAATACTTTTTAATAGGTTTGAATTTTTTTTAAACGTTAAGCGATTTCCAAAAACAGATGCCAATTGGTAGGTGTTTTTAAACACGGTTACCGTTTTAAAAAAATGCTCAGCGCAATCGTACGTAAATACCATTTTTGCACTTTTGGTCAGGTGCTTAGCGAATTTGACGTCATAAAACGGTGAGCCTCTTAAAAACTCTACGCGTTTTTCATTACGAGAATACCTGTCCTGGCATAATATGTGACGACTGAAGGATGATTCAGAGTTTGTTATTGGAAATAGGTATTCTGTTCGCAATCGATAGCCTGATGTAGCCTCTAAGTAAGCGTAATTGTACACATTATGGATACAACTTTTTAAGACACACATCTTTCTTTATGGTGTAATAAACCAATAAAAACACAAAAACAAGCAAAAGTCCTTGCCAGAAGCGGTTACACTTTTGTGACATTTCCAACCTCTATATTTATCATATTATGCATATTTGAGTTTGTTTTCCCAACAAACATTTAAAGTTGTCACGACGAAACCCCAACTAGAAAGAATTTCCTAAAGGTAACCGCAACGTATTCCCGCTACGTCTCAGTATACCATACAGCGACGTGTTAATTCCCTAAGTGGGGAACCAATTTCTGGTTATGACTACTAGGCCAAGTGTTTAAAGTCACTGTAGTAACAACTACACTACTACGTCGCAGCCAGGTATCTACTACGTCGTAGAGGCTGTTTTTTTTCCGTAATGGCATAAAAGTAGCGATGTAGTTGCAAATAATATAATCGTTTCTTTTTGGTAGAATTATTATAATACAATATGGAACACAACAGTAAACAAACACGCTAAGTTTTTTAGTTTGGTTATGTCTGTAATATGTACTATGTTATCTAAAATTACGAGATTTAACGAGCAGAGGTCCAAATTCAACTGCGATGCAACTTTTTTTTTGTGCAACATGCATTATGTTTATTGCAAAAAATAAGCGCGCCTGCAAAATTTAGCCGTTTTCTGGTAGCTGATGGAATATTTTCGTTGTGGTTTTTATAATTGGCAGATAATCCGACCAAATGGTTTTTAATATGGATATATTTGGTAAAGCTTTTATTAATTTGTGTACGGAAAACTATATCTCTGTTAAATGGGCTTTAAAACTAAAATAAGAAAAACAATTTTTTTGTCCTTCAAAAAAAAAAACATGGCGTTCAAAAATTATTCCTTCATAGAGGGGAGAGCTACTTGAAAGTGAGACTAAGTCACGGCTACGTACCACTTACTACTTTTGTGTCTCCATTCCCCTATAGTTCTAGATAGCACATTGAAATTTCTACCTCATCCGTTACGGGAACGTATTACCGACTTTTCTCCGCAACTAAAAAATTCCTAGAGGGTGTCAGCCACCGCGCGGGTAAGCAAATCACGACGTTCAAGTTATATGGTCGATCGGACCGTCAGCAACAGACGTCACTTGTCACTGACATTTAAAGAGGATCAACAATAAAAGTTTTAAACAAATTATTTTGTTTTACAATATTATCAACAAACTCAGGTAAAAAAACTTTAAAAATGATAGTGATAGATTAGTATTTATTAATAAAGATATAAGAAAACACATAGCTAATTTTTACGCTTTTACAATAAGGCCTAGTTTATGTTCTGATAAAGGATGTATTCATGGACTTATGGCCTCGTCTAACCTAGTTGAAAAGTTATTAATTGGAATCAAAACAAATAATTTTAACTATAAAATCTGAGTTATTTATCACATTGTTTTTTTTTTAATTTTAGATCACTGCTTGTAGTAACCAGAAATGCTAAAGAAGTATTGCAATTGAACTAACTCTATGAGTTATGACTAGCTGCTAAAGGCCAATGAGGTCTCCTTATCACCATTGGGGTACATGATAGGGACTGCAACGAATGCCCAACCACTATGTATTCTTATAAATAGATCACTCAACATCATGTGTATTATGCAATGCCTTTATTATTATCAACAATGAAAACAATCATTCATTGCCCTACTGAACCTACTTAACCAAGGATTTGCTGAGATGATCCAGACAAATTTTAAGTTGACTTCTTTCCTGGTTGATTTCAGGTCAGCCTTTGTGATTCTCAATATATTTAGTATGGCTTTTAATGCTTTAATCAATTATTGTAATAAGTTATTTTAAATGAAATAAATAAAAGTTGTTTATGTAGTTTTTTATTTAAAAAATTATCTAGAGGGGGCAGTGAGGCCCGTTTCCACCTATGTGTGCCCACCCTGATTCAAAAAATGTATCACACAACAGGACATAGATTGACTTATTTAAATGCAAGGTCACCTAATGATATTTTTTCAGCAATGGGGCACACATAGGTGGAAACTGAATTTTAAACATGGGGGGGGTTGTTTTTGAACCTATCTATCTAGTTATAAAACCTTATTTTTTTGCTCAGGTGTGTAATACCACATGTGTCTTGTATTTTTTATGTAATTCTCAGGAAAAAGAGAGGAACATGCCACCCCCCCCCTCTGGGACCTCCACTGACATGACCATTAAATAAAACAAAAGACATCAATTTTTTGGATGTACAGGGGTATTGTTTTCTAAAGTGGTGGCAGGCCCTAGTTGACCTCGATGGATCACGACCACATGTGGGTCTCTACTGACTACAACAAAAAATGATTTAGGATTAACACATTGCCACATCTACAGGGGTATTCATTATGAATGTAACCCCCTCACTATCTTGTGGGGATAGTGGATCTCATGGGGATCGTGGGGGGTTACATTTATAATGGATGCCTGACACAGCTCAATGTGTAAGGAAAAAACTTATGTTCTTTATTTTAATTTCAGAGTAGGTAGGTAGTACTAATAATAACATTTTGTCAAATTAAATTCAAACACTTTTTTGTTCTTTAGTTAAAACTAGGCCAGAGGTTTCTGTAAAAGTTCTCGGATTATCCTGTATACCTATCTTCCCAAAATCTGCTGTATTCATATTTGTAGAGGTTTCCTCGTCTTTGAAAATGTGGATCCTGTAACAAAAAAAGGAAATTTTTATACATGGGGCTTCTGCGATGTGTTTGAAGATATAGTATTTAAAATATTTGCCTACAGATATCATTATTCTGAATAATGAAAGCGAATAAAAAGGGCGTATTCCCCATGGTTCATAGCTCTCTCCCTTACCTATTTTCCTTTGGTTTACGTGCCTTCATCATTTCTCTATGTACATTGTACTTGATTGCAGATTATTTGCACTATAATAAACTTGAAGGCTTCGTTGTTTTGTGGCATCATTCATCAAAAAGCCATTTTAACAGCACATGAGCACAGATTAGGTTGAATAAGATTAGTAAAAAACAGAAGACACAAGCCATTTTTTATTTGTTTATAAATCAAAACACTTTTTGAGGTCTGCCTATTATACTGACCCGAATTTTACTGACTTGGATATTACCGACCAACGATTTTGTATACTATTTCATGTCAAACTAAATTGTATAGGGTCGAAACAAATCATAACTAATAAATAAAAGCTTCTACCACTGCCATACAGTTACCTATTTATCTATTATTTAGTTACAGCTCAGGTTTATAGCAAAAATACCTTTAATTATTAGATTCTACACCAACTACTACCACCTTCGCTTAGCTTCTATTACAAAAAAACCAATTACTACCACCTTCGCTTAGATTCTACCCCTAAAAAACCAACTACTACCACCTTTACTTAGCTTCTATCACCAACATCTCCAAGCTTTCACCACAAAAAAATCAAGTACTACCACCTTCCCTTAGGTTCTACTACGGTAGGTGGTAGTAGTTGATTTTTTGATGGTAGAAGCTAAGCCTAAGCAAGGGTGGTAGAAGCTAAGTCAAGGTGGTTCTTGAGATAAAACTGAGTTGTAGTTAAGTGATAGGTCAGTAGAGCTGTTTAGAAGTGGTACTTCACTAACACCTGTTAACTTAAAAGTTAATATTTGTTTTTACCACAAACTAGGCGGTTTTTTATCGGAAATACGTTGGTCGTTAAAATGATGGTCAGTAAAATAGAAATTCCCTTTTGCTATGGCACGGTCTCTGTTGTTCTCAGTAAATTTACTCTGTGTCTCGCGCTCTCTCTTACACACACACATAAATCCGTATTGTCGTCTTGCCGTCGGTTGCTGCGTTTCCATGGCGTTTCAACCAGGTTTCAACTCAGTTTGTTTTATTATTTATGATTTAATTAATTTGGCAATAACGATTCATTAGCATTATGTAATATTTCATCTTTTTTTATTTTGTAGGTAGGCAGTAGGTTAAGTTATAAATATTTACTTTTTTTCATCAAATTTTTCTCTATATGTTATTACCATAATTAGTGATGTTTGTAAAGTATCCAATAAATAAATAAATAAATAAATAAATAAAAGTAAATTTTAAAAAGTTTTTATAATATACCAAAACATATGGGTAAAAATCATGGAGGTGGAGAATTTTAATTGGAGAAGATTTTTTTAGTTAAAGCTGTAGTAAATTACAGTTTTCAAATTATTGTCAGATTGTTATACTTCAAACTCATCTTCACATTTCAGAAACATTTTTAATAAAAACTTCCCTAATTTAATTTTGTTCTTTATACTCGAACAATTACTTGGGGAACGCGTCCATAACTCAA
The DNA here is from genome assembly GCA_963576565.1 of Aspidapion aeneum. Taxonomy (NCBI): domain Eukaryota; kingdom Metazoa; phylum Arthropoda; class Insecta; order Coleoptera; family Brentidae; genus Aspidapion; species Aspidapion aeneum. The sequence continues at coordinate 59,423,665 of OY755038.1, forward strand.
TAAGGATAGTTCAAATGGGCACAAAACATATTAAAATCAATTAAATTTTCCAATCTTTATTTCAAACTCTAATTAGAATCAGTAAGGTTTATGAGTTCCTACATGGTTTACAATAAATTTTAAGTAAACGTTAATTTTAATTATTAAGAAAGTTGTCCGACTAGAAAGTCATCATTTGGGGAACAGATACATAAAATATTAAAATGTTTTTTATTGAAGGTGTCAGAAGGTGTGGTACCAGGTCTTTCTATCGCATCGCAACTTCGAACAGTTTGTCAACGCTGAATTGATTGTTGGTATTAAATATAACATTAAAGCAGTAAACAAATTTTAATTGAATATATAAGTACCGTACATCAATTCAGCATAATTTGGGGAATGCTGGTATAAGGGGTATTAACGGGACGTCCTTTGTCCCATTTTTCAAACTTGGCACAAAATTTTAAACTTTTACCAATTTATCTCACATGAATTGTTTTATTTTAAGAAGTCAACTGCAACACAAAAATGATAAAACTATTTTTTAACATATGCTTGCGTACAAGTGCATATTACGGACATCATTATTAATGAGTGGCTCACAAACGTTCTTAAACTTTCCATATGTATTTTTGTTTTTTTTTCTGCTTTGTCCCATATTTTTGCTTCTTTTTTAACTTTAGTCCCGTTTTGACCTAAAACAGATCTGGCAACCCTACCTTAAAGCCTACCAATAAAAACAAAAAATTGACCTAGCATCTAACTTAACTAGGGTTGCCAAATTTAGATATTTGTTTTTCACGACAACAGAACCAAATTTTTGGGACATCTCTCTTTCTGGATCTCTAGTACACGTATTGGTTCGGTTCGGTAATTGACTTTGGTGTGCAATGTGAATCTGTCAAAATACTGCAATAATAGGGACCTATTGCAATTGTGGCAGGCACAAATTATGCCGGGCACTATATTGACAGTTTCGCATTACAAACTGATAGTTGATCTTTCAAAATTGACATACCAAAGTCGAATTTATAAATACCGTCGTTTATTTTCCATTAATAGTGGCGTCACTATTAAATCCGACTCGTATAATACACAAAGGCCTAACTTTGAAAGGACACAGCTGTCCTTATAATGATAAACTGTCAATATAGTGCCCGGCACAATTTGTGCCTGGCACTATTGCAATAGGTCCCTAATAGTGTTATTATGGCTTTATTCCAATAAGATTAAACCGAACTCAATTCGCATGAAAACGTAGCAATGACAACCAGGGAGCATTTTCGTTCTATTTAGACCACTTGTATTAGTTGCACTTAAGTCACAACTTAAAATTCTGCTTACAAGTCGTACTTTGCTAAGAATTTATTATAAACGATACTTGCTTTAATTGATTATAAATTATAACAAATTCACAATAATTTAAGGAGCCACAAAAAGTAAGGTTAACATTAGTCGCGACCAACAGGCGAGTTTAAGATGTTTACGTTTTTAAAGTAGAAATAGGAAGTAGTCTCCACTTTGAAGGATTGACATAAAACCAAAATCAAAGTTTTTGTGACTTTTAGGTTGTCCTCAAAAGTAATTTTCTCTACATTATTACATCAGATATTACTATGATGACCCAAACCTATGTAGTAAAATATAAAGTTATAAGGTAGTTGTCGGATACACCCGTTTGCGACTTCAATTAAGCCCAACTTTGAAGTGGTAATTAAGTAACATATAAATGTCGGCGTGACTACGAATTAACGACTAAAAAGAAAGTAAAACTTTGGCAACGTGCTATTGTGGTAGATGAGACTATCAGATTAGACTATCAAGAAACAATCCTATCAGGTAGATTAAAGGGTCGTTTTTACGAAACTTCTACTTTTTCGTGATACTAAACAGTAGCATCGAAGAAATAACTGGACAAGAAGGACAACGCATGTAGAAAATCTCGAGCCCTTGTTATAACGTGAATATCGTACATATCTTCTTCGAATTTAATTTATAAAGAAGTAGGTAAGCCGCGCCGATCGAGTCTTGCACGAAAAACCATAGGCGCGCGTGCAAAACAAAAATTGAATCGGGTGTCATCGGGTGTTAACGTCGGCTGTCGTCAACGCGAATGCGGCCGGTCGAAGGTCAAGCGAAACGCGTAATATTTGAAGTAGGTATGTAGACTGATTAATAAATACGTACCTACCCAGGTCGATTTAATTTTCTGTTTTATAATATTTGGGTGATCCGTGAAAATAAACCCAGGGCGGAGGCAATTGCAAATTAACAGAAAAAGTAAAATTTAAATTTTTAAAAGGTCAGGTTTTATAACCATTTTTTGGATTTTTATGAAAATTTGAGAAATGTCGCATATTTTTTATGGTTATGTTAATATTTGCTGGGAGACAAAAATTTACTAAAAAATTTATATCCACGGTTTAAACAGACAGACAGAAAGGCGTTAAGGCTATTTCCTACATTTCAAAGGAGCTAAAAACGTTTTACGCCCTTATGAAACAGACGATAGGAGCGATATTTGCAACAAACATTCTAGGTCTTGAACTTGTTTTTTTAAACTACTGGGTGGGCCAAAAAAAACCGGATTTTTTTCATTATAACATTTGAATTATACCATCGATTTTAATGGGACAAACTGCACTTGCCAGAGAATTAATCAGAGATAATCGGTTCGGTGGTTCTAAAAAAATATATTTTTGTTTCAACCATTGTTTTGAATATTATACGATTGCCAATCATGTCTGCATTTATTTCCTTATAAATTCATTAATACTGAACCTATTTTAATGAAATAAATAACATCCTGGTCAAAATTGATTGCATTTTAAAGACTATATGATCAAAATTTACAGCCATTCTAAAATTTAAGATGGCGGACAGAATCATACTTGATTCTTTAAGATGGCGTGTTAATTCTTGTTTTCTGACAATGTTTTAGTTTTTTTTTTAATCTATGGAAAAGCACTACTTTTGGCTCGCACAAAGTAGTACAATCTGGTAAAATCGGTTTGATGGTTCTCAAAAAATCTATTTTTATTTCAGTCATTGTTTAACAGATTATACGATTGCATTGCTAATCCTGCCTGCATTCATTTCCTTATAAACTCATTATTACTGAACCGATCTTAGTGAAATAAAAAATCATTAGGATGTTTTTTATTTCATTAAAATTGATTGGCAAGGCAATCGTATAATATGCAAAACAATGGTTGAAATTTTTTTTATAAACCACTGAACTGATTTTGCTGATTCGTACCTTGTTGTGCGTGGCAAGAATGTAGTTTTCTTACTAATTTAAAAAAATAATTAAAATATGTTTGCAACAAAAGAATAAACGAGCATCTTTGAAGGTTACATTTTAATTTGGTCTGCCATCTTGGATTTTGAGATGGCGGCAAAAAAATATATTTAATCAGGTCTGATTAATTCGCTGCGAAGTGCAGTTTGTTCCATTAAAATCAATTCTACAGTTCAAAAGTTATAATGAAAAAAAATGTCCGGTTTTTTTGGCCCACCTGGTATATAAAAATTTTTAAAGGTTTTTTTTTATTCGAAGATATTTTAGAATTTGGCGTGTACGCCCTTTTATTATTACAAGCTTTTATTTAACTTCACCTGTATGTATGTATGTATGTAAGTATGTGGGTATGTATGTAATTAAATCTTGCAACTCATTTTTGAAGAACTTCCAAACATCCGATTAACTTCAAATTTCGCATAGCGTCTTAGTTCCGATGACAATACAATAATATGGTTTCATCCGGTACCTACCTCCCCCCTAACGTGGGGGATGGAGAGGGTGTAAAACTTTAGTTTGTCCGATTTCAACCAAAATTGGTATATGGGGGTTTTTGAGTATGAGAATTACGAATTTTTGATCAGATTATAAAAATTCAATATGGCGGATTCAAATTGGACGATTTAATGTCAAGTTTTTCTGATTACTTTCAACTGACTTCCACGTATCCGATTCACTTCAAATTTCGCATACCGTTATAGTTCCGATGACAATTCAATAATGTGGTATAACTGACTGCCTACCTCACCCCTAACCTGGTGGGCGGAGAGGGGGTAAAATTTTAGTTTGTTGGATTTCCACCAAAATTGGTATCTGGGGGTTTTTGAGGATGAGGATAACGAATTTTTAATCAGATTACAAAAATTCAATATGGCGGATTCAAAATGGACGATTTAATGTCAAGTTTTTCTGAGTACTTTCAACTGACTTCCACGTATCCGATTGACTTCAAATTTCGCATACCGTTATAGTTCCGATGAAAATCCAATAATGTGGTATCACTGACTGCCTACCTCCCCCTAGAGTCCCTGTATGTTGACATATTTGGATATAAGTCAACATACAGGGATTCTACCTCCCCCCTAACGTGGAGGGCGGAGAGGGGGTAAAATTTTAGTTTGTCGGATTTCCACCAAAATTGGTATATGGGGGTTTTTGGGAATGAGGATTACGAATTTTTGATCTGATTACAAAAATTCGATATGGCGGATTCAAAATGGACGATTTAATGACGATTTTTTCTGATTACTTTCAACTGACTTCCACGTAGATATCTGATTGATTTCAAAATTCACATGCTCTCTCTCTAAAAGGGAGGGGGGCGTAGAAGAGGTAAGGCTTTAGTTTGTTCGATCTTGACCAAAATTAATTAATCCTTGCGTATAATGATCATAATAATAACGACAGTTTTAGCATATGTCGCCTTTGTTGGACGGCCTTCTCATCGAATACAGATATTTTAAAATTGACAGGAAAGACTCCCTGCAATATCGATGCGCAAGCTGAAATGCATAGACAGACAAATCTAAAAATTAAAAAATAAATTAAGAAAAAAAAACATCGCTTTTATTATTATGATATCAGAACACTCAAAATATTATTTTATGCTTTTTAGTCCATTTTATAAAAGCTTGTTTTCAAAAAGTTTTTTTTTCTAAATTTATTTCAAATGAAAAACGTTATTTTTTTAACTAATAAATAGGAAAACAGGGTTTATGAAAATGTAAGTAAGTAATATTTAACTTTTAATCAAATAAGCTAGGTATACATTTTAAGTTATGTACTTTGTTAACTTTGATAGTTTTTTGAGTTAAATCTTAAAAAATTAATAGAATATTACAGTGATGTAAGGTAGATGAGGGGTATAAGGCTCACCTTTTTTTACGACTGAATTATCTTAAGACAAAAGTAGAAGCTAATATTTCTGTGACAATTTCCAATGCTTTATAGAGTTATCCAACTAACCCCATGAAAAAAACCACATATAGAAATATTTTACCCCTCTTTCGAATAGTACTGGTCGCCTAAAACTACACTATTTTTTTTAACGTGGCAGAAAGGCACTACAACATTTGGTGCGAAAAATTGCCCTAGCTTGTGAAATGAGAAATAGATTGAATGTTTAAATATACCTCTACTTTTTTTATAGTTAGGGCAGGATCAGATCTTTATTCAGTTTTAGGGCATTCTTATTATTTTGTCCACCACTGTATTTCTATTTTATTACCCTTTCCCTTGAGTAAACTGTTCACGCAATGATCCCGTGTCAACTCGCTAGACATGCATTGTTTCGCGACACACGCCCGCTCTTCATATAAATTTATTGGCTTGAGAAAGTTAGGGTGACCATTCGGGCTACTTCGTTGTCAGCCCAGTATAGCGTCTATCTTGTCGAAGACGCGACGTAACGTCGTCTTATAATTTGGCGTACATATAGGGGCACTTCCGGGGGCCTTGTCTGGGCATTTCCCGGGCCTTGCGGGAGTTGCCTGGGCTTTTCCGATCCATTGCTGGGTAGGTCGTCAAAAATTCTTTAAAATGACCGGAGCTTTTTTTGGGTTGTCAAAAATGTTATTCACCAAAGTTAGTGGACTTCGAGGGCATCGCCTGGGCATATATTGGATGTTTCAATGCCTTTTAAAGTAAAAAAGTTAGCACCGATGAAGCCGTCGGACAGAATAACCAGCCGGGCCATTTTGCAAAAGAATAATGCGAAAAATAAAGAAGCTTAGCAATATACGTTCAACTTATATACACCCAACAAGTTTTCGTAGCTACAGGGGTAAAAATGGTCTCGTTTCTCTCGTATTTGTTCGTGGGTAGCTCGAAAGCTTAGTCTAACGAGGGTCTGATGGATCTATTAAGTGTTGAGAGTTAATTGTTTCGCCCTTATAGAAAAAAAATTGCAAAGAAATGGTGTAGCGAAAATTTTATAACACATGGCGCCGCCAAAACACATTTTGGTAAAAACTGAAAAACTTGATGCCCCAAGCGAAAATTATAAAAAAAATTAAAATCTTCGGTAAAAATAGTATCAATTGTTAACATTTTGGTTAGTTTTGAATATTTTTGCCACCGCAGTTGGAAATTTTTAAATCAATAATTAATAAGAAAAACAGAGCATTTCACTGGCCTTGGAATGACGCTAATTTCCTCCTAGTTAACAAGACCCCCTGTAGTTAGTTTTATGTGAGACGCACGCTATATAAGTAGGTATGTTAGAGTTTAAGGACGTAGGTTTAGTGTAGTAATTAATATGTACTGCATGACAGTTTTTATTTTATCTTTCCTCTAAAAACCTCCTCCGAGTAAAAAACTTTATTTTGTTCGGTCTAAAATTAATGTGGTGACATTCAGTAAAATGTCATGATTTTTTGCAATAAAATAAATATATATATTTTTTTTTAGTTAAACGATTTTATTATAAAATTTCACAAAAAAAATAAAAATAATTTGCTAGATTACTACTGTCTAGATGTACCAATAGCGTTACTGGTACATTAGATATTTTTAAAATCGTGACGCGATTATTAAAGATCAAATTGAGATGTATACGCGCCACATTTTTATCCCGAACGTAGAATTGATGGGTGTCAATATCTTTAATAATTTACCCCGACTTTGTATTGAACTTAAAAATATATAATGTGCCAACAGAAATCTTCTAAGGTATTTTTTACTTTTTAGTACAATTTTCGAAATCGTTTAACTAAAAATATAGATTTATATTATTTTTTAAAAAATTTTTAATGAAAAAAACAGAAGTATGCAAGATGTATAATTATTGCTTTCACAGCCTTTCCATTTCTAGTAGTGCCTCATGATTACAAGGTTTCTTTTCTGACAATTTTATACAATCCCATTCCTCAATCCTTAGTTTATCATGCGATACCTCCGTTTTTTCATAAAATAGTATTGTCATCAGAACAAAACATAAATCTGAAAATCGCATGTTCGTATTTATTTAAATATCAAAGGTCAGAATTTACCTCTTTTGCACTTCTCACCAACCCCTTAATTCCGTTTTTTTTTCTTCATAAAATTGGATTGTCACTAGATCAAATCATAAATCTGAAAATCGCATATTCGTGTCTGTTTTGATTACTAGTTATGAATTTACCCCCTTTACAGCCCTGACGTCCCCCTACCGCCGTTTTTTTATCATAAAATTATATTGTCACCAGAACCAATCATAAATCTGAAAACGGCATGTTTCTATTTGTATTTTTACAAAGTTCTAAATTTACCCCCTTTACAGCTCTTACAGCTAAACCCCCTATTTCCGATTTTTGTTCATAAAATTGTATTGTCACCCGATCAAATCATACATCTGAAAACCGCATGTTTGTATCTGTTTTGGTTTCAAAGTTCTGAATTGCCCTCTCTTACACCCCTCACCTACCCCCGTATTTCCGATATTTTTAAATAAAGATGTATTTTCATTACACCAAATCGTAAATCTGAAAACCGCATGGTCATATCTGATTTGGTTTCAAAGTTATGGATTTATCCCTTTTACACCCCTTAACCACTTTCTACCACCCATCTGTTTTCATAGTTCATAGTATTGTATCGTCATCGGACCTACACTACTTTGCTAAATTTCATTAAAATCGGTTCACGGGAAGTGTGTCAAAAATAAATCGCTAGATTTGATGACAGACATCGCCAGGCTCTGTGAAGTTAATAAAAACGTTTAAAACATGGTCACCTTAATAGTGTATCTGAACAGGAGCCTTGCATGCCTCCGCCACTGTCACTCGCAAAGGAACGGTCGCAGAGCCCTCTTCTTCTGGCAAAGTTTTACTGGGCTCGCGATTGAGCGATTTGGCGGAGGTTCTTTAGATGTTATATGTTCTCTGACAGTAGGCAGAACTAAAAAGTAACGAATTTTGGTTGAGATCACCACATTTCTACCATAAGAAAGTAGGAAAGCCTTTGGAGCATGTAGCCGCTACTATAATTGTTAGTTGGGTTATATGTGCGTTTTTTTGTCAACCTACAGTCAGCATCTTTTTATCCAAGAGACAATGACCTTTAATTTTATACCAACATGACATTTTTACTTTTTAATATATTTCTGGTTAGGAAATATGTTTATTTCATGTCAAAGTCACAAAAGTGTAACTGGGTATGACAAAAGCTATATTATTTTAAAGGATATTTATTTTTCTTACGAGCGTGCGGAAAATCACAATTTCCACACTGTTTTTTAGGCGAAAAATCCGTTTTTCGCACGGTGACGAAAAATTATTTCGGATTATATCGTACCCAAAAGTTTTTCCGCACCGATATGTCAAATTTTGAAAAACCTGTATAGATTTGAAGTTTCTGTTCATTATATTGCCTATGGAATGCCTTAGTTGTTATGGTGTAATTGTAGGATTTAAAAAAAACGCCTTTTTTTAAAGCAATTTGACGTAATGTGGATGTGGTTTGGTTTATTTTTTTCATAATTTAATTTTAATTTTGTTTTCCAGACGCTCGAAGAAAAACAGTTATTCCTAACATACAGAAATCCATTTTTTATACGACTGTCTTGTAAAAGGGGGTTTTGCGCACGGAGAACACGATCTGAAAATGGCATTTTGCGCACGCTGTGTGCAAAACGTTTTGCACATGCTTATGTCATTTTTGCGCACGCCTATTTCATTTCTGCATACGGGTCTCCCGTCATTGTGATTTTTGTTGTTGTCACCCATCAATATAAGTTGGCTTAGTTCCGTAGCAACCGTCACTGCTCGTATGTTTTGTTGATTAGATACGTCAAAAAATTGTTGAATTTTTAAAGTTTTGTTGTAAAAATGACGGAAATAAAAACAAGTTAAATTAAAATTTGATTTTTCTTTCTTTATTTGCAGTCGTATAAAAAATATTGTAAAAAACTCGTTTGAAAACCTCTTTGCACACTCCCTCGACTTGTAGACCTCGCCTTCGGCTCGGTCTACCAAACTGTCTCGATCGTGTGCAAAGAGTCGTTTTCAAACCTATTTCCGTACTTAAATTCTTGCCAGAACTCAATACGCATCGATCTGTCAACGGCATTTGCGTGCGAAAAGATTTTAGACACAAGAACGTCAAAATTGCAAGTGATTGATGTCTCACTACAATTCAAACCAATCAAAATTACCTTTATAAAAAATCGGTTCACAAATGAAAAAGTTGTGAATGTTTCAAAATTGTGAGTTTGATAGATGTCGCCAAAGCAGAATTCTAATTCCAAATGTAAGGATTTTTGACCTTAGGAGTTAAATTTGCATTAACAAGCTATATTTACGAAGGACTCTAGCGACAATAATAATTTGTATTTTACATTTTGCGAAAGCTGGATTTACTTAAACTGTTTTAATTTCCGTCTATATAAACGTCTTTAGCCGGCATCGCATAAACTTCATTCTCATAATCAAATAAACCTAGGCTTGCGTTAGCGTTACGTGGGCCGTTAACGGATTAACGGCTTGCTTGAAAGCAAAATAACTTCTTAATAACTATATAGCCTAAAAACAATTCCATATATCTCCATGCGCAATTCCATAAACCAGTCAGCGGCAAAAATGTTAATCTAAGTAATAAAATTTTCGTATGACAGTGTGACGCGTTTGCATTTTTCATGTAGCTTTTGCGGGTAAATAAAGCGATTTACTAAATCATGTATACGGTATAGAAATTAGTAAAATGGTGTTGAAAAACATCTTAAAGCGTGTGCAGAAAGAATCTTATCTTAGGAATCGCTTTATATTTGTGAAAGTTATAGCTACAACTATTACTAATAAGGAGGGCAGGGAGGAGTGAGGGAAAGGGAGGGGGAAACTAGTAAAATGTTGTTGGAAAAAAATCTTAAAGCGTGTGCAGAAAGAATTTTTAAAATCGCCCTATATTTGTTAAAATTATGCGAATATTTTAAAGAGGGTGGGGGGAAATGACAGGAGGGAAGATGTGGGTGGGAGCAAGGAGGATAGCAAAGTAAATACAGCAAATTAGAGGACATTTGCAATGAATTATCCAAGGAATTTCATTAAAATCGCCTGAAATATGTATGCATTAAAGCCTACAACGTGTGACAAAACGACGTCCTGTTTTAAAAAAATAGCCTGTGACTCTTCGGGATCAGTATTAATTCAACGACAGCTTTTTTGTCAAAATCGGTTTAGCCGTTTAGCCTCTAGCGCGACACAAACATACATACATACATATTCAAAGCGAAAAACATTACCCTTCCTTTCGCCGTGCTGCAATTGTGTAAAGATTATATTTTATCAACGAACACTTGGGATTTTAGGTATATTTTTAAATAAATAAAGCGATGCAAAACTTTTCCATAGCTTTTATTTCATCAACAAAGTATTTTAGTACATGTATTGTATTTACTTCTTTATTTATTGCATGTATGCATATACAGAGTATATCCCAGAATGGACTTAACACTTTTGGAAAAAAGTAATCATAACAAAAACATGCATGTGAAAAAAAGCCAAGTACGTGAAAATGATATACCGTAAAAATAATTGACATGAAAGTAAAGCCAAGTTCTCCAATACAAATTCAAAATGAAAGGTTCTTACTAGTTTGGAAATGTTTTTTTAAACTTTGGTATTACAGCCAAACTTCTTTATATTCAATTTAGCACTGTGCCTAAGAGTCACTTGCAGCCGTAATAGGCAAGTTTTCATTTTCGCATACTTGGCTTCCTTTTACATGAAATGTTTTTGTTATGATTTCACTCCTTTTTTAAAGGATTTGGATTTTTCCCAATTCTTTTATCATAGGTACATTTTGAGGCCTAACGCCACCTCTGTCGGGGGTAGAAAATAAATTTTTGGCTTTTAAAGTGAAAAAACGATGCAGTAAAATAAAAATAATAAACCGTTTTTAAAATCGCTTGCTATCTTTGATTGGTCACCATTTGTTTAAGGTACCAGTTCTAACATAGGTAAAAAGGAAGCACCCCCAAATTATACCGTTAAGTTGATTGGCCCCATATACACGCATATGATTGGCCCAAGGATTATATAGATTTCAATATTTTTCTAAATTTTTTGATCCATTCTGTTTTTAAGGGGGCAATTCTTTAAAATTTGAAATAATTTGAAACAATCTGAAAAAATTTGACGCCTCAAATGTTAGCCCTAAATCATGGCAACATCGTAAATTTCAGTTTATTGTACAGCGTCTAAAACCGAAAAATGAGGAAAAATATAATCTAAAACCTACCTTTAAACTCGATTGCTGATAATTCAATATTTTTCCGTGATTGTTGATGATGCACAGGTTCTTAAAAAATTGTATTTTTCCGGAAAAAAACAATAATAAAACCATGAGACGTTTTTCTGACTTCGTTAAAGTTGGATTCAAATAACATGCAAAGCGAACCAAACCACAGCCTTCGTAACTACGAAGGCTGCGACCAAACTAAATGGCTAAGTACAGCCGACCACAAAATCAAACGTATTATTATTTTAACGAAATCAAATAAATCTTAGGAAAGAAAACTATTAAGCTTGATAAGTTATGATATGAAAAAAAAAAATAATACCCGGATTTATTGCAACCCGTGGCCCAAAAAATAACGTTTGAATATATAAATATCAAACTTGTTGTATTATTATTATCATATAATTAAAAATAATGTTTGTCTAATATTTCTTATCAGGTATGAGAAGAGAAAGAAAAAAAGTCTGCCAAACCCAGGTTATAAAGGTTAAGTTCAGGTCTGCTACAGGGTGACCTTAAAATTTATTATAGATTTGTTTAGAAATTCTACTTCTCTACTTAACAATAAAAAGTTGAAAATAGCCCAAAAAGTTAAACTATGTATTAACGGATTATTTCAAATTTAGGTTCAGGGGGTGAGTTACAGGGTAATATCAAAAATAGTTGTACAATTTACATTCTTAAAAACAACTTTGTCAGGAGTTTTACTTAGCAAACAAGAGTTAGAAATACCTTAAAAAATCATATCACTTATTGTATTACCTTTAGAGGCAGCAAGTGAGCTACTGGGTGATATCGAAATTATTAGTGTATTTTTCTAAAAATCACATTTTTAGAAAACAATGTTGTCAAGAGCTTTCGTTATCAAAAAATGCTTAGGAACACGTTAAAAAATCATGACATTAACTGACTGTATTACCTTTAGGTCCTTGGAGTAAGGTACAGGGTGATATCAAAATTAGTAAAACACTTTTGTAAAAATCACAATTTCAAAAATCAACTTTATCAGGAGTCTTGGTGAGCAAAAAATAGTTAGGAGTTGTAAACAAATCATACTATTCACTAACTGCGTTACATTTAGGTCCAGTAGGTAAGATGCTAGTAGTAAATTTTTTTATAAATCATATTTTTAAAAATAACTTTTGGCCTCACCTTACTGTTTACAAACCAAGAACATATAAGTTAGGGTTTCTTGAGCGATCTATTAAAAGAATATTACGTTAATTACTTTTCCGCACAATTTTACTTTTTCGCATCATTTTTACTTTCCTCACGATTTTTTTCCGCACGTCCAAATTGCAAGAACCTTCCCGTCCACAATCGTTTTCAAATGAAAACCCGTCCTCCTACACACAAGTTTCATTTTCAAGAAGTGCTGCTGAACCGATGCTACCAGAAGCACCGAATGAAGAATCCTGTAATGTGTTACAACCTGTACAGACCAATATACCTTCCTCCATTCACTACAGTAGTAATTCTAAGCAGCAAACTGATCAAGGCATTTCTGTAGTGGGCTAAACACCAACCAATCAAATTCCAATAAGAAACGACGTTATTCAAGATGTTGCGGCATCTGATGTATATTGAAGCATGCAACAAACAGAAAGTGCACTTTCAATTTCAATATCTACCATCGTTAACTTTTTCGTTATTGTTAATTAAATGTTCTTTACATAAAGTTTCTTTTTAATATATCATAATAAAAAAATCCTGTTTTATGATTTTTCCGTGCATAAAAAAAATCAAGTAAAAATAAAAGTTAAAAAAACGTACGGAAAAGTAACTTTTCCGCACTAGTGCTGAAAAATTTCTTTAGCAACGATTTTTATTTTGTTAAAAATGAAGATATTTAGGACTCATTAAATGATTTATGTAACAATTCTATCTTACGTATCATTTTCTAGCATTATTATAAAATCTTTGCGAATTAAAACATGTTTTTTGATACAGAAGATGGACAAAAACACTCGTAGGAAAAACATTGTACCTAATTCTTGCGGAAACTATCTTTTCCATCCTTGACGGCTTGCTCGAACTCCGCTCCGCGTCGTTTGTGCAACTGCCGTCACGTGCGGAAAAGTACCTCTTTCCGCACTTGTTAGGTAAATAACTATTGTACAAACAATTAAAAGCCTAAGCGATACAAAAAAATATTCATGTAAAAGATATTTAAAATTTAAAGATAAAAGACCTTAAGTGGGATGAAACTACTGCTTTTGTTGATTTGGAGTTTTCAGTAAAAATAGCTAAAGAAGTAAAGAAATATATCCCTTTATCAGACAACCAAATAGCTATGTAGCGGTACATGTATTAACAGATTTTTTGAAAGAAATGCAAAATGTTGAGTCGCTTCACTTTGGAAGAAGTCTATATACAAGTAATTAAATAAAACTAAGAACGACGTACGGGACAAAAATATTTGTGTACAGGTTGTTGTTTGTCAATGTAAATAAATGTAATATTTATTATGTGTATTTGTACATTTTTATATTGAGCAAGCTTAATAATTATAAGGATTTGATTTGGCTCGGTTTGGTTATGTTAAAAAGATAACTTGGGTGTCAAATTGTTGCCTAAAAAACATGCAAATTTGTGAAATAACAACGAAGACAGTTTCTTCCTGTAAATAAATGTGCAGATTTTTATATTTATCGTGTATGTTTGTAAATGTTTGCATTAGGCAAGCCTAGTGAAGGCTTTCGTTTTGTTACATTAAATATATATTTTAGGGCCAAGATTCTAAAATATCTTGTAAATTTGTTAATTAACAAATCAAACAAATGTAAAATATTTGTAAAAAATTTTTGATTTACTATTTGTATTTGTTAATTTTTATATTGACCAACTGGTTCGGTTTGATTCTATTAATTGTATATTTTGGATGAAAAATTTTTGTCAAATAAGCATGTAAATTTGTGAATTAACAACGAAGGCAGGCAGGTTTTTCTGTAAATAATTATTGTACATTTTTATATTGACCAACCTTATTTATATGGGTTTGGTTCGGTTTGGTTATACTTAATATGTATTATAAAGCCATGATTTTTTCAAACTAACTTGTGAATTTGTAAAAGAACAACGAACCAAGATGTTGTTACGTAAATAAATGTAGGGATTTTTGGATTTCTCATGTGTATTTGTAAACTTTTATTTTGACCAAGGTTAGTTAGGGGCTTAGGTTGATTTGTTTATATTAACTGATAAGTTTTAATGTCAAAATTTTATCATATTAACTTGTAAATTTGTCAAATAAATAGTAAAAGTTTTTCCCGTAAATATATGTAAATATTTTTGGATTTATTTATTCATTTCACCCTGTAGCTCACCTCCCTTGTTTTTTAAAAATGTGATTTTTCAAAATCTTTACTGCTATTTAGATATCACCCTGCAGCTTACCTACTGGAAGTAAATGAAATTTAGTAAGTGGTATGATTGCTTAACGTGTTCCTAACTATTTTTTGCTAACAAACGCTCCTGACAACGTTGTTTTTTAAAAACGTGATTTTTACGAAATTTTATTACTAATTTCGATATCACCATGTACCTCACTTCCTGGACCTAACGGTAATACAGTCAGTTAATGGTATGATTGTTTAACGTATTCCTAACTATACTTTGCTAACAAAAGCTCCGGACAACCTTGCTTTTTAAAAATGTGATTTTTAGAAAATTTACACACACTAATAATTTCTATATCACCATGTAGCTCAATTCCTGGACCTGAAGGTGATAAAATCTGATAATGGTATGATTGTGTAACGTGTTACAAATAATTTTTTGCTAACGAAAGCTCTTGACAACATTGTTTTTTAAAAATTTGTTTTTTAGAAAATTACGCTTCTAATTTCGATATCACCCTGTAGGTCTCTCACGTCCTGGATCTAAAAATAATACAATAAGTTCGTGATACATTTTTTAATGTATTTCTTACTCTTATTTGCTAACTAAAACTCCTGACAGAGTTGTTTTTTAAAAATGTGATTTTAATTAAGATTTACTACTATTTATTTTCGATATCACTACTGAACTCACCTCCTGGACCAAAATTTGATCTAATCCGTAAATAGTACACAAGAAATTTTACATAATTATACAAACATTATTTTTAATTATACGAATTTATAGAAAGTTTGAAATTTATGTTTTAAAGGTTTGTTTCTTGGGTCCAGTTCATTTTATTCATATTTTGAATCTATTTTCAGGTCGGCTGTACGCAGTTCTCTGCCTATATGTGCGGCTCCCTCTAGGGAGCGTGTCGCAAACTTAAGTTTTCCTTGCACAACGTGACCACGTGGTCGTGGCACCCCTGAAAAATTCCGCCTTCGACTTATTTTCGTCAGGTGGCGAAAGTAACTATTCTTAGGGTCACTGCATCCTGAAAGCGTGGCGTCTCCCAACGAGCGGATAGTTCACAACTTGCATTCCATTTGCCATTGGTTGCCATAGTCAGGCGGGATTTTTAAAATTAAAACTCTCCTGTCCTCGTTTCGGGAGGTTGAAATCGGTGTTAAACCAAACTGAAACAAAACCTAACCGTGGTCAATTGATGGGAAACGTATCCTAACCGGGGCGTGTCTGGACAGGTTAGGATACGTTGTCGAATAATTTATCAGGGTTAGGTTAACACCGATTTCGACAGGAAAACAGGATAGGGAAGCTAATTAAAAAAAATATAATATGTTTTTAAAAAACAATAAAAAAAAACTCATTGGCATAGATTTAGTTAAATTCAATAGGTATGTACTGCACAAACCACTACACTTTTTAGTCACTTACAACTAGTATATATTCGTATTTTACGCCGAAAGCTGTAAACATAAAGTTTGTTAAATGCTTGACTGGTGGCACCATCTCTTAATATAATATAATAATAATCTTAAACGGCAACGTTCAATATCAAAAAGTCAGCTGACTATTTCGACCAATAGCAAACGGAATGCAAGTTGTGAACTAGCCGCTCATGTCTCCCAGGGGTAGCGACACCAAACATAACCTCATTTACGAAAAACGCAAATCTCACACAGTCAGGA
Organism: Aspidapion aeneum; assembly: GCA_963576565.1. Taxonomy (NCBI): domain Eukaryota; kingdom Metazoa; phylum Arthropoda; class Insecta; order Coleoptera; family Brentidae; genus Aspidapion; species Aspidapion aeneum. Next base: position 59,440,186 of record OY755038.1, read on the forward strand.
GCGTAGCTTTTTTATGTTTAAAAAAATTAAATGGTTTACAAATGTTACGTAAAGAACTGTCCGTCACATCCGGTATATAAATTTTACTGTCCAAATAAACAAACCTAAAAAAACTAAGTTTTTTATGATTTCAAATTTATTAGGACCCTGTGTTAGGACCCACACAGCGAAGGAAACCAAAAATATAGTTTGCATGTTTTATATATATTCGAACATATAGAAAACTATTATGTTGGGTTTTGTATTATTTAATAAATGTTTTATGCTCTCTACGGAATAAAGGTGTACGTTTAATCCCTTTTTTCATGGGCTAAGGTAGTATTTCTTGTTCCCAGTGATTGAAAGTAATTTCTTTAAAACCATAAAGGAAAAATATAGGTTTTTGGATTATTTTATTTTATCATAATACAAAAAACAAAAAGGAATATATACACGATACCGATTATTTTGTTCCAGCTTGCCATAAGCTTACTTTACTTTGCCGATGGCTTGGTTCGTTTTGATCGTTATTGTGTCCTTAGGCATAGAATATTGCTTCCATATAAAATAAGCATTTAACTTTCTAGACTTCTCCAGGCTGTAAACCAGGAAACTGTGAAATTTTCGAAATTCTGTTTATTGCATCATTTCCATGCCCATCTCAAAGTAAGAATATGCTTTATTTTCCATCTTCGAGAAATGTAATTCGAACTTTTTCTCGAGTAAACTTAATTAGTTAGTTATGAAATAAATAATATTTTTTCCACATTGTTTGTTATAAGGTCACTCATCGTCAAGCAAGCTTTACCTTGCTTGACGATGAGTGACCTTTGTTTGTTAGCATCTGACTGACTTTTGTTTAATGTAATGCCATGACAACTATCACTGCCCACTGTTTTTTTATATACTTGACATGCTAAAACTACAGTACGGTAAGTGGTTTAATACCTATTTATTTAGTTTATGATTATTATTATTTTTAGTATATAAAAATAAACCTTGGCATTAAAGTCCCTTTTAGTCACTTAGCAAATTATAGCCCTTCTTCCGGTCGAGCATAAAAATTCCCGCCGTTGTATTAAAAGTAAACACTGCACGCCCCAGGTTTATAATATACCTACTATTATTTTTATTATTGTTCAAAAAAAAGCGGGCGGCGAAGAAAAGGTCGAAAATACAAAAGTTCGAAAGTACAAAAGGTCGAAAATACAAAAGATTGAAAAACAAAAGGTTCAAACAAAGATCGAAAGTAGCTACACTGTAATGATTGCAAAACAAAGTAGAATTAAGAGACACACGGGTACACACACACACTCAAAGAAAAGTTTTTAAAAAATCAACATCCAATAAAAACTCAAGGTAGCAACACGACGGGTCGCAGAACTTTGTTCGAAAACATTTTCTTCGAACGGAAATTTTTATGAAAACAATTTCTTCTAATGGAAATTTGTTCAAAAACATTTTTTTTTAAACGGAAATTTATTCGAACACCATTTCTTTGAACGGAAATTTGTTCGTAAGTAATAGTTGTTCAAAAACATTTTCTTCGAATAGAAATCATTTTCTTCGAAAGCAAGTTTTTCGATAAAAGACGCTCTAGACCTGGATTTCCAAACCTAACACAATTTATATAGTTTGACTACGGCAAAGTCTTTTTAACATATTTTTTCAAAAAAACCCTGACTTCTTTCCCGGGATCGTAAACATTCTGAAAATTTGTCTACTTTCCTCCTTTTGGAAGGTCGAAATTGGTATTTTCCTAAACTTTGTCAATTGATCGCAAACGTATCCGAACCGGTCCAGATACCTCCTGATGTGCTCAATTAAGAAAGGTTAGAGTAACACCGATTTCAACCTTCCAAAATGAGGACCGGAAAGCGAATTTAGGGAAATCATTTTTCGACAATAGGTCTCGGTTGGTTCGGTTTGGTTTCACACCCTCTAGGATCCCGGGAAAGAAGTTAGGGAAGTTTTTGTTTCCAAAAATTGTTAGAAAAAAACCCCATTAGTCGAACTATATGAGTTGTGTTGAGTTTGGCAAGCCAGGTCAAATTTTTTTTTCGAAAAATTTGTTTTCGAAAAAATGTTTTTGAACAAATTTTCATTTAAAAAAAATATTTTCGAACAAATTTTCGTTCAAAGAAAATGTTTTCGAACACATTTCTGTTCGAAGAAAATGATTTCGAAAAATTTCTGTTTGAAGAAAACGTTTTCGAACAATCTTTTGTTCGAAGAATATGTTTTAGAACAATTTTTGGTTTGAAGAAAATGATTTTCGAAGTTTATGCTTTCGAACAATAATATTACGATATTTATATGAAATGTACTATAAAAATATAAATAATTAAGCCGAACCTTACGAAAACTCAAACTGTATTTGGGCATTTTTTGTCTTTTGATAAAATGTAAAATTCGGAATAAAAAGGTACTAAAAAAAACCACAATACCAAAAACACCCAAAAAAAAATGGGAAAAAACCTTGGAAAATAAATTAAACAGTGCGAAAAATAGCGTATAAACATCGTGATAAAAGTTTCATTTTATCCCTTGATATATTATATACTATTAATAAACTTTTAACATAGAAATGTATTTCTGTCCTGTTTGTTTATTTATTACGTATTATTTTTATACAAAAACAGAAATAATATTTAAAAGAAAATGATTTTTAACAATAATACCTACAATAAATATTCATAACCCAAAAACTCAAGGAACATATTTTTTATTTCTTAAGCTGTATAAAAACGAGTTCTTTTTAAGTTCTATTAAAACATTTTTCTTTTCTCAGACTGTATAAAAATGATTATTTTTCACGTCTTTTCACGTCTATGGAATTTTGAGTACGGTTTTGACACTCGTATCGCTACCCCTGGGAGACGCTAGGCTTCCAGGATGCAGTGACCCTAGTATTTCTAATTACACTATCCAAAACCTTATGGGGCAGCCTTCGTGTTAGTTTAGGACAGAGACAATTTATTATTTTCTCTCTGGTTTACGAAGACTGTGTCATGGGCCGTCACTGAAGAACAGCAGTTTCTATATGGGAGGACCCCCCAGAATAAAAAACTATATACGTGCCTAGCTTTGATAACAAAAGTAAAAAATAATCACGACTTCAATAATTTGACCAGGATCCTCACTTAGTCAGATTTTTCTGGCAGATTTTAAAGAAATAATTTGACATTCCCTTAAAAATCCGTTCAAATATAACGGTGGCAACAGCATAGAGCAAATTTTGTAGCGACCCTTCCACGACATGCAGTTAGTCCCTCTTTGTTAATTTTACCGTGAAAAACAAAGAAAGAAAGTAAACTTAGCTGACCTCATAAAGAAAACGAATAGGACTCATAAATTTGAAAGAAATGTGACGAAATCTGACATTTCAGTTTGTGTGGTTAATGGTCTTCTGCTTTGAATTTATTTACAATTTTTAAATTAAAAATTTTCAACAAATTACGGGTTTTTCATTAAAAACAAATATTATATCGTGACGCTACATCTATCAAAAAGTGGGAAATGGCCTTTTAGGTAAGTTTTTAAGTTTAAAAATTGCCTTTTAAACGAGAAATCTTAAGCGCCAGATTATGTCACATTTTGTCAAATTTCGCCAGATTTTTTGAAATGTAAAGAATTGCCCCCTAAATAGCACTTTTCTCTCTTCTTGCGTAATTTTTTTCGTAAGTATACATGACGGCAATAATTCTTTTATTTTTATTATTCATCCATAGAATACAAGTAGAATTAATCAAATTTGTAAAGTTTCAACAAGAATTTCAAGCTTTCCTAAAAATCCAAACGCCACGCTAGTCACGCAAGAAATAAGACAGTTTTGGTGTTCACACGCACGAGATTTATCCGTTCAGTTTTACACCACGTCAAAGAGGAAACATCATCATCATCATAAAAAAAACATTTTATGTAAAAAAAAAACGAAGTACGCGAAAATGGTTTTCCTCAAAAAAAATTGGGATAAAAGCAAAGCCAACTTCTCCAATACAAATTTCAAAATGAAAGGTTGTTACTGGTTTGGAATTGTTTTTTTAAACTTTGCTATTACGGCCAAACCTCTTTATGTTCAACTATACCTAATAGTCAATTGCAGCCGTACCTAATAGCCAAGAAAAACATTTCGAAACTAGTAAGAGAATTTGATTTTGAAATTTACATTGGAGAACTTGTTTTTATTTTTATCTCAATTCTTTTTACGGAATACCATTTTTGCGTACTTGGCTTTTTTTTACATGAAATGATGATGATTTCACTCCCTTTTTCGACGTTTTTTAAAATTTCGTAACTACTTTACTAATTTATGGAAGGGGTTGTTAACTCTATCAAGCAGCAGTTGCGCGAACTTGACGGGGCACTGCCGTGCACCCAGATATTGCCTACTTGTACCAGAGCGGGCTGTTGGAAATCGAAAGTGTACTGACAGTTGTTTTGTCCATAACTGAGTTTTGTAAGAAGTTGCATAAAGTAACTCATTATAAAAAATCATCTTCAACGTAAACTATTGCTCTCGAATAGAAAATAAATATTGGAAAATTAAAAAACTTGTTACTGCGTAAATTGTAAGAAATAAGGTAACTGATGATGAGTGCTGATACTCATTATCAAATCAAATCAAATCAAATTATGCTTTATTGTCAAAAAAGTAGAGTTTTACAGACAAAGCAAAAAATGGTCCTTAATTGTAAATATAAGATAAACACTTGCTTACAAGTCTAAGTTGAGGTACAGAATAGTCATTTAAAATAGTGTAACAGTCTATAAATTTCGCGATATATATATATTTTTTTTTAATATTTCTCCTATGCAAATATGCTCTCTTTCCACCTATCACACCTATTCACTTACTATTATCGAAATACAACGAAATTCTTTGACCATTAAATTAAAATATGTTAAAATATGTTAAAACATGTTAAAATATCTTAAAATACGTAAAAACATGTTAAAATTTGTCAAATCATGTTAAAATATGTTAAAACGTCAAAATATGTTAAAAATAAAATATGTTAAAGTTAGATATAAAACACAAGTAACAACAAACAGAACAATCTGATACATACACAAGTAAAATAAAAAAATTTAAATGTTAAATATATTTGTCAATTATCCTATAACTGGTCCTGGAAAAATTCATTAAGACTATAATATGCCTTCTCCAATAGCAAATCTTTTACCTTAACCCTAAATATTTTTTCCGAGTGAATGCTTTTCAGTCTATTTGGAAGCTTATTAAAAATTTTAATACTGCGGTAGATTATCGAGTTTTGGGTTAATTGCGACCTAGGAATAGGCAGTGGTATGCTGTTATATTCTTGACTTCTTGTTTGGTAGGTTTGTTCAAATGTGTGATTTTTAAATTTTTTATAAATCAGCACCACTGTTTCTAGTATAAAAAGGCAACAAAGAGTTAATATTTTTTCTCTCATAAACAAAGGCCTACAATGGTCTCTGATTTTTGCTCCGCAAATATATCTGATGCATCTTTTTTGAATTACAAACACAGATCTGAACAAATACTGACTGCAATTCCCCCAAAAGGCTATTCCATAGCGCAAATGAGAATCAACAAGGGCGTAATAAGTTGTTTTGGCCAATTCACAACCAAGTTCGAAAAATGTTTGTCTAACGGCGTAACTACCTATCGATATTTTTTTATTAAGATAGGGAATATGCGAGGAGAATTTTAACCTATTGTCTATATACATTCCTAAAAATTTAGTATTTTCATCCTGAGTTATTCTTTGGTTGGAAACAGTTAGGTCATCAAAAGAAAATTTAAAACTGAGGACTTTTGTTTTATCTATGTTAAAACAGAGAAAGTTTGCATCACACCACTCTTTAATTCGTTGTATGTCCTCTTGCACTATTTCTTTTAATATTGTTTCGTTTTTATGATGCCATAAAATTGTAGTGTCGTCAGCAAAAAGTGTTAGAGTACCCCTTATACCTATTAAAGTTAAGTCGTTAATATATAACAAAAATAACAGTGGGCCCAAAACAGAACCTTGAGGCACACCAAAGTTAATTTTGGATAAAGAAGAGACACAACCACCATTTCGAACCATCTGATATCTTCCAGTCAAGTATGAGTGAAAAGAACGCTGCGAGACTCCTCTAAACCCATATCTCTCCAACTTTTTTAAAAGCAGGTCATGACTGACACAGTCGAAGGCCTTTTGAAAGTCGCAGAATACTGCAGCTGCAGCTTCTTTATCATTAAGTCTAAAATATAGACTTTCCAAAAAAGAGAACAAAGCATCGTTAGTACTCCTTCCGCTCTGGAAACCAAATTGATTAGTGCTAAGGATACTATGTTTTTTAAGAAAATTGGTCATTCTAACCTTTACCAGTTTTTCAATAATTTTAGATAAATTATCCAACAGTGAGATAGGTCTGAAATTAGTGGGCTCGTCAAATGATCCCGATTTATGAAGAGGAACAACTACGGCTATTTTGAGGACATCTGGAAAGTCACCCTTTAAGAAACATGAGTTGATAGCAACAACAAGAGCATCCAACGTTCTGTTATCCAAATTTTGAAAAATTTTTATGTTCATTTCATCTTGACCGGAAGAATAAACGTTTTTTATTTCATTTATTGTGTTTTTTAATTCCAATCTATCTGTGATGCCTAGATTAAAGTTTTCATTGATAACGATGTTATTTAAGTTATCCATAGGATTGATTACTGGTCTTAATTCGGCTGTAAGTTTTTGGGCAACAGTGCAATAAAATTGATTTAAAACATTGACATCGATATTTGCTGATTGTTTGGAAGAATTATTTTTGCCTCTAAAGTCATTGACTATTGCCCAAGCTTCCTTAGCTTTATTTTTCGCATTTGATATTTTGTTTGAGTAAAAGTTTCTTTTAGCGACCCTTATAATTTTTTTGTACAATTTGCGATACTTTTTGTAATAGTTAGTTATAAAATTATTATTAATATGCTTGCAGATTTTATGCAAGGAGCGCAGATTTTGACTTGAAGTTTTGATTCCTTTAGTAATCCAAGATCAGTAACCTTAGTTACAAAAACCGTGCTTCGTTGGATTCGTATAAAAACCTCATTGAGAGAGAATATTTCGCACACTTAAAACTAAAAAGACATAACTCAAAAATTTAAAAATGTGCCCCTGCAATAAAAATACTTACAACGTGTCTTTTTAGCTCATATTTGAACTTTGTGCTTATAACCAAAAGTATTCCATAATTTCTCAAAAAATTGTAAACAAAGTAAATTTTTGTGATCTTTAGTTAAAAACGACATTTGAATGCATTTTTGTTGCATAAACTCAATTTCAAAATTTTTGAGTTGCGTCTCTTTAGATTTAAGGGTCCAATTTGGATGTCGCGCCTCACATAGGATTATTTGTATAATAAAACGGGACAAAATCATTTGTTGTGTTTTTAGGACTTTCGGTCCAGTCCACGAGAGGGTTGTAGAGTGCATGTAGGAGGCGAGAATTTTTCTCCCCGGGAATAGTTTTAGGGTTAGGACATTAACCTATCAAAAGTCCCCACCCCTAGCCCTCCCGCTTCAGTTGCCGAAAGGGGTAAAAAGGTACAAGTTTTCGGTTTTTGCCTCGATTATAGCGCGTTGTACAAAAAAATATTATATTACAAATTAAAGAGCATTAAAGTCACAACACACAGTACAAAATGGATATGCTAACCTAACCTTTAAGTGTCACCGATTTTGAAATAGCAACAACCAAAACCGTTAATTTTTGCGCCAATTTTGACTGGTTCAACTTACATTTTTGTTTTTAATTTTAGAAAGAAATAGTAAAAAACGACAATGTAGTGCATTTAATTTAAAAAAATTAATTTATTTATCTTTAAATATGTGATCATAAATTAAAAGTTAAAGGCGTTTAAGTTTTAAGCTGATATTTCTGATTTTTTACAAAAACAGTATAACTGCTTTTATCACCATTAGGAGTGTTCGGTCAAGCTATTGACTTTAAGGGCACTAGGACGGGGGTAAATTAAAAGGAATAAGTAGTATTTGAACAGAAACTTAGGGAAAAACGTTCTCACTCCAGTTGGAATCACAATAGAAGTATTATTATTATTATAATTTTTTATTTTCATGTTTTCATAATTATTATTGTTATCTTGAACATTGGGTCAAGGTAGTTTTCTACATTTTTAAAAGGCCCTTAACACCTCCTAAACCATTTTTTGTGGGTTTACTAAAAGGTAAAGGGATAAAAAAGGGAAACACGATATATCCCATGTATGTATATCTATACGCACAGTGCCTTTAGACCTTAGGCTATGTGTACGAAGGATAAATAAGGCATAAAACGGAATATTGTTTTAGGAACAATCCCAGAGAAGATATATGAAGGATAAAGAGGCAATCGCAAACAAACTCCAAAAAGGTTTCTAAAAAAGGATGTTTAAAGTTTTGCATTTTTAAGGCGTTTATAAATAACTATACTTATTTTCGGCTTTCGGCTTACACTAATTTTACCTACAGGGGAAAGTGGGGTTAGATGACGCATATGAAAAGATGATGCAGCTTAATTTTTCTTAACCGGTAAGTAGCTAATTGTTCGTTTGCGCCCTCTGTAACATACGGCCGTTAAAAATGCAACAAACCAAATTCGATATCTCTGGGTAGCGTCAGTTTCGTGGGAGCTCGAAAACCAACAAAACGTTAGTTTTTAACGTATGTGCCGTATTTTGGCGTTTTATTTTTTATGAGTTGTTTATACCTAACCCCTATCCCTATTTTCGTTTATGCTTGCTTATTTATTTAGAAAATGCATCTTAATATAAATATAAACTTAAATAAAATTTAAGTTTTTTAAGTGCAAATTCGGTAAAGATGACATACAACCTCATGCCTTATAGCAAAGATCACGCTGCCCCATCTTTGCCAACCATATCTAAAAAAAATTATGTATATTTTTTTAGATGTCAAGACAAAAAAACTGTAACTTTTTCCTCAAAAACGTCGATTTTGTTTTCAAAAAAGACACTCTTAAGTGATTTTAAAAATTTTATTGATTGCATCCTTTCCGAAAGGTGAATATTACCCTCAGAATTTAAATAAATAAACAAGATCATGCAATACCTTGTTCTAAAGTATATCCATTCTTTGAAGCGGTACCTAGAGTCCCTGTATGTTGACATATTTGGATGTCATCCAAATATGTAAACATACAGGGACTCTAGCGGTACCTAGCGAGTGTTATCCGTTAATTGCGATCTTTTAAAATGACTGTGTTAGGTGTCAAATGAAATTCCAAACATTAAATTTTGACAGAAAGATTCTAATTTAAAAAAAATATATATTTCTTTCTGATTCCAAAAATACCTACTTATATAATAATATCTTTTTACGCTTTAAAGCAAGGAACAATTGCAATTGAACAGTTTTGAAAAAGTACTGTGCACGAATTACATTGAACCCAGGTCTAGGTCAATTTCGTTTCAATATAAGCATGTTGTAACATTAATGATGCTGACTTAAAATCCGAAAAATTTCGCTGATCAATCGAGTCGGTTGATAATTACGGCCTCTTATATAGAACTCTGCAGCGATATATTGATTCGGAGGTTTCCCACGATAACAAATCCGAATTTTACCTTCTCGTCTAATTATTTTGACATTTGAATGACGTAGGTCCAATATTGCAGCTGTTTTTAGAACATACGTATAAAAATACGAATGCGCCACCCCTGCCAAAAATCCATCTTTCCCTTCTGTCTTTGACAATTTTGCGCGTCTTGGGCCAGCCATTCATTAAAACCTCTTCTTTTGAATTAGCCAATCGCTAAAATGTATGCAACTTTTTGATATTAAACTTTTTGGACAGGTTAAATTCCTAGATATTTCAACTAACGTCTACTGCACATATTATAAGATATAAAAAATGCTAACTTCCAAGTTCTAGTCTAAAAAGGTATTTTACCAAACGCGGAAAATCTTTTAAAAAATGCCCAAGGAGCAGTGGCGGCTCGTAGAATAAAAATCTGGAGGTGGGCAAAGGAGAATGGTCATTTTTTAACACACAAATATACGGATCAAGATTTAATAATAAAGGAATAAATTACAAAATTAATATTCAATACACACCTATCGGGATTTACTTAAACGGACTACACGACAAATTAAAATAAGAAATTAGCATGAAAAATAAACAATCGGTTTGCATTCGACCTGCAACCTCACGGGACGGCTTTGAAATCCACGCATAGAAACAAAATCTCGCGCTTTTTGTCATTGGCGAATTGGGTTGCATTCGAGTTGCAAACCGCAAGATAAAGCCGTCGCTATGGGCGGCCGGCGCGCGCGAAATAAGAGGTGCCGCAGCATATAACTGTATATAATTCTGGTGGGAATAAAAAAATATATAATTAATAGTTATCTTATTATTTTACCTATATTTTTTGGAGGTTGCGCAAACCTGCAAACCTATGGACGAGCCGCCACTGCCAAGGAGTGAGTCGATTTTGATTAGAAACCTTTCAAATCCTATTTAGATAAGATCGACCACTATATCAGTCCTGAAAATGTCAAAATCGTTCTAGTAATTTCGGAGCTATCACGACAGTCAGGCCGACAGACAGGTATCATGACACAAGAGTCGAAAATCACCCACAAGGCTCTTTTCAGGAACGTATAAAGTGGCAATATAACGCCCGACAAATTTAGGCAATCAGTGTTGCCTCATACCCAAAAACTTACCGTTTTTCTACATTCGAGTTAATATAATCTATAATTTTTTATAAAATTTTAACAAACCTTAATATGTTGTCAAGTCTTGGCGCCTGTTAGCGATTGCCTCCAAAGCCAGCGTCGTCGCCTTACTCTCATCACCGACTTGCGCAGTAAAGTAAACAAAGCAAACGCATGCACAAAATAAATTACTAAAAATTGCCGTTTTCCTAAGTAAACATAAAATTCTCATACATTTTAGTCTTAATTAATTAAAGTTAAAACTAAAATAGACTTACCATGTTCCTCCCTAATGTTGCAAAAAAAACTTTTTATAAACAACAGCAACCTGTCCTAAGCGTTTAAAGTCTTATAAATACTTTTTGATCCTTTTTAAATAGCCCTGTCGACGATTTTCGAAAAGAAAACTCCTGCCGACGAAAATGTAAACATTATGAAATTCCAGCGCGTTCTCTTCGCGATGCCGGTAAAACGTATACTAAGCTACCGCAAGCCGGCTCACAATCACGTGGGACACTATGCCTCTTTAAAGAGGTCTAGCAGGAAAGCAGCTAGGTATAGAGATAATAGAGACATTGCCAAAAAAATATCCCGGGCTGCTGCGTAATTTCTAACTATACCATTGAGCAGAACCTCTCTGCTCTGTGCACCAATAAACTTTGTAATCAAACAAGTTTCGTGGCTAATCGGGTAAAAAGGAGTTTTTGTTTCTCTCATAATTTTCCGGGGGTAGCTTGAAAGCTTAACCTCACGGGCGGGGGTTCAAAATCTAATGGACACCTAATAAGTATTGACAGTTAACTGCTTCGTCCTTATAGGACTCCTCAGAACACTGCTTGGTCAATGCGCCATCCTTGCAAAGTTAATTAGACGGTTTTGTCTCTAATCCTGTGTAAATAGGGAGAAAAATCTCATCATCAATAAATAATCAATAAAAAGATCGATCACAAGTAAAAATAAAAAAAACATCCGTGACCTACGACAGCTCTTCTGCCTTTTAGGCCAGGCCTTTCAGGGTCAAATGATGCGTTTTGACCCGCTATCAGACACGTGAGCGTCAATCAGCGGAATTTATAATATCGATCCACACACAGCACGTATTCCATCTTTTTCTTTGCATATGCTTAGGGCAGTACGGCCTTTTAGTTGCTACGTGATTACGTGGTTTCAATACCGCATTCAATGGACGAAACTTGTCATAGATGGCGCCCAGCGGCGTAGCGTGCCCGAAAAGGCGGGGGGGGGGGGGGGGGGCGACAGCTAAAAAGGGCGCCTCTGAAAACTGATGCAAAATCTTGCGACAAAAAAAGAAAAAAAAAAGGTCATCATGTGTGAGGGGGCGGCCGAGAAGTCACAAGAGCGCCTCTCACCCATCTTGCGACCAAAAAAAAAAAAGGTCTTCGTGTCGTTAGTTTTCTTTGGCACCCACTCAAGTGGCCGTTACCGGCCCGACTTAATAAAGCTGAGGGCGCTTCGGCCACCTATGGGGCGCCACTACCCTCGGGGCGGGGGGGGGGCGACGAACCCCCCGCCCCCCCCCCCACGCTACGCCGCTGATGGCGCCCTGCGTCTCAGACAAAGGTGTGTGTCCTACCTTTTGAGATACAGGGAACCTACAATACCACTTCAGATATTTTAATGAAATTTGTCATACAGGTACTATGAATCAAGAGGCATTTTTTAATGTATCACTTTTTTTTAAATTTCCATCAGTGGCGTTCGTACGTAATTTGACCTGCCTATTTTGGTAGACATTGATGGCACGCCACTGATTTTTCCTGCAATAAAAATTATTTTTGAAATCCCAAATCATTTCTAACCAAAGTTGATCACTTGATTTTTTTTCAATCCGATGTACGGTTTTCGCTTAGAAAAATAAAAACCGTTTCTCTGCATGATCATAACAATATCGTTAATATGACAATATCATCATCCAGAGAGACGTAGATTTTATTTTTTTAGATGAAACCCGTGCGTCGGACTAAAAAAATTCAAGAGATCAAATTTGCTCATAATTGAATAGATTTGAAAAGTACACTTCACTTGGTATTGTAGATATTAATAATAAATGATTTATTTTTGAAAACTTTACCACCCTGTATCTTAAAAGATAAGACGTTTAGGACATATGTTCATATGAAGTTTTTTTCTTAAAATGGGCCCAAAAATCACCCCCATAAATATTGACATTCAATTAGGAAACACCCCGTATACATTTATTTATTAATAGTTTATTACTCTCGAACTTTGTCATTTGTCATTCCAAGAAATTGCAAAAAAAAGAGAACAAATAATTTTGTCCTGTTTTATTATAAAAATACTCCTATGTGCGAAGTGTAAAAGTTGATTACGTACTTGTGGTGGGTATATTTGACTAGATATCGTAGTATGTCTTCTTATCTCAGTATTTCATCTAAAGCACAATTCCCATATTTGTTAATAACTTTTTATCCATAAACCGAATTTAATAAAAAAAATCGTTTATCGCAATATTTTCAAGAAAATGAAAAAATACTACCGCCTACCGTTGAAATTCAAGATGTTAAACAAGTCTAAAGTCAAGTTATAATTCACCCTCTATTTTTACTTTTTTCATACAAAAATAGTAAATTATGACTAGTATACCGTTTCTTGCCTCACACAAAAAATAATTTCTTGTCTCGATCGGTTATGTACAGGGTGTTTCCGTAGATTTCAACCAAGGTCTACTGCGGTTATTATAAGAGATACAAAAAACAGTGTGAATGCAAAAGTTTATTTTAATTTGAAATGGATTTATTTTATTATAGTCTATGGACAAATCGGCCTAAAAGGGGGTTTCGTGTGCAAGTCGTGCCAACTTTTTGCCGATAAGTCAAGTTTGTTAAGGGCCCTCCATAGATCAGGTTTTGACTTGTTGTCATTCTGGTAAATGCGTTTTTTTTAAAGATATGGCCCCCACCACTTTTTTTTGCACGATACTTTTTAAAACGATGTATTTTTCTTAAAAATAGTCGTAGAGGCTTGCAAAAAATGGCAAATAAATCAGTAAACACCCGCAATAAAATAACTTTCTATTCTTCAAAATTTTGCTTCGTTTTTTTAGAAAAAATTAAATAACTGAATTTTTACTTTTTTTTGTATAGCTAGTAAAGTTTAACCTACATTTTGAATAACACCAAAACAAAATTAAAAAAAAAGTTTAAATATAAGTTTTAGAATGAACATTTTTCTTTAATTTGGTGTATACAAGTCTTATATAGATGTATCTTTTATATTTGTTTCAATAAAAAAACAATTTGTTGTCACCAAAACGACTACCGAAGGTGTATTACCGTACTCAGCGCGCGGCTTTACGCAGCTGCAGCGGCGTAGCGTGCCCGAAAGGGCGGGGGGGGGCGACAGCTAAAAAGGGCGCCTCTGAAAACTGATGAAAAATCTTTTGACAAAAAAAAAAAAAGGTCAGCATGTGTGAGGGGGCGGCCGATAAGTCGCGAGGGCACATCTCACGAATCTTGCGACCAAAAAAAAAAAAAAGGTCTTCATGTCGTTAGTTTCCTTTGGCACCCACTCAATTGGCCGTTACCGGCCCGACTTAATAAAGCTGAGGGCGCTTCGGCCACCTATGGGGCGCCACTACCCTCGGGGCGGGGGGGGGGGGGCGACGAACCCCCCACGCTACGCCGCTGCGCAGCTGAGACGTCTAAGTAATTTCTATTATTATTGTTATCGTTGTTTGATGGACATTATCAACGTTGTTATTGTTATTTTTGAAAGTGATTATCAACGACGAAAGTTTTTGGTAGTTGAGTATGCAAAATATGAGGACCGCAGTTTGACAATGGATCTTAGCTGAGAATAGGTCACAGACTAACGATTTAGATGTTGCCGGGCAAGTTTTTGGTCCAATTTTTTTTATCCCCCCTCCTTTCATAGTCGTGTTCGAATTTCTAAAAATGTATCTAAATTGACGCCCTAAAGACACAATGACATAGAAATGGATCAAAACTGTGTAAAATCTAATTTAAAAATAAAATTATATTAGTTTTTTTAAATTTTAGCTGCAAAACCCCCCAGACTCCCCAAGTTCTGAATTTTTTTTTTTTTTTAATTTTCTTAAAAACTAAGCTTAGGGAAAAATATGTACTAATCTTTATTGTAGACCATAAAATTTCCTTTTCAACAATGTATAAGTCAGTGGGGTACGACTAATGATAAACTCTCCAGCGGCGTCCGTTTATTGAGGTAGTGTAAATAAATTTAAAAAAGAAATATGTTTATTACTGGTTTTACCCGATTTTCTTAAAAACCGAGCTCTATATCAAAAAATATGATACACATCTTGTTATAGACAATAAAATTGCCTTTTAAATGATGTATAATAAGGCAATGGTAGTTTTATTTATAACAATTTAAGGGCGTCCGTAAAAAAAATCAATTTTGAAAAATCACTAAATTTATCAATGTATCACTAAGTTTTATCCAATTTTATCAAACATTAAGCTTTTTGGACATAAAATTAGTTCACCATTTATTGTAGAAAATAAAATTTTCTTTTTAACAATGATAGTGGGGTCAGGCTAATGACAAACTCTCCAGCGGCGTCCGTTTATTAAGAAAATATAAAAAAATTAAACAAACCACATAGGTTTTACCCGATTATCTTAAAAACCAAGCTCTCTATCAAAAATTGTGACCTACATTCGATTGTAGACAATAAAATTTCCTTTTAAATGTGTATAATAATGTAAGATTTATCTTTATATTAAAACTGCACAGGCCTGTGCAACTTAAATCAATTTTTACAAATCACCAAACAAATTAATTATTTTACAAGTTTTTTCCAATTTTCTCAGAAACTAAGCTCAATTGACCCAAATGTGTTTTATACTTTATTATAGGAAACAAAATGGTCTTTTTCACAATGTGTAAGTCAGTGGGGTCTAATTAATGATAAACCCTTCAGCGACGTCCGTATATGGGGGGTTAATTAAAAAATAATATATATTTATCGGTTTCACAACGTTCTACGTCTTCCGATACCCAATCTCCACTCGTTTCTGTTTGCCCATAATTCATCATCTAGGCCTCTTATTCTTATTTCACTGTCTATTCCTTCTCTCCAGCTTCTCCTTGGCCGTCCTCGTTTTCTTCGGCCAGTTGGTTTCCATTGTAGTATTTGTTTAGGTAGTCTTTCGTCATTCATTCTTTGTACATGTCCGTACCACACCAGTTGTTTTGTTCTTATATCATCCACTAAAGTACGTTCACCTACTGTCATAATTTCTCTTATTCTTTGATTTGTAACTCTTTCTCTTTTTGATTTCCCTGCTGCTCTTCTCCAATAGTCCATCTCCGTAGCGGAAAGCATTTTTTCTGTTCTATCCTTGATTGGCCATACTTCTGAGCCGTATGTAATAATACTTTTTATAATGGTGTTATATATAAGCTTTTTGTTATGTTTTGATATACTTTGGTCCCAAATTATTCCATTTAATAAAGTTATTGCTTTTCTTCCTTGTACGTTTCGATCTTTTATAGCTTTGTCTAGTGTTCCGTCAGCTGTAATTTTTAGTAGTATTTATACTCATCAAAGGAGTGAATTCGCTGCCCGGTATTTAAGATTAGATCCTGTTTCATTCCACCGATACACATATACTCTGTCTTATTGAGATTAACCTCTAGTCCCCACTTATTGTACTCTTCTATTAGTTTTCGTGTCATATATTCGAGGTCGTCATAATCCTGAGCCACTACTATCTGATCATCGGCGAAACATAAAGTATACAAGGTGGTTTCGTCCAACGGAATTCCCATGTTTTGGCATTTTCTCTTCCATACTTTAAGGACTTGTTCCAAGTATATCTTGAAGAGCGTAGGCGAGATACAGCAACCTTGTTTAAGACCTTTATTTACTTGAAAGCCTTTGGTTAGTTTTGCTTTTATTTTAACTTTTGCCTTACTATTGCGGTATAACTCTTGGATGACCTTAATTAGTTGTACGCTTATGTTTGTGTTTTCCAACGCTTTCCAAAGTAGATTTAGTGGTATACTATCATATGCCTTCTGCAAATCCACGTAAAGCAGATGCAGCTCTTGACCGTATGCCATTTTCTTTTCAATAACTTGGGTTATACAAAAGAGATGATCTGAAGTCGATCTACCCGCCCTGAAACCAGCTTGTTCTTCTGCCTCCATGTCTTTATATTCGCTCTCTACTTTATTTCTTATTATTTTACCGTATATTCTGCTTAGCGTACTAGTCACAGATATACCTCTATAATTGTCACATATATCTTTCCTTCCTTTTTTGTGTATTGTGGATATATATGACGTTTTCCACTCAGTTGGGACTACAGTTCCATTTAAATATTTTTGGAAAAGATTCCGTAATCTCCAAAACAGTTCTTCAGTGCCATATTTAATAAGTTCGGCTGGGATATTTCCGGGTCCGGCAGATTTACCGCTTTTTAAGGTTGTGCACACGTTTTTGACCTCAGAGATTGTGAGGGGTACTGGAGATCCCATCGTTCTAATTATATTGTCTCTTGCGTCTTCCTTGAATTCTGCTCTATCTTCAGTTAAAAGTTTTTTAAAATGCTCATCCCATTCTTTGTCTGGTATTGGTGAAATGATATCTCTGCATGTTTCTTTTTTAATCGATCTTATAGTTTTCCAGCTTTCGGTACTTCTCCTACCTCCTAAGTAAGAATCTATTTTCTGACACTTTTGCGTCCACGAATGATTTTTCTTATCACTGATCATTCTTCTCACCTTTGATTGCGCGATTAAAAAATAAAATAAAATAAATAAAATCATTTTTGTCACTTTTTGTTTCAGACGATTTTTTTCGAATATTAAAAAAACAAATTTACAAAGTATTTTTTTAATACATTTTAAATCAAGTAATTTAAGCTTTGTGGTATTAAAATCGGATAAAAAATAAGACAGATACAATTTAGTTTTAAATATGCTTTTCCGCTATATTTAAAAAAAAAACGCGATTACCACAATGACAATAAGTCAAAACCTGATCTGCTAGGTATGTTAAACAAATTTAAGTTACCTTCAAAAAGTTTTTATGGTTTTCATTAAAAGCATAATATCTAAATATACCCCTATTTTTTTCCAGTTATTTGGAAATAACTTAAAAACTAATTAACGCATTGGAACATTTGATTTGCTGAGATTTGAATAAAGAATCAAAATAGCTATCTTGTTTATAAAAACTTTTTTTTCTCCAATAGTTTCATAAATAAAATAAAAAATTTTTTTTTTTGCATTTTTACATTACCAATACAATTTTAAATACAGTACAAAGCAAGTATTTTAAACTTTGTTCCATAAAAATCGGATAAGAAATAAAAAAGTTACAATTTTTTTAAAGATACGCCTTTCCGCCATATCTTTCAAAAAACGTATTTACCAGAATGATAACAAGTCAAAACCTGATATCTGGGATGCCCTTAACAAAGTTAGCTTATCGGCAGAAAGTTGGCACGACTTGCACACGAAACATGATTTGTCCATAGACTATTATCCTAAACCGTCAGAAAATATTATCTAACCAAACAAATAAATGTCGTGAAAGGAAACACCCTATATATAAAACCCAAGCTGAATAGATATTTATTTCTGAATTCAAAAAGGTTTGATATGTTAACATTTGATTCAGCCATTTTTGAAATATTTGAATTTTAAAATTCTGGATACACATCAGTTGTTTCCTTATTACAAGTGCTATTTTCTTAATCAATATAATTAGATTAGAGTGAACATTGGCCGAAATTTTGAAATTGAAGATGACAGCCACGACTTAAATTTCATGTTGGTGAATTTGTGATAAGGAATCCCAATTTAGAGAGCGAAAGCCAGCAGCCATCTCCCTCTACGTGGGAATTTACGACACATATATTTTTTTTTGCTATTGGAGTTTCAGGTTTATTAAAAAGATTGAAGTTTTGGCTTTTTTGGACAACATTTATTATTGAAAACTCTACATCAACAACCGACGTTTGTAGAGTTTTCAATAATAAATATTGTCCAAAAAAGCCAAAACTTCAAACTTTTAATTAATTCAGAAAGTGGAAGTGATCAAAAAAAATTTTTTTATTAAAAAGCTTATATCTCAGCAGCTTATGAACCAATGATTATAAAACTGATCTGAGAAAAATCAATATAAGTTTTTGTAATGAATTTTTTACTTTGACCACTTCTGCCTGGGTGGTACCTCTTCCTTCTGGCCCCTGGCTATAAGCTGTAATTGACAAGTGGCAAACAAGTAAAACCTAAAACTAGATTCCAATGGCAAAAAAAAATATACCAGGTGGGCCAAAACAAAACCGGTCAATTTTTTTTCCATTATAACTTTTAAACTAAACAATTGATTTTATTGGGACAAACTGTACTTGATAGAGAATTAATAAGAGTTTTGACTATATATATATTTTTGTCCGCCATCTCATAATCCAAGATGGTGGAAGAAATTAAAATCTACTATTCTCTATTCTTGTGTTGCGAAACATGTTTTAAATATTGTATATTAAACTAGTAAAAAAGCTGCATTCTTGCCACGCACAACAAGGTACGAAGCAGCAAAACCGGTTTAGTGGTTCTAAAAAAGAATATTTTTGTTTCAACCAATGTTTTGCATTATACGATTGCCTTGCCAATCATGTCTGCATTTATTTCCTTATAAATTTATAAATTCATTACTACTAAACCGATTTTGATGAAATAAAAAACGTCGTGGTGAGAATTGATTGCTCATTAAAGATTGTTATCGAAATTTTCCGCCATCTTGGAATTTAAGATGGCGGACAGAATCATACTTCTTTCTTCAAAATGGGTTTTTATTCTAATTTTCCGAAAATGTTTTAGTTTTTTTTTTAATTTATAGAAAATCACTACTTTTCCCTCACACAACGACGTACAAATTAGTAAAATCGGTGTAATGATTCTCAAAAAATCTATTTTTGTTTCAACCATTGCTTTACAGATTCTACGATTGCATTGCCAATCCTGTCTGCATTAATTTCCTTATAAATTCGTTACTACTGAACCGATTTTAGTAAAATAAAAAAAACCGTGGTGAGAATTGATTGTCCTTTAAAGACTGTTATCGAAATTTTTCGCCATCTTGGAATTTAAGATGTCGGACAAAATCATACTTGATTCTTCAAAATGGCGTATTTATTCTAATTTTGCGAAGATGTTTTAGTTTTTTCTATTAAAAAGAACCACTACTTTTCTCCCGCATAACGAGGTACAAATGAATAAAATTGGTCTAGTGGTTCTCACAAAATCGGATTTTGTTTTAACCATTGTTTTACAAATTATACGATTGCATTGGCATTTCTTTATAAATTCA
Source organism: Aspidapion aeneum (assembly GCA_963576565.1). NCBI lineage: Eukaryota > Metazoa > Arthropoda > Insecta > Coleoptera > Brentidae > Aspidapion > Aspidapion aeneum. The sequence continues at coordinate 59,460,219 of OY755038.1, forward strand.
TTATTACTGAACCGATTTTAGTGAAATAAAAAACATCATGATGCAAACTTTAGAGATCAATCAGTTTGCGACATGATCTTTTTTATTTCACTAAAATCGGCTCAGTAATAATGAATTTATACAGAACTGAATGCAGAGAGGATTGGCAATGCAATCGTATAATTTGTAAAACAATGGTTAAAACAAAATCAGATTTTGTGAGAACCACTTAACCGATTTAATAACTTTGTACCTTGTTAAGCGGGACAAAAGTAGTGCTTTTCTATAAATTAAAAAAAAAACTTAAACATTTTCAGAAAATAATTATTATTCTGTGCCCCATCCTAAATTTTAAGATGGTGATAAATTTTAATCATGATCTTTAAAAAGCAATCAATTCTCACATGTTTTTTATTTCATCAAAATCGGTTTTGTAGTAATGAATTTATAAGGAAATAAGTGCAGACATGATTGGTAAGGCAATCGTGTCATGTTCAAAACAATGGTTGAAACAAAAATATTTTCTTTTAGAACGATCAAACCGATTTTGCTGATTTATACCTTTTTGTGCGTGGCAGGAATGCAGCTTTTTTACGGATCTAAATAAATAATTAAAAGATGTTCGCAACACAAGAATAAACGAGCAACGTTAAAGGGTACAATTTAATTTTGTTCGCCATCTTGGATTTTTAAATGGCGGACAAAAAATATATTTAGTGAAAACTATGATTAATTCTCTGTCAAGTGCAGTTTGTCCCATTAAAATCGATGGTATAGTTCAAAAGTTATAATGAAAAAAAAAATTGTCCGGTTTTTTTTTGGCCCACCCGGTATATGTCGAAAATTCCCAAGTAGGGAGGAGGGTTACCCTATGCAGGCTTTCGATCTATATGGATTGGTAAAAAGTTTAAAGTTCTATTTAACCTCAGACACACCAAAAAAATGTGTTGTCATGTTATTAGTTTTCAGTCTTTTTGTCTGCATCCTCGTCTTAATGTACCTATATTGTCAAGGCTTATAAGTTAAAAAGTAACTGATTCATTTTGACAAAGACCTGCTACTGCCAAGAAATAATTTCTTGTCATGCTATGTCTTAATGTCTATAGCCGTAACTCATAAACTATTTCTGGTTGTTTACAAAGGAAAATGGAAAGTTTTAAAAAATTTTAATTTTAAACAATGTAATCGCTTGTCTGTTTAAGATGAAGGGTAATTGAACTGCACCAATTATTAGTTTCTAATCCCATTATTAGTTGCATCAAAACATAGGTATTTCAATTAGAGAACACTATCAGAAATTGTAAAGAAAATCAAAGTTCATAATTAGATAGAGAACATTTTAGAATATAAGGACGTACACAACCATCTACTCAAACATGGGCGCACCCGGCCCCGGCCCCCTCCAAGTCTATGATTTTTGTATATATTTTCCACATATTTCATGAATAAACACAAAAAATAGCATAAAATACGACATTATGAGGCCTCGCCCCCCCTCCCCAAGACATATTCGTGGGTGCGTTACTGACTCAAATATAAATTGTGTATTAATTAATATCCGGCATCCAGTAGTGACAAAAATGAAATTTCAAATTGTTAAAAAGTTATCAATAAAATTTAACTACTTGCTTCTATCTATCTATACCTAATTGGCCTACTTCGATCCACCTTTATACATAGACCTCCCCCAATATCATCCACTCTTCTCTGTATGTCGCCGTGTTCATCCATCTAGTTCCCGCATGATTCTTCAAATCGTCCCCCATCTCATTCGGGGTCTTCCCCTACTTCTTTTATTTTCCCAAGGTCTCCAGTTTACAATACATTTGTTCCATCGATCGATCTTTTTCACATGAAACATTTGTCTCTCCATTGATCTTTGGGCTTTTGTTACCTTATCCATATTAAATTTTGAAAGTGTCCAGGTCTGGGATCAATAGATGAGTAGAGGAAGGATACATTGGTTATACACTTTCGTTCTGAGGTACTGAGAATATTTTTTATTTTTTAATATATTGCTTTATTTACCGAATGCTGCCCAGGCCAATTATTTGTGTTTGTTACTCAACGTATCTCCTTCTGTTATTACGGCCATATCGTCAGCATATCTTATAGGTGGTTCAAGTATTGTCCGCTTACTTTGATGCCTATTTTATCCAATCTAAGTTTTTAAAAACATCTTCTAGGGCCTCGTATTAACAACTACAGCTTTATCACCGTACTTTAGCATTTCTGTCGTTGCCTACTCCATCCTTTCCAGGTGATTGGTTATTTTCCATTTTCTTTAATGGTCTCTTTATTTCCGCTTGGTTATTTCAAATTGTAGTTCTGAGTTTATGTTCTTTATTTTTGTTTGGAGTTTCTTCATGATGTCTTGCGATGGTTCCCTTTTTGTTTGGTATAATTCTGTATAGAAGAGCTGTGTGATATTTATGTCCTCTTTAACTTTAGTTGATATATTATTTTAGATCCTGGGAATCGGTCAATAAAAATCTCTGTGTAGTTTGTGACGTTTCAATTTATTCAACTAATATCAGATATCTTCTAAAATGAAAATTTCTACACTTAAAACAATAATTTATGATAAAAAAGTAACAATAAAAGTACATAGGTAAAAAAACGAAATAAGTTCGTAGGAGCTTTCATTTCGGAGATATTTACAAAAAACTGTTTTTAAGGTTGATATAATGTGCGCTAATGGGCTAGGAAGGCATCAGATCCGTCACGAATCCATTTCTTTTTTCTTGTTTTTGCTTACTATTTTAGTACATTTTGTCTCATCATTTATTTATATCTGTATTTCTACTTTTATTGTTAACATTTTTAAGCAATTTTTGCATTATTTATTTTTGAAGCGATTAATGTAGTGGCTTCAAAGTATTTTAAATTTAAATGAATGGGAATTTTATCAATTTTTTAAAATCTACGTATTGGTTTGATATTATACTTGCTAGGTAAGCAATTTATAGATTGTTTCATTATTTTTCTATTTATCTATCTATCGATGTTCTTTTTCCTTCTTTCTCCAGGGTCCGCCTTTTTTCCATCAGTTTCTTAATCTCTCCTGATATAGAATTTTCTTTCTTTGTATCTTTTTTGCAGCATCTTTTCCTACTTTGGTCATAGCACTTGTCATCGTATCATTTATTTCATTTATATTTTTATTTTCACATATTAACCCAAAGTTTTTTTTCTGACCATCCTGTGATCACTGCCTGTTGTAAAGCTGTTTAGGACTGTTACATCTCTCGGTTTTCTCGTTTTTTGATATTTCATTGGGGCTGGGCCACGTTCATTTTCGTTGCGGTTTCTTCGTATCTTTTCTCTAGATAATTCACTAAGGTTGTGGCCGTGTAATTTCTTTCGCCATATTCAAAATCCCCTATTTTAGTTTCTTCTATGTTCATTTTCTTACCTAATTTGGCATTAAAATCTCCCACTACTAGTGTTTTTGTGTTCTTCCATAGCTTTTGAGATGTCGTCATAGAATGCTTCGATGAGCTCGTTATCGTAGGTAGAAGTGGGGTGTATACTAAGATACCTTAAAGTGATGTTCTTTTTACTTGCCTACTTGCTTACTCCTGTCCAATTTAAACAAATTAATTATTACAATTATTAAAAATACGACAAGGACAAGACTGACCTTTGTGGCGAAAAAATGATAACATAAATTTTGTGCATCACTTATTAAATTAATATAAGTGACACTATATTCCCATCTAGACCGCAAGTTACTGATATATTTACATTTTCGCCATTAAAATAGTTGTAAATGATTAAATTGTTTATTTCAACATTCATTAAAGGAGCCCACACACTTTTAATGCACTTTTGGTTCGCGCATTGCAAATCGAAACAAGATTTAGTTATTTGTAGATCTCGAGGTCCTGTTCATACTTTAATCATATGTATGGGTTAATAGAATACAGGGATGTTAATTAAAAAAAAAACTAATACCAGAGGTAACTCAAAAGTGTTTTTTCTTAACCAAACTACTATCTTATTTTTTCGCCAACAAGCTCGTGCGACTTTATTTAAATCATATTAATTGCACGCTTGCCAAAAAGGGGATCTGGTATTCCGAACACAATAAAAAAGTAAATCAAAACACTATTTTTGTTTTAGACAAAAACTTGACTGTTTCATTCAACTGTTTCATTCATAAGTCAATTAACAAAGCGGAAACAAACAAAAAGTTAATAACACGTTTCTGGAGCTTTCCAATTAAAAAAAATAATTTTGATAAGTTTCTGGCAGGTTTAAATTGTTTCCTGTAAATGAAATTACTTTTTCTAGCAATTATCACATTAGTAATTTTTACTTTGTTGCGTGAGCTAGCTCTCTCCAAGTTTTAATACGATGCAGAAAACCTTAAACAGATGCCTAGTAAATTACGTTACAAGGCCGGGAAATGTATATTAAAGTACAAGTCTTGATTTTGACAGACAAGGCGAAGAGTACTTTTATGACATTTCTACCCTGTTAGTAAGCCGCAATACCATAGGAAAACAATACTGCATTTTTCTCGCCTTTTAACTATCGAAGGCGGCCGAGTATTGTCTGTACAAAGTTTTATTTTATATTAATTTATTTTTAGGTAATTAATAAAATAATCTTTTTTCTAAAAGTGTGTGCAAAGTAGCACTTTCCCGCACACTAATTTTAAATTACCACATAAAAGACACGTCTTTGTGTCAACTGATGTGTGTTCCCTTAGAAACCATAATTCGGTGTAGATGTGGTTTGGTTTATTTTTCTTATCTTTTTATTTTTTTTATTTGTTTAAGCACTTGAAGAAAAAATATTGTTTTCCTGCACCTAAAGCTTATTTGAACTCCGCGTCGCGTCGTTCGTCTAAATGCTTTTCCATACGAGAAAACTTAACTTTGCGCACAGATTAGGAAAACCACTATTTTTGATAAGTACCTATAAATAAATATTCATTGTCAAAATAATTTATAACAATTTATAAAATAAGTTTCAGTCTGGTAAAGTAACTCAAACGACTTTGTTTTAGCTACTGGCATATTCTTAATTCCATTATTTAATGGATGTTCAACGCTATTTATATGGGCTCATACAGGGGAGGGGCTCGATGACAATAAATTCATTAAATCATACCTCAGCCCTCGCACACCACGCATTGAATTTAAAAGTAGCTTGTCAGAGATGGGGACGGTAGGGAGTGGGGTGCCACAGGGATCTGTGCTGGGCCCCTCCTCTTCGTCGTCTACGTCAATGACTTTATTCTCCTTTTTGTCTCCGAATAAATGCATGTCATACGCCGATGATAGGTCAATCTCAGACAAACATAAAAACTTGGAAATGTTGAAAAATCAAAGTAGAGAGGGTATGGATAGCGCCGAGGTATGGTTTACTCAAAACTGTATTAAGCTCAATAGAGACAAAACTCAAACACTTACCTTTTCAACTAAATAGGAGGTAGAACACCAAACGGTTACGTTGCTGGGAATAACTATAGACAACACCCTCAACTGGTTGCTACATGTTGGAACACTTAAGAGCAAACTCTTATCGGTTGTATTTTTAATTCGTAAATTAAAAGAAGTCATAGATAAGAAATCTCTAATGAATTCATACTATGCGCTATTTCACGCGCACATTTCTTATGGACTTGCCGGGAAACTGTGCGCACGCAGTTGATATATTTAGACTGCAAAAAAAAGTAGTTAGAATAATCTGTAACATCGGTTACAGAGATCATTGCAAACCTTATTTTATTAAATTGAATATATTGTCACGGTTCAGGGGGCCGTAAGGGTGCTTTTTGGGTAGGGAGCGGTGTGTAACCTAACCCCAAACAACGAAGCTCCCTTAGGTTGAACCTAATTGTACCGGGTTCCCAACGACAAATTTCGACAATTATGTACAAAAACACGCACTTAAACTTTTTACAAAATGTGGTCAATAAAGCTATTTATTCTTCTATAACGGGAAAATGGAATACATATTCCTAGGTGCGCCACTGCTACTTATTTCATCATAACAAAATCCAATTTTCTTCTAAAATATTTGCTTATTAATTAGTAAACTAATAAAACTTGGACATACGATTTAATTTAGTCACATTAAAAATGTTATGAGTGAGTCGAGATCTACAATCATATTAGAATTTGTTTTGATTTCTGTACCACCCATATAGTGTGCTGCATCCTTTTTCATAAACCTTTCTTGATTGCTACTGCCTACCTAATTAATGTAATAATTAAGTAATGCATATTTGGTAAATAATATTATTGTTCAAAATGCGTAAATATTAATTATAAAATTATAATGCTATTAAGTAGCTTTTCACAATAAAATAAATAAATCGTTTTAAAACAATAGACCACAAGCCAGCATAGGGTAACCTCCCTCCTAACTGGGAATTTTGAACACATATATTTTTTGGTTGCTCTTGGAATCTACAAATCAATCTGGTATAGCGAATAAAATTTAAAAAAATAATTAAAACTTATTTTGGCACGCCCAATCTTGTAGTGCCTATAAGTAAATGTGTCAAGTTTGACCTAATAATCTAAAAAACTGCAGCAATCATTAAAAAAAACAAAATTTTAACACCCTGTATCTCGAAAACTAAGCGTTTGTAGACCTATATTTATATGAACTTTTTGTCTTCAAATTACTCAAGGAATTTAACAAGGAATTTAATCAAGATGGCGGACGATTAAGGATAAAATACTCTTTTAATTTAGGGGCATCTAAGTTCACACGATTAAGGTATAATGTAATTTTTACCCAATTTGGTCCGCGAAAATAGCCCCCTCACCGCCACCTGAGGACGCGTATAATTGAAGATTCTACCACCAATGTAACACACATGAACAAAACAAACTATAATAGTCGCCATTATAGAATTTTAGCTTGCAAAAGGTGGTATACTCGCGACTTTGACATATGTTGTTGACATTGGAATACTAAAAAAAAGAGTTTTCGACCTTGGGGAGGCGGCACCCCCCGCCATCTTGGATTTAGTGTGCACAAATATGTTTTTTTTTTAAATTACTTGGTTACTGTACGATTAAGTTTTAAACAAAAATTTCCAACAAAATCGTTTTTGTACGTTTTTTTTTAGACGAATGGTTTTTGAGTTATGATGCTAAACATTTCGCTGCCATTTTGGATTTTGACCAATTTTTTTTGGTGACAATTAACCTTAAAACTGAATTGAATAAAAACGAACTAATAGCCTATAAAACCATCACCGAGTTCTCTAGGTAGTACGCTTGCTGAGATACGAACCCTGAAGTGTTAGCAGTACACACAAAATAAATCGAAATTATTCAGTTTTGTCATTTTCTCAAAAGGTAAGCATTTTACAGAAAGTGTGTAATCAACATTATCGTAGAAAATCATTTAACCGATCACCTAAGTAAGCCAAGTCCACGGTTAGCAATTAATTTGGCATTAATAAATTGTAGTTATTTTTTGAGATCACGAAAAAAATCTTGTGTTTTTAGTTTTTAGGTTTTATTTAGTTTTCAAAAAAACTAAGCATTTTACGGAAAAATTTTAAATTACCTTTTAAGAGAAAATAAAATGTTCTTTTAAAAAGCTGTGTTAAAGCTATTATTGACACTCTAGGGGCTTCAGCATATATTGAGGTTATTTTTTTCTAATTATTTAAATAAAAATTATTTGTTAAAAGACCTTGTGGAAAAAGTGTCAGGTACATCATTGGACTTACTCAAATACCTTATAGCATAAATAGATGTTCAAAGAATTGAAAAGTGTAGCTGGCTTTCGAAACAATGGCAAATTTGAATTCGCGGACGCGAATTTTCAAGTGCGCAGGCATGTTTCTTGTCATGTAGACACCAAGCTGCCGTGTGGGTGGAGGCCATCTTCGTTGCTTATTTACATTTTGCGGTGTTTAGCGTTTGTCTTGTAAAACTATGTTTTTTTTTTGTGAGAAATGGGAAATAATTCACGAAAAACATTTGCAGTTTGTGGAAAAATGTCCGGGAGACGTACGGGAGTGCCATTCCAACTACTTCTATTTTTCTTCATAATTTGTTAATAAAGTTAAGACTGGTTTATAAATGCAATTAAACACTCTTCATGGTGTCCACAATAAATCTGCACAATTATTTTTAGAAAAACTACAATTTTAATTCACAATTTGATAAATTTTCACCCAATCAACTAGGTAGTTAAAAAAAAATAACAATAACATAACCCTAAACTTTTGACATTTGTCAAATAATCTAGTGACGTATCGGAGCATGTTCTGAAACCATTAAAACTAATGCATGCGCAGTAACCGAAATCCTGTCTACCCGAAAAAGGAACATTAAGAATTAAATAGGGGTCCTGGCTTCAATTATCGCGTGTGAGAATGCATGGGTATGCCCCATATTTATGCTCTATCAGATTTGGACTTACGGGACATATGATCTATATGACTGCACTTTTTGCGGTTCACTGCCAACTAAGAAGATCACAAAGGAGTTAAACATGTACTGTGCGAAACTCAGATTGATTCAGAAGATCTGAACAGTGTCTCACCCAAACTGACAGCTAGCTCTTTTGGAGGACTAGGCATACGGTGGTGAGCTACAATGGACTCGCTGGTGGTCGCAACGAAAGGGCATTAATCATCAACATGAGTTAAAATTACTTTTAGACAGGTCAAGGCGATATGTAGAAATGGAATAGGAGCCATTGGCCCTCATTTTTTTTAGCTTTGGAGAAGTGAAGAGTATTGGTTAAAAATTTAACACAACACTGTTTGCCAATAAGAAAGCATTAAACTTATCTATAGCTTAGTGCGGCATGATGCGGCCAACCCGTCACAAGGTTATACGGGAGTTGGGGAGGCTATTGAGGACTTATTGTAATAGGAAACATTCTAGGTGGATTTGTGAGCTGTCAAGAAAAAAATGCTCTTACTAGTTTCTGGGTCTTTTAAAGTTATAAGGAAGGTAAACATAAGCATTGGTTCTTCCGGACAGTTTGAAGAAAAGAGGGATTTTCCATGCATCGCACCCAAAGCTATAAAGCTTATAACTCCTAACGATTTTTTGTTTATCTATGGTTTTTGGTAAGCAGCCTAAATTTTATTCTTATTTGAACTAGGGCAAGGCTATATCTAGACATGGAATAGGACCCCTTGGCCTTTATTTTTGCTTTGGAGAAGTTGAGAGTATTGGTTACAAATCTAACACAACTCTCTTAGCCAATAAGAGAGCATTAAGCTTATCTATAGCTTAGTTCGGCATGATGCGGCCAACCCGTCACAAGGTTATGCGGAAGTTGGGGAGGTTATTGAGGAATGATTGTCCTAGAAAACATTCTAGGTGGATTTATGAGCTGTCAATAAAAAAAATGCTCTTACTATTTTGTGTGCTTTTTAAAATTATTAGGAAGGGAAACTTATATATTGGTTTTTCTGGATTTTGAAGGAAAGAGGGATTATAGGGAGCTATAAAGCTCTGCTAAAGATAACTTCTAAAGATTTTTTGTTTATCTATGGTGTTTGGTAAGCAGCCTAAATTTAATTTTTATTTGAAATTCAAATTAAACCAGTTTTTGCCATGAAGGGTAAAAAACTGATATTTCGAGTCTTGCGAAAGCTTGACCCATGTGAGATTACCTCTATGTTTTCCAGCAATATTGGTGTGTGTCGCCATCTCTCGCCTAGAATTCAACTAACGTTTACTCATTCCTTCGCTAGAGGCGCTACGATCGCGCCACCGATGCACAGCATATACTACTCCTACGCCGCTAGATCTTTTCAGTACCCATAAAGCCGGCAAGGTCTTCAATAGATGGGTCAAGCTTTCACAAGACTCGAAATATCAGTTTTTTACCCTTCGTGGAAAAAACTGGTTTATTTCGAGACTGTGCTCCAGCTTGACCCATGTGAGATCTGTTTGTTTTCTGCCGGCGTAGGAAAGTAAAAGCGTACTGTGATAATAAGAAAATATTATTTATTTTATATAGTTTTTTAATAGGAACATTGACCACAAACTAACATTACATAAAAATCCAACTTCAAAACTTAAACATAATAAAAACCTTAAGTCAATTCTGACTAACCTACAATAAGTGGAATTAAACTGTTTTAAAGCAGTTTAGCAGTGATTTTTTAATCAAAGGGCTGATTTCCTTATCAGATTTGTTAATATCCTTGCAATAGTATTTAAAGAAATTAGTGCGTCCCCTCCAGTTTCCACATTTTAAAATTTCATCCAAAGGAGTATTTAATTTTATTCTTGAAGAACCTAACGCAGCTCTACAACTACCTGCCGATGCCTGAATACCCGCTGCCTTTAATGAAGTTTTTACCCACCCCGCAATTACACTTCGGGAAGCTGCCTTAACTGTTCCTCGTGTAGTTATAAACAAACTATCAATAGTTTTTATACCCTTTCGAAACTTAGATAAATTTATCAGCTTTTTGACCCAATAAACTAAGTCAAATGTTTTGTCTTGTGAAGAAGCAAAAAGCTTCCAACCCGATTGCTGAAAGGATGAACTCTCAGTTTTTGATCCAAATTTGGGCCAAAAAACTAAAAAATCATCTGTTTCCAAAAAAAATTCTTCATCAGTCGACAAAAGAGTTAGGTCATGAACTCTTCTACCTGATGCTAATAAAAGAATAGTAGCAACATGACGTGACACTTGAAAGAATTTTTTTGAATTTGGAGGATTTTCTTTCATCCAGTTTAGCAAAACATCAAGGTCCCAGATTTCTTTTTTCCTTTCGGGTTTCTTTAAGCTTATTGCCTTAAGCATTTGACGCACTATCGGCTGGGAAGATAACTCGACACCTTTTGAGGGAATGGCAAAAGTAGTTATGCCGATTTATGAACACATATAGTACTATAGGAGAGATGTTCATTGATGTAAAGAAAATATAAATACTTTGCAACTTGTTGAGGAGACGGATTATTTATTGAAATATCATTCAAACACGCAAATTTGATCCACCTTTTCTAAGGGGTCTTATAGGTAACAAGAGTGGATTTTCTCCAAGCACATTGTAAAAACTCACGTTCTTCCGTGCTCCAACCATCTACCTCTTCAAGCCACCCCGAATTCTCCAAGCCTCCAAACGTAAGTTGTTGACTTCTTTTGGGGGGTATCCGGTACTCAAGTCTACTAGATTCGTGCTTAAATTCTGAATGCGAAACGGAGGACTTAAGGCTCGAGCTTTCAAATCTGGCCTCCAATAAACTTTTTCCCACCGGGGAACTACTATTATGTATGTTCCTTCCGCTGAATTCTGGTGTTGTAACACTCTCGGAATTAAAGCTGGGGGCGGAAAGAGATAAGTCAGAGGAAACATCCAAGTCTGACTGAAGGCATCTATATACAGGGCATTCTCGTCCCTTACATCTTGGGACACATACTTTGGAACTACAGCCGAAATTTGGCTGGCGAATAAATCTAACTCGGGTATCCCCCATTTCCTGAAAATTATGTCTGTTGTCGGTTTCGAAAGGTGCCAATCCGGTAAGGGTTTCTTTCGCGAAAGCGTGTCCGCTATTCCATTGTACAGACTCAGGATGTATCTCGCTCTTATTCGAATATTGTTTTTCTGAACTAAAAGGAACAATTTTTCGGCCTCTTTTAACAATATCATTGACTTGGTCCCCCCCTGATTTTTTAGATAATAAACTACAGTCTTGTTGTCTGATTGTACCAGTAAAGATTTTTTCGCCAGAAAATCTGAATTTTGCTGAATCGATATTCTCACTGCTGCCATTTCTTTTCGATTTATGTGCCAAGTTTTTTGTTTTTCTGTCCAAAGTCCCATTAAATTTCGATTGTGAATGTGAGCCCCTCAACCCAAGTCGGAAGCGTCTGTTGTCAGAAATATCTGATTCTTTGCAGAACAGATTTCGGACTTTACATGGAGAACTCTCATCCACCAATCCAGTTCTTCTAGAACTGTCCTGGGAATGTGAAATTTTTGTTTTGGTCTCTTTTCTGGCAAAACGCGACTGAATACTTCGGAATCGTGAAACATGCAAAATTTAGACTGCCCAGAAGAGACATTGCTTTTTTCCAATTCCAAAGGCGCGAATTCTTTAAATGAGCAATCAAACACTGAAGCTTCTTGATTTTTGTTTGTGGAAGCCATTTTAAATTTAAAGCTGGATTCCACATTATTCCCAGAAATTCTATTTGATGATTGGAATTCATTTGAGACTTTTCGAAATTTATTTTCCAACCTAAATATTTTAGAGTTTTGATCGCTTGACCGACTTGCCCCCTTAATTCGTGAGCATCTTGATTCGTGATCAGGAAATCGTCTAAGTATACGATGACTCTCATGCCTTTTTCTCTTAACAGACTCACCACCCAATTGGTCAAGATCGAGAAAACTTGAGGAGCTGTAGCTGCCCAAAAGGTAGGCACGTCATGACATAGGTCTTTTCGCGGTAGACAATCGTTAAGAACTTTTGATGAGATGGTTTTATTGGAACGTGAAAATAGGCTTGTGACAAGTCGATCTTCACCAGATAGTCTCCTTTTTGTAAGAAATCTGGAACCTTGTGATGACTGATTAAGCGAAACTGTTTGGGGTTTAAATATTGATTTAGTCCTTTTAAGTTTACAATCGGTCTGTTGGTTTGATCTGGTTTCGGAATTAAAAAGATTTGAGAAATAAAACCCGATTTTACCTTTGTTGGCATTAAAATGTTTAGATCTACCATTTTCCCGATTTGTTTGTCCATTTGTGGAAAACTTTTTGTCTGAAACCGAGTACTCAGTTTTGTAATTAATGGAATTAGAGGGGGCGCTTTACAAAAGGAATTGAGTAGCCAGTTATTATTTTCAACAAAGCTTTTGATGCACCGAGAATTTCCCATCTTTCCGCAAACCCTTTGAGTTGACCGCTTTCAAAGTCAATATTGCCTTGAAGATGATTTTTATTTATATTTATTTATCTAAAATTTTCTGGCTTGCCTCTTTTTTTAAAACTTGCTCTATTATCAGCTTTGTCGGTTTTATATTTGTATTACTACTTTTCTTGAATGATTTTGACGAAATGGTTTTTTGTATCCAAATGTCAAGGAAGCATGTTTCTGATTAAGCAGTTCTTCCAATTGTTTTTCTTCAAATAAAAACTCTTCTGAGGGTGGAATTTCCTTCATTCGATGTGCTACAACATTATTGGATGGCTCAAATGGCTTTGGCCTTGCTTCAATTATTTCCGCTCTTTTTCCACACTCAAACTGTAAGAGTTCATTAGAAACTTCCTTAAATGGACTGGAATCATCCGAAAAGGTGTTTGTTAATTAAACCTTGTAAGGAATCAGCAAAAACTTTTCTTTGGACTAAAAGTCCATGTGTCATAACCCCAAAAGACTGATCCTTGACATAACTTCCACGTATGGGATGTTAGAATTACCTTTCCAATTAACCAGCTGGGGATTAACCTTTAGATGGTTAAAAATCTTTCCAGCCTGTAGTTTTTTCTGTGCTTCAAGATACCTTATTTTATTCCAATTTTTCGAATTTAGTTTTTGACACTTTAAGCCTTGTTCATATATTTCTTACAAAGGATCAGGGATAGCTGGTTCCTACTTCCTCTTCGTCTTCTTCATCTGTTAAAACATTATCTTTTTTAATCAGTCTTTGAAGAAGTTCCTCAATTCTTCCTTGTCTCTCCGAAGTAGTAACTACCTTAACTGATCTGGATAAGTGGTTCGCAGCAAACAACCTCAAAATGAATATTAACAAGACCCAGCGAATTGAGTTCAGACCAAAAAATGATAAAATTTTGTGCGTGCAGTGTGACGGAGGGAAAATAGAGTCGACAGAGATAATAAAGATTTTGGGAGTTACATTGGATTCTAACTTGAAATGGGATGATCAGATTCAGGAACTGGCAACTTCAATAAGAAAATATTGCTATGCCTTGAGAGTGATAAGAGATAATGTTGACTCGGAAGCAGCACTGTCCTCGTTTCATGCATATGTGCCATCTCGTATAAGGTATGGGATTATATTTGGTAATTCAACAGAGGCACTAACAATCCTAAAAATACAAAAAAAATGCATCAGGGTACTGCTGAATCTAAAGAACACAGATAGTTGTAAACAAAATTTTATAAAATTAAAAATCCACACAGTCTTTAACTTATATATACTGGACTGTGTAAACTTTGTCACAAATAACTATGATCTCTTTGAGAAAAACCAAACTTCTCATTCATACAATACCAGATTTAAAGACAACCTTAAAGCTGAAAAAGCTAACTATAGCTACATTCAAAAAAATATTTCTCACAATATCCTAAAAATTTGGAATACCCTTCCACTAACTGTAAGAGAACTTCCACCTAGACAAATTCAAAACAAAATAAAAAACTTTCTTAAAATGAGGGCCTATTATAGCTTAGATGATTTTTTTAGAGATGACAAAAGATTAATGTAGAAAATCTGTGATATAGAACTGTGATAAATACCTAAGCTAATTCTGTTTTCCTTTTAATGTGTTAGAGCTGTAAGATAGTACCTACTTATTACTTTTTAAATTTTTAAATGTACCTATTGTAAAAATGTTAACGTGCAATCTTGTATATTGTAAAACTTTTGTGTTGATTCTATTTTTTAGATCTATAAATGACGAGTTCTACAACTTATAGGTATACATATTATGTAAAATGAGAACGAAAAATAAAATTCTATTCTATTCTATTCTCTCTTCTATATCGTCCATGCGAGACTTCTTAGAAGAAGTAGATGGCGAAGCAGAACGTAATCTTTTTCTAAAAGAAACTTCTCCTTGCTTTAGTTGTTCATCCGCATCAATGCGAGATATAAATAAATACTTTAAAGGAGCGACTGATTGAACAACTAATTCCTGCTGCAGTGGTGAACCCCTTATTTTGAGGGCCAGGTCAGGTGGTCCAATCACGAAACTCCTTGAAAAAGGCCATTTTAACATTTGGATTTTTATATCTCTGTACTGTTTTTCCGATAAGGACTCTGCATTCGGATAAAAGGCTTTTGCAATTCCAACTGTAGGAAGCGCAAACCTAACTTTATTTAAAGTTTGTGTATCTACCCTAAATGTTGCCCCATCATCATTGCTAATCACCTGCCATTCTCTTCAACCATTAGGTAACCAATCGCTTGCCAATTTCTTAGGCCTAGTGATCACTTCATTATTATCGTCTGTGTCATCTGCCAACTCGCCAACTGATCTAAACGAGCGTGACGTGGCCATCTAAAAGAAAAACAGTACCTAGTTAGAAAACTAGTTTTTCTACGTTTTCTTAAAATTACTTGTTCTAAAAACCCAAGCCAGCTTGAGGCGTTAAGGGTAGCTTTAAGATATCTAGTCATTTTACGGCTCAAAAATTTAGGCCAAATAGTCAATCACCAACAAAGCGTCTAGGGCAATGCAAGTGTGCAGCTCAACAACTGTTCGACGGCTCGCATAAATTAAGAAACGGCCCAACAAAATCACCAACGGCTCAAAAACCAAGCATACGGCTCAAACATTGAGCCAACGGGCCAAAAAAATGAGCCGACGGCCCAAAAAACAAGCCGACGGCTCAAAATACGAGCCGAAAGCTCCAATTACGAGCTGTTTATTTCTCCATCGGGCCGCTTGTTCCATGGAAATAAATTCTGTACCTGTAACAAAAGTAATACATACATACCGTTTACAAAACGAACAGTATACACTGTTGATCAATTCTCGCTGCTATGCACCGGAGCTCTGGCACATACACCCTTCTTGCTTGAAAACTTAAAGCGTACTGAAAAGATCTAGCGGCGTAGGAGTGCATCGGTGGCGCGATCGTAGCGCCTCTAGCGAAGGAATCAGTAAACGTTAGTTGAATTCTAGGCGAGAGATGGCGACACACACCAATATTGCTGGAAAACATAGAGCTAATCTCACATGGGTCAAGCTGGAGCACAGTCTCGAAATAGTTTATTATTTTTATTTCTGGTTTAGCTATTTTTGAGGTAAAGTCTTTTAAATTCTCAAAATTAGGACAAGGTTCTTCTTGGATTTTCGATCCTTAATATATAAAAATGCTCCAAAGTGCCAGAGTTCCATCGACAGGAAAAATCACCAATAAAATTTTCTGTATACCTCGAATCTAGGATAGGCCAGATTTTGCCAATTATGTTCCTGGCTAACTCTTGAGTTCGCATCACGATTTATTCTGACGTGGTCAAATGTAGGTAACTCGTTACCGTCCATTTCAGAATTACACAGGAGGGTTGGGATCAAACGCCAGCTACCCCAAACCTAACATAATGAGACTATATGGGTTATTCTACATCGTTAGGAAACCCTTTCTATTTTTTAACATAATAGCATTTAACCTCTGCCTAGTTTATACAGGATATAAACAACAAACAAAAATTTGAAAAATATTGGTTTATACAGCAGAAATGAAATTGCGAATTACAGAAATGAACTTGCAAATTAATTTGTGACCTGACTAATGTATTTTCTCATTTATAGTCGGTACATTTGTTTTTTGCTTTTTTAGTAATTTGTGGTATTCTAAATTCGTGTTTTGAACGGCTTTTGTGGTATTTTTTTGGATTATTCTCAATTGAGAAAAAATCAAAATTATAAAAAAGTGAAGTTAAGTTATATGATTACAGCCGCAGACCTGTATCACAAGGATATAAATGACAACCTTCGGCAGGCGCACATTCGTTTTCGAATAAAATAAAGATTCAAAAGAAGGTTAGTTAACTTTTTTCTTTAGTTAACTATTTTCTTCCGTAAATATAGTTTTCTATAAGACAAACTTTATTTTTGGTTTTATTTTAATCTCTATGTTTTGCTTAGTGTTTTAACCAGTATTTAATTTTTTTTAAACTTTCCATTCATTTTTTTAGTTTTTCCCTTAGTAAAAGAATAAAGGTACTGCAAGTCAAAAAAAAATATCCTCTCACAGAATATGGGTGCAAATTTTCTTTAATGCCTTTACCCATATTTCCCTGGTTTCTTGAAAAAATTGCTCTGTACAATTAATACAATTAACGATACTAGATTAGGCACTGTATTGTTTGGACTTATTGTGATACTAGATTAAGCAAATACTATTTTTATAATAAATATATATCTATACACAAAAAAATTAAATCATATGGTTTATGTTTAACAATAATAAAGCACTTTATGACCCCTCTCCAACGCCTCCCCCCCCCCACTAGTGTTGCCACCGAGACGAGAGATTCTCGCCCTCTCTCGACGAGACGAGAGATATATTTTCTCTGAAATGAAAGCTCGAGACCGAACCGAGACGAGAGAAAGACCCTCTCTCGTCGAGAGATTGTCATTTCTCTCGAGCAAAAGAGGTTTGTTTTATAAATTTGTATGATTTACGATCTGTTCGTATTGACCTATTATAGAGTTAAGCTAATATTTATGTACTGTTTTTTTTTATATAAAAGGTATATAAAAATTGACATATATGTATTACTTCTTTGACAGCATGTACTGTGGCTTACCTTTCGTTTACTTGAAATCAGATGAAGAAAATCCAAAAGTGTAATTAAATTGTACTGTTGCTGTTGATGCTTATTAACGTACTGAACATTTTTTTTAGGAAATTATTCACACGCGGGAAATTTTAATTTTTTTTACTAGCTTTTTGGTGTGAATTTTTGTTATTTACAAATCTTTTTATTTAAAAACAAATGTTTTTGGACGACTCATTAAAGAGCTAAAATTCTGAAAATCAATAAATTTTCTTGCGGAAATTAGTTTGTTTTTTATTAATGTTTAAAAAAACAAGGAAAATTCAGATGAAAAATCTGCTAGTTAAAAGAAGTTTTAAGGTCTGTGTAATGTATCTGTGTAATGTATTGTATTATCAACGCACACTTGGGATTTTAGGTACAGTTTTAAATAAATACAGCGATACAAAACTTTTCCACAGCTTTTATTTTATCGGCATCAACGAGGTATTTTAGTACATGTATTGTATTTACTTCTTTATTTATTGTATGTATGTATATACAGAGTATATCCCAGAATGGACTTAACACTTTATTTTGGAAAAAAGTATAAATACCATAAATAATAAAATTCACCTTGGAAAAACATTTTTACTATACAGGATGTCTCAAAAATTTTTAACAGCTGATATAAGTCAACGAGAG
Organism: Aspidapion aeneum; assembly: GCA_963576565.1. NCBI lineage: Eukaryota > Metazoa > Arthropoda > Insecta > Coleoptera > Brentidae > Aspidapion > Aspidapion aeneum. The sequence continues at coordinate 59,478,321 of OY755038.1, forward strand.
ACGAAACGAGACGAGACGAGAAAAAGGCTCTCTTGAGCGATAGAAGAGTCCTATCGAGAGACCCATTTTATCTCGCATAACGCGACAAGACGAGAGAAAAACCATCTCTCGTTTCGTCTCGCGGCAATACTACCCCCCACCCCCCAGCTTTCATTCTAGAGCACACCACCGAACGAATTTGTTCGCTCTCTTGTGCTTGCATAGTGTAAAGGACTTGCGAATGATAATCGCTTTAGCGCATCACTTTCTATCGTTCAATGAAAACGCAACAACAAACATTCGGCATTCACAAGCGATAAATCGTTCCGTCGTGTCGGCTATAACAAAAATGTGAAGAAAAAAATAAAAATTTACAAAAGGGTTGGCATATGTTTGCCACATCTTTCTAGAAATATCTTTAACATTTTTAAAAATTTCATGCCATAAGGATTTTTCCGATTTTTTGTAATGTTCGGTCAAACAACTCTATATCTATCCAATTAGATTGGGCTTTACGATGACACGACAAAGAATTAAAATAATTTCCCTGTAGGAATAACTAAAACCTTAACACCAGTATTTACTAAGATCTTTACGCTTAGCACTTAGACCAAGGTCTAATACTAAAGTCTATGAACTTGATACCGACTGGTTTAAGTGTATTTATTTAATACTTACAGGACAAATTACTGCAAAGATTTGGTTTACGCTAACGTGCAATAGCACAATTCTGTCGATTAGTTTTATGTTTTGATTATTTAAAATTGGTGAAAATGAGATGTGCAGTGTATGGTTGTGATTCAGACAATCAGGTGAAAGGCTTTGCACACCATGTGAGCTTTTTTACCTTTCCAAAAGACAAAAAAATGACACAGGAGTGGATCCGTTTGTCTAGACGTGAAGATAAATTTAATGTTGCAAATGCAAGGATTTGCTCAAAACATTTTAAATTTAATTTTGTATTTTGTTATTACCAATTTAAAAGTAATATTAATAATAAATTTTACTATTATTATTATAATTAACAATTAATAGTACCCGTGAATTTAAAAAATCAAACAAGTTTCGTGGCCAATCGGGTAAAAAGGAGTTTTTGTTTCTCTCATATTCTTCCGTGGGTAGCTTGAAAGCTTAACCTCACGGGGGTCCAAGGTCTAATGGACACCTTGTTTGATTTTTTAAATTCACGGGTACTAAATTTCACGTTTGTTAGTATGATTTGGCTTAAAAATTCCGTTGACTGACGCTCACGTGTCTGATAGCGGGTAAAAACGCAATAAGCGTTGATCTGGCCTGAAAGGCAGAAAGAGCTGTCGTACGTCACGGATTAGTTTGTTTCTTTTTATTTGTTTTCGATCTTTTCATTAATAGATATGTATAGCAAGCAGTTTAGTTCGCCTGCTCTTGTTCTGGTTTCTCTCGTATCTCGATACATGGCGCTTCTTGCGAAAGTTTTCTTACTATTTACATAGGATTAGAGACAAAACCGTCTAATTAACTTTGCAAAAGTGTCACATTGACCAAGCAGTGTTCTGAGGAGTCCCATAAGGACGAAACTGTTAACTGTCAACACTTATTAGGTGTCCATTAGATCTTGGACCCCCGTGAGGTTAAGGTTTCAAGCTACCCACGGAAAAATATGAGAGAAACCAAAACTCCTTTTTACCCGATTAGCTACGAAACTTAATTATTTTAAAAACTGCTTCACAGAACCTGAGTTGTAACTGTAGTATACTTATTTGGAAAATAAACAACCGATTAAAAATTGACTTTTTGTTTTATTCTTTATATTTAGTTAGAAACTAAAGCCATGTTAAAAAAAATCCAAAAGGTAAAATAATACATGATTTTTGTATCAATAGAGTAAATTTTTACTTTACGGAGTGATCAAACAGATTTTAATTATATTTTAAAATTATTGTTTTGCTCTGGTCGGCTCTCCGACTCCAAATAAAACTTTTACATTATCATCTTTGCATTTATAATACTAATAATATCTCATTTATTCTGAACTACCCTAATTTTCATTAAAAACGCATTAGCGACGCAACATACCCAAGTTCTATTAGATCAAATGTATTAGCGCGCCCTCATGTTTTTAAATTTCACTCTCGACATGACGTCGTGCGCGCGGCAAACGCTATTGGGAACGGCTAGAGATCATATCTTGTCTTGTTGTATCATGAGGCATTTCTTAGTGAGTTTTAACTTTCAAAAGTTCAAATTAACTTTAAAAATGAAGAAAAATCACATAAAAAATATGTAACAATCTGTCATTTTTGGACATTTCGTCTGTGCAGTCGTAGGATTCTCGTTAACAATAGTCTCAAATTGTAGGGGTAGTACCCTGAGGGGTGGTTTAAAGTTCGAAAAACAATAGAAATAATCCATGATAGATAAAAAAAACTTATATAAAAAAATTTCAAAGCTAAATAATACATAAATAACCTAAAACTATATATACAGATGCAGAAGATATATTAGAATCGGTTTTCAATTACACATCCACCAAAACAATTGAACATCGGTCTAATCATCGCTAACTTCTCTAAATAATTAACATGTAAAATATAGCGGACGGCTGACACTGACTGAGTGATGATTGGAGGTTTAAATATGACTACCATTTTTAAACCAAAATATTACATAATTTTTTTATTTATTTTTAAGTTTTGTGCGGATATAATGACATTGTAACAATGAAAAAAGGTGGCCTATATGGTAAAGTATGTATTTATGAACAATTAATTATAAATATAAGGACTTTAGTAATTTAGCCTTTTAGACCCATTAGTAAATACTGATGTAAATATTTTAGATTGAAGCAGGCACATAAAAAGTTCTGCAAAACCTCAGAAATCCCTTGCAGCAGTGTTCGCATAACAGTGATCTATATAAATAAAATTTCGGACTTCCATTGTCTTTATTTATTTTAAAACACGACGTTTCGGTTAGTAAGTATCTCTAACCGTTATCAAGTGTAAACTTGTTTAAACTTGATAATGGTTAGAGATACTTACTAACCGAACAGTTTATTTTAAAACACGACGTTTCGGTTAGTAAGTATCTCTAACCGTTATCAAGTGTAAACTTGTTTAAACTTGATAATGGTTAGAGATACTTACTAACCGAACAGTCGTGTTTTAAAATAAACAAAGACAATGGAAGTCCGAAATTTTATTTCTACACAATCATTGTCTACGAGTTTCAAACAAAGAGTGACCTATATTCTGCCTAAATATACTTAAAATAAAATGCTTTAAAGTGTACTTTCATTTAACAAACAAGTTGTTATTAAAAGTATATTTTTTATTAAACTTTTAAAAAAGGGTACAGTTTTGTGGCGCCGTGCTTTTGTAAAATGTCATAAAACAAGGTTGAGATAAAAAAAAAGGCGAGCGACGTTTAACTACCTGCACAATTAAAAAACAAAAACCAACGAAACTATATGAAAGAAAACCTAAGAAAACTTTTTCAATTTCCTCTTGCGCTTAGAAGCTCTCAGCCCCTGAAAAAAATTTAAAAACTTTCAATAATTATAGTTTATAGGGTCAATCGCGGTTAATATGATACAAAAATATAAACTATGACGTAAACTTCTAAACTAGTTATCTGAATTTGTTACAAAACTTATTGAAATGTCCAACTTGCAGTCTCTAGTTAATTTCTGAACTAAAAAAGCTGTTTTAAATCAAAAGTTTAAAAACAAACAACAAAAACACATGTATCAAATTAGCCTCGTTAAAGGGGCTAATATGATAATCGTGCGGGGCTAAAGAAATAGACAGTGCAATCTCAGTGGTTACCGATCGTAGAAATTTGCCGGGGCTAATACAATACAACCACCTCTGTTTTTCTTAGCTTTAAGGGTTCTAGAGATACAAGTAAATGTTTAGAACCTTAACAAATACTTAGAAAAAAAATGAGACAAAATCCATTTTTAGGCCCCTTTATTGATAAGTTACAAAAATACTTTTGAAAAAAATATATTTTGACCACAACTACTGTAAATTGTAATTTTTAAGGGTGGACTAGAATATCCACTCCGCCACGCCCAATATCGAGCTTTTCCAAGAGATTTTGTGTTAATGAATGAAACATCTTTTGGCTCCTTCCAACAAAAAACTGCATTGTTTTCACACTTCTCTTTAATTCTTGTAAATTTAACTTTTGCTTCTCCATCTTATCGATAATTTGGAAAAACATAATGCAAAATGGTTCTCTTAGTTTGAAACTAAACCACCAATAGAATAGTAACCCTTTAAGTTTAAACTCAAATACTTCATGTTAGATTTCATATATTTTTTAACGTTTTGAGAGAGCAATCCAGATAATTTCCTACATAGTGCAAAGCTGTTTTAAAAATTTTTCTAATGAAATTGGTAATAAATTTATCATAAAAAATTCAGAACCATCATGAAGAGTTTGGACTTTGAGATATTGGTCAACTCGCTTTTCAGTTTCTTAATTCTTAATTATGATAAACAGTTATACAATACTAAATGTATCTTTTTTATAATGTTTGACTAACCTTAGATAAATATTTTGAAGTGTATCAAATTAGCCTCATTTTTTAGGTTGTATCACATTGATTGACCCTATATTTTCTTAAGCGAGGTTTTTTTTTAATAGGCTTGTGCCGCAAAGTTTGTTTGAAATATCATTAAAATCCTTTGTCTAATTATGAGATTATGAATAACGCTTACACCAGGATCTAAATGCTAAGTCTATAGATTTAGTCCCAACCCATTCAAGGGTATTTTTTAATACTTACAGGTCCCACAGCTAAAGATCTAAGAAACGCTAGTGTTGCATAATAAGCATTTCCCAATAAGGATGATCACATGAAAGTTCATATTAGTAAAATAAAATAAACATTTCCATCTAGAACAGTCTTAAATTTTAGTACCAACCAATATTATAAAAGACACAGCATATACTTTGAAATGCTATTTCAGTAACACTCTCTTGAATAAAAAATGAAAAACGGTTCTTTCAACATCAACTTGATCAAATAAGGTGTCTACAAAGTTACTCCACTTTTTCATTCGACTAAAAATTTTTATGAAATTTTAGTGGAATATTCTCTGATAATATATAAATATTTGTACTGATGAAGGGAGATCAAAAGGTTGAAATGTTCAAAATGTAACATTTCTTATTTATAATTATAATTCACGTCACATTGATTATAATAATTTATAAGTATATATTTTTTTCGTTTTTCTTTCAAATAAAATTACAAAACATGCGCAGTTACTTTCCATTTTTATTTTCGTAAGATAAAAGGTCAATTCCAAACAAAACAAAAAATGAGAAAATTGTTGGACGTTGCTATATTGAGAATATCCGACGTTGTCGAAATTTCAAAATCGCAGAAAATAATAGTGGAAAGGAGAAAATTTCCTACAATTTTTGCATGTTATCTCGCTAAAAACAATCAAATCTTTGCCTCGGTTGGCCGTATTCCCAGTGCAAAAAGTGCCATTTTGGTATTCTTTTTCGAAAAGCAGTTCAACTTTTTGTATGTGACCGAGCAACTGGCAAATACAGTGTTGCATTGATTTTACCAAAACACTGTCAGTGGAAAAAAAAAAGTTAAAAACAAGTTCATACCTGTCATCCACTAAATTCCAGTTTAGCGACAATATCACGGACAGTCTTCAGTAAATGTGCATCATGACTACTGTTTTCCAGCAAAACCGAATGTAAATTGGTCATGTAGTTATCAATGTTTTGAAGAGTTGCCACATCTTTGATGCCTAAAAAAGTATAGAAAAAAAGAATGATTTAAGGGCCGACCAGACAAGGAACAGACGTGAAGGTATATTTAGTGGCAAAAAAGCTATTAGGGTGCATGCTCTTTTGAGAGAAATACCATTTCGAGAGTATTTTTCGCAAATAATGTAAATGTCATACAGTTTTGATCGGACTACTGGCTAGTGGAAATATTGAATTTGATGTCGAAGAGCAACTCTCGCACTTCCAATCGATTTCAAATTGCGACAGTGCTATAGGAGAAGCCGTGGTGCAGAGAAGGAGCGACTACCATACAAGTTTATAGCGAGGACCTCTTCTCAAGTTCGTAATAACGATGATTGGTGATTCATATGTGAGTGGGCCTTGCAGCCTTTCCACTGCCACCACCGCACATTGTGTCCCCTATATTTTTATTTCCTTTATAGGTTAGAAACAGGTTTATTACTTTATATTAAGTATTTTTTAGAAATATACTATAGCAATCTTTATATACAGTATGTTTCATTATGTCTGTACCATGGCTAACCTATTATTTGAGTGAAGGAAACATATTGGTTATTCTTAAAAAATAAACATTGTTCCTGTTATGTTTAATTATTAGATAAAATAAAAATTAATTCTTTACACAAGGTATTTCTTTAAGTTTGCATCCTTGCTAACTTATATGATTTTAATAAAGGAAACATATTATTTAAAAAAAATTACCTAAACCCATTTCTTTTTGTTATTAAGTAAAAATAAATATTAATTCTTTATACAGAGTGTTTCATTAAGCCTGCACCATTGCTAACTTTTTGTTATTGAATTTATCTAGATTGTTTCAATTAAAATAGAAAAATAAATAAAAACGTGGTATTTATTTATTTCTTTATCCAAAGCAACGATTTCGTTATTAAGTTGGTTTTTGTATTTGTTTGTCTGTCTGTCTGTAATAAAATTAGAGTAGGGGGGGAGAGAATAACTCTGATCGAGTGTATACCAACGTATTTTTATGGACAAGCATGGTCCAAAATTTCAAACTGGTAACCGGAAGTAAAATATTTATTGACGTTTGTAACTAACTCCACAGACTAATAGGCAAACAAAGGCAAAAGCTTTTTTAAGTGTCCTTTCGTAAAAGTCATGGTCATTATTTTCATAATTATTTGACAACCATATGCGACCATATAAGAAACTTATCTCAACTTGAACATTTTAAAGTATCTTTTTAAATTTCGCTATATAGAACACAAAGACGTACCATATAAAAAAAAATTAGTGTGCATATGTTACCTTAAATATTAGGCTTCACCACTGCACCATAAACCGTTTGCAAATATTTATTATTGTGAAATGACAAAACAGTAAAAAGCACGTCTGTTTAAAAACAAAAAAAGGCTATAAATATTTTCATCGGACTTCGCTTATCTTTTTCTTGCATCCAAATTTTTTAACTAACCTTTTTTCTGACAAATTAGTATTTTTCAGGTATTTGACCTTTCAGGTGCAATATTATTTTTTAAAATTTCTTTAAAAAAAGAATTAATTAAATCCCCCTAGAATAACTCACGGCATTAACGTGCACCGGTGGGTCTGTTGTGGCTCGATTATGTGGTTTCTCACCACTGTATGCCTAGTCCTCCAAAAAGGCTTGAGACACTGTTCAGATCTTTTGCATAAATCTGAGAAATACCGAAATTGTTCTGAAGTAAAAGTGCAACAACAGTGACTGTTTAGATATCCTCCGTACAGAGTTTCCATTCAGTAGATGAGTACTTTTGGTCGGCGGCGACCCGTAAAAAGGTCAGTCACTATACGGATCTCCGGTCTGGTAATTCCAATGTTGCTGTCTTTTTACAATGTCCTTTGATAAACTGTTTAAAGTGAGCCAGTTCTGATAGATTTATCCAGTATAGTTGGGAGCTGTTTTCTATGCATTTCAATATGCTTGATTCAACAATTTTAATTTGATTCGGGGCCGAAAGTCAATTCGTGATAGTAGTATGAGTACACCGTAAAAAGTAACTATCGAGATAACAAATTAATCCGAACCTAACTGTCAGTTATTCTTCAAAATGTGTCCATTTGCAAAAATACTATCAAAAGAAGCTCTCGATGCTGTATTTTTCTCATATTAACATACACACTTACTATTTCGTTGTACTATAGAAATATAGAAAACGTGTAGCCTATGGAAATTTTTTCAAAAAGTTATGATTTCTTAAAATTACTTTTCCAAGCAGGTTTTAAGAAATAAGTAAGTATAAAGTAACTACAATCATAAAAAATTTTTATGATTATAATAAAGACCTATTAGTTAAAAAATTAATAAAAAAAATACCTGGCAATTTCACATTAGCAAATGCCCCACTTAAAGTCTTTCTCAAATGATCCAAATGCTGCTGCAAAGAGGTATTATTTTTTTCTTGCTGCACAATCTCTGTCTCCAACTTAGTAATTGCGGACTTCATATTTTCAATGTGCTTGGTAAGTATGGCATTTTGTTGCTCATAGTCTGTATTTATCTTCCTAAGCTGTCTCAGTTCAGAGTCTCTTGCTTTGTTGTGGTCAAGGAATTCCTCTGTAAAGATAGGGATATCAAAGTTGCCAAATTCCATATCATTTGGATCTTTCTCTTTGCTTGTGTTTATGGTAGGGTGGTTAAGTGTGTTTGCCTGGACAACGGTTTGTTTTTCTTCGACTTTTTCTAAAGCTTTTTCTTTGTTTTCTTTGGCTTTCTTTTGCAGTTGTTCAGTAAATTGTTTGTATGCATCTGTCTGCTTGTAAGCTTCAAATTCTTTTGTATATCTTTCTTTATCTTGTTCTGCTGCATCAAGATATTGCTGTTTTTTGTCATGAGGAAGATTTGTCCATTCATTAGCTAACATCTTTGTGATCTCAGCAAAAGATATTTCTGGATTGGATGTCCTCACAGATTCTCGTCTGTCATTCAAAAATCGAACGTAGCCCGTGAGGGGTTGTCTTGGAGCCGTGCTGTCTTTTGGACGCTTTCTTTTCTTGGCTTTTGGGGCCTTAGGTTTGATAGTTTCAGTAGACTCAGTGGATTTGTCTTGACTTGTAAGGCTTGCAATTTTTTTAGATGCTTTTTCATCTAAAATTTGGGCTGTGTTGACTGGAGCTTCAGCATCCATTGTGAAAAAAGCCTGAAAAAAATCAAAATTTAAAAGTAAGTCAAAATATTTACCACAGCTCGGTCAGTGTCACTCACGGTTCATAAAAAAACGGTTGCCTGGTAACTCCCGTCCAATCGGAACTCGGCAGCTTATGACGCGGCAAATATACTACTGCACGATCAATCAATCAAAAAATAAAGAGACTTATCACATTATGATAGAAATAAACAGGCTGAAAAAACTTAAAAGTAATTCCTAGGAAAGTGCGCTGGCGCTAAACAATTTTTTGGCTGTATAAACCCATTATTAACAATTAATTTTTTGCTTAAATCTAAAGATTTTACAAAAACAAACATAAAAGAACGTTCGTCAAGAAAAAAAATGGTTTGGAAAATATTGGTAGCATTTTAGCTCACACATATACTATACTATAGTAGTGTGAGCTATGGTGATCCTAATTTTTTCAAGAAAAAAAAAGTTGCTCCGATTTCAAAAATTTTTATATATCTTTGCGTTTCAGATGATTTTGAAACTTTTTTGTTGCGCCGTCTGTCTGTCTGTATGTCTGTCTGTCTGTCTGTCTGTCTGTATGTCTGTCTGTAACGACCAACGCGCATAACTCAAAAACCGCTTGGCCGATTTTAATGAAATTTGGTACCTAGGCTGGGTCTTGGGTCGAGATGGTCCCATTTAAAAATGAACATAATCCACCAAACACAAACCAAATAAAAGGGTGGGGGTAGATTTCAAAAATTAGAGTTTATGTGAAAATATGGCGTGTGTGATATCAAACGAAAGGTAATTGAGTCTGCAGTTAAACAAAATACATTTTAATTTATTTAAAAAAAAGGGTGGGGGTATATTTTAAAAATTAGAGTTTAAGTGAAAATATGGCGTGTGTGATATCAAACGGAAGGTAATTGAGTCCGGAGTTTAACAAAATACATTTTAGTTTTTGTTTTTTTTAAGGGTGGGGGTAGATTTCAAAAATTTGAGTTTAAGTCAAAACATGGCTTGTGTGGTATCAAACAAAAGGTAATTTAGTCCGGAGTTGAATAAAATATATTTCAGTTTTTAGTTATATTAGCTCACACGTACACTATAACTATAGTACCTAGTGTGAGCTTAGGGGCCCATATATTGGCAGAGTATTTTAAGGCCTCTCCAACGGTGTATTAACACTGAGCTCCATGTGTACCATCTTTGATACACAAAAAGTTATTGAAATAGAACATGTGTACCATTTCAGTTACACGGATTATTGATGGATATTTTAAGGTTGTGATAACGCGGGGCTCACGGATTGCATTCATTCTTATGAATAGGTTGTTGGTCTGGTTAAATGTTTTTGTGGCTGGTCCGAGGTTTTGTGGAGAAATTGCACCACGAGGGCATTTGAAATCTAAATTTATTTGTGTTGGCGAATAACAATCCGTGAACGTGTGGTCCAAAATATAGTTTCTATGGGTGGGAGTCAAAGTATTAAATTATCCAATATTGCCGCCCATAATGCAGATATTTTGATTTTTCTAAATTCATACCGTTTGTACACTGATGACGTCATCAGGAAGAGAGAAGCTGCCTGAGAAAAAGTTTTTATACCATTATTTTTTTGTAAATTGAGAGCTTTCCATGTATCACAACATCCATTTATGCTACCCGTAATTTTCATTCTTTTTAAAACATACCTACACAATAATGACGGAATTAGGATGGAGGGAAAATGACTCTGATCGAGTCTTCTGACGTTTTTTAGTGTCTTAGTGTATGGCTTGTCCATGGTGCAAACTGGCATAATAACGATACTTTACATTATGTATTTTGGCAAGAGTAGTACTCAGGAAATTAAAAGCATTTCGTCTCATAGATTTTTTATTTATCTATAGTTTTTTGCTTAGATATTTCCTCGAAAGATTAATAGTTTTTGAGTAAAAATGTATATAATATGGAAATACATAGAAAAGGGGTATATCACCAACACATTAAAGTTTGTATCTCAGGAAACTTACTACCCAGGTAACGCAGCATTAACTTAGTCTATACAGGGGCGGATCTAAGAACTTTATTTAGGGGGAAATATCATAATATTGCATAAAACTGTTTTGCATAGTGACCAAGGTATATTCTGTGTGTAAAAACTTAATATATATAATATAAAAAAAAATTTATATAAAAAAGCAAAGTCAGGTAACTCTGTTCACGAATGGAATAACTATAAACGTATTCGAAATAAAACAACTAAAGAGATAAGAAAAGAAACTAAAATATATTACGAAAAGCTAATAGATAAAAATAAGAACGATTGCAAAAAAATGTGGAAAGGCCTGAAATAAACTTTGGGCCAATCACATTCTACAGGTAGGGAGCAGCAGGGCATATTTTAATGGTTGTCTCCTGGAGGATAAAAAGCAAATTTCAAATGCCTTTAATAGATTTTTTATAGAAAGTGTCAGTCAAATAATTAACAATATAACACCTTTTAATAATCATGATTATGTAGTGGAGCATATTTCAGAACTACGTCACATTATTTTTTCTATTAAGAAAAATACAACTGACAATGATGGGATAGATCTTAGTATCATGAAAATAGTTCTTGGTACAGTAGGTGAGAAACTGCTGAACATAGTCAATCTTTCTTTTAAAACAGAAGATATCCTGAAGCGTGGAAAACCGCAACAATTGTTCCCATAGAAAAAGTAAAAAATACTGTATTGTGCTCGGAGTTTCGACCTGCCAACACGTTGCCAATTTATGACAAGATATTGGAACTTGTAATAAAAAAACAGCTTTTAGAATCTTTTGATTTAAATGAAATCTTGACTCCAGAGCAATCAGGATTTCGTACATCTCATTCATGTGAAACTGCATTGCAGTTTGTACTGACAAACTGGAAAGCAGAAATAAGTAAAAAAAAGGTAGTCGGAGCCGTTTTTATAGATATTAGACGAGCATTTGAATGTGTCAATATAAACTTGTTGTTGCTTAAACTGAAAAAATATGGAATAAGTGAAAAGGCTCTAAAACTTATTGATAGTTTCTTAAAATGTAGAAAACAACAGGTTAAATATAGCAATACATACTCTGAGAAACTCCGAACAGCACATGGTGTTCCGCAAGGCTCTGTGTTGGGCTGCTTATTGTTTATAATATTTATTAATGATCTAGTTAAACATATCAAATTCTGTAAAATTATGCTTTTTGCTGTTGATGGCTTACTATATTTTTGTGGGACACCAGAGGAAATCGAAAAGTTTATTAATTACGATTTGAGCAGCATTTTTAAGTGGTTATGTGATAATGGGCTCTCATTAAACACTGAAAAAACTAAATTTATTATTTTAGCTTCTAAAAATAATTTGTCAGGGCTTAAAAGTGATCTTAAAAAAATTAATATTACAGTAAACAATTGTCAAATTGAAGAAGTAAGCACACATAAATACCTTGGTGTTATTATTCATAAACAGTTAAATCTGAAAGAACACTGTAATTACATTAAAAAGAAAATCGCAAAAAAAACATATTTTTTCTATCGTTTGGACAAAAAAATATCATGTTTTTTCAAGTTAGTTGTGTATAAGTCAATTATTGCTCCCCATTTTGACTACTGTTCCACTTTATTATACTTTTTAAATAATGGGGAAATCCAATCTTAAAAAAATTCAAAACAGGTCACTAAGAGCTATATTAATGTGTAAAAAAACAACTTCCATTAAAAACATGCTCGACAGACTTTCTCTAATGAGTGTTTATCAAAGACTAACATATAATATGCTACTGTTTGTTTTTAAATTAAAAAATAAAAAGTTACCAAACTATTTAAGTGAAGAATTAACATTCACTCAAAATATTCATCAGTATAATACAAGATCTCGTGCAAGAAATGACTTTTATGTCAGCATTGTAGAAAACAGAGTTGATATTATTTACAGTAAAGGATTAATATTGCTTAACAATCTTCCAGTGGAACTTAAAAATATACAGTCTGTAAATAACTTTAAGCTAAAATGTAAAGAATATGTCTTGGAAAATGTTGCCTTACGAGTTTAAAATTAAAGCTAAACAAGTTTAGTTAGTAGTAGTTAGGTCATTTGTTAGTAAGTAGGTAATGCATTGTAATAATTAAGAGCTATTTATAGCTAATAAAGTGTAAAGTATAAGTATAAAGTATATAGTTTGAGATTTGGAGGGGGATAAATTTCCATTTTTTCTCCTCCCGTAGATCCATGACTGGTTTATATGTAATTTATAAGTCTTTATTTTATGTTATTACGGGTTTTTACAAGAAAAAGACGTTTCATGTGGTCAAAGACTACTATGACAGCCCCATTTTGACAAAGTTTCTTAAAGGGGGGAGTCAGCGGTTTTACTATGTATAGTAGGACACCTATTGCACCTAGTCTTAGTCCCATGGCGTTCTGAAGCCCTTTTTTGGGATAGAACTTTATTAGCTCAAAGGAGCAACTAACCTTCATGGATTATTTTTGTCCCCATCTTACTAATAAAAAAAAATCTCATAAAAGCGACATATTTCGAGCTGGGGCCTGACTAAACGAATCACATGATTTGGGGGACAATGTTACCATTTATTTTCAAACGCATTCTTTAAGCTACAGAAAAAAATTTGCAGGTTCCTAATCACTTTTTTTATTTTGTTATTTTGACATGTTTGGGCGTGGAATCATCTAATTTTGGGGAAAATCTTTTTTTTTTTTAGTTTGCTATCATAAAATAAGATTCAGACCACATTTGCACAATAAATATATAAATATAAGAAAAATAAATAAACTATTTAAAAGCTTGTAATATGTGGAAAACATTAATATAACAGTTAAATATACAAAACAAAGTATAAATCATTAACTTAATTAAAAAAATATTAATTAATTACAAAGTTTAATTTAAGTTAATGACAGAACAGGTATCGTTATAAATAGGAAACTTGGAGGTATAGGTTCGACCTAGATACATGGGCAAAGTAAGGGAGAGGCTTAGGGGGCTAAGCCCCCTTAAAAACTCAGTTAGCCCCCCCAAAAATAATTGGAAACATTGTCAATGGGTCAAGAGCGATTTAGTTTTTTAGCTTTTGCAATCATTGAAAATGACATAACAAAATCCCTAATGCTAGATGATGTTCTGGAAGAATTTATTAAGACAGAAATTAGGAAGCTGCTTCTTCAATAAAATTGTACTATTATGATTTTTTTATTTTAACTTTGCTTTCAGGGTTGATTTGAATGATAAGTTTATCTTACACTATAAAATATTCCTATCTTGACCCAAATACATTTTTCGTTTAAACGATGTAAAACCTAATTATGTACCTAAAGTTAGTTAGTCAAATAAAAACTTCAAATTAAATTAGATTGACAATTTAAATATACCCTTTCCTCTTACTAATGTTTTGTAAACAATTTTTTGTAAAATGCTTAGTTTTTACAAAAATTGCAAAAAACGTATAATAAATAGTTATTTTTAAAAGGTAATTCTTGTATACAAACGCCACTGGAGTTTTACCTACACTCTTTATCACTACAAAAAAAAATCGCGCACACGATCGCGCAAAGCCATTATCAACCGCGCAAACCATCATCGAGCAAACCATTTACCACGCATGACCTTTGCCGCGCAAGAATTTTACTGTCCGCGCTAGACCTTTACCGCGTCTGTTAAAATATTCTAAATAAATTCCGTGGTGCCCGGGAAAAAGGAGATAAGTCGATTATTAAGAATGTTCAGGAAAATAACCAGAGTAATAATATAAAAAGAAGAAGTCAACCGCGGCCCTGTGTAAATTTTCCCTTCGTGGCGGTCATTCCTGAAAAGTTAGAATTTGCAGAATCCCCGGCGATGGCAACATAGCTGCGTCACGGGAATCATCTCGAAAAAACCACACTGCGCTGAATTTTCACAATATTTTCAGAAACAGCACTTCTTGTTTATTTTTACGTCCAACTAAGTTCTTTTTTACAAAAATAAAACTCAGCACACAGAAAAAAAACACCAAAAATTCAATATACCGAGTCCGCCGGCCAAGACAACACTGCATTTAATACAAACACATGTTACTGTCAGTATCGACCTTAGAGCTTAGGAATATCTGGGCTAACCGTTCACGACTTGAAGACCCACCTAATTAAACTTGTTGCCATTATATAAGTGAAAAAATAATCTTTTGTTTGAAACTCGTAGTAGTATGATTGAGTAGAAATAAAACTTTGGACTTCCATTGTCTTTATCTGAGGGCACGGCAGTGCCTCGCCAAGTTCGCGCTGCCGTACCATCTTTTCTTGAAACATTTCAGCCCATATTTGACCTATCTAAAACTATACTTCGGAAAGAGCTACGAATCTCATACTTTGCACTCGTAGACCTTCATGGAGTTAATAACCCCTCCAAGTTTCATGGACTTCTATAAAGTAGAAAGTAGTTACGAAATTTCACAAAACGTCGAAATTGCCACTCACTCACTGACTCACTAACTCATGTATAGATGATCAAAATTCTACTGTACTTCCAGACATGCTACAGAGCTAAAATTTGGCAGACTGGTAGAAATTATGACCAAACCCCTGGAAAAAATCAAAAAGCCCCAAAATTCTAATTTACTCCCCTCCCCTATACATGTAAAATTATTTAAAAGTAACATTACCCACTTCTAGAAATGCTAGAGAGCTGAGCTTTGGCAGCCTGATAGGAACTATGATAAAACTATAGGAAAAAACACCCCAAAATTCTAATTTACTTCCCTTCTATATAAATGTAAAGTTATGTAAAAGTAACACTGCCCACTTCCAGAAACGCTAGAGAGCTGAGCTTTTTAAGACTGAAAGACACTATGATAAAACTATAGGAAAACATTTTAAAACACCAATATTTTAATGTACTTCCCTCTCCTATAAATGTAAATTTATATCAAAGTAACATTGTCCACTTCCAGAAACGCTAGAGAGCTGTAACATTACCCACTTCCAAAAGCGCTAGAGAGCTGAGCCCTGGAAGACTGATAGGAACTATGATAAAACTATAGGAAAAAATTTAAAAACACGAAAATTTACTTCCCTCCCCTATACATGTAAAGTTATGCAAAAGTAACATTGTCCACTTTCAAAAACGCTAGAGAGCTGAGCTTTTTAAGACTGAAAGACACTATGATAAAACCATGGGAAAAAAAAAGACCTCAAAGTTTTAAGTAAGGCATTGCAAAAGTTTTGATCAATATTCCGCATATTTTACTATTTTAAAAATTAAATATCCAATTCCTTTAAAAAAGAAGTGAAATCATAACAAAAACATTTCATGTAAAAATAACCAAGTACGCGTGCATTCCGTAAAAAGAATTGAGATAAAAGTAAAGTCAAGTTCTCCAATACAAATTTCAAAATGAAAGTAAGAAACTAGTTTGGAAATGTTTTTCCAAACTTGGCTATTACGGCTGTAAATGACTCAGGCACAGTGCTAAATTGAACATAAAGAAGTTTGGTTGTAATAGCAAAGATCTTTCATTATGAAATTTGTATTGGAGAACTTGGCCTTACTTTTATCTCAATTCTTTTTACGGAATGCCATTTTCGCGTACTTGGACTTTTTTACATGAAATGTTTTTGTGTTGGTTTATTTTAAATAGGACGTTTCAGTAAGTAAGTATATCTAACCGTTTTCAAGTGTAAACTAAACAATCCAGTCTAAAGGCTACTACTTATACTACTTGGTGTGCAGCCGGCCCGCCCCCCTTTTACCTTCCTAGCCCGCACAGCAACGGCTAGAGAAGGTATAGTTTTCGACAAAAAATTTTTTTTGAGATAACACCGAAAATGTGTTATTTGGGTGTATTTTGACCTACCCTAGCAATATCGTCGTGATGTCTGTCTGTGTTGTGTGTGTATGTATGTATATCTGTCCGTAACGCGATAGCTCCTAAACCGCTTAACCGATTTACATGAAATTTTCAGGTAAAATAGTACTCGATACTGCAACGAGCTGATTAGATTTTAGTCAAAATTCGTGAATGCTAATGACAGTTTTTTGACAGTTAAAAAGTTTAAAAAATACTAACTTTTTAATGGAACGTCGCATCAATATGCGGTTTTCGGAAAATACTAGCGCGGGGATATAGTCCAAGTAGCTCAAAACGAAACCCGGCCCTGCTAACACGAAATCCATAATATGATGTCATACACCTGTTGCCACGTCCTGAAAAAATTGTGGCAAAAGGGGCCGTTCATAAATTATGTTGTCTAAATGAGTTTTTATCGCAGATTGTAATAAGAAATACACAGCATAAAACGACGCGACGCGGTTTAATATGTATGTATGTATTCGAAAGTGGTGGCAGGCCCTACTGGACCTCCATGCACTGCGACCACAAATGGATCTATTGTGCCCACGTACCTACATACTGAGCTTGACTAAAGTGGCATATTTTTTTTCCACCCAGTACATGAAAAAACTCTGCAGATTACAACAATATATGACTTAGGCTTAATACTTTGGCTCAAAGATATACCACTAAGGCCTCTGCATTATCAGCCATGACGCGGTTTAATAAGCGCATGACAAATTATCGCACGGTTTGAATAGCCTAACCAACAAGTACCATATATTTTGGTAAGGTAAGAAGTTGAACCTTAGTTATTATTTGTAAAATTTTACAGAGGCAGAGGAGGCGGCAACAGCGGAAAAGCTACATTGTTTACCAACAAATGAATGAATGACCGGCGAAACCGGGGCTACTACTTCTCTTTATATGTTATTACTCTGAGAAAATAACTGAAAGTTTACTTACAAACTACAAATCAGGTTTAATACTGATGATACTTAAATAGTCAGACTAAAATACAAGTACGATGTGACTTATATTGTTTGCCACATAGCAAGGTTTTGATATATACATACATCCAAAATCAAGACAGGTATCTCATTGTGAACAAAAATGGACTCCTTTTTACCCAGCACCACGGAATTTTCTTAATAGTGGGCTCGACCAAGAAATGCCCAAAATTTAGTAGCGCTTTAATTATATACTATATACCAAATCAAACCGAATTGAATGTATTTTTTTTTAAAAGAAACTTTCCTGTCTGTTAAAAAATCTATTTAACATATTTAAACAACCTATTGATTAGTTACGTATGTAAATAGAAAATTTATTAAATTACTTAAAACTTTGACTTTCGGTTCTGGTTTGGTTTGGTTCGCTTTGGTTTGGTTTAATCTTCTTAATTTTTTTTATGTATCGGCAGCCATAATGGATATCTTATATTTTTCGAAATAATTTTTGTTGGAAAACTTCAGCTTAGTACTCAGCACCTCAAAAAACATAAAATATGCCTCTAAAAACAATTACACCAGAACTTTCCAGTTTAAACCCTTTATGGATACCATTTGATTTGGCTAGTAGATATTCCAAGTTTTGTCTCCAGTGCTGACGTTTTCATGAAAATTGTGAGGTAAATGGATTGTTAAACAGGTAAAGTAGTTTTAAATATTATTATTTGATTTAAACTTAAAAATTGGAAGTTTTTCTTCACCATCTAAATCTCCCCCTTCAGTAAGGCTTCTAGTTTTAAATGATGTGTGATACTGAGGGTATGCTTCAGCGTTGCGTGCTATTTTCTGGATATGCATTATGCGTGCTGCATGGATATCCCCAGAGGCCTTAAATTTTTTTATTTCTGTTTCTGACATATTTATTTTAGAAGGTGATTTCGAAAGCCTTCTAAAAAACTGTGGCATATTATCGTCCAAATTGGCGGGTAAAAAAAACTTTTAAAAAAAGTCAAAAGTGTAAATATTTGAAGTATCCCTTGAAGCACAAATAATATTTTTAAAGATAAAAAATTGACTTTTGCAAAAAATCAAAAATTTGTTGCAAGATGGTTATAAGCATAAAAACCAAAACTAAAAATGCTTTTTAATTTTACTTAAAATTTTAGTCAAAAAATATTCAGGCTGCTTGCCAGCTTGTAGGCCTAAAATTAATCGAAAAGGGTGCAAAAAAGGATTTGACGAAAGTAGATTAATATTTTCTTTACCACGTCTTATTTTCGCCAAATGAATGCAATATATAGTCGGTTTTTTTTATAATGGCGGTTTGTCATTGGTATTTTAGCATTTAAACTAATGAAAATATGTCATGATGTAACCGCCAAAATAAAAAAAAAAACAAAGCAGATCTACCTTAAACTATGTATATACGCAATTGTAGTTGCAAAATAGGATTTCTATCTAAAAAATGTACTGTATTTCCAAACTAATTCAATAAAATAAGTAATAAGTTAAGTATTGGTTTAAAAAAAACATTTCCAAACTAGTAAGAACCTTTTATTTTGAAATTTGTATTATAGAACTTGGCTTTACTTTTATCTCAATTCTTTTTACGGAATACCATTTTCGCGTACTTGGCTTTTTTTACATGAAATGTTTTTGTTATGATATTGCCTTAGTTTACTTTGGGTTGAACAAAAGAAAATGCACAAGTATAAAAATTATTTGAAGAAAAGGTGACGTTCTTAGATTTTACAGTAAGGAAGTGTTGGCGGAAAATAAGGACAAGTTAGAGATTTAACGCCTTTTTATTTTCTGGCGACATTTCGACGGTTGTTTTCCATCTTTTTCAAGCCTTAAAATTAATGGGTTAACATGTAGATCTTAATAAATAGGCACAAATTTTTCAGACAAATACAAGCTGTCAGGTTTAGTGTTGACCATGTACATCTTGTATTTGTCCGAAAAAAACGGTGCAAGGCTCATTTTTTGTTAGCGCTAAAAACTATGATTATTTTGGTCCCAATTGATTTTTTCTCCAGCTTTTTTGTTTCTGATGTCCTTCTTTTACACTAAAAACATATGGTCACCCCGAGGGTCACCCTAAGATTATTAAACTTTGTCCATCTTTATATATAATATATCAAAATTCACACATAACTCTCTTTTTAAGAAAATGTCTGAAATTTGAGTAAAAAAAATATTGTCACCCTATAGCTATAATAATAATATTATGAACTTAAGGTTAAATGTCCAGTGATTGATACCTTGCCAATGATTGATATTTGTCCCCAAAAAAAGTCTTCTGTAAGCCTTAAATTGTATTTAAGGGTGTCAACTAGTAAGTCAGAGTTCCTACATGTCGAGCTACATGGTAACCCTGTATAAAATTTTGTTATCGTATGGCTTTTCCCTCCAGAAATATTTAGTTTATCTTCTAATGTTGACCTGTAGATGAACCTTTTCTCTAAAGGTTTCTTAAAAATACATTTAGGGAAGTGCATTTTTTAAACCATATAACTTTTTATTTTATGAAGATATTATAGTGATTTTTACACAGGAAAAAATGGAAAGGATTGAAAAATACTGTTTTTGCATTTCTATCTAACTTTATTTTATATAACCTAAAAAATTGTATATATTAATTACTGGATATATAAAATATACATTTTTCAATTATTGGTACCCCTATACCTAATCATCTATTATAACAATATGAGACCAAATTAAATTTTCTGAACCAGTTGACATTTTTGAAATATATTTTTTATTTTTCAAGTATGCCTTAATATCAAATTTTTAAGTTTTAATTTGTTCTAAATATATTGAAATATTTAAACAGTGTTTTTTTAATAACTTATTATTGATAGTATAAGATAGTTAGTAGTTATCAATTACTGAGATATCAATAACTCAAATTTCACATAATTTCCCTCTCAATAACTGTGAAAAAACTTAAAATTTTCTATTTTTTGGCTCTGCTACAGAATAGGACCTTACAAAATGGCACTGCTACAAAATAGCAGAGCTACAAAATAGCAGGCATCAAAATAGCATTAACAAAATAGCGCTGCTACAAAATAACGTGCATCAAAATGGCACTGCATCAAAATGGTGCTGGTATAAAATAGTGTTGCTATAAAATAGCGCTGCTGCCAAATAGTGCACATCAAAACAGTGCTGCTACAAAATAGCCCCTTACAAAATAGCTCTGGTACCAAATAGCGCGCATCAAAATGGCGCTGCCTTAAAATAGTGCTGTTAAAAAAAAAAATCTCAGGATTTTATAGTGCGCGAAAACAAACGGAACTGGAATCCTAGAGGTTGTGAAACCAAACCGAACCAAACTGAAGGTTCGGTTCAGTTTTGTTTGGTTCGGTTTATATAAACCTAGCCAGCCCACACATTAAAAAAAAAAAAGCTTAAAAACTTGGTAAATGGAATTTTCTTTTTAGAAAACAGGAGCACATAAAAACACTTAATTTTCGTATATAAATATTATAAAAATATTTATTATTTCTGTATGAGCTTGCTAGCTTTATGTAAAGCTAGAACGCCAATTATTTTTTTAAATTTCTGTGGAAACCACAGGAGCCCAAAAATTTTAAAAAGTGGACGAAAATAGCACATAATTCTGGAATACATTTTTAAAATTTTTATTGAGGTGGGCTGGCTAGGTTTATGGAGGTTTTGTAAACCAGTCCTTTCCTTTAACTACTTACTTATGTAGCTAGGTAAAAATTAAAATTTCAACATAACTTACCGTTTATATCCTCCTTCCAATGAAATCAGATTAGTATAGCTAGCAGTGCCTTCCTATAGGTATACAAAAACAAAAACTGAAGGAAACTATAAATTATACTTAAAAATCTTTTTGACAATAGGCACACACCTAATTTAAAGAAAGCTTCATATTAATACGCGTAATTTTGGGGAATTTATATTTAACTGACCAAGAATTTACTGACCAACGAATTTTCGGTGTAAGGCCACCGGGCCGCGGAATGGGACAACTGGGCGCCGCCAACTCGACGCCGCCAACTGGGCGCCGCCAACTCGGCGCCGCCAACTGGGCGCCGGGCCAACTCGGCGCCGGGCCAACTCGGCGCCGCCAACTGGGCGCCGGCCAACTCGGCGCCGGACTAAAATTTTTTTTTTTGATAAAATGTGTGGATGAAAAATAAAATATATTATTTATATAATAACATCTTTAAAAAATCCTTTACGCAATTTTTTACAAGCTTTTATATTTAGCTTCAGATGTTCTGTCTAACTAACTATCTATCAAATCTTGTGAAGCGTTTTTGACACACTTCCCAATATCCGATTTGGATGAAATTTGGTACACACGTAGTGGTCCCATGACAATACAACACTAAGAAAAAATCCCACCACTCCTACCCCCACCCTCATCTATAGAAAAATGCGTTTTTGACACACTTCCCATAATCCGATTTGGATGAAATTTGGTATACATATAGTGATCCGATGACAATACAATATTAAGAAAAAAATGTCCTCCCACCTCTATCCCCACCCCCTTTCATAGAAAAATGAGTTTTTGATACACTTCCCATTATCCGATTTGGATCAAATTTGGTATACATATAGTGATCCAATGACAATACATTATAAGAAAAAAATATCCTCCCACCTCTACCCCCACCCCCTTTCATAGAAAAATGAGTTTTAGACACACTTCCCATTATCCGATTTGGATGAAATTTGGTACACACGTAGTGGTCCCATGACAATACAACATTAAGAAAAAAATATCCTCCCACCCCTACCCCCCCCCCACCCCTTCTATAGAAAAATGTGTTTTTGACACACTTCCCGTTATCCGATTTGGATAAAATTTGGTATACACATAGTGGTCCGATGATAATACAACAATAAGAAAAAAATATCCTCCCACCCCTACCCCCACCCCCTTCCATAGAAAAATTTGTTTTTGACACACATCCCGTTATCCGATTTAGATGAAATTTGGTATACATATAGTGGTCTGATGACAATACAACATTAAAGTGGTCCGATGATAATACAACAATAACAAAACAATATCCTCCCACCCCTACCCCCACCCCCTTCCATAGAAAAATTTGTTTTTGACACACATCCCGTTATCCGATTTAGATGAAATTTGGTATACATATAGTGGTCTGATGACAATACAACATTTAAAAAAAATATCCTCCCACCTCTACCACCACCCCTTCCATAGAAAATGCGTTTTTGACACCCTTCCCATTATCCGATTTGGATGAAATTTGGTATTCACATAGTGATCCGATGACAATACAACAATAAAAAAATCCCACCACTCCTACCCCCACCCTCATCTATAGAAAAATGCGTTTTTGACACACTTCCCATAATCCGATTTGGATGAAATTTGGTATACATATAGTGATCCGATGACAATACAATATTAATAAAAAAATATCCTCCCACCTCTACCCCCACCCCCTTTCATAAAAAAATGAGTTTTTGACACACTTCCCATTTTCCGATTTGGATGAAATTTGGTATACATATAGTGATCCGATGACAATACAATATTAAGAAAAAAATGTCCTCCCACCTCTATCCCCACCCCCTTTCATAGAAAAATGAGTTTTTGATACACTTCCCATTATCCGATTTGGATCAAATTTGGTATACATATAGTGATCCAATGACAATACATTATAAGAAAAAAATATCCTCCCACCTCTACCCCCACCCCCTTTCATAGAAAAATGAGTTTTAGACACACTTCCCATTATCCGATTTGGATAAAATTTGGTACACACGTAGTGGTCCCATGACAATACAACATTAAGAAAAAAATATCCTACCACCCCTACCCCCCCCCACCCCTTCTATAGAAAAATGTGTTTTTGACACACTTCCCGTTATCCGATTTGGATAAAATTTGGTATACACATAGTGGTCCGATGACAATACAACATTAAAAAAAATATATATAATTTTGACGATGTTATTACGATAAGACAAGGGGGTGGGGGTAGAGGCGGGAGGATATTTTTTTCTTAATATTGTATTGTCATCGGATCACTATATGTATACCAAATTTCATCCAAATCGGATAATGGGAAGGGTGTCAAAAACGCATTTTCTATGGAAGGAGGTGGGGGTAGGGGTGGGAGGATATTTTTTTCAATGTTGTATTGTCATCGGACCACTATATGTATACCAAATTTCATCCAAATCGGATAATGGGAAGGGTGTCAAAAACGCATTTTCTATGGAAGGGAATGGGGGTAGGGGTGGGAGAATATTTTTTTTTAATGTTGTATTGTCATCGGACCACTATGTGAATACCAAATTTCATCCAAATCGGATAATGGGAAGTGTGTCAAAAACTCATTTTTCTATGAAAGGGGGTGGGGGTAGAGGCGGGAGGATATTTTTTTCTTAATATTGTATTGTCATCGGATCACTATATGTATACCAAATTTCATCCAAATCGGATAATGAGAAGGGTGTCAAAAACGCATTTTCTATGGAAGGGGTGGGGGTAGGGTGGGAGGATATTTTTTTTTAAATGTTGTATTGTCATCGGACCACTATGTGAAAACCAAATTTCATCCAAACCGGATAATGGGAAGTGTGTCAAAAACTCATTTTTCTATGAAAGGGGGTGGGGGTAGAGGCGGGAGGATATTTTTTTCTTAATATTGTATTGTCATCGGATCACTATATGTATACCAAATTTCATCCAAATCGGATAATGGGAAGGGTGTCAAAAACGCATTTTCTATGGAAGGGGTGGGGGTAGGGTGGGAGGATATTTTTTTAAATGTTGTATTGTCATCGGACCACTATGTGAAAACCAAATTTCATCCAAACCGGATAATGGGAAGTGTGTCAAAAACTCATTTTTCTATGAAAGGGGGTGGGGGTAGAGGTGGGAGGATATTTTTTCTTATTATTGTATTGTCATCAGATCACTATATGTATACCAAATTTCATCCAAATCGGATAATGGGAAGGGTGTCAAAAACGCATTTTTCAATAGATGAGGGTGGGGGTAGGAGTGGCAGGATTTTTTTTTCAATGTTGTATTGTCATCGGACCACTATGTGAAAACCAAATTTCATCCAAACCGGATAATGGGAAGTGTGTCAAAAACTTATTTTTCTATGAAAGGGGGTGGGGGTAGAGGTGGGAGGATATTTTTTCTTATTATTGTATTGTCATCAGATCACTATATGTATACCAAATTTCATCCAAATCGGATAATGGGAAGGGTGTCAAAAACGCATTTTCTATGGAAGGGGTGGGGGTAGGGTGGGAGGATATTTTTTTTTAATGTTGTATTGTCATCGGACCACTATGTGAATACCAAATTTTATCCAAATCGGATAATGGGAAGTGTGTCAAAAACTCATTTTTCTATGAAAGGGGGTGGGGGTAGAGGCGGGAGGATATTTTTTTCTTAATATTGTATTGTCATCGGATCACTATATGTATACCAAATTTCATCCAAATCGGATAATGAGAAGGGTGTCAAAAACGCATTTTCTATGGAAGGGGTGGGGGTAGGGTGGGAGGATATTTTTTTAAAATGTTGTATTGTCATCGGACCACTATGTGAAAACCAAATTTCATCCAAACCGGATAATGGGAAGTGTGTCAAAAACTCATTTTTCTATGAAAGGGGGTGGGGGTAGAGGCGGGAGGATATTTTTTTCTTAATATTGTATTGTCATCGGATCACTATATGTATACCAAATTTCATCCAAATCGGATAATGGGAAGGGTGTCAAAAACGCATTTTCAATGGAAGGGGTGGGGGTAGGGTGGGAGGATATTTTTTTAAATGTTGTATTGTCATCGGACCACTATGTGAAAACCAAATTTCATCCAAACCCGATAATGGGAAGTGTGTCAAAAACTCATTTTTCTATGAAAGGGGGTGGGGGTAGAGGTGGGAGGATATTTTTTCTTATTATTGTATTGTCATCAGATCACTATATGTATACCAAATTTCATCCAAATCGGATAATGGGAAGTGTGTCAAAAACGCATTTTTCAATAGATGAGGGTGGGGGTAGGAGTGGCAGGATTTTTTTTTCAATGTTGTATTGTCATCGGACCACTATGTGAAAACCAAATTTCATCCAAACCGGATAATGGGAAGTGTGTCAAAAACTCATTTTTCTATGAAAGGGGGTGGGGGTAGAGGTGGGAGGATATTTTTTCTTATTATTGTATTGTCATCAGATCACTATATGTATACCAAATTTCATCCAAATCGGATAATGGGAAGGGTGTCAAAAACGCATTTTCTATGGAAGGGGTGGGGGTAGGGTGGGAGGATATTTTTTTTTAATGTTGTATTGTCATCGGACCCCTATGTGAATACCAAATTTTATCCAAACCGGATAATGGGAATTGTGTCAAAAACTCATTTTTCTATGAAAGGGCTTGGGGGTAGAGGCGGGAGGATATTTTTTTCTTAATATTGTATTGTCATCGGATCACTATATGTATACCAAATTTCATCCAAATCGGATAAGGGGAAGGGTGTCAAAAACGCATTTTCTATGGAAGGGGGTGGGGGTAGGGGTGGGAGGATATTTTTTTTTTATTGTTGTATTATCATCGGACCACTATGTGTAACCAAATTTTATCCAAATCGGATAACGGGAAGTGTGTCAAAAACACATTTTTCTATAGAAGGGGTGGGGGTAGGGTGGGAGGATATTTTTTTATTAATGTTGTATTGTCATGGGACCACTACGTGTGTCAAAAGCGCTTCACAAGATTTGATAGATAGTTAGTTAGACAGAACATCTGAAGCTAAATAAAAGCTTGTAAAAAATATTGCGTAAAGGATTTTTTAAAGATGTTTTTATATAAATAATATATTTTATTTTTCATCTACACATTTTATCAAAAAAAAAAATTTAGTCCGGCGCCGAGTTGGCCGGCGCCCAGTTGGCGGCGCCGAGTTGGCCCGGCGCCCAGTTGGCCCGGCGCCCAGTTGGCGGCGCCGAGTTGGCGGCGCCCAGTTGTCCTAGACCGGCCGGCCGCCTTGTTCGTAGAAAAACAAATATTAACTTACTAGCTGTTACTAGTTCTAAACAGCTGCAGTGAGCTATCAGTCAGCTACAACTCAGTTTTGTACCAAAAATCACCTTCCACCAGCTTCTACACCAAAAAAACAACTCCTACCACTTTCCCCTAGCTTCTGTTGCCAAAAAGGCAACTACTTCCACCTTCCCCTAGCTTCTACCACTAAAAAATTAACTACTACCACCTCTCCCCAGATTACACCACCAAAAAAACAACTACCACCCTTTCTCCTAGCAGTGGCGGATCCAGGGGGGGGCACTAGGGGCACTTGTCCCCCCGAGAATTTTTTGAATATACAAAGTAGTGTTTTTGCTAATGAAAATTCAAAATTTTTGCCTACGGCGCATGAAAGTGTCTATTGTTATTATCATCGAAATTACAACCTCTGACTAATTCAATAAAATGCTGCTTAAAAAAATATATACCGTTTTTTACCAACAGAAAATGTCACCTAAAGTGCCCCCCCCCGAGAAGCACCTCTGGATCCGCCCTTGTCTCCTAGCTTGTATGCCAACAAAAAACCAACTACTACCACGTTGCTCAAGATTCTACTACTCAAAAATCAACTATTACCACATTCCCCTAGCTTGTACCGCCAAAAAACCTATTACTACCACCTCCCCCCACTTTCACTGAGCTTGTACCGTCAAACTATATCTAAAAACTACAGCTAATTTTATGTTTAAAAGTAAAAAATACAAAAAATAATTAGTACATAATATAAACACTAGATCTATAACCAATCAACAAATTGCTATTCCTAGAGACAAACATAAAAAATCTAAAGAATAAAAAAACAAACATTATAAAAATTACCGAATTGATCATATATAGCTATGAAGAACCACGTTATTTGGATGTGATTTTAACGTGGTTTTAAAAATAACATTAAAAAGCGATCTAACAAACTTAAAAAGATGTGTGCCCACATAGCACAATCCAGTGTTTAACACGTAAAAAAGGCATGAGAAAAAAAAAACGTTGATTTTAAAAGCTGCTAGAAAAAAACGTTTATTTCATATATGAAAACCAGCTTAATAAGTCACTCATTAACGTTATAAAAAATAACGTTGCTAAAAACTGCGTTGTAATAACGCCATTATAAAATTAAATCAACAATGTTTTTACGTTAGTTTCAAGTGATTTTTACATTAAAATCACATTAAATTCACGCCTTTTCTACACGAATTTTAAAACGCGACTTGCATGGCTTTTCTACTGAATATTTTTGAGATTTTACTAGCAGCAGCGCCACCTATTGTTGGGATTTTTCACTTTGACGAAATCTATCAGGCAGTGCTTTGGCCTCTAAACTCCAAAAATCTTTTAAGGAACTGATCCCTGATCCTTCACGATCACGACGCATATGTAATTAACTTGATAAAGTCACATTAATATTCTGTGTAAGTGTTTACTTTTAAAAAAATCTTGTTTAGCTTTTAAAACAAACATAATGTATATAGATAGATAAATTGATATTTTGTCTTGCCTTGAGCGCCATCTTTAAAATTGTCTTGAAGTGTTGTAGTCTTAAACTAGTGAACTTTTATTACTTCATTTCGCGTCTCTTTTAAGTTAAAAAAATATTATTAAAAAAACGTGACCAAAAAAGACGCAGAAAGTTAGTACATTTTAGAAGTCTTATTCTAGGGCCGTTTAAGAACATGTTGTGGAGGATTTTTCAAGTGTAAATTTGGTACATGAAAATAACGAGGGTAAAAAACACGTTATATACACAGCACCAGAAACTTCAGCAAAAAGTGGATTTTTATAGCTTGATTTCTCCTTTTTTTTAAAGTTATCTTTAAGCATCTAGATTTAACAAAATAAAGATTACATGGTATGAGGTTGTTTTCAAGTAAAAAAAAACTTTGTTATTTTATTTCACGTTAATTTAAGGTTGATGTGATTGTTGTGCTATGTGGGTGTGTTTAACGTTGTTTTGATTTGTGGGTAGAAGCTACGGGAATGTGGTAGTAGTTGATTTTTGTGTGGAAGAACCAAGGGGAAAGTAGTAGTAATTGATTTTTTAGTGGTATAAGCTGGGAAAGGTGGTAGGAATTGGTTTTTTGATGGTAGAATCTAGAGGGAGGTGGTGGTAGTTGATTTTTCAGTGGTAGGTGCTAGGGGAAGGTGGTAGTGGCTTTGATTTATGAGTTAGGATTTGTTTCGACATCAAACAATGAACTTAGCCGTTTTCTTCAAAGTTTGTGAAGGGACTGATCCCGGGAAATCAAACTCACTTTTTCTCCCGGGAATGAAAATGTCGTATTCTTGAACGCTTGCAACTGTTTGTGAGTGCAAGATTTAGTTTACCTATCCATTAAGCGTATTTTCCGCGCGGATTTTTTTTTAAGCGCGGAAAATCCGCTGTCCACGTTCATTGCGCGTATCCTTCAGGGGGGGGATATTGCAATATTAAAAAACTTTTACTAGAAAATGGAAAAATATTGTGCTGATGGCAAAAAGTTTAGAAAAATATAAAAAAATCAGAAAAAAATCGCAGCAAAGAAAAAAAATTCTACTTAGAGGTGACAAAAAAAATTTAGAAAAAAATTTTGAAAATATTTAGTAGGTACTTCTTGGAAAAATCGTACTAAAGAAGAAAATTTTTGTAAAACTTAAAAAGCTACTAAAAGCTTTTAAAAAAATTGTGCCAGACAAAAAGTTTGGAAAAACAATAAAAATAAAAGCGAAACTTTCAGAAAAATTAGTATATCTGAAAAAATTACACCACAGAAAATGTTTAGAAAAAAAAGTCATTTAAAGCAAAAAAGGGGCGTATTTTGTATGTATATTTTGTATCAAATACAAAAGTTTTGGTCCACGAATTTTCAAGTCATTTTAATCTAAAAGTATAGACTTTGGTATAAAACATTTATTTAAAAATATATTTATTTAAGAAAAGTGTACAATTATACTTGTAAAACAAAGCAATTACCAAAAAGCCTAAACAAAGCCTCGGAGCAATGCATGGAAACTCTCGAAGACGAAAAAAGCCAAGACAAAGGACTATGAATATAGCTACATGGAACGTACAGGGAGTGAATCAAAAGTTGGACATTATTGCAACTGAAGTGCAGAATTGTAAGATCGATATTATTGCACTCACAGAGACAAAAAAAGAAAGGAACAATTACGAATAGTGTCGGCAATTTTGTCCATATATTCACTGGAGTCCCAAAAGAAAGCAGAGCAGCCAGAGGGGTATCCTTGTTAATAAAGAAATTAGAATACAAAAAGCTATCAAGATACACGATAACGGTTCTTCTGTTGCTAAGTTTACTGTACTTTGCTGATGACTTGGTTCTTAAAATAATTATTGTGTCTTTTTCCATAAATTATTGCCTACATATAAACGAAGCATTCAGCTTTCTAGATTTCTTCAGGATGTAAATCAAATACCTCTTCGGTGAAATTTTCATTTTCGGTACTCTGAAGGCTGCTTTCTTCGGTGGCCTTTTTAATGTCCATCTCAAAGTAGCAATAGGCTTTAATCTTTGGTCCATGTTTGTTCCATCTTAAAGAAATTTAGTTCGAACTTTTTCTTGACTAAACCTATTTAGTTTGTTATGAAATAAATATTATTTTGTCCACATTTTTTCTATTTGTTAGCGTCTGACTGACTTTTGTTTAATATCATGCTATAGCATCGCGTTCATAGCCAACCAAATAAACGACAACTATCACTGCCCAGTGTATTATTAAATACCGGAAGTTGTCTTGCTAACCCTAGAGTACCGGTTAGTGGTTTAGTATTTATTTATTTTATGATTATTATTATTTTTAGTATACTGGGTGTCATAACTGAGGGGCCATAATGCAGCAGGGGATACAGGAGGTTATTTCCGAGAAAGAAGTCTATATAACATGGGGGCAACACACATCTGTTTTTAGGATATAGGATTTTTAAAGTTAGAAGAGTGAGGGAAAAGGGTTTTACAAAACAAGGAAAATCTGTCACAGTGAATACTCAGCTAATTGTGATTCAAAAATGTGGTATTCATTTTTTTGATAAAATTACAAGTTGCGGAGATACCGGCTGTCAAAATAACCACCAAAAATTTATAAAAAATAATAAATTAAAAAAAAATAATTTTTGCTTACTTATTCTTTTAAAAAATATCAATATTATTTTATTATTATGTCCCGCTAGAGACTTATTATCAACAAAAAATATAAAAAAAAACATTGCGTAATATGACATTTATAAAAGTTTATACCAAAAAAATAGTTTTCTGTAAAAAAAATTGACCTACTAATTTTTTCCAAAATAATATTTATTTCATTTTATTGCTCTTGTTCTAGTACACGACTTTACCCAACTTCATATTTTTACTGAGTTTTTCTGAAAAGTTATCATCAAAAAAAAAATTGCCAACTTTGATGCTCTGTATCTCGACAAAGAAAGAGGAAATTTTTTGTCAGACATGACCTCCTCTATCACCTGTTGGCCTATGGCCCCTAAGTTATGGGACACCCTGTATAAACCTTGGCATTAAAATCCCTTTTGGTTACTTAGCAAATTATAGATGTCCTTTCCGTCGGGCTTGAAAATTCTCGCCGCGGGATTAAAAGTAAACACTGTAGTGTCCAGGTTTATACTATGCCTACAATTATTTTATTACGGTGTAAAAGGTTGAAAGTACAAAAGGTCGAAAATATCAGGGAAAAAAAGCCGAAAATACAAAAGATCGAAAGTACAAAAGGTCGAAAAACAAAAAGCCGAAACTACAAGAGGTCGAAAACACAAAAGCTCAAAAGTTCAAAATGACAAAAATACAAAAGCCCGAAAATACAAAAGGTCAAAAAACAAGAGATAGGTACTCTTAAAATTCCGAGGTTAATTTACAAAATTGTCCAAACATTGCGTTTAGGTACTCTAATTATTCCGAGGTAAGTTGAAGAGTCGTCCATGGAAATTCTGATGCAGGTCACGTGGGTTGCCGCTACCCATGGAGACGCCAGGCTTCCAGGATGCAGTGACCCTACACTTGGGCGGCATTTAAGCGCGACTTTAATAATAGAGTAAGGTTATTGTGTAATTAAAAATGATAAAAAAATTGAATTTCTGTTTAGTAATAAAAACTATTAATAATGAATTTTGAGTCACAGCGGCAAACGCTCCTGAATACGCGCGTCTTTGGTCCCTTACTGACTACTTGCTTTCCATAAGTTCATCCTTTTTATACGTGTTTTAGAAAGGATAAACGTTCGATGTCGAGCACCGTGTACATATACCTAAATAGAGCTTTACCTAAAAATTCTAGCTTTAGTTTGGCAAACAAAAACAAATCACTTTGACAGTATAGGGCTGTCTAACAAAACATATGATCAAATCCAAGATGTCTTCCATTGGACAAACAAACCGATTTCCCATAAGCCGTAATGTTAACAAAAACGTAAATTTTACGAAAACGACAAGAGCTTTAGTTTCAAAACTTATTCAGTTTTAAGAACGGATCCTTTGTGCATATGGAAAAAATGCGTTTTTCTTAAATATATTGAACTAAAGCGAGTAAATCTGAAATAAAAGGGACCATGTTTTCTTCAAAAAAGTAGGTTATGTTTTTGTTTATTTTGGTTTTTTTAAACTTTTTTTCTAGTTTTTTTTTACTTATTTTAAATTATTACATAGGCGCACCAAGAAGGCGGGGGGGGCTCGAGGCCCGGACCCCCCCCCAAACCACATATTTTTTTAGATATTTTTTATATATATTTCATGAATAAACAGAAAAAATAGCATAAGGTACGACATCATGAGACCTCTGGGGGCCCCCAATGGTATCCTGCCCCCAAAGGTTTCGGGTCCCCCCAAGACATATTTCTGGGTGCACCACTGATTATTATGCCAAGTTTTTTTGCTGTTGTGAATTGCGGCAGCAGAGGAGGTCATGAGAACGTTAGTTTTCATTGAATATGAAGTTTTTTGACCAATGAATCAATGAACTATCAGCCCAAGGTAGAGGAAAGTGGATCAGTAGTTCTATTTGAAGAGCTTACTTCAAGGCTCACTTAACAGAGAAGAAATTGAAATAGACTAAACTTTTCTCTAAACATTTCTCATCAGATTCGGGTTTTCTATTAGGAACTTTTGTTGTACTTGACTAAAGCTTTTGCTAAGTAATAGGCCTTCTATAGTGTTAAACTGTGAAAAATATTTCACTATGATTTTTAAGTTTAGACAAAGTTTAATTGTGTTAACCCTCCAGTGGTGACATCAAAAAGAGGCACAACTTATAGATACCTAGTTCATTTAAATCAGGATGATTTTTTAAGGTCAACCCAGCAAACATTGACCTGCTAGTGCTTTACTAATATTGTATTTAAACTGCTGGCAACTGCTGGCATCGGCAACAATATGCATATTATTATTATTTTTGTATTGCCTAATTTGCATATTGTTTAAAAGTACAAAAAACGCAACATTTTAGTACTTTACTTTTAATACAACGAAAAGTTATACTTTATTTTTAAAGAAGGACAAGTGCAGCCAGGGTTAATGGCAAAAGAATACTTTAAAAGTATATTTACGCAGTTGCTTTTAAAGCACTTTATTTTAGTACAAAACAATTAAATATTTTACTGTGAAAATAAAATACTCCAAAAAAAAACATTTTAATAACATTTTGAAGAAGGTACTCTTAAAGTACATTTAATTTATTATTAATAGTTTAAAAGTTTTACTGCAAAATTAATATAACAGTAAAAAAACATTTTAAAACTATTTTTAAACAGTTGCTTTTAAAGCACTTTATTTTAGTACAAAAATTATAAAATATTTTACTGTAAAAATAAAATATTTACAAAAAAACTGACAAGTTGATGTTTGCCGTTCTTGCCACTAGATGGCAAACACTACTCAACATTTTACTGGTAGACTAAGGAATGTCAAGCTTAAGAATGTGAATGATTTTATTTATTTTTAAATTGATGTGGAATGTTCCACGATCTTTGGAAATATCCTCATCTGATATGCAAAGGAAAATATTAAAGATCCTTATATTTAGTGATCAATTAATTTTTCTTTTTGTAAATATGAGATGTGAGTGACGTAATGTCCTTACAATATTTACAATAAAAGTAGTTTCTTTGTACTACTAAAAAAAATAATAAAATACAATGCTAAAAGTACAGGTTTTTTAAAAAATTGTATAAAAATTGAGTTTTTTTGTATTTACTAAAAATACGAAGAAAATACATTGCTTGAAAAGTACATGCTTTTTTGTACAATGAAGTTTAAAAAAATGCATTACTTTAAAAGTACAGTGTTTTTTGTACCAAAATCTATACATGCTGGCCTAATGCAGGCCGTTGTTCCAAATCAATACAAAATAAGTACTTTCTACTTAGTACTTTGCCGTTATCGGCAGCAGTGATAACCAGTACTTTTTTTGTAATCCATGTTTGCTGGGAAAATACTTGGCATTCCATCAAAACTAACATTTTCAAGATCTCCCCAGCTGCCACAGTTCATAACAGCACAGAAACTAATAATAATGATTCAAACTTAGTAAAAACTTGAAAAAAAAGTTTAAAAAAACAAAAGTAAATAAAAACATAACCTGACTTTTTCAACAAAACATGGTACATTTTATTTGAGATTTACTGGCTTTAGTTGATTTTTTTTAAGAAAAACGCATTTTTCCCATGTGTACAAAGGGTCAATACTTAAAACAGCATCTTTGTTGTAAATTAAATCGTTTCACTTTTTTTTTAAATTACGTTTTTGTTAACATTGCGGCTTATGGGAAAACGCTTTGTTTGTCCTCAACCATCTTGGATCGAAAAACAGCTGATCGTGACAGTTCGTTAGACAAGCTAATAAAGAAAAAGAAAAAAGCGAAGTTAGAAACTTTCACAGGAATTTGTTTTCTTCCGGGGTACGTTCAGATACCTACCCGTCGGATGTAGTCGGGCGCGCTCAAGTCCGTTCAGATTACATACTGGGTGAAAGTTACTCTCGTTCATATTGGCCGAAAATAACGTCGGGCGAATCGCCTTTTACACCCTTCTCTATGAGGTGGGTGACAAACGCTCGACTTGCGCAGTAGGTATATAAATGAACCCAATTTTTTTATTTTTTGTTTTATATTTTCGAAAACATATTACATAAAAGTGGCATTTTCCATAAATAAATAATCAAATTTTACTTTTTCTTGAAGACAAAAAACACTTGTTTGACTTTTGACAGGTGAGTTCTAAGTTTCTTTAGAAGGGTTAAGTCCGAGGGGTCATCAGCTTTCAACAGTACTGTACAAATTTCACAACAGTACCCGACAGTACCACGACAGGATCCAACAGTACTCGACAGTACACGACAGTACTCAACAGTACTCGACAGTACACGACAGTACTCGACAGTACCCAACAGTACTCGACAGTACACGACAGTACACGACAGGACGCAACAGTACTCGACAGTACACGACAGGACCCAACAGTACTCGACAGTACACGACAGTACTCGACAGTACCACGACAGGACCCAACAGTACTCGACAGTACACGACAGGACCCAACAGTACACGACAGTACCCAACAGTACACGACAGTACGTAACAGGACTTAACAGGACACGATAGAATCCAACAGTACTCGACACAACCCTCGTACCCGAAACAGTGGCGTAGATGCAAAAGGACAGGATGACCTTTTTTTTTTTTTTGGAGACGGCGCGGTTCAAATTTCTACGGCGCGGTTCGGTTCATTTATTCATATATGAAACAAACGCGCGAAGGCCTAGGATGACCTTTTTTTTGGTCGCAAGATTTGTGAGCGCGGCGCGGCGCGGTTCCCCAAAGATGATGACCTTTTTTTTTTTTTTTTGTTTTTTTTTTTTTTGCTCGCATGTTTTGTGAGGGCGAGGCACGACGACAGTACTCAACAGGACCCAACAGTACACCGCCAGGACCCAACAGTACTCGACAGTACACGACAGTACTCAACAGTACACCGACAGGACCCAACAGTACTCGACAATACACGACAGTACCCAACAGTACTCGACAGTACACGACAGTACCCAACAGTACTCAACAGGACCCAACAGTACACGTCAGGACCCAAGTCCTGTTGGACGCTGTACAAAATTTTAGGGTGCCGATGACCCCTCGGTTAAGTCCCATTTATAAACTCGAGACCATTCAACATGGTTAACTCTAAAAAGACAATTTGTTATAGTTGGGTGAGCTATGGTGATCCTAATTTTTTCGAGAAAAAAAAATTGCTCTGATTTTAAAAATTTTTATACATCTTTGCGGTTCAGATGATTTTGAAACTTTTTTGTCGCGCCGTGTGTCTGTCTGTCTGTCTGTAACGACCAACGCGCATAACTCAAAAACCGCTTGCCTGATTTGAATGAAATTTGGTACCTAAGCTGGGTTTTCGATCGAGATGGTCAAAATGAACAAAATCCACCGAACGCAAGTCAAATAAAAGGGTGGGAGTGATATTGTGTGATATCAAACAAAAGGTAATTAAGTCTGGAGTTAAACAACCTACATTTTAGTTTTTTGAAAAAAAATGGTGAAGGTAAATTTCAAAAATTAGAGTTTAAGTCAAAACATGGCTTGTGTGGTATCAAACGAAAGGTAATATATTTCAGTTTTTAGTTATATTAGGTCCCACGCATACTATAACTATAGTACCTAGTGTGAGCTTAGGTGCACATAGATTGTCAGAGTATTTTTCTTTGTGGGATTTTAGCTAGGGTATGCATGATGGTTTACCCATAGTAACATAGCACAATGGATAAAGTTAATGCCTTGTTTTAAAGCTCCATTTTACCATAATCAACTGGCAGAAAAAAAAACAAAAATACCTAAATTAACCCTAAAATTCCATTTTTTGTTATGTTGCTGTGTAAATCGGCCCTCAAAACTGTATTGGTTACAGGTTTCACATCGCTCCATGCAATGATGACAGTTGGCTTTGGAATAACCCTTGGCAGTGTGAGTTGTTTTTAGAGTATCAAGCATTTTTTCAAGCAGAATCCTCTTGCAGCGGCACTCCTTTTAGGAAAACACTCTTTCAGATGCAAATGAATCCTTTATAGAATTTCATTTTGACTGTTTAGTTTCTACTTAGGAGAATGTAGAGAATGGATTTTTATTTGGACAAATTGTTATAGGAATATAAATAATATTATACCTAGATATTACTTTGTGCTTTCAAATTAAAATAAAAGTATAGTAGTATATAAACTACGTATATTTGTTTTCTTTATTTAATAGTAAATAATGTAACCATATAAAGAGGTTTGATATAATGTAATTGGTAGACGCTTTTTACTCATTGGGCGTCGACCGGTGAGATACCACCATGCCAGAAGTGAGTAGCGCTAAGTGGTATCACCACGTTCCGCTACTGCGCTGGCAGTCCGGTTCCAACCGGTCTAGGACAACTGGGCGCCGCCAACTGGGCGCCGCCAACTCGGTGCCGCCAACTGGACG
Organism: Aspidapion aeneum; assembly: GCA_963576565.1. NCBI lineage: Eukaryota > Metazoa > Arthropoda > Insecta > Coleoptera > Brentidae > Aspidapion > Aspidapion aeneum. Next base: position 59,515,483 of record OY755038.1, read on the forward strand.
CCGGGTCAACTGGGCGCTGGGACAACTCGGCGCCGCCAACTGGGCGCCGGCCAACTCGGCGCCGGACTAAAAATTTTTTTTTGGATAAAATGTGTAGATGAAAAATAAAATATATTATATATGTTATATGAAAATAACCTGCCTACACTTAGAAGAAACCAGAACCTTCTATAAAACCCGAGAACCTTCCAGATAAGAAGACCATTCTGCTGACTTGCGTCTCTCATAGAATAAACAACACGTGCATTCCTGCCGAATTGCACTTTAGTTAAGAAGTTTAAATCTAGAATATTAAGGAATTATTCCATTGCTTAATCAGCACCTTTTCTTTATATAAACTCAAATCATTGTAATGTTAAGTCATTCTCTTTAGAATCGTTCTTAAGTACACGTTCAATTATAACGTTTAAGTCCTATATTGTATTTAATCAAAATAAAGTTTTTTAAAAAAGTTAAAAGTAAACTTTAAAGTATAACAGTCGTACGGATAGTTTAACACACGCGAAAACACGACTATTCTAATTCGCGAGTGGTGAAGCTCCAGCTCTTTAAGCTATCAAGAATTTACAGCAACCAAGAAGTTACACAAGCAACAAAGAAGTTACATAGCAACTAAGAAGTTACATAGCAACTAAGAAGTTACATAAGCAACCAAGAAGCTAGACAGCAACCAACCAAGCGTCCTCGCAACCAACGGATACGGAAGGAACACCCAGTGAAGCCCCTGGTAGCCGAACACGTGGAGACAAATGGTCCTGCTAAAGCTTTTGTGAGTAAGACAATTGAATCATCACGTTTTATATTTTTTTTTCAAATAAGTTGATATTTTGAAAAATCTGTTCGATTTTCTAACCCTGACTTTTACAATTTTGAATTTTTAAGAAAATTTTTGAATTGAAAAGAAGTCAAAAATAAAAATCTCGTAATAACCAACCACAGCAAACGTACCAGCAAACCAACCTATAGTTGAGGTTGAACCTTATCGTTTATCGGAAATTTTCTCAATAATCCCTGAATACGATGGAGATCAAATATTTTTAGGAACTTTTATCAATGCTTGCGATTGTGCTTATAACATGGCCGTCGAAGATCAACGCGATTTATTGGTCATACACATTAAAAATAAATTAAAAGGAAAAGCGGCACAATTGGTAAACTCTCGAAATCCTCTTTCTTGGATTCAAATTAAACAATTATTAACAACATATTATGGAGATATGCGAGACCTTTCTTCATTAATTCAAGATCTACAAAGACTCAAACAACAAACAAACGAATCACCTTTAATGTTTTTCAATAGATTACAAGTCATGAATTCAAAAATGCACGCTTGTATTCAAAAATCAAATTTAAATATGCTTCAAAAAGATGCACAAATCCAAATTATAGATTCTATGGCATTAAATACGCTTTTAACAGGATTAGAATCGCGCATAGGGCATATTGTCCGTGCTAGCAATCCTAAAGATTTACTTGAAGCACAAGTAAGAATAAGACGCGAACTACAACTTTCATATTTTGAAACACAAAAAACTCCAAACCGACCCAATGTTTCAAATAATCCCATACAAAATAGACAAAATAATTTTCAATCGCGAAGAACAGCTTCTCAACCACAAAAATGTTTTAAATGTAATCGTTTAGGTCATCACGCAAGTGAATGTCGTACTTTTGTACAGAGACCCCCGGTCTACACAAATCAAAATCAACAATTTAACCAAAATTTTCAAAGACCCAATTTTGCCCAAAATCAAAATCAACAATCTAACCAAAATTTTCAAAGACCCAATTTTGCCCAAAATCAACCAAGCACCTCTAGAAATTTTGTACCACAAAACCAACAAAATAATTTTAGGCCATCAGTAATTCAAAGAAATCCAAATTATAATTCCCCACAACATAGAGCACATGTAGTAAACTATTCTGATGAATTTTTTAATAATTTTGACAACTACGATCCTTATGATCCAAATTTTGAAAATTTTAACAATTTTGATAATTACGATCCATATGATTCAAATCTTGAAAATTTTCAGTATGAAAATCAGTTTCATTACGAAAATAAAATCTATCAACCATCTTACGAATATCCTTACTCACAAGAATTTTCGAATAATTTTGATGAACAATATTTAAATGACACAAATCAATATAATTTTAATCAACCCGGAGTATATCAAAATTTTGAAAACCCAAATCAAATTTTGCCACCAAAAACCCAACATTTTCAAATTACTTCCAATCAAAACCATCCACCCGAATCGATTCAAGAAACAGATATCCAATTAGAACAAACTACTACGAAAATCCAACACATGTCAATCGATCAAATCTCAGAACAAACATTCGTGTAAATACCAATCTACATAATTTAAACTGAAAAAAAACTTTTTTATATTAATGACGCAACAAATAAATTTAAACTTTTAATTGACACCGGCGCAGGAATTTTAGTATTTAAAGAAAATTATAATAATCGATTTGCAGAAAATGTAATAGTACAAGGAATAACCGATGAAAAAATTCCAATCACCCAATCAGTTTTAATCCCTTTCGCTAAAGACAATCCACTAAAAGTCTATATTTGACATAGATAGACATAGAATTTGACGGAATATTAGGACTCGATTTTCTTGAACATTACAAGTGCGTAATTGACTTAAATTCGAAACAGCTATGCACCAATTTTAAAACAATACCTTTAATTCAAGTAACAGAAAAAACTTTTGATCAAATAAATCAGACTATACCACCAATACCTAAACCAAGATTAATTCAAAATCAAAAAACGCCACCAATACCAAAACCAATATATATCAAAATAATTTTCAAAATCAAATATCTCTAGAACCGCGAACCGAACAAGTTTTCAAATTAAGATGTAATTTAAAAAACACAGATGCAATTTTAATTAGTCAAGAAGTAGAAAAAGTAAGATTACCAAACGCCCTAGTCCACATTAACGAAAACGGTGAATTTTATACATCAGTAATAAATCCCAATGCTATTCCTAAAACAATAAATTTTAACAACTTGTCTTTCGAACCCATACCAAATGTTCACGATATTTTGAATTTCAATACCAATGAAGACCAATTCATTGATAGAATAGACCTTATTAAAAATCAATTAAGACTAGAACATCTAAATTACGAAGAGAAAGAATTAATTTCAAATCTTTGTTTTGAATTTTCTGATATTTTCTATATCGAAAGAGATCAATTAACTTTCACTAATGAAATCAAACATACAATTGAAACCAACAATGCTCATCCAATTTTTACTAAATCATATCGGTACCCTCAAATACACAAAGAGGAAGTAAAAACACAAATTAATAAAATGCTCGATCAAAAAATAATCCGACCATCAATTTCCCCGTGGTCATCACCTGTTTGGGTAGTCCCAAAAAAACTTGACGCCTCTAACAAACAAAAATGGAGAGTAGTAATCGATTATAGAAAACTGAATGAAGCAACAGTTGACGATAAATATCCACTTCCAAATATTTCAGATTTATTAGACCAGTTAGGTAAATGTCAATATTTTACAACACTTGATTTAGCATCCGGTTTTCACCAAATTGAAATTGATCAAAAAGATATTCAAAAAACAGCCTTTTCTGTCGAAAATGGACACTACGAATTTGTTCGTATGCCATTTGGTTTAAAAAATGCACCCTCCACATTTCAACGTGTGATGGATAACATTTTATTAGGCATTCTAAATGAACGTTGTTTAGTTTATATGGACGACATTATTGTTTATTTACCTACTATTAATGAACACATTTCACGTCTTTCCGAAGTTTTCCAAAGATTACGAAAATCAAATTTAAAAATTCAACTTGACAAATGCGAGTTTTTACGAAAAGAAGTAGCATACCTCGGACATTTAATTACCGAAAATGGCGTAAAACCAAACCCTGATAAAGTAAAATGTATTCAAAACTTAAAACTTAAACAGAATTAAAAAATCCTCGTGACGTAAAATCATTTCTCGGACTTGCCGGATATTATCGAAGATTCATACCGAACTTCGCGAAAATCTCAAAACCCTTAACAAAACTTCTTCAAAAAGATACTAAATTTATTTTTTCTAAAGAATGTAAAGAAGCTTTCGAAACACTCAAAAATGCATTAATTTCTGATCCAATATTAATCTATCCAAATTTTGAAGAACCGTTCATTTTAACTACAGACGCGAGCGCATTTGCGATAGGAGCCGTACTTGCACAAGGTCCAATTGGTAAAGACCTTCCGATAGCTTTTGCATCGAGAACCCTTTGTAGTGCAGAAACTAAATACTCTACTATTGAAAGAGAACTATTAGCAATAGTATGGTCCGTAAAACACTTTCGACCTTACCTTTTTGGTAGAAAATTCACTATAGTCACCGATCACAGACCTCTAACTTGGCTACTTTCAATTAAAGACCCCGGTAGCAGATTAGCACGTTGGCGATTAAAATTAGAAGAATATAGTTTTAAAATCATTCATAAACCCGGTAAAATCAATAAAAATGCAGACGCTTTATCGCGGATAAAAATCAATCATTTCAAAGACTGTATAGACTTTAAATCAAACATCAAAATTTTTGCAAATAACGAAAATGACGATCAAGAACCAATTTTTAACGAAGAAGATGATCAAAAAATTACAGATGAATTGAACAGATTTGTTGAACTTTACAAGACGAGATCCCTAATTGATTATTCTAAAATCGAAACCTCGAATGATCAATTATTAGATAAATCAAATAAACTAATAGTAACCTTTTTCCGACAAAATAAAATGAAAGATTTAAATTTCAAAATCATTGACGATATTTTCGAAGAAGAATTCCACCTTGAAGAATTAAAAATTAATATTGTTTCTAGCAAAACAGTTAAAGATCGTAAATATTTTATTATAGCCCTACCATTCGATAATGATGATTGTTCACAACACTTATTTTATTGCCTTTTTAAAGACCAAAATGAATTTGAAGTTAACAAAACATACTGCATCGAAAACAATCTAGATTTACCAACTTTAAAGATGCTTTCTTACATCTTTTCTGATAAAGACATAAAATTAAAAATTTGCCAAAATATAATAACAACCCCCGGCGAAGATGAAATCCCAATAATTTTAGAAAATTATCACTTAGGAAAAAGCAACCTACACCGTGGAATAAATGAAACAGTTAGACGCATTAGAGAAAAATATAATTGGCGTGGTTTAACAAAAAACGTAGAAGATTTCATAAAAAAATGTGAAACTTGCCAAAAAGTAAAAATTGTTCGTAAAAATCTAAGCAGACCCTTTGTTGTAACAGAAACACCACGTACCCCTTTTGAACGAATCAATATCGATATATATTCGAATACCCCACTAGAAATTACGCGTTAACAGTACGGGATGAATTAACAAAATTTACACAAGCTTACGCAATGAGTGATAAAAAAGCAAGTGTACCCTTACGAATACATTGCGATTATGGCAAAGAATGTGATAACACCCTTTTAAAAGATTTATGTACCCTATACGATGTTAAGTTAACATTTTCTAGCGTAGCGCATCCCCAGTCAAACGGTTCACTAGAACGATTCCACGCAACCCTTTGCGAAATGCTTAGAATCAATAAACAAGAAAACCCTGAACATCATTGTTTTAGCGTTCTTCCATACGCAGTAATTTGCTATAATAATACAAAAAACAAAACACACGGATTTACCCCTTACGAACTCGTTTTCGGACATACATCAAGTAGACCCCCGGAAAAACTTTATAATCAAGAACAATTGATATCTAAATATGTACGCGATTTAAATAATAGAATGGACTATTTTTACAAACTAGCTAGAAATAGAACTGATCAATCGAAACAAAAATCGAAAGAACGATTTGACGAACACGTACGAAAGAATCTCCCTGAATTTAATGTAGGAGACAAAGTTTGGCTTAAGGAATCACAAATCAAATCTAAATCAGAAAACTTATTTAATGGTCCTTTTGAAATTTTAGAAATACATCGTAATTCTGCAGCACTTAAAAACCCACAAACAAATCAATTAACCAAAGTTAATTTTGATAGGTTAAAACCGTGCTTTGAATAAAATAAAAATCTTTTATTTTAGATTAATGGGAATAATCTCAATCGTTTCCAGTCAATATTCAATATTACCAATAAATAATACACTAGGACTATTTTATCATGAAGAATCCCTTATCAGAATTTCTAATAATGAATGGACACTTGTTGTTTACAAAGATCTTTTACCCTTTAAGAAAGCAATTGAACATAACGACAAAATTTTAGATACCTTTATGGATCACTTTTCAATCAATAATAATCAAATTGCAAATTTCAAATCGCAAATTAAAACGCATGTTAGCCTTTTAAAACAAATTTCTAATTACGTTAATATTAAATACGAAGAACTTATCTCGGATACAAAAGAAAAATCATATAGGCAAAAACGTGGAATATTTAATGGCATCGGAACTATTTGGAAATCTATTACAGGAAATTTAGATGCATCAGACGGAGAATACTTTAATGATTGTATTAATAAAGTATCGACTGATGAGAAAAATATTGAAAGATTATTGCAAAAACAAATTTCAGTAACAACCTCTGGTATTAAAAGTTTTAATACGACTTTACAAAAATTACAAATTGATGAAGAAACGTTTAATCATGATATTAAATTAATTCAATATTTAGTTACTTCGATTTCTGATAACGCTGCCTATGCAGAAGCACAAATAAAAGCATTAGATTTATGCGAATCGCTTATGGAAAGTTACACCTTTATTAAAGATTCATTAAATGACGCGTTAAACGCAGTAACTTTTGCACGTTTAAAAATATTGCATGGTTCAATAATAAAACCATCGGATTTGGTAGATTCATTGAAAAAGATTTCTCATTCATTACAAAAAAATAATTTGCCTTTACCAATATCAATCTCAACGGTAGCCCAATACATTAATTTAATTGAACTTAGGTCTTTTCAAACTGAATCAAAAATAGTATTTATTCTTAAAATACCTCTGATAGACCCTTCGACTTATACTTTATACAGACTTTACCCAATACCAATATTAGATAATCGAACAGGTCTTCACCATACTATATCAACAATTAATAAATTTATTGCGATTGACGATGATTCAATGTTTCTCGTCACCTTCCACAACGTGGACCACTGCAAGATCATCGAAAGAAGAACGAAGCTCTGTTCCAAAGTACTTCCGTACCCCATCGACAGTGATGCTATTTGTGAAGCTCAACTATTGAAGCAACAAACTCAGCTGCCAAAAACATGTCAAACAACTATTTTCTATGCACAAGGTTACAATGTTCAACCACTAGAAGAAAATCAATGGCTAGTTACTACATCAGAACCAGTACCTACCAATATTAAATGCAAGAATCAAGAAATCATTACGAAATTAATTGAAACCAATAGTATATTTCGTTTCAAATCAACATGCAATGCTTTTATTTGAAGTACGAGAATTCATTCTGAAACCGCTCTTCAAGAAAGTACCTTCGAAGAAATAAATTCACCAATAATCAATATTCCATATACTTGTTGTAAAGATATGCCTAAAATTCCCAAAATTTAAGGCCTAAAACCACTAAAGTTAAGCAAAATAAACGTCGAAGATCTGAATATTGCACAACATAATCTTAAAAAATATTCAGAAGAATTAGATAAAATGATCAATCAACCATTCATTCAAAAACACATTGATTGGTTTACTATCATTACAATAACATTGATAGTACTACTAGTAATTCTTTACATTATTAACAAATGTCGAAGACGCCGAAGAACAAGAAATGGTAATGACTCTCCACCATTTCCAAAACCTAATCTACAAAGAATTAGGAATTTATCGAATATCTTACCAAGAAGAAAGCCAAGCATACACATCGAAGATCAAATTGAAGAAGAAATCGAACCCAATGCAAAATTAATGATCAATCAATCATCTTAATAAAAGTTGCCGTATAACGCCAACTTTTTCAAAAAGAGGGGAGCTGTTATATGAAAATATCCTGCCTACACTTAGAAGAAACCAGAACCTTCTATGAAACCCGAGAACCTTCCAGATAAGAAGCTTATTCTGCTGACTTGCGTTTCCCATGAAATAAACAACACGTGTATTCAAGCCGAATCAGCACTTTATTTCTTAGAACCTTTCAAAATAAGAAGACCATTCTGCTGACTTGCGTCCCTCATGGAATAAACAACACGTGCATTCCTGCCGAATTGCACTTTAGTTCTAAGAAGTTTAAATCTAGAATATTAAGGAATTCTCTTTAGAATCGTTCTTAAGTACACGTTCAATTATAACGTTTAAGTCCTATATTGTATTTAATCAAAATAAAGTTTTTAAAAAAAGTTAAAAGTAAACTTTAAAGTAAAACATATATATAAAAATATCTTTAAAAAATCCCACCCCTACCCCCACCCCGTTTCATAGAAAAATTTGTTTTTGACACACATCCCGTTATCCGATTTGGATGAAATTTGGTATGCATATAGTGATCCGATGACAATACAATATTAAGAAAAAAAGATCCTCCCACCTCTACCCCCACCCCCTTTCATAGAAAAATGAGTTATTGACACACTTCCCATTATCCGATTTGGATGAAATTTGGTATACATATAGTGGTCCGATGACAATATAACATGGAAAAAAAAATCCTATCACTCCTACCCCCTCCTTCATCTATAGAAAAATGCGTTTTTGACACACTTCCCATTATCCGATTTGGATGAAATTTGGTACACACGTAGTGGTCCCATGTCAATACCACATTAAGAAAAAAATATCCTACCAGCCCTACCCCCACCCCTTCTATAGAAAAATGTGTTTTTGACACACTTCCCGTTATCCGATTTGGATAAAATTTGGTATACACATAGTGGTCCGATGATAATACAACAATAAGAAAAAATATCCTCCCACCCCTACCCCCACCCCCTTCCATAGAAAAATTTGTTTTTGACACACATCCCGTTATCCGATTTGGATGAAATTTGGTATACATATAGTGATCCGATGACAATATAATATTAAGAGAAAAATATCCTCCCACCTCTACCCCCACCCCCTTTCATAGAAAAATGAGTTTTTGACACACTTCCCATTATCCGATTTGGATGAAATTTGGTATTCACATAGTGGTCCGATGACAATACAACATTAAAAAAATATATATATCCTCCCACCCCTACCCCCACCCCCTTACATAGAAAATGCGTTTTTGACACCCTTCCCATTATCCGATTTGGATGAAATTTGGTATACATATAGAGGTCCGATGACAATACAACATTGAAAAAAAAAATTCTACTACTCCTACACCCACCCTCATCTATAGAAAAATGCGTTTTTGATACACTTCCCATAATCCCATTTGGATGAAATTTGATACACACGTAGTGGTCCCATGACAATACAACATTAAGGAATAAATATCCTACCACCCCTAACCCCACGCTTTTTCATAGGAAAATGATTTTTTGACACACTTTCCATTATCCGATTTGGATGAAATTTGGTATACATATAGTGGTCCGATGACAATACAACATTGAAAAAAAAAATTCTACCACTCCTACCCCCACCCTCATCTATAGAAAAATGCGTTTTTGACACACTTGCCATTATCCCATTTGGATGAAATTTGATATACATATAGTGATCCGATGACAATACAATATTAAGAAAAAAATATCCTCCCACCTCTACCCCCACCCTTTTTCATAGAAAAATGATTTTTTGACACACTTCCCATTATCCGATTTGGATGAAATTTGGTATACATATAGTGGTCCTATGACAATACAACACTGAAAAAAAAAATCCTACCACTCCTACCCCCACCCTCATCTATAGAAAAATGCGTTTTTGACACACTTCCCATTATCCGATTTGGATGAAATTTGGTATACATATAGTGGTCCGATAATAATACAACAATAATGAAAAAATATCCTCCCACCCCTACCCCCCACCCCCTTCCATAAAAAATTCGTTTTTGACACACTTCACTTCAAATGACTTTTATAAAATTTGGTATATGCATAAAGGTCCGATGGCAATACAGCCCAAACAAAAAATATATTTCTACCTCTACCCCCACCCTCTCTTTCCCCCAATAGAAAAATGAGTTTCCGAACAACTCACGATCAGCGATTTCATTTTAATCTAGAATAAACTCTTCTTTATTTATTTACCTCTGCATTTTTCTGCTAGATTGATTCTTGCAAATAGTGATATTTAATTGATACGGATATCTTATCGTGCTAATATCGTCAAAATTTCCATCAGTCGGCCATCGTTTTTATTATTATGATAATATTAGAATGTTACAAAATAATTTTTAAATTTTTAGTGCATATTATAAAAGCTTGTGACTTAAAAAAAAATTTTGACTAATTTATTTGAAATTTGTTTTTGTTAAGTAAAGTTAAATCCATTAAGTCGACTGTTGAATCTTGGTAGTTGTAGTGTTTGGTAACCTGGTAATACTACAATTTACGTTTTTTATTACAACAATGGCGGATCCAAAAAAAAAATGGCGGATCCAAAATGGCGGATTTTCTTATTTACTAACCGATTTCTCTCAAACTTGAAATATTACATTGCTTGAGGTCATTTAACAAAATTTTTTACTTAAACTTAAAAAAATCAAAATGACGGATCCAAAATGGCGGATTTTCTTATTTACCAACCAATTTGTCTCAAACTTGAAATATTATATTGCTTGAGGTCATTTAACACAAATCGGTTAGTAAATAAGAAAATCCGCAATTTTGGAGCCGCCATTTTGATTTTTTTAAGTTTGAGTAAAAAAATTTGTCAAATGACCTCAAGCAATGGAACATTTCAAGTTTGAGACAAATCGGTTAGTAAATAACAAAAAACCGCCATTTTGGATCCGCTATTTTGTTTTTTTAAGTTTAAGTTAAAAATTGTGTTAAATGACCTCAACCAATGTAATATTTCAAGTTTGAGACTAATCGGTTAGTAAATAAGAAAATCCGCCATTTTGGATCGGCCATTTTGATTTTTATAAGTTTGAGTAAAAAATTTTGTTAAATGACCTCAAGCAATGTAATATTTCAAGTTTGAGACAAATCGGTTGGTAAATAAGAAAATCCGCCATTTTGGATCCGCCATTTTGATTTTTTTAAGTTTGAGTAAAAAATTTTGTTAAATGACCTCAAGCAATGTGTTATGCCCGCAGTAAGAAAAACGATAACTGGAATGGACTGTATATAATTTAATTAATGAAAGCGCGAACAAACATAAATATATTGATATGAAAATTACGAAATAATTAAAAGGTCCATAGGTTAATTGTGGGTACCACACAAGGGAAATCAGAGACAAAGCACTCACCAGTCTGCCGCCAATTTCTCCACTTCCAAGGGGCCCCTATCTGGATCTAATGATGTCACCACGTAGCTGAAGGGCTGAAGTTTCTAGTTCTATGCTCCAGTACACCAAAATCGAGCACTTTCAGGTGTAGAAATTTTAAATAGTTGGAGAAAGTAAATTAACACGCCATTTCTCGAGGCGGTCGAAAAAGGATCTCACTGATTCTTGGTGCGCATGTCCAAAAATGCGCGAAAACGCACTCTGTCCGTCATTCAATTGTGTGGTTTTAAAATTTACAAACACCGCGAAATTTAGCGGGAGCTAACATAACTGCCCTCCAAAACACACAATTTTAGAATATCAGCCGGACAGATATAGATAAAAAAAATGATCGACCGATAAATATAAATGAATGAAAAACAGATAAGTAGCGTAAGTTTATTTAGAGATAACGAAAACCCGAAAAAGTCAAAACAAACAAAATAAAAAAAAAAAAATTATAATTACCTATTGTAATAATTGACTTCAATAGGTAGAAAAAATTAAAATTACTTTTAATTCGGCAATAGGCACAGTTTTACAACTGGCCGCTTGTAAGCACCGGTAACCGTTTGTACCGTCGCAACACGCACCTGACCGTCTCCGCCGGGATGCAGTTCGATGACCCGACCGACCGGCCATTTCAAAGGTGATTGGCTGTGATCACTTATTATGATAACCAAATCATTTAATTTGATATTTGGGGACGAATCAGCCCACTTGTATCGCTGTTGTAGCGTATGCAAATACTCTATAGAATACCGATTCCAAAAATCATTATGTAGTTTTTGGATTAGTTGCCATCTCGAGAGCCAATTTAGGGGAACCTCGGACAAATCTGACTCCGGAATTTCTGAATTAAGGGGTTCAATGGTCAAAAAATGCCCAGGGGTAAGAGGTTGAAGATCGTGTGGGTCTGAAGAGGCAGGAGATAAAGGGCGACTATTAAGTACGGCTTCTATGCGACATGTAAGGGTGGACATTTCCATAATGGACAACTTCTGGTCGCCGACTACTCGAACAAAGTGAGTTTTAAAACTTTTGACGCCAGCTTCTGCCAGGCCATTGAAATGTGGACTGAGAGGAGGTCCCAGATGCCAACGAATAGAAAGTCTGGTGGCCGCACTTCTTGCGTAATCAAGTAATTGGTTACGAAACCCTATAAAATTACTGCCTTGATCTGACCAGCATTGCGTCACTCTTCCACGTCTGGAAATGAATCGATGGAATGCACCTACGAACCCTTCGGTGGACAGTTCCATGGTTAATTCACAATGCAATGTGTTGCCGTACATACAAACACACAGACATACGATTTGAAAGCTCTACAACCACGGTAACGATGAGGAATCACAAAGAAAGGTCCACAAAAGTCGATAGCTACACTCGAAAAAGGTTTAAGTTGATTGATTCGATGAGCGGGAAGTGAACTCATTATGGGCGGTCTATAGGGTTTAGAGTTGATTCTAAAACATTGCAAACACTTGGATATGGTTCTTTGAATTGCCCGTCTGGCAGATAATATCCAAAATTGCTGTAAAAGCAGATTATGTAATGGTTTAAACCCAGGATGAAGGTATTGTCGATGAGTGGACTCGATAAGAAGAGTAGTTAAACAATGGTTACTCGAAAGTAAGACGGGGTGTTTTGCAGAATAAGACAAAAGGTCAGATTTTTGCAATCTGCCACCAACTCTAATAATATTATTTTCATCAAGAAAAGGTGAAAGTTTTCGGAAAGGTTTCGGTATTGTTTATCCTTAGATAACGCGGAAAAAAGCTCAGAAAAACAAGAACCTTGAACGCGTTTGATAAGAAGGTATAACGTACTTTGCATCTCACCGGTGGTAGGAAAAACAATATTCTCAAAAATAACTTTTTGGTCCGGCGGCTTAGTGGGTTTTTGATAGGAATGGTTTTGAAAAAGGTTAACTATTCGAAGGACATAACAAATGATACGTTGAATTTTTGATATAGATGAATATTTGATAAGAAGCTGATCTAAGAAGTTAAAGTTAATTATCGCATTGCAACAGACCTTTGGCTTTTCCTCCAGATTAATATCTCCGAAATCAATCGGCATTTTTGATTTATGAAAATCGGGCCATTCGTTTTCGGGAGACGGTGCGTTCCACCACATGTCATGTGACATGAGCTGTGAAGGGGTGGCCCCTTGTGACGCAATATTGGCTGCATTTAAAGCAGAAGGAATGTAGCGCCACGAGTTTGAGAGAATGATTTCTTGGATTCTACTGACTCGATTTCCAACAAAGGTTTGCCAGCGATTAGGAGGGGATGAAAGCCAGTGCAATACGACTTGCGAATCGCAGAAAGTAACGATATTTGTAAAAGTTATTTTGCCTTCATAGCTAGATAAAACGAAGTCAATTAATTCGCTTAAAAGAAATGCGCCTAGGAGTTCTAGCCTAGCCAAAGTTTGTGACTTTATAGGCGCGACCCTAGATTTTGCAGATATGAGAGAAACAGAGATATTGTTTTCCTCTTCTACACGAAAATATACGACGCCTGCGTAGCCTCGAATTGAAGCGTCACAGAAGCCGATGATTTGACAGGTATTGATTTTTGATAGTTTGATTTGTCGGGGTAATTGAAAATTGGAAAGAAGCGGGAATTCAGATCGAAGTTTGTTCCAAGAGTCGATGATAGAAGAATCTGGTTATTCGTCCCAGCCTATTTTCGATACCCACAACTGTTGCAAAATAAATTTTGCTTGTAGCAACAAGGGACAAAGAAAACCTAAGGGATCGAAGATTGTTCCTATGATAGATAAAATAGAACGTTTGGTTGGGGATTTGTCCTTCATTCGGCATTGATAAGAAAAAATGTCGTTTTTTGGATGCCATTGAAGTCCTAAAACTTTGATAAAGTGGGGTTCCTCCTTGTCGAAAGAGAGAGGCATTTGACGATCGGACTCTGGCAATGTTGCCAATAACTCAGGACAATTGCTTGCCCATTTTTTAAGTTCAAATCCTCCCGACTTCAACAAATCATTGAGTTCTGTTTGAAGGGAGAGAGCTTCGGAAAGCGAAGGGCTAGTTCCCAAGATATCGTCGATATAGATTGACGTTTTTAGAACAGTACTAGCCTTAGGAAAACGTTCCTTTTCTCTCTTTGCCAGCTCATTTAATGTACGCATGGCTAGAAAAGGTAAGCATGTCATCCCAAAAGTGACAGTGAAAAGTTCCCACACTGAAAGTGGGTCCTGTGGAGAAAACCTCCACAATATCCTTTGATAAGGACGGAGATAAGAATTGATAAGGACTTGACGGAACATCTGTTTGATATCAGCAATGTAGGCAATAGGATTAAGACGAAACGTAAGGAGTAAAGAAGCAATATCCTTTTGAAGTTTCGGTCCAGATAACAACGTGTCATTGAGACTAATATTTTTTGGGGTGACTGCCGAACAATCCCAGACTACCCTTAATTTTGTACTTAAGCTTTCCGGCTTTAGTACGCCATGATGTGCTAAAAAACATGATACGTCGACTTTTGGTTGACTAGATAAAACTAAACTCATATGATTAGAATCGATATAGTCTTGCATGAAACTTGAATAGGCAGTGTACAGATCAGGAATTTGATTAATCTATTTTCTAAAAGTAAAAATCTACGATAAGCTTGCGGATAAGTATATCCTAGGTCAGGGTTTATTTTATCTTTAAACGGAAGATCTACCATGAATCTACCGCTCGGTTGCCGTACTACAATCGCAGTAAAAATTGATTCTGCTTGTTTTTCTTCCTTTGATAAGATGTTTGATTTCCCAAAACTTAGGGAGAATGACCTCTAAAGGAGGTAAATGACTCGTTAAAAAACAACTGGTTCGTTCCGTAAGACTACCCACTTCGTCAACTTTTCCCATGACGACCCAGCCAAAGATAGTTTCAAGGGCTGAAGGTTGCCATATTTGTCCAAGAACCCTGCCCTCCTTGAATATCTATGCGAATAGCTCGCAACCAATAACTAGGTCCACAGGTCTAGATTTGAAATAAGATGGGTCGGCAAGTTTAAGGTTTTCCAAGTGTTTCCACTGATTATCGTTCAAAGTGAATGTAGGCATATTGGAACATAATTGTGGAACGACAATTGCTTCGAAATTAAGTAAAGGAGTGACCTGTCCTTGTGGCTTAATGTGACATTGAACGAGCCCTTTGGAAGTAAGAGAAGACATCTGATTTAATCCGAATATTTCAGTGGTGTAACTTCGCCTAGGAAGATTAAGACGCTGAATACACTTTTCACTGATGAATCCTGTCTGTGATCCAGAATCAAGCAGTGCCCTTACAGGTTGAAAATTTCCGCAACCGTCCATAACATCTATTATGGCGGTGCATAAAAGAAAGGTACCTGAAGGTCCTGAGGTATTTAATGACACATGAAGATTATTGACAGGTGGTGTGTGAATGACAGGACTAGTATCTTGGCTTCCAGACTCTTTATTAGTTTCTAAGATATGAGTTAAAGAGTGGTGCCTTTTACTATTGCAAGTCCTGCATGAATATTTTGATTTGCACGTGTCTACAACATGCGAGGGATGAAAACAGGCTAGACATAATTTTTTCTGCTTGACGAAAGATAGGCGCTCGATAGGCGAGAGGTAAAGAAATATTTGACATTTCGAAAGCACGTGACCTTGATTACACCGGAAACATTTTATTCCCGTACTTGAATTGGTTGAGGTGCCAGCCAGTCTTATAAAAGGCGAATTGGGTGATTTATAGGTAGGCTTTTGCCCAAACTGATTTGGCATAGAATTTAATTTTTGATGGTAGGCACCTTTTTGGGTGCTGTTGATTGAGGAAGTGATTCCAAAACTTTACATCTTTTTTCTAGAAATTGAAAAAGTGACTGAAAAGTAGGAATTTCGGTATTAGTATTGGCGTGACTCATTTCGAAATTTGAACGCGTCGGAATATCCAATTTTTCTAGCAGAATGAAAAAAGTAATAAAGTCCCAACTTTCAACGTCAAAGCTAATAGATTTTAAAATTTCTAGGGATTCTGAAAAGGTGCCAATTAAATTACGCAATTTTTTAGCTGACTCGTTTTTTAATGTACAGTTCATAAATGTGCTTAAAGCATCATTTGCGAGGTCTCGCTTGTTTTGATATCTATTGACTAATTTGTCGTAAGCAATTTTATAATTTTGATCAGATAAGCTAATCCCTGATATCAATTTTAAAGGCTCATCCTCGAGATATGAAAATAAATATTGAAGTTTTCGAACGTTACTTAGACTTTGATTTTGATCTATAATGTTATTAAAAAGATCGAAAAAGCTTGGCCATAGTTTTTTATCACCTCGAAATATGGGAATACCTAACTCTTTGAGTTTTGGAGTTTCGTTTTGTCGAATATATGATCCCGAAAAGGATGGGGCCTCAACCGGAAATATTTTAGAGTAAACCCCCTTACACGCATAAAAATATTTACGAGCTTCTGAAAGGATCGCATCCTGCGTTTTAAACTCCTCGTCGTCCGAGTCGTCTATCAACATAATGACATCAATATGTGCCAGCATGCATTTATCGAAGGTTTCATCCAAATCGGAATACCTCACTTGAAACTCGTTTCTCGCTTTTTCGTCCGATGCCGCGGTCTGTGAAAACACATAACACTCGGTGATCGCAGATAAAAAACCCTTGCGTTTTTGCACGGCTTTTTTGACAGGCATGATTTTACCTTTGAAATGACGAAATTGTCGGTAAATATACAATTAACGCAAAATTAATGCTTCTGAAATAGAAAAATGACGAATTGTCGAAAATATGCACTAATTTATCGCAATTGATGAAAATTGTTTTAAATATCGAAATGATATGGAACACACCTAACACACTTAACATGTGCTTGTTTGTTTTGACCGCTTCGCTTTGTTTACTGAATGACCACGGTACGTTACCATAGCAGCTGACCGAAAAACACGTGAACCGCGCCGCTACCGAAGGTCGAGCGAAAATCTCTCTCGTTTCAATACGATTGACAAAATTCAAGGCCGCCTTGATCTCGGCGTGAAAATAAATGGCCGACTTATTAATACCGTCGTATGGAGCAAATTTTATATAATTCGGTCGAAGGAACACTTATGTTATGCCCGCAGTAAGAAAAACGATAACTGCAATGGACTGTATATAATTTAATTAATGAAAGCGCGAACAAACATAAATTTATTGATATGAAAATTACGAAATAATTAAAAGGTCAATAGGTTAATTGTGGGTACCACACAAGGGAAATCAGAGACAAAGCACTCACCAGTTTGCAGCCAATTTCTCCACTTCCAAGGTGCCCCTATCTGGATCTAATGATGTCACCACGTAGCTGAAGGGCTGAAGTTTCTAGTTCTATGCTTCAGTACACCAAAATCGAGCACTTTCAAGTGTAGAAATTTGAAATGGTTGGAGAAAGTAAATTAACAGGCCATTTCTCGAGGCGCTCGAAAAAGGATCTCACTGATTCTTGGTGCGCATGTCCAAAAATGCGCGAAAACGCACTCTGTCCGTCATTCAATTGTGTGGTTTTAAAATTTACAAACACCGCGAAATTTAGCGGGAGCTAACAGCAATGTAATATTTCAAGTTTAAGACAAATCGGTTAGTAAATAAGAAAATCCGCCATTTTGGATCGGCCACTTTGATTTTTTTAAGTTTGAGTAAAAAATTTTGTTAAATGACCTCAAGCAATGTAATATTTTAAGTTTGAGACAAATCGGTTAATAAATAAGAAAATCCGCCATTTTGGATTGGCCATTTTGATTTTTTTAAGTTTGAGTAAAAAATTTTGTTAAATGACCTCAAGCAATGTAATATTTCAAGTTTGAGACAAATCGGTTAGTAAATAAGAAAATCCGCCATTTTGGATGGAAAAATGCAGAGGTAAATAAATAAAGAAGAGTTTATTCTAGATTATAATGAAATCGCTGATCGTGAGTTGTTTGGAAACTCATTTTTTATTGGGGGAAGGAGAGGGTGGGGGTAGAGGTAGAAATATATTTTTTGTTTGGGCTGTATTGCCATCGGACCTTTATGCATATACCAAATTTTATATAACTAATTTGAAGTGAAGTGTCACAAAAACGCATTTTTTATGGAAGGAGGTGGGGGGTAGGGGTGGAAGGAAATTTTTTCATTATTGTTGTATTGTTATCGGCCCACTATATGTATACCAAATTTCATCCAAATCGGATAATGAGAAGTGTGTCAAAAACGCATTTTTCTATAGATCAGGGTGGGGGTAGGAGTGGTAGGATTTTTTTTCAATGTTGTATTGTCATCGGACCACTATATGTATATCAAATTTCATTCAAATCGGATAATGGGAAGGGTGTCAAAAACGCATTTTCTATGGAAGGGGATGGGGGTAGGGGTGGGAGGATATATTTTTTTAAATGTTGTATTGTCATCGGACCACTATGTGAATACCAAATTTCATCCAAATCGGATAATGGGAAGTGTGTCAAAAACGCATTTTTCTATAGATGAGGGTGAGGGTAGGAGTGGTAGGATTTTTTGTTCAATGTTGTATTGTCATCGGACCACTATATGTATACCAAATTTCATCCAAATCGGATAATGGGCAGGGTGTCAAAAACGCATTTTCTATGGAAGGGGGTGGGGATAGGGGTGGGAGGATAATTTTTTTTAAATGTTGTATTGTCATCGGACCACTATGTGAATACCAAATTTCATCCAAATCGGATAATGGGAAGTGTGTCAAAAACTCATTTTTCTATGAAAGGGGGTGGGGGTAGAGGCGGGAGGATTTTTTTTCTTAATATTGTATTGTCATCTAATCACTATATGTATACCAAATTTCATCCTAATCGGATAATGGGAAGTGTGTCAAAAACGCATTTTTCTATAGATGAGGGTGGGGGTAGGAGTCGTAGGATTTTTTTTCAATGTTGCATTGTCATCGGACCACTATATGTATACCAAATTTCATCCAAATCGGATAATGGGAAGGGTGTCAAAAACGCATTTTCAATGGAAGGGGGTGGGGGTAGAGGTGGGAGGATATTTTTTCTTAATATTGTATTGTCGTCGGTATGTATACCAAATTTCATGCAAATCGGATAACGGGATGTGTGTCAAAAACAAATTTTTCTATGGAAGGGGGTGGGGGTAGGGGTGTTTGGATATTTTTTTCTTAATATTGTATTGTCATCGGATCACTATATGTATACCAAATTTCATCCAAATCGGATAATGGGAAGTGTGTCAAAAACGCATTTTTCTATAGATGAGGGTGGGGGTAGGAGTGGTAGGATTTTTTTTCAATGTTGTATTGTCATCGGACCACTATATGTATACCAAAATTCGTCCAAATCGGATAATGGGAAGTGTGTCAAAAACTCATTTTTCTATGAAAGAGGGTGGGGGTAGAGGTGGGAGGTTATTTTTTTCTTAATATTGTATTGTCATCGGATCACTATATGTATACCAAATTTCATCCAAATTGGATAACGGGATGTGTGTCAAAAACAAATTTTTCTACGGAAGGGGGTGGGGGTAGGGGTGGGAGGATATTTTTTTCTTATTGTTGTATTATCATCGGACCACTATGTGTATACCAAATTTTATCCAAATCGGATAACGGAATGTGTGTCAAAAACACATTTTTCTATAGAAGGGGTGGGGGTAGGGGTGAGAGGATATTTTTTTCTTAATGTTGTATTGTCATGGGACCACTACATGTGTACCAAATTTCATCCAAATCGGATAATGGGAAGTGTGTCAAAAACGCTTCACAAGATTTGATAGATAGTTAGTTAGTTAGACAGAACATCTGAAGCTAAAAAAAGCTTGTAAAAAATTGCGTAAAGGATTTTTTAAAGATGTTTTTATATAAATAATATATTTTATTTTTCATCTACACATTCTATCAAAAAAAAATTTTTTAGTCCGGCGCCGAGTTGGCCGGCGCCCAGTTGGCGGCGCCGAGTTGGCCCGGCGCCCAGTTGGTCCGTCGCCCAGTTGGCGGCGCCGAGTTGGTGGCGCCCAGTTGGCGGCGCCTAGTTGTCCCATTCCGAATTCCGGTAATGAGTAACAGATAGCATGATGGCGAGTCCAGGATCAAAATATTCCGGAGGTAAAATATCCGACCACTCGGATCTCCGGGCGTCGGGTGATCCTGGGGGTCCTTCATGCAAAGATATTAAAAGAAGACTAAAAACTCAACTCAGAATTGATTTTAGCAATATAAAATGATTAAGTACCAACATGAATTCAGTTCACCAACATCTTGAAGAACAAAGACCTGACATCCTTGTTCTCACTGAAACCAAAATCAGTTCTGCAACACCTATTGTGAACTATCTTTATCCCGGCTATGACCTACACCACCGATTTCGACATATTTTGGGATCTGTGTGTACATTAAAAATGACCTTTCGTGTCATCGAGAGGAGAAGCTAGAACCAGCGAACCTCGATATCATATGGCTGAAATTCACCTCAAAGTCATCGACCAAGTTCATTTGCTGCCTCTACCGACCGCCAAGTATCACCGAGTATCAAAACTTTTTTGCGACATTATCCGAAAACTGTGATAGTATACAGTCTAACTATCCACATGCGGAAATTGTTTTTTTAGGCGATTTCAACGTCCACAATATACCCTGGCTAAAACACCACAACAAAACAGATAATGAAGGCAGGGAAGCAGAAGCTTTTGCCATAAGTTGTGGTCTAACGCAGCTTGTCGATGAACCTACCCGCGCTTTTAGACTTGTTCCTAACTACAAATCCTGACTTGTACACAATTCAAGTAGATCCCCCACTTGGTTCATCCGAACATAAACTTATGAGAACAAAGTGCGAAATGTTCATACCGCCAAGCCAACAATCACTTCCTCGTAAAATGTGGCACTATAAATCGGCAAAATGGAATGACCTTAAACAGTTTTACCTTGATTTTCCATGGCAAGAGGTTTGCTTTAAAACAACTGATCCCACTATTTGCTGTAATGAAATAACAAAAGTAATCTTATCTGGAATGGATGCATATATCCCACATACAATAAAACGCAGAGCTAATGCAAAACCTTGGTTCAACAGCCAGTGTCAAAGGGCTGTACAGAAAAATCACAGAGCATATAACCTTTGGAAACGACAACAAACCGCTCAAAACCACACAGAATTTATAGAAGCCAGAAATAGTTGCAAAATTACTATTGACGCCGCCAAAGAAACATACAATCAAATAATAAAAAACAGGTTGCTGAATTGTCCAAGTAGTTCTAGGTCCTTTTGGTCTCTTACAAAAGCCGTTGGATCAAACTTCACCAAGTCATCCATACCACCACAGGAAAAAGCCAATATGCTGGCCAAAATCTTTTCCTCCAACTCAAACCTAACACCTAAAAGGAAAAACTCCACCGTTCATTGAAAAGGTTTCCCACAGTATGCCAGAGGTACCCTTTTGTCACAGAGAAATATGAAAATCCCTTAAAAAGTTGGATACAAACAAAGCAATGGGTCCAGATGGCATTCCCGCGATAGTACTCAAAAATGGTGCTAGCTAACTCACCCCAACTTTCGCAAAATTATTCAATTTATCTTATAGGCAAGGAGTATGTCCATCATCATGGAAGTCTGCCGCAGTACAACCCATTCCAAAGAAAGGAAAAAAGACAGATCCGTTAAACTATAGACCAATTGCTCTACTTCCGGTGATATCAAAAGTAATGGAAAGAGTTGTGAACAATCACCTAACCAAGTACTTGGAAAAGTACAAAATTATCAACGACAAGCAATACGGATTTCGAAAATATAGGTCAACTAGCGATTTACTTACATACGTCAATCACTTATGGCAAAAAGCCATTGGGTTGCGAGGTGAAACAAGAAGAATTGCCTTAGATATATCTAAAGCATTCGATAAAGTCTGGCATGAAAATCTGCTCAACAAGCTCAAAGCAACGGGATTGTCGCCGAGACTTTGCACTTGGTTTGAAAGTTACCTTAAGGATGGATCCATTTATGTTGCACTGGATGGCAGGAACTCCAACTCTTACCAAATGAATGCTGGTGTGCCACAGGGAGCAATCCTTTCGCCAACACTTTTTCTGATTTACATAAATGACCTCATAGATAAAACAGTAAATCCACTTTATTGCTTTGCAGATGATGGCAATGTAGTCTCCTCAGTCATACCACCCACATGTCTCTCCGCACTTGAATTCCATTACCTTAGACTAACTGAAATATCACAGATAAATAACGACTTGGAGATAATAGAGGACTGGGGCAACAAAAACCTTGTACAGTTCAACGCGCAGAAAACCCAAGCAGTCCTGTTTTGAAAAAAGACCAGCACCGGTGAGCCAAACATCATGCTATCTGGAAGTGCTGTCGCATTGCAGAGCCAGTTGAACATCTTAGGAGTCACTGCAGAGACCAACATGTCTTGGCACAGTCACATGGCAGATATAGCTAAAAGGGCAAGACATCTGTATACACCAAGCCAACTGCTGACACTCTACAAAGTCCAGATTCGACCAACTATGAAGTACTGCTCACATATATGGAGTGCGGCACCCAAACATATCTTAATGCTTTTGAACACCGTGCAAAAACGAGCTATCAAACTGATCAATGACCCCGCACTTACCCGTAGCTTGGATAGTCTCGAACATCGAAGAACTGTGGGCGATCTATCTCTCTTCTTCAGGTATTATCACGGAAAATGCTCTGAAGAGTTGGCACGTATGATCCCCCCGGGAGTAGCACCTACTAGGCGAACACGTCAAACAGGCGGTAATCATCAATTTATTGTCAAAATAGAGGCACTAAGAACCTCATTATATCAGAATTCATATCTCTGGAGAACAGCATCGCTGTGGAATAAACTCCCTGCGACAGTTTTCCCTGCAGGTTACAACCTGAACCGTTTCAAAACCAACACACACCCACATTTCCGCGCACTTGCCGCTTCTCGAGCGTGATAGGGATCTCCTTGCGAGTGCGCATACCCGTAAAAAAAAAAATTGAAGATCTCTCAACGCCCCAGCAAACACTTTTAAGAATTAGTCTTCTTTCGCGTTCTCACTGTCATACGCTATTATATATTGCACATTCAAATTTATTTATTTCCTGTGTTGAGCAGAGGAACTTAAAACCTGTATTGCTTGTACAACAAAGAAAATAAATTTGCAGAAAACACAACTTTTAAATCTAAAACAAAACTTTATTTGTCTAATAAAACTCTGTCAGCCACCAAAAGTCGGGTACTCCAAAAGACTCTCTATTTTCATTTTTCAAAACAAAAAAAAACACTTATTTGTGTTTATGCTAACTCTACTAAATAAACTGTAACAAATTTTTAAATCTGATCAAATTTATCAATAATTTAAAAAATATATATATTTTATGGTTATGTTTATTACACCCATACCGTTCACAAAGGCAAGACGTCCGGCGATTTACCCATGACATCATTCGCTCGGCAAGACGTCTCGCCCGACGTTTCAATACTTATTTACCTAATCTGTGGTTTCAATCTGAACTTACCCCCGGGTAAGAGGTGGTGAACCAAGGCCAACACAAAAATGATAGCCTTGGGTGAACTTGAATTCACCGGCACGTTGTTTCGATGGTCAGTAAACGTCTGGTCATTTAAATAGGTAGACCGATGTCCATTCTACGCTGAAAGCCCACCTACGAGTGTAAAACGACGAGCAGTGCCCTGAACAGTCAAAATTCATGGTTGCCAAATATCTTCAAATCTAATCGAAAAAATAATTTAAAACATAAAAAAATACGCATTAAATTAAAACTAATTAAGTATTTTTACATCAAAAAAACTTTGATTTAAGAATTTTACTACTAAAGTAAAACCCAATGTGAGGCTGCCAAGGTTCTTTGTACTTAAAGCAAGAAGCTCCAACACTGGGAGAAAATGTCAGAGAATCCAAGCAAACCTGGGGCGCAGCCCCCGGTTAAGATCGGTCACTACATTCTTGGAGAAACCCTGGGTAAGATCTGAAAAGGGTATTCATTTTCTGTTTGGAATTATTTCAGATTATGGTTGGTTCAGCCTCATAAATAATTGTTTTAAATTTATTTTATTTAAATACAGTTTATCAAAACAACAAAGCAAGTAAATGAACCTAAGATATTTTTTTGTGAAAAAAGTGTTGTTTTTCTATTTAGGAAGGTTTCTAAACGCATAAGATGTTTACAGAAAATACAAGTAAAAAACTTCAGAAAAAACTGTAAAAATCGAGTAAATTTCCTCTTAAGTTAGTCTAATTTGGCTTACGGTAAGTTAATTTAATTTAATCTAATGTAATTTATGAGACTGAATCGACCTTTACATAATAAATTTTTGGACAATTGTCCATTTCCCCCTATTTCAACCCCACTAAATCCAAATATCTCAATTGTGGTCCCCTGCAATGTCAACAGGTAGAAAACCCCCTAGACCTCCAAAAACCTGGATTATTTCCTTAGCTCTTATTTAATTTGCTTGAAAACTAATTATTTTAGCCAAAACTTTACTACACTACTCGACTACACTTTACAACAATGTATTGTTCAATAAGATTCAATGGATCCTAAAGGTCAGTTCAGCCTCATAAATAAGATTAGATTTAATTAAATTAAGTTACATTAACTTAGCCTACGCCAAATTAGACTAACATAAGAGGAAAATTTCTCAATTTTTACAGTTTTTCTGAAGGTTTCCAATTGTATTTTCAGTAAACATCTTATTTTATGCTTTTAGAATTCTTCCTAAGGAAAATAACAAAAATTTTTTCACAAAAAAAATCTCTTAAGTTTGTCTAATTTGGCCGAGGGGTGAACAGCTAACCCAAAATGTGTACACCGATTGTGAAAATCCACAATCTTTTGCTAAGATTGTGAGGGATTGTTGTAAGATTGTGAGGGATTGTGGAGGACTGTGCAGCTGTGTCGTGTGCCTGAAGTGGCGGGGGGCGATAGCCCATCACAAATTCTATATTTATATATATTCTATAGTTTCCTTTGTGAGGGATTGTGACTGGTCGGTCGAGACGTCTTTCGCATGAAAAAGTCAACAAACCAACCGAACTGTAGCAATAGGGATCTCCAGTCCAATAGTTCCCACTCTTAGGTTACACTTTTGTGTTTTTAGTTAGGAATAGTAGCATAGGGAATAAGTAAAAAATGTAAAGAAACGCAGCTCAAAAACACTTTGACTTACCCTTGGATGAAAGGAACTTGGTACATGGACAACTGCACAGTCGAATCCAAATAATTCCAATCAAAGTAGTAGCAGTAGCACTTCAAAGCAATCCATAAATGTTTATACACGACCGCTGTCTTAAAAAGCATGCATGTGATTTCACTTGGCGATCAATATATATCACTGGTATGGAGAGTACCCCAAATATTCGCATGAGCTCCGTATAGCAAGACGGACGTTGGAGCACTGCTGTATGTAGCAATATAGCATTAAAAAGGTATGTATAAAATTAGGAAAAAAACTTACAAATTAAAAAAGGATGGAAAATGGATATACTCAAGGTAGAAAAAAAAGCAAAAATAATAAAGTAAAGTCAATGCATTCTTGAGCATATAATTCACCGCGCAAATTCAAATTTTTACCCTTTTTGTAGGCAAGGCATATCTTAGTAACTAAATTAGGTTAAACCAAGAAATAAAAGTAACTTTAAGTATAAAGTTTGAGCATAACTCTAGCAAAAAAAAGAAAATAAAAAGCATTCTAATTTAGATAAATGTCTCTAAATTTTATATCTTAAAACTAAACGCCGGGACGAAGCATTCCGGCCCCCCTGAAAATACCCAGGGTATGGTATTTTCTGAACTAAGCATTAGAGAGAGGGCACAATTTCACCAAAGGCCTCTTGAATAAACCTTTGGAGGTTTTAACTGTAGCAACTCTTACTACATTATTAGTACCAGGGTGCAATCCTACTACTCGTCCCAATACCCAATTTAAGGGAGTGGTTTGATCATCTTTGATCAAAACCATCGTATCAATCGCAATGGGATCAATTTTGTCTTGATTCACTTTAGCGTGCTGTTGCAATGTGTGTAAGTAATCTCTGTGCCATCTACGCCAAAAATCGCGATGCAGTTTTTGCAGCAACTGCCACCGAGAAAGCCTATTTAAAGGCACTTGGTCAAAATCGAGGTCTGGAACAGTCGTAAGTGGTTCCAGGCTAAGGAAATGACCGGGCGTCAGTGCAGTCAAATCATTTGGATCTGTGCTGACTGGACACAAAGGCCTAGAGTTGAGGATAGCTTCTACTTGCGTAACCA
Source organism: Aspidapion aeneum (assembly GCA_963576565.1). Classification (NCBI taxonomy): domain Eukaryota; kingdom Metazoa; phylum Arthropoda; class Insecta; order Coleoptera; family Brentidae; genus Aspidapion; species Aspidapion aeneum. The sequence continues at coordinate 59,542,208 of OY755038.1, forward strand.
CAGTATAAAGCTCCTCAAAAGTAAGCACCTGTTCTCCAATTACTCGTAGTAAATGAGACTTTGCGCTTTTGATGTTACTTTCCCACAAACCGCCCATGTGGGGTGCGGATGGAGGGTTGAAGTGCCAACGAATTGATTCGCGATTAGCAACTTCAGCAAACATCTCGTTAAGCATTTTAGCAGAAAGCGTAAAATTTGACGCGTTATCCGAGTAGACTACTTCCACGCGTCCTCTTCTGGCAATAAAACGTCGGAATGCTGCCATAAAAGCGTCTGCCGATAAGTCTGACACAATTTCTAAGTGTACCGCCTTCGTACAACCGCAAATAAATAGAACGACATAAGCCTTAAGTCGTTTTGCACCGCGCATGCGGCTCATTGTAATAGCAAAACTTCCCGTAAGATCAACGCCAACGTGTTGAAAAGCTTTTGCTTGTGAAACGCGAAATTTTGGCAAATTACCAACAGGGGGTTGATAATTACTGGGGCGCGTGCGCCAGCATGTAGAACAACGCGAAATTATTTTTCTTATATGCCTTTTAGCTGCAAAAATCCACTAATTTTGAAAAAGTAAAAATAAAGTCGTGTTTATGCCGGTATGCATATGTTTCTCGTGAGTATACGCAATCAATAACTTTGTAAATTGAGAATCACCGGGTAAAAGTATAGGAAATTTTTTGTCATAATCTAATTCCGAATTGCATAATCTTCCGCCAATGCGTAAAATATTATTTTGATCCAAAAACGGATTTAATTTTCTAAAAACCTTTGGCAACGGTTTATTATCGACAAGTAAAGAAATCTCGTTTTGAAAATATTTATTTTGCACGTGTTTTATAAGCACAAATATAGCATTTTGTAACTCATATTGTATTAACCACGTAGAATTAATAATAATTTTCTCATTATTAAATTTACGCGCGCGAATATTGTGAATAAAACGTAGTATAAAAGCAACAAGTCTAATTAAACGCAAAAAATTTGAAAATTTGTTAAGCAGACAATCCAAAAAATTTGGTTCAATTGTTGCAGCAAACACCAATTTTCGCTCCTCTTCGAGAGCTTCTTTGGGTGTAGTAATATTATTTTTAGTAAAATCCCATGTCTCTTGTGGCTTACAAAGGAACTCGGGTCCTTGCCACCAAAGGGAACAATTAATTAAATCTGCAGGCAATAGACCACGTGACCCGGGGTCCGCGGCATTTAATTCAGAAGGAACATGGTTCCAATCGCAAGGCTGAATTTTTTCTTGTATGTATGTGACTCGGTTGGATACAAAAGTGCGCCACGCATGTGGTGATCCTTTGATCCAAGAGAGCGCTACCATACTATCCGTAAAAGCAATAGTATTTTGAAAAGCAATTTTATTAGCAAAAGTATTTTGAATAAATTGAATGAGTTTAGCTAGCAAAACTGCCGCACAGAGCTCCAAACGGGGGATACTGATTCTTTTTATGGGAGCGACTTTCGATTTTGCGCACACAAAATACGTTTTAATATCTCCGTTTTGATAAACAATACGAAAATAAACCGCCGCACACATACCGCGCTCGGATGCATCGCTAAATCCAACAATTTGACAAAATTGAAAATTAGAGAGATCAATCATTCTTGGGATATAAAAATCAGAAAATAATTTGAGTTCTTCCTCGAATTTTTTCCACTTGGAAATTATTTCCGGGGGTGCTAACTGATCCCAATCTAACTTTATAAACCATAAGTACCTACTGGATTAAATTTTTTGCAAAAAACGTAACCGGTGTAAGAAAACCTAAAGGGTCAAAGCATTTCGCAAGGGTACTAAGCAAATTACGCTTAGTGCAAATTTTTGTATTATAATTAAAAGAATAAAAAAAGTTATCACTTTGAGGGTTCCACCTCAAGCCTAAAATTTTTAGAGAGTTTGCATCCTCTCGATCCAAAGAAAAGTCTTTGGTTTGTATGTGGGTTGCAGGCAAGTCTGCAAGCAATTTGGGTTCGTTTGATGCCCATTTTTTCAGTTCAAATCCACCTCGCCCTAATAACTCAATTAATTGATTTTTCATAAGCATGATTTGATCAAAATCATTGCAACTTACTACGCAGTCGTCTATATAGACGCTGTCCTTTAAAATCGCAGAAGCCAACGGTAAGTCTTGATAATCATCGGCTAATTTAAGCAAGGTTCGAATTGCTAAATATGGAGAACAGTTTACCCCGAAAGTCAAAGTTTTTAATTCGTAATCTTGCACCGATTCTTCAGAATTAAAACGCCATAAAATTCGTTGGTATTTATGTTGATTTTCCTCCACATTTATCATTCTGTACATTTTAGAAATATCGCTAACAAAACAATATTTATGTAGCCGAAAATTAAGCAAAATTTTAACTAAATCTCCTTGTAGTTTAGGACCCGTGTGAAGGGCTTGATTTAGGCTAGGCTTATTTAAAGAATGACTCGATGCATCAAAGACAGGACGAACAGGCGTGCTACTCGAGCTTTGTTTTATAACCGCATGGTGAGCAATATAAAAATATTCATGAATTTCTGAGTTATTAGGGGGTGAAACTGCACGCATGTGACCCATATCCAAGTATTCTTGCATTACTTGTGAGTAAGAAGTAAATAATTTTTTATCATTTAGCAAACGTTTTTCAAGCGAGTACAACCGACGCAAAGCAAGGGTTCGGGTATCGCCGAAATCAACGGGATTGATTTTAAAAGGCAACGAAACGGTGTATCTACCGTCCACATCGCGTATAGTAGTTTTTTCAAAATATTTTTCGCAAAAAATATCTGAAGGTGAATTTTTCTCCACCGTAGGAACCTCTTCCAACTCCCAGAATTTTTGCAAAGTATTATTTAAATCAGGAGTGGAAATAGTTGCCATAAAAGTAGAAATATTTTTTGATGCAAAAGCAGCATTTTGCAGAGGCATTTTTCCGAGCAAAGTCCATCCGAAGACTGTATTAATACAAGAGGGGGTGTCTGGACCGAAATAAAGTCTACCTTCCTCTAAAAGTGATCCATAAAGGTCCGCGCCAATAAGAAGCTGAATTCCAGCTTGATTATACCAACTGGGATCAGCTAATTTTAGACCAGTTAAGTAGTGCAAAGAATTTTGGTTAAAAGATACACTTGGCATTTTATCGCAAACTTGGTCTATTAATACAGGTTCTAGACTAAAAATTTTCGATTTATTATCGATAGCAGCAATTTTACAATGCACCGCATGGCGCGCCGTAGTAGACATATCTCCTAAACCGTTTACATTAAGCGAAATGTTGGATTTAGTCCGAGTGCATTCGCACATTTTTTCGTTATAAAGGAGCACATGGCGCCATTATCCAAGATGGCGCGTATTTCGTGCCAATTTCCGTATGCATCACGGATGTGCAGCAAAGCAGTGCAAAGCAACGTGTCATAGTCGCCAAGCACAGTACCCGCGTGAATAGATTTATTTTCAGTAATCTGATTTTCTACGGGGTTAGTTTGTGATCCACTAGACGTCACAGAAGAAGAAGCAATCACCGAAGCTGGGGAGTTATTTTTTAGGCATAAAAGACTGTGGTGATTTAAAAAACAAAATCTACATCTTTTTTGTGAAGTGCACGAGTTTACTTGATGAAAACTAGTCATGCAGTTGGTGCATCCCTTATTATTTCTAATAAAATCAATGCGTTCTTGAATTGGTTTCACTAAAAAAGATTCACAGCTAAAAATCAGATGTGTATTTTTTGCTTTGCAGTAGAAACACGTGTTTTGTTTGGAATTTGGAGTTTTTTGTGACTGTCTGTTTGCAAGTAAAACTGTTTTATTTCGTGGATTACGGGGGGATCTCGAGAAGTTCCCTGGTCGTGAGTTTTGAACATTATTTTGTTTCATAGACAAAGATAAAGATTCAAGAGACGTGCAATGTTGCTCTAAAAATTTATAAATATCTTCGTATTTTGGCATTAAATTAGAAGCGTGATTTTGTTCAAATAACTTACGCGTTCCGGGATCTAATCGATCCAAAAGCATGTTCGCAGTAATAAAGCACCAATTATGGGTCGCATATCCCATATTTTTTAAGCAATCAAGGTTTTCCTTGAACGTATCTAGCATTTTGCGCAATTCTAAAACGTCATCATTGGATAGCCGAGGTGAGTTTTCGATAGATTTCCAGTAAGAAACCGCACGCAAGCGCTTATTGTCATATCTGGAAATCAGCGTATCGTAGCAAAGTAAATAATTATTTCCTTCAAGAGGTATATTTTTAATTAAATTTAAAGCAGGGCCTCTTAAAATCGTACGTAAATATTTAAACTTCTCAATGTCCGAGCTCTTACGCGTATGTACAACCGCATTGTAAATCTCAATAAAGCTTGGAAACTCCTCAACATCGCCCGAAAAAGGAGGGACATTTAACTTGGGAATTGAAAATTCTGGTTCCGGAAAAATAATTGTTTGATTATTTACCTCGTTGTGGCTTCGATTTATTTCTTCAGCCTCCACCTCAAATAAATCATAGTGCAAAGCCTCAACCTCTACGCATCTATCCAAAAAATCTTTTTGTATTTTATTCTGAGCTTCCAGAGCTTCAGAATCGTCTGAAATCAAGATCAGTAAAGCATTATGATGCTTTTCAAAGCTCTTACAACAAGAAGAAAGTTTTTTAAAGTTAACTTTAAACCTTGTGTGAGCAGCTGGATTTGTTTTCGCCTGATTGGCATAGTGTTCAAGCACACTCAACTGATTGATTGCAGTCTGACGCAAGGCCTTACCTTTTTTTCGGTATCGTTTACCATTTTAAAAGGTTAAAGTGTAAAATAAAGCAATAGTTAATAAGGGAAGCAAATTTAAAAAATATATCGTACTACTTTTCAAATTCCCTCGTAAACCAAGATTCAAAGCAATATTAAAAGGCCAGCGGCTTTTAGCAAATATCGAGTAAAGAACAGCAAGTTTTTAGCAAAAAGTATAAATGCTAATAAATATGCACAAAAAATTTAGCAACTGATAAGAGTTTCTGAATTTGTGTAGGTACGCAAGGAAACGCAAGCCTTACATACATCGACAGCGCAATAATTTTTAATTTTGAAAAAAAATAAATTTTTCAAAATTTGTATGCAATTTGTATATTGCACAAATAAAAAATGCAATGCAAGTTGGTACGTGCAACGTACAATAGACACACCGTAGATAAAATGTAAAACCTAAGATATGCCTTGTCTCAAAAAGACGCAAAGTAAAGTCCTAACTTCAAACACAATTATGCAACTCTGAGAGCACCTATTACGCAGAACGGGAAATCCGGCTCGAAGGACCAAAAAATGGTCGGTCGAGACGTCTTTCGCATGAAAAAGTCAACAAACCAACCGAACTGTAGCAATAGGGATCTCCAGTCCAATAGTTCCCACTCTTAGGTTACACTTTTGTGTTTTTAGTTAGGAATAGTAGCATAGGGAATAAGTAAAAAATGTAAAGAAACGCAGCTCAAAAACACTTTGACTTACCCTTGGATGAAAGGAACTTGGTACATGGACAACTGCACAGTCGAATCCAAATAATTCCAATCAAAGTAGTAGCAGTAGCACTTCAAAGCAATCCATAAATGTTTATACACGACCGCTGTCTTAAAAAGCACGCATGTGATTTCACTTGGCGATCAATATATATCACTGGTATGGAGAGTACCCCAAATATTCGCATGAGCTCCGTATAGCAAGACGGACGTTGGAGCACTGCTGTATGTAGCAATATAGCAGTAAAAAGGTATGTATAAAATTAGGAAAAAAACTTAAATTAAAAAAGGATGGAAAATGGATATACTCAAGGTAGAAAAAAAAGCAAAAATAATAAAGTAAAGTCAATGCATTCTTGAGCATATAATTCACCGCGCAAATTCAAATTTTTACCCTTTTTGTAGGCAAGGCATATCTTAGTAACTAAATTAGGTTAAACCAAGAAATAAAAGTAACTTTAAGTATAAAGTTTGAGCATAACTCTAGCAAAAAAAAGAAAATAAAAAGCATTCTAATTTAGATAAATGTCTCTAAATTTTATATCTTAAAACTAAACGCCGGGACGAAGCAGTGACAGACTGTGGTAAGATTGTGAGTGGTGACAGATTGTGAGTGATTGGGACAGACTGTGTAAAGATTGTGTAAAGATTGTGAGGGATTGTGTAAAGATTGTGCGGGATTGTGAAGGATTGTGGTAAGATTGTGAGTGATTGGGAGGGATTGTGTAAAGATTGTGAGAAATGTGTACACCGAGGGGTGAACAGCTAACCCAAAATGTGTACACTGATTGTGAAAATCCACAATCTTTTGCTAAGATTGTGAGGGATTGTGAAAGATTGTGAGGGATTGTGGCAAGATTGTGAAAGATTGTGAGGGATTGTGAAAGATTGTGAAGGATTGTGGTAAGGTTGTGAAGGATTGTGGTAGGATTGTGAGAGAATGTGACAGATGGTGGAGGACTGTGCAGCGGCGTAGCGCGCCTGAAGGGGCGGGGTGGCACCGTCCCATCAAAAATTCTTGCGACCAAAACAAAAAAAAAAAAAAGGTCATCATGTCTATAGTTTCCTTTGCCGCCCTCTTCATTTACCGTTCCCGGACCTGCTGCTTAATAACCGAGGGGTGCCCAGCTGATCCCAAAATGTGTGCGCCGATTGCGAAAATCCACCATCTTTTGCTAAGATTGTGAGGGAACCCCAAAATGTGTACGCCGATTGCGAAAATCCACAATCTTTTTCACAATCTTTTGCTAAGATTGTGAGGGAATGTGTAAAGATTGTGAGAGATTGTGAGGGATTGTGAAGGATTGTGGTAAGATTGTGAAGGATTGTGGTAAGATTGTGAAGGATTGTGAGAGATTGTGAAGGATTGTGAGAGATTGGGAGGGATTGTGTAAAGATTGTGAAGGATTGTGAGAAATGTGTACACCGATTGTGAGAGCTGTTCACCCCTCGGTGTACACCAATTGTGAGAGCTGTTCGCCCCTCGAATTTGGCTTAAGGTAAGTTAATCTAAGTTAATTTAATTTAGTCTAATGTAATTTATGAGACTGAACTGACCTTTATTAAGAAAGCAAAGGAACCTACCCCTAATCTAACTTAATGTAATGCTACCTATCTAGGTAATTATTATAGAGGCTTTTTTTAAAGGTTTTTCTGGTATTTTATTGTATGCTTTTGTAAAAGGTTTTTGGCTTTCTTGAAATTTTTGTAGCAAGCATCCCCTTCAAGGGGTAAACTTTAAGTACCTCTAACAAGGGTTGCCAATTTTTTTAAAGATAAATATAGTATTTTCAATATAAACTTAAAAAAAATATAGTACACCTAAAAATATGCAGGGTGTTCCAACTAAAAGGTAACAGACATGTTTTTTGGTATTTTTTGTGTGAATTTGGAGAAACGCTCGGACACATAGATTTTGTTTGCGAGGGGGACACCTTTTGGCTATCTTGAAATTTTTGTTGCACTCACCATCTTTGAAGGCCTCTTGAATGTCTTTACAACAGCGTAAAAATATCAAAAATCTAAACCAATATAAAAAACTACCGTCCTATTTCGATTCTTCCTGCAGTGTCGAAGGTCATTGAGAGAGTCATATATAAGAGACTTCTGGAATTTGTTTTATCCAATAAACACTTATCTGAGACACAGTTTGGCTTCCTGCCAAATAAGTCAACACAATTAGCAATATTTAAAGCCATAACATATATTGTGGAACAACTCGATAAGAAACAAACAGTAGCTGGCCTCTTTTTTGACCTCTCGAAGGCCTTTGATACTGTGGATCATCAATTATTAATCACCAAACTCAAAAATATTGATATTACAGGTACCTGCAGCAAGCTAATTAACTCTTATTTAAACAACAGGAAACAAATCGTTAGTGTAAAGCATGACCTAAAGAATGCTTTTCTAAAGCATCAGTAATAAACCAAGGTGTCCCACAAGGATCAATTTTGGGCCCTATATTCTTCCTGCTGTATGCTGATAGTCTGTCGGTCCTTGTAGATGCAGATCTCCTATCGCAGTATGCTGATGATACTGGTGCCGTTTTGACAGCTGAATCGGTATCGGCACTGTCGGCGGGCTGTGCTGCTGCAGCAGGGAGAATGAAAAACTGGTGTGATTCCAATTACCTAAAGCTTAATGTAGGAAAAACCGCTTTACTTACTTTTAGAAAAACAGGTACTTCTGACGCCTCGCTGTATGTTCCACTAGAAGGTAAATCTATACATGAAACCAACCACAACAAATTTCTGGGAGTTATTCTAGACTCAACCTTAAACTGGAATGAACAAATAAAATCCACACGTGCAACCATAAATAGTCACTGTTATGCAATACGCAGACTTAGACAAAATCTAACTGTCAATAGCATAAAACACTTTTATTATGCCGCTGTTCAATCAGTAATATCATATGGTGTCATGTTTTGGGGCACAGGATCAGATGCAGAGAAGGTTTTTAAAGCTCAAAAGAGAGTGATTAGATGCATGTTAAAACTACACCCAAGGGCATCATGTAGACCTCATTTCAGATATCTTAAAATCTTAACTGCTCCTTCCCTCTATTTTAAATCTCTTGTTATATTTGTCAAAAAAAATCCAGAGTTATTTTACTGTAACAGTGATAATGCTCTGGAAACTGCCATGACCACACGAGGGAGAGGCGATCTAGCTATCCCTGCCCATAGCTCTAGTTTTTTTGAAAGGGGTCCCTATTATAGAGCAGTGAAAACGTATCAATCACTTCCTAGGGCAATAAAACCATAGCAAAATAACATCGTCACAGTTACAATTGCTCCCGAAATAATAATATTTTACAGTGAGAAAAACAGTTTTTAAATATATAAAGTTAGTCTAAGTGTTTCTAATAAGTGTAATGTTTAAATGTAAAGTTAAAATATTAGTAAAAACTATGTTATAATCAAATACTATCGTGTTTTTTGTTCTAAGTAGTATTCGTTTCAGCCAGAAAGGACTATAGTTTACTAATCCCAGGTCACCTAGGATCAGGTCTTTTTTTAAATTTTTATATTTTATTTAAATTATTAATACAATGGACTTCTGATAAGACCTGTAAAGACGACAATAGATTTAAAACTCTCAAGAATATATTGAAAATGTTTTTTAAAATTTAAATTATATTAATATACAGGGTACCAAATAAATTATGGAGGGTCAAACAACATGTAATGAATGTTTTCAAAAATGTGTTTTTAAAGCACGTCCAAGTGATAGCGAAGTATTTGGGTCCGCTTGTGACATGTGCAAATTAATATTCTGCAAAGCTTGTGCAGGTCTAAAAACTACGGAAGCTCACACTCTTGCACTAATGGAGCGCAATCTTCTCTTTTACTGTAATGGATATAAAGAGGTATTGCGTGTTTTGTGCCTAAATGAAGAAAAACTTAATGGGTTATTTCAAGAAAATAAACGACTGAATGAGGTAATTTTAAGATTGGAAAATGATCATGAAGAAAATAAATCAGAACTACAACAAAAAGTTGACGAGCTCAAGGATGTAATGGCTGGCAAAGACGAAATAATTAAGAGACTCAAAAGAAAAACAATCGACTTCCAAGATGAGGTTTTTGAAGCAGAAAAACATCTTGAGGAAAAAATAAATGCTTTAAATGAGACCATACACGACCTTGAAAAAAGTCTAGTACAAGCAAGACAAGATGCTATGAAGGCTCAAAAAAAGAGTGAGGAGAGTGTTAAGAAATATAGGAAGCTGGAAAAAGGTATGATGAAAAAGGAACAAATAAAGTGGGAAGAGATTTTAAAGAAAAATGAAGAATTCCAAACAAAATTAAAAGAAAGTGAAGAAAAAGCGGACAAGCTAATAAGAGAAAATCAAAAATTATGTGACGAAGTAGCTGTCTTACAGAAAAACGTTCCTTTAAAAACTTCATATTTCAAGACAAACAGACACAAGCCGATGAATTTCAATTTCAATGTAGTCTTAGTAGTGTAAGCGAAGAGCTTACTGCAGCTTCAGCGAATATGTTTAATACAATGCAAAAGCTTAAAGAAATGAAAGAGGCTTGCAACATATATAAAGAAGAGGTTGATGAGTTACAAACTGAAAAACATAGGATGAATGAAGAACTGAAAACTAAAATAGATTTAGTAAAGGAAGGACAAAATAAGATAGAAGATTTAAGGTCAAAAATTACGGCAGCTGAAATAGTCATAAAAGAATATTCGTTTATTATATCCACCAAGGAAAATTCTATAAAAAGCCTAAAAACTGAACTGCAGGAGCTTAAAGAAGATGCCAAGAAAATGATAGAAACAATAAGACTGTATGAGGAAGAAAATAAAAGGTTGGAAAATGACATTCAGATATTAAAATTTAACTGCAATAGTGAAATTGTGAAACATAGAAAGAAAGAAGACGTTGACACCAGGACCCAGATATCTCAAATAAAGGAGAAAGAATTTAATGCAGAAGATGGCATGAATAAGACGAAAATGATCCCAAGAGTGTTGTTGGTAACAGATGATTCAGGGAAACATTTGTATGAATATTTAAACAGCAAGTTGGATATGCAGTACACCCTGCAGGTAGTTTGTAAACCTTTCGCCAAGTTTAACAATGTGGTCAATGAAATCCGCACGCATATTAAAGATTTTAACAAATCGGATTTTGTCATTTTACTGGCAGGTATTAATGATGAATATTTCACTTTGGATAGTTTGTCGTGGTTAGTTAATCGATGCTACAGAACCAATTTATTATTGTGTTCGTTACCTTTTAATTGTAATAACAGTTGGTCTAGGTTTAAAGTAATTGATGATATTAATAATTTTATTTATGATTCTGTTAGGAATTTTAAAAAGTTTACTAACAGTTTAAATTTTATTGAAATATGTAACAATCTAAAAGTAAGCGATTATAAAAGACATAGCAAGTACCTTAACTATTGGGGTCTTAACAAAGCTGCAGACATCATTGTACAAAGCATTAGAGATTTTAATAAAAAAGAAAATAACATCTCCAATTTAAAACAGATTACTATAAACGAATTTGACAATAGTATTGCAGCTATGGTAGCAGTTGAGCCTTCTAAAACTGATTTACAAACCAATGCTCAGCTAACAACTGAACAGTATTTTTTAGAACATCACCCAGAAGTAATTTTGGTAGGATAGAATTGCGTAAAAACGCCTTTTTACTTTGTTTAAATGCATCAAGTTTACCAGCACACTATGATGAAATACAACAATTAGTTTTGGGAAGTTCACCATTAATTTTAGCTTTGTCTGAAACCTGTTTGACTTCTGATATTCTTAATCACGAAATTAAAATTGATGGTTATAATATAGAAAGGGTAGATAGCGATAGTCGAAAGACAGGTGGAGTTTTACTTTACATTAGGAATGATGCGAGAGTCATTGGGGTGGAACGGGTTTTTAGGCAGAAGCATTATTGGCTGGTTGCGGTAACAATTATGTTTCAGTTGAAAAAATATTTAATTGCTAGTGTTTATAGATCACCCAGCTCTAGAATAAAAGACTTTGAATCTTTTTTTCAAGAATGGTGTGAAGAGAATGCATTGGATAAAAATTATTCAGTTTTACTAGCTGGGGACTATAATATTGATTTTAGAGATGTAGATATATCAGGGAATTTTAAAAATTGCATGCAAGACTTAGGATTAAGTAATATTGTACATGATGTGACAAGATTCTGTAGCACAAGAAATTCCACTCTTGATTTAATTTTAACAAATAATGACATTTTTTAAGCTAACGCATTATTAACACCTAAAATAACAGATCACTTAATTGTGCAAGTTTGTACCGAAAAAGTAAATAAAAACATTAAAAAAATTAAATCAAGAGGTAGAAATATTAATTATGACGAAATTAGTAATATTTTGGAGAACAATGAGTTTAGATATAACCATCCTAATATTAATGAAAAATGCACAGATTTTGTAAAAACATTAACTGATGCTTTAGATAGGGTTGCTCCTGTTAAGTCTGTTTCTATTTATCCAAGATTTAAAGAGTGGTGGAATGATAGAGTTAGGAATGCGACAGAAAGTAGAGATAGAAATTACAAAAATTATATAAGGGATAAAACTGTTGAAAACTATGAGATCTATAAACAGACTAGAAACACAGCGGTAAGGGTAATGCGGGAAGAGAAAAGAAAATACTATGATGAAAACGTTAGCCTCAACAAGAACAACCCTAAAGAAATGTGGAAGGTTTTAAAAACATTTGTCCCAAAAAATCAAAATAATGTTGATATACAAGAAATTAAAATAAATGATAGCATTATTAACGATGTTCAAGCTATCCCAAACTCTCTTAATAACTTTTTCATTGGTAGTGTTAAAGATATATTACTTAGTATTGATAAAACTAATCATAATAATACCTTGACTTCAGTACTGTTAAATAGCTCAAATATTTTGAATGAATTTAGAATGATTGACTATGCTGAGTTAAAACAGATCATATTTAGTATGGCAAACAAGTCTAGTCCAGATGAGATTAACGTAAACTTTTTAAAAAACACATTTGAAACAATTAAGTAACCATTGTTGAACCTTATAAATTGTTCACTAGAAGTAGGTAAAGTCCCTGATATGCTAAAAACATCGCTAATAATACCAATCCCAAAAGTTCAAAATTCAAAAAATGCTAGTGATTTAAGGCCTATTAACTTACTTCCAACCATTGATAAAATCTTAGAAAAAGTAGTATATAATCAGCTTATAGACTTCATTAACTCGAATAATATGTTAAGTAATTTTCAATCAGGTTTTAGAACAAGGTTTAGCTGTGAAACTGCTGTACAGTGTATTCTAGAAGATTGGAGAGTAAGTCTAGACAGAAACTTAACAGTTAGTGCAGTTTTTCTAGATCTCAGACGGGCTTTTGAAACTGTAAACAGGAATAGATTGGTTGCAAAATTAGAAAACATTGGACTTAAAAGTAGGGTTTTGGAGTGGTTTATTAGTTATTTGGATAAAAGAACGCAAATTTTAAAAGTTAATAATATCTTATCAGATGATTTGCCTGTTGATAATGGTGTTCCACAGGGTAGTGTATTGCGCCCGCTTCTTTTTATCATTTATATTAATGACATCATGTCTGTGGTAGGACACTGTTGCGTACATTTATTTGCGGATGATGCTCTTTTTTATTTTGCCGCGGATAGCTTAGAAATCTTAACTAGGACATTAAATGATACCCTTAAAGATGTGTATCAATGGTGTAATATAAATGATTTAAAAATTAATGAATCTAAGACAAAATATATGATAGTAGGTAAAGAATCATTTTACAGAGATTTTATTAATAGAGGGTTTTCAATTAAAGTGGGAAATAATTTATTAGAGAGGGTTGAAAAAATAAAATATTTGGGTATTTGGATAGATAAGCAACTTAAATTTAAAACTCATGCAAATGAAATCATTAAAATAATCGCATATAAAATTAGTTATCTATCACGGTGTGCTCCTTATATGTCAGCCTTTAGTAAAAAAATTATATTTAATAGCTTAATCTTACCGCACTTTAAGTATTGCTCTACGATTCTGTTCCTTTTAAATAAAAATGAAATCGGTAGACTCCAAAAACTGCAAAATCGTGCTATGCGCATAATACTTAAAAAACCAAGGCTGACACATATTAAGGAAATGCTGAAAGAGTTACAGTGGTTATCTGTTCCTGACCTCTTTTTATTTAACACCCTCGTTTTTATACATAAAATAAAATTAGGCCTTGCTCCACAATATTTAACCGATAGAATAACATATAATTTTAGCATTCACACATACAACACAAGATCTAGAAATAATTTTTATATACCCAAGGTAAACCAACATAGATCACAAAACTCATTGTTCTTTAAAGGGTTGAATGCATATAATTTATTGGATGAAAATTTGAAATCTTTACTAGATATAAATAGATTTAAGATAATGGTTAAAAGAAAACTCTTAGAGGAAAACTAAGAGCTTACTATAGTGTAACATAATTTTTAAACCTGTTTTAGTCTGTAACAGTAGTTTTGTGGTTTAATTTATTTATTTAGTGTTTGTCTTTTTTTTTAAACTCATTTTATCATTGATTGTTTTAGTCAGTCATATTAAACATTTGACTGTTTTGCGAGGTGGAAAGTGATTTTGTTTAATAGTGCAATACAAATATTTATATATTAGTTTTTACACCAGATCGATGTTTATACTGTACTACATTGTATTTTTTTGTATTTTTGAATAATTAGTCTTGACTAAATAAAGAATTTATATATATATAAAAGATTTGACAAATATGGTGCAGTTTAAAAAAGAAGTAAACAAATATGTTCTGGAAAAACAATTCTACTCCTTTAATTTCCTATCTTAATTTACCAATGCAAAAATGGAGTTATATATACTAAGAGATTAAAACTCCCATGTAATTTGTTTATTTTATAACTATTTAAATATTTTTAGTATTTTAGTTATTACAAATTTATGTATTACTGTATTAAGGTATCTCAGATACCTACATTTTCTGTTTTGACGTTGCTATTGCATTTGTAAAAATGATTTGTTGGCAATAAAGAATAACTAACTAACTATCTATTAGTATTTAAGATAATTGCCTTCAAACTTTCAAATTTAACATAGACTGATACAATAAAAATTTAATCAGAATTTTATATTTTTCGGATTTGATTTTTATTTTATCATTCCATGTAAAATTTGAAAGCAAATATCTCAAAAACTAATCTATGGATTTTCGAAATTTTTACACGGTTGTAAAGATATTCAAGAGAACTTCAAAATAATCACTAGACCCACTTTCCCTATTCAAAATATAGGGGTAAAGTATACCCCTCGAAGATGGTGTGCGCTACAAAAATTTCAAGATAGCCAAAAAGTGTCCCCCTCTCAAACAAAATCGACGTGTCCGAGCGTTTTTCCAAATTCGCATGAAAAATACCTAAAAACATGTCTGTTACCTTTTAGTTGGGACACCCTGTATAGTATTTTATGAGAAAAAAAGTATTTTAAACACTTACACATAAATTTGCAAAGCAATGACAAATGCATATTGTCACCATTATAGGGATTCACCAATGTTTTCTGTCTCAAATGTTGTGTTCAGTTATAGGCATATCTGTACATTCACAAATTAAGGGATTTCTCTGATTTTAGTCTTGGCCTTGCAAAATATAGACCAAATCAAGATCCAAGTAAAATATAGTATTTTTGTGTACTATAAACTTCAGCAGTATATAGTATGCACATCCGAAATATAGTACAATACTATAGAATATAGTGTGGTTGGCAACCCTACCTCTAACCCCTATATTTTGAATAGGGAAAGTTGACTGACACCTTGTTTTGAAGGTCTGGTAAATGTATTTACATTTACAACTTGGTAAACATGTCATTTTTGAGATAATTGCCTTTAAATTTTTAACATTTAACATGAAGTGATGAAATTAAAATTAAATCAGAATCACATGATTGATTTTTTATTTAAAAAAAAACCCCAATCTTTAAAAAAAAATTTTTTCAAAAATGTCAATTTGTTTTTTTTATAATAAAATCAAACCTGCAATACCTAATTCAAAAGGTAATTTAAAAACATTGCAAATAAGCATTATATCATACGGTATAAGTATTTTTTAAGGTATCTTAATGCTTGTTAGTACCATGTTATTTTGATTTTCAAAATTTTAATAACAAGGATTTATAAGAAAAATTTGAAATTTTGGGTAGAATATATGTGTACAAAAAATTATCAATATTAATGATATGGTTCCTAGTTAATCCTCTTCTAGTTTTGTTCAATTTGATAATAAGAAATCTGTATAGCTAACTTACTTCTAACAAGTTAGAAATTGACATATCATCACCCTAGATGTTAAAATTTTATGGGAGTGAATGAATCTAATCAATCTCAAGAAAATTTATATAAAATTTTTCAAAATTTCCAAAAAAGTTAAAATTTGGATTCTACACAAAATGTTTATATCCATATTACTCAAAAGTAACATTTTGTGCGTTAGAACTTTTCACATATAGTAGGACAATATTTAATGTTACTCTTAATCAATTTAATTAGTTTGTTAAAAACTTTAATAGGCAGGTCCTTTATATCAAAAATTTATGTAGACTTAAAAATTATTGTAACAAAAAAGTGGCATGACTATCAAAATAAATAAATAAATTAAAAAATAAATAAGGGTAGATATCTGGAAAGTGACAGATTTGGAGCAAAAATTGTGGACATACATAAAACTTGATATACAAATAAAAAAAATCAATGAAAATATGACCAAAGTACCATTTAACATGTTGCCATGGAAAAACATTCAAATTTTAAAATATTTGTTTGGGAGGATATTTTTTTCTTATTGTTGTATTATCATCGGACCACTATGTGTATACCAAATTTTATTCAAATCGGATAATGGGAAGTGTGTCAAAAACACATTTTTCTATAGAAGGGGTGGGTATAGGAGTGGGAGGATATTTTTTTCTTAATGATGTATTGTCATATTTCAGTTAAATCGGATAATGGGAAGTGTGTCAAAAACTTTTCACAAGATTTGATAGTTAGATAGTTAGAGAGAACATGTGAAGCTAAATAAAAGCTTGTAAAAAACGAGTTAGTTACTTGTAGAGCAGGTCAGGTAAGTATTCTAACAGGTAACTGATGCACAGGTAACTGACGATTTTGTCAGATATTATTAATACTACTAAACTTGAGTCTAATAAACAAGAAAACTGTGTAGAAGTGTATCCTATTGTAATTATGTTTCACCATTTTTTAAATTGTTTTTTTGTTGTTCTACCTTTTAAAAACTTACCAGGTTACTGATCAAACTGAAGGTTACACACGCGAGTATGGATCGGTTAAAGGACACACCCACTGTGTTAGACGTGTGACATCGAATTAAATCGTTCGCGCGTTTTCTGAATCACAGAGCTCTATTTCACTTAGCAACTGAAGGTCAAGAATGATCCAATGGTGCCAAATGGATAAAAAATCTGAAGGCACAGGTAACTGATGCAATTTTTGGTGACAAAGTTGATATTTGAATATTTAAAAACAAGTAACTTTAAAACAATTCTGGTTTTGACTATTTATATAACTAAAGGTTGTTTTTTAATGTTTACTAAGAAATTACTCCAATAAATAATTATAAGAACATAATTTAATTAAAATATAGTCAAATTCTAATGGTGACACTCACGATTGTTACATAAAACCTCTGTTATCTAAAGGAAATATTTTTTATAATCTTCCAAAAATGAACTTGCTTGTTAGTTATTTGATAGAATTATAAAAATAAAATTACTTTTAAATAAAAAAAAATGTTTTAACATGTTTTTGTGCAGGTCACATCAAAATCAGTCACTTTCCAGATATTCACCCATAAACAAATGTGGATCCAAGAGTGGATCTAGACAAGACATAAAAAACTGTTGCTCCATAACTATTGTGTATTCAATTTCTAAAATATTTAAGGTTGTTATCTTTGATATACTTTTTAGTGAAGTGCACACAGCCACACACCCCTTAAAAGATATTAAAAAAAAAACTGGAAATTTTGTACCAATTATGAAATGGTCTTATCTAAAAATAGACATCTTTACAATAAAACTGCCGTTTTTTTTTTAAACAACTGGTTCCAGACCTTTTGCATTTTAGGCTGAAAATAAGGCCTGTTTTTGGGTTTATAATCACAATTAAATATTTAATGCATCGCGTCGTTTCGCGGCAGTGCAGTTACGATTAGTGTGGTTTAACCATAACCGTAATCTTGACCAAATTATGTTATACATTAGAAA
This sequence comes from Aspidapion aeneum, assembly GCA_963576565.1. Classification (NCBI taxonomy): domain Eukaryota; kingdom Metazoa; phylum Arthropoda; class Insecta; order Coleoptera; family Brentidae; genus Aspidapion; species Aspidapion aeneum. The sequence continues at coordinate 59,560,013 of OY755038.1, forward strand.
GAAAATGTTATTATGTATAATTGTGCAAAATATTTTTCCTAAAGAGCTAAAAATTGGAAAAAACATATAAATTTATTTTCGACTACTTCTTTAAGTAGTAGGCTGTTGGGGGTAAACCTTAGAGCATAAATACAGGGCATACCCATGTATTCTTACACGCGATGCTTGAAGCGAGGATCGCCTTTAACTCTCAGTGTTTTTTTTTCGGGTATACAGAATTTCGGTAACTGCGCATGCTTCAATTTTGGTGGTTTTTTAACATTCTACGTTACGTCACCACATCATGTGACAATTGTCACAGAAGCAAGCTATAATTGCCTAGAGACCCTGTATGTATGACATATTTTTACTAAAGAGAGACGCGACAAACTCCTCAAAGTCACTGAAATAAACATTTTTTGTTATTTTCTTGCCAAGTTCACTGGCTTTTCACTAAAATAATTTAAATTCTCAGTGGTGAGTGACATCAATCATCATGCAACATATAAACAAACATGTTTGGCGGTCACCCCCTGTATAGGTTTTGTTATAAAATGTTTATTTTTATTTTCCCACACTTATGAATTAACAAGGACAGAAGGTGCGTCTCTCTCTAAACATCGCTAGAGTATAGAGGACCAATATTTTCATCCTTTGATTTTGACTTAAATAAATTTGACTTTGAAGAGTTTGTCGCGGCAAAAGACCGCAAAATGTGAATAAACAACAAATATGGCGTCCATCCACACAGCAGCTGTGTGTCTACGTGCCAAAAGCAAGCTATGATTGCCTTACTTTTCGATTTTTTGAACCAGTATTTATGTTCTAAGGTATTTGGTGTAAGCTTATCTGTACTATATAATAAATTGTTTTGTTAAAATGCTTAGTTTTTAGAAAAATCGAAAAAAACTTTTTAGTTTTAAAAATAATCCCAGTCTATTGCCGCCACTGTTGTGTTAAACACAACCTGGATCGCCCTGAATAATGCATAGTCTAAATGGAAATTTCATTGTCTACAAAAAATAATATTACACCGTTTTTTCAAAATGCTTCATTTCAAAAAAAGTTGATTTAACTTAAAAATCTTAATGCATATATTTCTACTAAAATTAGCGCATATTTGGCAAAAATATCTTTTAATATGGTAGATTCTAAAAATTGTTCGCAGTATTCTTTTTAAAAGTACATGTATCTTTATTCTAAAATTGTTTGTCCCCATAAGAGTCAGATCAGTCTATGGATTCTTAAAACGGGTGAGAGTGAAAATGAGCATCTCCCCACGTCAGGACCAATAGAGATGCGGAAATCAAGTGAGGGAGTACTCCTTCTCGCCCATTCAAGAATTCATACACAGATACCTCAAGTAAATAATAATATACAGTGATTCAAAAATAAACGGCATCCTTCCGGTGGCGTAATCCTTGCACCCCTCTGAATAGTACACCTCAAACACCAATCCTACCACGTGTGCATCATAATCTAATAAACAGATTAGCAGCTTGTGTTGAAGATTTTCTCTAAATTGTTCAATAAAATGTTAGTAAATATGTGTTTTTTTTTCTATGGTAATGCATGTTAATTTTCATCAATAAACATGCGCAAATCAGAAAATGTTCAAAGTCGATTTTCTCGTAAACGGTACGTTCTATCGAATTGAAGTAAGATGACTTTTAATTTTCCAATTTCTAAACAAAAGCGCAATAGTCTAAAAAGTTAAAGAAATAGGGATGTTTTTAATAGTTTTTATCCTTCCCCGCATGTGACGTCACTAAATAAAATTTTAAAACTTTGAATTTAGAATCTTATTTAACATCAAATGTTTATACAGTACACGAATTTTCAAAATTGAATTGTATAGAGAAAAAAAGTCTTTAATGTGTCCTATTCAAAGGGGCGTTGCTCCCTGAGGAAGCATTTTCGGACCCATATTAATAGGAACTTTTTACCTTGTTTTTATGCAAGGAATACGCCCCCGCGATAGGATGCCGCTTACTTTTGAATCACCCTGTATAATAGAGAATAGTAAACAATATTATTACTTGTTTATCAAGAATATCCCAGTAGTTTACTTCCTACCATTTGCAGGATTCTTCAACACCTTTATTAATGTCTGGGTCAAACAGGTTGTTGTCTAATGTAAATAAATGTCATACACGGTCTCTAGTAAGTTGGAAAAACGCAGTTTTTACCTTTTGACTAAGCCCAAATTATACATTATGGCATTAGATTTATAGAAAAGAGAATGAAAAATACCTGCTTGCCACCTGCTAGGCCATTAGCCTGCCTATTGGCCCAGCAGGTGGCAAGCAGGGATTTTTCATTTACTTATCCATGGAGCATGGCCAATAACCGCTTTTGTTCGTCTAGTGGCCGGATAAAAGAATCTTAGCAAGGTTGTAAATAAAAAAAAAAGTTAACAGGGACAGTTGTTAATAAGGTACAATAGCAAAAGTAACAACAAAATACCAAATTATTCCTGAACAAATTACTAAAATATTTGAGTAGTTCTGACGCTAATTTAAATATATTAAATCGTTCTAATAAATTATAAAAAAAAACATTGCATGACCTAAATTTTTAATCTTGGGAAAAAAATCTATAGTGTCTAAGTAAAAACCGCACTTAAAATATTCTCTTTTCGACAAAATCTCTTGGGGTTTTTTTAGTTTACGCAAATTACTTCATGGGATAGTATTTTGATCCTTTTAAAGTATGAAAGAACTCTAGACGACAATTTTTTCAACAACTTTTTTTTTCTGTTACTAGGTGTGGGTACTTTCGGCAAAGTAAAAATTGGTGAACATCAGTTGACCAAGCACAAAGTAGCAGTAAAAATACTTAATCGTCAAAAAATCAAAAGCCTTGATGTGGTTGGAAAAATCAGAAGGGAAATTCAAAATCTCAAGCTCTTTAGGTATGTAGGTATATAATATAAACTTCATTTAAAATTAAAAAATCTGGAGGGTTTTTAACTAAAAAACACGTTTTTGTGGCGTATCCCTCCCTTGATATAAACCTTATTTTGTAATCCCAGTAAAAAAATCAAATGCCTGAACAACTATTTCTGAAAATATATACCTGGTTATCTTTTAATTTTATTTAAAAAAGAAATCAATTGGATTTACGATTGTTTTCTATAATATTCCCTACGCGGTATAAAACGACTTGTTTTTGAATTTTTTGGATATTGTCAAATTAACAATAATCGTTCATTAATAATTACTTTGTCATCTAGATCATTTTAATATGTTTATTTTGCTCTGTTTTGAAAGCTCTGTAGCCTTTCCATTTGGGTTTTACAGACTTGATTTGGTGGTGGTAGCATTTTATGCGCTCGATGCGGTTTTTGCTATAGGCACCGATCAATCTGTAAACTCGACAATAAACCGTCTAATGACCTCTTCCGTACTATCACTTTTTATGTAGTTTTGGATTAATAGCAGCCTTCACCTTCCCAGTAAAGTGCATTTTAAAAATACTAAATTTACGAAGGTAATTAAAGGAACTCTGAAAAGGAACTGATAAAAAATACCAATGCGATTTAAATTTCAAATAAAAATGATTAAAATTACAGTAAAAGTCCAGGGACACACTGTATACCATCATTTATTTTATAGTGTCACGTAGCCTGTTGAAAAAACCCAAAATGGCTTTTGGATCCTTTTATGGGATCGCGGGTGAAACAAATAGACCGGTTCGAAAATAGGAAAAATAATTTCCGCGGTGAACCTTCAAGCTAGTAAAATATTGGCCTACCTTATATGCTGAAGTCGAAAATCGAAATAGAACGAGCCCAGTGCATTTTCCATCGCTCTTGATCTTCTCTCCATAGTATCAGAGTTGGAGAAGTACACGCGACTGTTTGCGAAAACTACGGCCAATAAAAGCATCCAAAGGCATGAGCATGAAGTTAGCGAAGCACCCATCGCAGATCGAATCGTGACTAGGTGGATAATTTGCCGTTAATTAGTCGTGAATTAGTTGTGGAAAAATTAATTTTGTATTATTTTTAATAAATGCGATTTTACGCTTTTAATTAAACAAAAATTGCCACTAAATTTGCATGCAATCAGCTAAATATTTAGCCGAAGCAACGTAGTTAGTGGCATTATCACTATGTATTCGAGAGCACCTTCCTCTTCGGCTTATAAAACGACGCAATGAAGCAAGAAATGCGGAGGCGGATAAATCCGAAACTAACTCTAAATGTACACTCTTAGTGCTACAGCAAACAAATAGAGATAAATATGCCTTCTGTGTACGACACCCTCTATAGCGAGACATACTAATTTGGAAAGGTCCACCAAAATCTACAGAAACACATTGGAAAGGTTTGCATTGCGTAATGCGATAGCTAGGTAAATCACCCATTTTTGGTTCTATAGGCTTAGGATTCACCCGAAAACAGCGAAAACAACTCTGGACTATGCGACGAATGGCTCGTTTTGGACTCAATATCCAAAATTGTTGTACTATGAAGTACTGCAAAGCTTGCTGTCCACAATGTAAAAATCTCTTTTGCGAATATTCAATTATAAGATCAGTGGGTCTATGTTGGCAAGGTAACAAATGCAGGGTGTTTTTGTTCAAACTCTAATTGAGAATAAACTAACCGACCGCCCACCCTGAGAATCCCATCGCTATCAATAAAAGGATTTAATTTTCTCAAAGGCTTGGAGCAAAGCCGTTTAGCTCGAATATTAGCAATGTCTTGATGAAACACTTCAGATTGCACCTTTTTTACAACACAGAGCAAAGTTTGAGATAGCTCCAGGTCCGTAAAAGGCTCTCCTTTAAGAACAGAGTCGACTTTAAATTTAAAATTAACAAAACGTCGCCAGTACGTTAAAAGACGTAAGATTTTCTGCAGGCAAGAAAATCTATCTAGAATTTAGATAATTGGATCATAACCATGAAAACTACAGATCTTTCTTCAGGCAAGGGCTCATTTACCAAAAAAGACTCAATTTTTGGCCACTGTTCCATGGGCAGAGATAGCCAAGGGGGCCCCGCCCACCATAACGCACAGTCCACTAATTGAGAAGGAAGTATGGGTCGACTGGCTAGATCGGCAGGGTTGTCTTCTGATCTGATGTGATACCAGCAATCAGGTGCTACATTATCTTGGATCTGACTGACCCGATTTGAAACAAAAGTATGCCATCGATGAGGAGGCGACTTTATCCAACCAAGGGCAATTGTCGAATCCGACCAGGCATAACTTTTATAAACATTTGGAATGCTATAGGTGTCCAAAACAAACTTAAGCAATATAGATGCCATTAGAGCAGCACTTAACTCTAGTCTAGGAAGACTCAATTTCTTTAGGGGAGCGACTTTACTTTTTGCATAGAGCAAATAGGTATATATAGAACAATTTGCAGAAACTAGGCGAGTAGGCGAGAGTATACGCAACTTCCATTACCTAATTCTGAGGCGTCCCCAAAAGTGTGAAACTCTAAACAAATATATTAAGAGAAAAAACAATATCGAGATATTTCTAAGCAAGATAAACTTGATAACTCATTTTTATAATCTGTCCACTTTTGAGCTATGTCAACAGGCACTTCAGCGTCCCAGTCTAGGCCTCTAGCCCATAAGTTTAACTAAAAGAGTTATAAGGCATAGACGACCTAAGGGGTCAAATATCCTAGAAATCTCGGAAAGTATAGTTCTCTTAGTGCATGATGAATTGACAAGCTGTATATCATATGAAAATATGTCCTTTTCAGGAGACCATCGCAGTCCAAGAACTTTCAAGTAGGGGTCACATTTACTATCTAAAGCCAGAGGTTGTTGGAGAATATCTGATGGAATAGTCGCTAAAAAATCAGCATTATTACTAGACCATTTTCTCAAGAGAAAACCTCCCTCATGCAATAAACCAATTAGCTCATTTTTAACATCTATAGCTTCCTGGAGTGAAGGAAAAGAGCAACAAGCATCATCTATATAAATCTTAGACTCGAGAATATTGGCTGCTCTAGGAAATCTCTCCTTTCCTTCTATAGCCAGTTGCAAGAGACACCTTAAAGCCAGAAAAGGAGCTGAGTTAACCCCATAAGTTACAGTTTTAAGCCTATAGTCTTGAACAAGCTCTCTAGGAGAGAATCTCCATAGTATACGTTGATAATCTTGATGGTCTTCATGCACAAGAATTTGCCTATACATCATTTTTATATCATCGGTAAAAACTACTGGAAATCTTCGAAACCTCAACAATATACTAGATATTTCATTTTGCAGCTTAGGGCCGACTGCCAAGGTATCATTTAATGACTGAATGATTTTGTGGCCGACATGACGCGTCGAACACAGCCCTAAGTTTACTTGTAGTACTATTTAAATTAGTCACTCCATGATGGGGAATATAATGTTACGGGTTCTCCACAACAATTAAAACTCGCAAATGTCAAAAATAATACGTCAATTTATTTCGACAAATTATGTACAAAAACACGCACTTAAACTTACTAATAACTTGCTAATAATTCACTACTTTAATCCGCCTATTAACTTCGCGTTAACATCTAGCGATCACTACCATTGGTTATCTTTGACTGACTGTCGATGCGTGGCCCCGGCCCTATATATAGGGTCGTCCATCTCTCTCGAACTCTCCAGCAGTCTTCGACGTCCGGAAAGTTCTCGTATTAATGCGACCGCAAGTCACAGATAACGCAACTAAAACCTAGACTAAGAATACAACCTATACTACTCTAAACCTCAATAAATTCTAACTATAAAATTTTAATAACTTAATTTTGTAACACTATCCTCCTCTTCAGGTTTGATCGTCTCGATCAACATTTCCCAGGTAAGGTTTTAGTCTGTCTACATGAACAACTTTCATCTTGGACTTCGGGCTTCTCTGGATTCGGTAGACTTCATCATTAATTCTCTTAACAACTTTATAAGGTTCTTCCCATGGTGGTGTCAACTTACGTGATCTTCCTTTCTTGCGTTGAGGATTGTATAGCCAGACTTGATCATTCTCTTTGAACCCTGAAGAGTTTGCTTTCAGGTCATATCTCGCTTTCATGCGGTCACTGGCTATTTCTATTCGCGCTCTAACCACCTAATGGATATCGTGTAGCTTTTGCCTTAAACGTTCGACGTAAACGCAGTTCTCTACCAAACAGGATACTAGATGGAGTAGCTCCTGTCGTATTGTGTATGGCGGTTCTGTAGGCCATCAAAAATAATGGAATATTTGATCCCAATCTGTTTGGTGCTCATCAACAACTTTGCAAAGATGCTCTTCTATTGTTTTATTAAATCTTTCAACCATACCATCTGACTGCGGATGTAAAGCAGTAGTTCGTGTTTTATGTATTCCTAAAAGGTCACAGAGATCCTGGAAAAGCTTTGATTCAAAGTTCCTCCCTTGATCTGAATGTAGTTCCAAAGGAATGCCAAATCTGCTGAAAACATCATTTACCAGAACTTCTGCAACTGTAGTGGCCTCTTGGTTAGGCAAAGCAAAAACTTCTGGCCATTTACTAAAGTAATCCATGACAACAAGGATGCATTTGTTGCCCTTTTTAGTTTCTGGAAATGGTCCGGCCACGTCAATAGCAATGCGTTCAAATGGCAGGCCTACGTTATATTGTTTCATTTGACCTCTGGACCTTGTTTTGGGACCTTGGCTGGCAGCGCAAGTCGAACATCGGCGGCACCAGTTTTTCACATCTTGAAAGTAATTGACCCAATAAAATCGGTTTCGAATTTTGTCCATAGTTTTATTTATTCCTAGGTGCGCGCCTGATTTTCCACCATGGCATTCGGCCATTATATGGTCTACCATGCTCCTAGGAACTACTACTTGATTAATCACAGTAAGGCCATCGGCACTTTCCCAGGCACGTTTAAGCATGTTTTCTTCTACTATCAGTGAATCCCATTGCGCCCACAGTGATTTAAATATCATCCCTTGGTTTACGATATCTTGCCATGATGGTCGTGGCTTGTTCTCTTCTTTCAATCGCAAGATAGGTCCTACATCTTTGTCGTCAAGTTGTGTGGTTCTTATCGAAGCCGACATCCATTCTTCATCTGGTTCTAACTTTATCTGACGCACGTAGGTAATTCCTTCTTTCTGGTCAATTCTCCTGCAATGTTTACAATCTTCAGGGCAAGGTCTTCTGGACAATGCATCTGCATTATTATGCACCCTTCCCGCTCGGTGCTTAATTTGATAATGGTATTGTTGTAGCTTTTCTATCCATCTCGCGACTTTTCCCTCAGGTTGTTTCATTTTCATGAGCCACTGTAACGCAGCATGATCCGTTCTAATCAGAAACTCTTGTCCAAAGAGATATTTGTGAACACAATAATTTCTGTCTGGTTTGGATAACTTTTTGCTGAAAAATTCGATGACCCGTTCTTCTCCATCTTGTACATGGGAGATTAGTGCTCCTATGCCATCGTTGCTCGCATCAGTATCTAATATGAGTTTTCCTTTTGGAATAGGATATGCGAGAATCGGACTAGAACATAATGCTGCTTTTAGTCTTCTAAATGCTTGGTCACATTCAGTATTCCATCTATAAGAAGCTTTATCTTCTGTAAGTCTATGTAATGGAGACGCTATTTTGGCGAATCTTTTTACAAATCGTCTGTAGTATGTACACAGACCCAAAAAGCTTCTCAATTCATGTTTGTCACGAGGTTGAGGCCATTCTTTTATTGCTTGTAACTTCTTTTCGTCAGTATGGATGCCTTCTCGGGAAACGACGTGACCCAGGAACTCAACTTTTTCTTGGAATAGAAAACATTTCTTTGAGTTTAATTTAAGATTGGCATTTCTGATTCTTGAAAATACGTCTCGTAAATTGTCTAGATGATCTTGAAATGATTTCCCCATTACTATGACATCATCCAAATAGACTAGGCAGGTTTTCCAAGTAAGGCCTCGTAGAACGACTTCCATTAGTCTTTTAAATGTAGCTGGAGCATTGCATAGGCCAAATGGTATCACATTAAACTGATAAAGTCCACTTCCAGCAGATAATGCTGTCTTCTCTGTATCCTTTTCAAAGATTCCTACTTGCCAATACCCACTTTTTAGGTCAAGATTAGAATGTTGTTAATTTGGTAAACTTATCACGTCCTTGCAATGCAACTATAGGTAAATTTAGTGGGAATAAGGACACTGTTGTTCTGGTAAATATACGTTTTAATCCATCGGTAACGTTTCGACAATGGTTTTTGTCTTCATCAGACCTTCAGACTAGATCGTACATCGTACTTGTTTTTTGTTGTTCCAATGTACGATCTAGTGTGAGGGTCTGATGAAGACAAAAACCAATATCGAAACGTTACTGATGGATTAAAACGTATATTTACCAGAACAACAGTGTCCTTATTCCCACTAAATTTACCTATAATGTTGTTAATGTGTCGTCTATTCTTGGCAGTGGATAACTATCTTTCTTGGTCACATCGTTAAGTTTTCTGTAGTCGACGCAAAATCTAGTACTTCCATCCTTTTTAGTGACCAACACCACAGGAGATGACCAAGGACATGACGACTCTTCAATAACCCCGTCACTGAGCATTTTATTAATGAGATTGTGAACTTCTTGTTTGGCCATTGGTTGTCTTCTTGGGGGCTGTCTTATCGGTTGGGCATCGCCAGTGTTGATAGCATGTTGAATAGGGTTTGTGCGTCCCGAACTACTCTTAGTTTCGAAGATATTACTTTGTTCTTCTATAAACTCTCGCTTTACGGAATTCTTCTGGAGTGAGATGTTGCCAAGTTGACTGAAATTGCTGAATTACCTCCGTTGGTAACTTACTTTTATCCTCCGAAGTTGGCTCTTCACATCTTGTTACTTTCTAGACTGGCTCAAATAATGCTACCACCTCCCCCTTATTAATTTTGACACTATTTGGGAAAATATTGGCGACTCTAATCGGGATGTCTTTATCGGTTTTAACTAGTGACTTTGCAACGAGGTAGGTGTTGGGTGTGTTCTGTTGGCTTATGAGTCCGACGCAGCTTGATGTTTTATTTTCTAGCCTCCCCAAAATTATGGTCTCACTGTTACCGACCAGTCTTGTTGTGCATACTGCCACAACCTTTATTGGTTCTTTATTGATGTGACTATTTGACAAAATGAACTCTTCGTTCCCAAATCTTAGGGTATTAAGTTTATTATCAAATGCAAATCCATGTTTACTTATCAAGTCCATTCCCAAAATAAATTCATCTTCTATTTCTGCAACTAATACAGTGTGGCGAATCTTCAACAACTTCCCAGCTGTAGATCTATATCTGTCTGCCCCAACACGTCGGCGGATTCTCCAGTCACAGTCTTAAGTGTTATTTTCTTTTCTGTTGGTCGAATTTTATATCTCGTTTCAATTTTGGCAATGATTGTCTTAAACTCTTAATAGAGTAAATTTTGGGGGCTACCCTTCCATTAGTTAACACCCGCCTTTCCGTGTTGAAAAGTTTTAGTTTTTCCTGATCTCCTCTTCTGTACTTTGTCCCGCTAGATGGTAGGCGAGACCTCATTTGGACACGACAATTACGTTGAATGTGCCCTGTAAGTCCGCATCTAAAACACTTTACATTTGGAGGAGATCGTCTGCTGTCTTTTAAAGAGTCAATCTTCTCTTTCAGTGATTGAAGAATTTGGCTTAGCGTCTTTGAGGGAACCTCTTGTTCATTGCTCATTTCTTCACCCTCGTGAATTGAAACAGCCCTTACTTTTGACCTGGACATATTATTTGATGACTCAATTTCAAGGGCTCGAATCAACGCTTCACTGCTGCTATGGAAGCGTTCTCGGCGAAGTAACTTTGCTAAGTCCGTGTCACGCAAGCCGTTAATAAATCGGTCTACCGTGAAGGGATCTCTGTAATTTTCTGGCATTTCTGGGTAAGCCAAATACATCAGCCTCCTGATATCTGCTTCATACTCTCCTGCTCTTTGCTGACGAATATTTAATTCTGACCAATGTAAATTTCGTAAGTGTTCGTCGCCATACCTTCTTTCTAACGCTGCCACTAAAGCATTGTAACTCTGTTTTTATTCGACTGGAATGGACCGCAAGAGTCCCAGAGCAGGTTCTCGTAGAGCTACTAACAAAGCTCTAGCTTTTTCGTCATCGTCCCAGCCATTTGCAGTAGCGGCTGCTTCAAACTGTTGTTTGTAGGTGGACCAGGAAGACGTACTATCAAAATTTGGAGGCCTAATATTTTGGTTGGAATTCACAACATATCCCTGAGCTTTTATTTTGTTGTGTTCTTTCTGAAGCTGTATAAACGGTTTTGACATGTCCTGGAATTTTTCTTCCATGGTTTGAAAAACTTCTTCCCTAACATTCAGTAATTTATTCTCCACTTTTTCTTCAACATTTTGCATTCTTTGAGTTTCTTCTTCCTTAAGATCTTCGGTTGCTGTCTTGAACTCTCCTTTCAGCTGTTCGGAGTTGCTCTTTATTTTATTGAAGTTTTCTTGCATGCCATCAAATTTTTTTTCAAACGTCTGTCTAATATCGTTCTGGTTCTGTTCAACATTCTGCATCCTTTGAGTTACTTCTTCCTTAAGATCATCGGTTGCTGTCTTGAACTCTCCTCTTAGCTGTTCGGAGTTGCTCTTTATTTGATCGAAGTGATCTTGCATGCCGTCTAATCTTTGCTCAAAAGTCTGTCTCATATCGTTCTGATTTTGAGCCATTTGAGCTAATAGAGCCTGAATCATTTTAGTTAGTTCTTCCATCTTTACCGATCCTTGTCTGGTAAGCATCAACTTTCTCACAAACCTCTCTAAACGTTTATTTATTTATTTATTTTTCTGGCTATAAAGCTAATGTCTCAGTTGGTTTTTTCAATATCTCTTCCAATTCTTAAATAGAACCTAATGGAATGTTCTGGAATATACTGGTAAATGTTACTCTTTCTGCTACTAGACAAATGTAGAAGTCACTATTCGATTATTTTTGTTTAATGCTGCCAGTTATTTTTCTTTATTGTTTTATTTTGAATTTTTTGGAAAACCTAACCTTAAAGTTTGTTTTGATATTTTTGGGCTTTCTGCAAAAACCTTCAAACAAGAAAGTCCTGTTTGGGAAAAATTCCGATCAGGTGATAATTTCTCTCTTTGTTGAAAGTTATTTTCTTTTTGATCACCTGATCATTTTGGTAAAATCATGCGCGTTTTTTGCTCACGCTGGGAGTTTGAAGCGCCACCCTGTGTGTGACAGAATGAAGAAATCACTTCCGACAAAAAACTGAAAGAAGTCACACGTGTTTTTGGGTTGAAGACCGAAATTCCAGTCGCAAGAAAGGGCCGCGGCCGCCAGTGAAATTTTGGGACTGCTACAGAATTACAGAAGGTAAGCTTCTGCCGATTTTTTCCTTTGTTTTTTAGTTTAATAGACTCTGTTTTCCCAGGCGGGGCGAATTTAACTTTGGGGTTATTTTTTTTGGGATATCTCTAGTTTTTCTCCCCTTCAGGGCTCAGATGTCTAATCTCTTTTGGTTCTCGAATAGACCGTCGTAGAATGTTATGGAATATTCTAGAAATAATTTCTAATTCTTACCTTCAAAATAACTAAGCTACTGTCGAAGTCGGTTTTTGTATATCTCTTCTGGTTTTCGAATAGAACGTCGTAGAATGTTATGGAATATTCCAGAAAATCTCTCTAATTATCAATTTTTGGACTGTAAGGTTAACGTCGAAGTCGGTTCTCAAATATCTCTTTTGGTTTTTGAATACAACAATATCGAACTTCTTCGAATATTCTGGAAAAATCACTTACTGTTCTTCTGTCCAATTGTCCTAGCCGGCGGTACTATGTAAGGTAGTCTTTGCACTATTCAATTCTGAATATTCTGGCAAAATCACTTACTGTTCTTCTTTTCAATTGTCCTAGCCGGTGGTACTATGTAAGGATAGTCTTTGCACTATTTATTTCTTTTAATCTCACTTCTGACACCAATTGTTACGGGTTCTCCACAACAATTAAAACTCGCAAATGTCAAAAATAATACGTCAATTTATTTCGACAAATTATGTACAAAAACACGCACTTAAACTTACAAATAACTTGCTAATAATTCACTACTTTAATCCGCCTATTAATTTCGCGTTAACCTCTAGCGATCACTACCATTGGTTATCTGACTGACTGTCGATGCGTGGCCCCGGCCCTATATATAGGGTCGTCCATCTCTCTCGAACTCTCCAGCAGTCTTCGACGTCCGGAAAGTTCTCGTATTAATGCGACCGCAAGTCACAGATAACGCAACTAAAACCTAGACTAAGAATACAACCTAATACTACTCTAAACCTAAATAAATTCTAACTATAAAATTTAAATAACTTAATTTTGTAACAATAATAATGGCCCTGCATTATGTCAGAGCAAGGAACAGAGATAGGTTCCATGTGGTTAAGATCCAAATATTCTTCCATAAACTTGGAATAGGCCTCAAATAAAGGCGGATCTTTAAGCAAACGTCGCTCTAAGCTATGATATCTCTTTAATGCTATGGAGCGAGAGTCAGAAAAAAGCGGGTCTCCTTTGATAAAAGGTAGTTTCACAAGAAAACACCCATTTAAAGTGCGGAAATGAGTTTCTCTAAAAGAATTAGCATAGATTTAGGGCGAGGTATCTCTTCAATTTCCCAAAATCGCTGTAAGGTTTTATTCAAATCTGGACTATCCTCGGTAAAAGTTACAAAAGAACTATCCTACAGGATTAATTCTACCCACTACAATCCATCCAAGCAAAGTATTAATTGCAATTGGTTCAAATGTCTCACCACAAACCTTTTCCGGCAATAAGATTAGTGAGAAAAGATGCACCCCAATTAAGGCGTCAATGGGCCCAGATATATGAAAAGTATCATCAGATAAAGAGAGGTTTTTTAAATAGGACCACCTTTCTTGCGAAAAGGCAGTACTGGGCATAGATTGGCACACTTGACGGAGTACAATGCACTTAATAGTAAAAGATAAGTCCTTGTTACGTACGGGACAGACTGTACAGGAAGTTATACCTTTTGAGGTCACAGATGTCATATCACCTAGGCCATTAATAGGCACATTTAATTGAGAACGACTTAGACCCAATTTTTTAAACCATCTCTCAGATAAAAAATTGCCTTGACTATCACTGTCACATAAGACTCTGAGAGTGTGAAAGTTACCATGAACGTCCATGAAATTAACTTTTGCGGTTGCCAGAAGCGGAAATAAACCATTAGAATCGGTTAAGTTTATTGAGGCAGTAGCACAGAGCGCGGGATCATTTCTCAATTGACTATTTTGAGAATTTAGACCATTATTATTTTGAGCCACAGGGGGCTGCGGTGGCAACAAAGCGGGTTGTTGAGAAGGTGGAGTTTGCGGGGATTCAAAATGTAAAACTCTGATGGCGGCTGTTAGGATTATTGCAAAGAGAGCAAAATTTATTAGAATTGCATTTTGATAGTTTATGTGAACTAAAACAATTTACACATAGACGATGGCGTTTGACAAGCAAGTATCGTTCATGAGGAGATTTATTGAGAAAAACAGTACCATTATAGATCGAATGCCTGGATTGGCAGATCCCACAATTTTGTGAGTTGCTATTATTAGGATTCGGTGTATTAACATGAAATTTATTGCAAGCAGGGCCTCGATTATAACTTCCTTTATTATTTAAGCGTGAGCTAGGAGAAGATTTAATCGAAGGCTGAACTGAGCCACCACTTTTTGATTTATCATCTTGGGTACAGATCAAAGTATCTAATACCTTACAACGATTATTTATAAATACTTTTAATTGCGTGTAATTGGGCACATCATACTCTGCGAGGTATCTGAATCGATTTTTAAAAGTAATAAATTGAAAAGCACAAAGTCCCACTCTGCAGTAGAAAAATTCAATAATTTTAAAGCTTCCACGTTCTCGTAGAATCTATCTACTAAATTACGCAAAGCGTGGTTCTGAGGGCTTCAAATTTTAGGTAAATTCAATATTTCATGCAAATAAGTTGTGGCCAATAACCTACGATTATCGTACCTCTGCACCAAAGTGCCGTACTCAATAAGGTAATTATCATCAGTTATCGGGATATTTTTTAACAAGCCAAGAGGCATATTAAAATTAACGTGGGGGTACTATGATGCCCTGTTGGTGATGGTGGAACCGACAAAGTGACGTCATGCCTTATGCATAACTCATTATAAGTGCATTTTACAGAAAAAAATTGTTCGTCAACCTCAATACGAATTTCATCTTGTTGATCTAAAGCAGAATCCGTCATCTTTTTATCCGAAATAATATCTAAATGTAACTTATTAAACTCCAAATAGCAAGTTTCTAGAAGAGAATAACGAGTTCTAAAATCATTAATTTTTGACGGATCTGACGAGGCTAACAATGACAAATCATACATCTCTTTGATCCTTTTTATAAAGACTTTCCGTTTATTTATTTTCGAGCTGTCCGACATTTTTAAAATGAACCCTGTATATTATTGTGTATTATATTATATTATTGTGTACAAAAAAAAACGCAACAAAAAAAGTAAGCGAGCGTATTAAAAATAAAATTCCAAGGCAAGAAAAAACTAAGAAAATAATTCCTTATCTAATTTATTTCGCGATCGGCCGTGCACATGTGTGTACGGTCACTTTAACCTATTGTAGATATTTCAAACTTCCAATGAAACAAACATCTTTTTTGCCGATTTATTTTTTAAAATGCAAAGTGCAAAAACAAAAATATATTTTTGAAAATAATTAAATAAAATTTAATTGCTGTTCAAATGCGGTTCGAATGGACCATGAAAAAACCCAAAATGACTTTTGGATCCTTTTAATGGATCGCGGGTGAAACAAATAGACCGGTTCTAAAATAGGAAAAATAATTTCCGCGGTGAACCTTCAAGCTAGTAAAATATTGGCCTACCTTATATGCTGAAGTCGAAAATCGAAATAGAACGAGCCCAGTGCATTTTCCATCGCTCTTGATCTTCTCTCCATAGTATCAGAGTTGGAGAAGCACACGCGACTGTTCGCGAAAACTACGGCCAATAAAGGCACCCAAAGGCTCACATACATAGACGTATATTATAATAAAGCGAAAACATGTAATATTAATTTTAATTATAACTAATTACCGAATCGGTAAAAAACATAAAAGGTAACATTCTATCATTTATCCCTAGATAAGGAATAACTTTATTAAATTTATCCAAAATCCAACACCTGTACTACATCTTTTATTTCAGACACCCTCATATTATCAAGCTGTATCAAGTGATCAGTACTCCTACAGATATATTTATGATTATGGAATATGTTTCTGGTGGGGAATTGTTTGATTACATTGTAAAACATGGCAAATTGCAAGAACATGAGGCTAGGAGGTTCTTTCAACAAATTATTTCAGGTAATAAGTTTGTTTTTAAAGAAAAATGTATTTCTTCAGGGCTAAGCCCTACTTGAAACAACAAATTATTTCAGGTAATAAGTTTGTTTTTAAAGAAAAATGTATTTCTTCAGGGCTAAGCCCTACTTGAAACATTATTCGATCCGCGGCATGAGGCAGGTGAGGTCGACCCTCATCGCCTAAAATTAAATTTAAAAAAAAATAAAATAATTTCATACCTAACTAATATTGTTAATTATTGGAATAAATTTATGTTTTATTTAACAAATCACAAACGATTCTGCGCGGTGTCGTTGCTTCCAAACGTCTGCCACAAAAGTATGTTACATGGCGCGAGGCTCCGCTTCCAATCGTCGCTTGCAACAAAAGTATGTCAAACGAAAACACGCCTTGTATAGTCCAAATTATACGCATTTCTAATGACGTAAGTTTTGTTTATCTTTGTTTAGTATATTATAAACAGCGGTGACAATAAATTTTTTAAAAAAAGTAGTGTCTACGATTTAAATAGGTAGGTAATTGGTTATGAGAAGTATCCGTCACTGTCACTCAAAAAACATTGATTGGCAAAAATATCTACGCCATACGTTTTTTCTCATCTGGTGACGTCATTACAAATGCGTATAATTTAGACTATATCTTCGTCAAGAACGCATTGTTTTATACGAGTGACGTTTACAATGTCGAAACACATTTAATCGAAAATCAAAATCTCGAACTCGTTATATCGAAAATCAAAATCTCGAATATTCAAAATGTCGAATAATTAAAACATAGATAATCAAAATGTCGAAAATCAAAATCTCGAAAAATCAAAATGTAGAAAATAATAATATCGAAAGTTAAAATATCGAAAATTAAAATGTCGAAATAAAAAATGTCGAATAGTTAAATTATCGAAAAATTAAAATATCGAAAACACAAAATATCGAATAACAAAATATCGAAAATACAATATATCGAAACAACAAAATATCAAAAATCAGAAACAGAAAATTTCGGAACCTTCACCTAACCTGACCCTGACCTAATCAAACGTAACCTAATCTGATATAACCACACGAAAATAGATAGTTTCAAAAACCTAACCTAACGAAACCTAGTGAAATCTAACCGAACCGAACCGAACCAAAGCAAACTAAACCAACAATTTTTTTCAAAAAAAAAACTTTCCTGACTTCTTTCCCGGGATCCTAGAAGGTGTGAATTCGAACCGAACCGAACTGAACCGAACCTATCCAAACCTCACCTTACCCAACCAAACGACATTTTGATTATTCGAGTAATTTTTCGATATTTTGTGGTTTCGATATTTAATTCTTTCGACATTTTAATTTTTAATATTATCCTTTTCGATATTTTGTTTTTTCGATATTTTTAGTATTCGACATTTTGATTATTTGAGATTTTAATTTTTCGATATTTTGTAATTTCGATATTTTAATTTTCGATATTATTATTTTCTACATTTCGATTTTTCGAGATTTTGATTTTCGACATTTTGATTTTCTATGTTTTAATTATTCGACATTTTGATTGTTCGAGATTTTGATTTTCGATATAATGAGTTCAAGATTTTAAATTTCGATTATATGTATTTCGACAATGTGAACGTCATCCGTTTTATACTGACCGCTTTGATTTGCAAACGTTCTGTGTCCACCGCCTGCAGCAAATATTGCAACACGCGACTCACGAGAGACCTGTGTCAAATTTGACCTCTTGTTGGCTATAACCACAAAATTTGTGCTCTGAGGTGGACTGAGACCTACAATAATATTTGACAATATCTTTTCTGTGCAATATTATTGAATGACCCCTTCAACTCAAACGATTAATATTTATTGTACAGGGTCATTGATTATATTTGCGTGGCCTTTATCAGGGGTTTAGGTAGGTGATAGAAAAAAAGTTTAAATACAAAAGTTTTATAATTATTTCCGTATTATCTTTTGGACTATGTCAGAGGTCATTCCTTATGTCAACTTTTAATAGCAACTTTCTTAAGTTAAAGGGAACACCCTGTATATTATTTGTCAGAAATAAAGATATCGTTACCCTGATTTCAAAAATATATAGGGTGTTGACATTTGGATAGGTCGTTTTTAAGTTATATATATATTAGTTTAATATTTTTAATCAAGTGAACTATTAATAACAATTAAATGAACTATTCATAACAATTAAGTGTTAAAAAAAAAACTAAACAAAACTCTAAATCAGCGCCGCCGATCCTGCTACTTTTTAGAACTATTTTTTACAAACTATTTTTTATTAACTACCAATATATTCTCTACATATCCACCATCATTCCTGATACAATTTCTAATATTTTGTCTCATTTTATGAAAAATGGTGTTTGAAATAAAATGTGGACGATCTCTATTCAGTGCGATTATTTCTTCTTGAATTCTTTGTTTTAAATTATTGATATTTTGAGGTCTGTCATAAAAAACTCTATTTTTAAGAAATCCCCACAGAAAAATATCTAAAGTGTTAAGATCTGGGCTATTAGCCGACCAGTGAACTGTGCCACGCCTGCCTATCCAACAATCATACCTGTCATTTAGGTAATCAGTGACTTGAACGGTATTATGGCGTGGTGCCCCATCTTGATGCCAGATAAGATTATTGTATTGGCGAACTGGAAGGCCTTCTAAGTAGTTTTCAACATTATTTTGAAGAAGATCTAAATATTTATTGCCCGTTAGATACCCATCAATAATAAATGGTCCGATCACTTGGTTGACTAGCATGCCACACCACACATGAACTGATCTACGTCCCTGTATTTTGACTGGTTCAATTTTGTGTGGATTTTCAGTTGCCCAATAATGTTTATTTTTTCGGTTAAACATCCCTGCCGTCGTAAAACTTGCTTCATCGGTAAACACAATTTTTGATAAAAATTCAGGATCTTCTGCTATATGCTGCTGTATTTGTTGGCAGTATTGTAATCGTTGAATTTTATGTCCTTCGTTTAAGTTTTGAACTGGCATAAATTTGTATGGGTGATATTTATAATGTTTTAAAGTGCTCTGAATCTTGTAGGTGGTTTTTTTAGATTGTTTTGCAACAACTGAAATTGATTTTTCGGGATTTTCTAAAAATATTTTTTAATTAATTTTGTTCTTTATTATAACGCAAAAAGTATAGCTACCTTCAAATGAGAGTAAAATATTCATATCTTCCGCTTCATTTCGAATCACGGTTCTTTTTTTTCGACTAAGATTTTTCGTCTCATTAAACTTCCGGATAACGCGTTTAATGGTATCAGTTGATGGTACCCGCCGTCCAGGATTATTTTGATGATTGCTGCCGAACTGCTGCTAAATTATTGTTGTTTGAATAAAAGAGATGAACCACTTGAAGCTTTTCTCCCTCCGAATACCCCATTTTTTAAACCAATTATTTATGGTCATTGTCAAATTGACGTTGAAGTAAGACCTAAGCAACTTAATCATTGTTATAGTGCATTTTATTAAAAATGTTAAGCTAATATAACTTAAAAACGACCTATCCAAATGTCAACACCCTATATATTTTTGAAATCAGGGTAACGATATCTTTATTTCTGACAAATAATATACAGGGTGTTCCCTTTAACTTAAGAAAGTTGCGATGTTGCGATTAAAAGTTGACATAAGGAATGACATCTGACACTTCTGACATAGTACAAAAGATAATACGGAAAAAATTATGAAACTTTTGTATTCAAACTTTTTTCTGTCACCTACCTAAACCCCTGATAAAGGCCACGCAAATATAATCAATGACTCTGTATAAACAATAATATTGAGAGCGTATAAACGTCAATGTTTTCGGACTACTCAAAACTAAAAAATATTACCCAATATTAACAAAAGAAATATTGCGCAATAAAATTTAAACTCATTCAATCTTTTGTTCAACCATTGTGCAGCCGTCAATGCTAAGCATATCCGGTGCGCAATATTATTAAATGACCCCTTGCACTCAAACGATCAATTTTTATTGTGCAATATTATTGACAGATCATAAGCTTCAATATTTTCGGACCCCTCATACCGTATGTAGTCTTCCGTGTTTGAAATATCTGATCTGTTTTCGCTGCAGCTATCGCGTTGGATCTTAAACTTAAAGATCGGAAACGGCGCTGGTCAAAAGATTGGTTTAAAAAAAGGAAAATATACACTCACGAACATCTTATACCTTGGAACAAAGAATGTTGACTAAAAAATATTGGACAATATTAACTCTAGACGACGCAATAAGAAAACAGTGCCCAATAAAATTTAAACTCGTTCATTCGTTTGCTCAATCATTGTGCAACCTTCAATGCTAAGCCTATACAGTCAATAATATTGCGCCATCCGTAATATTGGGCAATATTATTGACCGTCTAGGGGCCTTAGATGCGCGCTCAAATTTCTGCACTTATTTTAATTAAAGGAGGGGCCAGATGCCAGTTAGCCGCAAGCTTAGAGAAGTTACCGTCCCGCGTGGGGCTTCCCTAATCTAACGCCGCAAGCACGATTGACACGTAATGTTCTTACATAAGAATTGATTTAATATATAAAACATTATTTTTAAAACTAATGCAATTTTTGACAATTTTATTTGCCTACTTTTAGCATATTAAATTAATGTTTTTAAAATTGTTTGGCCTTGTTTGGTTCTTTTTTTTTGTAATTATGGAAAAATCTCAGAAACCTGAGCCCGCTCCAATTTTTTTTTTGCGGACGGCGAACTGGCCGCGGTGATTTTAACAGTTTTGAAATTTGGCCTCACCTATTTGATTACCTACAGATCACTACTTTAATTCTCAACGCTCTTAGCTAGAGCAATGAAATTTGGCACACATGGCGCAAGAGGCCAAAATGTGTTGTTTAACTTTAAATATCGTATCAAACTATTAATTCGTGCCAAAATACAATGTACTGGTTTGAAAATTCGAGAATAGTGCAGATATAAAAAAAGAAATATTTTTGACTACCACTGTATACTATCAAATAAATGGACAAGAATGACATTATATTTGATTTTGTCCTTAGGCCTTTTTTTTCGGTCAAGATGTAAGAGTTTTTATTATTAGAACATACACAAAAGCGACCATTTTACAAACTTTAATCGTTTATATCTCAAAAACAGTACATAGAAAAACTTAACTTTACCTACATTTTTGTTAGTCACATAATCTACTATAACTTACTAAAATTATAGCCAATTCCACCGAGACAAAAAAGTCCCATATAACCTGTGTAAACGGGTGCGGTGTTCTTTAAGGATAGTTTTTTTTGTAATTTTTTTTTATTTAAAAAAGCTAGATGTTTTGTGGGTTTACAAAGCTTACATATAGATAATAAGCTAAAAAGGTGTCAGATCCTTTATGGGTTCATTTATTTATTATTTAGGTGTTGACTACTGTCACAGACACATGATTGTTCATCGAGATTTAAAACCGGAAAACCTTCTCTTGGACCACAATATGCATGTGAAAATTGCTGACTTTGGTTTATCTAATATGATGATGGACGGAGAGTTTTTGCGTACTAGCTGTGGTTCACCAAACTATGCTGCACCAGAGGTACTAAAATTTTAGTAGTCAAACCAAGCCGTAACCTAACGCCAAATTTAAGAAGTTCAACTTAATGAACATTTCTTACATAAATATGGCTTTCTCTGTTGGTTGGTCTTATGGATCCTTACGTAGTTTTGTGTTATCAGCTTAAAAATAAAATATTTTTAGGTTATCTCTGGCAAGCTCTATGCTGGCCCAGAAGTTGACATCTGGTCTTGTGGCGTAATTTTGTACGCTCTACTGTGCGGTACTTTGCCCTTTGACGACGAACATGTTCCCACTCTGTTCAGGAAAATAAAGTCTGGAATATTTCCGATCCCAGAGTATTTGAACAAATCCGTTGTTAATTTGCTGCTTCAGATGTTGCAGATTGATCCTATGAAAAGGTAAATTCTCCACATCGCACACTGGTCAATTTTTAAAAATATGTGGATTTTATTGGATGTTTGTATGGTTACACAAGGATCCAAAATTTCTTTATAAATTACTTGATCTTTTTAAAATAGTTGTCACACTGCGTAGCTTTGGTTTTATCAAAAGGAATCCTTACTTGGCTAGCTAAGGTGATAAACAATTAAGATCAAAAACATATAGACCGAAAGCGTATATTTTTGTTGCTATTTGAATCTAGTTGGGGTGGGTGGGAGAGGATTACCTAGACAAAAGAGGTCAAAGTAAAAAATTCATTACTAAAACTTGTAGAAGATAATTTTATTTTGAAAAAAATGTCAATTATTGAGCGTTTTTCCGTCTAATGTAGTTTTATTCAATTCTAGCTGTTAATGTTTTTTTTTAATAAATAATACATTTTTTATTTAGAGCATCAATCGAAGATATTAAAAAACACGAGTGGTTCCAGAAAGATTGTCCTGCCTATTTGTTCCCCTCTCCAGTCGAACAAGATTCGTCTGTTATTGATACTGATGCAGTTCGTGAAGTTTGTGAGAAATTCGGAGTGGTAGAAAATGAGGTGGGTGTGTGTCACAAAAAATAGTTTGATTATTCAAAAATAAAATCTAAAGTTTCTCTACAACCAAGAAAATCCCAATGTTTGTAAAGTGAAGCAGTTGGTAGAAAAATAACGGCTCATTAATAAAATCATCCCTGTTTTTAAAATATAGGATTTTCAAACTACAGAAGTGGGGAAACAGGATTTTTGAAAAAGAAAATCTGCCACTGCCAAATAATTATTTGTTAGTTATGATCAAAAATTGTTGTATTTCTTTTTAAATAAATTGACAGTTAAAGAGGCTGTCAAAATAACCTTCAAAAATTGGTGAAATAAACCCATTTTTTAAACTTATTGTTTTTGTTTACTTAAACTTATTAGAAAATATCAATGATTAATGTTATTTTTATGCTTTTCTCGAGAGCTCTTTTGCTCTTTTTATTATAATATGTGACATGATTTTTTTTTAAATTTTTGTTGTCCTTTAGATTAAAGAGTTTTGACCCATATTTTATGAAAATCTCTTATTTTGACCTCCTTGATCAGTCAATAGATGGCCACTCAACCCATTTACACCTTGAATAAAGCTCATTAATGTTCGATCTCATTATCGTTTGTCTTTAAAATATACTGAAAACAAACCTTAACTTAAGATATTTAGTTTATCAAATTATATTTTCAGGTCCATAACGCCTTGCTTAGCGGTGATCCTCACGATCAGCTGGCCATTGCTTATCATTTGATTATTGACAACAAGAGAATTGCCGACGAAGCCGCAAAAGCCGAGATCAAGGACTTTTATGTTGCAGGTTAGATATTTATTAATTACTCAAACACATATTAGGTTTATTAATTACTCAAACACAAATTTTACAGTTATTTATTTTTGTTTTGTGCTAATTAAAAAACACCCTTTTCTCATAAAAAGTAAGTTTTTCTTTATACAGCGTGCTCTCTTAAAAAGACTTCCCAGAAAAAGTTACCTTGGTGGAACAATAAGCTAGCGCAGCTCAAAAGGAACACCTTCAAGAGAGCCATGAGAGAGGATCCAAAAGAAGCTGAGATGCGCACAAGGCCATCAAGAACAATTTTAAAAACAAGGTCACACTGAAAATTCCGTGAAGACCTGGAAAGCTTTCCAGACGCCGCCAGACTAATGAAACTGCTACTGCTAAGTCAAGAAAAGGAGGAAGCTATAGGGGTATTTAAGACACAGGAAAGAACAGAAATCCCTCGAACATCTGGAGACACGTCCCAGACGACCGAGACCCACAGAGGCTGCCCAGGACGAAAAACATTCAATAACCGCCTCAGACAGACGAAGCGATATCCTGGGCAGTCCGAAGCTTCCTTCCGTTTAAGGCAGCGGGACCGGACAATATCGTCCCAACTTTATTGCAAAAGGCCTCGAGCTGCTACCCCATCTTAAGGGGATTTTCCAGGCAAGCATGGCCTTGGGCTATATCCCACATATTTGGAGGAAAGTAGTATTCATACCCAAATCAGGGAAGAAATATTACACCACTGCAGAATCATTCCGGCCCATAATTTTAACATCATTTTTGATGAAGGCACTGGAGAAAATGGTTGACAGGTACCTCATAGAGGTATCACTCACAGCATCCCCTCTCCATAAGGAACAGCATGCATACTGGCAGGATAGATCTACGGACACAGCCCTCCACACAACCGTGCAAAGGATAGAGAAAGCTCGTGATATCAAGGAAGTTTTCTTTGACGTCTAAGGAGCTTTTGACAAGGCAAGAACAAGTTTAATAAGTCGAGCAATGCCGAAAACAGTCTACTTCACAAACTAGAAGAGCAAGGATTTGACGGCAAAGCGACGATGGACTGGTTATAGTAGAAGGGAAGTACCTAGATATAATTTGCGACATAATGCAAAGGGCATGCAAACTAGTAGAGAATCGGTGCCAAAAGAACGATCTCTCCGTCAACCCCAGCAAGACGGAAATGGTGCTCTTTACAAAGAAGAGGAAGATAAAAGCCTTCAAAGCACCAGAAATGTACGGACCATCACTTTCCTTATCGCGGGAGGTAAAGTACCTGGGGATGGTGCTAGACAGTAAATTAAGCTGGAAACCACGTTGATCGTAGTTTTTTGTAATTTTCTGAGACAAATGTAAATTTAACGTAATTCTTCAGGGTTGTGGGGCCAAGGACCCCTTCAAAACTTAACAAAAAAAATATTCTTACGGCGTGTTGTACTAATGATTTTTTGTATTATTGGAAAATTTTAGGTAGTCCTCCAGCGGCAAGCGTAATGATTCCCAGTCCAAGTCCAGCAGACTTAAACAGTCCCTTAAAGCCTCATCCTGAGAGAATCGCTCCACTGCGAGACCGAGTCATGGCTTCCAATCATGTTACGGCCGCGTCAGGGGACAGAAGCAGAGGTAAAAATGCATTTATTTAATTCTTGGCTGATGACTATATTTCTCGAAAAAGGGGAGAGGGAAATACAAAATGAAATTTGACAACTTTTGCCGTCAAGAAGTAGAATCGTGACGAACTTTTTTGGGTCTAAAAATTTAAACTTTTGCAATTTATTATATTATAAATTGTGCAATTTCTAGACAAATGAAATAAATACGCAATGAAAAATTGGTGGCAAAGACCAAGAATTTGACAGCTGGTATTGATACTTTAAAGAAAAAAAAACGTCGTCCATAGTATAGTGGTAGCAAAATTTGGCTAGGTACTTGGATGTTTGTGATTGTTTCAGAATGCTTTAACCTAGCTCTAACTTTGCGAAACTGAGTGATCGATCCTGATTGAATAGAAAGTTCCAGGAGCCGGCTTTTTTGTTGCTTTTCATCATTTGGCAGGAAAAAAGCAAATCAGTGGATTATTCAGCATACCATGTCTCATGCGGGTTTTATTAACCACAATCTATTCGTTTTTATTTTCAGTTTTTCCAAAAACAACAAACTAGCTTTATATATCGTGCTTCACACATACAGTTCACACCTAAATATGATGTCACAAATATATGTTTTTTTTTTGTTTTAAAATTTAAACAAAGATTATCAGACTTTTAAATGCCACGTAAATTAAAATGTCATGTCTACTATTTTTTTTACCAGAGTTGTTTAAGAACACCCACACACAGTATATAGGTGGCATTCCAGCCCTCTGAAAGGTGTTAAGTAAAGAAGACGAAAAATCTAAAATCCCAATACTTAATCTCATTATCTGGCAGCATCAATTTGAATGCATTTTATACAGCAGTGTCTACTTATCCTAATGATAGTTTTTAAGTTTAGAAAATTAAAATTTAATTTATACTAAAAAATTTGACAGTCTTGGAAAATTTTATAAAACACTTTTTACATAAACAAGTGAAATTAAATAAAGAAAAATAAGAAAAAAGTTTTTCTGTCTTCGGCCGGGATTCGAAACCGGAACCTCTTGCTCTGTACGCAAACGTTTTAAGCATTGAACGACCAAAGACTACACATAAATTTTCGGAAAACTTCCATCTATGCGCGGTGTCTCAATACAAGAACGAGCAATTCTCAGGGTATTAACTATAAACTATAACTATATTAAATGGAAATTTTCGAAAATTTATGTGTGGTCTTCGGTGGTTCAATGCTTAGAACGTTTGCGTACAGAGCAAGAGGTTCCGGGTTCGAATCTCGGCCGAAGACAAAAAAACTTTTTTCTTATTTTTATTTCTTTAATTTCACTTGTTGTTTATTGTTTTAGGTCCTTGCGTTATTTGCCATTTAGTATTTGAGAATTATATTGGCAATCGCCCATTGCGATCAGAAATTTTAACACACGAAAAGGCATGCTTTCAGACCTTGATTATTTACGTCTAATTTGAGTTATCATACCTTTGACAGTGGGAAAGAAGAATAATTATAGAGATCAGTTGGATAACTTGGTCGAGTTATTACCCTGAGAATTTTATTTCTTGTATTGAGACACCGCGCACCTGCATAGATGGAAGTTTTCCGAAAATGTATGTGTGGTCTTCGGTGGTTCAATGCTTAGAACGTTTGCGTATAGTGCAAGAGGTTCCGGATTGGAGTCCAGGCCGAAGACAGAAAAACTTTTTTCTTATTTTTCTTTCTTTAATTTCACTTGTTGTTTACAGTTTTAGGTCTTTACATTATTTGCAATTTGGTATTTGACATGTTTATAAAGCTTGCATAAATATTATGTGTAGATAATAAACTAGGAAGACTTTATTATTTTATTACTTATTATTTTAAATTGAATACTTTTTTACTTAAATATAAATTTGGTCAATAATAATCAACATGATAAGCGAAACTAAAGAAAGAAACTAAAGAAAGAAAATAATTTTAATATAAAAATCGCACGGGAATGTTCCTGTTCGATCTATAGCAGTGTAAAATGATGTCTTGTGGACAGGAAGGCACACCCGAATTTCCGTCGGAGTAAGCCCAAGCTCTCACTTTTAGCAACGATCCATTGATAAGCGTTTCCCTGCTTCAGAGCAGGTGTACAGTCACCGAGGAAAGTTGCGGCTCGTGGTCCGAACTTATAACGGCGCTGAAAAGCATAGGCACTTAATTTGTTTTTCACATTGACTGACATCGACCTGTCGTAAACCCACGTTGATAACGTGTTTAAATCACTTTATAAAAACCGAAAAGTGAATCATATTGAAAACGTATTCTTCTCTAAGTAAAAACGTATTAACTTCTCGGCTCATGTGTGCGAACACAAAAAACCACCACTATCTCTTTCATACACTGGTTCTGTTTTTCTTATACACTAACGTTGACATTTTGTGCAGCTCTGCTGCTTGACGGCATTCGTGTCGCTGCGTGGATCCAAAACCGTTCTAGCACAGGCAAATTTTACGCGATACGTGCTTTTGATTGGGCGGCGTGACGGAAGCAGGTACCGTTGTCTGATGGCAGAAGTAGGCTGCGCACCGAATACTGTTGTGACTACTTTGTTCAAGTTAACAAATTAGGCCACATAAAAGAGCAATAACATTTGCATGCATACGGTACACCTCGGTCTGCAAAGATTAAATACAAATGAAAATAAATATAGTAACATTATGCAGTTTTGCAGCACTTATTAAGGAGTCGCCTCTTCCAGGAATCTTCGAATAAAGTAAAAGCTTCATGCGCTGTTGTTGCTCCAAGAAACGTTCCCGCTCGATCTTTCCTACGATATTTAAGAATCTACTTCCTCGTGAAAATTTGAAACAACTATAATCTTTTGTTGCTATTGGCCTCTAGTTTTAGATTTTACTTGTTAGCCACTTGGCAATTAGTATTAACTCAGTCGTATGGCATGGTACCCTCCGATCAAAATTTGTCAGCTTTGTGAACTGAAAGGAGACTACTTTCTTGTTAAAATTTGTAATTTTTATAAAAACTTGCAAACTAATAAAACTATAATATAAACCAAACTATACTTGGTTCGGTTCGTTTTGATTTATTTAGAAAATGTTTGCTTTTACTATTTGCTAATACTCGTATATCCGTAGACATTTGCGATGTGTTTATTTTGTTTGCGGTTTTAGCGAAAAGGGCGAAATGGCACTTGGGAATCCGTTCTCAAAGCAAGCCGAACGATATAATGATGGAGGTGTTCAGAGCAATGAAGGCGCTCGATTACGAATGGAAAGTCATTAATCCGTATCACGTTAGAGTCAGACACAAGAACAGGATGCACGATCGATTTGTTATGATGTCATTGCAGCTTTATCAGGTAAGAATATGTTGGGAATTACTTACTTTCTAAGAGTACAACCTCCTGTAAAAGTATAGGGCCTCAGTAAAAGCCTCCGTCTGTCTTTCACAGCTCTTCCGTATCTTGTTTCTTATCAATTTCGTTGCTTGTCTTCGCAGAATGTAACCAATCAAAATCATTTTCGAAGGTATTAGTTGAGAGCCCCATGTTATCCCATGGTATAATTGTGGAACATATTTTTAAACTATGCTAGAGTGACGCTAGATCGATTGGTAATAGATCACACAGTTTTAAGCCACTGAGTGTTTGCATCCAATTTGAGTAATAGCGCCGCTGTGTGTGTGACGTCTTTTAAATCCAAGATAGCGGTTTTTTTCATGTTTTTTTTTACAAACTTTGGCTTATAACTTTTGCAAAATTAGTTTTACAGAAATACTGTTAAAACCAACTGGTCAAAAAAAAAAACACCAGAAAACGAAAAATTCTATAAAATATTGGAAAAAATCTTCAAATTATCCCTAGTTATGAAGAGACGTGCCTTAATTCATTTCGAACGGACTCTGGAGACAATAGTTTGAGGTTGAAAAACGAAAAAATATATCCCGAAACGTTGCCAAAAACTTGATAGTTTCTTTTTTGGTCCTGTCCTCTAAGCCACGAATAGTCAAATACAAAAACTTTTTGTTTTATTCCAAAAAAACGGCCCTATGTGTAATTTTTACACAAATTACACATTATTTTTTTGCGTGAAGTGACATCTGCGAAATACTAAAAAGACATTCCATTGTCTAGGTTGACTACAAAAGTTACCTTTTGGACTTTAAAAGCTTAAGCAATGAAGAAGCCGAATCCCACAACGTAAACCCGGCTACCTTGATGCAAGATACCGTCCCCACTCCTGTGCTGATGGGCATGGCAAACATGTCAATTTCTGTTAAGCCAAGCGGCCACCATACCATGGAGTTCTTTGAAATGTGCGCCGCTTTAATCATTCAACTTGCTCGTTAGTCTGGTAAGCGTAGTTCATGTTCTCAAATCAACATACATTACTTTTGACTCACTTAATATTAAAATTTGACATGGGCAAGACATTTTATGGCGCTGTTTTAAATTTAGCTCAAAATAAGACCGCAGTTTTAAAAATTACTGTTTTAATTATCGATCTTTTAAACCCGAGCCAAAAAAAAATAAAAAAAAGTATAGTTAAAATAAAAGTAAACAAAAAAGGTTTGTCCAAAGTAATTGTAATATTAGCAAATTTGAGAGCATACTGCTAAAGTAGAGGCCCTTGATACATTTGACAGTTGTTTTTTCGAGGGCCTCTAAGTTAAATAAAACAAGATACTGCGTTCTATAATTTTATGCCCAGAGCAAATTAATATATTGCTCACCAAAAAAATTAGAACACATTAAAATATCACAAAACACATAATATGTTGTAAACCATGATAGCGTAGCGCTAGACTGACGCGGGTATGCTCAGTGTGAAAAGCAAATATGATAACGTGGAAGAGGTTGATGAATAATAAATTAAACACTTTGCATTTCTTACATGACACCTTAAAAATTACCCGTTGTAGGTATTAAATATATTATTTCCTTTAAATATTTTTGTATATCTAAAACGTAACTTTTGTTCTTGTAGAGAGGGGCCATCCCTTACATTACATAACGCATGCAAGGCAATACTCCCTCCTTCCCCCTACCCTTGAGCGTTAAGTAATTTATGAGTCGCCCCATATTGGTAAAGAAGGAATCATCTAAACATTTGTTTGATTTATGTAGGTTTGTTTTTGTAACGCGGTCACACAACTTTTTCAAAAATATCATACTTTGCATACTCATCGGTCCTAAATTACAAATATCAGTAAAGCTGATCTCTGTATATTAAATAAAGAAAATTTAGTAAATCATACAATGTTGCTAAAAATATAAGTAAACCTTTCAAAAAATGTTATAAAACATAACGTCCGTCACCATGGAATCACTCAAAATGAACAAAAGTATCAAAGTCATTATTTATTCGTAGTGTTCTAATTTTATTGGTTTGATTAAACAATATATTAAAAATTTATTTAAGAGCAGTGAAAAACAAGTTCTTATTGTTTAATATTGATTAACTGTAGATAAAAAATTCTTTGAATTTTTGCCTGTTTTTATAGGCATTTTACGAAAAAAATAAATCTTTTATTATTCTATTGTATTATTTTTGCGAGGTATTAGCAGCTTTACTCGTTTTTTTTAGAGGCTATTATTTGGAGCAAATTTTTATTTATTAGTTGTTATTCTTGTTTGTAGTTAATAGAAATCCTGTACCTTTTATGGTGATAATAAAAATATAATGTATGTATTTTAAAATTCATAATTGAGTTTCACTTTCTTTTTATTTTTGGACTTTCTTGCTTACCATCCACAAGGTGTTTTAATTAACACGAAGTAAACTGCTCGTCTTTTGAAGTCGATAATTTAATGTTTAAGTTTTGTGGCTAGTAATGGATACAAAATAAACCAAACCTGAACATATTTAATTGTTTATCCGGTGAAATAGTTTGACCAGATAAAATTACAAGGATAAAAATAAAATAAATATTAAACTTTTTAAGTAATTTTCACGGCATTACATTGATATACCGAGTTCTTAAAGCTAGATAGGGTGGCGAACAGCTGTGTTCGAGTAAAAAATAACACGAAAAAAAATAGGTCGGGTTTGCCACAAGTTTTAAAGTAGTGAGTGTAGATAACACAATTCAAATTCATTCCTTTTCTGGTTTTGTATTTTTGCACGTTTTAGGTTGGATAATAAAATACTTTTTATCGATTTTTCTTTGAAAATTATGAAAAGTATATTAAAAATTATTTTTTTTAAACCAATTTCCCTCCATGAGTACTCTAGAAGTGAAAAATCTGCACAACGCGGCATTTGATTTTACCATATTGATTTAATTAGTTCGGGGGTATTCGCAAACATTTAATTTTTTCGTATTGTAAATCCCACTTTGGGAACCCTATATAAAAATTATCTTGAGCTAACTTTGCTAACAGTCCATTGTTCTATTTCGCATCCTCACAACTTACCTTATTAATTAATTTTACCTTAAACCAGCTTAGACTAACTTCTTTCCCGATTTTCACACTTGTAGCTGCTTTCATAAAAAAACATGCTATGTATACATGCTTTTTTTCCATAAATCGAACCGTTTTGTTCTTGTTAGTGTATACTCAAACTCACACCAGCGAATATATATTAAACCGAGGATGGCGCACCAGCGTGTAATTTCTTGACAGCTTTAATTCGGTATGACGTTCTATTATTTCCATAAAATAAAAATGCCTCTAAAATACAAAAAAATGCCTTAATTTAATATTAATACCCAAAATCTCCATTCAAACAGCAAATAAATATATTTTATTAAAATCTTTACTACAATAAAGTAATTATCAACGAATTGGAAACACGAATTTGGACGAAAACAACTAAAGACCACGTTACAGTTCCGTGCTCTAAATATTAAATAAAACAATAAAATGGTTAAGTATTTAGCGAGGGCCCCCATTTTTCAACAATACTCTGCAAGCGTCTGGGCATTGAAAAACTTAAATTTCTAAAATTGCATTGCTTACTCTTCAGCATAAATAATCTTAACAAGTCGGCCTATATATTTTCTAATGGGTTGAAAACAGGGCTGTTGGATGCCCAAAGAAGACTCTCAATATTATTGTTGTGAAACCACTGGCGAACAACATTAGCAGTGTGCATAGGACAGTTGTCCTGCTGATAAACTAAGTCGTTGGTTTCATAAAACATCTGCATAGATGGTAACATAACATCTTAACATATCGTTCACTGTTGAATCTTCCTTAGATTTATCAAAACACACCCAAGCCTCCGCTAAACCAACTCCACATATTCCCAGAAAAATGTCCAGCTTTCTTAATTTGATTCTTGTATTCTGGATTAAATCCAGAATTTGGTGGACGATACACTAAAATTCTTCTGCTGCTGGAAGATGAATAAACTCTTTTCATATGTGGAAACCACCCACTCCCAGAAGCCGTCTTGTACAACTCGAGTTTCTACTTTTTGAAAATAGTGGAATTTTTGACTTTATAAATTATTGTGAAAATCAATTTTTAACTGGTGAATGGAATGCACAATCTATTAGAAATCTAAATTTTGCGGGACAGGGAAAATCCATGTATGCATTTTTATGAAAGAAAGACTAAATAAAAATAACAAATTACATTTTCGTTTAGAAAAATATTTCCAAACTAGTAAGAACCTTTCATTTTGAAATTTGTATTGGAGAACTTGGCTTTACTTTTATCTCAATTCTTTTTACGGAATGCCATTTTCGCGTACTTGGCCTTTTTTTACATGAAATGTTTTTGTTATGATTTCACTTCTTTTTTAAAGGAATTGGATAATACTTAATTTTTAAAGTAGTAAAATATGCGGAATATTGTTCAAAACTTTTGCAATGCCTTACTTAAATTTTTGAGGTTTTTAAATTTTTTCCATGGTTTTATCGTAGTTCCCATTAGCCTTCCAAAGCTCAGCTCTCTAGCGTTTCTGAAAGTGCACAATGTTACTTTTACGTAACTTTACATGTATAGGGGAGGAGAGTAAATGAAAATATTGGACTTATAAATTTTTTCCCATGGTTTTATCATAATTTCTATTAGCATTCCAATGCTCAGCTCTCTAGCGTTTCTGGAAGTGGGCAATGTTAATTTTATATAAATACATTTATAGGAGAGGGAAATAAATTAAAATTGTCGTGTTTTTAAATTTTTTCCCATAGTTTTATCATAATTTCTATCAGCATTCCAATGCTCATCTCTCTAGCATTTCTGGAAGCGTGCAATGTTAGTTTTATATAAATTTAAATTTATAGGAGAGGGAAGTAAATTAAAATGTTGGTGTTTTTAAATTTTTTTATATAGTTTTATCATATTGTCTTTCAGTCTCTTTCAAGCTCTCTAGCGTTTCTGGAAGTGGGCAGTGTTACTTTTACATAACTTTATATTTATAGGGGAAGGAAGTAAATTAGAATTTTAAGGTGTTTTAATTTTTTTCTATAACTTTATCATAGTTACCATCGGTCTTCCAAAGCTCAGCTCTCTAGCATGTCTGGAAGTAGGCAATGTTACTTTTACTTAACTTTACATTTATAGGGGAGGGAAGTAAATTAGAATTTTGGGGTGTTTTAATTTTTTCCTATAGTTTTATCATAGTTCCTATCAGTCTACCAAAGCTCAACTCTCTAACATTTCTGGAAGTGGACAATGCTACTTTAACATAACTTTAAATGTATAGGGGAGGGGAGTAAATTAAAATTTTGGGGTTTTTTGATTTTTTCCTATAGTTTTATCATAGTTCCTATCAGTCTGCCAAAGCTCAACTCTCTAGCATTTCTGGAAGTGGGCGATGTTACTACGAGTAAATTAAAATTTTGGGGTTTTTTGATTTTTTCCAGGGGTTTGGTCCTAATTTCTATCAGTCTGCCAAATTTCAGCTTTGTAGCATGTCTGGAAGTACAGTAGAATGATCTATACATGAGTGAGTGAGTGGCAATTTCGACGTTTTTTTAAATTTCGTAACTACTTTACTACTTTATGGAATTCCATGAAACTTGGAGGGGTTGTTAACTCCATGGAGATCTACGACTATGCAAAGTTTGAGATTCGTAGCTCATTCCGAAGTAGAGTTTTAGGTAGGTCAAATATCAGTTAAAATGTTTCCAGAAAAGATGGTTACGGCGCGCGAACTTGGAGAGGCACTGCCGTGCCCTCAGATATAATTAATAAAAAAAAAACATTTTTATTTATCATATTTTTTTACTAAAGTATAAAGGCAATTTCAAATGGGTAAAGTCGACCACGGACACCGGTGTTTCGGAAAAAGGCATTTCCATCCTTAGCGTGGCTTGCCTGAGTACAGTAAACTAACTACAAGATACAAGGTAAAACAAAAAGAACGAAAAAAAGTCCATGACGGAACGAAAACGTCCACCGGTCTGTCTCGTCACAGTTTCCACGAAATGTCTTTCTTCCTCCTTTATATATATATACAGTCGAACCTCTCTAACTCAAACCTCTATAACTCGAACCTCTGTATAACTCAAACCTTTTACGTGGTCCCTGCACTTTTTATATGTATTTTAATCTCTTCAACTCGAATTTCTATAACTCGAACTCTCCATAACTCGAACTGTTTTCGTTGTCCCTTCAAGTTCGAGTTATAGAGGTTCGACTGTATATCTTTCTATCATTGTTGCGTCCGTGTTAACGAAAATCCATATCATTATTGCTTCACCGACATTGTTGCGTCCGAATACCGGACGCAATAGTGCAATCCCATGTTATTTGCGAACAGAGAAGATTTTTACAATGACAATCAGACAGATTTTTAGCTCTTTTAGAGAGCTATAATATGCTATGTCTTATTTTTCTCTACTTCAAAATTTAAAGCATTGGCGCCAAAAAAACCCGCAAAAAATCGGACGCATTAATGATAACTAAATAAAATCCGGTGTATAATTTTAGTTTGAGATAATTCCGGTAGAGGCGACACTCCTTTTTGTATATTTTTTTTTGGTTTTACTTCTCTATCATTCTTGCTTCCACAGATTTGGCAACATTGCGTTTATTATTATTTAATATATTCCTGCATTTTAGGAGTTTGCAATATCTAAATTCCTTGACCAGGATTGAAATTGTTTTCTTATTTTCATTTAACGCCAATATACAAAAAATTTATGTTTAATGTTTAAACTTTGAGTTTTCTCTCTTTTAGTCTATCTATATATTTTCTCGGTACATTTTTGATACCGGATTGGCCAACATTATTTTTGCGCCATTTCTTGGATATATACAGATATTTTGCGACAAAATAATCAGTCGGATGTGTGAGTTCAAAGTGACTACATACTGATGGATAGAGACGACCCAGTGAAGATGGTAAACTGGTAGAGGATTACCTGTCACTTAGCATGAAACTATCTGTGTCATCGTATGCTTAGAAAATGCATACCTATACATAAATACAATCCTCTTCCTGTTTCCGCAATAAACTGTCGCGATCATGGGATTGACAACTTGTGGAATGGAAGGCAAACCAAGCGATTTTGTAATGCTAACTCAAATAAAAAAAAATTGCAATGTGGAAACGATCTACCTTTCTGACTAAGAAAGAACTAATTTCGCTAAGATGTTAATAGTGACGTATGTCTAAGTTATTTATCGTAGACAGCCTAGGATTAATTAGATAATAAAATAGAACCTTACTTAGTTTTTTCTTTAAAACATATCTAATTACAATGAACCTTCTGGAGTTTTTAAATAAAGCCCAGGATTAAGTTGCCATTGGAAACAAAATTAGTAAATAACTCAAAGTATGTTATTAAATAAAATAAATAAAACCCCAAACAAAGCCTCCGAGCAATGGCCTGATATTCTCCAAGACAAAAAAGTAAAACCAAAGGACTATAGCTAAATGGAACGTACAGGGGGTCTCATTATAGTTTTCCCACCCTTTTACACCATTAATAATTGATATAGGAATATAAAAGAAATTGTGTTCGAATTCGCGAAATTTTTACTTTTAAATTGCATCTTGACCTTATTCCTAATGCTTACCATATTTGACAGGCGCTCAAATTTATAGTTTTTGTAAATTGGATGCTCCTTATATTATTTAATTGATAGATTAGGCTTGGAACATATTTTCCAAAAATTCCCGATATGCCGTAGTTTATAGCCATAGTTTCTGAGATATTAGCAATTATTTTTTTAAATGATAAAAAGATAACAGTACCGCTTTTGTGTTAATTTTAGTATCCTTATTCCAAATTATGTTAGTCCCCATGCATCAACAGTGACAATGACATTATGTGACACGACATATAAACTTTGTTGTCGTTACCGGTTGTCATTTTGAGCGTCATTTAAAAAAAAACATTTGTCATTGTCACTGTTTATACATGGAGACTAATATCGTTGGAAATAAGGACACTGAAATTAACACAAAAGTAGTGATGTTATTTTTTTATAATTTAAAAAATTGTCGCTAATATTTCAGAAACTATTTATCAAAACTGCGCTAATCTATTAATTAAACATTATCAGGAGCTTCCAATTCACAAAAACTATAAATTTCAGCGCCTGTCAAATACGGTAAGCATCAAGAATAAAGTCAAGATTTAAAAGTCAAAATTTCGCGAATTCGAACACAATTTCTTTTATATTCCTATATCAATTATTAATGGTGTAAAAGGGTGGGAAAAAATATAATGAGACACCCTGTACAGGGAGTGAACCAAAGGTTGGACATTATTGCAACCGAAGTGCAGAATAGTAAGATAGACATTATGGCACTCACAGAGATAAAAAAGAAAGGAACATGTACAAGTAGTGTCGGTAACTTTGTTCACAAAATAAAGGAGAGCAGCCAAAGGGGTATCTTTATTAATCAAGAAAAATCTCAAAAATAAGATTACCGACTACGAGTGCATTAATGCTGAAGATGCTTGGACATAATACAAGCATAATAATAGCCTACGCACCATCAGATGACGAAAGATTAGCTACAAAACAAATGTTCTTCGACCAACTTGATGAGACTATCACCAAAATCGCCAATACCAGGAAATAATTATAATAATATATTTTATTAGTCGAACTGATAGACAAACCCAATTGTGTGAACCCACAACTTAAAAATAAATAATGGTTTTTTTAAATATATGGATATTCATCTATATACCTGGATTCAGGCATCAACAAATCTAAAATCTAATTATGCTATATGTGGACAACACTCGGAATGAAAGTGGTATGATGTGCGGTTACTTCGTGGTGATACCTGTGGATCTGACGACCATTCGGTAAAAGCAAAAATATTATTCCCTTTCAGAAAAAATAGAGGTGAGAGTAGTAAGAGTAAAGAAAATCCAAAATACAACTTTAGAAGTCTAGAAATCGAACTCGTATGCAAATATTGTATTAGAAGCGATTATATGAAAAATTAATAACTACAGAACCGAACCGAACCGAACCGAACACTCATTTGAAGAAACATATACAAACATAGTAAAAAGCTTAATAGAAGCAAGCAAAGAAGCTGTTGTGTACATTGAGGGTCTTTCTCTGTTTGCAGGGTCGTTTTTCCGAGTTTTTCATGAAAATTTGTCAATTTTTGGGTTTTGTTTCTGGACTCAGCAGAAACATAAACTCCAATTTCTTCTTCAAGGGTTGAAAAATCCAGAGTCCTCCAGTGTTTGAAAAATCAGCCTTCATGATGAAGTAATAAACAAAGAAGATAGAACTCAACTTAGTTTTTTCTTTAAAACATATCTAATTACAATGCTTCTGAAGTTTTCAAATAAAAAGTTGCCATTGGAAACAAAATTAGTAAATAACTCAAAGTTGTTTTTAAATAAAATAAATAAAACCCCAAACAAAGCCTCGGAGCAATGGCCTGAAATTCTCGAAGACAAAAAAGTAAAACCAAAGGACTCTGAACATAGCTAAATGGAACGTCCAGGGAGTGAACCAAAAATTGGACATTAATGCAACCGAAGTGCAGAATAGTAAAATAGACATTATTGCACTCACATAGACAAAAAAGAAAGGAACATGTACAAGTAGTGTCGGTAACTTTGTTCACATATTTACTGGAGTCCCAAAATAAAGGAGAGCAGCCAAAGGGGTATCTGTATTATTCAAGAAAAACCTCAAAAATAAGATTACAGACTACGAGTGCATTAATAAAAACATACCTTGAGTTAACACGAAGATGCTTGGACATAATACAAGCATAATAATAGCCTACGCACCATCAGATGACGAAAGATTAGCTACAAAACAAATGTTCTTCGACCAACGTGATGAGACTATCACCAAAATCGGCACTACCAGGGAAATAATTATGGTTGGTGATTTTAATAATCGAACTGATAGACAAAGCCAAAGCAAAATTGTAACACCATTTGGAGAGGAAGTAAACGCTTCAGACTAATGCAATTGTGTGAACCTACAACTTAAAAATAAATAATGGTTTTTAAAAAATATATGGGCATTCAGGCATCAAGAAATCTTAAGTCTAATTATGCTATAGGTGGACAACACTCGGAATGAAAGTGGTATGATGTGCGATTACTTCGTGGTGATACCTGTGGATTTGACGACCATTTGGTAAAAGCAAAAATATTATTCCCGTTCAGAAAAAATAAATAGAGGTGAGAGTAGTAAGAGTAAAGAAAATCAAAAATACAACTTTAGAAGTCTAGAAATCGAACTCGTACGCAAATATTGTATCAGAAGCGATTAGATGAAAAATTAATAAATACAGAACACTTATTTGAAGAAACATATACAAACATAGTAAAAAGCTTAATAGAAGCAAGCAAACAAGCTGTTGTGTACCAAGATAAAAGAAATAGCAATAAGATGTGGTGGACGGAGAAAATACAGGAAATGGTCAAGGAGGAAAAACGCCCATACTCGGAATGGACCAAAGAGACCTAGGAATCTACAGGGAAATCAGAAGACAGCTAATAAAGCGAGGAAGGGTTAGCGGGAAATAAGGACAACGTTAGAGATTTAACCCTCTTTATTTTCTGGCGACGTTTCGACGGTTGTTTTCCGTCTTTTTCAAGCTATAAAACAAACACAATAAAAATGTAGAATGACGTTAGAAGACAATATAGCAGTATTATTATACATTCATAAATATTATAATTATATAAAGCTAATAGGTTTTTTTTTAATTCAATTAATAAATAACATTAATTAATATTCTTCTGTTGTTTTTAAGTTTTTTTATCTATTTTATTTGTTATTACCATTTTTTTTATAATTTTTTTAAATTTTATTTTATAACTATTTTTATAGATTTTATCTATTTAAATTCTTATTATAATTTTTTTAATAGCACCATCACATTAAAATCAATTCGATTGTAATAGTTTGTTAGGTAATATTGACATTAATTAGTTTTGATTTTTATTTATGGATCTACTGGTATGGATTTTAATTTTAATAACTTACCCTTAAAATTAATGGGTTAACACGTAGATCTTAATAAATAGGCACAGAATTTAAATAGATAAAATCTATAAAAATAGTTATAAAATAAAATAAAATAAAAAATTATTTAAAAAAATGGTAATAACAAATAAAATAGATAAAAAAACTTAAAACAACAGAAAAATATATCCTAATATAAACCTATTAGCTTTATATAATTATAATATTTATGAATGTATAATAATACTGCTATATTGTCTTCTAACGTCATTCTACATTTTTATTGTGTTTGTTTTATGCTTGAGAAAGACGGAAAACAACCGTCGAAACGTCGCCAGAAAATAAAGAGGGTTAAATCTCTAACGTTGTCCTTATTTCCCGCTAACCCTTCCTCACTGTAAATTTTAAGGACGTCAACTTTCTTCAAACAGCTAATAAATTTGATACGCACGGAAAAAAATGCCACGATACAAATACACACGTAGGAGGTAGGCAAAGTATGGACATTAATTTCTACGGTAAAAAACCCAACCAAAGAAAAAGTAAATCAGATCATCAAATCAGAACAATGGACGGAACACTACAAGAGACTGCTGCAGGAAACGAGACCGAAATATCTGTCAGCCTTCCCGATGAGAGACATAGAAGTACATGGAGAGGAAGTAATCATCAAAAAAGAAATGATAAAGAATAATATTAAAAAGCTTAAATCCGGAAAAGCTAGCGGACCCGCGGGAATATACTGATTGGAAAATTGCATTCATATCCTCAATACATAAAAAAGGAAACAAGCTGGATTCCAACAATTACAGATAAATTTCCGTAACCATTATACTAAGTAGATTGTAGGGTAGGATTCTTAAGAATCTAACAGAGAATGATTTTCATGAACAAGAAGAAGAGCAAGGTGGGTTTCGTGCAGGCAGATCTTGTAGTGATAAATGTTTTTGTCTTACACAGGTAATTGGGAAAAGAAGTGCCAGAAACATAGAGACTCATGTTACCTTTGTGGACCTACAAAAAGCATATGATACCGTTCCAGTGAAAAAATTATGGACATTGTAAGAGCAAACTAATATCCATCATACATACATAAAAGCAATAAAAGAACTATATAAAGGGTCAAAATCTAATAAAAATTGGAAATCAACTTTCAAAAGAATTCCTGGTAACGAAAGGTTCAAGTAGTAGTAGTAGTAGTAGCTCTAAAAAACTGGAAACGTAAAGTACACGGTATGGGAATACCACTTAACGACCA
Organism: Aspidapion aeneum; assembly: GCA_963576565.1. Taxonomy (NCBI): domain Eukaryota; kingdom Metazoa; phylum Arthropoda; class Insecta; order Coleoptera; family Brentidae; genus Aspidapion; species Aspidapion aeneum. Next base: position 59,600,890 of record OY755038.1, read on the forward strand.
ATTTACCAAATACATACTACAGTTTGCTGACGACCAAGTAATTGTGGCTAATGATAAAGAAGACATGGAGTATATGATGAGAAAGTTAACGGAAAAATAACAAAACTGTGGGTTAACCGTGAACGTAGACAAGACTCAGTATTTATGTATTAGAAACGAATCAAGTGAGACTAGAGCAGAAAGATAAAAAATATTGTAAAATTTTACATTGATCGAAGGAGGTGGAGAATAGGCGTCGGACAACGTAGAAAAACGTTCTAAACCGACATAGTAGTAGTAAAATTTTACATACATGAAACAATGGTGAAAAGCATGCTGCTGTATGGAATAGACTTGACGCGTAACAGAAAAATACAAAACAAAAATGGAAAGTGCCGAAATGGATGCAATAAGAAGATAAATTAAAATATCTAGAACAGATCATATAAGAAATGAGACCATAAAAGAATGGGAATCGAGGGAAGATGACATCACTAAAAGACAACTGATAAGGTACGGCAATGTACAACGGATGAATGACGAAAGACTACCAAAGCAGGTTCTAGAATGGCAACCAATAGGGCGCAGAAAAGGAGGGCGTCCTAAAGTGGAATGGCAACAGTCAATCCAAATATCAATGAGTCAAAAGAACCTGACATATTGTCAGGATCGAAGGAGGTGTAGAATAGGCGTCGGACAACGTAGAAAAACGTTCTAGTATGTTATTAAATGTCAGTTTTGGCTAATAGTGTTTGTCAAGATGTATACGCTTAATATTCGGCAAATTATTTTACAACTTTTATATCAAAATTTTAACAAATTTCATGGAAACCAATTTTACCATCCATTTATATGGTGCCTTTAAGCCAAATAAAAAAAAACAAAATAAATTCAATAAATATACACACTGTATATAGGAAACATACACACACGGGACAGTACCTAAATTTGAAGTCTAATCAGTCTGTTGCTACAAAACAAGGAGTTATAAGAAGTTTGTATTTAAGAGTCGTGAATATTTGTAGTAATAATGAAGAATTAACGCACAGAACTCTACAACATTTAAAAGGACTTAAAACAGAATGGTTATTCCGAGAAATTAATAAACTCAACGATCTCTAAATTTAAGAACAAACCAAATGTGGGAAATTCTCAAAATAATAATCTGTTGAGTGTTATTAACATTCCATATTATTATGTTCAAGGGATTTCAGTAAACATAAGACGAAAGCCAAACACTATAATATAAAAACAGTTTTTTCATCGGGAAATATGATAAGGCAGTGGCGAGGCGTAAGGATTTTTTTAAGGTTGACAGAAGAAATGAAAAAAAAAATTACAAAAAAAAATATATTTTTATTTTGCATAAAAAGTACAACAAATATTTATTTTAATAGTGTACAGTAACTCTCAAACTGTCTTAAAAATACTAGTCTGCGTATTTTACTAGTAGTAAAATGGTCAATAACACTTTCCTTAAAATTTGGATATTAGAAATTTTATGTACACAAAAGTATGGAAATTAAACAATTAATTTTGTCTGACGTCGACACCGACACATACGTATGGAAACCATATACGTAGTATTTACATACTCCCTGTTACCCATTTACACAATGGCTGGCATTTGATGCAAACATTCAGAAATAAAGATACGAAAAATGCACAGACACAAAATTTACATAGATAGAGTTTTTGTCAACTCTGAGCCGATGATTTGACGTGACGAATACAAGAATAAAATATGTATTCGTAAAAGTATAACCAATTAGGACATTTTATCTTAAGGACCGGAAAAAGGATAGACTTATACCCACTGACATTGCTATTTCAAATATGTTTGCATTATGCATCATAAGGTACCGGAGGTATTGTATAAGGAAATAATATGCATATATGTTTGAAAGCAACCAATCAGGTCATTTTTGCTTAAGGACCGCAACGACTCATATTTGCATCATGAATTGGCAATTACCGTGGGTATTGGAATATTATGTATATGATGGAAACCCTAACTGCAAAAAAAGACGTCGATTTAAATCAAAACAAAATATACACGCAGAGTCGAGTATACTTACGCTCAGCAAAATATTGCGCTTAGATAGCTGGCCGACTACAGTAGGCAAATAGCCGAATGTCTTTTCCACTCGATTATTTGTTAACAAGGTGCTTATCAAACAAGGAAATTAATATTTTTAAAATAATACTTAAGCATTTGAAATGAAAATGTCGATTATAGCCTGGAATTCTTAGTTGTTATTTGGAATTTTAGCTTTAAATCAAAACATTTGAAAGCAAAAATTGATTGAATTGAATTCTACGTAGCTCGAATTTCTAGAACTAACAAAACTAAAACTGATTTGTAATAAATATCTGGCCGTTGCGTTGACTCACACAATTTCCTTTGTTTCCTTATTAACATAAAATTTGGCAAACGCGCTGACGCAACAATGATACCAAGCTAAGCGAAAATTATACGATGTGGACGCAATTATGATAAGAAAGTGTCAAAAATTATACAAGGGACGCAACATTGAATGGCAAATAATTGGAAGCAATAATGTTTGTTTGTACAGTTTTTCGTATATTGCTATTTTTAGCCCAAAAATTACGTAAAATAGACGACTAATCTAGAAATTTCAAAAACTGAAATATATATGATTAAAACCTTTAAAAAACAGACGTTTTCTTGGAGACGCAATAACGATGCGTTTTGAATGGAAGCAATAATGATATAAGGACCTATATATATATATATATATATATATATATATATATATCTTTCTATCATTGTTGCGTCCGTGTTAACGAAAATCCATATCATTATTGCTTCACCGACATTGTTGCGTCCGAATACCGGACGCAATAGTGCAATCCCATGTTATTTGCGAACAGAGAAGATTTTTACAATGACAATCAGACAGATTTTTAGCTCTTTTAGAGAGCTATAATATGCTATGTCTTATTTTTCTCTACTTCAAAATTTAAAGCATTGGCGCCAAAAAAACCCGCAAAAAATCGGACGCAATAATGATAACTAAATAAAATCCGGTGTATAATTTTAGTTTGAGATAATTCCGGTAGAGGCGACACTCCTTTTTGTATATTTTTTTTTGGTTTTACTTCTCTATCATTCTTGCTTCCACAGATTTGGCAACATTGCGTTTATTATTATTTAATATATTCCTGCATTTTAGGAGTTTGCAATATCTAAATTCCTTGACCAGGATTGAAATTGTTTTCTTATTTTCATTTAACGCCAATATACAAAAAATTTATGTTTAATGTTTAAACTTTGAGTTTTCTGTCTATCTATATATTTTCTCGGTACATTTTTGATACCGGATTGGCCAACATTATTTTTGCGCCATTTCTTGGATATATACAGATATTTTGCGCCAAAATAATCAGTCGGATGTGTGAGTTCAAAGTGTCTACATACTGATGGATAGAGACGACCCAGTGAAGATGGTAAACTGGTAGAGGATTACCTGTCACTTAGCATGAAACTATCTGTGTCATCGTGTGCTTAGAAAATGCATACCTATACATAAATACAATCCTCTTCCTGTTTCCGCAATAAACTGTCGCGATCATGGGATTGACAACTTGTGGAATGGAAGGTAAACCAAGCGATTTTGTAATGCTAACTCAAATAAAAAAAATTGCAATGTGGAAACGATCTACCTTTCTGAATAAGAAAGAACTAATTTCGCTAAGATGTTAATAGTGACGTATGTCTAAGTTATTTATCGTAGACAGCCTAGGATTAATTAGATAATAAAATAGAACTCCACTTAGTTTTTTCTTTAAAACATATCTAATTACAATGAACCTTCTGGAGTTTTTAAATAAAGCCCATGATTAAGTTGCCATTGGAAACAAAATTAGTAAATAACTCAAAGTATGTTATTAAATAAAATAAATAAAACCCCAAACAAAGCCTCAGAGCAATGGCCTGATATTCTCCAAGACAAAAAAGTAAAACCAAAGGACTATAGCTAAATGGAACGTACAGGGGGTCTCATTATAGTTTTCCCACCCTTTTACACCATTAATAATTGATATAGGAATATAAAAGAAATTGTGTTCGAATTCGCGATATTTTTACTTTTAAATTGCATCTTGACCTTATTCCTGATGCTTACCATATTTGACAGGCGCTCAAATTTATAGTTTTTGTAAATTGGATGCTCCTTATATTATTTAATTGATAGATTAGGCTTGGAACATATTTTCCAAAAATTCCCGATATGCCGTAGTTTAGAGCCATAGTTTCTGAGATATTAGCAATTATTTTTTTAAATGATAAAAAGATAACAGTACCGCTTTTGTGTTAATTTTAGTATCCTTATTCCAAATTATGTTAGTCCCCATGTATCAACAGTGACAATGACATTATGTGACACGACATATAAACTTTGTTGTCGTTACCGGTTGTCATTTTGAGCGTCATTTAAAAAAAACATTTGTCATTGTCACTGTTTATACATGGAGACTAACATCGTTGGAAATAAGGACACTGAAATTAACACAAAAGTAGTGATGTTATTTTTTTATAATTTAAAAAATTGTCGCTAATATTTCAGAAACTATTTATCAAAACTGCGCTAATCTATTAATTAAACATTATCAGGAGCTTCCAATTCACAAAAACTATAAATTTCAGCGCCTGTCAAATACGGTAAGCATCAAGATTAAAGTCAAGATTTAAAAGTCAAAATTTCGCGAATTCGAACACAATTTCTTTTATATTCCTATATCAATTATTAATGGTGTAAAAGGGTGGGAAAAATATAATGAGACACCCTGTACAGGGAGTGAACCAAAGGTTGGACATTATTGCAACCGAAGTGCAGAATAGTAAGATAGACATTATGGCACTCACAGAGATAAAAAAGAAAGGAACATGTGTCGGTAACTTTGTTCACAAAATAAAGGAGAGCAGCCAAAGGGGTATCTTTATTAATCAAGAAAAATCTCAAAAATAAGATTACCGACTACGAGTGCATTAATGCTGAAGATGCTTGGACATAATATAAGCATAATAATAGCCTACGCACCATCAGATGACGAAAGATTAGCTACAAAACAAATGTTCTTCGACCAACTTGATGAGACTATCACCAAAATCGGCAATACCAGGAAATAATTATAATAATATATTTTATTAGTCGAACTGATAGACAAACCCAATTGTGTGAACCCACAACTTAAAAATAAATAATGGTTTTTTTAAATATATGGATATTCATCTATATACCTGGATTCAGGCATCAACAAATCTAAAATCTAATTATGCTATAGGTGGACAACACTCGGAATGAAAGTGGTATGATGTGCGGTTACTTCGTGGTGATACCTGTGGATCTGACGACCATTCGGTAAAAGCAAAAATATTATTCCCTTTCAGAAAAAATAGAGGTGAGAGTAGTAAGAGTAAAGAAAATCAAAAATACAACTTTAGAAGTCTAGAAATCGAACTCGTATGCAAATATTGTATTAGAAGCGATTAGATGAAAAATTAATAACTACAGAACACTCATTTGAAGAAACATATACAAACATAATAAAAAGCTTAATAGAAGCAAGCAAAGAAGCTGTTGTGTACATTGAGGGTCTTTCTCTGTTTGCAGGGTCGTTTTTCCGAGTTTTTCATGAAAATTTGTCAATTTTTGGGTTTCGTTTCTGGACTCAAGAAACATAAACTCCAATTTCTTCGTCAAGGGTTGAAAAATCCAGAGTCCTTCAGTGTTTGAAAAATCAGCCTTCATGATGAAGTAATAAACAAAGAAGATAGAACTCAACTTAGTTTTTTCTTTAAAACATATCTAATTACAATGCTTCTGAAGTTTCCAAATAAAAAGTTGCCATTGGAAACAAAATTAGTAAATAACTCAAAGTTGTTTTTAAATAAAATAAATAAAACCCCAAACAAAGCCTCGGAGCAATGGCCTGAAATTCTCGAAGACAAAAAAGTAAAACCAAAGGACTCTGAACATAGCTAAATGGAACGTCCAGGGAGTGAACCAAAAATTGGACATTAATACAACCGAAGTGCAGAATAGTAAAATAGACATTATTGCACTCACATAGACAAAAAAGAAAGGAACATGTACAAGTAGTGCCGGTAACTCTGTTCACATATTTACTGAAGTCCCAAAATAAAGGAGAGCAGCCAAAGGGGTATCTGTATTATTCAAGAAAAACCTCAAAAATAAGATTACAGACTACGAGTGCATTAATAAAAACATACCTCGAGTTAACACGAAGATGCTTGGACATAATACAAGCATAATAATAGCCTACGCACCATCAGATGACGAAAGATTAGCTACAAAACAAATGTTCTTCGACCAACGTAGGTAGTTATAATATTTATGAATGTATAATAATACTGCTATATTGTCTTCTAACGTCATTCTACATTTTTATTGTGTTTGTTTTATGCTTGAGAAAGACGGAAAACAACCGTCGAAACGTCGCCAGAAAATAAAGAGGGTTAAATCTCTAACGTTGTCCTTATTTCCCGCTAACCCTTCCTCACTGTAAATTTTAAGGACGTCAACTTTCTTCAAACAGCTAATAAATTTGATACGCACGGAAAAAAATGCCACGATACAAATGCACACGTAGGAGGTAGGCAAAGTATGGAAATTAATTTCAACGGTAAAAAACCCAACCAAAGAAAAAGTAAATCAGATCATCAAATCAGAACAATGGACGGAACACTACAAGAGACTGCTGCAGGAAACGAGACCGAAATATCTGTCAGCCTTCCCGATGAGAGACATAGAAGTACATGGAGAGGAAGTAATCATCAAAAAAGAAATGATAAAGAATAGTATTAAAAAGCTTAAATCCGGAAAAGCTAGCGGACCGGCGGGAATATACTGATTGGAAAATTGCATTCATATCCTCAATACATAAAAAAGGAAACAAGCTGGATTCCAACAATTACAGATAAATTTCCGTAACCATTATACTAAGTAGATTGTAGGGTAGGATTCTTAAGAATCTAACAGAGAATGATTTTCATGAACAAGAAGAAGAGCAAGGTGGGTTTCGTGCAGGCAGATCTTGTAGTGATAAATGTTTTTGTCTTACACAGGTAATTGGGAAAAGAAGTGCCAGAAACATAGAGACTCATGTTACCTTTGTGGACCTACAAAAAGCATATGATACCGTTCCAGTGGAAAAATTATGGACAGTGTAAGAGCAAACTAATATCCATCATACATACATAAAAGCAATAAAAGAACTATATAAAGGGTCAAAATCTAAAAAAAATTGGAAATCAACTTTCAAAAGAATTCCTGGTAACGAAAGGTTCAAGTAGTAGTAGTAGTAGTAGCTCTAAAAAACTGGAAACGTAAAGTACACGGTATGGGAATACCACTTAACGACCAATTTACCAAATACACACTACAGTTTGCTGACGACCAAGTAATTGTGGCTAATGATAAAGAAGACATGGAGTATATGATGAGAAAGTTAACGGAAAAATAACAAAAGTGTGGGTTAACCGTGAACGTAGACAAGACTCAGTATTTATGTATTAGAAACGAATCAAGTGAGACTAGAGCAGAAAGATAAAAAATATTGTAAAATTTTACATTGATCGAAGGAGGTGGAGAATAGGCGTCGGACAACGTAGAAAAACGTTCTAAACCGACATAGTAGTAGTAAAATTTTACATACATGAAACAATGGTGAAAAGCATGCTGCTGTATGGAATAGACTTGACGCGTAACAGAAAAATACAAAACAAAAATGGAAAGTGCCGAAATGGATGCAATAAGAAGATAAATTAAAATATCTAGAACAGATCATATAAGAAATGAGACCATAAAAGAATGGGAATCGAGGGAAGATGACATCACTAAAAGACAACTGATAAGGTACGGCAATGTACAACGGATGAATGACGAAAGACTACCAAAGCAGGTTCTAGAATGGCAACCAATAGGGCGCAGAAAAGGAGGGCGTCCTAAAGTGGAATGGCAACAGTCAATCCAAATATCAATGAGTCAAAAGAACCTGACATATTGTCAGGATCGAAGGAGGTGTAGAATAGGCGTCGGACAACGTAGAAAAACGTTCTAGTATGTTATTAAATGTCAGTTTTGGCTAATAGTGTTTGTCAAGATGTATACGCTTAATATTCGGCAAATTATTTTACAACTTTTATATCAAAATGTTAACAAATTTCATGGAAACCATTTTTACCATCCATTTATATGGTGCCTTTAAGCCAAATAAAAAAAAAACAAAATAAATTCAATAAATATACACACTGTATATAGGAAACATACACACACGGGACAGTACCTAAATTTGAAGTCTAATCAGTCTGTTGCTACAAAACAAGGAGTTATAAGAAGTTTGTATTTAAGAGTCGTGAATATTTGTAGTAATAATGAAGAATTAACGCACAGAACTCTACAACATTTAAAAGGACTTAAAACAGAATGGTTATTCCGAGAAATTAATAAACTCAACGATCTCTAAATTTAAGAACAAACCAAATGTGGGAAATTCTCAAAATAATAATCTGTTGAGTGTTATTAACATTCCATATTATTATGTTCAAGGGATTTCAGTAAACATAAGACGAAAGCCAAACACTATAATATAAAAACAGTTTTTTCATCGGGAAATATGATAAGGCAGTGGCGAGGCGTAAGGATTTTTTTAAGGTTGACAGAAGAAATGAAAAAAAAAATTACAAAAAAAAAATATATTTTTATTTTGCATAAAAAGTACAACAAATATTTATTTTAATAGTGTACAGTAACTCTCAAACTGTCTTAAAAATACTAGTCTGCGTATTTTACTAGTAGTAAAATGGTCAATAACACTTTCCTTAAAATTTGGATATTAGAAATTTTATGTACACAAAAGTATGGAAATTAAACAATTAATTTTGTCTGACGTCGACACCGACACATACGTATGGAAACCATATACGTAGTATTTCCATACTCCCTGTTACCCATTTACACAATGGCTGGCATTTGATGCAAACATTCAGAAATAAAGATACGAAAAATGCACAGACACAAAATTTACATAGATAGAGTTTTTGTCAACTCTGAGCCGATGATTTGACGTGACGAATAAGAGAATAAAATATGTATTCGTAAAAGTATAACCAATTAGGACATTTTATCTTAAGGACCGGAAAAAGGATAGACTTATACCCACTGACATTGCTATTTCAAATATGTTTGCATTATGCATCATAAGGTACCGGAGGTATTGTATAAGGAAATAATATGCATATATGTTTGAAAGCAACCAATCAGGTCATTTTTGCTTAAGGACCGCAACGACTCATATTTGCATCATGAATTGGCAATTACCGTGGGTATTGGAATATTATGTATATGATGGAAACCCTAACTGCAAAAAAAGACGTCGATTTAAATCAAAACAAAATATACACGCAGAGTCGAGTATACTTACGCTCAGCAAAATATTGCGCTTCGATATAAATTAATTATATGCGAAATGCACGCACTATCTAGCTGGCCGACTACAGTAGACAAATAGCCGAATGTCTTTTCCACTCGATTATTTGTTAACAAGGTGCTTATCAAACAAGGAAATTAATATTTTTAAAATAATACTTAAGCATTTGAAATGAAAATGTCGATTATAGCCTGGAATTCTGAGTTGTTATTTGGAATTTTAGCTTTAAATTAAAACATTTGAAAGCAAAAATTGATAGAATTGAATTCTACGTAGCTCGAATTTCTAGAACTAACAAAACTAAAACTGATTTGTAATAAATATCTGGCCGTTGCGTTGACTCACACAATTTCCTTTGTTTCCTTATTAACATAAAATTTGGCAAACGCGCTGACGCAACAATGATACCAAGCTAAGCGAAAATTATACGATGTGGACGCAATTATGATAAGAAAGTGTCAAAAATTATACAAGGGACGCAACATTGAATGGCAAATAATTGGAAGCAATAATGTTTGTTTGTACAGTTTTTCGTATATTGCTATTTTTAGCCCAAAAATTACGAAAAATAGACGACTAATCTAGAAATTTCAAAAACTGAAATATATATGATTAAAACCTTTAAAAAACAGACGTTTTCTTGGAGACGCAATAACGATGCGTTTTAAATGGAAGCAATAATGATATAAGGATCTATATATATATATATATATATATATATATATATATATATATATATATATATATATATTCTTTTTGATTTATATTTTTGTTAGTAGTGATATTTATAATGAATAACACTTTAACGAAACTAGAACCCTGTACACGGTGAGCAATAAAAAACTTGTTCTAGTACCAAAGGTTGTAGTAATTTTAGAAAAATTTTTATTTGTTTAAAAAAATCCATATTCAGAAACTCTCCAATGTTGTTCCAGTGTTCCAATTATAGAAAAACAGCATATACCCAGAGGCGTAGCTAGATCTTATGGCACCGGGTGGCAAGAGTTTTTTGAGCCCCTCTTATCTCTAGAAAAATCTTATCTTGGCTACAAGTATCCAGTATCTTCAGAGGGAGTAATTCTTGTCCCGCAGACAATTTTTTTTATTACCTTTAGTATTTTTGTACGTTGTAGCCGGAAATTTTTGCAGTGTTGATGAGTCATATATGAGTGTGCCTTGCAGCCCTTCCACTGCGACCACTAGTGGGTCTATTGTGGCTCACTTTTCAGTGGTTTCTCACCACTGTATGCCTAATCCTCCAAAAAGGTTAGCTATCAGTTTGGGTGAGACACTGTTCAGATCTTCTGAATCAATCTGAAGTGTTTTGACGTAAACGTGCAATAGCCGGACATTCGCACAGTACATGTCTAACTGTTTCATCATCCTCCATACAGAGTCTACATTCGGTCTCTTCTGTTATTCCCATTCTGTGCATGGGTACTCTTAGTCGGCAGTGACCCGTAAAAAGTCCAGTCACTATACGGATCTCCTGTCTGGTAAGTCCAATGATATTTCTGGCTCTCTTCTGACAAGGTCCTTTAATGAACTCTTTAGAGTGAGCCAGTTCTGGTATATTCATCCAGTATTGTTGGAAGCTGTCCTCCATCCATCCCAATATGGTTAATTTGGCAGCATTGTATGATATGCCCAGGGCTGGTTCAGGGCCGAAAAATTCGGCAGATGCCGCTTCCCTCGCTGCCTAGTCCGCGGCCTCATTTCCCTCGTGCCCAGAATGCCCTGGTATCCATACTAATGACACCTTAATAGCGCTACCAAGCGTATTCAGCGAGTCTCTGCAGTTCCCCACGGTTCTCGATGAGACCGTGTAGGAATCAAGCGCTTTTAAGGCTGATTGACTGTCGGAGAAGATTTTTATTGTCCTGTTGGTCCATTCGTGGTCAGTAATCCACCGGGCACACAGTTCAATGGCTACGAGTTCGGCCTGAAATATAGTAGCCAATTTGCCGAGACTATGTTGAATCTCGACTTTTTCTTGGATACTAACAACTCCAGATCCAACGCCTGATGGCATTTTGGATCCGTCGGTGTACCAGAAGCTATCGTTGTTTGAAAAGTTGGTCCTGTTTTTTAACCATTCCTCCCTCTCTGGGAGTATAATGTTGTATAGCTTTCTGCTGTACACCGTGTTGGGCATGACGTCGGATATCATTCCTAGAGTTGCATCCAACTCTTGTTCCCTAATTAGGGCTGTTGATATCACTTTGTTTGCCCGGCCATCCTGGTGGTTGGCCCTTATTCTATAAGTTGCTCTTCGTGCCTCCGCCTCTAAGAAAATGTGAAGCGGAGGTAAGTTTAGTAAGCATTCAAGCGCAGTCGATGGGCTAGAGCTCATTGCACCACATATGGCAAGACTGGCCTGTCGTAAGCTGGTTAGTTTGGCTCTCGAGGTTCTTTGATGTCTCTTCTCAAACCAGACTATTGCACCGTACGCAATCATTGGTCTAATGACTGTTATATACAGCCAGTACATTTGTTTGGGGCTAGTGCCCCAGGTTTTTCCGCAAATTCTTTTGCACGTCCATAGGGACAGTGTGGCTTTGCGAATTACCTTTTCCAAATGGGCGTTCCAGGTGAGAGTTTTATCTAGGGTGACCCCCAGGTATTTACCCTCTGACGCAAATGGAATTATTTCACCGTTAAGCTCCGGATGAGTCAGGAAGTCTAGCTTTCTTTTACGGGTGAACGGTATAATGATTGTTTTGCAGGGATTAACAGACATCTGTTCCCTATCACACCAGTCTTTTACCGTGTACTTCTTGTATCTTTCCAGAGAACTCTTCTTCTGGAATGTCTCTAATGATTGCTCCTACGTCCTCCGCGTAGCCCAATACCTCTACATCCAGCGATTCTAAGATGGCAAGAAGGTCATCGACCAGCAGAGACCACAGGAGGGGAGACAGAACTCCTCCTTGTGGACAGCCTCTAGCCGCTCTAAAACCATCACATCGTTAAGTGTGGTTTCAATCACTCGATTTTCGAGTGTGCACCTGATGAAGCCTGTGATGGTGGATTCAACTCCTCGGGCGCACGCTGATTCAAAGAAGGAATTGCAGTGTTAGTCTATAAATTAATTCATACATCATTTTGAATACTACTAAAAGTAGTACTAGTAGTAGTACTTTCATGTGTCGCAGACAAAAATTTTGCTTTTTTTGTAGAAAAAGCTTTACTTTTTACCCCCCTTTCCCTTGTAAGTTCACCAATAAATTGGAAGATTATAAATGAATTGATTACTGTATTTATTTACACTAAAATACGACTACTTAAAAATTATAATATATAATGAATTACCACATGAAAATATACCTCGATCCGTACTTGGCGGGTTGCCTTTCCGCATCGTCTGGTAAGGCAGGGATGGCGTCTGGATAGACAGTAGGGCCCTCTACCGGTGGTTTGGGGCGGGCAGTTTTGTGAACATGAACTCTGGCAAAGTAGTCGTGTGGTGGTCTCTCGATCCCTAGATTGTCTTTGGCGCACTTATCAAAAACTGCTTGTGTTTTACGGCATCTGAAAAAAATGTATTAAACTGAAGATCAGGTCGGTTAGAACACACTTATTTAAAACTAAGAAGTTTGTTTTTCGGAAAAACGCTTTGACACATGGATTTATACAGGCTGTCTCAAAACTAATGAACCTGTATTTTTTATTACGAATACAACTTAACGACCGATTTACCATATACACACTACAGTAGTTTGCTGACGACCAAGTAATTGTAGCTAATGATACAAAACACAAAGTATATGATGAGAAAGTTAACGGAAAAATATCAAAAGTGGGGGTTAACATTGAACGTGGACAAGACACAGTACATATGTATTGGAAACGAATCAAGTGAATTAGAACTAGACAATGGACAAACAATATTTCCATGCAATGAGTTTATATCCTTGGGTGTCACATTTGATAAGACAGAAACCGACTGTAAAAAACTAGAAAAAAGAATAGTAAAAGCAAAAAAGGTTATTTGATGTCTTAACAGTATTTTATGGAGCAGAGAGATAAAAATTAACATTTACGAAAGGAAAATGGAAAGTGTCGAAATTGATGCAACAAGAAGATCAATGAGAATATCTAGAACACATCATATAATAAATGAGATCATAAAAGAAAGAATGGGAATCGAGGGAAGCATAACGGATGACATCTCTAAAAGATAACTGATAGGGTACGGCCAAGTACAACGGATAAACGACAAAAGATTACCAAAGCAGGTCCTAGAATGGCAATAGTCAATCCAAAGATCCATGAGTCAAAAAAACCTGACAGAAAAGATGATTGTCAGGATCGAAGGAGGTGGAGCATGGAGAATGGGCGCCGGACAACGTAAAAAAACATTCTAAACCGACATAGTGGTAGTGTTTTTTATTACATTTATGAATTCTACCTCGAATTCTAAGTATGTCTCATGTACCATGTCCTTTAGGAGGTATATACCTAACTCAACAGTCACCAAATAAACTTGTTTATGTCACATATTTTTTAGGCCAATATCTTTGCTGCCAATTATATCCAAGAAATTATTCCATCTCATCAATTTGGGTTTCCAGCAGAGTTGGGCAGATTACTTGAAAAAAATAGTGGGGTATAACTACTTTCATCAAAAAAGTAGTTTAACTACTTGGTAGTTATACTACTTTTTCAAAAACGTAGTTAAATTACTAACTACCAGTAGTTAGTAGTTAAAAATTTAAATACTTGTTTCAATACAAGCCATATGTAGGTAGCGAATTTGAATGGTCAGTTTATTCTGCAGAAAATAATCGCAAAAAGTACTTCAAAAAGTAGTTACGTACATGGTTTTAAGTAATTTAACTACGAAAAAATATCATTACTTTTAAAAATATTTAACTAATAGGTCCTAATAGTTAAAATATTTTTAAAAGTAATCTAATTTCTCAAAAGTTGTCAAGACTACTAGTAGTTAAATATTTTTAACAGTAATCAAACTCACAAAAGTAGTTAAAACTTTTCGAAGTAATTTTTGCAATTATTTTATGAAGAAAAAAAATAATCGAGTATAGTTGTTAGGAGAAAAAAGTAGTTCACTACTTTTGCTGTTAACTACTGTCCAACACTGGTTTCAAACAGTAGTCTGATATTTTAGAATCATACATATCTGATAGACATTTCAGAATTCTCAAATATAAAAAAAAAATTAAGCGAGCGAGCCCCAGGGTAGCGTCTTAGACCCTTATTTATTTACTTGCAATATCTAAAAGACAGAAAATTGTCACTTAACAACATTTGCCTATGATACTGGTTTATTGACGGTAGAAAAATCTATTGAAGGATACATAGAAGAACTTCAGGATGCAGTCACCGAAGGTCACAGTTGCACCACAAAGTGGAGAATAAAATTAAATAAAACCAAATCAATTCATGTTGATTTACAACATGTCCCGTACTATATTCAAATCAGGCAAAATATCTCGGTATGACGCTTGATGCCAAATTGCGCTGGAAAGGACATGCATGTTAGTAGTAGTGTGGGGTGGGCTCTAGGCCTGGCGACTAGGCACATGAAGCGCCCTTTTCGCCAACCCCCGGGCATCCCCCTACTGCGTCCTTCTTTCGCTAAGGAATCTGCCCGTCTTCTGTACAAAGGCCAGAATATCGGGCCACCTCAGATTCAGAAGGTCCTCCGTCTCAAAGGCTTCCTCTTCGAATACATGCATGTTAAGAAAAACAAAGAAGAACTTGAGATAAAGTTTAGAAAAATAAAGTAGCTAATTGAAAGGAAGTCCAATTAACAGTTCATAATAAGTTACTGCTTTATGGACAAATACTGAAACCAGTAGATGGTATTTAACGAGTTTGTACTAAAGAGAGTAACAATATCGTTTTACAGAATTTTAAAATAAAGTATTAAGAAACATTGTGAATGCACCCTGGTACGTTCGAAAGTGACCTTCATCGGGACCTAAAAATCTTAACTGCAGCAGAGCCTATAAAAAAGTACACAAAAAGCAATGAAGATATACTCCATCGACATGTGAATGTGGAAGCATGCAGCTTCTAGACAATACTATGCTAGTTCGAAGACTGAAAAGAGTGAGACCGTTTGCGCTAGTAAACTAAATGAATTATAAACACAACACAATTATTGTAAGTTACAGACGAAGCAAAGCGGGGAGAAGTGTTGAGTGAACCCTAAGTTTAAATCTAACTTTTCTAGTAAATTAAGTTAAACCAAATTTGCTAATTTGTCTTATTGACTAGATTGTAATACAGTAAACACAGTGTGTTAAAAAAATATATATTTTTAATACAATTACAATTCTAGAATTGTTTTATACAACATTGTCCTATAACAAAAACAGTTATTATTCAGACATTCACGATTGTTTTTTTTTTTTAATTTGAAAGGACGGGTGGGTGGGAACAAAAAATAATTTTCAAATTAGGGGTTAGTTTTGCAAAAATAAATTTATAAATTTATTGCATTAGTTTTATTACAAGTCATTCAAAATTACATTTTAAAAAGCGAAATCTCAATTATGGCTTCCTAATTGTGTAGAAGTAAATAGTAATAAAATTCCAAATGCATTCGCAACGAACAACAAGATTTTAAACCGTTCATACTAAACGCGAATTTTCTTTGATCATTCGGTAAATTCCGAGTCGATTTGAAACAGCGGCAAGGTCGAAAAAATCCATTTTTGCTCAAGCGAATGAACGAATTCCTCATTCGTACTTGTTATAATGAAAACGAGGTAGGAGCAGCGTACATAGAATAAAGGAACACAACAACATCCAATGTTACTTACGGAACAAAAGCTTGGTCAGGACTCGACTTATCCAAGCAATTAACATATTGCATAAATTCTGACGCACAAGATGTCTTGACCTGTCGGAAGAAATTCAAAGCGCAATTCGTTACTGCTTTGCCCTCTTCTAAACATTTTCTGGGGTCCTTCAATTCATCGCTACACAGGACAAATTCCTACGAAAAAAAAGATTTAACAGTTTTTAATAGGTTTGTGACGTTAACAAGAGCAACAGAACATACCAACCATACAAGTGGCGTGCATATATGCAAAAATGTAGGCTCTCGATAAAATCTAGATTTTGTTTTGTAAAAGTTAAATTTGGTCTATAAGATATAAAGGCATTTTTTATTTTTGACATATTAAGCGCCATCTTTGTGTCGGCTAGGGAACTTAATTCTTTTTCAGTAGGTTTTATGAGCTGGTTAATAGCTTTAGCAGGAGGCGTTAATTAAGGAAATATCAAAGAAAAACTTAATTGTTCGGTTCGTTATCTCCGCCATTTTGTTCTGAAGTGACAGGTGTCAAATATTCTTATAGCTTTGAATTGAGTAGGTTCCACTTAAAGTAAATCCTTCACAATTAATTTAATTTCTCCTGAAACGGGAAATTAATTTTTTTGGCGGGAAAATCGGGGATCCTCGAATGAAAATGCTTTGGGTCATGGTACTGCCCAATATAAAAAATATACCCTTTTTGCAGCTTTTTTTTACAAATTTACTCTACTAATAACTTCTTTGCCGAACAAGCTATAGGTACAACATTTTTTTTTATTATAAGTTTGTAATTTAATCTTTTGACGCATTCGCGGACACGACAAACTTTTTGAGGGTACTCGGAGAGCTACACATTTTTGCTATTAATATGACATGTTTTAAGGTTATAGATATTACTCAAACAAATTTGGAATTGAAATATGTGTTTTTGACTTAAAAAAACCATGTCTACTTTTACAGTCATGTCCTTACAGATAGGGAAATTGCTTCCTATAGGGACATATGACTGAAGGTATAAACGAGGTTTACAATATTTTTTATAACAAAAATGTATTTAAAACACAGAACAGAAATACTCTTTTATTGATAAATAAAAATATTACAAAAAATTATTCAATTTATAATGAAATCTTCATTAAATATTTCAACACACGTTCCAATACATAATTGGGGCTTAGTTTCGCATATTATACAGTGCTATGAGGTCTGTCCTTGCTCTCTATTTTTAGAACACACCTGACATCGCAGAAAAACAATCTCGTTTTTGGAGTTTTCTGGAACTGGTATATTTTCTAACAGTGTACCTTCGTGGGACACGACTCGACCACATCTGTTTATTCTAAATAGGAGATGTGTCTGCAAATGAAGACGCGATTCCGTAATCAGCTGACTACTAACATGTACGCCCTTATAAATATATACAAATTGCAGATTTCCCGAGAAAAGAGACAGAGAGAATGAGACACAAAAGATCTTTCTATATGCTATACAAAGCTAAGAACGACGTGACCTAAACAGTTAGGCAAATACTATCTTCATTGGCAGTCGCATCCCTACATATGTGTCTGCAATTGAAGTCGTTTCCGCGAATCTGTTAATACATTTTTTGTATTACAAAAATTTCAATAATAATTTACAAAATTTCTATAATCTATTTCCCTTTAACTGCTAAAATCTTATCACTGACTATTTGTGCTACTGTCACAAAAATGTACCATACTATATTCAGCTACTATAGTCCATGCCATAGGCAGTTGAGGTAACTTACTTTTTTAGCATAAAAAATTAAGTGATTTTGACATCAGTATTTCTGTTCAATAAGCATTTGAGTTTCATATTTACAGTAATTACATTACACAGTAACTAATTCTCAGTCAAAACTTATTAATATTTTCAGAGGGCCAAGTATTTGCAGGAAGAAGAATGATAAATCATTTATGCGAAATTTCAACAATACAAGTAGGAATAATCAAGCCTAAAAGGCATTGCCATTTTTCTATAAATTAGGCTAATGCCTTGGAATAACCAGGAAAAAATATAATCTTTTTAAATTATATATGAAGAGCTCTCGGGAATAAGGATGAAAGTCCATTTTTTTCAAATTTGAGATTTTGACAAATTTGTAATCTCTGATATTTTTTTATCTGTAACGAATAAAAAATCTTTAAATAAAAGTCTTTTTCAAATTAGAAAAATTAAAAAACTATTTAATCTCTTGCGGGAAAAAATATGATAGTCCACAATGAAAGTCCATTTCATGGTAACGTGTATATGGTCAGTTTTTTTATAGAAAGATAGGATTTAAAAAATGTTAAAAAAAAGTTAAAGATTTTTGGTGAGTGTAGTTGGTTGCGCTAAAATGGATAATAGATGATTGCAGATGTATTTTATGGGGACGTAACGTAATTTCGTTATAATAATCAAGAATTTTATTTTTGTTTTAATATTTTGCGATATATTATTGATTGAATTTTTAATTAATATTTTTTTTTGTAAAATCTTTCATACATTCTATACGAATAAAAGTTATTTTCAAGTAATATATTATCAAAAAACAGACGTCTAGCTTTTTCCGATCATTTTTTAACATTGATCCTATCGTGGACTATCATCTTTCTTCCCGGGAACTACCGTCATTCGACAGAATAGGAAGCCATAACAGTTCTAGTAGTCTACAAATAGTTAATAGAAGTGTAATTTTGAGTATTTGGGCTAAATAGAGTATGTTATGTTGGATCCCAAATCACCATGGATATTTTAAAAAAGTATATTTAAATCTAATAATTGATTTATTGAACATTTTCAGTTTTTGGACACCACCACACTTTTTTCCCGAGAGCTCTTCATAACTAAACTTCTTTATCAAATTTTGTAAAGAGGAATATGCCAAGTAAAATTGCATACTGAAAGAACATATTGGTCTAACCTATGATTCCAAATTATTTTGAAAGATGTAGTGGTGCCTCAATTTTTAAAAGCAGAGGAATATATTAAGGGGATGGTAGTGACAAGATGGGGAAGGTAATGACAGTACAGGGTTAGTTGTAAAATATTAGAGGGAATTATGAAAAAATATTCATTTTAGAAAACTTTAAAAAAAAACCTGTATATAAAGCTTTGGAAATTGAAAAAAATTATATGCTCATAATTTGCCGTAAATTATTTGTGAAAACAAAAAATTTGCCGTAGCCGTTTTTTAAAAAAATATGGCGTTTTGCTAACTTTATATAAAGTTAGCAGAACAACTATAGAAATAATTTGCCGTTAATTAGTTGTGAAAACAAAAAATTTGCCGTACCCGTTTTTAAAAAAAAATGGTTTTTTTAAATGGTGTTTGGTAACTTTATTTAAACACCATATATTTTTTAAACAAACGAGCACGGCAAATTTGTTGTTTTTACAAGTAATTTACAGACAGTATATAGGTGTTCTGCAAAGTTAGCAAAACACCAATTTAAAAAAAAGGGCACGGCAATTTTTTTGTTTTTACAATTAATTTAAGGATAATTAACGGCAAATTGTGCACTGAATTTTTTTAAGATAGATCCATTATTTCTATAGGTGTTCTGCTAACTTTATATAAAGTTAGGAAAACACCATTAAAAAAAAAGGGGCACGTCAAATTTTTTGTTTTTACAACTAATTTACAGATAATTAACGGCAAATTATACACTAATTTTTTTTTAGAAAAATCCATTATTTTATAGGTGTTCTGCTAACTTTATATAAAGTTAGCAAAAGACCATTTTTTTTTAAAAGGAGCACGGCAAATTTTTTTGTTTTCACAACTAGTTTACGGATAATTAACGGCAAACTACGCACTAAATTAAAAAAAAAATCAATTATTTCTATATTTTAATACATAATTTTAAAAAAAGGGCCACGGCATACTTTTTGTTTTCACGACTAATTTACGGATAATTAACGGCAAATCGCGTTCTATATTTTTTTTAAATAAATCACTATTTCTATAGGTGTTCTGATAACTTTATCGAAGAAGGAAAAGGGCACGGCAACTTTTTCATTTTCACAACTAATTTACGGATAAATAACGGCAAATTGTGCACTTAATTTTTTTTAGATAAATCCATTATTTCTATAGGTGTTCTGCTAACTTTATATAAAGCTAGCAAAACACCATCATTTTTTTTAAAAACAGGCACGGCAAATGTTTTGTTTGCACTACTAATTTACGGATCATTAACGGCAAATTGTGCACAATTTTTTTTTTACATAAATCTATTATTTATATAGGTGTTCTACACCATTTTTTTTAAAGAGGCACGAAAATTTTTTTGGTTTCACAACTAATTTACGAATAATTAAAGACAAATTGTGCACTAAATTTTTTTTTTATAAATTTAGTATTTCTATAGGTGTTATGGTAACTTTATATAAAGTTAGCAAAACACCATTTTAAAAAAAAAAAACGGGAACGGCAAATTTTTTGTTTTTACAACTAATTTACGGATAATTAACTGTAAATTTGTGCAAATTTTTTTTTACATAAATCTATTATTTCTATAGGTGTTCTGCTAACTTTATATAAAGTTAGCAGAACACCATTTTCAAAAAAAAACGGGCACGGCAAATTTTTTGTTTTCACGACTAATTTACGGATAATTAAGGGCAAATTATGAGCATAAATTTTTTTTCCAAAGTTGTTCTGCTGACTTTATAGACATTAAAAAGACTTGTTATAAGCAAACCAAAAAAAAAACCTAAACTAATTGTTTTAAACAAACCAAATACTTAAAACTAAAAGTAAGTCTAAATAGGAACAATTAAATAACTTAACTAGACTTTCTGCTTTCCATTTTTCTAAAACCAAAATATTTTTAGTTACATAACCAGAAAACGAAGGCGACACATATATACCTAATTACCGTCCCCATTCAGTCATTACCGTCTTCTTTTAAACTTTCTTCCTGGGGACCGTAATGATGGGGATAATGACGTTTTAACATGTTTTTCTTTCAGTGCATAAATTGAGGTTAGGATTATGGAGCAGAGATGTGACTAATCATTTTTTACTGTTTCTTTGACAAAATAAGACCAAAACTTTTAATTTTTTTGTAGAAATAAATAAAAACAAGGGGGAATGGTAATTACCATGGTTTGTAAAAAATAAATTTTTTCTTACCTGTAATTTTAATAACTTTTTCACCACAAGAAAAAAACTCTACTTTTGTTTATATGCAAAGAGGTACTCATTTCTCCCACCTGTTTCTAACATAAACATTGAGTACAGTGCCATCTAGTATAAGAAAAATGCCTTTAAGGAAGAGGAGACGGTAATGATGCGTAACCTAGGGGAATGACATTTATGGAAGAATAGCGTTTGACAGTGTGTTTCTTAAGTCATATTAACTAACGGAAATTAAACTTTAAAGTGATTTCAACCAATAGGAAAAGTCTTAGTAGACAGATGACAGATGTGTTTTAGAAAAATGTTTTAGAAACATTCGTTTCAAAGCTGGGGAAGAGGACGGTAATGATAAACAAGGTCTTCTGCTCTATTTAGAAAAAAGTATTTGAACATATGTGTTTTTCCATTTTTGCTCCTAATGCAGCACATGTTTCTTTAATTATTAGAACTAGTTTTTATGTAAATATACAAAAAAATATTAATATTAATTGCCAGGGAATGAAAAAGGCAGTTTACCGGAAAATTCGTCAGTTACACTTTTGCTACATTTCCAACCTCTTTATTTATCATATGCATACTATAGATCATCAAAATTCTACTGTACTTCCAGACATCAAAGCTGAAATTTGGCAGACTGATAGAAATTATGACCAAACCCTTGGAAAAAAAAATCATTTACAACCCTCTCCTATATATTTAAAGTTATGAAATACATGTAAAGTTATGTAAAATTAACATTGTCCACTTCCAGAAATGCTAGAGAACTGGGTTTTGACAGACTGATAGAAACTATGATAAAACCATAGGACAAATTTTAAAAACCCCTAAATTTTAATTTGTTTCCCATCCCTATATATGTAAAGTTATGTAATAGTAATATTTTGATTCTTCTTTTTTCAAGAGACAGTCTGTCAAATATGCCCAAAAATCACACCCTTGTTGTCGGTAAACACGAAATTTTTGAAAATGCATGTTTTTGAAAAATTTATTCTATACATTTTCAATTATATTTACCCATATATTGTATTGAGGAGACCAGATAATTGAATCATATTCCAAAATTGGTAAGACGAGACTTAAACAAGTGAAGACTTGAAAGTTTTTGGTATTTCTTGAAATGAACCCAGCTATTTTTTGAGCACTTTTAATTTTAGAGACTTTATGCTCTAAGAAAAAAACTCTAGTAAGCTCTTTACCATTGAAATTATAATTGTAGTTAACAATGTTCCAATTAAGAGAGAATGTTATGCAAGTACATTTAGCCAGATTGAGGTTAACAGAATTCTGTGAATACCAGTAAGCCACATTTTCAAGATTGCTCTGTAGTGACTCACAGTCAGAACCTCAAGAAAAAGTTTGAAATCTTCTATGAATGCCAGCCTACATGATCTTCCAGTCTTATTTATCACACTATTACAAGCCACAATAAACGAAAGTGGTACAAGATTTGAACCCTCTGGTACTCCAGAAGTACTCTTGTAGAAAATTGATTTACACCCCTGTAATTCAATATACTGATATCTATTTCCAGTAAGATAAGAGAAGATTAAAACTGTTTGGTTTCCACTTTCTCCAACGTCGATCATGATGATACGAGTGATCCCCGTCTGGAACACGTCCTGATAGTCAGGAACAAATGTTCCATGCCAATCCACGACCGGACCGGTTTCGACCTTTTGGGTCATCCTCAGGTGAATGTGGGCGATAGCTCCGTGTAGAGCATAAGTTGTGTGAAACCACCTGTTGTGTGAAGATGTATGCAGTGGACGCATAGGACGCTGGTGTGGATATTTTGAATTCTGTTTTCTGTTTCTGAATATTTGAAATCTTGATTTTTGATTATGAATAAAAAATTATTTGTTTTTGACAATGTTATATATTTTCGATCTCTAATCAAATTGTGACTTTGTCATTATAACGGGTGAATGTGGTACAATGATATAAATAAAAGTATTGCAAATCAATGATAACCAACAATAAAAAGTTATTGATATTTAACATGCCGCCCCCGTTGTAATGTCCAAATTTCAAAAATAATAAATAAAATTACCCAACAATAAAAGTTTTACAAATAAAATTAAGGTTAATTTTAAACTCTCTAAACCTAACTTATCTAATATTTTGTTAACTCTAGAAGAGTTTGTACATTTACAGTCCTTGTTTTTTAAACAAAAAGGCAATTTCTGGATTTCGATATCATATTCGGGATCATCCCTTATCACATTAGACCAGGAAATATTTAATCTTGACTTGAAGTTTTTTCCATAGGTAATGGCGCTAACTTGGTAATAGCACGTTTGTAAATACCATATTGCGTTTGAACGGATACAACTCTGACCAGGTTGTCATGACCGGGATGTAGTTCAACGACCCGTCCTAATGGCCAATTCATAGGTGGTTCATTTTCTGTCTTAAGAAGGACCATTGTTCCCATCTTGATATTTTGCTGTGGGGAACACCATTTTGTGCACTGCTGCAAGGAGTGAATATAGTCTGTACTCCAAACATGCCAAAACTGTTGTACGATTTGTTGCAGCTGCTTAAAGTAGTTCAGCCGATTTGGCTTAACGTCTGTCACATTGTCTTGTGGACAGGCAAGTAAGCTTCTTCCAATAAGGAAATGACCAGCCGTAAGTACTTGAAAATCCATAGGATCATCGGATAGAGGGGTCAAAGGTCGACTGTTGAGGATTGCCTCTATCTGTGTGAGGACAGTGTAGAAATTCTCGAAGTCAAGCTTCACACTTCCCAGGACTCGTTTTAAATGATACTTGAAAGATTTTATCGCGGCTTCCCAAAGACCACCACAATGGGGAGAACGAGGGGGAATAAAATGCCAATTAATTTTCTTGTCAGAGAAAAAAGTTTGATATTGATTGACGCAAAGCAACGCAAAGTTCGTTGCTTGAACCTTTAAAATTTGTGGCGTTATCACTATAAATGTGACTACATAAGCCCAGCGGCGTAGCTTGGGGGGGGGGGGGGCGCGGGGGGTTCGTCGCCCCCCCCCCGCCCCGAGGGTAGTGGCGCCCCATTGGTGGTCGAAGCGCCCCCAGCTTTATTAAGTCGGGCCGGCAACGGCCAGTTGAGTGGGCGCCAAAGGAAACTAACGACATGAAGACCTTTTTTTTTTGGTTGCAAGATTTGTAAGATGCGCCCTTGTGACCTGTCGGCCGCCCCCTCACACATGATGTTGTGACCTGTCGGCCGCCCCCTCACACATGATGTTGTGACCTGTCGCCCGCCCCCTCACACATGATGACCTTTTTTTTTTTTGGTCGCAAGATTTTTTTTCAGTTTTTAAAGGCGCCCTTTTTAGAGGTCGCCCCCCCGCCCTTTCGGGCACGCTACGCCGCTGCATAAGCCACGCCTTGACACAAATCTTTTAAATGCGTTTAAAAATGCTTCAGTTGTTAAATCAGTTACAAGTTCAATATGCACAGCACGAGTTGAAAAACATACGAATAGGCTTATATAGCATTTAAGTGTTACCCGACTGCGTTTTTCCATCTTTGATAGCGTAAGGACCTGCAAAATCCACTCCACATACACTAAAGGGACTGGAAGGGGTAACCCTTGAAGCTGGCAAAGAACCCATAAGCTGAGTAATATCACGAGGTCTCACTCGAAAGCAAGTAATACATTTTCTAAGTAAATATCGAATTTCATTTCTACCATTGACCACCCAAAATTTATTTCTAATCTGAGATAAAATAATTTGAGTTCCACCATGTAAATATTTTAAGTGGTAATGTCTAATCAATAGAGTAGTAAATGGATGTTTTGGAGGTAATATAATAGGAAATTTTTGATCAAAGCTAAGATGAGAATGTCTTAGTCTGCCATCAAGCCTGAGTAAACCATCATTATCCAACGTAGGATTTAGTCTTATAAGTTTACTGCTCCTTTCAATCTTATTCCCTTCCTGAAGACATTTAATATCTTTATTAAAACTTTCCTGTTGAACTAAAGAACAAAGGGTACGCTCAGCCTTATCTAGCTCTTGAATAGTCAAAGTTTTAGATAACTCCAATCTTTGATTAGATTTTTTGGCTTTTAGGTTATTCCAAAATCTTAAAATAAATGCTGTAACTTTAACTAATTTACTGTAAGAGGAATAAAGATCAAAGATAAAGCTGTGACTGTTTGGTTTTTGTATGGCAGTATAAGTTAAAGTAATTTTTACTGTTCGAACTTCAGGAACAGTATCAATTTTAGTTGTTATTGCTTTAGGCCAATTTTCCTTTGGTTGACCAATAAAAGAAGGACCGTGCCACCAAAGCAAAGAATTTTCTAAAAATTGGGGGTTACAACCACGACTTAAAATGTCGCTTGGATTTTGATCAGTTGTCACGTATCTCCATTGACTATTTTCGGTTAATCGCTGAATCTCAGCTACGCGATTACTAACAAAAACTTTCCAATGGCTAGGCTCTTTTTCTAACCACGCTAAGACAATTGTAGAATCTGTCCAATAAGTGATGTTAGAAATCTTAACACGTAATGTACGTTTTATTCTGTCCATTAGTTGTGCTAATAAATATGCACCAGACAATTCGAGCTTCGGAATGGTTAAGTTAGAATTAAGAGGGGCTAACCGACTCTTAGCACAGATAAGATTTGAATGCATACTACCCTTATCGTCACAAAAAACCAGGTAAATAGCTGCTCCGTAAGCTAACTGAGAGCTATCGCAGAAGCCATGAAGTTGTATCTTATCTGCTAGAGTAGAATGTAGTACGCATCTTGAAATCTTGATAGCACTGATACACTTTATCTGCTTTAAAAATTCTAGCCAAGTTAAGGAAATAGAATCTGGTAAATTATCATCCCAATCTAGCTTATTATTCCAGATGTCCTGTAGAATAAGTTTAGCTCGGACAATGATTGGATTGACCAATCCTAAAGGGTCAAATAACTGGGCTACACCTGCCAACACAGTTCTTTTTGTGATGATAGATGGTTCAGTGTTCATCTGAAAAATATAACTTAGTGTATCATCTTTAGGATTCCAACAAATACCTAAAGTTTTGATCTCTCTGTCACCTTTAATTAAAAAAGGTTCTGAAGAATCGTTGATAGCTGATAAAAAGTCTGCATCATTTGTCATCCATTTTCGCAGATTAAAACCAGAATTATGTAAGATTCGTGAAATATCATTTTTTAGCTGAATAGCTGATTGAAGGTCGTTACAACCGGTTATAAGATCGTCCATATAGAAATCTTCTTTGATAATTTGTGAAATTTTAGGATTATTTTCCTGACATTTAAAACCAATCTCATTTAAAACACGTGTAGCAAGAAAGGAACTGCTGGTTAAACCATAAACAATAGTGTTTAATTCATAGTGCTTTATTTCTTGAGATGGATTATCACGCCAAAGTATGCGTTGAAAAGATCTATCTGATTTATCAACTAATACCATGCGAAACATTTTTTCAACATCAGCTGTTAAAACAATCGGATAAGTTCGCATGCGCAAAACTATGTCAAACAAATCACTTTGTACTTTGGGACCTGCTTTTAGAACCTGATTCAAACTAACACCAGAACTTGAAGAACAACTTCCATTGAATACTACTCTGGTCTTAGTAGTTTTACTAGTGTCCTTAAAGACTGGGTGATGAGGAAGATAAAATGAGATCTTGTCATGATGATCAAGATTTGGATTAATTTGTGACATATGCCCCATCTCTTCATATTCTTTTAAAAATTAGAATATTGTTTGCGAAGTTCTGAGTTTTTTGAAAGTCGTTTTTCTGTAGAAAAAAGGCATTTTTTTGCATTTTGAAAAGAATCTCCTAAGTTTTGATAAGTATCCTTTAATGGTAATTTTACTACGTAACGTCCGGTACTGTCTTGTTTAAGATTTTGTCTAAAGTGTATTTCGCATTCTAGCTCCTCAGTAGTAAGCTTATTTTGATCACGCTGTACGTTTTCTATAGACCAGAAATCGCGTACGGTATCATGCAATGAATTGATGGAAAGATGACATAGGGAATTCAACTGAGAACTAGATTGCTTGAGTGTAGTGTGTAAAGGACCGGCTAAAAACCATCCTAGCTTGGAATTCTGTATGATAGGTTGATTTGCTCCTAGTTTGATTTGTTGACTTTCAAGCAAATTAAAAAATAAATTGGTTCCAAGCAAAATATCAATTTCTTGACATTCGTGGAATTGTGGATCTGCTAGTTGCAGGTTTGATGGAATTTTAAGTAAGCTGGGATCAAAAGAAATTTGCGGTAACTTGGAAGTGATTTTATCGATAACTAGCAAATGAATGTTCGTCTTAAAAGAATGATCAGTTGACTGAAGCTCAGTCGAAAATGATTTATTGATTTTGATTGGTGCTTGGTTAGTACCATTAACTGTCATATGAACTGGTTGAGATTTAATGTTCAGTCTATTGTATAGTTTAGTCGTACAAAGATTATTCATACTACCGGAATCTAACATGGCACGACATTTGATAGGTTTCCTATCCTTGTCTAATAATTCTATGATCGCTGTTGCAAGAAGAGGTTGACAAAACGCTTGTTTGCCATGAATCTCGCAGTATGCTGTCTGGCTGTTTTCAGGATATATGTCAGAATTATCCCGCAGTGTTTGTTTTTCATTTTCACAATGTACTTCTGGTGAAACTTCTTCATTTTCCTGTACAAATGCACAGGTATCTGTAAAATTAGCATCTGTTTGTGCAGGTTTGAATTTAGACTCATGGAGGATTGAATTATGATGCTGAGAACAGAATTTACAGTTTCTTGATGGACATAAGTTTAATTCATGGCCTCGCTTTTCTAGCTCACTTTTGCGAACCTTTATCGGTAAAGCCAACAATCGAAAACACTTGTAGGTAGAATGTGTGTTTAAGCGACAAAATGAGCAAGAGAAGTCTGCATGGTCTATCTGTTTTATTTGTTCGTTATCTATGCCTACATGTGAGAATGATTTTTGTGTTTGCTGAATAGTGTTTTTTGAAAATGTTTGATTTATTGGTTTTGGTTTAAATGGTGTTGTAGTTGTATTAATGTTTTTGTTGTAAATTTTTGTATCAATGGTTTCTAAAATCTGAACTCTATTTTTAAGAAAATTCATAAAATCTGTATACTTGGGTCTTTCACTTTTATTTGTGATCTCCCATTCGCGTCTTGTAGTAATATCTAACTTACTTGTTAACAAATACAACAATATAGTGTCCCAATATTCTACCGGTTCATTGAGATTTTCGAGCGCGCGAATATTCTGAGTACAATGATCAATGAACTTGCGCAATGATTGACATGACTCTTTTAGCAGAGCAGGATAATCAAAAAGATTTTTTAAATGCTTATGTGTTAATATTCTTTTATTCTCATACCTTTCTCGAAGAAGTGTTAATGCAATACTGTAGTTACTCTCCGTCACATTGAGTGATTTGAGAACCTCTGCTGCATCACCTTTTATGCACTGTTTTAACTGAAAAAATTTCTGAATTATCGGAATGTTTGGATCATCATCTACAATGGATTTAAATACCTGAAAAAAGTTTCCCATTGTTCATGCTCTCCATAAAATGAAGGAGGAGTAATTTTGAACATATTATGATTCGGGACATGAACGACTGATGTGGGTGGATTTTGCGGTAATGATTGTATTGTTGCCGGTGCAGATGTATTTGGCAACGATTGCAGAATTTTTTGTTTTTCGAATGCATTTTGATCAATAATGTCAAGCGCAATTCCACTAATTGCAAAATAAGCATCTTCGTAAGAATCACCCTCGGACTGTTGCGTGGGATCAAGCTGAATGAGCTCTTCCTGTATTTTTTCAAATTGGCCAAATGCCGTGTTTAATTTTTCCAACCTAATTTTTACTTCCGAAATTGATAGACTATCGCTGCTTGTGCTTTGAATGAATTTTTCAAATTTAGATATAATGTTTTTAAAACTTCCCCGTCTTTCTACCAACTGAAGAATCTTTGCTTGCTTTTCTGTCATTATAACAATTTATAATAAAAATAAGTTATGTGAAACCTGAGCTGCAAGAAAACTAACACAGCCCCACTTATGGAGCGAGCCCACCTGATAATTGATCCGCTGATGTCTTGTTACGCTATGCTGTTTTTCGAAATGATTTTCTGCGAAGATCCGCTCGAAGAGCAAAAATATGTCTGCGAAGATCCGCTCGAAGACCAAAAATATGTCTGCGAAGATCCGCTCGAAGACCAAAAATATGTTGTGTGAAGATGTATGCAGTGGACGCATAGGACGCTGGTGTGGATATTTTGAATTCTGTTTTCTGTTTCTGAATATTTGAAATCTTGATTTTTGATTATGAATAAAAAATTATTTGTTTTTGACAATGTTATATATTTTCGATCTCTAATCAAATTGTGACTTTGTCATTATAACGGGTGAATGTGGTACAATGATATAAATAAAAGTATTGCAAATCAATGATAACCAACAATAAAAAGTTATTGATATTTAACACCACCAGAAACAACTACTCCGAGGGAAAATACCCCTACCGGCATTGAATTATACTGATGGTTTGAGGCTTTCGTTGGGAACTTGTTAAAACTGTTTGGTTTCCACTTTCTCCAACGTCGATCATGAGGATACGAGTGATCCCTGTCTGGAACACGTCCTGATAGTCAGGAACAAATATTCCATGCCAATCCACGACCGGACCGGTTTCGACCTTTTGGGTCATCCTCAGGTGAATGTAGGCGATAGCTCCGTGTAGAGCATAAGTTGTGTGAAACCACCAGAAACAACTACTCCGAGGGAAAATACCCCTACCGGCATTGAATTATACTGATGGTTTGAGGCTTTCGTTGGGAACTTGTTAAAACTGTTTGGTTTCCACTTTCTCCAACGTCGATCATGAGGATACGAGTGATCCCCGTCTGGAACACGTCCTGATAGTCAGGAACAAATTTTCCATGACAATCCACGACCGGACCGGTTTCGACCTTTTGGGTCATCCTCAGGTGAATGTGGGCGATAGCTCCGTGTAGAGCATAAGTTGTGTGAAACCACCAGAAACAACTACTCCGAGGGAAAATACCCCTACCGGCATTGAATTATACTGATGGTTTGAGGCTTTCGTTGGGAACTTGTTAAAACTGTTTGGTTTCCACTTTCTCCAACGAAAGCCTCAAACCATCAGTATAATTCAATGCCGGTAGGGGTATTTTCCCTCGGAGTAGTTGTTTCTGGTGGTTTCACACAACTTATGCTCTACACGGAGCTATCGCCCACATTCACCTGAGGATGACCCAAAAGGTCGAAACCGGTCCGGTCGTGGATTGGCATGGAACATTTGTTCCTGACTATCAGGACGTGTTCCAGACGGGGATCACTCGTATCCTCATGATCGACGTTGGAGAAAGTGGAAACCAAACAGTTTTAACAAGTTCCCAACGAAAGCCTCAAACCATCAGTATAATTCAATGCCGGTAGGGGTATTTTCCCTCGGAGTAGTTGTTTCTGGTGGTTTCACACAACTTATGCTCTACACAGAGCTATCGCCTACATTCACCTGAGGATGACCCAAAAGGTCGAAACCGGTCCGGTCGTGGATTGGCATGGAATATTTGTTCCTGACTATCAGGACGTGTTCCAGACAGGGATCACTCGTATCCTCATGATCGACGTTGGAGAAAGTGGAAACCAAACAGTTTTAACAAGTTCCCAACGAAAGCCTCAAACCATCAGTATAATTCAATGCCGGTAGGGGTATTTTCCCTCGGAGTAGTTGTTTCTGGTGGTTTCACACAACTTATGCTCTACACGGAGCTATCGCCCACATTCACCTGAGGATGACCCAAAAGGTCGAAACCGGTCCGGTCGTGGATTGGCATGGAACATTTGTTCCTGACTATCAGGACGTGTTCCAGACGGGGATCACTCGTATCCTCATGATCGACGTTGGAAAAAGTGGAAACCAAACAGTTTTAACAAGTTCCCAAGCCTCAAACCATCAGTATAATTCAATGCCGGTAGGGGTATTTTCCCTCGGAGTAGTTGTTTCTGGTGGTTTCACACAAGAGAAGATTAGTTTAACTATATAACTAGACATGTTTATTTTAGATAACCCTTCAATTATTATAAAAGTGTGGCTAACTTTGTCAAACACTTTCTCTAAGTCTGCAAATTACACTACCTGTGATTTCCTATTAAATGTGTTGTGTATAATAATATAGCATCTTTTATTGGCTGTTTGATGAAAATTTTATGACACCAGTCTTAATAAATTACTAATAATCACACCAACAATGCCTGACCCGGCCTAACCTGTTAACATACCCAAAAATGTCTCAGGCAAAATATAAGGTTACGTTGTAAAAATATATATTTTTTTAATTCTAAACAATTTAAGCTGGATCAATGAAACACACATCTGCTTTCAACTAATTCTTCAACTGTCAAAAAATATATATGTAGCCCCTAGGGGGCAAAATATGTTTGAATATTCCTTACATCTTCTAAACTATTGCACCTGCACAACTAGGACTCACTAAATTTGTAGTTCATACAATTAACCACAGGTTTGCTATAGGTATTTAAAAAAAAAATTGAAGCTGTTAATAAAGCCCTCTAGTTAGGGGAAAAACTGTTGCCATATATAATTTTTTTTAAATAATTGAAGGGTGTCAGGTACAAAAAGGCTAAGTGCCAAAATTAGAAAACAGAGATAATTATTAAGGAAAACAACCGAAATAGGGCATGTGATTTGTAGCTTCCCCCACATTTACCAATGCATTGCAACACTATAGGAGGTGAGCATGGCCCTTAGCTTGGTTTAGGGCAAGGGGTGAATAGCTCTCACAATCGGTGTACACATTTCTCACAATCCTTCACAATCTTTACACAGTCCGTCCCAATCACTCACAATCTGTCACAATCCCTCACAATCTTATCACAATCCCTGACAATCTTTCACAATCTTACCACAGTCCTTCACAATCCCTCACAATCTTACCACAGCCCCAGTGTCGGGGGGAGGGGGGGTTCAGTTCGGTTCGGTTCAGGGGGGGGTGGGGTTCGTCGCCCCCCGCCCCGAGGGTACTGGCATGGCGCCACATTGGTGCCCGAAGCGCCCTACTCGTTATTACGTAGCACGGCCGGTAACGGTATATCGAGGGTTGAACAGCTAACCCAAAATGTGTACACCGATTGTGAAAATCCACAATCTTTTGCTAAGATTGTGAGGGATTGTGGTAAGATTGTGAGGGACTGTGGTAAGATTGTGAGGGTCTGTGGTAAGAATGTGAAAGATTGTGAGGGATTGTGAAGGACTGTGGTAAGATTGTGAGGGATTGTGATAAGATTGTGAGGGATTGTAATGGACTGTGGTAAGATTGTGAGGGATTGTGAAGGACTGTGGTAAGATTGTGATAAATTGTGTAATGATTAAGAGATTCTGGTGAGATTATGAGGGATTGTGATTGATTGTGGCCGTTTGTGAATGATTGAGTAAGGATTATGTATATAAAAACACATTTTTGTTTAGAGCTTTATTTACCTACATAGTTTAATTCCTGTAATACACAAAGGTAAGTACTTCAAACTAATATACCTACCTAAATGATTACTACTACATTATATATGTACCCCCTTACATATTTATTCTGGAGCTTATTCCTGTTATATGATGTACAGGGTGTTTCAAATTAGGCACTTTTAAGTGGGAAATGGTACTTCTAGGGGAGATAGATGAAAACCAACCCCCCTTTGCAAGCCTCAAATTTAGATACGATTTTTGGTAAAGACTGGATTTTGATATAACAGCCCTCATAGCCCCTTTTTGAAAGGTCTGCATTTTAGAATTTTTTCAATATTTCTTTTTTGTAGATAGTTAAAGTTATGCTACATATTTTTACATAAGCATGAGATTTGACAGGTACGCAAGCGCACTTTGTCAAGGTCATATTAACAAAAAATGACAATGGTTTCTTGCAAATATATTCCCACTGCAGTTAAAAAGACAAAAAAATAAAAGTGTAACATCAAAAACACACAGTGCCATATTTCGTATTCTCTGGTATCGGTAGGGATCTTCTGTACTTTAGAATAGAATAAAATAGAACAGTGCTTTATTGTCAAGAACAAAAATTCAGTGGACAAAGCAGGCTAAGTCTAACTTATCTATACTCTTTCAAATAATAATAATAAAAAAAAAGATATATTAAAAGTTACACATCACAGGCATTCAGATGATAGTTATATAAAATAATAATAAAATAATAGTTACACACAACTACAACAGGCTACAAATTTTCTTTAAATATTAGAAAATAACAATAAAAACAAAGTCAAATAAATAAAAACAGATTAACATCTAAATTTGTCAAACTAGAATAGAATAAACCAGTGCTTTATTATCAAGAACAAAAATTCCGTGGACAAAGCAGACTAAGTCTAACTTATCTATACTTTTTAAAATAATAACAATAAAAAAATATATATATTAAAAGTTACACATCACAGGCATTTAGATGATAGTTGTATAAAATAATAATAAAATAATAGTTACACACAACTACAACAGGCTACAAATTTTCTTTAAATATTAGAAAATAACAATAAAAACAAAGTCAAATAACTAAA
Organism: Aspidapion aeneum; assembly: GCA_963576565.1. Taxonomy (NCBI): domain Eukaryota; kingdom Metazoa; phylum Arthropoda; class Insecta; order Coleoptera; family Brentidae; genus Aspidapion; species Aspidapion aeneum. The sequence goes on from OY755038.1 coordinate 59,634,878, forward strand.
AACAGATTAACATCTAAATTTGTCAAACTCAATAAAACTAATACAATAAATAAAACCATACATTATTGTAACCCATCCTCAAAAAATTCTGCTAGGTTGTAAAAGGATCTTTCTATTAGAATTCGTTTTAATTTTCTTCTAAACAGCTTAATGGAGCCAGCACATCTAACATGTATTGGTAAGTGATTAAAAAGTTTTCTTCCCTCGTAAAATATAGATTTTTGTGCTAAAGCACTTTTTGGGATAGGAAGAGAAATATTGTTTTTTTGTCTTGTTACTCGGTTTGTCTCTACCATAGGCCTGTTATTAAACTTTTTATACACAAGGCTTGACGTTTCAAGAATGTAGATAGAAGTAAGAGTCAGTATTTCAAGGCACTTAAAATAAGGTCTGCAGGATTCCCTTTGGTGCACATTAACAATAAAACGGACTGCTTTTTTTTGTAAAATAAAAAGAAGCTTAAGCAAATATTTACTTGCTGATCCCCTAAATGGGATCCCCCCAAGTAACATTTCTTTATTTATAGCAGAAGCTAAAAGGTTGCCAGCGCCTTTCCTTAAAATCATTAGTTTCAATGTTTGGTCGCTAGCACGTTTCCATTACCCTTATATACCCCTTACACCTCCTAAATGGGACTCCCCAATTGGTGGTGGCAACCTATGTATTAAACTCACTATAAAACCATAAGAAATAAACTCTAGCTTCGCCCTCTAGCGGTTCCACCATTATAGAACCTTTTAGAGCCTAAACCTATTAGCCAGGTTCTAAAAGCAACTCAGAAACGTCCTCTACCCTATTATAAAACTAGATTTGGTAATTTCGTATCCTGGCGATTCTGTTGAATACCATAATACCTTTAGAGTAAAGAATTTTTCCTATAAAAGCTTTAGCGATATTTCAGATTCACAATGGTTATATAAATTAATTTAGGTCATAAAATTGCCAAAAATGTCAGAGTCCCAAAATTATTTTATCACATAAAAATATACCTATATATGAGAAGTTTGTCGTTTTGTTGATCATCAAATTGCCTGCCAGACATATTTTTCTGATAAAATCGTATCTGAAAAGCTCTCAGAACAAGCGCGCCCTCTCAAAAATGCTTTTTAATCGTTTTTTGATAACAAAATAACAAATATTTGAAATAAAAAAAATTAATTTACACTATTCACCATTAAAATACTCTGCCAATATATGGGCCCCTAAGCTCACACTAGGTACTATAGTTATAGTTTACGTGTGAGCTAATATAACTAAAAACTGAAATATATTTTATTCAACTCCAGACTAAATTACCTTTTGTTTGATACCACACAAGCCATGTTTTGACTTAAACTCAAATTTTTAAAATCTACCACCACCCTTAAAAAAAACAAAAACTATAATGTATTTTGTTAAACTCCGGACTCAATTACCTTTCGTTTGATATCACACACGCCATATTTTCACATAAACTCTAATTTTTGAAATATACTCCCACCCTTTTTTTAAAATAAATTAAAATGTATCTTGTTTAACTCCAGACTCAATTACCTTTCGTTTGATATCACACACGCCATATTTGCACATAAACTCTAATTTTTTTAATCTACCCCCACCCTTTTATTGGGTTTGTGTTCGGTGGATTTTATTCATTTTTAAATGGGACCATCTCGACCCAAGACCCAGCCTAGGTACCAAATTTCATTAAAATCGGCCAAGCGGTTTTTGAGTTATGCGCGTTGGTCGTTACAGACATACAGACAGACATACAGACAGACAGACAGACGGCGCAACAAAAAAGTTTCAAAATCATCTGAAACGCAAAGATATATAAAAATTTTTGAAATCGGATCAACTTTTTTTTTCGCGAAAAAATTAGGATCACCAAAGCTCACACTACTATAGTATAGTATATGTGTGAGCTAAAAGTCTGTTTGGTTTACATAAATCAAAATTATTGTTAAAAAACGCTGCTAAAACGACTAGATAAATATTTTCTGTTTACAATATTTTTGAAATAATTTTATATACACGCCATTATCGTTTTATAGTGGTCACTTGGTTTTATTTGTTACTCTATCGCAACAAGGATTTTTGAGTGCCCTTATGAAACCAATAAAAAAGAGAAGGTAAACATAGTCAACATAACCTCACTTAATTTTTTTGTATTTGTTTTTTAAAGTGTTAAAAGCGTATAATTCAACACTTTTAAATGTTTTTTATCGTGCAATTTGCACACAATCAAGAGAGCCAGTGCAATGATATCCGTTGTGCCTGCAGGTTGGAGGGAAACCTCTTATATTGGCCGTTTACACCGGCCATATCTAGGACTGGGTGCCCTACCCAGGAGGACGGAAGCTCAACAATTATTAATTATTGTGCTTTAAATAATCAATCTTGCAATAGGTAGGTACCAATCTTTACCTAGGTATATCTATTATTTTTACTAGAAGTACCTAAATAAACTAAAACATTAAAGTATTTATTTACTTCTGTTAGAACCCTTAAGGAAACAAGGTTTTATATGGCCGCCTATTTAAATAATATTTAATATGCACCTATAGGTAACTACAAATACAAAAGAATTTAGTTTACCTTTAAGCCTTCCTATAAAACCTTTTTAAAATGCCTAAAAGTAATGGCAAAAACCAAAAGTCTAAAGTTTATATTTACCACTCTTAAAAACCTTAAGGAAACTAGCTTCTATATGGCCGCCTATATAATCATATTTACTATTATACTACTGGTAACTATAAGGTAACCTTTTAGCCCTATTATAAAACACTTTTGTTATGACCTAAAGTAATTAAAAAAAACTAAATGGCCAAAGTTTATATTCATTTCTTTTTAAAGGTAAAAGAGTTTTATAAGACCATCTTTATAAATCAGAAATTAATAAAACCAAAAGTATCTAAAAGGAACAGAAGGAATATCAGTTTTATTATACTCCCTTAATAAATCACTTTTTGGTTGTATAACACCTCTTTAGGTAATTGGCAATATAAATTACCTTTATGTAGCCAAATTGATCCTAAAAGCCATAACAGCACCCTCTAAATAACCTGGGAACCAAATTAATAAAACCTTGAGTGGTAATAATGTTACTTGGGCCATATCTAAGATGAGACTTGAATAAGGAAAAGTAAACATTTCTGGCCATTTCAGCTCCAAGTTCAGATCTTACATACTGACAGCAAAGCACCCTGAGGAAAGCTTCCTGCTTAACTGGAAAATGTGTTCTTCAAAACAGAGTCGGCTGTCAATATGAACTCCAAGAAACCTGGACACATGCCCAGTCTGCAAAGGATCATCCCCCAGATTAATACTTTCCATGTCACACCTAAACCCAAGTATATTGGTTTTATTTACATTGAAGCACAACTTGTTAGAATCACACCATTTCTTGATTTTCTCCAAATCTTGAGAGATAGTTAGTCTAAGGATATTAATGTCCTTGTTATGCCATATAATGGATGTATCATCCGTAAATAGAGTGAACTCTCCAGAAATCTTAAGATAAACAAGATCATTAATGTAGAGCAAGAAAAGCAAGGGTCCTAAAACTGATCCCTGGGGTACCTCATTGAGGAAGAGCATAAACCTGAAATAAGAACTGATTGATTTCTTTGACTCAAATAGGACCTAAACCATGACAATACAGAACCCCTAAATCCATAACGCTCAAGCTTCTGCAACAGGATCTCATGATCAACACAATCAAAGGCCTTAGACAGGTCACAAAAAACTGCAGCGACTGCCTCACCTTTATTAATCTCTGTGTAAACCCTTTCCAAGAAACCAAAAATAGCGTCATGTGTCCCCTTTGCTGGTTGGAAGCCGTACTGCTTTGGTGTAATAAGTCTGTATTTAGTAAGGAAGCTCCACATTCGCTTTTTGACAAGTTTTTCAATGACCTTTGACAATGTCGAAAGTAGGGATATTGGTCTGTAATTTGAAGGCTCATCTGTCGACCCACCTTTGTGAAGCGGAATAACAATTGATGTTTTAAGACATTCCGGATAAATACCCCTCTCAAAAGAGTCGTTAATGGAGGAACACAGCGAAAGAAGAGCACTAAGGGGTAGTTTCATTAAAATCTCAGCAGAGATTTCGTCCTCCCCACATGATTTCTTATTTTTTATGTCCTGTAGAGCCTCAGTTAATTCTTGTGGTGACACATCATCAAAATGGAATGAATTAGGAACAGAAACATGAGAGAGAAAACTCAGTGAGTCAATGTCTGAGGAGAGGTTTTTTGTCAGTTTGCCAGCAATACTACAGTAAAACTTATTTAACGTGTCACAGTCAACTCCAACCTCATTCAATTGGGTAGACTTATTATTACTCCGAAACTCATTTATAATGCGCCAGCTTTCCTTTTGAGTGTTTTTTGCTTTAAAAAGTTTATCCTTGTAAAATTTATTTTTAGCTAACTCAGTCAATGATTTGTGTAGTTTTTTGTATTTATTGCAATATGAAATAAACCATTCTTCCTTGAAAAACTTTCTTAAGTAATTAAGATTTCGCAAATTAGCCGATGATATTGTTAAGCCAAAAGTTAGCCATTGTTGAAAACCTTTCCGCTTTGGCTTCACCCATCTCAAAAGAAAAGCCCGTTTAAAATTATCCACGAGAATGCTATGAAAAGCCGCCAGTGGTTCATGTGATTTGTTAATTCCAGGCCAGTTTACACCCTGACATATATTTTGAAAATCGTTGAAGGCTTTTTGACTAAAGATTCTTTTATGTTGTCGTTTTGGTTTATTAGGAGCAGATTTAATAATAAAAATGGAACTAATGGCCTCATGATCAGACAAGCCAGAGTGCAAAACGGAACAAGAAACATCACATAAATTAGTGCAAACATAATCTATGGTAGTTGCGGATGTTTCGGTGATTCTTGTGGGGGTCTCAACGTGCATTGTTAAACCATATGCTGTTAACATATTATTTAGCATTATAGTATTTTTTTGATTTTTACAATTAAAGTCAATGTTAAAATCACCTGCAAGAACTATCCTAGTATTAGGGGGAATTTCACAAAGTATGGTATCCAGTTTATTAAAAAATTCATTTACATTGGAGGAAGGTGAACGATAAATGCAAAAAAATGTAATTAATTGAAGTTAAATAATTGCTTTGACAAAATTAATGTTCCCCCATGAAGCGAATTCTCCCTGCAAGACAAGGAAATGGTCTGATAATTAGGAACATGAAAACATTCCTCAGGGTGTAGCCAGTGTTCAGTCACTAGAACAATGTCAGGAAAACTGCGGGACTCCAGAAAGGTGAACAAGTCATTGGTCTTATATCTAAGCGATCTAATATTCTGAAGCATGACTGAGAGATTACTTGCTTGTTTTTTAAGACCTCCCCTCGGGGAGGGTGAGTACTAAAAAATGATTAACATTGTCAGAAGTGCTGCCTCCAGTAGCCACAATTGTTGGGAGAGTTTCGACATTAATTATATTAATCTTGCTTATTCTCAAAGGAGACGCTTGAGGCACGGAATTAGATTCCGAATCTGAAATGTAAATACGCGGCGGAGATTCTGAATCCCCTTCTAAGCCTGGCTCAAAATTAGAGATATCTGGAGTGTCAAAACTTTTATCTAATAAAGAAGAAGAAGTAGTTAATGATGAGTTAGTTTCAATATGTTTAAGGCAAGTGTAATTAACCTTTTTAAATTTAGTCAAAAAATTTTTAAGTAGAACTGCCAATTTTGTTAGACCCTTACTGTTTAGAAATATGCCTCTAGCGTAATCCGAATACCTAAACCTATTATACAAATCTAAAAAGTCAATATTTGGAGCATAGTGTCTAATGTTTGTGACAATATTAATAATTTTATTGTTTACACTTTCTATGTTTTTATATGCAATTGATGCCTCATATTTAGCAGGAACTGTGCAGACTACCAAATTTGTATAAAAACACATGTTAGTTAACAAGGTTATATCATGTAAATTAATATTTTTATCATTAAGTCCTGCTAACACCACAACAAAATCAACTCTTTTGTCCATTTACCACGTCTCTAAAGCATGAGTTAGGTTAACAAACCACTTGAATAATGTAGTCTTCAGCAAGTATCTTTTCAAGGTGGGGAAGGGGGTATTTACCATATTCATCTGTTAGCAACAAAATTCTGTGTTTCAATTTAAAACCCTGTAAATTATTCTTAATATTGTTAGCATTGTCTTTGTTGTCACTATGTATGCTATTTATGTATGTGCTGTCCTTATTGGTGTTAAGTTGCGTATTCTTGTTGTTGTCATACGTTCTGCTTATATCTTTTAAAACTTTACCGTTTTCGTCCTTTTTCGTAGTTGCAGTGTCATTTTCTTCATACTTTTCTTTTAATTCCTTCCATTTCCTTTCATATCTTTTATTTTCCTCCTCATAGAAACGTAACACATCTGTCATGTTTTTATTCACCTCCCGCAGTTCCTCCAAGTCCTGCCTCTGTTTAGCTGATGTGTCATTTTGACTAATAAATTTACCAGAATATTCTTTAATTATAATCTCACAAGTGTGTATTTTGGTTTTAAGTTCTCCTATGGTAGATTCCTTTTTAGTTAAAGTGTGCTTATATCTAATATCATTTTCGTCTTTATCAATTTTTAAAGTTCTACATTCTGTTTTTTCAATCTTTCTATTTCTAATTTACTATCATTATTTTTTTGCAAAAAATTTTGTTTTTCTATGGAGGACTACATTTCTGTCTTGGAAATTTTATTATTTAAATTATCTTTCCTAAGTTGCATATTTTCAGCTGTCAATTTTGCAACCTTAGCGCTTAGGGACTCGATTGTTTTCTTATGTCCTTGTATTTCTGTTTCTAAATCTTTTTCTGTTGAAAAAACTTCGTCTTGGAAATCTAATGTTTGTCATCTTAAGTTATTGATTTGTCCCTCATTCTCTTCTATCTTATTTGTTAGCTGTTCAATTTTTACATACAATTCCGAGTTTACTGCTAAAGACTTTTCCCAATTTCAACAATAATTTCGCTAAGTTTCCTATTTTCTATCTTTAGTCTTGCGATCTGTCTCCTCTTCAAACATATTTTTGCAAAAAAAACTTTCCTGATTTTTTCTCGGGATCCTAGAGGGTGTGTAACCGAACCGAACTAAACCGCACCGAACCGAACCGGTTCGGTTTGGTTTTACATCCTTTAGGATCCCGGGAAATATGTCAAAAAATTTTATTTTTTTGTAAATATGTTAGAAAGAGACCCCATAGTCGTACCGGTTTGGTTCGGTTCGGTTTAGTTCACACACCCTCTAGGATCCCGGAAAAGAAATCAGGAAAGTTTTTTTTGAAAAAACTATGTAATAGCGATATTTTAAAACGCGCTATTTTGATCTTTTGTTTTTCGATCTTTTGTCTATCGATCTTTTGTATTTTCGATCTTCTGTTTTTTGATCATTTGTTTTTCGATCTTTTGTCTTTTCGACTTATTGTATTTCGATCTTTTGTCTTTTCGATTTTTTGTTTTTTGATCTTTTGTATTCGATCTTTTGTCTTTCGATCTTTGTTCCGGCATTCGAGGGAATCCTAGCTTTAACATTAAAATATGTAGTTACACTATCTAGTGTAAATAGCTTGTTTGTAGGTTTTTTAAAGCTGAATGCAACTATCAAACTAAATTTGATCTCTACATTTATTTTCCAAAATATAACACAAAGTTATAATTTTTGAAGTGTAAACTTCGTTAGGCGCGTCTAGCACTTTTTGTGGGTACTGAATTGAACTGAGCCGGCACGCTCGGCTATGTAAAGCTCGCGCGAAGTCGGCTCAAGTTGACTAACTATGAGAGGAACAGTCAGCAGGGCGATATGATGATGCAGATGAAGGCCAGTATTATTAATTTCGCCTTGTTGAAGTTTACACTTCTGCCGTGTGGTCTTAAGCACACACAATTTCTTTCTTATGGAATAACCATTTTTTTACTTGATTTTCGGAATGGGCATAAAAATTCCTTTAAAATGATGATGATGATACTTGATTACTTTTTTATTATTCATATATTTCCTTAATTTTTTTTATCGTACACATATATTTTTACCTAGTTTTTAATAAAAATTAAATATAAAAAAAGAATAAAAATTATAAAAAAGTACTAAGAATATAAAAAATAAAACATCCTAATTGTTTTAAAGGAAATTTTAACCTGATTTTAAAACTCAAAAAAAGGGTCATTTTAAAGGAAAAAAATATCGGAACTTTGTTATATCTCAAAACCTAAAAGTGACATAAAAGTTAGTTTAACACTCGGTTTAAAAAAAAATAAATTTTGAAAATTATTGGGCCAATCAAAAATGCAGACTATAAAAAAAGGCCCCCTAGCGCCACAACAGATATATTACAGTTGATATATAAAAACATGATTTTTACCAAAAATCTTGTCATGACAGTTGAGGCTCACAAAGAGCCTGTCCTTTAATTATGTAACACTCTAGGGGGGAAGGCGGGGTTTGGTCGTGCATTACACTCCATGTTTTTTAATGTGTTTTTACTAGGGGGGTTACATAATTTAACGACGTTCTCAAAGGGGATCAGGTTGGTTTTCCTCTATCTTCCCTAGAAGTACCCTTCCCAGTTAGAAGTGGCCAATTTGAAACACCCTATACTGGTTGATGATTCAAAAACTTGAATGTAATTTATAAATAAACATGTCAAATTAGATGGAATTGAAATGTAAACAAATATTGAAGCTGTCTTATTGATGCATTGCTAAGGTTTCGAAGTGATGCACATGCAAAAAAGTAACTACAGTGTGTGCGGTAAAGTAATTACTTTACCCCACGCGAGCAGGTAAAACATTTTACATACCTGCCTATTTATTTATTTGATTTTTTAAAGAGGATATATTATATAAAATATATATATATATATATATATATATATATATATATATATATATATATATAATATAAAAGGTGACAATCCTAATAACTATCCCTTTTCAAGTAAAAATGAGACTGGTAAAGATAGGGATTGTTGAGTGCCCACTCTTTAAATTTGTCCCTTTTTTACCAAATCATGCATAAGCCTCTGCATAAGAAGGTATTACCCAAGTATAACTTACCTCATAATCAGGTAGAACAACAACATTTTTAAATGCAAATCCAATATAAACAACAAATTCTAAAGATTTTTGAGGTTTGGTCTATGGGTATTCCCAATTCATTAAATCAATGTGCAGTCTATTACTTAAAAGTAGATATACAGATGGCATTTGAAAGTTGTCTGATAAAATTGGTGTTGTGTGTGATAAAAAGCTCTATGAAAGAGGGTAATGTGATCAAAAATCTTTGGAAGAGACCACAGATTGTGGAGGATTGTGAGTCATTGGGAGGGATTGTGTAAGATGTGAGGGATTGTGAAGCATTGTGAGAGATTGTGGGTGATTGGGAGGGATTGTGTAAAGATTGTGATCAGATTGTGAGAAATGTGTACACTGATTGTGAGAGCTGTTCACCCCTCACAGTATATTAAGAAGGCAGCAAAGGAAACTATAGACATGATGACCTTTTTTTTTGGTTGGAAGAATTTTTGTTAGGCTGTCGGCCCCCCCCCCCCCCAGGCACTTCAGGCATGCTATGTCGCTGCACAGTCCTCCACAATCCCTCACAATCTTACCACAATCTTAGCAAAAGATTGTGGATTTTCACAATCGGTGTACACATTTTGGCTTAGCTGTTCACCCCTTGGTTTAGGGATATGTCCGATGACACTTGGTAACATTTTTATGCAAAAATGATTTTTTTAAAAATTGCCACTTAGCCTGTTTGTACTGGACCCCTTCAGTTGACTTATACTCTTTCCTATGTCAACGAATATGCCCCCGCCCCCTAGGAGCTGTGTGAGGGTGTTGATAAAAATATGCAGAAAAAAACTTCTTTAAATAAAACTTGTGAGCTATCAACACCTAAATATGCAAATTCTTCTCAAAGAGGTTTCAAAATTGCAGTTTTTTAAAATCCACACAATTTCCAATATCAAAATTGAGATCAAAACACCTTATTAGATAACATTAATAACCTTACATTGTTCTCATTTTCGCAGGCTTTGCCCAAATGGAAAGCGCCCGCTTTTAGGGCTGCTCCAGAAAGATTAACTTCTTGTACTGTAAGCTCATCTTCGGTAGGCAAAGAAGTCTCGTCTGTAATGGTCATTTTAAAAAAAAAATATATATATTTTTTAATGTTGATTGAAATTGAAGGACCTTGAAAAGACAAATTCGCTTTTAGGTTAGGTCGCTAAAAGCTTTTTTTTGCGAGGGTATTTGAAAGTGCATCAAGCAGCTTTCAAAGAAAATTGCCCGATCTACACCAAAGGCTAAACAGAGAATTAACTCAATCGAGGGGCCAGTTAAAGTTTAATTATCTTGCCAGAATGCCAGAAAACTGTCAGCATAGTGTCCGACCCTATTAATACCTGGATTTATTGCACTTTAAAAAATTGTGTTTGTTATCAGAGGCGAACTCTACAACGTATGCTAGACATATATGGGAATCCATGCAGTGGCGGATCAAGGGGAGGGCCAGAGGCCCCACCCTTCCGTAAATATAATTTATTTTTTAGTTAAGCATCATCACTTGTTTAAAAGTCACAAATTCTACTTAATTGTTTAAAAAATTTCGCCAAAAATCTCGTTTAAGTTTTACACCTCAAATCTATCAAAATCCGTTTATAGAAAATATTTTGATGTATGTTGCCACCTTGGCCCCTCCAATCCGGAAATCCTAGATCCACCATTGAATTCATGCAACCATTTTTAATGGCTCGAGCGTGCCGGCCAATGAACTTACAAGTTCATTGGTGCCGGCACGGTCCGACGTGCTTACGAGCCGTATACCCTATTTGCACCAATGCATGCCCAGCCCCATTCAAAAAACGCATCACGTGATGGACCATGGATTTGCACCGGCTTTAAATGCACCGTCATCTGATGCGTTTTTTTAATCAGTTTAGGCATGGATTGGTGGAAACAGGGTAGTAAGCCTTTCACCCAAGTAACACAAAGTGGACAATATAGTTTAAGAGCAAAAACTTTGCTGTAAAAGTGTTGTCAGAGCTTAGTTTTTGCTGTAAAACAGCTAGTTGTGGTTTAGAAATTATTTTAGCTATAGAACCTCTCTGATAGCAGGTGTTTATGGGTGAAATGGCTTTTGATGTAAAATTATACAGGACTTGCTCTTTTAAAGTTAAATAATTGCTTATAAGCATGCTAAAATTTAGCTAGCTAAATAACATAAATTTTAAGCTCTTATTCCTATTATTTAGCTAGAAAAAGCACCAATTTAGCAATTTTGTATTTCAAGCTGTTTATTACAAAACTTTTGAACAGCCCCCAAAAATGCTTGGCCAAAAGAGCAGTGCGATTATGACTCTTGAAAAAAGGAGATTTATTGTCATGCCTGATCCAAGGTTCGTAAAGAAACCGGTTGTGTGGTAATTCCCAGCCAATGACGCGGCATTTTGCCTGTTCCACGGTCAATAAAGAAAGACCTATACGTTACATTATGAGAGAAAGAGAGATAGGTCTATTTAAAAGACGAAAAAATACCAAAATTTATTACAAAATTAAATCATTTAAAATTTTATGATAAAAATTCCAATAGTTTTATAAATATCAGATTTAGGAGACGATTATAAATACTTTTCCTACTCTCTTGTTCAATTTAATGAAATTTTTTACGCCGAACTCTAAAGCAAACTAGCCACATATTATTGGTTTTTTTTGGTGGGTAGGAAATAACTAAAACTAGATTTTTTGTGTAAAATTTATTCAAAAAATTTAAAAAAAAAGGAAGTTAAAATGACTAAGTCAATAAGGCAGTAAGGGAAGATTCATAAATTACATAACGCAAAGAATCAGGATATTTGATCACCCCTACAAAACGCATTTTCAAGAAATATCATAAAAAATACATCGACTGTAACGCAAGGCTAATTTTCCTTCCCTCCTGCTTGAGCGTTATACAGAGTGTTCCAAGTTAAGTGTCCACCATTGCTAACTTTTTTATTATTAAAGATAGAAAAAAGTTTAAATTGGCAAACTAGTAGAATTTTTAATGCTTTAAGATACTTAAATTTTTTAAAAATAGAGCATCGGTTTTTGATGTTTTTCAAAAAACATTTAAAAAAATTTATATATCCTGTATTTTATATTTTTGTCTGATAGGCCTTTTAATTCTAAACAATTTTTTTGAAAAAAAATTTTGCCTAAAGTTTAAAATAATAACGAAGAAATTTTAAATTCAAAATTACGTAAGTATTTTAATTTTAGTTGGTAGCAAGTAGTCTGAGCGTAATTTTTAATTTGGAATATTTTCGTTATTTTTAACTTTGAGAAAATAAATCAAATATTTAAAATAAATTAGCAGCAATATTATTTTCCTCAATTTTTACGAAATTTTTAAATTATTTTTTTTAAGTTTAATTTTTTTCATGAAGAGGTAGGTATGCTGTGTGTTCACGCAGCGGGTAGGAAGAGTGGACTGTATGGAAGGAATTACCTGCGTAACATTGATCGGAAAGGAAGGGTGAAAGTTATGCCATAGGTTCGTTTAAGGAAATCTACAACTGCTTATTGCTAGGGCACTTACCGAGTCGATTTTCTTGTTATTCTTCTGCAGGGCCCTGCTTACAGCATCATCATTACCAAGTTGATTGAAGGTAGCACTAAATAGTCATTAGCTTTAGTTTAAAACCCGGAAAATGTTGTCACTTCGTTGAAAAGTAAGGAAGAACGGAAAATATGTCCTTTTTAGAGAGCGGACATGTTGGAATCTCTCTTGATCCTGCGCATTGCGTTCAATGTGCCCAAATATATTTAGACAGTTGCGGGTAAGAAGGAAATACGCGGGAGGGAACAAAATAGGTATAAAACTTAAAATTAATGGAAAACGCTTGTGCGTGAACACTGTGTAATAAGTACATCATTTAAGAACTATTTTTAGCATCAGGCGCCTTAAAAACAGCCAACAACATTGAGTATTTTTTAAACTATTAGTAATTTTCTATGTGTATATAAAGTTCATTTCATAATCTTTGTCCTGGCCTATACTGATTGTGATGATAACTATCAAAAAGTTATCTTAAAAATTATGTGTTGGTTGCAGATATCAGATGCAGTATAGAGAGAAAACCCATACCCCCAAGGTCTATGTCCCAGCTCCCCTTGTAACCTTGTATGACCCACATTGTATGGGTAGAAAACAACCGACACAGGAAAATTTGTGTTTGTTAAAATTTTTAATTATATTTAAAAACTCACCAGTTCTTTTAGTTAGTTTTTAATATATTTATAGTAAGAACGTAATAGGTATTTAAACACTTACACGACGAAAAGACCCAAAATGTACAAAATTTCCTCGCAAAAGACGAAATTTCGATATAAACAGCGTTTGACTGCTGATTTCTAGCAAAACTGTGACGTAGCCCTGACGTCACGGCCCGGCCGCCTAAACACCGAGTTACGCAACCGGTTTCTTTACGGACCGTGTCTTCTGTTTGTTGTTTTCTTTTCTAACCTAATCTCTGGTTGTGTGTTGTGTTTTTTATTTAAACAAGCAATTTGTTGTTTCTTTAAACAAATGTCCACTCACAGCCATAAAAGATAGTTATTTGCCCATCTTTTAGAGTATCCCTTTATCTTTGACAGGGAACTAAAGTTGGGTAAACAGTGACTGGTTCCTTGAAACCCTGGTGCGATGCCTTGTCAGGGGGCACACAATGAAGCCATTACAAGGGGTTCCTGCCTGGTACTTATCAGTCCTGAGTGAACCTTAAAAGTGCTGTCAAAATTTTTTCATCAGTCTGTCTGTTTTTTGTTGAAACTCAAGGGCTGGTGTATATAACAACATAATGCACCATGGACAAACATGCTTGATTTTGGTTCATTGGTCCTCCATTTTTCTGCCTGCTTAGCATTAATAGATGATATATAATTAAGCACTAACTTTGTCATCATTGTGCACTATGTGAGCTGCTGATAGCAAGTGTACAAATTTTTTAGTAAGTACTGTAGAATTGGTTTAACTTAGCACATAATCAGGCCAGGCTCTCAAAAAGGTATGGACCCACTTGTGTAACCCATTGTATTGGGCCCTCTAAGGTGCTGCACCCTGGGCATTAAGAAGCCAGTTTATTAGTTGAATAACTAAATAAATAAATTTCTTGTTTTTATTTACCTAGTTACCTTAATAACAAAAATTTCCTCTACCTATTCCTACTAAGGCCTGCCTTACCAGTGGTGATCCCAGAGAGGATGGTGGCGATCACCTCTCCCCCTTTTTCTAGAGAACTTTAAATACAAAGGGCACATTCTAGTGTATTACATAACTGAGTAAAAAACTATTTTGGTAATTGTGTAATAAATATGGTTTCTCAAGAATTTCCATTTATTTTAAAGAATGTATTTCGAAAAATCCTTAGAGGTACAAAAAACTTTTATTTTGGCATGTTAGAAAAAAATCATTTTTTTGTAAAAGAAAACCATATACTGCCTAATTAATTTTTTAAGTCTATACAATGTATGTTCAAAAAATCTAAATTGTCCTCCTTTTTGTTGTATCTCTGGAACCCTTCTGTTGGACCACTCACCAATGTAATACACATTTGATACAATGGTGTATTGAATTGAATAAATCTTTATTAGCCAATCATGCTATTTCAAATTACAAACATTAATATAAAAACATAGATTTAAATGTTAATGTTAATACATTCACCGCTATTTCTATAACAATAATTCCAAACTTATTATTTTACATTCATGGGGGTTGGGGAGGCAAGAGGGGACCCTTTCTTATTAGATTTTTTTAGATTATGAATATGCATAATAGCACCAAGGTAACCACCAGGCCTGTTGTAAGAGCTAACTATAGAAACCTTGACCCATGGGTAGTCTGGTAACGGACAAGCTTTGACCAGTAGGTAAAAAAATATAGAACAGCTAGTGCAGGCACATTGTGGCTCTCCGTACCCTGTTGATTGTCAAAAGGTATGGTATATGGAGTGCCTATTTTGAACTAACAGCTAGTGCAGGCACATTGTGGCTCTCTGTACCCTGTTGATTATGTCAAAAGGTACACCAGTGCTCTAAGGCTATAATTATGGCATTATGTGGTATATCATGACTAAGTTTCTGGCCTAAAATATATTTTGAAGTCTACTGGGTTCTATTTACTAGATAGAATTTAAATTGTTATCCGAGTCATACACAGTAAGTACACAGCACAACATACCCAGAAAGGCATGCCTACGTGCCAGGTTAGATCCTTTAAGGGTGCTAACCGCCACTACCGTACATTCATGGTAATAAAGCAAAGATGTTTAATTCCCTGTACATTATATAATTTAATTTTAAAAATTATAAAAAAAAATGTGTAAAATGAGTAGGAGTCAATTGCAAGCAGACCCCCTTTTTGGCTTCCTTGCTGACATTCCCAAGGGCACCCACTTTTTGGCTTCCTTGCTGACATTCCCAAGGGCTGGGCAAATGGGCCCCATTCTGGGTTGCTTTCTGGACTTTGTACTTCATTTCTTTTAACTGCTTCTAAAATTAAAAAATGTAAATAAAACTTTTTTAACTAAAAATTAAAAAAAACAAGGCAATCAATGTGCCATGCTTTTTTCATTTTTTCTTACCTACTTGGGACAAGTGAAAATTAGTAATCAAGAGTGTGTTTAGCGAGGGGTGAACAGCTAACCCAAAATGTGTACACCGATTGTGAAAATCCACAATCTTTTGCTAAGATTGTGAGGGATTGTGGCAAGATTGTGAGGGGATTGGGGACGGCGTAGGGGGGGCCGTCCCATCAAAATTCTTGTGACCAAAAAAAAAAAAACAAAAAGGTCATCATGTCTATAGCACAGATCACCTTGATCCGTGTCTATAGTTTCCTTTGCCGCCCTCCTAATTTACCGTTACCGGCCCTGCTACTTAATAACGGAGGGGTGACCAGCTAACCCCAAAATGTGTACAACGATTGTGAAAATCCACAATCTTTTGCTAAGATTGTGAGGGATTGTGTACAGATTGTGAGGGATTGTGAGGGACTGTGAGAGATTGACTGATAGGGAGGGATTGTGTAAAGATTGTGAACAGATTGTGAGAAATGTGTACACCGATTGTGAGAGCTGTTCACCCCTTGGTGATTAGTAAAAAACAGTCAAATCAGAATGTTCAAAAAAAAATAGTATTTCTTAATGACAAATTATGTCATGACACAATGTTTGAATCCATCAGATCAAAAAATATTTTTTTAATCTCATTGGTTTGAATGACACTCTGTTTTTTTACTTCAAGTCAAGCGGCTTTAGTAGTCTGTTTATTTAGCACCAGAGTCAATTGCCAGTACCAAGCACTGTGGGAATTCTCCCCTTGCAATTACCAATTACTGAGAGTGTGTGGGGCCTCATTTAAAGAACTTGGACCAAGCTTGTATGTTGTCATGTTATTATATTTTTTGTATAAACAGCCTTACAGTTTCCTTCTGTAATGATATCTTATGTCATGCTATGTCTCATGATATGCTATGTTTCTGTATAAACCCAGCTTAAGGGTTTCTGATGGCGATGGCCAATACAATGTTTTTTGCGTCCCACTGGTGGGGTACTGTGGTAGGGCACGTAATAACTTTACCTTCTAACGTTCGCACAATTTTTAATTGAGATGTTTGTTCACAGATTAGGTAATGTATTTGTTTATTTTGTTGTTGTGACACCGCCCAAGATGAAAGATAACATCTGTGACTCTTCTTTTTTTTTCGTATTACCTATTGGGCCAATTGTTAGAAGGCAAGTTAGCTAGAAATGAACATTATTTAGGCTTAAGTATTAAAAAATAGCTTGTCTAGAGGTAAACTGCTGAAACCAATGAGACGGCCGAGGCGGCCATGATGGTTTTCCAATTTATTTTTCTTTTAATTTATGGACTAAAAAATATTAATTTCCAGGGGATCCCGGACCTAAATAAATTCTAGAAAGTGCTAAATTCAATAAAATATGACTAAGAATTGATTTATCAGGTATTTAGAGGATAATTGTAATAAAATAATTTCTAACCTAAAAACAAACAGCGAGAAAAAACGTTTATTATTCTGAATTTTCGAGGCGCTTGCGTTTTGACGAGCCATCTTGACCTGTTTCATCAGAAAAGTTAACCTGGCAAACATTTTGACGATGAAAACCGCCTTTTTTGCGCGATTATATCACAGTAGTGTAGAACATAACAAGTTTTTCTTCAGCCATTTTAGTAAAGTCTCTGTCCATTACAGGAAATAGTTATTTTGCAATAGTTGCCATTGTTTCTTGTTTATTTCTAGACAAAATTACTTTAATGTTAACGTGTTATATTTTGGAGCTCTCATGGACACCTTGAGAGCTAAATAAAGATTGCCTAATCAGCAACGACAACACTTTAAAAGCTGCTTAGAAGTGAAACGGCATACAGCTGTAATGGCTATTTTACATTCAGTTTTGGTGTTTAAGTGTTTTGGTAGCTGTTTTTCAGCAATTTGTGTTATTTGGGAAAGGTGTACAATTTGGCGCGGCGATATGTTTGGATAAGGACATTACTTCCTTCCTCGCAGGAAATAGAATTAGTTCGGAATTTACGAATTCTTTCTTAAGAAAAATTGTGGTTCTAAAACAGGTAAAAAGACAAATCATATTATGACCACTGACTGGAAACTACCAAGTAGATTCAGTAGTTTATATAAACCATGAATTAAATCTGCTTAAAATATAAATAAAACAAGTTGCTTAGAATAGAGAGTAGATTTAAAATGACACACATAACACAATTAGACAGCGCCCAAATATTAAAATGTTAGAACTTATAATTTATTTAAGCAATAATTTAAAAGTCCGCCTTGCAGAATAAAATTAGCCATATAAGCCGTGTGAAATACTGTTATACCACGGTGGATAGAATAGACCGGGGTTCGGATCTTATATATATATATATATATATATATATATATATATATATATATATATATATATATATGTCGAATTTTTCACGTCACTGGTGGTATATTTTTTGAATATTTTGAAAACTAAGGCAATTTTCCTACAGTTCTCTAGTACATCCTTATAAAATGTAATTTTCTAGACGTATTGTCGTTATTTTTTTTAGCCGCTTTATTTTTTATTAAACAAAACTTAAACTACAAGTCAAACTGAATGTGATCGTTTAGTATCAAAGGTGAACCGAGGACTTGGGAAGTAAACAAAGATGTAAGTCAGCAGATTATTTTTGAAGCTGAAACGAACACAGTATTTTCTTTGAATTTTTGTGTAAAGAGAAATGAAGCGGGCTAAAAAAAGTAATGACTGGTATGTCTGAAAAATATTATTTTATAAGAATATACTAAAAAACAGTAGGAAAATTGCGTTAGTTTTCAAAAAATTCAAAAAATATTAGTTGTTCATATCATATCTAACTTATTTTGTTTACAAAAATCAGCTGGACCACCAGTAACGTAAAAATTCGACATATATATATATATATATATATATAAAATCCGAACACCGGTCTATTCTATCCACCGTGCTGTTATACAACATATGCCGTATTCCATTGGGGAAATGAGTGCAGCACTAGTGCACAACTTGCTCGGTGTTTGCATTCCATTGACTTGCACTTTTTCAGTTTTCGTATTCCATTGAGGAACTTATGAATTCAGTTTTGCACTGAGTGCGGCTTTTTTGACACCGGCTCTGAGGGCTCGTGCCGCACCGAAAACTTTTTCCCGCCATTAATTTTAAACGCTTATTATTGTCGTGGGATGTTAAAATGAGTGAAAATAAAGTTGTTAGCGATTTTTTATTATTTTCTTCGCTGCTAAGTAGTAGCAGCGATGAAGATGAAGAAGAACAGTTCTGTGCAATAAAAACAATGAGAACGGAAACCCCAAAAATAAAAAACTTTATTGAAAATGTGGTTTACCGATTTAACAACAAACAGGTAAGTAGATTTGTATGGCCTGGTTGACTGGGGCTAATTTTCCGACAGTTGGGGTTTTCTGGCAGCTATGATTATAAGTAAAAATAAATGTATTTTTTAGTTCAAGAAGCTCTTTCGGCTCGAGATGAGCACTGCAGAATTCCTCATAAATAAATTCAAGTAGCCTCAATTTTGTCCAAAAAAAGAACAAGGGGGACGAAACCCCATTAGCTCTGAGGCACATGTCTTGCCATTTTTATGGTATGTTAAAACACCCTTACGCTTAGCTGTTAGGTTAGGTTATATTCTTGTTGAATGGAAATTTGTTCAAAAATATTTTCTTCAAAAACTTTTGTGAACAATTTTCCTTATGAAAAAAAAATGACTTTCAAAGAAAATGTTTTTGAACAAAAAAATTTTAATAAAATGTTTTCAAACAATTTTTTGTTTGAAGGAAATGTTTTTAAATAATTTTCCTTTTCAAGAAAATGTTATTGAAGTATTAATATTACTTTCGAACAAATGGATTTTGAACAACATGTTTTTGACCAAATTCTGCAAGGCAGGAAAGTTAGGTTTAGTTGAAAGAAACTTGAAATATTATATATGTATACAAGGTGTTTCGAATACTTATGTTCAAATTTTGGGAGCATAAAGTACACTTCTGGTTAGGGTTTTTTGAAAAACAAGCGCGAAATATAGATAACTACTCTATCTGTTGGTATACGAGCACAAGCCTGCATTTTTAAAATATTCTTATTAACTTTTTTTAAATAAAATCATTATTTATTTATTTGACGAATTTTATTTATCTTAGGATAATATTTATCGGCGTGTAACTTTAAAACAAATAAAAATGGATATCGTCGTTGGCCTGATAAAACTACAGGTTGTGTGACATTTTTTCCAAAAATGAGATTTTTGCATAATCAATTTGCCCTATTCATAATGGATATACTATAAAAAATTATTTGCAAGAAAATGTTATATTAACGTTGCTTAAAGCAAGAATAAAAAAGAAGTTCTACAGCTCATTATGGCATACCACACTAAGGTCACTATATCATAATGTTAGGAACTTCGTGATATAGTGACCTTATACTACACGAGTGCGATTTTTCATTTTCCGCGTGTTCCATTGAAACTGCACTCGGTGCAAATTTTTGACAGCACCGTTTCAGTGTCAGTGCACCACCAGTGCTGCACTCATTTTCCCAATGGAATACGGCAATAGTGTCGAAGACTGCAGATTACGTCACAAATAACGAAAGTTTTCCAGAATATTCGCGTGAGTAAAGCGGGCAGTTCATTGTGCAGTCTAGAGACCCTGTATTTATGACATATTTTAAGGCGACAAATTCGATTTAGCCAATTTTTAAGCAAAAGACAACAAGGCAAAATATTTAAATATCAGTCAATAGGTGGCACTACATATTAGAGTCCTAGGGACACCTATTCGGTTTTTATATTGTGGGCCTTAGTAAAATTTTACGGATGACAAAAAAACAACACATTTTGAGTTTGACACTGCCGTTAATTTTTGCAAAAAAAAACACAAGTGGGCGGCTAGATTTTCAATACCAACAGAAAAAATAAAAGAATAGAGTAAATAACAAAGCCTATTTTTTGTCAAAAACCAGGGGATGACATTTCATCTTATAAATAAAAATAGAAAAAAAGTGTTTATTTACTGTGATAGAAAATATCGATAATACCGAATAAGACTTAGCCACAATAGGATTGAACACATAATGTTACTATGAGCCTGCCTCCAAATACATCAAGAGCAAAATATATTTAAAGACCTTCCGATATCATTGATCCAGAATATGAAAGCGAAAATCTCCTGATCCACAAATGCTGCACAGGATAAGATATAACCCCTTGGTGTTCTGTGATAAGAAGTAAAGTTTTCGGCAATCATTGTAAATTAAATATAATAAATATATATAAATAAGTTGTTTTTAGTACTAGTAGTACTTTATTTTTGTTTCCACAACCTCGTAGAAAAAATATTTTATCTACATACTTAACGAATGTGTGTGCGTCTTCCGCATTGGTTTGGTAAATTACTATTTCCTGCGACCACATATGAAAATGTTGGATTTGTGTTCAGAAATTTTTTCGCACATGTTTCACAAGTACTTTCAGTACTTCGGCACATGTATGGAAAGTGTTTAACTGTCACAATACTTTTTCGCACATGTGTTGCAAACTAAAGTCCTTGCAATACCCCTTTGCTATCCTTTTTTATTTTTCTGCTATAAAGAAGACAGAAAACAGCATCGAAAATCATTGTTGGCCCCAGATTGCAGTTGGCAGTTGCAAGCATGTCTGTCTATTAGAGTTTAAATTGACAATAAAAGTAAACTTTCAAAACAAAAAATTTATTAGTAAAAATATTTTGTAAAGTAAATATTTAAAAGTATTTACATAGTCTCAGAAAAATAGTCGCGCTTGCACGCTTTTTCCGATCTTTAGTCCCATCCGTAATAACTACAGAGCAAAATTCAAGAAACACAGTAATTGGTAATGACAAAAAGTATGAAGACTTTCGGATGCCCTGCAAAACAACGCCTTTAAAAAACTAAGTCAAAAAGTTTGTAAAACTATTGTTTAAAAAGATAAAACGCATTGTTAGAATTAATGATGCATTGCGACAAACTAATTTTGGAAGACTAAGAAAATGAAACAGCTAGTTGATGCCGTTCCTCTCGTTATAACTGACGATGGCAATTCATGATGATGATTTTTTTTGGACGATGAGAATAAATTATTTTTGCGTAGTTCGTTTTTTAGTTAGATTTTAGATTTTCGGCTTTTAGTTGGTTTTATTTTATTTTAGGAAAATAGGTTTACAAAACCATACAAATAAATGTTTTGATTTGAACTTAATCCTATGAGCTGTTCTACTGCAACATTTTAAATTTAGTAATTAGTAATAGCCTCAATATAGCTATTTTTAAAAGAGTCTGTATGTCTCAATACTGTTTTTATTGAAATTTCCAAAGCCTTTGCAGTTAAATCAGTTTGGAACTTTTGTATACTTTTTAAAAGATCCATATGTCGAACATAAAAAATATGAGATTTTCGTATGAACATCTTTTTTATTAAAAATTATTATAAAAGTCTGTTTTAATTTACCCTAAACAAAAAATTTAAATGCTTCTTATATACTTATTATAACAAAGAAATAAGTATGTACTACATTAATATGAGTCGAGCTAAAGTTTATTTGTGGAAACTACAAATAATATTAATTTAAATTTTATTAAGTCTTTATGCTAAGGTAAACTATAATATAAATAGGGCCTAATCCTATTGAATAATAATTTTTACCAAAACAAATTGCAAAGCTTAGCATAACTCAAGCTCGAAATACATTGTAGAAAATAACATTTGTGAAAAAATTAAATAATTAATTTATCGTTTGTTCATAGTTTGTAGCTCTACGGTCAGTCGCACTGAAAATCTTCCAGAAACTTTGGCGGCAGGGAACCCAAATTGTTCGTAAATTTTTCACTACATAAAATCATATTGGAACAGAAACTTTTCTCAAAAAACTATTCCAAATCAGAATCAGAATTTAAATAAAAAATAAGCGATAATCTTTCAAAGTCAAAAATGTCAAAACAATTGACAGTTTCAACACCGATCTACCACCCTTATTATAAAGGGTGGTGACCGATTATATTAGTAACTAATAATTCGTTTTACAGCATCCATTATCAGTTACCTTAGGAACCTGTGGTTTAAAACTGAATTAAGAATACACGTGCGTTTTGTTACCAGAATTACGGGGTGATTGAACAAAAGGACTAGCCTTATTGCAAAGACTATACTTTCCCACACTTGCGGATAACGTCCATAACTCGACAGAAAGTAAGTTTCTCACGCTCGTGTGAAATTTATCACTTTCTTCTCTTGTTATGTAATAAATAAATAAATAAATGAAAAGGGCTTTATTTTCAACTCAGCGAAGTTAAGGACAAGCTTCTGTTAACTGAGCAGTATACTAATTATCAAAAACTATCTTATAAATTGGTTCGTAATCCCGTGATTTTGTTTGTTACGCTATGGCCAGCCCTTAAAAAAACGTTTTGTAAATAGAAAAAATTGTATGTCTTTAAATACATACTTATAATTATTTAACTTATATTAAATGAAATTTAATTTTTTCAAAATATCTGAAAATGTGAAAATCCGAGTCAGGTGATCTTAGTTAAATTTTCTCAATCGAATTGACTTGCCCCCGGTATATGGGGGTGGCGCTTCAGTCGGGAGGTTGATGGCTCTTGTCTGATTTGGTGTCCTGCAATAAATATAAAATTGAGCACGCTATTGTAAATCCTAATAGATCTCTTCTATAAAAAACTAGTTGAAACATTATTTGTGTTCAAATGGAAGATTTTTTTAAAATCTTTAAACTTATCTTGTTAGATTTTTGATTTTCTTTTGCACATTTCCAAAAAATACAAAAATCGAAACAATTTCGCTACAGTTTTCTATAACACAATTAGGCTACTGAAATGCCAAACATTGTTTTGAAATATTTGTTGTGTTTTAGCCATAACTTTTTTTTATTTTTTGAATAAAATTATTTCGAGAAAAACTGCTAAGATACGTTTGTTAAATACTCTGCCAATATATGGGCCCCTAAGCTCACACTAGGTACTATAGTTATAGTTTACGTGTGAGCTAATATAACTAAAAACTGAAATATATTTTATTTAACTCCATACTAAATTACCTTTTGTTTGATACCACACAAGCCATGTTTTGATTTAAACTCAAATTTTCAAAATCTACCCCCACCCTTAAAAAAAGCAAAAACTAAAATGTTATTTGTTAAACTCCTTTACTCCTCCAATTACCTTTCGTTTGATATCACACACGCCATATTTTCACTTAAACTCTAATTTTTGAAATATACCCCCACCCTTTTTTTAAAATGAATTAAAATGTATTTTGTTTAACTCCAAACTCAATTACCTTTCGTCTGATATCACACACGCCATATTTTCACATAAACTCTAATTTTTGAAATCTACCCCCACCCTTTTATTTGGTTTGTGTTCGGTGGATTTTGTTCATTTTTAAATGGGACCATCTCGACCCAAGACCCAGCCTAGGTACCAAATTTCATTAAAATCGGCCAAGCGGTTTTTGAGTTATGCGCGTTGGTCGTTACAGACATACAGACAGACATACAGACAGACAGACAGACAGACAGACAGACGGCGCAACAAAAAAGTTTCAAAATCATCTGAAACGCAAAGATATATAAAAATTTTTGAAATCGGAGCAACTTTTTTTTTCTCGAAAAAATTAGGATCACCATAGCTCACACTACTATAGTATAGTATATGTGTGAGCTAAAATGCTTTAAAAAACTACCCCTCAAAATTTCTATTTCTATTAGAACAAAGATTTGGGCAAAAAACGCGATATCAGTGTTGTCAAATGGTAAGTTTTCGGACGAAGTTTGCCCCCTTAAAGAAAATATCACACATACAAAGTCTCTAGTGCAGTTCTGTCTATTTACAGTTCTTACAGGAGGAGCGGGGCAAATAGCGTACGCTCGCAAAAAAGGGCCTAGTTGCGTTAGGCAGATAACCTAAGGGCACTGAAACAACAAGGCTTTCTGTAAAGAAATTATTTATTAAGGAAATTTGTCAACGTCGCAAGTACTCGTGGAACGTCACCCGCCATATAACTGTCAAACGCGGTGAGTATAACCTCAATCTGTCAAAGTTTGTGAAAAAACTGTAGGCAAAAAACTGCGGTGATAAAAAGGTAAATTTTTGATAAACATTCAGAATTTTTCACCAGTTCGATCTTTTTTTCTCATTTTAGCTATATGCAACTTGCGTTTGTTTAAAAATAGAGCGACCAGGGTCCAGGGCGTTTTCCAGGGTGAAATGCACTTTTGTTTGTTAGTCAGTCAGCGTTGTTTTTGCCGAATTTTTGGATAAACTGTGAACTTGATTGCAAAACATCATTGAATTACAGTAGGTATAGTTATGAAAATTATTGAACCTTATCAATACCCTTGTCAAAATCTTTTAGGGTCATTCTTACCAACTATTTTTAATGTTCCTAAGGGTGGTTGTCCATGGAGGGTATTATCCTCGCGGATTTATCTTTCCTTGGGCTCTGATTGATTGATTTAGAAATTTCGGCCAATCAAAGCCTAATACTCTGTTTCCACCAATGTATGCCCACCCCGATTCAAAAAACTGGTTTTAAATGCAGCGTTTTTTGAATTGGGGTGGGCATGCATTGGTGGAAACAGGGTATAAGAAATACTCTGCCAATATATGGGCCCCTAAGCTCACACTAGGTACTATAGTTATAGTGTACGTGTGAGCTAATATAACTAAAAACTGAAATATATTTTATTCAACTCCACACTAAATTACCTTTTGTTTGATACCACACAAGCCATGTTTTGACTCAAACTCAAATTTTTGAAATCCACCCCCACCCTTAAAAAAAAACAAAAACTAAAATGTATTTTGTTAAACTCCGGACTTAATGACCTTTCATTTGATATCACACATGCCATATTTTTACTTAAACTCTAATTTTTAAAATATACCCCCACCCTTTTTTTAAAATAAATTAAAATGTATTTTGTTTAACTCCAGACTCAATTACCTTTCATTTGATATCACACACGCCATATTTTCACATAAACTCTTATTTTTGAAATCTATCCCCACCCTTTTATTTGGGTTGTGTTCGGTGGATTTTGTTCATTTTTAAATGGGACCATCTCGACCCAAGACCCAGCCTAGGTACCAAATTTCATTGAAATCGGCCAAGCGGTTTTTGAGTTATGCGCGTTGGTCGTTACAGACATACAGACAGACATACAGACAGACAGACAGACAGACAGACGGCGCAACAAAAAAGTTTCAAAATCATCTGAAATGCAAAGATATATAAAAATTTTTGAAATCGGAGCAACTTTTTTTTTCTCGAAAAAATTAGGATTACCATAGCTCACACTACTATAGTATAGTATATGTGTGAGCTAAAATAATCTGCCCTGATAATAATAATATGATCCATGGACAGCCAGCTTTAAAGTTAAGGGTTCCTTTATAATTTAACAAAATAAGCAACCCTTTAGGCTAAGAAGTATAGATTGGCCCTTATTTATTACAATCAAATTTGGGAAAATCACTTGTACCATTATAATATTCTATAATCCTTGACTTATATTTTTGGAGGTGCTTTTTGTACATTTATTGTGCTTTACTTGTAAAAATACAAAATTATGCAAAAGAAAATAGGATGCTCAGAGGTATTGGTCAATTTGGAGTACAAAACAAAAAGAGAAGTGATTTCCTAAATTTAAATTATTTAGAAACATGGAATGTTTTCTGCTATGTGCATAATCAGGGTAAGATGGGTAAAGCAAAATCTTTGTTTTTTGATTTTTGTGCAGAAAAATACAAAAAACAAGATTTTGCTTCACTCATTCATTATTTAAAAATAATTTAAACATAACATAACAAAAAATATGTACAGGGTGTCCCATAAAGGTTAGCAGCCAGATTTATCTCAGAAACTACTATAGCTACAACTGAGGCTACAACTTTAGAAAAAAAAGTTATTACAAAATTGGGTCTTGCGAATTTACTTAAAATATTTTTGTTTTTGTGGCTACTCACTAGGGGGCAGTAATTACAGTTTCTGAATAAAAAAATAGCATTTTTTGACAAAACTATGATAAATGTAGATAAATTATACCATATTTAAAAAAAATTCTGCATAATTTAGATACAAATTCCATGTACAGCTAGTTTCAAAAAAATGTGATATGACTGGAAAAACTAGTTTTTTATTTTAAGCACTATATATAAATTATAACAGGTTGTAATGTAATGTTTATTTCCTTTTGCATGTTAATAAAATAAATAGAATAAAACTTGATAAAAACCAGCTAACAATATATTTTTGGTGTTAAACTGAGTTTTGAATTGAATTAATATCTTTATTAGCTTTGCTAAATAATACAATCAAAGAGTAAGTTCAGTCTTTTTTGCTGCAGTTTGGCATCTGGGGTTTGATGATTTAATTCTGCAAATTGGTGCTTGACTACCTGGAAACTGTGAATAAATTTTTGTATTTTTCGCTCTCTCGAAAGGGTCATTTTAGATTACTAGAAGTAGCGCCTGATCTTCCTGTAGTTGATTTAATCTTGGCTTGCCAGGTCATCCTTGTTTCCTTTTAAGTGATTGGTCTTGTATGCATCTGTTATTTATAGAATAAACTGTTGTTTGGCTTACGTTAAAATGTTTCATGTTTTCCCTGGAAAGGACCATCCATTTTCCAACTTAGTAGTGATTTTGGCTTTTAGCTCTTTGGGCATATCTAATGCTATTTTAAATTTAAATACTATGTAACTGATGACAATCTTATTATTTTTTTTTACTTGGCATTGACAGTTTTAATGTTAAAATAGATAGAGGTTTTCATAAAGCTGGTATGTACTTTAAAGAGTTGTATCAGTTTTTAAATCAACTGTACCTACCTCTATGTCACTTCTCCATAGAGAGGAAATGAAACTGTCACTTTTTATTAAAAAATGAATTACTCCTAAAGTAACTAAACTGGTTCTTATTTTTTATTTGACTTATCAAGAAAAGGAGTTTAAAAAATTCAAATCTTCTTGACTTTTTGTCAAAGTTTGTATGTTTTCAAAAATGGATTTTGACAATGGATTCTAGCTGACAAAAGGTCACAGCTTAACGATCTGGATCTTGGCAAGCCAGGTTTTCGTCCAATTTGTTTATCTTCCCTTCTCTTATAGCCAGTTATGTTCAAATTTCTGAAAATTTAAGTAAGTTGACTCTTTGAAGCCACAATGACAGAGAAATTAATCAAAAATGTGTGAAATCCAACCTAAATATGAAATTTTATTAGTTTGTTAAATGTTAGCTGCAAAAACCCCAAAAACCCCCCAGATCCCCAAACCCTGAGATTTTGAGGTTTTCTTCAAATTTTCTCAAAAACTAAGCTTAGGGAAAATATTTAATCACCTTTATTATACATAATAAAATTTAATTTTCAACAGTATATTAGTCAGTGAGGTACAACCAATGACAAACTCTTCAGCGGCGTCCATTTATTGAGGTGATGTAAAAAAATGAAAAAAGAAACATGTTTATTACATGATTTACCCGATTTTCTTGAAAACTAAGCTCTCTATCAAAAATTGTGTCCTATAGTCAATTGTAGACAATAAAATTTCCTTTAGAATGATGTGTAACAAGGTAAGATTGCTTTAATTTATAACAATTTAGGGTCGTCCGTTAATTACATCAATTTTGAAAAATCACTAAACTTACCAATTTTGTTTTGTCCAATTTTCTCAAAAACTAAGCTTTTTGGGAAAAAAATTATTTTACACTTTATTGTAGAAAATAGAATTATCTTTTTTATAGTGTATAAGCTAGTGCGGTCAGACTAACTTCAAAGTTTCCAGCGGCGTCCGTTTATTGAAAAAAAAAGAATAAATAAAAAACCATGTCACATGTTTTACCTGATTATCTCAAAAACCAAGATCAAAAATCAGGTTCCATAGTCAATTGTAGACAATAAAATTTTCTTTTAATTTCTGTATCACAAAGTAAGATTTAGCTTTAAATTCAAACTTCACAGGCGTCCGTAAATAAAATCAATTTTTATAAATCACCAAACAAATTAATTTTTTTACAGGTTTTATCCAATTTTCTCAGAAACTAAGCCCAATTGAAAAAAATGTTTCTAAACTTTATTATAGAAAATAAAATTCCCTTTTTTCCAATATATAAGTCAGTGAGGTTTGGGTCATAACTCTCCAGCTACATTCGTATTTAAGGGTCATATAAAACCCGATTTTCCAAAAAACTAAGCTTTTTATAAGAAATATCAGCTGATTTGTAGAAAATTTCCTTTTAAATGATGTATAACTTGGTAAGATTAAGAATAAAATAAATTTTTAAAAATTATCAAATGAAGCACCACACTAACGCCGCCATCTGCATTGATAGTCTTTGCACCCCTCGTACCTCCCGTCCCTCCTCCACAAAAAAAAAAGATGAAACTACTACCGCCACCGATTCAAATTTTAAGGATCTTAAAAAAATTGATTGATTTAATTTACAGACGTCCCCAAAGTTTTAAAAATTAAACCTTTCTTACCTTGTTATATTTTATTTTTTATTTTATTGAAAAAGTAATTAACAGACATAAAGTCCAATAATAGATTACAATTATAACATTTGTTTAAATCTAAACAGTCATCACTAATAACAAAAAAAAAATCACTAATACTAACACTTTAATGCGATTTCACTAAATGTATAAAAAAAGAACTACATAATCTCTACAATTCTACTTTTAAACCTACCAAGCGATTCATAATAAATGTCTATATTCATAAGAAGATTGGCAGAGGTTGTTATTCTATGTTATTATAGGTGAATTCATTCCTAAATTTGTATTTGCCCTGTGAACATAAAATGTACTTAACGCCCTATTATTAAAGATATTAACTGTCAAAGCTAACCTACTTAAGATAAAAGGACAGTCTATTTTATTATGTAATATTTTGTATATAAATAGCAGGCAAGCTATGGTTCTTCTAGTTTCTAAACGCTTAAATCCAAATTCACTTAGAAGCCTCTCATACGGTATATCCATCAAATAAACCTCAAATTTTTTATAATACAGGTATCTCAAGAATTTTTTTTGTACTTTTTCTATCATTTCCTTGTATACTGTGTAAAAGGGAGACCACATGATGGACACATACTCTAATATACTTCACACAAAGGTATTGTACAGAGTGATTAAACTATTTATTTTTGTAAAGTTGCATGCATTTCTAATTATAAATCCCAAAGTTCTAAATGCCTTATTAGCACTGCAATTAATGTGAGAATCAAAATTAAATTAAAATAAAAATTTATACATCGTTTAAAAGGAAATTTTATTTTCTACAATCAAGTATAAGAGATATGTTTTGATAAAGAGCTTGGTTTTTTGGAAAATCGGGTGAAACATGTGACAAAAATGTTTTTACTTAGTTATTTTTTAAATATTTACGGACGTCGCTGGAGAGTTAATCAAACCCTACTAACTTATATATCGTTAGAAAGGTAATTTTATTTTCTACAATAAAGTTAAGAAAACTTTTTTTTATTGAGCTTAGTTTCGAAGAAAATTGGATAAAACCTGTAACAAAATTAATTTGTTTGCTGATTTGTAAAAATTGACTTTATTTACGGACGCCTGTGAAGTTTTATTCTGACGATAAATCTTACCTTGTGGTACAGCGTTTAAAAGGATTATTTATTGTCTATAATCGAATATAGCGCACAATTTTTGATAAAGGGCTTGGTTTTTAAGATAATCGGGCAGGACTTGTGACAAACTTGTGGTTTTTTATTTTTACATTTTCTCAAAAAACGGACGCCGCTGGAGAGTTTGCCGTTAATCCGATTGTACTAACTTATACACAGTTAAAAAGGGAATTTTATTTCCTACAATGAAATGTGGAATAATTTTTTTCCTAAAAAGCTTAGTTTTTGAGAAAATTGGATAAAACTTGGTAAATTTAGTGATTGTCTATAATCGAATATAGCGCACAATTTTTGATAAAGGGCTTGGTTTTTAAGATAATCGGGCAGGACTTGTGACAAAGTTGTGGTTTTTTATTTTTACATTTTCGCAAAAAACGGACGCCGCTGGAGAGTTTGCCGTTAATCCGATTCTTATACACAGTTAAAAAGGGAATTTTATTTCCTACAATCAAGTGTGGAATAATTTTTTTCCTAAAAAGCCTAGTTTTTGAGAAAATTGGATAAAACTTGGTAAGTTTAGTGATTTTTCAAAATTGATGTAATTTACAGAGGCTCCTAAATTGTTATAAATAAAACTAATCCTGCTCCTTTATACATGGTTTAAAAGGCAATTTTATTGTCTATAACCAACTATAGGACACAATTTTTAATAGAGAGTTTGGTTTTCAAGAAAATCGGGGAAAACAGGTAATAGCATGTTTTGAATTTTTTTTTGCAATACCTCAATAAACGGACGCCGCTGGAGAGTTTGTCTTTGTTCGTACCCCACTGACTTGTATATGGTTAAAAAGGAAATTTTATTGTCTACAATAAAGGTAATTACATATTTTTCACTAAGCTGTTTTTGAGAAAATTTGAAGAAAACCTAAAAATTTTAGGTTTTGGGGGGTTCGGGGGATTTTTGCAGCTAAAATTAAAAAAAAAAACTAATTTAATTTTATTTTTAGGTTAGGTCTTACACACTTTTGATTCATTTCTCTGTCATTGTGGCATTAGGACATCAGCATAGTTAAATTTTCAGAAATCCGAACATGACTATAAGAGGAGGAGGGATAAAAAAAAATGGACCAAAACCTGGCTTGCCAACATCCAGATCGTTAATCTGTGACCTATTCTAATCTAGAATCCACTGTCAAAGTGCGGTCCTCATATTTTGCAATTTCACAATTACCTACAGCGCCTGCACTTAAGGATAGTACAGTGACCTTACCTGCACTAAGTTGGACATTTTCAAAACTGATAGATAGTAATATATATTTAGGTACTTATTTAATTTTGTTATTTTTTTTTCATACTATGTAACTGATCATATTTTTATAACCATTAATAGTTGGTTGTTTTTTGTTGACATCTTGTAGTCATTATAATAATAATTTTTACTTATTTAAATTACTTCTGATTTTTTAAAATTTGATATTGATTTTTTGTTTGGTTTTTATTTTGTCTTGATTGTTTTTGTTTAGTGTTATTTATTTTAATATTAGTTTTTTCAAATGACTTATTTTTTTGTATGGACTTTTAAGCTTTGTGTGTATTGTTTTTGATTAGCTATTTGCTAAATAAAGATTTTAATAATAAATAAATGGATCCATGACTGATCTGATACCTTCCTAGTTATCCTATTAGCACTGTTCAAGTGAACTCCATGATATATCAGCTTTGAAAACAGTTTTTGGCAAATATCTCAGAAACAAAAGCTTTCACAAAGTTTTTGGGTAGGTATAACACAAATTATTGAGAAAAAATGTGATCCACTATATTCTGAAATCCTCATATTGATGTGATGCTGCGTTAAGAGCATTTTTAAAATTTTTTAATTGTCAAAAACTGTCATTAGTATTAATGGATTTTGACCCAAATTAGTGCTAAACACTATTTACCTGAAAAATTTATGAAAATCAGTTCAGCGGTTTAGGAGCTATAGTTTTATGGACAGACATACACACACACAGACAGACATCACGACGATACTGCTAAGATAGGTCAAAATACACCCATACACAAAAAAATTGTCAAAAAGAATACCTTCTCTAGCCATTGCTGTGCGGGCTAGGTAAAATGTAATGAACCTAAAAACTTAAATTTCTTAAAAAATTTAGAAACAACCATATCAATATTTGTACCTAAAGTTGTTAAGAGGTACTCGTTAAAAAATTGTTAAAATCTACAACTCAAAAAAATATTTTGAATGTGTATTATGTGGAGACAAGTGGCCAAGGGGGATCTCACACTTGGCAATAGAAACCGTGTCGCAGTTTTGGGAATTAGAATTTTTTTGCAATATTCTGCATTTTTGCAAATAATGCACAATATACAGTGTGGAACAGCCAAATGGAATAAATTCAAACGAAGTGTTCATGTACAATGTCCTATACCTAAGTCTAACCATTTTTGAAATATTGACAGTTCAAAAACGACAGTTGAAAATGGCGTACATGTCCGTATCCTTATTAGCTCACACTACTACTATACTATAGTAGTGTGAGCTATAGTGATCCTAATTTTTTGGAGAAAAAAAAAGTTGCTCCGATTTCAATTTTTTTTATATACCTTTGCGTTTCAGATGATTTTGAAACTTTTTTGTTGCGCCGTCTGTCTGTCTGTCTGTCTGTAACGACCAACGCGCATAACTCAAAAACCGCTTGTCCAATTTTTATGAAATTTGGTACCTCGGCTGGATCTTGTGTCGAGATGGTCCCATTTAAAAATGAACAAAATCGACTGAACACAAGCCAAATAAAAGGGTGGGGGTAGGTTTCAAAAATTAGTTTATGTGAAAATATGGCGTGTGTGATATCAAACGAAAGGTAATTGAGTCTGGAGTTAAACAAAGTACATTTTAGTTTATTTTAAAAAAAGGGTGGGGGTAGATTTAACAAATTAGAGTTTAAGTGAAAATATGGCATGTATGATATAAAACGAAAGGTAATTGACTCTGGAGTTAAATAAAATACTCTTGCCAATTTATGGGTACCTACGCTCACACGATTACAATATACAGGGTGTTCCCTTATAATTAATTTAAACTGTAATCGATGATATTTGGGTTATTCTGAGACTTGCTGAACGCATTTGGAGCATGTTAAAACACATATTATGTATTCTTGCCGACGTCGTATACGCGACAGAAAAATATACTTTAACTTCTTGATTTTACGTAAACAATTCTTTTTTGAGTAAAAGTTCGCTTTCGCGGACGGGACATAAAAACTTAATGTGCGTGGAAATGCCCTTTAGTAATTTTTCAGTGAGATGGGCAGCAAAATATGCTAAATTAACTAAATATAAAAAGTGGTGGATTGGACATAATTCACCTAGTAGGCACATTTAAGAAGGGCTACATTTAAAAGATGACGATTTCTTCTATCTTATATTTTTGTTCGTATGTTCTTGGCTTCCAGAACCATATCGGGTAGTGTCCACCCAAGGTCCTAGAAACCAAAAACATCTAAACAAAGTTGTAAGAGTAAGAAATCTAAAATAGTAAGCTTTTACAAAAAATAAAATAATTTGGAGATTGATTCATTATGAGGTCACACGATAAAATATTTTTTTTGTATATTTGGTAATTTGCAAACTATGTTATTATATTTAAAATGCAAAACTTATTTTATCGTGGGAACCCCATATTCTAATTCTTTTTTTTTTCAGAAAAGTGACATTCAAACAATGTGGCTTTTGCATTTAAGTTCTTGCAAAAACTACATTGCTTAAATGGTACTTTATGCATATTCTTTACAGGCGGTAAAAAATGTAAGAATAAGTGCTAAATATGGGACGAAAATATAAAAATACCTTAAGATGGATAAAGTGGAAACAAGACAACGAATCTTTAGAAAGCAGCCAAAATACAGATGCGAAAAGGAATGGTGATAAAGAGGATGAAAGTGTAAAAAGTAGATAAATCAAAAAATTTTTAGGTAGAAGAAATAGAAAACGACAAAAGAATAAACAAAAATATAAGCAGTCAAACTACAGAAGAAGAAAGAGAAAGAATACGTATTTCAGTTCGAGCCTTGAGAACAAATGCAAAGTATCGTAATGAAGATAAAAATTTTCGGGAACAAGAAAAAGAAAAGGATAAAACTTCAAAAAAAGAAAAAAGGCAAGACGAAAACTTTCGAGAGGAAGAAAAAGAAAAAGATAAAACTTCAAAAAAGGAAAAAAGGCAAGATGAAAACTTGTGAGAGGAAGAAAAAGAAAAGGATAAAACTGCAAAAAAAGAAAAAAGGCAAGACGAAAACTTTCGAGAGGAAGAAAAAGAAAAGGATAAAACTGCAAAAAAAGAAAAAAGGCAAGACGAAAACTTTCGAGACGAAGAGAAAGAAAAAGATAAAACTGCCAAAAAGGAAAAAAGACAAGATGAAAACTTTCGAGAGGAAGAAAAAGAAAAGGATAAAACTGCAAAGAAGAAAAAAGGCAAGACGAAAACTTTCGGGAAGACGAAAAAGAAAGAGATAAAAAATCTAAAAAAGAAAATAGACAAAATGAAAATTTCCGTGTAAAAGAAAAAGAAAGGGACAAAAGTGTAAAACAAAGAAAGCGGAAAAGTGACATAGACATCAAAGAAATTGAAAAGGATAAGGACAGATCTGCAAAGAGAGTCAAACGAAATGTGGAAATATTTAGATGTGAGGAAAGAGAAAAAGATAGATTAGCTAAAACAGCCAGTAGAGCTAAATTCAAATATGATCACGCAAAGGACAAAAAAAGTCATTTGTTAGAATTACTTGCATATAAAGAAAGTTTATTGAGAACGATAAGACGCGAAGCTTCTTTGACAAATAACAAAATAAAAGATCTAAATTAATGCTAAATTTCATAACCCAAAAAAAAGATGGACCAGACATTATTTGCTGCTGTTGTGAAAATCTGTTCTTTGCTCATTCAGTTATAAAGTTTGACGCAAAAAAATTACAAAAGGAAGTGGCCCTGAAAATGAAACAGATGTCTTTTTGACTAAAATTATAAATCTTCAAACTGGTTATATATGCAAAACATGTTATAATCACATAAGGAAAGGTAATATTCCAAAAGTAGCGACGTCGAATGGGCTAAAGTTTCCAGAAGTTCCAAGAGTTTTAGAAAAGTTAAGTGATGTGGAAGAAAGAATGTGTTCTCCTATACTTCCGTTTATGCAAATAAAACCATTGCAACCATACGCTATTAATCCACAATTATCATTAAAAGGAAGTGTAGTAAATATACCTGTTGATATTCCCGATATGACTAAAGTTTTACCACGGCAATTCGATGACCTTTCCACAATACAAATCAAGTTGAAAAGACATCAGGAACATCAATCCGACTATATGTTTGAACGAATTAAGCCAATTAATATATGCAATGCCTTGGATTTTCTTAAAAATACTCCCTTATACAAAAAACACGGAATTTTGATTAACCAAGACTTTCTTAATTCATATAAACATGACTTTGAGAAAGAAATAAATTTCGTGATTGATCCTAGTGAAAATTATGAAAGGGATACAAATACTGATCACAAGTTACCTACTTATAATGAGGAGGACCATGACGATTTACATGACGACGAAGTTTTAATTATAGACAGAAACAAGGAAACAGCATGTGCTGCCCAAATAGCAGTTATTGCTCCTGGTCAAGGAAAGAAACCAGTATCATGGTTTGATTTTCCTGATATCGACGAACTCTGTTTTCCTAAAATTTTTGCTGGCCAGTTTATGGAAGGGACTAAAATTCTAAGTTACGCAGAAAGAGTAAAAAGTGAGAGTAGAAGATCATGTGTTCCCATAAGAGTTTTATATATGGCAAAACAAAAGCTTGAAAGAAGTGTTTTTAGTAACGTAAATATATGCTTGAGAAAATTAAAAACTTCACAAAAAATTACAGCAAATGATTTAAAAAAATACAATTTTTTGGCAGATACATTTAAGGTCGATGAAGGCTTTAAATGTCTTCGTCAAGTTAGATCTTCCCCCGCCTTTTGGCAGGCAAAGAAAAAAGACTTGCTGGCAATGATTCGTCAACTGGGCTTTCCAACCTTTTTTCTAACAATTTCTGCCACTGAAATCAAATGTCCCGAGCTTTTGTCACTTTTATATAAATTATCAAAGGGTAAAACAATCTCGTTAAACGAAGTCATGTTGCTAGACTTGGCCGATAAGACAATGTTGATTAGAAATGATCCTGTGACAGTTGTTCGTTACCTAGATCATCAATTTAATGAAATTATAAAGCTTCTTACAGCTACTGATGGCATTTTTCATAAAAATCATGTAACAGATTTTTTCCAGAGAAGAGAATTTCAGGTTCGAGGATCGGTTCACAGTCACAATTTGCTTTATTGTAACAGTGCCCCAACTTATAATCCTGATGACGCAAAATCTGTTAAAGAGATTTGTTCATTTATTGATTTACATATAACTTGCCATTATGATCCCAATAATCCAAATATTTCCTTTCAACGACATAAGCACACACACTCATGTTACAAAGGTCGCAAGAATAAAAAATGCTGTCGTTTTCATTTTCCTCGACCTGTTATGCCTGAAACAGTTATACTTACTCCAATTCCAAAAAATTTTGTCGATGAGAAACATAAAACAAATTACAAAAAAATTAAGGATTTGATGCAAAAGTATAATGATAGTTCGGAACTTGAGGTATTTGAACACACTCTAAGACACCTAAATTTAAGTAAAACTAAGTATTACGATGCCATTCGTTCAGCTATCTCAAATACAACGGTTTTCTTAAAGCGATCTAGTTTAGAAGTCAGTATAAATGCTTATAATAAAGACATTCTTAATCTTTTGGGATCGAATATGGATTTACAATATGTATTAGACCCTTACTCATGTGCTTCATACATCCTTAATTATTTGACAAAAATAGATGCAGGTTTGTCAAAATTACTTAAAGAAACTGTTGAGGATTTGAACTCCGGAAATACATCTATCAAAACTAAGTTACAAAAAGTTGGAAACGTTTTTTTAAACGCAAATGTTATGAGTGCTCAGGAGGCGTCGTACCACGTTTTAGGTTTGCCTTTAACAGTTTCATCTAGAGGCTCAATATACATTGATACTTCTCCCAGGTCCGATAGAGTTAGAATGAAAAAAAAATAAAAAAGACCTTGCGCTTTTACCAGAGGATTCTGAAGATATATACATGCCAAGTATTTATCAGAAATATGGAGCTAGAAAGGCTGATTTAAGAGACATGTGTTTAGCAGATTTTGCATGTCAAGTGACAGAAAATAAGTCTTCTGACAATGATGTAAATGAGGATTCAAATACAAGTGTCAGCACTCAGAAAAAAGAAAAAAATTTTAAAAGCAAGGAATTATAAGTTTGTTCAAGATCCCCTTAACTATTATCGTGAGCAGTTGCTGTTATATTATCCCTGGAGAGATGTTGAGCCAGACATTAAAAATACTAATTAGAAATGCTTTTTACTAAAAATCTTGATACTATAAAAAAAATCGAGACAAATATTGCAGAGTCTCAGATGAAATCTTAGATAAAGCATGTGAAGATGCAGTTAATGAAGATCAACGTGAGGCAGAAATTCTGTCATTTATGGAAAGCAAAATAGACACTGATCAAGAAGTTAATATCTTCTCTAACTCCAAACAGACTGAGACAAAAGAAAAACATAAGCAGCATTTCTCGCTTCCGCCAACACTAGATGAGTCTAAGCTTAATGAAAATCTTTTGCAGCTAAATGAAAAGCAGCGACAAATTTTTATGTATACATTACATTGTTTTAAAACTAACAAATTGCCCATTCGAATTTTTTTGAGCGGATCTGCGGGTGTATGCAAGAGTACAGTGATTAACGTGATTTATAATTTAATGACTAAAACGTTTAATAATCAACTGGGCATTAAAACTGCCGTACCAAAAATTTTACTTGCAGCAACTAGTGGAAAAGCGGCTTTTAATATATCGGGAGTAACGTTACATGCAGCATTTGCGTTACCAGTAACAAAATTTGGTGGTCAAATGAGTGATTTATCAGCAGACATTGCATCAAAAATTAGACAACAGTTATTTGATCTTAGGCTACTTATAATCGATGA
Source organism: Aspidapion aeneum (assembly GCA_963576565.1). Taxonomy (NCBI): domain Eukaryota; kingdom Metazoa; phylum Arthropoda; class Insecta; order Coleoptera; family Brentidae; genus Aspidapion; species Aspidapion aeneum. Next base: position 59,673,252 of record OY755038.1, read on the forward strand.
GGTATCTATGGTAGGAAGCCGTCTGCTCCAAAGAGGAGATACCCGACTGCGTCAAGTTATGGGCAGAAATGAAACATTTGGAGGCGTTTCGGTTTTACTTGTTGGTGACCTGCAACAGCTCCCTCCTGTTTTGGATACACCACTCTATAAGCCTTCGAACTCCAATGATTTGACTGCTTTATCAAACTGCTTGTGGGAAGAGTTCAGATGTTTTGAACTAACACAAATAGTGCGCCAAAAGGATGACGTAAAATTCATTACTGCCCTTAATAACTTGGCCGCCGGAACTATGACTCTTTCGGACATTAGTCTTATAAAATCCAGAGAAGTATCAGAATCGGTAGTTCCAGTTAAAGCTATAAGATTATTCAGCAGGAACGATGACGTTGATAGTTATAATTCAAATAAAATTAAACAATATCCAGGTGACTTAATTTTTGGAACAGCTATAGAGCACATAACGGGAAAAGCAAAGGATACTGCTAAAAGTAAAATCAAGGAAACAATTGCTTGCAAAAATAAAAGAGAAACTGGAGGAATGCCTGGCACAATTGCTTTCAAAATAGGAATTAAATATATGGTTATTTCAAATATTGATGTGTCAGATGGCTTGGTTAATGGCGCCTGTGGAACTCTGCAACATTTAACATTGGATTCAGCTACAAATGAAATCATAACAGTTTGGATTGAGTTTGGTGACCCACTCATTGGCATAAAAGCCAGGCAATCCGATACCAGTTTAAAGCTTAAACCGAATTTGACACCCTTAAATAAAACCAAAACCCAAATATCGGTGGGAAAATATACAACATATCAAGTAGTACGTGAGCAGTTTCCATTAGTATCTGCCGAGGCTATAACCATTCATAAAAGCCAAGGCCAAACATATGATTGCGTTTGTGTTGACTTAACAAATGAGTCAAGATTTAGTCAACAACGATCTTTAATATATGTGGCGTGTCGTGTTACTAAGTTGTGCAACCTTTATATCCTTGGGACATTTAGACCACCTAAGCCACCACCTCAAGGCGATTTGCTGACTAATGAGATAAACTTATTACGCAATGAGAAGAACTTAATTTTGCCCTACATTGCAAGTAGAAATGAATTTGGCCTTGTGTATTTAAACATTAGTTCAATTCGCGAAAAAATTAAATTTATTGTTGCCGACTCCTGGTAAAGTCAAGCAGAAATCATAATTTTTTCTGAAACAAATACTATCGGATCAGATACCGTTTCTATTCCGGGCTATACTCTGTCATATAGAAGTGATTCAAAGCTGATTTCAAGAGGTCCGCGAGGTATTATGATTTTCGCCCGTCCAGATTTACAAACTTCGTATGTGGATTTTATCACTGATAATTTTGGTAATCAACGTATAGATTTGCTTTGTTTTAAAATCAATAATCTATTTGTTATAACAGGGTATAATCAAATTTCAAAAAAAGAAAATATGCTAGTTACTGGTGACTTCAATTTAGATATTTTTATAAACAACGATATTACTGAATATTTTCAAACTTCTTTTGAACTAAAAAGAGGTTTGTTTCAAGAAGTATCCACTACAAATTACAACACACAAATTGATGTAATATTTTTCAAGAATATTAATTTACCGCAAACAGGTGTTTATCCTACATATTTCACAGACCACGAAGCTGTTTTTGCATTTCTTCAGGGAGAAGAAAAGCAAATTAACATAAATGCAGCACCTATAAAAAAAAAATGACACAACAGACAAAACCGAAAACATTGGCGACTTGGCTAATAATTTAAATATATTGTCCAAAAATAATGATATGTCCCCCAAAACTAAACGTAACACACTAAACAGTTGCGTTGAAAATTTAAATAAATTTGACTTGCCAGCAAATAGAGTTAATACAAAATCTTCATTAAAAAATACTCGCATATTACCGAAAATAAATGTATTACAAAGCAACCCTTCTACCTGCCGACACAAGTTATATGCCGAAAGGTATGCGAAACGGCTTTGGAGAAAATAACTGTTACTGTAATTCGGTTCTCCAAGTTTTATTTTCGTTACCTTCTATTAGAAACGCAATTTTTGCAACTAGTTACTTAGACAGAATAACAGTAGAATTTACCCAACTACTGCAAAAAATAGTGTCAGACAATGGCAACTCATATATCAGGGATATGTTAGCAGATATGGGATATGATGATTTTGCTACAAACCAACAACAAGACGCACTTGAGTTTTTACAATGTCTGCTCTCTATATCTACTGGGCTTAGATTAAATTCATTTTTTACGTTTACCAATAAATTATTTTACAAATGTATAGCGTGCGAATATCAAACAACAGCAGTTTTTACTCAAGAAAGTATTGTAAGAGGCTCCTTTCCTGCAAATGCCCAAAGTCCTGTCAGTTTTCCTCTGTTGACAGCTTCATCCCCTACTGACAGAAACTGTCCCAATTGCTACAACAATTTGGTCTCATATTCGGTAATAACCAATCCTAGTTCGTTTTTGGCTTTTCAAATTTTAAGATATAAATACCATCAAGGGGGAATTATTAAGAATAAGAGTTTGATAGGAAACTTCAACTCCGAAAATATTTCTATTGGAAATTATTATTATAAATGCATGGCTGTTGTCTTCCACCATGGCAATAATATTAATGAAGGGCACTATACTGCAATAATAAGGCAGGGTCAAAACTGGGTCCAATGTAATGATACAGATATTAGCGTAAACGTAGATTTTCCTTTCTCACTTGAAAATGCTTATTTGATTATTTTTAATAAATTTAAATTTTTTTATTTTTTGATACTACTTTAACAATTTTTTTCAAAATTTAAAAAAGAAATCCGTGTGGAGTTTTAAGCCTCTCCCATCGGACGCGTCCCCGGGTGGCGAATAGGGGGTTATTTTTGCGGACCAAAATAGGTTAAAATTACATTATACATAAATGGTGTGAGCTTAGGTGCTCATAGATTGGCAGAGTATTTTTAATTATCTTTTGATTGACACCAAACACGAACACTTCCGGTTTTACCGGAATTTCCGATTTTCCGTTAAAACCGGATGTGGTCGTGGTGAATGATTTTATTAATTATCTTATTTATTCCATTTGGCTGTTCTCCACTGTATGTATGTACAAAAAATGGTGTGTGCACCATCTTCCTCGCCCATGGCCTTATTTAATGTTATTTTTATATTACACCTGTTATAATTTTTGCCAAAAAATATTTATTGACTTTTAATTATTTTAAATTAAAATAATGAAAGTAAACATACATCAATTTATAATAGAAAGATACAGAGGTGTATAAGTAAGGTCACCTCAAAAAAACTTTCTATAAAATATTGTGCAAATTAAATCACATCTTAACTCTTTCCGGACGGCTGAAGCACCTTATGCGACACAGGAAATGTGCCGCTCGGACGGCTGTCGCATATGGTCGACGGCATCTATACTTTGTCCTGGACGACTGCCGGTTTAGATGCGACGCATATAATCTTTAGTCTTTAGTATACAGACTGCTGTCGCAGCTTTTGAGTGCATTGCATACTTGACCACTCAGGTAGCTGACGCATATGGTCGACACAGTCGATTATTTGATACATCCGGCCACCTTGCAAATCCAGTTGTGTGTCAAGTGCAGTGCTAGTTCTCACGGGTTTTGCTTCAGTATGTATGTATGTCTATTTTTTGTTTTTTATTGACTATTATTTAGTGTTTGTTTTTGCCAATACATTACACTTTTGCTAAAAAACATGGTTTTAACGTTTAACTACAGGGAAACACACCGTCGGAGAAGCGTCGCACATAGTCGACAGCCGTCTCTGCGGCAAGTTCTAAATTTTTGTCCGTACGGAACAAATTCTAAGGCCGCCGTGCGGCTGTCTAACAAAACATATGATCAAATCTTATAATTCAGGTTTAACTAACTAATTAAATAAATATTACTTAACAACTACAAGTAAAAATATTAATGGGTTTGTATCTAATTTTTTAAAGATATTTTTGTTCTTAAATTTGGTAGTTTTTGTGACCAATCCATAATTATTATTAATTAAAACTATAGCACACAAAGCTTAAAAAATATTTGTACTTTTTATTTACAATTAAACAAAAAATAAACAAAAATTTGGGTGAATTGGAGATTTTATTTTTACTATATTGCTCAAGAGAGACATTACTAGTTATGGTGTAAGCTTGGCTTTGAACTTTACGAGTCAAATAAAAGATATGCATCAGAAGCGTTTAACGCATGGTCTAAACAGAGTCATAGTTATTATTTTAGCTAAAAGCGAGGGGTGATCAGCTGCCCACAGTAGGTGTACAAATTTTGTCTACAGGACTCCACAGGACACTATACAGGACTCTAAAATACACTACAGGACTAAGATTTTATTTTGAAAGTCCCGGAGGATGATGTACAAATTTGGCTCAGCTGATCACCCCTCGGCTAAAAGACACTTTGGCAAACTTTATTTTGAACTTGTGTATATTTTACATTCCTAAAATAAAGTTATTTTAGGCAGAACTTTGCTTTTTTTTTTAAACCAACCGGTATTACATATTTCGAATAGGGTGGCACTTCTTAAGTCATATAATGGTTAAACGAAACACAAGCACATTACAAGTTTGTGCAAAAAATGCCGGGAATTGATGATATATCAATTCTGAAATAAAATTAAATTCCATAACAGAAAATATATTTGTTTATTCCACTGTAATAATACTTATTAGTATTTTTTACAGGTATTAGAAAGTCATCGTTCGCCTTCAGACATTATAGAACCACCCCCCTTCTAGGAACAATTCCCGAAATGGCTGCTTTACCGCGCAGAATAATTAAAGAAACTCAACGACTAATGCAGGAACCAGTGCCTGGTATTAGTGCAGTTCCCGACGAAAGCAATGCTCGCTACTTCCACGTCATAGTTACTGGCCCTGAAGATTCACCCTTTGAGGGCGGCCTGTTTAAATTAGAACTGTTTTTACCAGAAGACTATCCAATGTCGGCACCAAAAGTCAGATTTATCACGAAAATATATCATCCAAATATCGACAGACTTGGCAGAATTTGTTTGGATATTTTAAAAGATAAATGGAGCCCTGCTTTGCAGATTCGCACTGTTTTATTATCTATTCAAGCTCTTCTTAGTGCTCCCAATCCTGATGATCCTTTGGCTAATGATGTTGCTGAATTATGGAAGGTATTTTTTTTTTCTTGTACGCCATTCACAGTACTGCGTTTCTAGCGTAGTTGAAATATTTGAAAATAACATTACAGAAATAAGATTTAGAAAAAATATTTAAAACTTATAAAATTGTTTTTTTAGTCGAACTACTCACTATTTTTTTTATTTGAACCAATAAACATTTCTAAACATAAAGGTCTAGCTAGACACCAGACGCGAACCACGGTACCTAGAATTAGACCGGTCGTCGGATCTTACATTTAAATGTCGAATTTTTCACGCCACTGGTGGTCCAGCTGATTTTTATAAACAAAAGTAAGATATGATATGAACAAGTATTATTTTTTAAATTTTTTGAAAACTGCGGCAATTTTCCTACTGTTTTTTAGTAAATTCTTATAAAATAATATTTCTGACACATACCAGTCGTTATTTTTTTCAGCCCGCTTCATTTTTCTTTACACAAAAATTAAAATTCGAAGAAAATAATGTGTTCGTTTCAGCTTCACAAGTAATCCGCTAACCTACACCTTTGTTTACTTCCCAAGTCCTCGGTTTACCTTTGATACTAAACGATCACATTCAGTTTGACTTGTATTTTAATTTTTGTGTAATAAAAAATAAAGCGGACTGAAAAAAATAACAACAATTCGTCTAAATAATTATATTTTATAAGGACCCAAGCAGCATTTGGACGTCGTATTACGTTACGCATACGTTGCTTGCGATAAACGCGACGTCGGGTGCCGACGTCGTTTCGACCGCCTGACGACCCTCGTTTGCACCTAAATGGGGAATACAAATTCGGGTCGCTACGACGTCAGCATCTGACCTTATAGGTAATAGAGTTTACCAATTAACAACGTAATTGTACGTTGGATTTCCGTCACTTAAATTTAGTCGCAAACAGGTAAGTTGCGTTTGGTTTCGTTTCCATTGCCTAGAATACATATAGTTTTTGCTAAAAAGAATTCCTGTCGAGTAACTAAAATTATACCTGATAAGTAAATATTTTACACTTATTATAACAAGTCTCATAAAAATGGGTGCATTTTACAAATGACAATTATAGTCATGCATGAAAGGCGGTATTAGAATATTAATAATTTATATTTTAAAGCAGGAATGCAACAAAAATTTTACAACGAAGGCATGTTTATTGATAAATGTGATTAAAATACTTTCAAAAAAAGCAAGCGCTCCTGAAATATGCAAGATTTACTAAAATATATATTTGTTAAATAGATCTAAATTTTATTATTTTTTTATTTTTGTAAAAAAAATGTTTTGCTACCTCACTAAACTCAAATTTGTTAATAATTTTACAATTATTCTTTCATTTCTACTTAAAATTAAAAAAAGAAAAAAATATTTTATAATGGCCGACAGACGCTAACCTTTTCAGAATGGCGGATTACTGTGTCTGACTTAATGTGAACTAATAATATACCAATTCGGACCGGGTCTCCACTTTTGGTTGTGAAAGATAACCAAAGAGTCGAAGTCCGACGTCCGGCAAACGTATTTCGTCCCATTAAATTCGGACGTTCCCCCGCATGATTTTGCGTCGGCCTACCAACGGATTGGAACTCACCGTCCGCTCTTTTTCTACTATAATAGGTAAATCCCACGGTCCCAAAGCTAAAGCACCGAAATCATTGTTTCTTTTTTTATTTTTTAGAAATGTTTGTTTTAATATCAAAAATCTAAGGGAAATAAAACCCATACCCTACCTGTGGGAAGAGGATGGGGTATTATGGTTTCCAAAATCCAAAAAAGATATAAAACTGCGTCATGTCCTGAAACGTATCCGTCCTGACCAAAATATCTCTCGACCAATCAAATTTTTTGTTAGGTTATGGGCGTCTATAAATGACAGTAGGCTGTACACGTGACGCGTGGGCCATATGAACGGACGTGGAATAGGTCATGTAAAAGTTACGGTAAATACACTAACCAAACTAAACGGTAGTTTAGGTCTGAGGTTAGGGTCTTCACCGGACGTACCCGACGCCGACGTCTGTTGGTCGTTGGGCTGGTCAGAGTTTTTGTACGTCGAACAAACGAACGTAAGACCGACGTTGGGAAATTAATGGTATATTGCGTTGTATTATTTGACGTCGCAAGATCGTGAAAAAAACGGACGTATATTTGATAACGTCGGTTTTGATATGAATGCGACGTCGCTTAACGCATAATCAATCTTGCAACTTAAAATTCCACTAAATCCGACGTCGGTTCAGGTCACATTAGGTTGTAAGTCATATAAATGTTTCTTGGGGATGTACTAAAAAACAGTAGGAAAATTGCCTTCGTTTTCAAAAAATTCAAAAAATATTAGTTGTTCATATCATATTTAACTTTTGTTTACAAAAATCAGCTGGACCACCAGTGGCGTGAAAAATTCGACAAAAAAATATACTTAAATGTTTCTAGTTGATAGCTGGTCGTTGGGGTAGAACTGTTTAAATCTTGCTGCTAGGAAGTGAAACCACTTTTGAAGGTTTAAACAATAAACCGAAACGTTTGCATCATTTAAACAGATACGTGAGTTTATTTAACTATCGATCAAAAATATTTATATTTTATCACACACAAATATATTACACATTTTGTTACGTGCGCTTTGTTGCGGGCTTTAAGTGGGACGGGAGGTACTTTTGTCACCACATTTCTCAAGGTTACACCACGGATCACCTTGATCCGTGGTTACACTAACTGACACTTCGCTTTCAACGACAGCAGGGTTGCGTTTGAAAATTGTCACCCTAGGGCAGAGCTGTCAGGTACTTCAAGTACAGTACTTGAAATTGTACTACAAGTACTGTACTTGAAGTACATCTACAATCCGATAATTGTACTTGATACTTGAAGTACTTTTAACAATGTACTTGGAAATGTACTTGATTTTGTCAAGTAGCGTACTTCAAGTACATTATATGTACTTCAAGTACATTCAAAGTACCTCAAGTACAATGTAGATATAGGTGAGATATATATAACTTTAATGCGCCGAAGACAAGTGGTACCTCAGGGTTGTCACCTGTCCGGTTTTTTTATCACCTTGGCAGGGAAGTCCGGTATTTTAGCAACCTTGATAGGTACGTCTTAATTAACCGCCCAAAAAATCGTAATATTAGGCACACACTTATCCAAAGAATTATTTCGTGGAACGTGAAATTCAAATTCAGTGTGAGAAACTACTACAGCAGTTATGCCATCTATTAACTGGTGTCGGTAGTACGATAGTGTAGGCATATTGCACTTGCAGCTCGATTTTTGGGGATCCACCTACTCGCCTTGCAGCAGACGTAAATTCTACGTTTGATGGAGGTGCCCCAAGTGCTCCACCAAATAAGAAATAAGGCAAGGTAGGGTACGTGCATCCCGGTTTTACCAGAGTTTTTTGTAGGTCTCATGACAAAGTCAAATATATTTGGATTTACACAAAAGTGATTAATATATTTAAAATTTTTGTTTTTTGGGGTAGGTCCCATTTACCCCGGAGTTCGGGGTAACTCTGACACCCCTATTGCCAAACTATAAAACGTTAAAAATATTTTGATGCGACTGGGTCAATTTTGCAGCTTTTTGTTTAATACGATCTCTTTCCATTACCTTTCTATGGCATTTGTATGTAAAATGATGAGTTCAGAAGAAACAAATAAATGCAATTTAGGTATTTAAGTAATACATATTAACATACAATAATATTCCAAAAAATATAACCTTTCAAATTTTTTGACAGTTTTGACGGTTTTTGAAATTTTCTTAAATTTGTTGTCATCTTAGATATTTTTATAAGGTTTTAACGTTTTTTGACATTGTTACTTTTCATTTTTTTAAGTTTTTGACATTTTTTAAAGATATTTTTGGCATTTTTCTCATTTTTTGAAAGTACTTGAAGTACTTTTATTGTAAAAGTAAAAGACTTGGGGAAAATCAAGTACTTTTATAATGTACTTGGTACTTGAAGTACATTTGACAAGAAAATGTACTTAGTACTTTAAGTACTTTTACAAATCTTAATGTACTTGGTACTTGAAGTACATTTGAAAAGAAAATGTACTTAGTACTTTAAGTACTTTTACAAATCTTAATGTACTTGGTACTTGTACTTGAAGTACTTTCATAATGTACTTGTGACAGCTCTGCCCTAGGGTAAAGGTTATACCTGGGCTAGCCCAAAAGACGTCATGACCCGGGGTGCTCTAAATTCGTCGCGGTCAGGACCGCTGCAAGAATTAACCGTGATTGCGCACTAGTGCTCAACTTAAAATGTTTATGGATTTGATTTGTGTTGCGGTTGACAAAAAACTGAATTAAGTAAAAAATCCAGGTCAGGTGATTAACCCCCACCATGCGTTCGAAAATCTACAAGGCGGTATTAACCTAGGGTACCCAGAGATATAGAACAGCTAAATATTGAATTTCACAACTAACCAAAATAAAAAGAGTGATTGATATTATTAAAAAACGGATAATGGGTTTAGGTAGCCTAACCAAACTCCGTCAAACTCGCTATAGTTTGATTTTATCGCGGTTTTGTCAAAATGGCGGAGGCTGTCAGTAGTTGTTATTTTTGTTGTTTTTTTGTTGGAAAATAAAGTAAATCTCGGTCTTTTCCTACTATAATGGAAAGAGTAATGTTTTAAGACCCTAAACAGTTTTTAACACTTACATTTTATCCCAAATTTAATTGGAAAATCTAGCAAAACCACAAATAAATAAAAACAGCTCTTGACAAGCACCTGACATTTCTAAACCAGATAACGAAATGTCAATGGTTAAAATGGGCGCATTTTTGATTTGCCGCTTTTACTTTGGTCAAATCCAATCCATTAATGTCTATAATCCGTGCCCTTACCAAACCTAAATAAAACGGTCTTAAGATAGATCCAATATTGTCAGATTTTTTTTAGTTCTTCCGTGATACAGATAAGGGTTAAAAATCCCTTATTCTAATCACGGTAATACGGAGTAATTGCAATAAAGCCAGGAAGTAATAGTGCCGGGCAGTATTCTGACAGTTTCGCATTATAAGAACAGCTTGATTTCAAAATTAGACCTTTGTGTATTATCAGAGCCGCCGAAATTCATAGTGCCGCCATTATTAATGGAAAATAAACGACTGAATTTATAAATTCGACTTTGGTATGTCAATAATAAAAGATCAGATGTCAGTTTTCAATGGAAAACTGTCAGAAACTTTTACTGACTGGCTTTATTGCAATAAGTCCCTAATATGTTGCAATTTTTTCCGTTACAGGTAAACGAAATAGAAGCTATTAGAAACGCGAAGGAATGGACACGTAGATACGCAATGGATAACTGAGAGTCACTGTTCCCCAGACTCGTCAATTTTGTGGCTTTGGTATGTAAAATTAGGATTTAAAAAAGAAAAAAAATCGTTTTTTAAAATCAAGACAACAGAAACATAGTTGAAATTACATATTTGAGATAATTTAATTTATATTTTTGACGATTACTATTTGTTTAGCAAGTTGGGGTATGTCAGACGTGCTCATCCTTTATTCGTATATAAACTAGCCTTCCCTAAAAACCCTAGTACGTCATATTCTATTCTATAAAATAAAATATTTCATACCGGGATCTGTAGCCTTTCTTTGTTTAATCGCTTTAAATTTTTTCGACAATCTACACCTTCCTTAAGCTTACAACCTTAATATATTTCTTCGCTGAAGGTGGCACACCAAAAAATATTAAATTAAACTTTGTTTTATGTAGGTATTAAATATCACAAAAATGTAGTTTCAGCATTTCTATTAAAGGTTTACATGTTTGAGAACCAATATTTTTATTATTATGAACGCTACAGTAAATATTTATGTGCATGATATTTGTTTAATGCATTTTAAAGGGTAACTGAACAATTTTTAAATGGATTGGTGTACCCTTAAACAAACAAAAATAAAAACTATATTTCAATTGAGTGTTTAAAGTTTAATTATTTGCAAAACGTACATTTTTAGGTTTTGGTAAAAGCTTGCATCAATGCAGGATAATATTATGCGTTTTATTAAAAAATATATTTTTTTAAATAACCCTTTCGAATTTGAGTTTTTGCTTTAATCCAAAGACTGAACAGCTCATTATCATAATAGGACAATTCCCCACCTGATAGAAAAGAAGTAATAAAATTAGATTTCGAAAAAAATATAATTTTTCTTTAAAACCAAAGAAATGGTGTCTCTGCATTGGTGCCTCTCATTAAAGCAGATTATACTCTAAAGATTTTTACATGGTTGACCTGTACTAATGATAATTTCAAATAAACAATATTATAATATATTTTATTTTTTAGTCATAGAATAAAAATTACCTTTGTTTATTGATATCAAAAATGTAAAAGTATTTTTTGTTTAAATATCTGTTTTTGCTATTCAATTTTTACAATACATCTCTTGATCTTTAGTCATAGAAAAAGTGATGTTAAAATCATAGTTTTTTTAAATTACCATCAACGCTATCATTTTATTTTAAAATATTTTTATAATTAATATAAACATAGCTTTGGATAATACACACATCTGTACAATTATAATAATTTGTACTTCGTTGTACGTTATTACACTACTACACAATTTAAAATAGTTTTTAGATTATTTGAAATCACTTTTATGTTTTTTCTATTGTACATGCCTTTAAAACATTTAGTTCAATAAGACATTTGAAAATATTTAAGTTACAATAAAGTTGATAAAAAAGAACTATGCATTTTACCTTCCGCATCTTTAAGTATGATATAATCATAACAAAAACATTTCATGTAAAAAAAGGCCAAGTACGCGAAAATGACATTCCGTTAAAAGAATTGAGATAAAAGTAAAGCCAAGTTCTCCAATACAAATTTCAAAATGAAAGGTTCTTACTTGTTTGGAAATATTTTTTTAAACTTTGCTATGAACCGAACCGAACCGTACCGTAATGAAACTTGGCACGATTATAGTACAACACTATATTATTATTTTACAAAGTGGTGCTCATCTCATCAATTCTGTATAAAATTCAAATGTTAAGTTAGAGCAATGAAACTTGGCACCGATTATAAGGACATATACACTTTTATTTTAAACAAATTATATTGCTTTATTTTCTACCAAGAAATAAAAAATAATTTTTTTTTTTTGAGAACTTTATGGTGTATGTATTGAGTAGAAAAAAAATTTAGGAGCTTAGTTGTGCAAGATAAGACGTGTGTGACATATACAGGGTCGGAGTACAGGGCGGTTTTATTTAATAATTCTAAATTAAAAAAATCTAAAAAGATGGAAAAGTATGTGAATTTCTTAGACGTAAGGATATTTTCAAAAAATATATACCAAATAAAAGAAACGTAGCTTTTATTTATATTTTACGAAAAGAAAATAAAAATTAGTTTAAACTGTTAAAAATACAGGTTGTTTTTAAAAATAAGTAAAAGTTTTTTTTTAATGACGTTACTATGGAAAACCCAAAGTCAGCACTTTAGAACAATACTAGTACAGCTTTTCTTTTCATAAATAATTTTTTTTATACAGAGTGTTAAAAAGTAACTAGACAATAAAGTTTTTTCCTAATTTTTTGTTTTAGTGCTGAAAATTCAAATAACTCTAGATATGTCAAATAAAGATCTCATTGCAATCACTATATTCTTATTTATAAACCATTTATCGGACTCTATTTTTGTAGTAAGTGCTACATCATTACCATTTTCTGAACGTATATACTGGGTTACAACTACTTTGCTGTCATTTTTTACACTATTTATTGTAGCTACTGCGTTAATAAGAATTTGGCAACGAAACTTGGCACAATTTGTCGGCTTATTACAGGCTATGACAAAAATTTAAGTTAGTGTAATTTTATATAATGCCGAAAGATACAAGGTGATATTAAAAAAATCATGTAAAAAGTTGTAGTCTCAAGCTTTTGGTTATACCGGTTATGCAGTTTAAGATACCTTCTTAATTTTACTACTTGTTATAACTAGAAGAACGCCTGTTTTACACGGTGTACATTGCTTTACTTAGCTTCGTAATATACAAATAAATAAAATACTTAAAACGTTATTCCCATCACTTATAAAATTAGAAAATATGCAGTAGGAAGTTAAACTATTAATCACCTATGTAGCTGTTAGTTAGAGACCTTAAAACATACAGGGTATTCAAAGTCGGTAATATTGTAAACTTTGTTATTATCAAACCTACAAGGTCGGTTAATTAGACAAAATTTTAATATTTTTCCGCTTACTAAATTGGTAGAGCAAGAACAAAATAAAACGCCGCGTAGGTGAGTTATATTAAAAAAAGAATTTTTAAAAGATACACATAGTATACAGTAGGTACCAGCAATCCATAAAAAAATTATATATAAATAAAAGCTGTCTTATGATTTTTTTGTCTTAAGTAAAAAGTTATTATTAAAATACAGTAATTTTAATTCTATCAAAAATATTTTTTACATAATGTGCATTATCATTGTTTCTCAAATATTTATTTAACTATCACTTCTGACAACCAAGCTCAAACAGAATGCAATTATGTAATTTTATTAAAAGTGTATGCTTTGGTACCCAAGAATTGGCAGATTATGTTAAAAATTTAAAATTCTAGAAATTTGATTCCACCTTTACTTTTACTACACTACCCGTTATCAAATTTTATTAAGAGTAGGCTTGGTCAGGTATTTTTAATAATCCCTGGCAGATTAAGGTGTCAGTTTTTGACATATCATGTAAACAGTTTGACGTATTGACTTAATTGATATTTATTTTAGTTTAGAATACTAAATTACCTAGAAATCGATACCCCACACGACCACTTTAGACAAAATAATATTTTAACAATTTATCCTCCTACCTTTTGCTCCCTCTCCCCCTCAAAAAAACCTTATTTCCAACCTTTAATTTTTATAGATAATTTATAAGCCACATAGCTATAAAGTTCAATAAATAATAATTGTACGCGAAACTAGTTTTATATTTAATTTATCAATTTTTTCTGTCCCACCTCAAGTACGCCCCTGTATCTTGACCCTGCACTGGGTTCCATCGGAGCATTACTTCTAAAATGGCATCTCTAGGTGTCTGCTACCTCTGTGCCAAATTTCCTCACGGTATGCAAAAATGCAGACAAGCCCCAAAATTTCCGTCTTGGACCCCAACTAGTATTTTGCGAATTTATTTTCATCTTGCGCGCCTTTAAGCTGATTTGATTCTATTCTATGCAAAGCTCCTTTTAACATCAAACACGCCGCGCTAAAAAACTCGGCGTTTTGTAAAGGCTTTGAGCTGACTGTGTCTTTTATGCATTGACGTAATTTGTTCGTAATATTAAAATGCCGCGCTTTTTAACGCGACGACAAAACTCGCTAAGTTCTTTAAGGTCCAAGCACATTACAAATACAAGCGACTAAATACAGATGTGAGACGCCCTGAATACATTTGACTGATTTCTGGTGAAAAACAATTGTCAAACTTTCTTGAGGGCCTTTCATCAACGTCAAATTTCTGTATTTAGTTACTTGTATTTTTAATTGTGCCTTCAGCCTTACGAATCAGCAACCATTTTCGTCACAAAGTATAAAACTCGTCATTGTCATGTTTTGTCTCCACAGTCTTGCCCAACTTAAAAATGCCACGATAGCCATCGAATTCGATAAAGTCAAATGATAACAAAATTTGTTTATATTGTCTAAAAGTGTTAACATACAAAACTCGGCAACAATAAGCAAGCAAAGGATGATGCACGGCTAACATGGGAGCCTGTGACTCTATAGATTGTGCTAATTTTAGCACCCACTACTACTAAAGGGTGGGGGTAGATTTTAAAAATTAGAGTTTATGTGAAAATATGGCGTGTGTGATGTCAAACGAAAGATAATTGAGCCTTGAGTTAAACAGAATATATTTCAGTTTATTTTAAAAAAAGGGTGGGGGTAGATTTGAAAAATAGAGTTTAAGTGAAAATATGGCGTGTGTAGTATCAAACGCTAGGTAATTGAGTCTGGAGTAAAACGAATACATTTTAGTTTTAAAAAAAAGGTAGATTTGAAAAATCAGTCAAAACATAACTTGTGTGGTATTAAACGAAAGGTAATTGAGTCTGGAGTTGAATAAAGCATATTTCAGTTTTTAGTTATATTAGCTCACATGTACACTATAACTATAGTACATAGTGTGAGCTTGGGTGGAGTATTTTTTATATGTCGTAGAGCATTTCATTCTGAGCAACCTTTAAAGTGGACAAATCCTGTACTATTACGCTTTGTGTGGTATAAGCGTTGAAAGGTGGACTTTTTTGCGACTTTTTTCCTTGAGGATTTAGTCCAGTCAACGAGAGGGTCGAGGCGTGCATGGAGGGGGGGAGAATTTTTTTTTCCTGGGATAGTTTTGAGGTAGTTAGGACATTAACAAAAGTTCTTAACCTTAGCGCTCCCGCTTCAGTGGCGGAGGGGGGTAAAAAAGTGCAAATTTTCGGTTTTTTGCCTATAGTTCGATTACAGCGCGTTCTACAAAAAAAATGTTATATTAAAAATGAAAGAGCATTAAATTCCCTACGAAATGGGTATGCTAACCTGACCTTTAACTGTAACAGAACAAAAACCGTTAATTTTTGAAAAACATATTTTTGCCCCAGACTTGTTCTTCTAACACTTTTGTTTTTAATTTTAGAAAAAATCGTGAAAAACTATGTGGTCATAAATTAAAGTTTACAGGTGTTGAGTCTTCGGTCTACTCTAAGGCAGTGGCGGCTGGTGATGCTATAAATTACGGGGGTAGAAATTTAAATTGCATGAAAAATGAGATAAAAAAACTTACCGAAACAATTTTATTTTAGTATTTTCCAAACAAGCAGCTACTTGGTGTAGTTTTTAGTTTATTTGGTTATAGATAAAGTCCATTCGCGTTTCTTTTTTGTGGCTCCGTAGAGCAACCTCAAAAATCCCACAGAATTTTAAACAGTCTATTAACCTACTAAGTATGTCTAATTTTTGTCACATTTTCATTATGTTCGGTAACGTTTTGCCTATAGGCACTATTCAATTGGTACCTAATATCAGTCTTGGCTAGCATAGAAAATTCTATGTGGTTATTCAAATGAATACCACTTACTTTGTGTCTTTTTAACATTTCACTTTCAAGTGCTTGATATCACACATTCCCTTTATCACCCACGCAGGATCACTTCTTGGATTGTTCATAACAAGACAATTCAAGTAAAAAAAAAGCATTTCTTTTTTCACACCCATCGTATAATTTTTTATAAAATTTTCTATTATAAGTTTTTTTGGAACACCCCTCGGCAGGTCCGGTCTATGTGGCCCTAAAGATTTTATTTGTAATCGGAGTTCATATGTCAACGTGTTTAAATTTGCACAATTAATTATGTAATCGACGGTATTTATTTCCATTTTATAAACAAACGATAAAAAAATAAACAATGACACGTAATCAAAACAAACTGATACGTCTTCACGAAGGATAAAACCGGCTTCGTAGCAAGGGCAACAGACGTCTTTCGCACGATGTTGATGGCCGACTTCTACTAAAATAAACGTTCCTCTCGCCCCCGCTAGAGAATATCCACTCATACCTTGCTAGAAAACGGGTGAAATTGAAACCATGCCCCGCGCGGCGTTGCCGGCTTGTAATTATTTAGGCTAAAAAACTTCAATTAATCGCTTGCTGTTAACCACAGATAATAAAAAGAACTAGACAATCATGTCGTAAGAGAAGATTTAACTTTTTTTGAATAAATCAATTAAAAATACTGTTTGTTCACTAGTTTTGGGAGGGCACTGCCCCGTTGCCCTCCCTGTAGCACCCGCCACTGCTCTAAGGGCACTAGGACGGGGGTAAATTAAAAGGAGAAAGTATTATTTGAAAAGAAACTTTAGGAAAAACGTTCTTACCTCAGTTGGAATGACAATTGAAGTATTATTATTATTATTAAGGGTTATAACTTTATTGAGCCAGCAAAAAAATTGAATACCTAGTCATTGATAGTCAATTGTTTATGTCACATATAATAAGAATTTTTAGATTGATTTATCCCTATCAATTAGCCTTCTATAAAACATTCTTAATATATTGTATTGACTATGCCTACAAATTTGAAGTTCATATTGCATATGAAATTTAAAAAAAAACATACATCTGTAGATACAAAAACTGATGCAATTCTGTACGCGCGTAGTAATATTTAAATAATTATTTTTTTGTCTTGCTTTTTTCAAATTTTTGCTCGACTTCATCATCTTTATTATGATTGTAAAACGGACACACCCTTTAAAATTTTTCTCTTTCAATTGTGACATAAATGGAACAATTTAATTGATCTTTTTGCAGCTACATTTGATGCTGCTGTAGTCAGTTACGCATGTACAAAAAATCATGTGTAAATTTTTTTTGATGCAACTGAATATTTGGTGAAGGCTGGAACTATACAGTTTGCTTTAGACTCCCATCCTCATTTTTCCATACAATAGCGTCTTTTTTGTTTTGCAGCCTTAGTACTCATTTTTTAATGTTGTATGCTCTAAGAAAACAACAGTGCAAAGCCTGATTAATGGGTCTTGATAAATTTGAGTTATTTATTACAAAGGTTGGTTGGTTAGGTCGATTTTTTAGGTTGGTTGGTAAGGTTGGTTTAGTATTTGAGGATCTTCTTTGCCACAAAATTTTATGTAGTAAAAAGACCTCATCAATAACCACATCATAGTTTGATGATTTTTACCCAACAAAAGATTTACAAAATTTTGGATCCGCCACTGCCTTTAAATATATTTTTTGTATAATAAAATATATTTATTTAGTTTATCACTCTTGAATAATACAAAAGAAAAATAAGATTCTTTTTTGTATTTGTAATAATTGAGAAATATGGTTAAAAATTTCAATTTGCTGTATCTTTTGATGTTATAGATAAATTACTACGTGCGACATATTGACTACAGCTCTTACATTGACAAATTTCTTCTTAAATTAAAAACAAAAGTGTGAACATGATGAACAAGTTTGATCAAAAATAAGGGGCAAAAATGTGTTTTTGAAAAATTAACGGTTTTTGGTGACCAGTATCACATAATCTGTTACACTTAAGGGTAAGGTAGGTATAACCTTTGTAGGAAATTTGATGCTCTTTTTTTTTAATAACACATTTTTTTTGTACAACGCAATCGAGTTATAGACAAAAATCCGAAAAATTGCACCTTTTCACCTCCCTCCGCCACTGAAGCGGGAAGGCTAGAGGTCGGGACTTTTGATATGTTATGTTGTCCTAACTATCCTAAACATATTTCCAGAGAGAAAAATTCTCCCCCCCCCCCCCCCCTCCATGCACTCTACAACCCCTCAATGGCCATTCGTTCACTGGCCTAATTATAGGATATTCTGTTTGTTATTTAAAATATTGACAAATCAACATATTTTACGTCAGTCATAAAAGTTTCTATAGTTGATGTTGTATTAAAGTGACACCGCGTCATCAAAACCTTGATGGTCGGGAAGGGAGTAGAGGGGTACATACAGTGGCACGCACTTCCTTTAATTTTTTTTATTGATATTAATTCCCAAAATGAGGCACTGCACTAATTATTAGTCATTAGCTTACTATTTTACTTGCTTTTTATTGATGTCTTCTTCTAAACGATTTCATTAGAAAGGAACATATATACTATTACCTAGTTGTTACGAACATATTATTGATTTAGCAGGGCTTTGACGTTTTCTATTCGTTGTTGTTTTGACAGTATGTCAAATTATGACGGAGCTTTTCACAAAACAAATTACCGTCTTTGCAACTAAATCAATATTTGCGCACATTTTAATATAATTTTGGATCCTCTTTTATGTTTGGGATCTTTATTTATCAGGTAAGTACCTATTTGATCTCTCCTTTAAAAGGTCGTAGTGTTTTATCTTTCGAACATTAGGCCCCGAGCGGCACACTCCATGTACAAAGTGAAACACTAATTTTTTAAGGCTTTACTTAAATTTTGCCGCAGAATTTGGTTTACCATAGCTATGACGCGGTGCCACTTAAATAGAACATCAACAGTAGGTTATTGCAACTTTCAAAATATTTTAACCCACCCTCTCATATCTCTGATTATAACGTGAATTTCTGTTAATATTCTAAAGAAAAAACTTTAATATATCGTATATTCTTCAGGAAAAAAGGCGCGAAAAAGTCAATCTTTCAAACCTTATATCTCACAAACCGTAAAACGTAAAAGATTTTGTCCAATTGAAAGGATAATAAATAAACTATAAAAAAACTTACTTCATGCCCTTTTCTTGTAATAGCAGAGGCTTGCCAAACTTTGATACTCTTAACGTTAATAACATAAATTTAAAATCTACGAACACAATTAAATACTTAGGAGTGGACTTCGATCCTCATTTAAAGTGGAATATCCACACTAAAAAAGTTGCAAATACAATCTGGGTAATGCTTTTTAGACTTAAATATCTAAGAAAAATATTGGACATTAAAAAACTAAAAATTTTATATTATTCTTTGGTCGAAAGCAGAATTCAATATGGCCACCCCATATTGAATTCTGCTATATGCTGCTATATGATGCACATAAAAAACTAAATACTGTCCAAAAGGGAATTTTAAAAATAATGTACTCAAAAAACTATCGGTACCCATCAAACTTAATATACAAAGAGTCAAAAGTATTTGATACTAGGCAAATGTTTTACTACCAGATTAGCTTGTACTGCTTTAAGAACAAAAATCTATTAAATATCCAAAACCATACTCAAAATACTAGATATATATGTCTCAATACAAAATAAAGGAAAATAGAGCTCTTAAAAATATTGGCCAAAGACATCATATTTATCTCCTTTCAAAAGTTTTCAACCACTTTATTTTAAAAAAATTTAAAATTATGTAAAAATTTTGCTTTTAGAGAAATTTCGCGAAGAAATTAATAATGTATTAAATTTATAATCTTGTTTCTACTTTTAGGTTTAGTTTATATAGGTAATATTGTTTTTTTTTAAATTTTCTACTTAATGGGTGTAGTGTGTTGTATTTGATATGCTTTTATGGCAGAACACAAAATCCTAGCGCGACGTTTTTGTCTTTAGGAATGTGATTTGTTCTGGGAGCGTAACTTTTATAATGTGTTATATCTACTCTGTAATTTGTAATTCCTAGAAATAAATTGAAATTAAATTGAAAGGATGTTCAAAATTAAATGTCTACGATATATCAAAAAGGCACAATCCGTAGAGCCTCAGAACCCCATATTAGTAGTGCGTCATCTTTTTTTTTAATATAGACATGTGCCTAACTACTGCTGTATACGTTTTATGTGTCCGGTTGTGTACTTGGTTTCGAACTCAAATAACTTTAATTTTTTATTAATTTGTAAAAGTCAGGACTGTGTGATTTTAGTCAAAAAAGCGGTTTTAAAAATTGGTGCAAAGTTTTTATTTTTTTGTTATCCCAGTGGCGTTTTACATTTTTATAGCCGTATTTGGCTTTACATGGGTTAGATAAGGGATGACATTTCGATTTAAGGCAAAGGATAATTCAATTTTTATTTAAGCAAGTTTGACAAGGGTAATTTTACTTTTACAAGTTCTTCTTGAATTTTTAACTATATATGGGTGGTATTGGGATATTATTTTAACCAAAAATAAGTTATTTGGGTGAAACCTTTTTGCGCTAACTTAGTCCTTTGACCTTACACCTCGATGAACTTGTTTTAGATTGTCAAAGAATGTCTAATTACGAAATTTTAAGATGGTGTATCTCTGTTTATCTATCTGGAACACGATAACCAGTCTAGCGGCGCAAAAATGCAATCGGCATTACTGGAGCGTACTGATTATCGCGGATCGAATCGGCGCGACACCACTGTATATTATTTTTAACAAAAACGGCGACTAACTACTTTATTAAGGCAAAATAAATAAGATATTAGGAACATTTTAAGTCGCGTATTTTACACTTTGTTACCGTTATCGTTATTACTTTTCTGTTATTTACGGTAACGGCGCCCGGTACTTACGGTGGGCGTTTTATTTTAAACACACGAAAAGGTGATCTCATGTTTTAAGACGTTGATACTTTACGTCTAATTTGAGTTTTCATACCTTTGACAGTGGGAAGGAAGAATTATAGAGATCAGTTGGATGGCTTGGTCGAGTTAATACCCTGAGAGTTTCTCGTTCTTGTATTGAGACACCGCACACATACATAGATGGAAGTTTTCCGAAAATTGATGTATGGTCTTCGGTGGCTTAATGTAAAGAGCATTTGCATACAGAGCAAGAGATTCCGGGTTCGAGTCCCGGCCGAAGACAGAAAACTTTTTTCTTATTTTTCTTTTTTTAATTTTACTTGTTTATAGTTTTAGGTCCTTGCATTATTTGCAATTTGGTATTTGAGCGTCCTTTAATGTTATTTTTTAAGGTTAGTTTTGTATTGTTTTTTTTTTATTTTTTTTTTATTTGTCAAACACACTGTGTTTTTTTTTATTACAATCTAGTCAGTAAGACTAATTAGCAATTTTGTTTTAACTTAATTTACTAGAAAAGTCAGATTTAAACTTAGGGTTCACTCAACAGTTCTCCCCGCTTTGTTTAGTCTGTAACTCACAATTGTGTTGTGTTTATAGCATTATTTTGTTTTATGTGTAATTCACTTCGTTTACTAGCTCAAACGGCTTCACTCTTTTTAGTCGTCGAACTAGCATAGTATTGTCTAGAAGCTGAATTGCTTCCACATTCACATGCCGATGGAGTCTATCTTCATGGCTTTTTGCGTACTTTTTTATAGTCTCTGCTACAGTTTCGATTTTTAGATCTCGATGAAGGTCACTATTTCGAACGTACCAAGGTGCATTCACAATGTTTCTTAATACTTTATTTTGAAATCTCTGTACAACTAGAATGTTACTCTCTTTAGCACAACCCCATAGTTGAATACCATATGTCCATACTGGTTTCAGTATTTGTCTATAAAGCAGTAACTTATTATGAATTGTTAAATTGGACTTCCTTCCAATTAGCCAGTTCATTTTTCTATACCTTATCTCAAGTTCTTCTTTTTTTTTCTTAACATGTGCTTTCCAGCGCAATTTGGTATCAAGTGTCATACCTAGATATTTTGCCTGATTCGAATATGGTACTGGAATGTTGTTAATTGTTATTTGTATGTGATTTATATTTTTGTTTGTAAAATCAACATGAATTGATTTGGTTTCATTTAATTTTATTCGCCACTTTGTGGTCCAACTGTGAATTTGGGTGACTGCATCCTGAAGTTTCTCTATGCATTTTTCAATAGATT
The DNA here is from genome assembly GCA_963576565.1 of Aspidapion aeneum. Classification (NCBI taxonomy): domain Eukaryota; kingdom Metazoa; phylum Arthropoda; class Insecta; order Coleoptera; family Brentidae; genus Aspidapion; species Aspidapion aeneum. The sequence continues at coordinate 59,695,754 of OY755038.1, forward strand.
TTTCTACCGTCAATAAACCAGTATCATCGGCAAATGTTGCTAAGTGACAATTTTCTGGCTTTGGGATATCACAAGTGAATAATAAGTATAGATAAGGGCCTAGTACGCTACCCTGGGGCACGCCTGCTTGAATTTCTCTTAAATTTGAGTATGAGTCTTCCTGTTTTACTCTAAAATGTCTATCAGATATGTATGATTCCAAAATATCCGAATACTGTTTTGGCAGAAACCTTTTTAGTTTAAAATTAAGGCCTTCATGCCACACTTTGTCAAATGCTTGTGCTACATCTAGAAAAACTGCAGAACAAACTTTTCCCTCTTCTAGTGCTTTTTCTATTATATTACTAATTCTGTGTACTTGATCTATCGTGGAATGCTTGTCTCGAAAACCAAATTGATGAGATGGAATAATTTCTTGTCTTTCTATGATGGGTTTTATTCTTTTAAGCAATAATTTTTCATAGAGCTTGGATATAATTGGCAGCAAAGATATTGGCCTGTAAGATGACACATCATGGAGTGGTTTTCCCGGTTTTGGAATCATGATAACTTCTGCAACTTTCCACAGTTTAGGTACGTACGTTAATAAGATCATACCCTGGGGTTTTTTTCGAATTAATATTTTTGATTTCTGTTAATATTTCTTTTGGTGATGTAAGCTTAATATGGTCCTCGATTTGATGGGGTTCATTTAAATTTTTTAATGCAGTTTTTAATAAAATTCATTAGTTTGGTTTGTAAAAAGCTATAAATCTAATAAAAATAAATACACAAATATAAATAAACAAAAAGTTGAAGGAGTGTGAAACTACTAAATTAACGTTTGTGTTATGCTTATCTTTAGTGTTCAAAAATCTATCTTTTTTGCCCTGAATGTTACCGTTATTCTTAGTAACAATAACGGTAACAGCTGTCAAAATTTCTCTTATTTTAACTGGCCCAAAATGTCCCTATTATGACATTAAAACTCGTTATTATGTATGGGTATATGTGCTTGTCGGCGCCATTATTTTTGTTTGATCAAAGCTAAGATCACCTAGAACAATTCAAACCTAAAAAAACGATGAACAGGATGTCCCAGATAACAGTAACTACTCGTACATGGAGGTTTCGGAAACGGTAAGAGATACAAGTGTGGTTAAATTAGAAAAAAGTTGTTTTATTCCCAGCCCAATTAGATGCTGTATCCAAATTAAAAATATCTACAGGAATTTTCAAAATATCGCGCAAAAACAAAACATTGTGTTTTTCGAAAATTGTATCTTGTGAACAAATTTTTATTAACTTTGTTAATTTTATATAAGCGACTACGGCCAATTAAACGAAGTTAACGAATTTTTTCTAGGCCTTTTAGTTTTTTTGAAACTACAGGCAACTTTGTTATTTCCCATCGCCGCCATATTGGATTTATACATCATTAAAGAGAGCATAAAAGAGCTTTTCAACCATGTATAACAAGCCTATCTATGCGTCACTAAAAATGCGACTTTATTAAAAAATCAGTTTTTCGCTTAGTTGTTGCTGCTTTTGTTGTTGATATGTCTACATACGTTAATAAAAATCCATGATTTTGCAAAAAAAAAGTGTCGAGTAATAGGCGATTTAACACATACGCGTTGTACAATGCAAGACGTAGTGTTTACACCGTAGTAAAATTACAAAATGATACTTTTTGATAAAAATGTATTTATAAAAAACCTAAAACCTTAAAGGAAGAACTCATCAAGGTTCAAGGTAAGGTAAGCGTAGAAAAATAGCTAGATATAGGTACTTCATGATCTATTTACTTGTTCTAGTCTATGAACTAGTAGTCTATGGACAAATCGGCCTAAAAGGGGATTTCGTGTGCAAGTCGTGCCAACTTTTTGCCGATAAGCCAGGTTTGTTAAGGGCACTCCATAGATCAGGTTTTGACTTGTTGTCATTCTGGTAAATGCGTTTTTTTAAAGATATGGCCCTTACCACTTTTTTTTGCACGATACTTTTTAAAACGATGTATCTTTCTTAAAAATAGTCGTAGAGGGTTGCAAAAAATGGCAAATGAATCAGTAATTACCCGCAATAAAATAACTTTTTATTATACTTTTCGTGATTTTGCTTCCTTTTTTAGAAAAAATAAAATAACTGAATTTTTACTTTCTTTTTGTATAGCTAGTAAAGTTTAACCTACATTTTTATTAACACCAAAGCAAATTTCCGGGCAAGTTTTTGGTCCAATTTTTTTTATCCCCCCTCCTTATATAGTCGTGTTCGAATTTGTAAAAATGTATCTAAGTTGACGCCCTAAAGACACAATGACATAGAAATGGATCAAAAATGTGTAAAATCTAATTTAAAAATAAAATTATATTAGTTTTTTAAATTTTAGATGCAAAAACCCCCCAGACTCCCCAAGTCCTGAAATTTTTAGATTTTTTCAAATATTCTTAAAAACTAGGCTTAGGGAAAAATATGTACTAATCTTTATTGTAGACCATAAAATATCCTTTTCAACAATGTATAAGTCAGTGAGGTATGATTAATGACAAACTCTCCAGCGGCGTCCGTTTATTGAGGTAGTGTAAATACATTTAAAAAAGGAACATGTTTATTACAGGTTTTACCCGATTTTCTTAAAAACCGAGCTCTATATCAAAAAATATATTGCACACTTTGTTATAGACAATAAAATTGCCTTTTAAATGATGTATAATAAGGCAATGGTAGTTTTATCTATACCAATTTAGGGGCGTCCTTAAATAAATTCAATTTTTAAAAATCACTAAATTTATCAATTTATCACTAAGTTTTATCCAATTTTCTTAAAAATTAAGCTTTTTGGGAAAAAAAATTATTTCGCCGCTTATTGTAGAAAATAAAATTTCCTTTTTAACAATGTATTAGTCACTGGAGTCAGGCTGATGACAAACTCTCCAGCGGCGTCCGTTTATTAAGAAAATATAAAAAAATTAAAGAAACCACATAGGTTTTACCGGATTATCTAAACACCAAGCTCTCTATCAAAAATTGTGACCTATAGTCGATTGTAGACAATAAAATTTCCTTTTAAACGTGTATAATAATTTAAGATTTATCTTCAGATTAAAACTTCACAGGCCTGTACAACTTAAATCAATTTTTACAAATCACCAAACAAATTAATTATGTTACAAGTTTTTTCCAATTTTTTCAGAAACTAAGCTTAATTGGCAAAAATGTGTTTGATACTTTATTGTAGGAAATAAAATTTTCTTTTTAACAATGTGTAAGTCAGTGGGGTTTAATTATGACAAACACTTCAGCGACGTCCGTATATGGGGGTCAATTAAAAATAAAATAAGTAAAATCATTTTTGTCACTTGTATCAGCCAATTTTTTTTTCGAACATTAAAAAAAATACATTTTTTAAAAAATATTTTTTTAATACATTTTAAATCAAGTAATTTAAGCTTTGTTGTATTAAAATCGGATAAAAAATAAAAAAGATACAATTTGTTTTTAAATATGCTTTTCCGCCATATTGAATCCGCCATATTTAAAAAAAAAGCGCGATTATCACAATGACAATAAGTCAAAACCTGATCTGCTAGGTATGTTAAACAAATTTAAGTTACTTTCAAAAAGTTCTTATGGTTTTCATTAAAAGCATAATTTTTAAATATACCCCAAAGACCCCTATTTTTTTTCAGTTATTTAGAAATAACTTAAAAACTAATTAACGCATTGGAACATTTGAACCAGATTTGAATAAATAATCAAAATAGCTATCTTTTTTATAAAAACTTTTTTTTTCTAGCTCCAATAGTTTTATAAATAAAATTTAAAAAAAAAATTACCTTTTTTTTTGATTTTTTTAATTTTTTTGACAAATATAAAAAAATACATATTTTCTGACCAATGCATTTTTAAATACATTCCAAAGCAAGTATTTTAAACTTTGTTCCATAAAAATCGGATAAGAAATAAAAAAGTTACAATTCTTTTAATGATACGCTTTCCGCCATTTTGAATCCGCCATATCTTTCAAAAAACGCATTTACCAGAATGACAACAAGTCAAAACCTAATATATGGGATGCCCTTAATAAAGTTAGCTTATCGGCAGAAAGTTGGCATGACTTGCACACGAAACTTGATTTGTCCAGAGACTATAGCCTGATGATGATGTAGTAATTATAGACGATCCAGGCAAGGCTAGAAAAGGTCATGGTCAAGCCATAACCTAGGAAAGTAGACAATAGACAAAAAGCTAGCAACTCGACACATTAAAAATAGAATCGACATTAAAAAAGCTGCAATGGTATCTAATGAATATATGTTGATGCTCTAAAGCCGCAATGACACCGAAAGCATCCAAAATGTGTAAACTTTAACCTAAAAATAAAATTATATTAGCTTTTTAAATTTTAGCGGTAAAAACCCCCAGAAACTCCCCATACATCCCAAAATCTGAAATTTTTTCTCAAAAACTAAGCTTATTGGGGCAAAATATATAACCTGTAATGTATACAATAAAATTCCCTTTCCAACGATATTTAACTCAATGAGGTACGACCAAATACGTTAGAGCATAAATACATGTTCAAAAATTCGCAGACGCGAATTTTCAACTGCGCATACGTGTGTTTTGTCACGTATACACATAGCTCCTGTGTGGGTGGACTCCATTTTGTTATTGGTTTACATTTTGCGTTGTTTTCCATGTGTGTATATATGTTTTTTTCTTTGAAAAATAAAAAATAAATAATTCACGTAAAACGTGTGGTTTGTGCAAAAATGTCCGGGAGAAGTAAGAGAGTGCCATTCCATAGGTAAGGACTTTTCTTTATAATTTGTTAATAAAGTTAAGAGTGGTTTATAGATACCTATAAACACTCTTCATGGTGTCACAATAAATCTGCAGAATTAATTTAAGAAAATCTACAATCCACAATGTCATTAATTTTCACCTAATCAACTAGTTTTTAGAAAAAAAAATAATAGGCATAACCCTAAATTTGTGACAATAATTATCAAATAATGTTGTGACGTAACGGAGTAACCACCAAAACTAACGCATGCGTAGTAACCGAAATCCTGTCTACCCGAAACATTAAGATTTAAATGGGGGTCCTGACTTCAAGGATCGCGTGTAAGAATGCATGGGTATGCCTCATATTTATGCTCCAACGTATTTGGGTATGACTAATGACAAACTCTTCAGCGACGCCCGTTTATTGGGGGGGGGAGGGTTTGTTGGGTATGAAAGTAATCTTCCCTTGTAACACATCGAATAAAAGAAAATGTTATTGTCTAAAATAAAGTATAGAACACAAACACATTTTTTGATATAGAGCTCGGGTTTTAGGAAAATTGGGTGAAACATGTGACAAGCATATTTATTTTTTTATATTACCTCAATAAACGGACGCCGCTGGAGAGTTTGCCATTAGTCGTACCCCACTGACTTATATATTGTTATAAAGATAATTTTCTGTCTACAATAAAGGTTATTACATACAGTGTGTCCCAACGAAAACGAAACAGAGGCGTTTTTGGGTATTTAGAATATTTTTTCGAAAAATTCCTCGGACACGTCGATTTAGTTTTTGAGGGGGACACTTTTTGGCTATCTTGAAATTTTTGTAGCACGAACCCCCTTCGAGGCGTATACTTTACCCCCATATTTTGAATATGGAAAGTGGGTCTAGTGATACCTTATTTTGAAGCTCTCTTGAATATCTTTACAACCGTGTAAAAATTTCGAAAATCCATCGATTAGTTTTTCAGATATTTGCCTTCAAATTTTCAAATTTAGCATGGAATGATAAAATAAAAATTAAATCCGAAAAATAATAAATTTCTAATTAAATTTTTATTTTATCAGTCCATGTTAAATTTGAAAGTTTGAAGGCTCTCTCTCAAAAAAATCTCAAAAACTAATGGATAGATTTTTGAAATTTTTACATGGTTGTAAAGATATTCAAGAGAGCTTCAAAATAAGGTATCACTAGACCGACTTTCCCTATTCAAAATATAGGGGTAAAGTATACCCCTCGAAGGGGGTTCGTGCTACAAAAATTTCAAGATAGCCAGAAAGTGTCCCCCTCAAAAACTAAATCGACGTGTCCGAGGAATTTTTCGAAAAAATATTCTAAATACCCAAAAACGCCTCTGTTTCGTTTTCGTTGGGACACACTGTATATGTCTAAGCTTAGTTCTTGAAAAAAATTTAAAAAACTCAGAAATTTCAGGTTTTGGGGGTTTTTGCAGTTAGAATTTAAAACCTAATGTAGTTTTATTTTTAGGTTAGATTTTACACATTTTAGATGCACTTCTGTGTCATTTTGGCTTTAGTGCGTCAATTTAGTTAAATTTTTAAAAATTCTAACACGACTTTAGGAGGAGGGGAGGTATACAAAAATTAGACCAAAAATTTGTCCGGCATTATCCGCGTCGTTAATCTTATAACCTCTTCTTATTAGCTAGTATCCATTGTGAAACTACCGTCCTTATGAGTTTGAGTTCTAAATTTTCCTTTTAATAAAATGCTACAGGTCTTATTTTCTTTAAAAAAAAGAATACATTTTTGTTTTGAATACATTTTATTTTGATTCTAAACATAAAATCGCAGTATCGCAGTGGTATTTCCTGCAGTGACCAATTTATCTTGTTCTAGCTCATTCGCAAAATATTTACATTTGTATGCATACTTTTGGCAATTTTCATAAATCCTAATAAAGTGAGAAACTGGGGGATCGCCTACCAAAGCGCATCGTTTCAGCTGCTTTTCTCTATCTCGAACAGTCACAGAGTCAATAACTACATCATGTGACGTGATGAAAAGGATCTCTGCATAAGTTTTCACTGTGTGAAAATTTTATTTTTCAAAACAGTGATTGTAGTGATATCCTGCTAGTTTTTATACATCATTTTGGTGCGATGACGTCATGTAAGTACCAAATTTTCTCTATAAAAATCATTACTTGTTGCCTAAGTTGTACACGTATTTCGATGAAGAAATTTTTTATTTTCTAATTGCGGTTTCCATCTTTTCAGATCCGTAATTTTCTTACCATTATTCTGCAGACAAAGTGAGCTGTGCAATGGTGCCGTTTTGCTGATAGTATCACTCTTTTTCTGTCAGGGGCAAGTTACATTTTAATGGACAAAAACTTTTTTTGGTGTGCTTAAATGTTTCTTTATTACTTTCCCATTTTTTCTCAGATTGTTAAATAACAATCCGCCCTTGTTAAGGGTCTTCTCGCCTCGTCTCGTCTTGTTATAGCAAAAATCCTCAAAATGGCAGATGTCTGTCAAATCCATTCACATCCACACATTTTAGTATGGGCTAATCCAGATTTAACATCCTCTTCCAATTAAATTGGAATCGATCCAACTTGATGACTCCAGTTTGATTAAGTGAGGTTTAGGACACTGCGATATAAGGTTTTTCTATAAGCGTGCGGAAAAGTCCACTTTTCCGCACGCATTTTAGTGTGGAAAGTGCCACTTTTCCGCACTAGTGCGGAATAGTAAATTTGTTACGATTTTGAGGTGTTCTATAACATTTAGACCGTTCAAAATACATTTGTATCTTTCCTAGCACACGAAATATCCTAAAAATATTCAAATTGACTAAAATTCTGCTATATTTTCAATATTTTCGATAAAATAAAGTTTTCAGTAAAATAGGTTTAAATTATAACTTTTAAACCTCCCCGGTATAAATATCGTCATTGTCAATGTCAAACAACAATGAACACTAGTGGTTTTAGATTTGGCATCTTAAATCACCATAGCAACAAAGTACAAACAAACTGTCAAAACAAAGCCAATTTTGCAGATACAAGCGTCTTTTGAATTTTTCAAACAAAAAAATCAGATTTTCAATGGATTCTTCGGACGAATATCCAGCCCAGTCAGTTCTAGAAGCCGCTAGAATGTGAATAATAATAATTGATTTGATTAAAACGTTTTGAATATAAATAATTTTCTGATTAATTTTTAGTTTTTTCCTCACGCTTATAGAAAAAATAGTGTACCTAACTCGTGCGTAAAGTGTCTTTTCCGCACTTGATTGCTGGCCAAACTCCGCTATCGCGTCGTTTGGCCATCTGCAATCGCGTGCGGAAAAGAGGCACTTTCCGCACTAGTTAGGTAAACTACTATTTTTTACAGGCTACGTTTTATATTTTTCCCTTTAATTTTTATTTAATAGAAACCTTAATTCGGTTAATTACAGGTATTTTATTGTAAAAACAGCGAGAAAATATATTTTCCCCAATGTTTCTAGGCTAATTTAGTTTAATTATTATTTATTAATAATTAATCCATTTTATAGATATTTTTCTATTATGTTTAATTAGCTCTTATTTGCGCATGTTTTTAGATAAAACAACATCTAAAAATGTTTACCGGTACTTTGTACATATATTTGTTTGTATTTTTTACACTTGAGAAAGTAGAGTAAAAATTATTATTTTGAACCTCTATTTTTTATTATTGAAACCTTGCCAAAACAAAAACTAGGTTTAACTTAATTAAGTTTCTAAATTTGCTTAATTAAAAACTTTTTATTGATTTAATTTATTTTATTGATTAATCATTGCGTTTAAAAAATTTAGTGGCGTCCAAAAGCAATGTAAAAAACAGTTTTATATAATTTTCTTCTTTCCTAACCAAGCGCGGATTTGAGGGGGGGGTAACGGGGTAATTAATCTATATATATATATATATATATATATATATATATATATGTATATATATATAGAGCATAGTTTCCATCACCATGCGTGTCCACCCTGATTCAAAAAACGCATCACGCGACGTTGCATGGATTTGCCCCTGTTTTAAATGATGCGTTTTTTGAATTAGGGTGGGCATGCATAGGTTGAAACCGGGTATATGACTGGCTGGTACTTCTTCTTGTGTAAATTCTAAATTATTCTCAAAGATCAAAAAATAATTATCATAAGAAGGAAATACGGCGTTTCTGTGGTTAGCCGCTTTTTTTATATACACCAAAAGATGCTTTAATAGCAGCAACAGATTCAATCCTACTATATCGCTGATTTTTGTAAAACAACCTTAGGAAATTGAACTGTTCGAAGAATACAGCTTTATAATTTCTAGTCGCTGTGCCGGTCTATAGTAGTCAAATAATAGTTTGATCCATAAATAATTTTTTCTGGAAATTGTACATTTAAATTAATTACCCGGTATATCTTCGAAAGACTAGATTTGTATCAACAAACTTCGTGATCCACCGATAATTAATCATTGCTGACCTTCGAACATTAAACCCTGTAGAGCTTGCTTTCTTATTGATTGAGTCTAATGTTTACAAAAGGGCCAGGGGGGAAAAGAAACCAAATTGCCACGTCTACATAATGTGATAAGATAACTAAAAAGGCATAATTAAATAAACGGTGTTTTCTTTAAAAATAACATTATTTTCATTTAAAATAAAATGTAAAAGCCTTCAAACGTTCGAAAAAATTAACAGCGCGGCAACAACGGCGTGGCCGATGACGTACTGTCACTTTTTGTTGATGGCCGTCATTGTATTTTGAATCGTTGGGCCTAAAACGTGATCCGCGCTAAAAAGCCTGTGATTTTGTGATTTTTTATTGTTTCTTTGCGTTAAAGTCAATATGGCAAAAAAGTGCGAGGTGTGTAAAACATCCTATCCAATAGGAAATAAACGGTCCTTTTACAAGTAAGCAATCAGCTTATTTATCTAAACAAAACATAGGCGTAGTTAAATATTTTAAGTATTTTTATGTAAACAAACAGCCGGTATACCTGCACGATTTTGTATTATTACTATTGAGATTCAAAAAATAATATACTTGCTACAATAGAATATTGAATCATTTTTAATATAAAAAAGTATTCTCTGGTGTTAGCTCCCGCTAAATTTCGCGGTGTTTGTAAATTTTAAAAACCACACAATTGGTTGACGGACAGAGTGCATTTTGGACATGCGCACCAAGAATCGGTGAGATCCTTTTTCGACCGCCTCGAGAAATGGCGGGTTAATTTACTTTCTCCAACTATTTCAAATTTCTACACTTGAAAGTGCTCGATTTTGGTGTACTGAAGCATAGAACTAGAAACTTCAGCTCTTCAGCTACTTGGTGACATCATTAGATCCAGACAGGGGCCCCTTGGAAGTGGAGAAATTGGCTGCAAACTGGTGAGTGCTTTGTTTCTGATTTCCGTTGTGTGGTGCCCACAATTGACCTATGGACCTTTTTAATTATTTCGTAATTTCATATCAATATATTTATGTTTGTTCCCGCTTTCATTAATTAAAATATTATTACGGGTTCACTGCTTCAAATAAAACTCGTAAATGTCAAAAAAACGATATGTCAATTTATTTTGATAATTATGTACAAAAACACGCTCTTACACTTACTAATAACTCGCTGATAATTCACTACTATAATCGGTCTATTAACTTCGTGTTAATATCTCACGACCACTACAGTACGTTATCTGTGACTGACTGCCTGGTGCGCGACCCCGGCCCTATATATAGGATCGTCCATCTCTCTCGAACTTTCCGGCAGCCTTCGACGTCCGGAAAGTTCTCGTATTATTGCGACCGCAAGTCACAAATAACGCAACTAAAACCTAGACTAAGAATACAACCTTAAGATAAATCAACCTAATACTACACTAAACCTAAATAAATTCCAATTTTAAAATTTAAATAACTTAAATTTGTAACACTATCCTCCTCTTCAGGTTTGATCGTCTCGATCAACATTTCCCAGGTAAGGTTTTAATCTGTCTAGATGAACAACTTTCATCTTGGACTTCGGGCTTTTCTGGATTCGGTAGACTACATCATTAATTCTCTTAACAACTTTATAAGGCCCTTCCCAAGGTGGTGTCAACTTAGGTGATCTTCCTTTCTTGCGTTGAGGATTGTATAGCCAGACTTGATCATTCTCTTTGAACCCTGAAGAGTTTGCTTTCAGGTCATATCTCGCTTTCATGCGGTCACTGGCTATTTCTATTCGCTCTCTAACCACTTCATGGATATCGTGCAGCTTTTGCCTTAAACGTTCGACATAGTCATTAACCTCTAAGTGTTCTTCTTCAGGTGAACCAAACATGATATCACATGGTAAACGCAGTTCTCTACCAAACAGGATACTAGATGGAGTGGCTCCTGTCGTATTGTGAAGGGCGGTTCTATAGGCCATCAAAAACAATGGAATATATTGGTCCCAATCTGTTTGGTGCTCATCAACAACTTTGCACAGATGTTCTTCTATTGTTTTATTAAATCTTACAAACATGCCATCTGACTGCGGATGTAAAGCCGTAGTCCGTGTTTTATGTATTCCTAAAAGGTCACAGAGATTCTGGAAGAGCTTTGATTCAAAGTTTCTTCCTTGATCTGAATGTAGTTCCAAAGGAATGCCAAATCGGCTGAAAACATCATTTACCAGAACTTCTGCAACTGTAGCGGCCTCTTGGTTAGACAAAGCAAAAACTTCTGGCCATTTGCTAAATTAATCCATGACAACAAGGATGTATTTGTTGCCCTTTTTAGTTTCTGGAAATGGTCCGGCCACATCAATAGCAATGCGTTCGAATGGCAGACCTACGTTATATTGTTTCATTTGACCTCTGGACCTTGTTTTGGGACCTTGGCTGGCTGCACAAATCGAACATCGGCGGCACCAGTTTTTCACATCTTGAAAGTAATTGACCCAATAAAATCGGTTTCGAATTTTGTCCATGGTTTTATTTATGCCTAGGTGCGCGCCTGATTTTCCACCATGGCATTCGGCCATTATATTGTCTACCATGCTCCTAGGAACCACTACTTGATTAACCACAGTAAGACCATCGGCACTTTCCCAGGCACGTTTAAGGATGTTTTCCTCTACTATCAGTGAATCCCATTGTGCCTACAGTGATTTGAATATCACCCCTTGGTTTGCGATATCTTGCCATGATGGTCGTGGCTTGTTCTCTTCTTTCAATCGCAAGATAGGTCCTACATCTTTGTCGTTAAGTTGTGTGGTTCTAATCGAAGCCGACATCCATTCTTCATCTGGTTCTAACTTTATCTGGCGCACGTAGGTAATTCCTTATTTCTGGTCAATTTTCCTGCAATGTTTACAATCCTCAGGGCAAGGTCTTCTGGACAATGCATCCGCATTATTATGCACCCTTCCCGCTCGGTGCTTAATTTGATAATGGTATTGTTGTATCTTTTCTATCCATCTCGCGACTTGCCCCTCAGGTTGTTTCATTTTCATGAGCCACTGTAACGCAGCATGATCCGTTCTAATCAGAAACTCTTGTCCATAGAGATATTTGTGAAAGTGATCTACGGATTTAATGATGGCTAGGAGCTCCTTTCTGGTAACACAATAATTTCTCTCTGGTTTGGATAGCTTTTTGCTGAAAAATTCGATGACCCGTTCTTCTCCATCTTGTACTTGGGAGAGTACTGCTCCTATGCCCTCGTTGCTCGCATCAGTATCTAATATGAATTTACCTTTGGGAATAGGATATGCAAGAATCGGACTAGAACATAATGCTGCTTTTAGTCTTCTAAATGCTTGCTCACATTCGGTATTCCATTTGTAAGAAGCTTTATCTTCTGTAAGTCTATGTAATGGAGACGCTATTTTGGCGAATCCTTCTACAAATCGTCTGTAGTATGTACACAGACCCAAAAAGCTTCTCAATTCATGTTTGTCACGAGGTTGAGGCCATTCTTTTATTGCTTGTAACTTTTTTTCGTCAATATGGATGCCTTCTCGAGAAACGACGTGACCCAAGAACTCAACTTTTTCTTGGAATAGAAAACACTTCTTTGAGTTTAGTTTAAGATTTGCGTTCCTGATTCTTGAAAATACTTCTCGTAAATTGTCTAGATGATCTTCAAATGATTTTCCCATTACTATGACATCATCCAAATAGACTAAGCAGGTTTTCCAAGTAAGGCCTCGTAGAACGACTTCCATTAGTCTTTCAAATGTAGCTGGGGCATTGCATAGGCCAAATGGCATCACATTAAACTGATAAAGTCCACTTCCAGCAGAGAATGCAGTCTTCTCTTTATCTCTTTCAAAGATTCCTACTTGCCAATACCCACTTTTCAGATCAAGAGTAGAAAACCAATATGATCCTGCCAATGTTGTTAATGTGTCGTCTATTCTTGACAGTGGGTAACTATCTTTCTTGGTCACATCGTTAAGTTTCCTGTAATCGACACAAAATCTAGTACTTCCATCCTTTTTAGTGACCAACACCACAGGAGATGACCAAGGACTTGATGACTCTTCAATAACACCGTCGCTGAGCATTTTATTAATGAGATTGTGAACTTCTTCTTGTTTGGCCAATGGTAGTCTTCTTGGGGGCTGTCTTATCGGTTGGGCATCGCCAGTGTTGATAGAATGTTGAATAAGGTTTGTGCGTCCCGAACTACTCTTAGTTTCAAAGATATTACTTTGTTCTTCTATAAACTCTCTCGCTTTACGAAATTCTTCTGGAGTAAGATGTTGCCAAGTTGACTGAAATTGCTGAAGTACCTCCGTTGGTAACTTACTTTTATCCTCCGTTCATCTTGTTCACATCTTGTTACTTTCTGGACTGGCTCAAATAATGCTACCACCTCCCCCTTATTAATTTTTACACTATTTGGGAAAATATTGGCGACTCTAATCGGGATGTCTTTATCGGTTTTAACTAGTGACTTTGCAACGAGGTAGGTGTTGGATAATTTCTGTTGGCTTATGAGTCCGACACAGCTTGATGTTTTACTTTCTAGCCTCCCAAAAATTATGGTCTCACTGTTACGGACCAGTCTTGTTGTACATACTGCCACGACCTTTATTGGTTCTTTATTGAAGTGACTATTTGACAAAATGAACTCTTCATTCCCAAATCTCAGGGTATTAAGTTTATTATCAAACGCAAATCCATGTTTACTTATCAAGTCCATTCCCAAAATAAATTCGTCTTCTATTTCGGCAACCAATACAGTGTGGCGAATCTTCAATCTTCCCAGCTGTAGGTCTATGTCTGTCTGCCCCAATACGTCGGCGGATTCTCCAGTCACAGTCTTAAGTGTTATTTTCTTTTCTGTTGGTCGAATTTTATATCTCGTTGCAATTTTGAACTTACGCAATGATATGGCAGCACCAGTGTCTACTATTATGTTAACTTGTCTTCCATTTATAAGTCTGTCGATGTTAAGACTGTCAGCAGTATGTTTTAAGCTCTTAATTGAATAAATTTTGGGGGCTACATTCCCTTTAGCCAACACCCGCCCCTCTGCGTTGACTAGTTTTAGTTTTCCTGATCTCTTCTTCGGTACTCTGTCCCGCTAGATGGCGAGCGAGACCTTATTTGGACGCGACAATCGCGTTGAATATGCCCTGTACGTCCGCATCTGAAACACTTTACATTTGGAGGGGATCGTCTGCTTTCTTTCAAAGAGTCAATCTTCTCCATCAGTGACTGAAACATTTGGTTTAGCGTTTTTAAGTTGACCTCATGTCCATTGCTCATTTCTTCTCCCTCCTGAATTGAAACAGCTCTTACTTTTGGCCTGGACATATTATTTGATGTTTCGATTTCAAGGGCTCGAATCAACACTTCACTACTGTTATGGAAGCGTTCTCGACGAAGTAACTTTGCTAAGTCCGTGTCTCGCAAGCCGTTAATAAAGCGATCTACCGTGAAGGGATCTCTGTAATTTTCTGGCATTTCTGGGTAAGCCAAGTACATCAGCCTCCTGATATCCGTTTCATACTCTTGTAATGACTCTCCTGCTCTTTGTTGACGAATATTTAATTCTGACCAATACAAATTTCGTAAATGTTCATCTCCATATCTTCTTTCTAAAGCTGCCACTAAAGCATTGTAACTCTGTTTTTATTCCGCTGTAATAGACCGTACAAGTCCAAGAGCAGGTTCTCGTAGAGCTACTAACAAAGCTCTAGCTTTTTCGTCCTCGTCCCAACCATTTGCAGCGGCGGCAGCTTCAAATTGTTGTTTGTACGTGGACCAGGAAGACGTTTCATCGAAATTTGGAGGCTTAATGTTTTGGTTGGAATTCACAGACATCCCTGAGCTTTTATTTTGTTGTGTTCTTTTTGGAGCTGTATAAGCTGTTTTGACACGTCCTGGAATATTTCTTCCATGGTCTGAAAAACTTCTTCTCTTACATTCTGTAGCTTGGTCTCCACTTTTCTTCAACATTCTGCAATTTGTTCTGTAACGTTTCTTCTACATTCTGCAATTTGTTTTGTACCTTTTCTTCTACATTCTGCATTCTCTGAGTTATTTCTTCCTTAAGATCTTCGGTTGCTGCCTTGAACTCTCCTCTAAGCTGCTCGGAGTTGCTCTTTATTTGATCGAAGTTTTCTTGAATGCCATCTAATCTTTGCTCAAATGTCTGTTTCATATCGTTTTGGTTTTGTTCAATGGTCTGTCTTATATCGTTCTGGTTTTGAGCCATTTGAGCTGCTAGAACCTGCATCATTTTAGTTAGATCTTCCATCTTTGCCGATCCTTGTCTAGTAAGCATCAACTTCCTGATAAATCACTTAAAATGTTTATTTTTTGGTCTATAAAGCTAATGTCGTAGCCGGTTTTGTTTTTGTTTTTTTTTTCAATATCTCCTCTGATTCTTAAATAGGACCTAATGGAATGTTCTAGAATATACTAGTAAATGTCACTCTTTCTGCTACTAGGCAAATGTAGAAGCCAGTTTTTGATTATCTCTTTTGATTCTCGAATAGATCGTCGTAGAATGTTATGGAATATTCTAGAAATTCTTTCTAATTCTCACTATTTAAATATTTAAATAACTTAGCTAATGTCGAAGTCGGTTTTTGTATATCTCTTCTGGTTCTCGAATAGAACGTCGTAGAATGTTTTGGAATATTCTAGAAAATCTTGGTGATTCTTACTTTTGAAATAACTAAGCTACTGTCGAAGTCGGTATTTGTATATCTCTTCTAGTTTTTGAATAGACCGTCGTATAATGTTATGGAATCTTCTAGAAATTCTTTCTAATTCTTACTTTTGAAATAACTAAACTAATGTCGAAATCGGTATTTGTATATCTCTTCTAGTTTTTGAATAGAACGCCGTAGAATGTTATGGAATCTTCTAGAAATTCTTTTTAGTTCTTACTTTTGAAATTACTAAGCTAATGTCGAAGTCGCTTTTTGGATATTTCTTCTGGTTTTCGAATAGAGCGTCGTAGAAAGTGATGGAATATTCTAGAAATTCTTTCTAATTCTTACTTTTTAACTAACTAAGCTAATATCGAAGTCGATTCTTAAATATCTCTTTTGGTTTTTGAATAAATCAATATCGAACTTCTTCGAATATTCTGGAAAAATCACTTACTGTTTTTCTGTCCAATTGTCCTAGCCGGTGGTACTATGTAAGGATAGTCTTTGCACTATTTATTTCTTTTAATCTCACTTCTGACACCAATTGTTACGGGTTCAGTGCTTCAAATAAAACTTGTAAATGTCAAAAAAACGATATGTCAATTTATTTTGATAATTATGTACAAAAACACGCACTTACACTTACTAATAACTCGCTGATAATTCACTACTATAATCGGTCTATTAACTTCGTGTTAATATCTCACGACCACTACAGTACGTTATCTGTGACTGACTGCCTGGTGCGCGACCCCGGCCCTATATATAGGATCGTCCATCTCTCTCGAACTTTCCGGCAGCCTTCGACGTCCGGAAAGTTCTCGTATTATTGCGACCGCAAGTCACAGATAACGCAACTAAAACCTAGACTAAGAATACAACCTTAAGATAAATCAACCTAATACTACACTAAACCTAAATAAATTCCAATTATAAAATTTAAATAACTTAAATTTGTAACAATATATACAGTCCATTGCAGTTATCGTTTTTCTAACTACGGGCAAACACTCTGGTTTAATGCTGTATTATGGTTTTGTACTATTTTTAAGATTACAAAGAAATGTTTGTATCATTAAAGGTTTAGGAATGTTTTCAAATTGACTTGACAACAATGTCTGGAGATCATTTACTCAAACAAACCGGCCTATGGTTTGAGGTTATGCTGCTTCTAGTAGTTCAATGTTCTAAGTTGCTGACCCAACTTTTGTACGGGACTTGACAGCTCTTGTAAGTAACGAAATGTCAATTTACCTGTCAATGCTTGGTTGGCCTTTGATTAAATATAGCATAACGATGCATCTTAAAGTCTGGGTATTCGGGAAGTTAAATAAAATATCAAACATGTTCACACGAAAAACTCATATTTTATTGATAATGAAATAAACCTGAATTTACATATGACGCATAACAATATTTAGTAATAATTATGAATTTTAAATTATCTTATGTTTTTTCTTAAACTCTTTATTTTTGATAGTGATCTTCTAAATTCGTCCTCGACACTCATAAAAGGCATGCCAAATGTATACATTTTTACAAAAGTTTTTCTGGGCCAATTCTGTCAATAACTACAGATTTTCCAGTTATATTACAGTATATATAATGTAACTCATAATAATGAGTTAGCTGTGGACACGTTTCAAACCAGTAAAATCACAATTTCATTTATGCGCATTGGTCAGAAAATAACGAGTTAGTTCGTTCGTGTAGCTAACCTATTCTTAAAAGCAAAATTTCGGACTTAGCTTGTCTATATTTACTTTAAACACGACTTTTCGGTTAGTAAGTATCAAACCGTTTTCAAGTGTATACTAAATAATTCAGACTAAAAGCTACTATTTATACTACTTATTGTACGCAATGTAGGAGTAGTTTCCATATGTTTGCTATATCCGTACATATAATCCCCCTTCGTTTCCGTCAATGCGACTCCGTATACTAAACTTTTGCTTCAGGCCATTGATACCTGTGATCATTTAACCACGCATAATCGCGACCAGAAAAATGTTACTTTCATCGTTATTCCCTAAGCTACTATTACGCGTAATTAAAATTGTAATAAGCACACAAATCGATATTTCTATCAAAACGACTTTACTGGTTCCAAATATCGCTATTATCTTGGATTTTTTTAAGCGGTCTACCGCGGTGGACCGTTCAGTTATTACTGTTATTAGGTCTCTTCGTTTAAATACGAGAAACAAACAGAGATCGCTTAACCAGGAAACGTAAAAAATCATGCATTTCTATTGTTCTTTAAACCAAAGATAACTTATTATCGGAGCAGTGTTATTAATGGTTAATAGAACAATAAAAATGCATGATTTTTTGACGTTTCTTGGTTAAGCGCTCTCTGTTTGATTCTCGCATTTAAACGAGGAGAACTAATAACCGAACGCTCCATCGCTTGAATAGGTTTCGAAAAGGAAGAAAACGGTGTTGCCGGTCGGGCAGAACTCATTTTTCCAGACAATAGATTCTTCTTTTAGGTCTGCTAATTTTTTTTTCTAATATTACTAGTACCGGCGGTTATATCCTATGAGAAGGGGGGGTGGACCATGGGTAACCCAAAGGCGTAAAATCACCTGGTGGTTAAAGGTGAACATTTATTTTGGTGTCAATTTCTGCACAAGCAAATACCTTATGTTCCCCCGCCCTTATGACCGCCGGTGATTACTAGGCGAAAAAGTCAATAAGCTGTGTTATTTCCTCGGTGCAAGAAGTGTGCTAGACATATAACAACAAACAGTTCCTCTTAAGTATTATTATAAACTTATTTTTTTTACATCGTGACAAGTACCTACTAACAACACACTTGAATGCACAGAGGTAAAGTTTTTGAAACAATTGTCATTTATGAGTGTCGTGAATCCTTAAATCTATTCTTAACAATTAGTGAGATATTCACAAATATCACAGGTGGCATTGGTCCCGGTGCCGAGACTTGATTGGGGTTTGAAAAAAATTATATTTTTCCCTCAACGCTTGCGAAAAAGTACCATTTTAAAGGGCACAATTAAAGATGCGTTTGCATTTACAAGATGTTTGTATTTTGATCCAGTGCAAACGTACTTTAAATACTAATTTTGAGTGCATCTTTCCTGAAAAATTACTTTTCGATTTTTGGCCAAATAACGTTTTTTTTCTGCACTTTTGGGGCACAGGGGTTTATATTTATTTACAATTAAGTCTTTTATTTCTACATACACATCTGCAAAAATTGAATTTGAGCTAATTATTTTCTAGGGGGTTATTTTTTGCAGATTTGTAGCAAAAAGCAGAATTATTTTACACTATAGTACACGTTTATTTGAGATGATCAATTCACTTGAGTTTATGTGGAATAAACAATTTTAAACGTTTTGGATTTATTTAACATCAGAATGAACATGAACTCCGATGAAATGGTCATTTGTGGTGAAGGCATCTAGACTGCAGGCCTATTCTGAACCTCGACCACATTAGTCAAATAATGGAGGGAAGAGTGGTCTACGGCGAGACGGTGTACACATGTCGATATTCCTCGAAATCAAAAATACTTTTTTTATAGCGGCAACACAGCGCTTCACTATCTACCGATGCTCATGTCTCACTGTGTAGTACTAAGGGACCTGAGCCAAATAAGGCCAGCACTCTTGTGGTATGATACCAAAACATCTATAAGAGCTGGTTCAGCAATTGAAATAGGGGAAAGGTTAAAACAACAAAAATATAAAGAACTTGAGGATAGATTTGATTTTATACCATTCTCTGTTGAAACTTTTGGTCCTTGGTGAAGGAGGGAAAAAATTTATAAATGAAATTGTCTGTAAATTAAAAATTAAAAATAAACGTGTTTGTAATTTTATACCACAGAAAATAAGTTTGGCCATACAATGAGAAAATTCTGCAGCAGTTTTGACTATTCCAGTGGACTCCAGTCTGGATGAAATAAATTTATTATAATTTTATTAATTTCTCGAAGGATGTGAGGGTGTATATGTGTATTTTAATGTGGATTTTTACCTTTACTTTATTTGTATTTTTATTTAGTTTTTTACATTGTTATTGTTAATTTTTAATTAAATTCATCAAACAATTTAGTATTAAAAAACTTTTATTATCATTAACTTAGAAAATTCACCGGTTTAATGTTCGAAGGATGGTAACAAAAAATAACATATGCTATAATAATATACTAAAGTAGTTAGGCAGGTCCCTCATAGAAAAAGACAAATGGTGAGAACTTATTGAGATTCATAAAAGGTACCTATATGGACGTTACTCAAACTCTTTTAAATAAAAGCACATTTACCAACTCCTTGTATAACTATCTCATGCACATGTTGCATAGGAGAATGTCTATTTCCCTATCTTCTCTTTAACTACTAAAATGTTTCCTGTTAACGGTATCTCAACCTCTGCTAGTCTTTCAAGTAAATACCTTGATCTTTACTCAAGTCTTCACCTGATTTTTCAAATTCCTCCTAGGCATTTATAGCATAAAGCTTACATGGTTCTCTAAAACTAAGATTCCCACTTTTAATGGAGAATCCCTATCCATCGTCATAAATAAATCGTCGTAAATGACAAAACAAAAATGTTCCAAGATCATAAAAGAAAATGGTATACAATCCAATGCAAAAGTGGAATTCTTAATAACCGGAGATTATACAAAAACGTCATTCATCAAAACAAGACAAGAGCAAAATCGAGGTTTAGTATAAAATCTTTTATCAAAACCGGACAAAATAAAAAAGGACGTCATAAAAAGAGGCCGGGCCCAGCATGAGCAACTCTCTCTTCACGTATACTGGTTCCGTCTCTCTTCCTTTCATACAAATCGGTGTCATGGAAGTTTGGCGGCAAATTTAAATCGAGAACAAATAATATGGTTCGTTTTGGATCCAAAAATACATAAAAAAATAAAATTGTCTGTTTTTTTCCTTCTTTTCGAAATCGGTGTTAACCGAACCGAACCTTTTGGTCAATTAATTGCAGATGAATCCTAACCTAGGGTCCAACACCTGACCTAGGGTCCAACACCTGACCTTGTTTAAAGATGAGCCTTGCTTAATGAAAATGCCGTATGTGCTTTAGCAATCCCTATGTGTAGATACGGCGTTTTTTAGGCACTAAAAAATTGCAGTGAAGGGCGCTTTAAATGCATAGCAATATTAGAACCGCTCTTTTTTAGGTGAACGTCACAAGCTATGCCCGACACCTTTTTATGATTTTGTCCTTTTCG
Source organism: Aspidapion aeneum (assembly GCA_963576565.1). Classification (NCBI taxonomy): domain Eukaryota; kingdom Metazoa; phylum Arthropoda; class Insecta; order Coleoptera; family Brentidae; genus Aspidapion; species Aspidapion aeneum. The sequence continues at coordinate 59,716,894 of OY755038.1, forward strand.
ATTTTGTGCGGTTTTATAAGAGACGTTATACACAACTTCGTTTTGAAGAATGACGTTTTTGATAATGTCCGGTTTTTTAATAATTCCGTTTTTGATATAGGACTGTTGTGCCATTTTCCTTAAGATAATTGTTTATTTGTCCTTTATGATAAACTATGGGGGCCTTTAATGGAAGCCAATGGCTCTCAGAGCTTATTTTGTAGTCGGCATATTAAAACAAAATAAAATTATAAGTTTTTTGAAACCAACAGAAACCACTACTCCGAGGAAAAATACCCCTACCGGCATTGAATTATACTGATGGCTTGATGCTTTCGTTGGGAACTTGTTAAGGATATGAGGGATTGGATTGGCATGGATCACTTGTTTCTGACTATCAGGACGTGTTCCAGACGGGGATCACTCGTATCCCTGTGATCGACGTTGGAGATAGTGAAAACCAAACAGTTTTACAATAAAATTAGTTCAGAAATAGTGAGTTCCTAATAAGGCCTACGAAGCAACCAAAAGAGCCTTATTAGGTCCCATTTGTACAAATAAAGCTCAATAAAACCAGAAAGTTATTAAAGTTATAGTAACTCAAATTTAAAAACTCATTTTAACATTGAAAAAGGTTTTTACCGCCTTTTGACTAAATATCGTCGAAAAACAAAAACACGTTTTTTTATAAAAAGAGCTCTTAAGTGATACACTTGTCACTCTTGATATTATATCAGCAAAACGGAAAGAATTAAAGCTATGCTTTCCACTGCCCTGTAGTTGGATGGGCAGGATAAAAGTGTTCTGCTTTCGGTGGTCTTTGTAACCACAGTTTTGCTGATAACACCTAATGGCCTTATTGGGCTTACGGGCCTTATTTGGCTCAGGTCCCTTGTTCACAAAAAAAAAACATTATTTTAGGGAGATTCAGATTACTTTGTTTTGTGTTTGTTTTTAATAAGATTTATTCTTGAAGAAAACTGACAGTTGATCAATCAATTTCTAAATCCAGTCGTTTATTTTCCATTAATAATGGCGGCACTATTAATGCGGCGCTTAAAATACAAAAAGGCCTAATTTTGAAAAAAGACAGCGATTCTTATAATGCGAAACTGTCAAAATAGTATCCGGCACTATTACTGCCTGACTTTCTTGTAATAAGTTCCTAATCTCTCACTTTGGACCACTCTCCCCTACTATTTTGTTTTGAGGTCACTAAAGACCTATGTTATTATTATTATACCTAGATCCGACTCTGATGCAAGTACCATTTTCACGCCCTAGTAGAGAAAATTAAATGAATAGGGTAGATATATAGGAGGCTAAAAGTATTTACACAAGGTTAAATAATTGGCTCCTGCTGTTTGCAGCCCAAACTAAATCGGTGCTTTGAAATTAGTAAATCAGTTTAGTAGAAAGTTTTTGGTGAGTTTTGAAATAATCCGCCTTTTCCAACTTTTGACAAAAGCTACCAGTATAAATTGTTTTAAGTGATTTTATCAATGTAAATACGAGGTGGTATGGAAATATTAATATTTTATTTGAGGCGTTGAGAACCAGAGCGGATCATCCACTGACTGACTTAAACGGAGTTCAAGAGTGCGTTCGAGTAGAAAAGCCGTCGAGCGATCGGGGCGTAGTGACGTCACGGACAACGCCCCGGTTTTCGCGGTTCGACTCGAACGGAAAAGGTATTCACCGGTTACAAATTTCTAACCCAAAATTTTTGGCAGAAAATTTTTGTTTATTTTTGCAATTTAAAACTGTGAATAAAAAAAACCCTAGATTAAAATCGCCTTTAAGTTTATACATGAGTGTAGCAAGGCAACAATTTGTTGCGGGATAAAAAGACACTTTGATCACGCGGTTTATTTATAGGGTATTTTTCGCACATTTGGACTCTTTCAAGTTTTTCTTTTTTATGGGGGTTTTATGCTAGGTTTATACAGATAAAAATAAAAAAATTAAATAATTTTCAGAATTTATTATCTTTAATTTTTACCCTGTATCTTGTAAGTAGTTCAAGATGTCGATGTGCGGTTTTCGGCATTAATTTTTTTACAAAATCCGGGCTCGTAACATGTGTTAGTTTTTTTCTAGCTCCTCTGGAAATGGGCGTTTACTATCAAAAGTGTCCAATTTGGATGTACATATATGAAAAAAAGCGACATAAATTTGAAACAAGTTTAAATAAAATGGGCTTTTTATGGAAAAAAACAGTGATAATTTGCTCTAGTGCAAATTACCGATAATTTGTTTTAGTGCAAATTACCGATAATTTGCTCTAGGGCAAATTATCGCTGTAATTCGTTCCCTTTTGGTCGAAATCTGCCAGTCACATTAATTTCAATGGTCAATATTTTTTTGAACGAAATAGTCAATATAGCTTTCCTCTTTTTATGGGCAAAGTTAAGAAAATGTATTTATTTGATTTTATTTTATTTCATGATTTTTTTTATTTGCCAAAAATTCTCATTTTAGGTATAGTTTTCCTGTGTACTCTTTTAGTCCGTGTGTTTTTTTATATGTGCGCTTTTTTCCTGTGTGAATATTTTCTGTGCGCTTTTTTCCTACGCGATTTTTTTCTGTACCCTTATTTATAGTCGCCGTTTTGCCATTACCCACCACAATTTGGTTACAGAACCGCTGGCCGATGGTTAAAGCCTCACTGGGCAATCGCGGATAATTCTTAGCGCTCCGCACCGCGGCAAATTTGGAGTATCCTCTGGTAGTCTTTCTTCTTCATCCCCTCAGAATCTTGGAAACCGACAGCAAACAGAACTGCGTCCATGTATTTTATTTGACAAAAAAAACAGTCGTAAAAAAATGTAAACAAAACTTGGAAAGTATAAAAAGGTAGGGTTATGTAATACGCCCGCTTTTTTCCATCCTCAAGCTCGGGTCATATCGAGCGTGCCCCGAGGGTTCGCTCGGTGGCATCTCGAACGCAAAAGGGCGTGCTCCGAGCGTTAACTCGAACGGAAAAATGGAGCTCGGGGCGCCCAGGTTGTCTACTCGAGCGCACTCAAAATAGTTCATGGTTCGCTATGGCACGGATTTATCTTTGGTAACGACTAGCTACCAATCTATTTAATGGCACCATCTGTTATAGGATGTTTGCAACTTAGATGGTCTACTGTGGCTTTGAAAAATGTAATAAAAATAATCGGAAACTCGCCTTGGTCCGATAATTAGAATTTTGTGGGATGGTCCGCTCTGGTTCTCAGTGCCTCATTTATAATTTTAAAATTTGAGGGCTCGATAATTTTTTTGTTCGGATCGTTTTTCGTTATTTTCTAGTTGTTTAGGCCATGGCTCTGGTAGCTACCCATGTTGCTAGACGTCATGAAATGACGCCTTTTTTACGTTTTAAAGTGGTAATTTTAAAAAGCAACATGTTAACCACCATAATTGTCTTTAAAACATCACTTTTTGACGTATTTTTGACGTTTTATTGCAAACGTATTAAAAACCTCATATATTGGTCACTTAAATACAAACTTCAAGGCTTCGCTTCAAGGTAGAGCAAGGCCAACAAAAAAATAGAGGCCACGACCCTGAAAAAATCAGCTGATCTCCCGGGGCTGAATTTTACATTGGGTCTTATGGGAGGTCAGACGTTTTTTTCTGATATTTTCAAAATGGCACTACAGATTTCCGCAAAATTTCAGTGAAATATTCTCAGACACCATCCCGATATTCCACCAAAGGTCTGTAAGGATGCAACATGAGTAAAAGGTTAAAATCTTCAAGATTTAGCATTCTTTATTTTGAATTCAAATTACCCGCCATGTACCACATGTCAACTGTTATATTTGACATGTATTTGACTTTGTCATATGTGTTTGTCACATTCGCTTCTGCTTTAAACTTAATTTTTGTGTGAGCTAATGAAGCGGCTATAACAAATTAGGGCTTACTATATATTTTAAAAAAATTGTTCTGCCAGAATAAAGTAAAAACAATCTCAAAAACGGCTTTATTTAAAAAAAAATCAAATATCCATGAACCGTCATTCCAACTTCAATATGTTAAAGACAATCAGCTGTGTCGTAACGTGACCATCAAAAAAAAAATCAGCCCCGGATGTGACGTCAACAAAGTGGAGGATCGTGGCCCGTCCATTTTGATAGCCCTGGGTAGAGATGGACGATTTTCACTTTAAAGTAGAGATGTTTTTTGTTTTACCTAGTAACGTATGATCTGTACCTACTTGTTTCAAGTGAAAATCTATTCCAGGGCTAAGTTCCCTTTAGTGTTTCCAAACTGTATTTAATCAGTGGCGTACGCAAAAATAAAACTTAGTGGGGGTTTAAATTTATGTTTGGGGGGTCAATATTCAGTGGCTTTGGGACAGCCCCAAGCCCTTCTTCTCCCACTGCGTATGCCACTAACTAAATATTCCATATATTCAGACGCGTTTTTAAAATTGTTCCGATTTGCCCTAAATTTGTCAAATTACTGAAGTTCAAGTGTCAAATCATAAAGACTTCATTTTTACGTCAGTTTTTTAAAAAATTACCTTTTTGGCGCTAAAAAGCACCTCACCTTTCTACCTGGCCAAAAACACCCGAATATGAATCCAAGAAAATAAAAGTCACCGTCCAGTTTTAAAAATGGTCCCAAAAAAACTGAATGTATTAAAGCTGAAAGGAGCAAGACAATAATATCTCATGCTTATATTGCCGTGCTAAGCCCACAGACGGTATTTGACAATTTTACCGGAGATAACATTTTTGCATTTTTAGATAGTAAGTAAGGTTTCGGATCGATTATGTTTTAAAAGTGATAAAAGCAATACATTAAATTACGTTAAATTATTTTGAACCAAGGCAGAGGTCTCTTTCCATCACAGTGTCGAAAAATTACTTAAATCTTTGAATAAAGTGTATAATTTAAACCAGCAAAGTTGTATTGTATTGTATAAATCAAATCGTGTATTCAAAATATTCAAATACCGATAAACTGCTTTAGTATGGTGGTTACTTTTTTCAAGGTAAAATAGCGGTATCTTCTTTTTGTTTGGTAAAAAAAGTTATTTTTTTAAATTAACCAATCCGTTGAAAAACTTTTTTAAATTTTTAAGTAAAAAAAATAAATTGTGTCACAAACTTCAAAACCACCAAAAATTCAGTTGTCAAACTTTAAAATCAAACCCAACAATTTGTTAAAAGTTAGTTACCGCCTTTGGGCTAAGCATGGCAGTATACTGCTAAATTGTATTTTTATTTGTTTTTACCGTTTAAAAAATTTATATCCCTCTTTAAAAAACAATAATCTTATCAATGTTTACAGTCGGAAAATCTCCTTATTTGTTTTAACATAATATTATGATGTCAATTATTTTTTTTATAAATTACATTTTTTGCCAAACTCAAAAAATTTACAGCTTAAAGTCGTTGTTTACCATTCGTAGGTACTCTCCTAACATAAACTTTAAAAATTTATAAAAAAGTTATTGTTAAAATTATTTTATAATATTAGGTACACCAAAATTCGAAACATTTTGATCTGATCTGACAGTGTTATTAAATCAATGTTAATTTATACAGGATCTAACAGTGTTATCTTATCTCTTAAACAGTTTTGAGTAAGGATACTTATCGTAGAGCAAGCTGTATAGGAAGCGAAGCTGGACATTAATTAGGGACTTATTGCAATAAAGCCAGGCACAAATTGTGCCGGGCACTATTGTGACAGTTTCGCATTGAAAACTGACAGTTGATGTTTCAAAATTGACATACCAAAGTCCGGCTCTTAGAATACACAATGTCTAATATTGAAAGAAGACAGCTGTTCTTATAATGCGATACTGTCAGAATAGTGCCCGTCACAATTTGTCCCTGGCTTTATTGCAAGAAGTCCCTATTATCTATTTTTTGATTATTATTTTTGACGTTGAGCCGCCAATGCGAAACCGAGGAAAATATGTCAAAAATAATAAGATGTTATTTTTACACAGCCTGATAGTAGCTAAACTATATATATATATATATATATATATATATATATATATATATATATATATATATATATATATATATATATATATATGTTTTTAGAAGTCAAAAGTTACGATGCAAACTATTTTAAAACTGTATTTTTATTAAATAAAACTGTAGACTGTGCTAAAACCAAATCTTTAAATAAGAACGAGCCGCCAATGCAACATCGAGGAAAACATGTCAAACATTTTAAGCAAAAAATAGAAAATCAATGTTAGGCTTCGCTTCCTATAAAGCTTGCTTCACGATGAGTGTCCTTAGTTTTGAGAGCACAGCAAGAGGGCACATGGACCGTGTTCATACATACTTCTGCGGAATGTTTGACAACATTTTTTCTATGCAGCGTTAAACTTTTATGATGATCTCAATATGAAATGTTATCACAGTCATGTGACGCGTGCGCGGGCACGCACGAGAAAGTTGTAGATGGGCACCGGGCTTTAGGTTTTTAAAAATTGCTATATTTTTATTGACTGATAAAAAAGTAAACACTCATGTTTTTTCATCATTTTTGCTTTGTACACATAGTTGATACATACGCAGTGAATAATTAGACTTTTAGCTTTATATTCACATAAAGCTGAATATTATATTACTTTTTCTTTCTAGTCAGTATAGGGGTCTTTTTGTCATTTATCTATTTGGAGTAAAATTTACATTAAAATATATTTTACTAATTTAAGTGCGCTTGGGTTCTATGTTCGAAGAAGGTGCGCATATTATTTTCGATGATAGGTACACAACCCCACTTTTTTAATGTCCTCTTATTTTTCCTTTATTTATAGAATACAAAGAAACCGTGCGTTGTGTAGCAACCCCGCATAGTTTATAATAAGCACCATAATTTATTTAAAAAATTTCTTTAGTAGTTTTTAAAGTCTGTTGAAATTCCGTGCTTTCCAGACGAGTTTAGGTAATTTTAAAATGACATTAAAAAAGTGGGCCACCGTATGCTGAGTCAAACATCGACATTTGCTTAATTAAAAACGAATCCTCTTCCAAGATGCAACCTTTTTAAAAAGCTCTCTTTACTGACGAAGATGGATTCTAACCTAGCAAAGGAAACAGTCTTTTTCGGGGATTTATCGCATGTTTTTGTAAAAACGCTCGGACACGTCGTTTTGGTTTGCGAGGGAGGACATCTTTTTCCTACCTTTGTGTACGGCTGGGGTCCATACCCTACGAGGGGGCAATTTAACATTTGGTGATAAAAAATACGACGTTATAACCATAATCGAGGACCCTTCAACAACACAAAGTGCCATTTGACCACTGAACACAAAAATATTATTTGGGGTAAAATAAGCCCTCGTGGGGGTAAGAAATACAAAAACTCAAAATAACATAGAAATGCCTTTTTTTAATTTAAAATCGACTTGTGCAAGCAAAGTCAAAAGTCTATAGTGAAGAGAATACAAATCCATTCAAAATAAGGTCTAAATTAAGGGGGGTAAACCGCAGGAGGTGTACCTCAGGAAAATACCAAAGTAGCCAAAAGATGTACCCCTGGAAAACAAAATCGACGTGTCCGAGCATTTTTTAAAAACTTGCGGTAAAGACCCAAAAACGCCTCTGTTCCGTTTTTAAACAGCCTTTGTCTTTCCATTATTAAACCATAAGAAGTTCATTTTTACAATAAGTGTAAGTCGTATAAGTATTGGAATCTGGTTGACACGTAGTTTTTAAATGCCTGTTTTTTTCCTGTTAGTTGTGAAAATCACTTTTTCGTTGACTTGGACAAATTAAAAATAGTAAAAAAATGTAAGCGCCACGCTGAGCAGCACAACAAAAGTTTATAAGACCGTGTACAGGAAGGAGTAAATCCTTACATGCTAAATACTTGCATTAAAGTTAGAGTAAGAAAGCTAATACAACTACATGTCCCAAAAGCAATGTACCACAGATGCAAAATATGCCAAGTCCAAAATTTTCGAACAAAAATCATTGACCTCAATAAATCTAAGGAATAACTTTGTATACCGGGTGGGCCAAAAAAAAACGGACAATTTTTTTTTATTATAACTTTTGAACTATACAATCGACTTTAATGGAACAAACTTCACTTAGCAAAGAATTAATCAGAGTTTTGTCTAAATATATTTTTTTGTCCGCCATGTCAAAATCCAAGATGGAGAACGAAATCAAAATGGGTCCTTTAAAGATGCTCGTTTATTCTTGTGTTGCGAACATGTTTAAATTATGTTTTTAAATCAGTAAAAAAGCTGCTTTCTTGCCACGCTAAACAGGGTACGAATCAGCAAAACCGGTCAAGTGGTTCTAAAAAAAATATTTTTGTTTGAACCATTGTTTTGCAATTATACGATTACCTTGCCAATCATGTCTGTGTATATTTCCTTATAAGTTCATTACTACTAAACTGATTTTAATGAAATAAAAAACATCCTATAGGTGAGAATTGATTGGTTTTTAAAGATCATGATCAAAGTTTATCGCCATCTTAATATTTAAGATGGCGAACAGAATCATACTTGATTCTTCAAAATGACTTGTTTATTCTTATTTTCCAAAAATGTTTTAGCTTTTTTTACTTTATAGAAAAGCACTAGGGTAAAAGGAGGAGAGATGGACCACGAGGAGTGACGGACCACTACGTGTATTTTGGTTGATGTGGCAACGCCGAGGGTAGCCGCGCGTGTTCCCGCTATTTACCACCTGTCTGTCTAGAGCAACGTGTCTGTGATTCGTTTCGTCTCGTTACATGTGAAATAATTAATATTTTTAAATACAACTGTTTGAAAAAATTTCGTGCATATATTTGTGATAGAAGTGCCTTGTAATATCGTAAGTAAAATCTTGTAGTTTTGTAATATATTAAGTAAAATGTCTTCCTCTTTACACCTAACCTAAAAATTACGCAAGGGAATGCATGCAAATGGGAATTTTGACGTGGTCCGTCTCTCCTCTCAAAAAAGGAGAGATGGTCCAGCCATAGGAAGGATAGATGGACCATGTTTTTTAAAATAGTTTATTGCTTTCAGACAATGCCTAATATTTATAAATGTAAGGATAATGCACCGCCAAGAGGATTATGGTTCGAAATGATTTGCAAACAGCAATGAATGCAGTAAAAGAAGGTAATATGGGCGTAAATGAAGAAGCCAAACATTTTTTGATATCAAAGACTACCTTAAAGAGAAGACTAAAATTTAAAAATTCACAAAAATCAAATAGACTAGGGCCAGACTCAGCCCTTGGCGTAAAAGCTGAAGCAAAACTTGCCAATCATATTAAGAAGCTTCAAAAAAATTGTTTTGTTGTCCAACGCGACAAGAAGTAAAAAAACGAAGTATACAGTTTCTTTTTCAGATTCAGACGAAGAGCCCGAATTAGACGACTCTGAAGAAGCCGAAACTTAGATGATTACGAAAATGAGTGCGTTGGTTGCGGGGAAGACTACAGAAAAACTAAGAAAAACGAAGAATGGATCAAATGCGTTATATGCCAGCGATGGCTCCATAAAAATTGTTCAAACTTTGAAGCAATATGCCACGGAGGTGGCCTAAACGTTACAAAGAAAAAGTCATAATGAGGTGGTCCATCTATCCTAGCATGTACAGTCCGTCTATCCTCGAACCTAGAGGGGAGTTGGTCCAGTGTAAACCTTTTTAATTTATGGTATATTTTTTTTATTTATAAATATATTAGATATTTCTTTCGGTAGGTATCCTGAACAGGCATTATTATTTATGTTTCCATAAATATATGTTTATACATGCTGTAATAAAGTTTCTGTTGAATAATTTTCAAAATGTGGTCCATCTATCCTCTCTTTACCCTACTGTTCCCCTACACAACGAGGTACAAATTAGAAAAATCAGTGTGGTGATTCTCAAAAAATATATTTTTAGTTTTCTTAAATTTTTACAAAAGTACCTGGTGGTTCTAATAAAATCTGATGTTGTTTTAACTTTTGTTTTACAAATTATACGATTGCATTGCCAATCCTGTCTGCATTCATTAATTTATAAATTCATTATTACTGAACCGATTTTAGTAAAATGAAAAAAATTATCGTGCAGACTACTTGATCTTTAAAGATGCACCATGATGGTTTTTATTTCACTAAAATCGGTTCAGTAATAATTAATTTATAAAGACCTGAATGCAGACAGGATTGGCAATACAATGGTATAATTTGTAAAACAATGGTTAAAACAAAATCAGATTTTGTGAGAACCACTTCACCGATTTTATTACTTTGTACTTTGTTAACCGGGAGAAAAGTAGTGCTTTTCTATAGATTAAAAAAAACTAAACCATTTTCGGAAAATAAGAATAAACGTGCCTTTAAAGGGTCAAGTATAATTCTGTCCGACATCTTAACTCTTAAGATGGCGGAAAATATTCATTATAATCTTTAAAGAACAATTAATTCTTACCATGATTTTCTTTATTTGACTGGGATTGGTAATAATGAGTTTTGTAAGGAAATTAATGCAGACAGGAGTGGCAATGCAATCGTATAACCTGTAAAACCATGGCTAAAACAAAAATAGATTTTTTTGAGAACCATTACACCGATTTTACTAATTTGTACCCCGTTGTGCGGGGAAAATGTAGTCTTTTTCTATAAATTAAAAAAATATAAGAATAAACACGCCATCTTGAAGAATCAAGTATGATTCTGTCCGCCATCTTAAATTTTAAGATGGCGAAAAATTTTTATCATGATCTTTAAAGAGCAATCAATTCTCACCAGGATGTTTTTTATTTCATCAAAATCTGTTCAATAGTAATGAATTTATAAGGAAATAAATGCAGACATGCCTGGCAAGGTAACCGTATAATATTCAAAACAATGGTTAAAACAAAAATATTTTTTTGAAACCACCAAACCGTGTTGTGCGTAGCGAGAATGCAGCTTTCTTTAAAATTTAAAAAATCGATTAAAACGGGTTTGCAACACAAAAATAAACAAGCATATGTGAAGGGTACAATTTAATTTCGTCCGTCATCTTGGATTTTGAGATGGCGGACAAATAAATAAATATATTTAGTCAAAACTCTGATTAATTCTCTTCCAAGTGCAGTTTGTCCCAATAAAATCGATGATATAGTTCAAAACGTATAATGAAAAAAAAATGGTCCGTTTTTTTTTACCCACCCGGTATTTTGAGTTTAGCTAGTAATATAGTCCGAAAAACAGTTTTTTGTACCAAAATGGAACAATTCAAGCAAAAAAAAACGAAATTATTTAAACGCAATGAAGTGTAAAACCTAATCAAATTAAAATCATGGTTGAAAATTATATAAATGTCGAAATTTTAAATTATAAAAATCTTTAAACTTTAGACCCATTTTTCTTAAAACATTTTTGGGCGGGTTTGCCTCTGGGGTACAGGGGTATACATTATAAATGTAACCCCCCCCCCACTATGTCCTTTATTAATAACTTTAAGACATTCGGATTAAAACTTAAAAATATGGGATAAAACAAAGTTCCATTAAGACATAATTTGTTTCTTTTGCTGTCAACGATCTTCATAGTATGTTCACAACTACCAATTTTTACCTTCCTAGCCTGCGTGGCAATGGTTAGAGAAGGTATTGTTGCTAATTTTGTTTTTGAGATTTCGCTAAAAATGTTTTCTTAGGTTGTTCTTTGACCTATCTTAACAATATCGTCGTGATCTGTCCGTGTGTGTACGTCTGTCTGTAACACGATAGCTCCTAAACCACTGAACCGATTTTAATTAACTTGTCTGGTAAAATAGTGTACAGTACTGTAGAGCTGATTAGATTTTTGGTAAAAATCCATTAGCTGATTAGATTTTTGGTAAAAATCCATTACTGTCAATGGCAGATTTTTGACAGTTTAAAAATTAGAAATATGCCTTAACGGATCATAGCACCAATATGCGGTTTTCGGAATATAGAAGAAAACTTTTTCTTAATACTTTATGTTATACCTAAAACGTCGTGGGAGCTTGCGTTGCTGAGATATTTACAAAAACTATTTTCATGGCGTGGAGTTCACTTGGAGTGGAATAATGGGCTAGGAAGGTATCAGCTCCATCATGGATCCATTTATTTAATAAACGAGATAGTGGTGGGTTATTTGTACACTAGAGATCCCTGTACAGAACTGCATTTGTTATGTCAGCTGACAGTGTTTTGGCGATTTTTGCCATGGTTAAATAAAGAATGGCTTTCTTTCTTCCAATTCATTTTACGCAGAATTTAAAGGTTACCGACTTATGTAGACGGTGCGGAGTATGTTATATTATTTTATTTGGATTCTTAATTAATTAAACTCCAAAAAGTTGAAAAACTGCATTTTGTTACTCGTCGCAAGTGCACAATTTCTGAACCCTCTTGTTACTATACCCATTAAACTTTGTTACTATACCCATTAAACATTCTACAAAACATCCCCTTGTACTTCAATAAAAACATTCGGTTCTTCCTGTATACAAGGAGGTCTAAAAACCATCAGATTCAGACTTTCCAGATGCTAGACAGAGCTTTCCTTGTGTCCTTGCGCAGTCTGCGTAGAGGTGTTTCGCGAGTGGAGAATAGGAGCCCACGTCACGTGGTACGGTTTGACGGGCATTTGCGTTGCGCAGTTCCTCTTTATGTGGGGTCGCGCAGTTATGGTGTAAGGGGGCAGGTGGGAAGTGTCCTGCAGAGGCTGAAGGCATTCTGAAAGAAAAATCATAGCGGTAAAAACAAATCACTTCAAGGTCTAGATCAAGATTAAGATCATTGTGATGTCAATTTGATTCTACTCACTGCTCCTATAGATGGTACTTTCTGCTCTAAAGGGTGAAGATTAACCAAAAATAGAGTAATGTATTATGGTTTACCAATTTCTTTTAGAGATATTTGCGTTTGAAATCATAATTTTACCCTAGATTACCATGTGGCAACTCTATGCACGCATAGACTACCACTATCTAGCCAACAAGCATACAAGTGAAAAACATCCCCAATCTAGATTTTGGTATGAAAAAGAAAAGGTTAAATGGCGAAACAGACTTTCGGAAGCAACATCAATCCACTATAAACACGTAGCAATAATCAATATTGCTGAGCTTGCACTAATTTCATTAATATAGCCGATGCTGGACAATAGACCGGCATCACTGATACAAAGTGGTCCCTACTAAACATACCTAAGGAAAACCCAAATACGTTAGAGCATAAATATGGGGCATACCCATGCATTCTCACACGCGATAGTTAAAGCCCGGACCCCTAATTAATTCTTAATGTTCCCTTTTCGGGTAGACAGGATTTCGGTTACTGTGCATGCGTCAGTTTTGATGGGTTTGGTACATACGTCACTACATTATTTGACAACTGTCAATAGTTTAGGGTTATATCTATTTTTGTATTCAAAAAACTAGTTGATTGGATGAAAATTTATCAAATTATGGATTAAAATCGTAGTTTTTTTAAACTAATTGTGCAGATTTATTGTAGACGCGACGGATTTTTGGTCACGTGATTACAGATTAGTCTGAGCAAATTGGAATTACCGAACGATCCGGATCAAATCGATAAAATTTTTATAAATGGTTATGAACCCTAAATATAACCAAAAATATTATATACAGCGTGTCCCATTTTCGATGGGATTAAATGGGAAACTCGGTTATTATTAAAGATATTGATATTCTGATTGCACCTTACCGTGCTCTTTTTTTAAACTCTTAAAAATGGTGTAATCAGATTTTTGCTATACCTTGTAGTTTTGCTAATAAAGGAAGTTTTTGAAAAAATTGCATTTTTAATAATCCCTTATAAGTTATATCTCGCTTATTTTGAGAGATATTTTTATTCTGTAAAAACTTTTATATGGCAACTTTTTTAAAGGAAAATAATGACGTTGTCAGTTTTTTAAAATATTGTTTAGTTTTTGAGATATGGTATTTATCATAAAAAAATTAAATACGGACCTTTATTTTTTTTATCACTATTGTGATTGGCTTCATGCTATTATTATCACAAAATAATAAAAATCTAATATTTTTTTTGTTTAAAGATTTTAAAAAAATATTTACTATTAAAAAAAAAATTAGTCCGAACCTGGAAGATTCCAACATAAATATACATTAAAAATTGCTAGTTGAACGATTTTTAGTTTAACTGTTTTGATTCTTAGCAAATTAAAATGGTTTTACGTTAATTTAAGGATTTATTTGAAACAAAGTCTACGACAAATACAAAAAAAATAACGAATTACAAAAAATAATAACTAATTTTTCTTTAATCGTATAAATGTTCAAACTGATTGCCATTATGTGTGAGACATTGTTGGTATTTTTGAGCAATTTTTCTTAACGCATTTAGTTATTTGAATAAAGCAGTAAAAAATATTACATTTTTCAAAATCTGGATATGCTCGATTTCTAGCCATTTTAGAATTATTTTGAGTGAGCTATTCACAAAAATGACACGTAAAATGACAATGTCAATTCCAAGCTTTTGTTTTTTCATGTTGAAGTAAATTTCATGAGTTGCTGTGCTACCATCAAATAATTTGGTTTTTTACTTCATTTATAAATCTTTTATTTAACGTTTCAAAACAGATAAACTACAAATCGTCCAACTAGTGTATCTTGCAATTTTTAATTTATATTTACGTTGGAAATTTCCAGGATTGGACTAAATTTTTTTTTAAAATATTAAATATTTTTTTTAGTCTTAAAACAAATTTTTTTTAAAGTTTTATCATTTTAAGATAATAATAGCATGAAACCAGTCAAAATAGTAATAAAAAAAATCCAGGTCCGTATTTAATTTTTTTATGATAAATACCATATCTCACAAACTAAACAATATTTAAAAAAATTGACAACGTCATTATTTTGCTCTAAAAAAGTTGCTATAAAGAGGTTTTTACAGAATAAAAATATCTTGCAAAATAAGCGAGATACAAGGAATTATTAAAAATGCAATTTTTTCAAAAACTCCCTGTATTAGCGAAACCATGGGGTATAGCAAAAATCTGATTACACCATTTTTAAGGGCTCAAAAAAAGAGCACGGTAAGTTGCAATCAGAAAATCGATATCTGTAATAATAACCGAGTTTCCCATGTAATCCCATCGAAAATGGGACACGCTGTACATATTGCAACTTATGCTCAGCTATAATTTTGACAAAATTGTCCTGGATGTCGAAAATTTATATAATTTGTTGTCTTTAACATCAAATAATTCGATTTCAATCTTGTTACATACAAAAATTATTTTTGTAAACAAAAACAAATACACAACATACGTCACAATCTCATATTAATCTGTTTCGTCGATCAAAATGTACGGAGCATCCAAATTTACGTCCGACTAGTCTGAGCAGAATTACCGAATGATTCAGATCTACCTCCCCTAGATCTCGATGGAATTAACGAACGATTTCGATCAAAAAGATTAATCCGACTTAAATACCGAACGCAGCTAGTAAACAAAGGTCGTGTTTTGAAAGATCACAGCTGATATTACAATGTGAAGGTGTTAAAATTGTGCCTGGCCCTATTATAGCCTGGCTTTATTTCAATAATTCTCTAATATGGTGGAGAGACCACTTGAGTGACAAATATATTTGTGACAAGATATAGAGGAGATAACGTTACTATGTGTCTTTGTGTGTCAAAGGGAGTAAAGACAGGACATCGGGTGCATATTCCGAAAATCGAAGGTAAGTACTTAGGAAAATTACCGAAGGAATTAAATATTTGTAACGCCAAAATGATAGCAATAATGAAGTAATTTAAAAAATATTCCTGAACGTTGAAATTGTGAATATATTTTAGATCCTGGGGGAAGCGGCCAGTTAAAAATTATCTTTTTAGTTTGGTTACGTTTCGGTTTATTCAGCCATCGTCAGACAGATTAATTTATTTACACCTATAAATCTAATTGCCCATATTGTTTTTTTTTACCCAACTGCAGCACGGCGGCGAAAGGAAGGGTAATGTTTTTCGATTGTTGTATGTATGTAAATATGTAATTTTGTGTCACGCTAGAGGCTATACGGCTGAACCGATTTTGACAAAAAAGGTGTCATTCAATTGCTACTGATCCCGAAGGTGCTATAGGCTATATTTTTTTTAAACAGGAGTCAACATGGGGGTTTCAGAGGCCATTTTTTCACATTATGTAGGCTTTAAGGCATACAAATTATCTAAATTTCAGGCGATTTTATTGAAATTCCGTTGATTACCCATTGCAAATGTCCTCTAATTTGGTGTGTTTGTACTTTGTAGTCCTCCCTGCTCCCACCCATCTCCCCTCCTGTCATTCCCCCCACCCTATTAAAAAACCATATTCGTATAATTTTATCAAATATAGAGCAATTTCAAAAATTATTTCTGCATACGCTTTCAGATTTTTTCCAACACCATTTTACTAGTTCCCCCCCATCCGCCTTTCCTTCTCTTTTCCCCACCATCCTTATTAGTAATAGTTATAGTTATAACTTTCACAAATATAAAGCGATTTCAAAAGTTCTTTCTGCACACGCTTGAAGACTTTTTGCAATATCATTTTACTAGTTTTCCCCTCCCTCTCTTCTCCCCTCCCTCCTTATTAGTAGTAGTTGTAGCTATACCTTTCACAAATATAGAGCGATTTCAAAAATTATTTCTGCACACTCTTTAAGACTTTGTTTTCAACATCATTTTACCAGTTTCCCCCTTCCTCTCCCTCTCTTCTCCCCACCCTCCTTATTAGTAATATTTGTAGCTATACTTCTCACAAATTTAGAGCGATTTCAAAAATTCTTTTGGCACACGCTTTAGGATTCTTTTTGGCATCATTTTACTAGTTCTCCTTCTTTCCTTCCCCACCTTCACTTAATAAAAGATAACACTGTTCGCGTCCGTAGAAAATCTACAAATACTTTTTGGGTAACGCTAAATGAATTGTAAATGCATGTGCTTTTTATAAGGCTGAATAAGAATTAAACCTAAAAGTTGGAAATATAAATAAATTTACATAAAAAACACCCAACTGCTAAATTTACTTGTAACTACTAGTCGCAGTTGGGTACAAATTTACCCAATAACCTGATTCATGAAAATGGAAACCTGTATAATTTCGTAAGTGCGCTTTGGGCATCAAAACTAAAAGTTGAAGCATATAGGTATGTATACCTAAATTTGTGCTCAACTGCAACTAGTACTTACAAGTAAATTTACCAGTTGGGTTTATTTTTTATTTAAAAAAAATTTTATTAACAATTTTACCATTATTATATATATATATATATATATATATATATATATATATATATATATATATATATTTAATTTTATGTCTGTTTTAGAATTTGATTTAGTTAAGTAAAATCTAAAACAGACTTTCAAACAACCACATCCCTACAATTAATTAATAATGCAGAAATTGCTAAAAATGTTTACCAATATAATTAGCTTTATAGATGTAAATAAATGAATGTATCTGATGAGGGTTGAATAAACCGAAACGGAACCAAATTAAAAAGAGAGTTTTTTTATTTACCGATTCCAAGGATTTAAAATACAGGGTGTCCCATTACGCATGGCAGCCGGATTTATCTCAGATACTAGTACAGCTTCGACTTCGGGAAAAAAAAATTAATGACAAAATCGGGCCTTGTGAATTCACCTAAAATATTTTTGTTTCTGTAGCTCCCCGCTAGGGGGCAGTAGTAACACCTCCCAACTATAAAAATTGCATTTTATGACAAAACTCTATGATAAACATACACAAATTTTACCATATTCGTATTCCTTGAAAATTCTGCATAATTTGGACCTCTCACTTGTACCTCTTTCTCACTTCCCCGCATGGATGGAATGAAACTCTCCCTTTTTAATTAAAAATTAATTACTTCTTTGTGGTAACTAAACCGACTCTTGTTATTTATTTGACTTATTAAGAAAACCCTAAAAAATGCAAATATTCTTGATTTTTTGTTTAAATTAAAATTCTTTCGAAAAAGGAAATTTTTTAAAAGTTCCAAACCAAAAAACTTAAATTTCTTAAAAAATTCAGACACAAACCCACTAATATTTTTACTTGAAGTTGTTAAGCGATATTCATTTAAGATATTACTGAAATCCGCAAGTCAAAATTTGAAGATATTTAAAAAATGGTTTTCTTTGTGTATTATGTGGTGAGACGAGACGTGGACGAGACCTTATTTTGTTATTTGCACGTGACACATCTGTTATAATTTTTGGACAATTTAATGTTTATTGACGCTTTATAATTTGTTTTTGCTATAAAGAATTATAAAACGTCAATAAACATCAAATTGTCCAAAAATTATAACAGGTGTGACACATGCAAATAATAAAATAAGGTCTCGTCTCACCACGTAATACACAAACAAAACTATTTTTTTAATATCGTCAAAACTAAGTTTTTGACTTGCGGATTTCAGTAATATCTTAAATGAATATCGCCTGACAACTTCAAGTAAAAATATTAATGGGTTTGTATCTGAATTTTTTCAGAAATTTAAGTTTTTTGGTTTGGTACTTTTAAAAAATTTCCTCTTTTGAAAAGTTTTAATTTAAACAAAAAATCAAGAATATTTGAATATTTTAGGGTTTTCTTAATAAGTCAAATAAATAGTAAGAGTCGGTTTAGTTACCACGTAGAAGTAATTATTTTTTAAATAAAAAGTGACATTTTCATTCCATCCATGTGGGGAAGTGAGAAACAGGTCCAAGTGAGTGGTCCAAATTATGCAGAATTTTTCAAGGAATACGAATGTTGTAAAATTTGTGTATATTTATTATAGAGTTTTGTCATAAAATTGAATTTTTATAGTTGGGAGATGTTATTACTGCCCCCTAGCGAGGAGCTACAGAAACAAAAATATTTTAGGTAAATTTACAAGGCCCGATTTTGTCATAAAAATTTTTTGAGTCCTAGCTGTACTAGTATCTGAGATAAATCCGGCTGCCATCCTTAATGGGACACCCTGTATATTCGCAAAAATCCAGGTCTAAGATTCTGCCTTCAAAATATCAAATCTATATGCACTGATTTAAAGAGCTCGATAGATTAAATGAATAATTAAATAAGAATAAGATAGATCCGATAATTTTTTACTAGATTTGGACTGTACGTACCAGTGGCGGCTCGTAAGGTAGTGCCACAGAGCCATGGCACTACCGTGTTTTTATGGAAAAACACGTTTTTTTTTATTTTTAAAACACGTTTAATGGATTTATTTTCTTTATGCATTTCTTTTTAATTTATATATTATATGGAATTCGGTAGCCCTGTGCAATGCAGTAGATCACACTCCGAATCGAGGCGACCGCGACGCGATTAAGGGCCACTGAAACCCAAAGCAGCATCAAACACGCTGCCACTTTTCTCTTGGCTCTTTCGAATAGAGATAGATTTTATCTGCAACCTATATGAGCGACAGTGATAGGGCCAATGTTGGGCATTTTATCGTTGTTTAAATAGGAAAAATTAAAGAAATTTTGTTCTTGGCACAGGCTATCAGTTAGTCGTATTACTTGCAGTGTTTTTGTGCGTGGAGCATAAATGTTTTAATTTACGCCCTGTACATGTCAATTATTGCAGCATAATTTTTTGATAAATTTTCATATATCATCATATAATTTCATGGCGTAATTCGGGTGGGCATCGATAAGTTTCCTAAAAAAAATAGAATTAGAAACCCCAAACATAGTAGTAGTAGTAGGTATTTGTTTTAATGACTTGTCGGTAAACATTTGAGCGCAACACCCCAATTTTTTTTTAAATAAAATTCTGGTACTACCATGTTGTATTGACACGAGCCGCCGGCCGTTGGTACGTACTGCATTCTGAAAGACACCGATTTGACTAGACCATAACCAATTAAAACAACATTAACAAATTTAAATAAACGAAAATTTGTCCTAGTTTAGCCTAAAAAAAATTTAAATCAACCTGTAAAAATAAACTAAAAAAAATATTGAATAATATAATAATTAAGAATAAATAAATAAAAATAAAAGCATTTTATAATTTTGAAATAGTTAGAAAAAAAATATAATAAAAATAATAAATAAACATTTCCATTTTATAAATGAGTGAGTGTAATAATTATAAATATTGATACATAAATAGTTTTTAACTTTTTTTATGAGCATGAAGTTAGCGAAGCACCCATCGCAAATCGAATCGCGACTAGGTGGATAATTTGCCGTTAATTAGTCGTGAATTAGTTGTGGAAAAATTAATATTGTCGCTCTTATTTTTGACCGTTTTTTGGGTGCTTCACTAACTTCATATGAAGTTAGCGAAGCACCCTTGTCAAAAATGGCTGTAGACATAACCTATCGAAACCGAATATGGTGGATAATTTGCCGCTAATTAGTCGTTAATTAGTTTTGGAAAAATTAATTTTGTCGCTCTTATTTTTGACCGTTTTTTTGGGTGCTTCGCTAACTTTATATGTTGGCATCCATCGCAAATCGAATCGCGACTAGGTGGATAATTTGCCGTTAATTAGTCGTGAATTAATTGTGGAAAAATTAATTTTGTCGCTCTTTTATTTGACCGTTTTTTGGGTGCTTCGCTAAATTCATATGAAGTTAAAGTGGCACCCTCGTCAAAAATGGCTTTAGACATAGCCTATCGAAATCGAATATGGTGAATAGTTTGCCTCTAATTAATCGTGAATTAGTTGTGGAAAAAATAATTTTGTCGCTCTTATTTTTGACCGTTTTTTGGATGCTTCGCTAAATTCATATAAAGTTAGAGAGGCACCCTTGTCAAAAATGGCTTTAGACATAACCTGTCGAAATCGCATATGGTGGAAAATTTGCAACTAATTAGTCGTTAATTAGTTGTGGAAAAATATATTTTGTCGCTCTTATTTTTGACCGTTTTTGGGTGCTTCGCTAAATTCATATGAAGTTAAAGTGGCGCCCTCGTCAAAAATGGCTTTAGACATAGCCTATCGAAATCGAATATGGTGAATAGATTGCCGCTAATTATTCGTGAATTAGTTGTGGAAAAAATAATTTTGTCGTTCTTATTTTTGACCGTTTTTTGGGTGCTTCGCTAAATTCATATAAAGTTAGAGAGGCACCCTCGTCAAAAATGGCTTTAGACATTGCCTAATGAAATCGAATATGGTGAATAGTTTGCCGCTAATTAGTCATTAATTACTTGTGGAAAAATGTATTTTGTCGCTCTTATTTTTGACCGTTTTTTGGGTGCTTCGCTAAATTCATATGAAGTTAAAGTGGCACCCTCGTCAAAAATGGCTTTAGAGATAACCTATCGAAATCGAATATGGTGGATAATTTGCCGCTAATTAGTCGTTAATTAGTTGTGGAAAAATGTATTTTGTCGCTCTTATTTTTGACCATTTTTTGGGTGCTTCGCTAAATTCATATGAAGTTAAAGTGGCACCATCGTCAAAAATGGCTTTAGACATAGCCTATCGAAATCGAATATGGTGAATAGTTTGCCGCTAATTAGTCGTTAATTACTTGTGGAAAAATGTATTTTGTCTTTCTTATTTTTGACCGTTTTTTGGGTGCTTCGCTAAATTCATATGAAGTTAAAGTGGCACCCCCGTCAAAAATGGCTTTAGACATAACCTATCGAAATCGAATATTGTGGATAATTTGCCGCTAATTAGTCGTTAATTAGTTGTGGAAAAATTAATTTTGTAGCTCTTATTTTTGACCGTTTTTTGGGTGCTTTGCTAAATTCATATAAAGTTAAAGTGGCACCCTCGTCAAAAATGGCTTTAGACATAACCTATCGAAATCGAATATGGTGGATAATTTGCCATTAATTAGTCGTGAATTAGTTGTGGAAAAATTAATTTTGTCGCTCTTATTTTTGACCATTTTTTTGGGTGCTTCGCTAAATTCATATGAAGTTAGCGAAGCACCCAATAAAATAAGAGCGACAAAATGAATTTTTTCACAACTAATTAACGACTAATTAGCGGCAAATTATCCACCATATTCGATTTCTATAGGTTCTGTCTAACGCCATTTTTGACGAGGGTGCAACTTTAACTTCATATGAATTTAGCGAAGCACCCAAAAAACGGGCAAAAATAAGAGCGACAAAATTAATTTTTCCACAACTAATTAACGACTAATTAGCGGCCAATTATCCACCACATTCGATTTCGATAGGTTATGTCTAAAGCCATTTTTGACGAGGGTGCCACTTTAACTTCATATGAATTTAGCGAAGCACCCTAAAAAACGGTCAAAAATAAGAGCGACGAAATTAATTTTTCCACAACTAATTAACGACTAATTAGCGGTAAGTTATCCACCATATTCGGTTTCGATAGGTCATGTCTAAAGCCATTTTTGACAAGGGTGCTTCGCTAGCTTCATATGAAGTTAGCGAAGCACCCAATAAAACTGTCAAAAATAGGAGTGACAAAATTAATTTTTCCACAACTAATTCACGACTAATTAACGAAAAATTATCCACCTAGTCGCGATTCGATTTGCGATTGGTGCATCGCTAACTTCATGCTCATAATTTTTTTATTATAATTATAAGCTGTTACAGAGGTTTACTATTACTGAAGCGTCATTCTGCGAACGTTCTCGCAAATATTTAGTTATGGGTTAGCATTTGAGTAGGTTGGTTTATTTATTAGGTATCTGGAATATAGCAATCGTACAGCAAAACAAATAAAAGTATATAATATATAATATACTTAATAGGCGAAAGGCATAAAGTGTCCTTTAAACTTTCGAAAAAATTAACAGCGCGCAACCTCGCCAACAACAACGGGCTTGGTCGATGACGTACCCTCGGTCCCTTGTTTTTGACGGTCGTCATTGTATTTTTAATCGTTGTGGACTAAAAGTCTGTGAATTTGTGATTTGTGATTGTTTTTTTGCGGTTGTTCCTTAAAAAATGGTAGAGAAGTGCGAGGTGTGTAGTTCAATGTTCTAAGGGTTTATCTTATCTACTTCTAATTTTACAAACACAACTTTTTCTGGGTATTACGCCACTAGTAAGGAAAAATTACTTTAAAAAATTATAAAAAACCACTGCGTTTCTCCTAGAAAAATAAAAATCACTAATTTGTCAGTGGCTTTCTATAAAAATAAATAGTTGCCTAGTAAAACCTTAACCACTTATCTTTTAATTGAATTTAAATACGCTACGTTTCGATTGCCAATCTACAATCGTTTTCAAGCTTTTTATTTATATTTTGTCTCAAAATCTTAAATGTTTCTTGTTCAAATATATTTTTTATTATTATATCGTTGACAAATTGTCAATATTCTGAAGTTTATCAAAAACAATTGACCAATCTAAACAAAACACAAGGTAACATGATACTATTTCAAGACATTATGTCAGTCAATGTTGTTTTCAAATTTAAAAATAAACAGAACAGGGTGACTCATTAAAACTAGAATCAATAAGGTCTCTTTTTTATAACCATTTAGAAATTTTTACAAAATTATGATCATTGTGGGATTATATTACTATTATATCAAAATCTATTTAAAAAACAGTAATCAGAATTTCATTACAGTATTAATTAATTTTGAAAAAACCTTTTTGCAAATCTTGTCTGAGAATAGGAAGCCAAGCTTTACTTATATCTATAGAAATATTTGAAAGACAGTTATCTTCATTTAAATAAATACATGCTGATTCTTTTAATTTTCTTTTAATGTCATTAGATTCTTTTTGTAAAATTATTGTTTATCCCCATTTAATTCTATGATTACTCTCAAAAGAATGCTGACAAACTCTGGATTTCTCGTAATCACCCCTTCTCAAATTATATTTATGATCATTAACTCTTACTTCAAGTGGCCTAGAAGTTTCACCTATATAAATTTTACCACATTCACAAGGTATTTTATAAATTACATTTTTTGAATTCTGCTCTTCATTTATTGGTTTTGTTTTTGTTAGAATAGATCTAAGTTTATTTTCTGTCTTAAAAACTGTTTTTATATTATAATTATTTGCTATTCTCCTAATTTTGTCTGATATACCTGGTATAAAAGGAATCAATAATTTTTTAGTATCTAAATCAATTATATTAGCATTTCTTCTTCTAGGAAACTCTATTCTATGAAAACAATTTTCAACAAAATTTATAGGATAGAAATTTTTTATTAAAACTTCTTTAATTAATTCTTTTTCTAATAAAAATCTGTTATTATCAGAACAAATTATCTTTGCTCTATCAAATAAACTTTTAACAACACCTCTTTTTATTATAGTAGAGTGATTTGATTTAAAATTTAAATATCTATTAGTATGTGTTGGTTTTCTATATACAGAAGTTTGAAAAGTATTTTGTTTTTCAATAAGTACATCTAGAAATGGAAGTTTGTTATCAGTTTCTTTTTCTAATGTAAATTTAATAGTACTTTCTTTGTTATTCATAAAATATGGAAATTCATTTAGTTTGTTTTCATCATAAGGCCAAATACTAAAAATATCATCAATATATCTAAACCAAACTATGGGTTTATACTGATATTCTTGCAAAATATTATTTTCAAAATCTTCCATAAAAATATTACTCATTAAAGGAGAAAGTGGGGAGCCCATTGCCATGCCAAAATCTTGTTGAAAAAAATAATTTTGCCATTGAAAATATGTAGTTTTAATACAAATAGTAAGTAACTCTAAAATTGCATCAATATTTAAATTTGTTCTTTCTCTTAAACTTTGATCATTTTCTAAACGATTTCTTACTATTAAAAGGGTTTTATCTACCGGAACATTAGTGAAAAGACTTACAACATCAAAGCTTACCATTAAATGATTATTATTAAACTCAATCTCAGATAATTTCTCTAAAAAATGTTGAGAATTTCGTATGTAAGAATTAGTGTTATTCACCAAGGGATTTAAAATGTTTAATAGATATTTTGCTAATTTATGACATGGAGAATTCATACTACTTACTATTGGTCTAAATGGAACATTAGGTTTATGTATTTTAGGTAAGCCATAGAAATGAGGTGGTTTGCTATAATGAGGAACTAACTGAGAACGTTCTCTATCTTGAAAACAATTTTTATGCTTATATAAAGTAGAATAAATTTTTCTCTCTATTGATTTTGTAGGGTCTTTATTAAGTTTTTTATAAGAACCTTAATGAATTAAATTAAATATAATTTGAGAAGGGGTGATTACGAGAAATCCAGAGTTTGTCAGCATTCTTTTGAGAGTAATCATAGAATTAAATGGGGAGAAACAATAATTTTACAAAAAGAATCTAATGACATTAAAAGAAAATTAAAAGAATCAGCATGTATTTATTTAAATGAAGATAACTGTCTTTCAAATATTTCTATAGATATAAGTAAAGCTTGGCTTCCTATTCTCAGACAAGATTTGCAAAAAGGTTTTTTCAAAATTAATTAATACTGTAATGAAATTCTGATTACTGTTTTTTAAATAGATTTTGATATAATAGTAATATAATCCCACAATGATCATAATTTTGTAAAAATTTCTAAATGGTTATAAAAAAGAGACCTTATTGATTCTAGTTTTAATGAGTCACCCTGTTCTGTTTATTTTTAAATTTGAAAACAACATTGACTGACATAATGTCTTGAAATAGTATCATGTTACCTTGTGTTTTGTTTAGATTGGTCAATTGTTTTTGATAAACTTCAGAATATTGACAATTTGTCAACGATATAATAATAAAAAATATATTTGAACAAGAAACATTTAAGATTTTGAGACAAAATATAAATAAAAAGCTTGAAAACGATTGTAGATTGGCAATCGAAACGTAGCGTATTTAAATTCAATTAAAAGATAAGTGGTTTAGGTTTTACTAGGCAACTATTTATTTTTATAGAAAGCCACTGACAAATTAGTGATTTTTATTTTTCTAGGAGAAATGCAGTGGTTTTTTATAATTTTTTAAAGTAATTTTTCCTTACTAGTGGCGTAATACCCAGAAAAAGTTGTGTTGAAATTGAAGAAAACGTATCCTTTTTTGATTATGATCATATTTTAAATTGTTGCTATAATAGTTATTTATTTCATTTTAACCAACAAAAAAATATTCACGTAAATAAATTTATTAATTTAAGAAATGAACAATTAGAAAATCAACTAAATTTTAATATTAATAATAACTTATTAGAACGTACAGTAATAAATATGTCAGACAAAGTTTTAACAGTTTCAGAAAAATCTCTTCTTTCAAAAGGTTTAAATTTTGCTTTACCACCAAAAAATCCTAATAGGTTAGATTTTGTAATAGGTATTGAAGAAGTAGCAAAAAGCTTACCTGAAGAAGTTGCTAATGAATTTAGAATTAGATCAAAATTAGTTTTGGAAAAACCTTTAAAGATTAAACAAAATATCTCAAAAGAAGAAAAACAAGCTTTAGTATCCTTAAAAAATGATAACTCAATAAAAATTTTGCCAGCCGATAAGGGTAATGCAACTGTTATAATTAATAATGACACTTATAATGAAAAAATTGAAAATTTAATTCAACAAGGTTCTTATAAAAACCTTAATAAAGACCCTACAAAATCAATAGAGAGAAAAATTTATTCTACTTTATATAAGCATAAAAATTGTTTTCAAGATAGAGAACGTTCTCAGTTAGTTCCTCATTATAGCAAACCACCTCATTTCTATGGCTTACCTAAAATACATAAACCTAATGTTCCATTTAGACCAATAGTAAGTAGTATGAATTCTCCATGTCATAAATTAGCAAAATATCTATTAAACATTTTAAATCCCTTGGTGAATAACACTAATTCTTACATACGAAATTCTCAACATTTTTTAGAGAAATTATCTGAGATTGAGTTTAATAATAATCATTTAATGGTAAGCTTTGATGTTGTAAGTTTTTTCACTAATGTTCCGGTAGATAAAACCCTTTTAATAGTAAGAAATCGTTTAGAAAATGATCAAAGTTTAAGAGAAAGAACAAATTTAAATATTGATGCAATTTTAGAGTTACTTACTATTTGTATTAAAACTACATATTTTCAATGGCAAAATGATTTTTTTCAACAAGATTTTGGCATGGCAATGGGCTCCCCACTTTCTCCTTTAATGAGTAATATTTTTATGGAAGATTTTGAAAATAATATTTTGCAAGAATATCAGTATAAACCCATAGTTTGGTTTAGATATATTGATGATATTTTTAGTATTTGGCCTTATGATGAAAACAAACTAAATGAATTTCTATATTTTATGAATAACAAAGAAAGTACTATTAAATTTACATTAGAAAAAGAAACTGATAACAAACTTCCCATTCCATTTCTAGATGTACTTATTGAAAAACAAAATACTTTTCAAACTTCTGTATATAGAAAACCAACACATACTAATAGATATTTAAATTTTAAATCAAATCACTCTACTATAATAAAAAGAGGTGTTGTTAAAAGTTTATTTGATAGAGCAAAGATAATTTGTTCTGATAATAACAGATTTTTATTAGAAAAAGAATTAATTAAAGAAGTTTTAATAAAAAATTTCTATCCTATAAATTTTGTTGAAAATTGTTTTCATAGAATAGAGTTTCCTAGAAGAAGAAATGCTAATATAATTGATTTAGATACTAAAAAATTATTGATTCCTTTTATACCAGGTATATCAGACAAAATTAGGAGAATAGCAAATAATTATAATATAAAAACAGTTTTTAAGACAGAAAATAAACTTAGATCTATTCTAACAAAAACAAAACCAATAAATGAAGAGCAGAATTCAAAAAATGTAATTTATAAAATACCTTGTGAATGTGGTAAAATTTATATAGGTGAAACTTCTAGGCCACTTGAAGTAAGAGTTAATGATCATAAATATAATTTGAGAAGGGGTGATTACGAGAAATCCAGAGTTTGTCAGCATTCTTTTGAGAGTAATCATAGAATTAAATGGGGAGAAACAATAATTTTACAAAAAGAATCTCATGACATTAAAAGAAAATTAAAAGAATCAGCATGTATTTATTTAAATGAAGATAACTGTCTTTCAAATATTTCTATAGATATAAGTAAAGCTTGGCTTCCTATTCTCAGACAAGATTTGCAAAAAGGTTTTTTCAAAATTAATTAATACTGTAATGAAATTCTGATTACTGTTTTTTAAATAGATTTTGATATAATAGTAATATAATCCCACAATGATCATAATTTTGTAAAAATTTCTAAATGCTTATAAAAAAGAGACCTTATTGATTCTAGTTTTAATGAGTCACCCTGTTCTGTTTATTTTTAAATTTGAAAACATCATTGACTGACATAATGTCTTGAAATAGTATCATGTTACCTTGTGTTTTGTTTAGATTGGTCAATTGTTTTTGATAAACTTCAGAATATTGACAATTTGTCAACGATATAATAATAAAAAATATATTTGAACAAGAAACATTTAAGATTTTGAGACAAAATATAAATAAAAAGCTTGAAAACGATTGTAGATTGGCAATCGAAACGTAGCGTATTTAAATTCAATTAAAAGATAAGTGGTTTAGGTTTTACTATGCAACTATTTATTTTTATAGAAAGCCACTGACAAATTAGTGATTTTTATTTTTCTAGGAGAAACGCAGTGGTTTTTTATAATTTTTTAAAGTAATTTTTCCTTACTAGTGGCGTAATACCCAGAAAAAGTTGTGTTTGTAAAATGAATCCGCCACAAACATATAGATTTTATTTACTTCTAATTTCCCCAAAAAATCACTTATCGACAGAGGCACCTACGTATGTAAGACACACGAATTATTAGCGAAAGAAGAGAAAATAATTGGAAATTAACTAAAGAAAATCGGCTTTTCCACCTCGACTATCAAGTATCAAGAAAGCATTACACAATAAATCCTCATAAAAAACTGACAGTTGAGACGCAAAGGCAAAGCAAGCAACTTTTTAAAATGTCAAAAAATCTCGGAAAAAATAAGAAGGTAAAATAAGTGCGTAACGTATCCGTACGTTACGCACTTGGGATCGCGTTGTCGTTGTCGTGACCAGGTCAATACCGAAATGTCAGGCGGGCGGTCGATACCGTGCCTACAGGAGTGCGTTCATGATTCGGGTTCAAATTTACCGTGTGAATTTTACACATACGCGCCGGGCTTTGACCGGACGTCTTCTGGCTTTCATTTGTCAATTTGTATTTTTTTTATTTGCGATTATGAATCGAAAGGAATTTCCCGCCAATAACACAGATTTAAAAGATGAACCCAATATTTATGTTATTCTTTGAAGGAACCAAAAATTGTATTAGAATTTTGTAAGAATAAAAAGAGGATCCTTTTGTATTTGTTTTGACAGAATATGGACATATAATATTAATATTATTAATCAATTTAAAGTTTAGTGAAAAACTTGGCCTCTAATAATGGGGTTCCGTCCTTATTATATATCATATTATGTGATTGCGTTGAAAAGGGAATTTTATACTCGGTTTCCACATATGCCTGCCCACCTTGATTCCAAAATCGCATCAGGTGACGCTGCATTTAAAACCGGTGCAAATCCGTGTCCCGTCACATGATGTGTTTTTTTGAATCAGGGTGGGCACGCATAGGTGGAAACTAGGCTTTACGTGCTCAAACACTTAGATGAAATTAAAAAAAATATAATTTTGACAAAAAAAGGAGTAAAGATGAGCTTGAGTTTGGTCTCATATGTTTCATATTCGCTATGCGCATGCGCGACAAGTTAAATTTTACCCAACTAATCGAGGTAGATAAATGGTTTTTCACCGTGTGGTAATCGTGAACGTCTTTTTCGCCTTTCGGGTGTGGGCACCAAAGCCACAACCGAATCATGAACGGAAAATTCATTCAAACGGACGCGAGCTGCGTCAATCGTAAACGGACTGGCTGACATCCGTACGTATCTATTTGAACAAGCGTAATATCATTCAAAATTGACATTTCTGTGCGGACCCATTTACAAAGGCCAATTTTTAGGTTATAGTGGGCCCAATTTTTTTTTTTAAAGCGTATGAAAATAGTACTAATTTTGTAAGAAGGTAGTTTTTTGGTACCTTTATCACCATAGCCAATGCGAAACACACAGTCATTTTATCCCAGGCGACTGAAAACAAAAAATTATTTTCTCTAACCTTTAAATTCCAAACAAAATTGCGTCGAACCTTGCAACTGCCAAGGTGCTTGATCAAATTCCAATTTCCCTTTGTCTTAAGCAAACGTTAAATTGGCAATGTAAATGATCCTGAACAAACTCATATGTAAAGCTTACAATAAGCAAGTTCAAAATTAATTGTTAATGTAGCTTAACCCGTGTTTATCTCATGCAGCGAAGCGCAGTGACGTAGAGAGCTGTCAAAACGGAATCCTGACCAATAAGTTTACAGCATTTCTAAGTTACACCAACGACAACACATTGCCAAATGCGTATCAACTTTAATTGTCTTATATTAGATACAGACTCTTTAACTCCATATCATAATTTTTGAGATAACTTTTTCACAGTTAGCAGCTGTTTACCATAATTAATAGCATAGGCCAACGAAAAAAAGTTGTCAAAAGTTGTAAAGATAATGATATGGGGTTAGATTCTTGACAAACCAAAACTAAATGACATGCCAGCAGTAACGGCGTGTATCGGATAACTTTGGCGCAATAAATAGAAATGTAAAAAAAAATATCGAACCATAATTTCGTCGAAAATAAATCAAACGAAAATAGAATAGACGAAAATAATTTAAAAGATGTAGTTTTAGTAGTAGCTATGAATGACATAATTTAGACGAAGCGTAATTTCATCGATCCGTAAAAATGTCGAAACGTATAAGCATCGAAACTTTAAAGCATTGAAAGTCGATTTGCAGAATGATCAAACCTTACAAAAATCGAATCGCAAAAAGGCCGAACCGTAAAAAAGTAGAAAAATGAAAAAATCGAATAAAAGAGAAGAAAGCAATTCACTCGAAACGTATTTTTGTCGATCTGTAAAATTCTCGAAAATTATATAGGTAGTCGAAAATAATTTAAACAAATCGAAATTTCGTCGATCAATAAAAATGTCGAAAATAATAGAGTCGAAAATTATATGCGCGATACGCAATGGAAAAGAGACGCAAAATCATCAAAATATAATTAAGTCGAAACTTAAAAAGATCGTTTTGTAAAAATCGAATCAAAAATTTTTCGATTCTACAACGCAGCTGCAAAAAACTCACCGTGTTGTCAAGTGAACTGTTACATCATACTAGTCTCACCCAAGAGCCTATCCAAACCTAACCTGTAAGCGTCAGTTTAACGAATTTAGCCAAGAAATTTTGCTAAATATGGCAACATAGCCTCCTTATTTTCGACTTTTGTACAGCTCAATCTTTTTGCGTTTTGATGAAACTACGTTTCGATGATTTTGCGTCTCTTTTCTATTGCGTTTCGCGCGTTTAATTTGAGACTATATTATTTTCGACATTTTTACGGATCAACAAAATTACGACTTGTTTAAATTATTTTTGACAATTCTATTCGGCTTTTTTACTTTTTTAAGATTAGAAATTTTACGGTTCGATCATTCTGCAAATCGACTTAACTCCGCTTTGATAATTTTACGTCGATGTTTTTTTCGATCGACGAAATTATGCTTCGTCCAAATTATTTTCTACTATATTATTTTCGACAATTTTAAGGATCGACAAAACTACGTTTCGTTTAATTATTTTTGTCTACTTTACTTTCGATTGTTTTATTTTCGACCAAATCACGATTCGATTTTTTTTTTCGAGCATTTCGTTTTTCTGTGACAACCCATATAATTTAATATTAAATAAATTAATACTTTCCACTTTTTGGAAATATAGGCGCTTAAGGGTAAATGAAAGGACGGTAGTGCCGGTTAGCACTCTTAAAGGATCTAACCTGGCCCCTAGGCCGCCTTTCTGGGCTCGTTGTGCCAGGGCCGTATCTGTTTGGGGGTTCAAACCTCCTCCGAAAAATAAATAGGAATGTGTTTTTAACCTTTTTTTCGTTAAAACGCATTAAAAAATTGTAGTTCTTTTTTAACAACCCGCAATTTTTCAAATGCCACTGGCCTAACCCCCCCTAAAATTTTGGTCCAGATACGGCCCTGCGTTGTGCATCACGTTCCTACTGTGTTTGACTCAGATAATAATTTAAATACTATCTAGTATATAGAACTCAGTAGACTTCAAATTATATTTTAGGCCAGAAACTTAGTCATCATGATATACCCCATAATGCCATGGTTGTAGTCTTAGAACACTAGCTGCTAGCTCCAAATAGGCATCCATGTACCCTGTCCCATGTGGTGATTTCCTGAATGGCCAGGCCACCGAATCCATTCAGAGAATCACCAGATTAACCCATCCCCCTTACCATAGATGTTATCTGGTGTGATACCAAAGGTTACCAGTTTTAATTTTTAGCTCACACTACTACTATAAGTAGTGTGAGCTATGGTGATCCTAATTTTTTCGAGAAAAAAAAAGTTGCTCCGATTTCAAAAATTTTTATATATCTTTGCGTTTCAGATGATTTTAAAACTTTTTTGTTTTGCTGTCTGTCTGTCTGTCTGTCTGTCTGTATGTCTGTCTGTATGTCTGTCTGTAACGACCAACCCGCATAACTCAAAAACCGCTTGTCCGATTTTAATTAAATTTGGTACCTAAGTTGGGTCTTGGGCCGTGATGGTCCCATTTAAAAATGAACAAAATCCACCGAACGCAAGCCAAATAAAAGGGTGGGGGTAGATTCCAAAAATTAGAGTTTATGTGAAAATATGGCGTGTGTGATATCAAACGAAAGGTAATTAAGTCTGGAGTTAAAAAAATGAATTTTAGTTTATTTTTAAAAAAAGGGTGGGGGTAGATGTCAAAAATTAGAGTTTAAGTGAAAATATGGCGTGTGTGATATCAAACGAAATGTAATTGAGTCTGGAGTTAAACAAAATACATTTTTGTTTTTTTCAAAAGGGTGGGGGGTAGATTAAAAAAATTTGAGTTTAAGTCAAAACATGGCTTGTGTGGTATCAAACGAAAGGTAATTGAGTCTGGAGTTGAATAAAATATATTTCAGTTTTTGATTATATTAGCTCACACTATAACTATAGTACCTAGTGTGAGCTTAGGTGCCCATAGATTGGCAGAGTATTTTTTCTGTCTGATCAATGCTTGTCCGTTACCAGTTTACTCATTTACCCATGGGTCGAGGCCACTTTTGTCGCCTCTTATATTTGGACAACATATGGACCACAAGGCACTTAAGGGTCAAACCTGATAAGAAGTTAGGTATAGACAGAAAATTCTATAAACTTGCCATTAAGGCAAACAAAAAATAAAACTACTAACTTTTGTAACGGACTCTTGGGGAGAACTAGAAAACACTCCAAAAAGCGAACTTTGCACATATTGACTGATCACTGCGAACTTTCCTGGAAAAACTCGTTTTCAACTTTACTCGATTCATTTACTTACTTTATTTAGCTATATTTATGAAAGCAGGATTTTCTCGATCGGTCGGACAACTAGCTTTTGTTATTGAAAAAGTTTTTAGTGAGGGAATAAATGCGTTAAAATCAACAAAAATATTGGACGTAGTAGAAGTTTGATTTAAAGAAGTCTATTTGCTTCACCAAATTAAAATTACTGTAATAAAAAAAAACAAAAAAACACCAAACTGCTAAATTTACCTGTAACTAACTACTAGTCGCAGATGAGTCCAAAATTGACAGCTATACCCATAATATACGACAAGCCTCACCTTTTAGTTTTGATGCCCAACAATGCGAACTTACGAAATTATACAGTTTTGTATTTTCATGAATCAGGTTATTGGGTAATTTTGTACCCAACTGCGACTAGTAGTTACAAGTAAATTTAGCAGTTAAGTGTTTTTTAATTTAATTTTTTTTTATTTATAACTTTTAGGTTTAATTCTTATTCGCCATATAAAAAGCAATATGCTTTTACAATTTATTTAGCTTTACCCAAAAAGTCCTTGTAGATTTTCTACGGACGCGAACAGTGTTACCTTCCATTGAGTTAAGGTGGGGGAGAACAGAGGGAGGAGGGAACTAGTAAAATCTTGTCGAAAAAATCGTAAAGCGTGTGCCGCAAGAATTTTTTAAGTCGATCTAAATTTGTGAAAAGTATAGCTACAACTATTACTAATAAGGAGGGTGGGGAAAAGAGAGGGAGGGGAAGGGAGAAATTAGTAAAATGATGTTGAAAAAAAAGTCTTAAAGGGTGTGCAGAAAGAATTTTTAAAATCGCTCTATATTTGTGAAAGGTATAGGTACAACTATTATTAATAAGGAGGGAGGGGAGAAGAGAGGGAGGGGGAAACTAGTAAAAATATGTTGGAAAACAGTCTTCAAGCGTGTGCAGAAACAACTTTTGAAATCGCTTTATATTTGTGAAAGGAATAGCTATAACTATTACTAATAAGAATGGTGGGGAGGAGAGAGGGGGAAAGGGAAGAACTAGCAAAATGGTGTTGGAAAAAAAAAATCTGAAAGCGTATGCAGAAAGAGTTTTTGAAATCGCTCTATATTTTTGAATAGTGTGGGGGGAATGACAGGAGGGGAGATGGGTGGGAGCAGGAGGACTACAAAGTAACTACAGCAAATGAGAGGACATTTGCAATGGGTAATCTAAGGAATTTCAATAAAATCGCCTGAAATTTAGATAAAAGCCTACTTACTTAAAGCCTACATCATGTGACAAAATGGCGTATGAAGACCGCCATGTTGATTCCTGTTTAAAAAAATATAGCCTATAGCACCTTCGGGATCAGTAGCAATTCAACGATACCCTTTTTGTTAAAATCGGTTCAGCTGTTTAGCCTCTAGCATGACACAAATAAATTTACTTACATACAACAATCGAAAAACATTACCCTTCCTTTCGCCGTGCTGTAGTTGGGTAATAGATAGATAGATAGAATAGAATAGATAGTATTTTTAGGGTATATCTGAATATAGAGTGTTTTTGTATGTTTATTTGGATTTCCAAACGCATTTTTAGAACTTAAGAAAAAGGTAAAAGAACATTTATTTTTTTATAAAAAATAATGTTTTTGTATTACTGTGTATTATCGGGCATTAAGAGTAAGACACAGTTTTTAAAAATGAAAATTTTTGTTTTGTTAAAAAAAAGTATTTTTGTTTAAAGGAAACATGTTATGGATGATTACATTATTCAAAACCAAAACATAACAAACTACTTTTAACAAATACCTTAGAGCCTAAATCAGGGGCGGATCTAGGCGTGGGCCGAAGGGGCACCTACCCACAACGCCAGGCGCGAAAGGGGTCGCAGGGGCGCCAAAATTTGCCCGAAATAGACATTTTTTTAACCGTGGGGGTGCCAAATTTTGTCGTTGTCCACAACGTATTTTACCCCAGAACCGCCATTGCATAAATACATGTTCAAAAAATCAAAAACGCAAATTTTCAAGTGCGCATGCGTGTGTTTTGTCATGTATTTGTTATTTGATTACATTTTGCGATGTTTTGCGTTTGTGGGGTAAAATTATATTTTTTTCTGTGAAGAATGGGAAATAATTTCCGTAAAGCATGTGTAATTTGTGAAAAAATGTCCGGGAGAAGTAGGGGAATGCCATTCCATAGGTAAGTATTTGTATTTATCTTTATAAATGCCACTAAACACTCTTCATCGTGTCCATAATAAATCTGCACAATTAATTTTAGAAAAACTACAATTTTAATCCACAATTTAATAAATTTTTACCCAATCAACTAGTTTTTAGACAATCAATTTTTGACAATTTGTCAAATAATGTAGTGACGTAACGAAGTATGTTCCAAAACCACCAAAACTGACGCATGCGCACATCCTGTCTACTCGAAAAAGGAACATTAAGAATTAAATGGGGGTCATGGCTTCAGGCATCGCGTGTGAGAATACATGGATATGCCTCTTATTAATACTGTAACGTATTTGACTTTTAAATAAACATAAATTCCTTTCATCTGCCAAATCTCCCAAAATCGTTACCAACATTGAAGTACAATATAAAAAGTTTAAAAAATTGAGATAATATAGCGACTGTAATTATAGCAATTGGAAAAACAGTTCAGGTAATTTTTCTCTTTTTTTTTAATTAAAAGGATCGAAAGGCCTTTGTATCAACGATCTAACTTAAAATGTCATACCAATACATCTCTTTTTGATATGACCATTTATTTTACCTCTCCATTCCTTATTTTCTATATCCTAAACGCCAAAAACTTCCATATTAATTCTATACACCGACCGTCTATTTCCCCCTTCTCCTAAGCCCAGAGACCACAATAAAATGTTATTTATTGCCCTTTAGGGGGTTGTTAATACGAACCCGCGTAGTCTATTATTAATTGAATTCCTTTATACCTACCCGACCTACGTGTTATATATGTGGAGACACCGGTATACGGAATGGGACAACTGGGCGCCGCCAACTCGGCGCCGCCAACTGGGCGCCGGGCCAACTGGGCGCCGGGCCAACTCGGCGCCGCCAACTGGGCGCCGGCCAACTCGGCGCCGGACTAAAAAAAGTTTTTTTGACAAAATGTGTAGATGAAAAATAAAATATATTATTTATATAAAAACATCTTTAAAAAATCCTACGCAATTTTTTACAAGCTTTTATTTAGCTTCAGATGTTCTGTCTAACTAACTATCAAATCTTGTGAAGCGTTTTTGACACACTTCCCATTATCCGATTTGGATGAAATTTGGTACACACGTAGTGGTCCCATGACAATACAACATTAACAAAAAAATATCCAAACAACTCCTACCCCCACCCCTTCTATAGAAAAATGTGTTTTTGACACACTTCCCGTTATCCGATTTGGATAAAATTTGGTATACACATAGTGGTCCGATGATAATACAACAATAAGAAAAAAATATCCTCCCACCCCTACCCCCACCCCTTCTATAGAAAAATGTGATTTTGACACACTTCCCGTTATCCGATTTGGATAAAATTTGGTATACACATAGTGGTCCGATAATAATACAACAATAAGAAAAAAATATCCTCCCACCCCTACCCCCACCCCCTTCCATAGAAAAATTTGTTTTTGACACACATCCCGTTATCCGATTTGGATGAAATTTGGTATACATATATAATAAAAAAATATCCTCCCACCTCTACCCCCACCCCCTTTCATAGAAAAATGAGTTTTTGACACACTTCCCATTATTCGATTTGGATGAAACTTGGTATTCACATAGTGGTCTGATGACAATACAACATTAAGAAAAAAATATCCTTCCACCCCTACCCCCACCCCTTCTATAGAAAAATGTGTTTTTGACACACTTCCCGTTATCCGATTTGGATAAAATTTGGTATA
Organism: Aspidapion aeneum; assembly: GCA_963576565.1. Classification (NCBI taxonomy): domain Eukaryota; kingdom Metazoa; phylum Arthropoda; class Insecta; order Coleoptera; family Brentidae; genus Aspidapion; species Aspidapion aeneum. The sequence goes on from OY755038.1 coordinate 59,754,186, forward strand.
CACATAGTGGTCCGATGATAATACAACAATAAGAAAAAATATCCTCCCACCCCTACCCCCACCCCCTTCCACAGAAAAATTTGTTTTTGACACACATCCCGTTATCCGATTTGGATGAAATTTGGTATACATATCGTGATCCGATGACAATACAATATTAAGAAAAAAATATCCTCCCACCTCTACCCCCACCCCCTTTCATAGAAAAATGAGTTTTTTACACACTTCCCATTATCCGATTTGGATGAAATTTGGTATTCACATAGTGGTCCGATGACAATACAACATTAAAAAAAATATCCTCCCGCCCCTACCCCCACCCCCTTCCATGGAAAATGCGTTTTTGACACCCTTCCCATTATCCGATTTGGATGAAATTTGGTATACATATAGTGGTCCAATGACAATACAACTATGAAAAAAAAAATCCTACCACTCCTACCCCCACCCTCATCTATAGAAAAATGCGTTTTTGACACACTTACCATTATCCGATTTGGATGAAATTTGGTATACATATAGTGGTCCGATAACAATACAACAATAATGAAAAAATGTCTCAACAATTTGTCTCAAACTTGAAATATTACATTGCTTGAGGTCATTTAACAAAATTTTTTACTCAAACTTAAAAAAATCAAAATGGCTGATCCAAAATGGCAGATTTTTTATTTACTAACCGATTTGTCTCAAACTTGAAATATTACATTGCTTGAAGTCATTTAACAAAATTTTTTACTCAAACTTAAAAAAATCAAAATGGCGGATCAAAAATGGCAGATTTTTTATTTACTAACCGACTTGTCTCAGACTTGAAAGATTGCAGTGCTTAGGGATCGATTTATAATAAATTCAGAACTTTGTGGTGTTTAACGTCGCTGAACATGATTTTTTACTCTTTCTAAAAAAATCATCTAAATCGGATAATGGGAAGTGTGTCAAAAACTCATTTTTCTATGAAAGGGGGTGGGGGTAGAGGTGGGAGGATATTTTTTCTTAATATTGTATTGTCATCGGATCACTATATGTATACCAAACTTTATCCAAATCGGATAATGGGAAGTATATCAAAAACGCATTTTTCTATAGATGAGGGTGGGGGTAGGAGTGGTAGGATTTTTTTTTTCAATAATATATTGTCATCGGACCACTATATGTATACCAAATTTCATCCAAATCGGATAATGGGAAGGGTGTCAAAAACGCATTTTCTATGGAAGGCGGTGGGGGAAGGGGTGGGAGGATATATTTTTTTTAATGTTGTATTGTCATTGGACAACTATGTGAATACCAAATTTCATCCAAATCGGATAATGGGAAGTGTGTCAAAAACTCATTTTTCTATTAAAGGGGGTGGGGGTAGAGGTGGGAGGATATTTTTTTTCTTAATATTGTTTTGTCATCGGATCACTATATGTATACCAAATTTCATCCAAATTGGATAATGGGAAGGGTGTCAAAAACGCATTTTCTATGGAAGGGGGTGGGGTTAGGGGTGGGAGGATATTTTTTTTAAATGTTGTATTATCATCGGACCACTATGTGTATACCAAATTTTATCCAAATCGGATAACGGGAAGTGTGTTAAAAACTCATTTTTCTATGAAAGGAGGTGGGGGTAGAGGTGGAAGGATATTTTTTTCTTAATATTGTATTGTAATCGGCTCACTATATGTATACCAAATTTCATCCAAATCGGATAATGGAAAGTGTGTCAAAAACGCATTTTTCTATAGATGAGGGTGGGGGTAGGAGTGGTAGCATTTTTTTTTTTCAATATTATATTGTCATCGGACCACTATATGTATACCAAATTTCATCCAAATCGGATAATGGGAAGGGTGTCAAAAACGCATTTTCTATGGAAGGAGGTGGGGGTAGGGGTGGGAGGATATTTTTTTTAAATGTTGTATTGTCATTGGACCACTATGTGAATACCAAATTTCATCCAAATCGGATAATGGGAAGTGTGTCAAAAACTCATTTTTCTATTAAAGGGGGTGGGGGTAGAGGTGGGAGGATATTTTTTTTCTTAATATTGTATTGTCATCGGATCACTATATGTATTCCAAATTTCATCCAAATCGGATAACGGGATGTGTGTCAAAAACAAATTTTTCTATGGAAGGGGGTGGGGGTAGGGGTGGGAGGATATTTTTTTCTTATTGTTGTATTATTATCGGACCACTATGTGTATACCAAATTTTATCCAAATCGGATAACGGGAAGTATGTCTAAAACACATTTTTCTATAGAAGGGGTGGGGGTAGGGGTGGTAGGATATTTTTTTCTTAATGTTGTATTGTCATGGGACCACTACGTATGTACCAAATTTCATCCAAATCGGATAATGGGAAGTGTGTTAAAAACGCTTCACAAGATTTGATAGATAGTTAGTTAGTTAGTAAAGGATTTTTTAAAGATGTTTTTATATAAATAAATTATTTTATTTTTCATCTACACATTTTATCAAAAACAAATTTTTAGTCCGGCGCCGAGTTGGCCGGCGCCCAGTTGGCGGCGCCGAGTTGGCCCGGAGCCCAGTTGGCCCGGCGCCCAGTTGGCGGCGCCGAGTTGGCGGCGCCCAGTTGGCGGCGCCCAGTTGGCGGCGCCGAGTTGGCGGCGCCCAGTTGTCCTAGACCGTAGGTATAGGTCTACAATATATATGTTAGGCATTTATTTTGTTTTGTTCTGGCTTGAAATTTTAAATTTGCTAAAGGCAAGGACCAGGCCCGTAACGACCCGAGCGGGAGGAAGGGGATCCAGGGGTCCCTAAAGGTAGGGCCACTTAGGGCTACTTTGGGCTTAGATGTAAAAGTAAACGTTAGGTTGTTCTGGTCATAGAATGCCATTATTTGCTAAGACGGGGCCCTTTGATCCCAATTAAAAAATAATATTACTGAATACATTACTATGATTACTTTAATTTATATTTAAACTATTATCTGTGGTTGTTGAATGGTCTATAGTGGCTCTTTCAAAATAACCTATTTTGTCTTAGTTTTTGTTTCTATCACGTTCCTATCACGTGGCGTTCCCCCCACTCCATTCATAAGCGAGATCCAGGGCGGGTCTGAGGGGCCCGAGGCCCCCCTTCTTAAGAAAAAGCTTATAATCTTTAGTTCTAGTAAAAAATAACCAATACATAAATTGCAATTTTTGACAAAATTTACATTATATCAGGGACAATCATCAGTTCCTGATTACATAAAAAAAAAATCAAAAATTAACAAAATATATTTTTCGAGCATTTTTGCCTGCGGCGCATTTTATTTTTATCTTTTGGCCAACTTCAGACCATAAACTTATTTTAACAAAAAAAAACGGTTTTTTTGCCTCCTTGGCTCATTCCCCCCCATGCATCATCCTGGATCTGCCACTGAGCCCAATCAATTTAAAACAAATTCGAGTAAGAAGTTTGGAACAACTTGAGAAAACACAACTTGAGAAAACACTCTGTTTTTTCTGGCTACGGGCCCTTGGCCCTGCTCTCCCGCCGGGGCCCCTGCGTATCCAGTCCGACCCTGGCAAGGAGACGGCTCGGTCATACCTACTTAGCGAAATTACTTAAGACGTCGTTCGATACACAAAAAACTTTTTTTCCCAAAATCCCCAAATCCACAACTTAGTTTCTCAGGAGATTTCTCTAATCGAATTTTGTTTGATTTGCCCTCAGATAAGTCGATCTAATTAAGTTGAATCACTTTGATCCCCCTTTTCCAAACATCAATCCCTCATTCATTCCACCTTTTTCCTAAATTTTTTCCAAATCGTTTTCTGTCCCAGAATTGTATTATGTTATTTACCCCTAATGATTTTTAATTATAAAAAATGTTACGTTTATAATTTATTACAGCCCGTCATGTCGTTCAATTTCTATAAGTTTTTTAAATAAGTGTTAAAAAAAAGAAACCTAAAGTGCATGTTACTGTTAGTTTTTTCTTTGAACATCATACTCCCTAAAGTATTGGAAGCTCTATTCAGTTCTCCATTCTTACTAAAGAGTTATATGCTTAGGAGCATAAAAGGCCTTACGTTGGCAGGGTATTGAATCACGTCAAAAATTAAAATTTGTGTAATACTTGCAAAGAGCTGATAATGCGCTAATTCTTTTAAAAAAATATAGTTTTTATTTTATTTTCCAATTTGCTGACAAAATATCTCTAGTAGATAGTACGTTTGGTTTTGTTTTTGTATCAAACTTTTATCCGTGATCAGAGAGAGCTTTATCCCTGTATCCACAGTTTCACTTCTTGCCGCTAGCTTAAAACAAAAAGCCACAAAGTTCAGTTTGGCATACATTTTTTGCAGGGCAAGATTATTAAAAGAACCTTGTTTTATAAATATACAAATCTGTAACTGTTTTACGTGGAAAAGTATAAATCGGATCTAGACTGCTGGACTTCTAGGAAAGCCTGGATAATACAGAAAATAAAATAAGAATAAGCAGTCATATTTCACCAATAGTACGCCAAATTCTTATTTCTCCCTGCGTTTTGTTGGGGTGTTTAGAGGATGATTATTAAATATAATATGTATTTTAATTTTGCTAGAGTTCTTACTAATGTGCAATCATATTATTTTATTTCTAATTTTGTTTCTTCGGCTCCACAAATTTAATCGTTGGTTTTTTTCATTTTTTTTCATAAATTAAAACAAAAAACTGTTGTTAGTTCTTCGAGCTCTTTAAAAGAAGCAAAGAAGGGCAATCCGACTTCTTGGCGGCAAAATCTGTCAAATTCAAATTTATATCTTCATTTCTCTTTAATAAATTAAACGGCAATAAGTAAAACTATGGATCAGGAATTAATTTTTTTTATTAAAGCTGCCTTATGGTAAAGTTGACATCGACCGTTCCTCGTCTATCTTTTAGCGGACGGTTTTAACGTATTCAACAAGATACTCGCGTTAAGATCTTACCAGAAATCATGGAGAATTGACCTGTTTATGACTTAAAGTTCTTAGCTTTAGGTATTTGGTCGCTTTCAGGTTCCAGTGAACTTCCTCCCCTTTATTGTGAAGACTGAAAGTTTTATCAACTATTCATCTTTTGACTCTAAATCCAAAACAACTCTCGATGGTTGTTTTTCATTGCTCGAGTTAAACCTATTTAACAAGATCCTTTAAAATGTCACCAGTAACTGTACAATTTATAGGCCCCTCCAGTTGCCCTAAACTTTGTACACTTACCCACTTTTCTAATGAAATTTAATTTTCTACACATTTGAAGAGCTTAAAAAATACTCTGCCAATATATGGGCCCCTAAGCTCATACTAGGTACTATAGTTATAGCGTACGTGTGAGCTAATATAACTAAAAACTGAAATATATTTTATTCAAATCCACACTAAATTTCCTTTCGTTTGATACCACACAAGCCATGTTTTGACCTAAACTCAAATTTTTGAAATCCATCCCCACCCTTAATAAAAACAAAAACTAAAATGTATTTTGTTAAACTCCGGACTCAGTTACCTTTCGTTTGAGATCACACACGCCATATTTTCACTTAAACTCTAATTTTTTAAATATACCTCCACCCTTTTTTTAAATTAAATTAAAATGTATTTTGTTTAACTCCAGACTTAATTACCTTTCGTTTGATATCACACACGTCATAATTTCACATAAACTCTAATTTTTGAAATCTATCCCCACCCTTTTATTTGGTTTGTGTTCAGTGGATTTTGTTCATTTATAAATGGGACCATCTCGGCCCAAGACCCAGCCCAGGTACCAAATTTCATTGAAATCGGCCAAGCGGTTTTTGAGTTATGCGCGTTGGTCGTTACAGACAGACAGACAGACAGACAGACAGACAGACAGACAGACAGACAGACAGACAGACAGACAGACAGACAGACAGACAGACAGACAGACAGACAGACAGACAGACAGACAGACAGACAGACAGACAGACAGACAGACAGACAGACAGACAGACAGACAGACAGACAGACAGACAGACAGACAGACAGACAGACAGACAGACAGACAGACAGACAGACAGACAGACAGACAGACAGACAGACAGACAGACAGACAGACAGACAGACAGACAGACAGACAGACAGACAGACAGACAGACAGACAGACAGACAGACAGACAGACAGACAGACAGACAGACAGACAGACAGACAGACAGACAGACAGACAGACAGACAGACAGACAGACAGACAGACAGACAGACAGACAGACAGACAGACAGACAGACAGACAGACAGACAGACAGACAGACAGACAGACAGACAGACAGACAGACAGACAGACAGACAGACAGACAGACAGACAGACAGACAGACAGACAGACAGACAGACAGACAGACAGACAGACAGACAGACAGACAGACAGACAGACAGACAGACAGACAGACAGACAGACAGACAGACAGACAGACAGACAGACAGACAGACAGACAGACAGACAGACAGACAGACAGACAGACAGACAGACAGACAGACAGACAGACAGACAGACAGACAGACAGACAGACAGACAGACAGACAGACAGACAGACAGACAGACAGACAGACAGACAGACAGACAGACAGACAGACAGACAGACAGACAGACAGACAGACAGACAGACAGACAGACAGACAGACAGACAGACAGACAGACAGACAGACAGACAGACAGACAGACAGACAGACAGACAGACAGACAGACAGACAGACAGACAGACAGACAGACAGACAGACAGACAGACAGACAGACAGACAGACAGACAGACAGACAGACAGACAGACAGACAGACAGACAGACAGACAGACAGACAGACAGACAGACAGACAGACAGACAGACAGACAGACAGACAGACAGACAGACAGACAGACAGACAGACAGACAGACAGACAGACAGACAGACAGACAGACAGACAGACAGACAGACAGACAGACAGACAGACAGACAGACAGACAGACAGACAGACAGACAGACAGACAGACAGACAGACAGACAGACAGACAGACAGACAGACAGACAGACAGACAGACAGACAGACAGACAGACAGACAGACAGACAGACAGACAGACAGACAGACAGACAGACAGACAGACAGACAGACAGACAGACAGACAGACAGACAGACAGACAGACAGACAGACAGACAGACAGACAGACAGACAGACAGACAGACAGACAGACAGACAGACAGACAGACAGACAGACAGACAGACAGACAGACAGACAGACAGACAGACAGACAGACAGACAGACAGACAGACAGACAGACAGACAGACAGACAGACAGACAGACAGACAGACAGACAGACAGACAGACAGACAGACAGACAGACAGACAGACAGACAGACAGACAGACAGACAGACAGACAGACAGACAGACAGACAGACAGACAGACAGACAGACAGACAGACAGACAGACAGACAGACAGACAGACAGACAGACAGACAGACAGACAGACAGACAGACAGACAGACAGACAGACAGACAGACAGACAGACAGACAGACAGACAGACAGACAGACAGACAGACAGACAGACAGACAGACAGACAGACAGACAGACAGACAGACAGACAGACAGACAGACAGACAGACAGACAGACAGACAGACAGACAGACAGACAGACAGACAGACAGACAGACAGACAGACAGACAGACAGACAGACAGACAGACAGACAGACAGACAGACAGACAGACAGACAGACAGACAGACAGACAGACAGACAGACAGACAGACAGACAGACAGACAGACAGACAGACAGACAGACAGACAGACAGACAGACAGACAGACAGACAGACAGACAGACAGACAGACAGACAGACAGACAGACAGACAGACAGACAGACAGACAGACAGACAGACAGACAGACAGACAGACAGACAGACAGACAGACAGACAGACAGACAGACAGACAGACAGACAGACAGACAGACAGACAGACAGACAGACAGACAGACAGACAGACAGACAGACAGACAGACAGACAGACAGACAGACAGACAGACAGACAGACAGACAGACAGACAGACAGACAGACAGACAGACAGACAGACAGACAGACAGACAGACAGACAGACAGACAGACAGACAGACAGACAGACAGACAGACAGACAGACAGACAGACAGACAGACAGACAGACAGACAGACAGACAGACAGACAGACAGACAGACAGACAGACAGACAGACAGACAGACAGACAGACAGACAGACAGACAGACAGACAGACAGACAGACAGACAGACAGACAGACAGACAGACAGACAGACAGACAGACAGACAGACAGACAGACAGACAGACAGACAGACAGACAGACAGACAGACAGACAGACAGACAGACAGACAGACAGACAGACAGACAGACAGACAGACAGACAGACAGACAGACAGACAGACAGACAGACAGACAGACAGACAGACAGACAGACAGACAGACAGACAGACAGACAGACAGACAGACAGACAGACAGACAGACAGACAGACAGACAGACAGACAGACAGACAGACAGACAGACAGACAGACAGACAGACAGACAGACAGACAGACAGACAGACAGACAGACAGACAGACAGACAGACAGACAGACAGACAGACAGACAGACAGACAGACAGACAGACAGACAGACAGACAGACAGACAGACAGACAGACAGACAGACAGACAGACAGACAGACAGACAGACAGACAGACAGACAGACAGACAGACAGACAGACAGACAGACAGACAGACAGACAGACAGACAGACAGACAGACAGACAGACAGACAGACAGACAGACAGACAGACAGACAGACAGACAGACAGACAGACAGACAGACAGACAGACAGACAGACAGACAGACAGACAGACAGACAGACAGACAGACAGACAGACAGACAGACAGACAGACAGACAGACAGACAGACAGACAGACAGACAGACAGACAGACAGACAGACAGACAGACAGACAGACAGACAGACAGACAGACAGACCGACAGAAGACAGACAGACGGCGCAACAAAAAAGTTTCAAATTCATCTGAAACGCAGATATATAAAAATTTTTGAAATCAAAGCAACTTTTTTTTTCTCGAAAAAATTAGGATCACCATAGCTCACACTACTATAGTATAGTATATGTGTGAGCTAATATTGTGTACCTTGGCAGCGCAACGTGGTTTCAAAAAATTATGATTCTTAGCAGTTTTTGAAGCCCGGTAAAATTACGGACTTTCCGGGTATATTGATTGTTGATACGTTTAGTTCCTTATTGGAATTTATTTTTACTGCCACTTATTAAATATTTATTCATTTGTATCTGTTTAGTGCCTAAGCATAACACAATGTATATATTAGGGACTTACTGGAATAAAGCCAGGCAGTAATAGTGTAAGGCCGTATTTTGACAGATTTACATTGCAAGCCAACAGTTAATCTTTCAAAATTAACATAACAAAGTCGAATTTAAAAATAGGTCGTTTATTTCTTTTTAATTAAAAACGACAGTATCTATTTCGGTTCGTATAGTAAACAAAATCCTTATATTGAAAGATCAGCTTTCATATTCCAATGTAAAACTGTCCAAAAACGGCCTGACACTATTTAAGCTAGTATTATTCCAATAAGTCCTATACTGTAAGCCTACTATTTAAAAATTTAACTATCTTAACAGGTATTCCGCCGCCACCATGTGCCTTTTTAAACGTCATTAATCTAGGAGCGGCTAAATATGAGTAAATGACAGATGCGAAGCAAGCATCAAATATCTAAAGCAGAATTCAATTCTCACATACTGTATGCATTTTTGGTTCGATAGTTTTATGGGTGGTCAAGAGATACATGGTTAAAGTAATATTTTATTACCTGATGTATACGCCGTGTCGGCCGTAGGAAAATAAATTCTCCAGTCGATATGTTTTATAATACAGTTTCTTTTTCAGGTGAATTTGAAAAGATTTCCAATCGATATTCCTTCATTGAAAAGTCTTTCTTAAACCTATTTGAGCGTTAAAATATCCACGCAAAAATAAACTAGGAGTGAGAAGATAGATAATGAAGCTCTTTTAAAATTATAGATGATGATTAGGTTAGAGATGTATTCAATAAAGAAACATTTGCGTTATAAAAAACAAATTAGCCGCTATAAAAGAAGTGGTTTTTAAGATATCATAATGATATAATAGGTCAGCCCTACTGTCATATTAAATTAAAATAAACTAAACAAAAACGTTGAACTTACGGAAAACTTCATTCGTGTGTATAATTAAATAAAAATTGCTGGTAGCCAACCTTTCGCTGAATTTTCATTTAAGGTGTAAAAAAATCATATTTGACGTATTATCACTTTTTCACAAACTTTATTTTTTTCATTACAAAAGGGAGCAAAATTAATCAAAAAAAGTTTCTTTCTACGTACTCACTTTCTATTGCGAGCATGATTAATTTTCAATTTCCTGAATTTAAAAACCCATCCCTTGATGATCGACTGTCGACTTTTTTACGGAAAGTTTATACCGAAGATATAAGAATTTGCCTCGACACTGTATGGATGTCATTAATGACGGCCAATATGGATTATTATTTAAGCTTGTTATTATAGTATTAGGCTGAAAAATAACCAGATGCTAAAAGTATCTATTGGTCCAGTCAACTAGAGGGTTGTAGATTACATGGAGAGGGGGAGAATTTTTCTATTCGAGAATAGTTTTAGGATAGATAAGATGTAAACATATCAAAAGTTCCCACCCTACGCCCTTCCGCTTCAGTGGAGGAAGGGGGGGAGGTGAATTTTTTTTTGCCTATAAATCGGCGAAAAATTGTTCTATTAAAAATTAAAAAGTAATAAATTCCCTTTAAAATGGGTATGAAAACCTGACCTTTAAGTGTAACAGATGATGAAAGTCGCAACCAAAAACCGTTAATTTTTGAAAAACGCATTTTTGCCCCATATAATTTATTAAACTTGTTAATCTAATACTTTTATTTCAAAATTCCTGAAAAGCGACAATAAAGTACATTCAGGTTTAAAAAAGAAATTTCTTTAGCGTTAAATAATTCATTCATAAATTAAAAGTTACAGGCGTTTTAGTTTTAAGCTGATATTTATGATTTTCTACAAAAACAAAAAACTGTATAATATACATATTATATGCTTTTACTATCATGTGTCTTCATAATCATCAGCATTATTAGTCCCCGGACAAGCTGTTGACTTTAAGAGGACTATGACGCGGGCAAATAAGAAAGAGCTAGTATTATTTAAAAAAAGAATCTTAAGGAAAAACGATGTCACTACAGTTGGAATCAGAATAGAAGTATTATTGTCATTATTTAAGGTTATAACTTTATTGAGCAAACTAAAAAATTGGATAACTAGTTATTGATAGTCAACTTCTTATAAGTCACGCATAATAAGAACAATTTTAAGATTTATTATAGAAAAGCATTCTTATCATATTGTATTAACTGCGCTTAGAAATAAAACTATACATAACAGTAAGTCCGTTAATGTACTGTTACAAATTTAAGTTATATAAATTTTATAATTGGAATTTATTTAGGTTTAGTGTAGTATTAGGTTGATTTATCTTAAGGTTGTATTCTTAGTCTAGGTTTTAGTTGCGTTATCTGTGACAAACTGGTATGCGAACGGTCTAGAATAATTCCGAATCGAACAAAGATGGAAAATTCTCGAATAATAGGCAGCCCGTTATATATAGGGCCGGACGTCGCGCACCAGGGGTCAGTCACAGATAACGTCCTGTAGTGGTCGTGAGATATTAACACGAAGTTAATAGACCGATTATAGTAGTGAATTATCAGCGAGTTATTAGTAGTGTAAGTGCGTGTTTTTGTACATAATTATCAAAATAAATTGGTTCGGTTCGGTTTTTTTGACATTTTCGAGTTTTATTTGAAGCAGTGAACCCGTAACAGTACTTTAATTAATATAATTGTAATTATTTTGTTTGTCTTGCTTTATTGGGTTTCTGGCTCCACTTCAAAAATTTTCCTGAAGTCAATAGTTTAATATTCGGTGTCAGTCCCAGACCATGTGGGAAAGCATTCTAAATCTTCTTCGTCTTCATTATGATTGATTAAAATTTTTTACTATTTCCCTGATAACTGTGTAATAATATGAAATACTGCCGCTAGGACTTAACGAAATATTGCTCCTGCATCCTCTTACTAAAACTTTGCTCACACACCACAGCTTAAAAAAAAATTTAGACATGATTATCTGTAGCTACGCAGTTTTTTGTTATCGCAAGATTCTACAATGACTGCTGCACGGAGTTTGGAATTGCAGTGCTCACATAATCATCTGATTCTTGCAGCGTTGTGATTCTGCTATCCTGAACTTTTTCGTTAGTAATTTGATAAGGCATTTCCTGTTTTTAGGACTGGAAATAAATAATTCCTGACTTAACAATAATTAGATTATCGAAAGTCTTTTTTCGCAGCCTTAGTACTCATTTTTGATAAATATTTCAACAACAATCTTAGAGAATCAAATTCAATTAATTTAATACTCTAAGAAAAAGATGTGAAACTTGCCTGAATGGTCTTGATGAATTTGACTTATCTATTACAAGGGTGGGTTGTTAGGTTGCTTGATTAGGTTTGTAACTAAGATCTTCTTTGCCGGTAAAAAGTTCTCATCAATAACCACTTCATAGTTTGATAATTTTTTCCCAACAAAAGATTTCCAAAAAGGCCCACCTTTGGATCCGCGCCTGCCTTTAATCATATTTTTTCTAATAAAATATATTTATTTAGATTATTTTATTAAGGGTATCACTCTTAAAGAAGACAAAAAAATTAAATTAATTTTTGTTTGTATTTGTGGTTTATTAGGTTCAGAATTCTGGTTAAAATTTCAATTTCAATATGTTATAGATAAACTAGTAAGAGCTACAAATTTTTAAAGCAAGTTGATCGGTCTGCCGATCTAGTTCAGGCCCTATGGAGTCTGATACTACGTGTAATCATAGAAGCAACACACTTGTTATGGATAGACATAAGACTCCCCGAACATTTTATGAAACCCAGCCCTGGTAGGGGGGGTTCCCCTCTTAAACGTGCTTTTTGACGGTTTTTTGCTAATAACTCAAAAACGGTCAATTTTTCTATAAAAATTCTAGAAATCATTTTGCAAGCGGATAAAATTTCCCTGTTAACCATGTACCTTAGAACCCCCTAGAGGCAGTGGTGCACGTTCTATAGGCTTATGAAAAAAGGGGAAAATGTTTAAAATATGTTTTTTTTTAAATATTTCTTGTGGCATTTTTTATCCTTAACACATTGTTTTTTTCAAAAAAGTATTTTTCTTCATAAACCTATTATCTACAGTAAAATATTTAATAAGTTAGACATAACTTTTTAAAGTAGCCGCCTTGAAAGAAAAATAAATGTGTTTGTAGAAATCCTCAAATGAAACAAAAATTTTGAACATTCACTTTTGTAACTCAGTATATAATAGTCAAGGTGAGTAAAAAAATATTTTTGATTAGTATTCACTTAAAACTTAATTTCTCCAGCTGAATTCATTTAAATCGGGGGGCCCCCCTCTCGCCCCCCTCAAAAATGATCTTTGACAGTATTTTCATAATTATTTGCAAACTTTTAATTTGACCAAAAACAACTAAGTAATAGTTATTGAGGCTGACTAAAAGTCCTCTCTGACGATGTATAACACGCCCCCCTTACAACAGTGGCGAACTTTTAAAAGAAAATTAAAAAAACAATATTTTTTTAATTTTCTTGAATTTTATTTTCCTACATGTCTGGTTTTAAAACTCATTTTTAAAGCTAAAAAAATTTCTTTCCAAGGATGTATATTACTTCTCGCTCAAGGCAGCGGTAGACCTATCATAGACGCACCAAAAATGGTCAAATTTGGTATACACTTGAATCTTCATTTAAGAAACCCATGTTGGAACAGTACTAATACACACACTGCGTTCAATGAGAGAAGCGACACACTTGGTATAAATATACAGTATACTCCCCCGAAAATATACCCAGGTGGAACCATCCGCCCTCTCTTGGTGGGGGAATTCCCCTACTAAATGTGTTTTTCGACACTTTTTATTGATAATCCGAAAAGTATCAACTTTAGTAGAAAAAAATGTTAAAAACTATTTATGGGGGGGAACCACCCCCCGTCGAAGGTAGGCGGGTAAATCCCTCTCGTTATATTACCCCCCTTCCCCCAATTTAAATGAATTTAAGTCGAAAAATTAAGTTTTAAGTGAATACTAATCAAAAATATTTCTTATTCTTGAGTATTATTTACTGAGTTACAAAAATGAATGTTCAAAATTTTTGTTTGATTTGAGGACTTTTACAAGCATTTATTTTTATTTCAAGGCGGCAACTTTAAAAAGTTATGTCTAACTTATTAAATATTTAACTCTATACAATGGGTTTTTAAACAAAAATACTTTTTTGGGAAAAACAATGTGTTAAGGATACAAAATGCCACAAGAAAAATAAAAAAAACATATTTTCCCCTTTTTCCGTAGGCCTATGGAACGTACACCACTGCCTTTAGAGGGTACTAAGGACATGGTTAAAAAGAAAATTTTATCCGCTTGCAAAATGATCTTTAGAATATTTATAGAAAAGTTGACCGTTTTCGGGTTATTAGCAAAAACCATCAAAAATCAGGTTTAAGGGGGGGAACCACTCCCCTGCCATGGTTGGGGGGGTGGTTCCCTATCGTAAAATGTTCGGGCGAGTCTTATGTCTACCCATACCAAGTGTGTTGCTTCTAACATCAAACACAGCATATCGCTTGAATCTCGGATGTAGGGAATTTCTTCTTAAATTAAAAAAAAAGTTTGATAAAAAATATGGGGCAAAAATGTGATTTTTTCAAAATTCACAGTTTTTGCTGACCACTTTCTTAAAAACTATTAGACTTAAAAGTAAGGTTAGTATAATAATTTTGTAGCGAATTTGATACTATTTCAGTTTGAATACAACTTTTTTTTGTTACTTATAGACACCCAGTGGCCATTCATTAACTTGGCTGTGTTCGTTTTTTATTTATATTTGGTTTCTGAAGCCGATTGAACTGACCTAACCTAATTTGACGTTTACTTATCAAAACCTTCCGTTACATAGGGCACATTGTAGGTAATAGATATATATTGTGCTTAGGGTGACCATACGACCGGATAAAGCCAGAAAACATCGAACGAACACCGATATCTTTCACCACATGTCTCTCCGCACGTGAAATCCATTACCTTAGACTAACTGAAATATCACAGATAAATAACGACTTAGAGATAATAGAGGACTGGGACAACAAAAACCTTGTACAGTTCAACGCGCAGAAAACCCAAGCAGCCCTGTTTTCAAAAAAGACCAGCACCGGTAAATTGTCCTTGGAAATTGGCTGGTGAGTAGGATGCTTTAGTTTATTGCCTCAGCAATTGATACTTTGATAGTCCACAGTTGATCGCTGGCATATTCCTCGCCGAGACCAAGCAACATACGTACAGACAATAATTTTTATACGCTTGTTACATGCCAAATTACGCCGAAAGAGAACATAGTTAGATTAGATTAGGTAATAAATTAGGGTATTTGATTGTTTAGGCTAAATTGAATTGGGTAATAAATAAAGGCACACGAGGGGTTATCATTTACTTTCTGAATAAACAGTCATTTTTCGATATTTTATTGTTTCCAAAAGCAGGCGTAAAGTGGTACTTTTGCGCCCTGGGGGCGTAAAAATATTTTACATCCAAACAAGGCACAATGAACAAATAACGTGTGTCTTTGTACCATTAATATTTAGTTTATACGTTTCTTGAGAGAGAAATATAGACTCCAACAATGCCTTTTGTTAAAATATGTAGATTAAAAAATAATTTCTTAAATTTTACAAGGATCTAATTTTAAATATTTTGGTTTAATTTTTCAATATCGTGCGCTGAATGCAATAGTTGGGTAACTCGATTTTTGTAGTTTTGAGAAAATCGATAAAATGTAATTGGTAGTATTAAAGGAGTCGCCTAGAGAAGGATTGCTTGCACAATATGAGATAATTTTTATTTTTAGGGTTTAAACAGTTTTATACAATAAAAAGGTCAGAAAATAGAGAAAAACATACTGGTATCTAAAGTTATCTAGCTCCAAAAAAGTTTACATGTTTGAATTGTCTACTTTTTACATTTGCAGATAGACGTCGCCAGTTTAGAATAACGTATTATTGAGCTTTTGCATTCGATAGCGCTTGATTCCCACTATAAGAAAATTTTTAAATTTGTGTTAATGCTTTTGTTTGTCATTTAGTAGTAACAAAAACCTAGTTGAATTTGATTATACAATAAATAATGAAAATCTTAAACGTGTATCTGAACAAAAAGACCTGCTTGTAATATTTGATGCTAATCTTTCATTTTCATCACATATTATTTCAAAAATTAAGAGTGCCCAAAAAATTGCTTGGCTTATTTGTAGAAATACTAATGGTTTTAACATTTAAGTAAGAATTTACTTATTTTACAGTCTAATATTACCAACACTGGAATATGAAAGTGTTATCTGGTCCCCTCAATATTGTAAATATGATTAAGGGAGTTCAAAGAAAATTTTTAAAGTCCATTTTTAATAGCTAAGAGGTTGTGATCACAACACAAATTAGAAATATTTACCAGATTGTCACTAAACCAAAGAAGGACTAAAACATTTTTAACAGCATGTTTAGAATTCTTAAATGGCAATCAAAATCACGAAATTTCGAGTTACCCAACCATTGCATTCAGCCCACGATATAATCTAATATTTATTACAATTTATTTTGGGAAGTATATGTAAATGCGGAATAAAAATAATTTAGATAGTATCACTTAGCGAATTTTAGCTGAACTTGGCAACATTGTTTATTGGTCCTTTAACAACAGTGCTGTTAACTTATTAACTACAGTGCTGTTATTATTTTGGAGTATATGAATAAGGGACATAATTTAAATATCAAGAACTGGTAAACGGATTTTAGGCAAACCTGTCAACAATTTTCTCTCGTCTGTCAGCTATATTTGGTACCACTATAAAAAGGGGTTGCGGATACCCAGGGGTAGAAAAGGGGCGAAGATAAGCTAATTTTAAGTAAATGGGAATGCGGAACAAAAATCATATGTACAGTATGGCTTGCCGGGTTTTAACTAAACTTGGCAACAATGCTTATTGGTCATTTAGCTACAATTGTTCTTATAATAGTAGGGATAACGTAAGTTTAAAGTATTTTGGAGTATTCGAAAATATGGGACATAATTTATATCTCTAAAAGAACCGAACGGATTTTATCTGAACGAAGCCAAAGTTTTCAGGTATATTATAAAACAGGTCACTGATACGAAAAGGGTTAAAAAGGGGTGAGGTACATTTAACTGTTTTTGGGACTTTATGGTTCTGTGGAAAAAATCATATTTCCAGTATCTAAACTTGTCAACAATAATTGTTGGTGGAATAAAGAGGGTTGCTTATACCTAAGGGGTTGGAAAAAGGTAAAGTAATTTTAAAGCATTTTGGAGTGTGATTTCAAACAAAATACTCTACTGAATACATTCTGTTTATCTCGATAATCATATGTGCAGACTGTGCAATAACAAGGATCATAATTCCTTAAATATGATTCTTTTTCATCATCATCTTTTTGGCTCTCGAAGCACACTTTGGCAGCGTCGAGATTTTTAATAGGGTTGCTTTTGGCTGAAATTTTCTTTTTAGCTACTTACGTCGCAGACAGACGCAGATGAATTTGGCATATCTTAAATTATATTAATGTACCGCCAAGAGAAGATCAAAACTACGAGAGTTTTTTATTAAAGCTCTATAAAAGTTCGTAAATTCATAAATTTTAATCAGATCAGATTAATAGCTTTAAATCAATTGAAAATTGAAAACTTGAAAACATTGTTATTCAAGACTATTAAATTACATACCTGGGCTTGTAAAAACTGTAAATTCTATATTAACTTGATCGCGTAAACGTAATACTTTCACTGTAAGAACACGTAGAGTTCAGAAATGCCTATTGGCAAATATGCAAATAAAACATCGCACAGGGAAATACCAAAATCGTGGAGGTGTAGGGGGTCAACAACATTTAACTAGGTAAAAAACACTTATCACAGGAATTGTTGGACTCTTTACAAAAAAAGGTTTAAGTTTCATGAAGCCGAAAAAATCGATTTATCTATTTTTGTCCACGAGACAACTCAATGTGCACTGGCATGGCGTAAAGTATATGTTTCCCTTCAGCCTTGCAAGATTGCGCATCAAAAGTCGGCCTCGGGCAAAAATGTTATGTTTAATGTAATTAGATTTGCTGGATGTTATGTTTAATTCAATTTTAAGTAAGTGAATTTAAGTTGTGTTGAGTTTTTTATTACTTAATTTGGCGAGGCTTTAAAAAAAAGGTTTGAATGACAACTTACCATAATTAGGAGGGGGTATTAAATCCGGATTATTATCATCCTCAGCTATCGAGTCTGTCATGATGGGTTGCATTAGAGATCCACACATTAGCGTTTCTTCTTGGTGGTGATGGTCGTGATGTTTGTTGTTTCTCGATGATCGGGGATGCCGTGCTGGGCTATCAATCTGAAAATAGATAAGATATGTGTATATTTTGTGGTAATACATTTTGTTGACCGAAAAGAGGTTATCCTGACTAAAAAGTTCAACCAGATCTAGCTAATTTCTCCTTGTCATGTCTAAAAATTCTTAGGTATTATGGGGTTTTTTTACCATTTGAGCTAAGTGGTATAAGAAGCAAAAGTATGTGAAATATAAACATTCTTACTTGTTTTTAAGTAGGAAGAAGAAAATACAGAAAAGGTTGTTGCAATGCATAACTGCATTTTTACAAGCTTTTATTTAGCTTCAGATGTTCGGTCTAACTATCTAACTATCTAACTATCTATCAAATCTTGTGAAGCGTTTTTGACACACTTCCCATTATCCGATTTGGATGAAATTTGGTACACACATAGTGGTCCCATGACAATACAACATTAAGAAAAATATATGTATAAAAAATTTCCTCCCACCCCTACCCCCACCCCTTCTATAGAAAAAAGTGTTTTTGACACACTTCCCGTTATCCGATTTGGATAAAATTTGGTATACACATAGTGCTCCGATGATAATACAATAAGAAAAAAATATCCTCCCACCCCTACCCCCACCCCCTTCCATAGAAAAATGTGTTTTTGACACACTTCCCGTTATCCGATTTGGATAAAATTTGGTATACACATAGTGCTCCGATGATAATACAACAATAAGAAAAAAATATCCTCTCACCCCTACCCCCACCCCCTTCCATAGAAAAATTTGTTTTTGACACATCCCGTTATCCGATTTGGATGAAATTTGGTATACATATAGTGATCAGATGGCAATATAATATTAAAAAAAATATATCTTTCCACCCCTACCCCCACCCCCTTTCATAGAAAAATGAGTTTTTGACACACTTCCCATTATCCGATTTGGATGAAATTTGTTATTCACATAGTGGTCCGATGACAATACAACATTAAGAAAAATATATCCTTCCACCCCTACCCCCACCCCCTTCCATAGAAAATGCGTTTTTGACACCCTTCCCATTATCCGATTTGGATGAAATTTGGTATACATATTGTGGTCCGATGATAATACAACATTGAAAAAAAAAATCCTACAACTGCTACCCCCACCCCCATCTATAGAAAAATGCGTTTTTGACACACTTCCCATTATCCGATTTGGATGAAATTTGGTATACATATAGTGGTCCGATAACAATACAACAATAATGAAAAAATGTCCTCCCACCCCTACTCCCCACCCCTTCCATAAAAAATGCCTTTTTGACACACTTCACTTCAAATGACTTTTATAAAATTTATATGGATAAAGGTCCGATGGCAATACAGCCCAAACAAAAAATATATTTCTACCTCTACCCCCACCCTCTCCTTCCCCCAATAGAAAAATGAGTTTCCAAACAACTCACGATCAGCGAATTCATTATAATCTAGAATAAACTCTTCTGTTCTGTTATTGAACAAATATTTTCATTTAATAGAGTAGATAGCTGAGACTAAAAAGTTGAAAATAAATTGGTAAATTTTTTTTTAAGTCACAAGCTTTTATAAAATGCACTAAAAATTAAAGAATAATTTTCTAACATTCTAATATTATCATAATAATAAAAGCGATGGCCGCAAATTAAAGCATAATTTAATCTAAATTTGTGATCTAAACACTTAAAGCATATTCAACATAGCAGGTCATCAAAGATATGTTTGATGTGCCGCAATGTTATGCCATTGCCATACCTATGTCAGAGAAATACTGGAGTATCTTGGGTCGGGTTGGGTGGGTTTGGTACCTCTGCATTTTTCTGCTAGATTGATTCTTGCAAATAGTGATATTTAATTGATACGGATATCTTATCGTGCTAACATCGTCAAAATTTCCATCAGTCGGCCATCGCTTTTATTATTATGATAATATTAGAATGTTAGAAAATAATTTTTTAATTTTTAGTGCATTTTATAAAAGCTTGTGACTTAAAAAAAATTTTACCAATTTATTTCAATAATATTTATTTTAGAGATTGGTAAGACATATTTTCATTAATTGCCTATACTGCATAATCGCGCATTTCTCATCTGATATTTTCCTAATGTGATTTATGTTAAACAATTATTTTTTTTTTAGTAAAATTGATTTCCAGCGTTTTTTTAAGTCGAAAGGTAATTTTAAAATTTTACCATAAAACTTATGATCATCGTGTAGCATTTTTCATAAGCTAATCCAAGGAGCTGCCACAAGTGGGGTATTGCCATTTAACATTTTGAAGTAAGTGGGTTCGGTCCGGTTCAGTTCTAAGGGCCTAAGGGGTGGGTCGAGGTGGTTTGAAAAATACCTCACTTTTATTTCCCCTTGATTTTATAAAAACGATATTTTTTATTTTTTTCAGTGGCCTGCCCTGTACCATAATAATTTAAATCGTAAAAGGTACCTACAGATAGATACATACTTAGAGTCATATTTTATTACTCTAAGGGTATATATTTTTGGCAATTTTAGTAAATCTTTTTTCTAAAATGTAATTTTAAACACATAATAGTTATTCTTTGTTTGAAACTCGTAGACAATGATTGTGTAGAAATAAAATTTCGGACTTCCATTGTCTTTATTTATTTTAAAACACGACGTTTCGGTTAGTAAGTATCTCTAACCGTTATCAAGTGTGAAGTGTTCCAGTTCCAGTTCACACTTGATAACGGTTAGAGATACTTACTAACCGAAACGTCGTGTTTTAAAATAAATAAAGACAATGGAAGTCCGAAATTTTATTTCTATAATAGTTATTATTGAAACAACGATGATATAATATAAGTCAGTCTTAGACTTGAATAAAATTCAGGTTTGCCCACCTTTCCTGTTTGTTTATCCGTTAGGAATGAAGGGGAATATGGGATTAAATTTTCTAGCGCTGGTTGTTTTGCAGAAGTTGTCAAACCAAAACAGTTTCCGTCTAAAAAATACTTTTTGGCAGGCAAATGCAATAATATTTATTCAGGCTAAAGAGCAGTATCCCATTTGCAATCCAAAAACCGATTGGATGAATAGTAAATATTATCCTTGAATTCTCGATTAAGCGTTTCTCTCACCCGTAAAAGTGAATCCGGCTCTCAGTTCCATAAGTTTTTCATTTAAAAAGAGACAGAAAGAAGAATAAGACTTATCTATACCGTTTTTTCACTTACTTGTCCACAAAGAAATGGCTGCTCTTTTTTTAAACCCTTTGAATACTCCTGTGATGAGTATAAATACTTAGGTCTAAAAATTACAGCTGACGGAACACTAGACAAAGCTATAAAAGATCGAAACGTACAAGGAAGAAAAGCAATAACTTTATTAAATGGAATAATTTGGGACCAAAGTATATCAAAACATAACAAAAAGCTTATATATAACACCATTATAAAAAGTATTATTACATACGGCTCAGAAGTATGGCCAATCAAGGATAGAACAGAAAAAATGCTTTCCGCTACGGAGATGGACTATTGGAGAAGAGCAGCAGGGAAATCAAAAAGAGAAAGAGTTACAAATCAAAGAATAAGAGAAATTATGACAGTGGGTGAACGTACTTTAGTGGATGATATAAGAACAAAACAACTGGTGTGGTACGGACATGTACAAAGAATGAATGATGAAAGACTACCTAAACAAATACTACAATGGAAACCAACTGGCCGAAGAAAACGAGGACGGCCAAGGAGAAGCTGGAGAGAAGGAATAGACAGTGAAATAAGAATAAGAGGCCTAGATGATGAATTATGGGCAAACAGAAACGAGTGGAGATTGGGTATCGGAAGACGTAGAACGTTGTGAAACCGATAAATATATATATATATATATATATATATATATATATATGAATACGACTTTTGGCTTTTACAGTAAGAACTTATCAGACTTGATATTTATTATTACCTGTCATAGAACAGCATATTCCAAAAATTTAAAATATTTACAAAACGCGTTTTTTAAAAGAATTGGGCGGGATCCCAGCAGTAATGGAACTGCAAAAAAAAACAGTATTTGGCGAGATATATCACTGCAGGTATCAAAATATCCCATGAATAATGACTGCAGGGCTCTATTTATCCCAACGGCGATGAAACACGTCAAAACATGTTCCAGAATACTGCGGTGCACTGATGCCAAATTATTGTTGCGTAGCAATTGATAAAGTAATTAGATACTATGTAATACGATATTATCCCATCCCAATATTTTTCTAAAGGCGCATTTCAATTACAGTAATTTTTGAAATTTGCTTGGGATATAATTATACAGGTATACCCGCAGAATCGAAAGGGTTAAAAAGCTATTTAAAAATGGGATAAGTTTATGACATTTATTTGGTGTTTAACTTGTATACAAGTTGTATAGAAATATTTTTTATCAACTAGTAAGTAACATTATAGCACCAAGTTTATAATATACAGGGTGTTTCAACCAAATACTATTCTATAATATCTACAGTTAAAGCATGCAATCATTATATTGTTTTTTTAATAAGCAAAAAATAAAAATTGTTTAATTTTAATATATTAATATTATTTACAACCAAAAAGTGCACGTTTTATACATGGTAGGTAAAATGTAACTGCCGGCGTTAATTCAAATAATATATAAAACGATAAATAATTATCTACATATAAAATCTTTAAGATTATTTATTTAAAACCAAATTTATAACTAATGTTTGATCAGATTATACCTGTAGGGCGTCCTAAAAAAACCGTGTTTTTTTATTACACAGGGTGTTGAATTAAATAACATGCCATTATGTCAGGACGTAATACTTGAGTCTAAAACCTTTTAACTTTTAATCTCCAATGTTAAACAAAAGAAATCAAGAGACTAATCTCAGAGAACAATGAGAATTTAAAAAATAACTTTATTTATAAAATACCAGCGGCGTATTTTTGTTTTTTTTAAGAATACGGAAAATATGTTACAAAATACCTCTTAATGAATATAAACACTTTATTCTAAAAGAGACACAAATAATACCTTCTTATAAATTAGCATGTCATTCAATAACATACTATATTATAACTTCCCCAAAATTTATGTGAATTGTGAAACTTATTTTTAAGAATTATAAAATCCTATAACGTTGAAACTGACATTTCACACAAATCAAAAATGGCGAATAGTTTTCAAAAATATATGCTTTTATACTAAATTTATAAGTAAAAGATGGTTTTATAGCTGCTAGTTTGTAAACTTATTATTTTCTTCCACCAAAGTTTCCTGCAACGAAATGTAGCTGGTTAGATACATTTTTACAGCTTTTTAAAATTTAATATACTCTTTAACAGCTTTTCAAAAGTCCTTCTGCAAAATCTATATTTTATTTGGTTCGGTTCGGTCTAAAGATATTGCGATTCTCCCGATTTTTTCGGTTCATGTCACTTAATTTTCTAGGAAAAAAAAACACTTGACATTTTAAACAAACTCTTTAGTTGTTGCGATACACAGGATACCTTCTTTGATATTTTCATATAAATCATCAAGTTTTTTACTTTTGCCAATTGCAACCTAGCTTGTTCAACCAGCCCTTTTCACGTATGGGATTTGAGTCGAATTTACAGACGGCATGGATATTTAATATTTAAGTCTAAACTTTTATATTCCGGGACTAAAAATCTTGTAATGTTTACAGGAACAATTATTACACAACCCCTACAATAAATGCAATGCCTAATAAAAAAAAATTGCAGTTCACGTACTTGCCATTTTTTCCCTGGAACTAAAATGCCCCCTTCCTGGATCCGAAAATATTGTTTTGCATGATTATGCAACAATGTACTAGATATAGATTTAAATAGTAGTTTTTTCCAGAAAAAAGATCCATAATAAAAAGAATGTTATAGTTTGCACTTATTCTTGCATTTTTTTTCCATTACAATAAATTTAAAGCAGAATTGACAACGGCCCTGCGGGCGCTCTTTAGGCTACGAGCCCTAGGCTTTGTAAAGAGTGCCTATTGGATAAGGCCTAGTTTCCACCTATGCTTGCCCACCCCGATTCAAAAAACGCATCACCTGATGGGTCATGAATTTGCACCGGTTTTAAATGCAGCGTCACCTGATGCGTTTTTTGAATCAGGGTGGACATGCATAGGTGGAAACTTGGTGTAAAACAGCCCTGGGCGGGTGTTAAAATAGGTTTGCTTTGGGCGCTAATAAAGTACTGTAAGATACCTTATTACGCCCTAAATCATCATGGCGCTAAAGTGCACTTTGTTGAGGTTGTTCACAAAATACTTTAACTGATTAAGACAGGGAGTTTTACTTATAAGGTTAAACGTACTTTGATGTATGTTATTCGTACGCACGGTTATTAAGTAATATCAGCAGCAATGTACCGAATTTGCAGCAGCCCAAAATCTGATCGTACTCAGCTTTTTTTTTTGGTAAGATATAAAAGCAGAGCCCTAGTTGCCTCTGGAAATCTGAGAATTACATTTGACCTACCCTAATTAGACTTAATATCAATTTAATCACATTCATATTTTTTTATGTTTATTTTTAAAGTTGTTCTAAATTTTGATATTTTTTCCTCTAAACAAACAGTAAAACAACAATTTAATTGAAAAATTTTAATGTTAACACGTAATTATTCCATTACCTAACGGTTAGAATCCCGTGGCTTTAATTAAGCAACACGTAAAATACAGGAGAAATAAGGATACCTTGTATGCTACTTACGATATGTTTTAATATGTATATTTTGTTTCGATAAGCAATAAGTCAGTGTTTACATAGGACGATACAAGTGCAACCTTGTGAGTGGAAAGACGAAAAAGTGAGCCCGTTGTGAATATCCTTTTTACTCAACCAGCTTACTTTACTCGGCCTGTTAGCTTTAGCTTTAATGAGCTTTTTCATCATATGGTTCCTGAAACTCGGTAAGAACACCTCAGGAAGAAAGTAATTTACCATATCGCGTGTACCTCGTTAATGAAGCTAAATCGGTATCGGAACACCTTAATGATTTACAATGAGCCATGTAAAATTCACCGAAAAGTACAGTTCAGAACAATACACACATCGGTTGCAAAGGTGACTATCGAACAAGTGGAAATAGTATATTACATCACAAGCGAGGAAGGTCTCAAATTTCACACAAGGCGCTAGCCGAGTGAAACAACACGCAATGAAAGAAAGTTACTTTCTAGTTGTGTACGCTATTTTTCCTACGAATGGTGTTAAACTATACTAATTTTTGTAAAAATTGGTCTATTATTTTGCACAAATCAAATTAAACACCTTTTTAGCACATGTGTGGAAAAGTACTTTGCAACGTGTGCGAAAAAGTAGGGTTACATTTAACGTCATCGTACACTTATCCATACATGTGCGGAAATTACTATTTTCACATGTGCGGCAAAATTCTGCATACGGATGAAATTTAACGTTTTCTGAAGATGCAGATCATGTGCAATCCATCATTTTCATATGTGGTCGTAGGAAAAAATATATACTTACTTGAAACTTAAAAAAACGAATACCTTTACTTAACAAACAAAAGTACGCAAGGTCCCAAATTCGATATTTTAAGGGGTTTCAGTTATTTTTGGAGAGAGAAAAAGAACTGACCCCCAGTATTTAAGCCTATATTTTTTAAAAAAATCTAATTGTAGAAATTGCAATTTGATAAAGCAACCCATTTTAAATCTACAAGAGGTAATTCAAAAGTCTATATTTTAGAAGACGGCTATTTAAGTTTTTACCAGATATTATTTTCAATTATTTTTTTTTAAAATATGTTATTTTCGACCTATTTTATGAATCTCGTCGTGAAGTCTGTCCGGGTGTATGTATGTCTGTCAGGTCCACGATACATCTGGAAACGCTTGACCACTTTTCATGAGATTCTGTAACGAACTGATTATATTCTGATCAAAATTCATTATTGCTAATGATAGTCTTTGACAGTTCAACAATTGAAAAAATGCTAACTTTTTAACGAAGCCTTGCATCAATACGCGGTTTTCGGAATAATAGTAGAACACATTTTTGTCAATAATTTGTGCTAGACTCAAAACTTCGTAGGAGCTTTTGTTCCTGTGATGTCTACAAAAAACTGTTTTCAAGGCAATACCAGAAATGCGCCAGGTAAGATTGCGCATAAGAAAATACCCTACAGAACATACGCACAATCAGAACAGCTGCCATTTTAAAAATAACAAAATATCTAACGCCTCCCCCTAAATTAACAAAACCTAATTTAAAATTTACTCAGTTTCGAAGACACGTAAAACAATTAATGAGTGGTACTAAAAAAATGTTTAGTTATCTTTAAATTTACTGTTTTTTGTAATAAAATATATTTTCCTCATTATATTTTTTTTACCAAATGTATAATCTACCAAATGTTTTAATGCAAAATGTCTATATAATAATATACTTTTTAATAAATTTATTTTGTACCGAAATTTTAGTTATTTAAATTTTATAGTTAGAATTTATTTAGGTTTAATGTAGTCTTAGGTTAGTTTCTCTTATGGTTGTATTATTAGTCTAGGTTTTAGTTGCGTTATCTGTGTCTTACGCTTGCTTGTATACGCGACTGTTCTAGGCGCCGAAAAAGGATATAGTTTGTGATAGATCGCAGTGGGTATACAGGGTGTCCCCGACCACCCGTCCACACCTTTTAAAACCTAGGGGATGGGTTAGTTAATGTTGTAACCATATCGAGTACGCAATTTCAATTGGTGGTATTTTTAGACTCCGGCGGCGACCGGAAGTGACCTATTCAGGTCTTGAGTCCGTTTTTTAAAAAGGGATGGGCATAATTTTGCAACGGATACGGATTCTTCGCAAGAAAATACGTACCTTTTATTTGAAACATTTTTTTCTTAAACGTCATTATTTTTTTTAAATATATGCCCATCGCTATTTGAAAACCGGACTCCAGGCCTAAATAGGCAACTTCCGGTCGACTCCCAAAGTTGAAAACATCTACCAATAATTAAAAGAGAGTACTCAAGTAATTTTTTGCATCATTAAATAAACATTTCCCCTAGGTTTTAAAAGGGTTGGACGGGTGGATAAGCGCGTGGACATCGCCTCACCAGTCAGTCAGAGATAATGAACTTTAGTAATCGCGAGATATTAACACGAAGTTTATAAGCCGATTTTAGCAGTGAGTTTTGGTGACATTTTTGTACATTGAGTTGTCGAAATAAATTGACATATTTTTTTTGACATTTGCTCGTTTTTTGTTGTTGTGAACCCGTAACAATATGTAGCCGTTTCAACCGGAGATATTAGAACAGCTAGAGATCGGATTTTTAGATACATTAGGTACACAAAACGTGGTTAAAATAGTTTGGGCACTGGTAGGTAGCCCGCCAGGCAGCTATACTTTGATTTTATCACGGCCTTGTCAAAATAGCCAAGGTTAAGTTATTGTTTTTTTAGTTGTGTTTTTGTTAAAAAAAATTCTCGGACTTTCACTCTAATGGAAATAAGTAATGTTTTAAGACAGTTTTTAGCAGTTAAATTTTATCCCAAATGTAATTAAAAAAACTGCCAAATAAACAAAAACAGCGGTTGAGAAGAACTTGGCATTTTTAAACTAAAAAACGAAATGTCAATGGTAAAAAGAACGAGACGGCGGCCATTTTGGATTTACAGCTTTACATTTGGTCAAATATGTTTCACAGTGTGTCAACGAATTGAGTGCCGCTAAGGTATAAATAACAAAAAAAAGCGATTTAGATTCTGATTTTCTGGGAATCGCTCCTGCTTGGTCTGAAACTAAGATGTTAAAAAAATTAATCAAATGAATTGATCTACAGGGTGGTTTAGTAGGCTGATTTATTTAAAAATGTTAAGAGTAAAAACCTTTGTTTTAAAAGATTCCGGAAAATGTCATTAAGAAGAATTGTTTGGATTCAAAAGTAACGGCAGATTCTCAATTTTCAGAAAAATCAGTAATTACTGATTTTATTTAATTAAGTAGATTATAAAAAAAAATTTAAGACGATTTTAAGCTGATTTTTCTGAAAATTGAAAATCAGTCGTAGTTTTTAATTCTAAATAACTTTTCTTAATTAACTTTTTTGATATCTCCTAAAACAAAGGTACTTTACTCTTAATACTTTTTATCAAATCAACCTAAACCACCGTGTATATTAATTGATTTGGCTCACTTCATTAACATCTTAATTTACGCAAGAGGGGTCCCAGAAAATCAAAATTTAAATTATTTTTTTTGTCATTTATACTTTACAGTAACTCAATCCGCGGACACACTGTATATTCCGTAGCTTAAACCCTTATTACTCGGGGCTAAGCTGGAACACCGCAGTGTTTTTCAAAATTAAAAGCAAAAAAGCTAACAAAACTTTTTCTGAGTATTACGCCACTATTTTTTTTCTAATAAACCACTGACAAGTAAGTGATTCTTCTTTTTCTAGGAGAAACCCAGTGGTTACTTAATTGAAAAATTTCATTAATAGCTAGATAAAGTTTTGTTCGTAGAATGAATTCGCCACAAACATATCGATTTGATTTATAAAAACTATGTCCTACTATAACCACAGATTACTAAAACTTGTGCTTTAACCAATTATGAAGTAGCCTTGGTGGCTCGGTGCGTTCGCGCATTGAACACAAGTGAGTTAAGGAATCTCGCTTGCTACAGTGGGGGGTTCGATCCCCGTCGATTGCCGAGGTCGGGTGCATCAGACATTTAAAGGATTCCTAGGGAGTGTAAAATGTAACATTGTCCTACCCCTTCATTCACGCCGGTAACCAGGCCGGATGAGGTCGGATATCTCGTGAAGGCGGACTTTGTTACACAATACTTCAGTCGGTAGGCCATTCTAAGGGACAAAAGGACCGGATAAAAAAAATACCCGGGGTTCTCTGGGGTTCCAAAGGGGGCCGATGACCCGTGCAATTTGGCGTTCCGAAATGGCGGCCCTTTGGGAAAAATTTTAACTCCAAATGTTCCTTAAAAAAGTTAGGATTTTTTTGGCGACACTAATGGCTTATTAAATAAGTCCTAGAAGCATATAGTGAGTGGGCATTGGTCTTTATTAATTATGAAGCTTAAATTTGCTTTAATAATTTTGTTACGGATTCGTGCATATGCAGTGCATAAAGCCACTATTGAATACTGATTGAGTTTGGTAATTTAAATCATAATTTATTATTCGTTATGGAAAGTCAATTATAGTTATAAATACTCAATAGAATGTGTCTCATTTCAAACGCATTTTTCGAGAAGTGTTAAGAATTCTGAGAGACAGTTCCAGAGACATCTTGATGTAGTTTGCGAGAGGGCCCCTTTTGGGTATTTCGGAATTTTTGAGGAGCGCAATTTTGCGAGGGGTGAAAATTACCCTTAATTTAAGTATGTCGGGTAATATCTTATTTTCAAGTATTTTGATTCCCTTTACAAACCTTTTTATAAAAAACTCGGTGGATTGGTCTGGGAAATATTGTGTCTCGGATATTTTATAAATGCCTTAACAGTTTTTAAAAAATTCTAATTGGCACCTACATACAGGGTGTTAATTAAGCAACAAATTTTAAGGGGTAGTTGGGATGGAGAATTTTTTTTTCATAGTTTGTTTTTATTATTTTGGCGGTCATAACTTATTTCATATATTTTTGTTCTTAAAATTTTTTGTCATAACTTTTTTAAAAATTACATCAAACAATTAGATTGTTAAGGAATTTTACACTTCAAGAAAGGTAAATATTAAAAATTATTGTAAAAAAAAAATGTTGTTAATATTACTATTTAGTTATGTTCAAAAATTACCACAGATTCTCAATTTTCAGAAAAATATGCAACTCTGGTTTTATAAGCTGCTTTTTCTAAAAATTGAAAATCAGTCTTAACTTTTAATTCTAAACAACTTTTTTTAATAACCTTTTTTGATATATCTTAAATCAAAGGAACTTACTCTTAACACTGTTTATCAAAACAACCTACTAAACCACCCTGTATATTAATTGATTTGACTCATTTTATCAACATGCTAGTTTAAGACCCAGCAGCACCGTATCCCAGAAAATCAGAATCTAAATCGATTTTTTTTAATACACACTGTATGTATTTTGATGCAAAAGTGTATTAAGTCCAATATTTCCATTTTCTGGTTTCTTGACTTAAATAGAGTGTAATTTTGTGCTCCTTCTACTTAGCTAGCTTTAGATTCCCTGTATGTTGACATATTTGGATATATTTGGATATATTAATATATCCAAATATGTCAACATACAGGGACTCTAGCTAGCTTAAACGATGGATGTGTGGACAAAAGAATATAAAAATATTGCTGTTTAAGAATAACAACAATCTATCTTTATATTAAAAGCCTATGTTATTAGAACGTTTTACTTCAAGGGCAGCAATATGTATGTTAAAATATGCAGAATTCTTTTTTTATTAATTGTGGTTGTTTCATTGTGCATTTTCTTAATGTGTATATAAGAGAAAAAAAATCAAAACTAGGTTTTTTGTATGATCTTTTTAGGTAAAAAATATTTTTATTTGTTTTGGAAACCCCCACAATTTTGATATAATAATTAAAAAGTTTTGATATTTTCTGCAAAATACTAGTATCTATGTCGTCATTTAAAAGTGTTTAAATATCGCCTAGGACATTATTTGAACTTGAAAGGACCCTGGAAGCTTGTGACTGTTCTACAGGTTTAAAAGCAAACATTATTTAGCAGTTGGCCATTAGCAAAAAGGAGCTAGGCCCAGGCGTATATGCGGGAATAAACGATAGGGGAAAACACAGTTAGGAATAAATAGTCTTAAAATAATACAAAATCTTAAGCCTGCACGACTGCCATCGTTCATCAAGGGTTCAATATTATTCTTTTCAACGAGCTTGCGGAAAAGTAATTTTTCGTCCGATTTTTCGTTTGGAAAGATACTATAGTACTTTTCCGCACGATTTTACTTTTCCGCACCATTTTTTTTTTCCGCACGATTTGCAAGAATCCTCCTGTTCACAATTGTTTCCAAATGAAAACCGTCCTCCTACACACAAGTTTCATTTTCAAGAAGTGCTGCTGTACCGATGCTACCAGAAGCACCGAAGGAAGAATCCTGTAATGTGTTACAGCCTGCACAGACCAATATGTACCTTCCTCCGTTCACTACACTAGTAATTCTCAGCAGCAAACTGATCAAGGCATCGCTGTAGTGGGCCAAACCTAAACCAATCAAATTCAAATAAGAAGCGACGTTCTTCAAGATGTTGCGGGATCTGCTATATTGCAGCATGCAACAAACACAAAGTGCACTTTCAATTTCAATATTTACCATCGTTAACTTTTTCGTTATTGTTAATTAAATGTTCTTTACATAAAGTTTCTTATTAATATATCAGGATAAAAAAAATCCTGTTTTATTTTTTTTCTGTGCATAAAAAACTCGTGTGGAAAAGTAAAAAAATCGTGCGGAAAAAGCACTAGCGCTGAAAAGTAACTTTTCCGCACGATTTTTGTTTTGTTAAAAATTAAGATATTTAGGACTAATTAAATGATTTATGTAACTATTCTATCTTATGTATTATTTTCTAGCATAATTATAAAATCTTTGCGAATTAAAACATGTTTTTTTGATAAAGAAGATGAAACACTCGTAGGAAAAATATTGTACCTAACTCTTGCGGAAACTATCTTTTGCACCCTTCACGGCTTGCCCGAACTCCGCTACGCGTCATTCGTGCAACTGCCGTCGCGTGCCGAAAAGTACCACTTTCCGCACTTGTTAGGTAAATAACTATATTCTGCTCTGCTTTTAAAAGTGATGAAGTAAAATACAATAAACATGTTTAATTTTGATTAATTATACAAACAGATTTAAAAAATGCACATGCAAATATACGTAAGAATCACAGTAAATAGATTTATATCTCTATTTGTAAGAACATAAGCGTACGCAACATGAAACTTAGGAAGGGGCAAATGCAAAAAGTTTATAAATAAAATTGGTATTCGTTAAAATAAAAAAAAAACGAAAACGAACATAGGTACATACACATCAGTTTTCTAAATCTTAACCTATTACAATAAAACGTCTGGAATCTTCAGCAAACCTGTTTAAGACCTATTCTTCTTCTTATTTATTGTTTTCTGAAACTAATTTCCTGTGTACGCTCAGCATGCACAAACCGCTTAATCTATCCTCTGAAAAGATCGTTCTACGGTAGTATATGGCAATGCTTTCAAAATATGTAGAGCATTTTTTGTTGATAAAAAAAATTCCGCTTGCTTTGCAACTTCTGCGACTTTCAAACTTTTCAACTCATCTTTATTATTTTTTTTTGTCGTTCCACAATTTGTACTATAATTTATCCTCATCGCTAAGCCTGTTTAAATTATAAAATTCCGAAAATTGTTTATTGCGCATCTTAAATTTACTGAAGTCCAGCATAACAAATGTAGTGCCAATAGTTTGAAAACTGGTAGATTTTAATCAGAAAAGCGATGCTTTAAAGACATTATCAGACGCTCCAAGGTATTAATAAAGAAAAGTGCTCTTGTGGGTTGTTTGCGGGAACGTTCAAACGATTATGCTGTCGCCCAACTATTTCTGGCACCTGTAACTCTATTCCAAGCTTTTCGGCATGTATGCTGGCTTCAGCTATAATATAGTGTGCATAACTTGCTGCAGATTCGCGATGATGTTTAATTAGATCTAATACACTTTTAATGTAATGTGATTTCCACATTGCGATAAATCTAAACTTTTAGATTGCAGGATATCCAGGTTCCTAAAGCGCAGAATACTTTGCTATCATGCACATAGAAATAATAAATACCGGCCTTGTTGAAGCACTGCGTAAAGCTTAATGCTACCTTTCTATTTGCAGGATAGGCCGGCTTCTGATAAGTTTTTAAAGGCCTTTAAAAATGCCCAAAAATTGTCTTAAAATACAGCAATACTTTTTGAGACCATCGAATCTCACAACGAAGAGGAATATTTGCACCATCACGGAAAAAACGAATTATATCCTTCATAGTATATATATTATAGTATATCGTTAGGAATAAGTATATATATTGTATAATATTATTTAGATAGGAATAACTTTAAAGTTCTAACTTGATTGATTGATAATTATTTTGTTTGGAAATTAAGAAATTATTGAATTATTTTCAACATTTAGGTGAGACAAATGCCCCTACCTGCGTACGCCTATGTGTAAGTAAGTGATGCTGCATATATAGGTAAGTTGTCATAATTGGGTAAAAGGTCTTTTACCGTTGGGTTTGCTGAATCCATCTTTATAGTGACGACCTATTTATTTGAATTATTTTTTGATTAATTATATCTTTAACGAAATTAAATTTTACTTCCCGAAGCGGTCGCAATACCTCTACGTAAGCAAGTAAGGTAAGGCTGGTCAGCAATTTTAGAAGATCCTATATATGATATTAGCTTTTACTTCAATTTAAAAAAGACTATTTAAATATTTGCATTGAAAAAACGTACCTAAAATACACATAGTCAGTGTCAGTGTAATAATTGCTTGCTCTACTTTCCGCACGCAAAAAAAATAAGAGTAAGTAAGTAACTTTTCCGCACAATTTTTTTTTAGGGGTTTTAAGGTGTGTAGAAACTTTGTTTATTGATATGTTATTTCATTTGTTTTTCAACAAAATATTTTGGAAAATGTTGTGCCTAACACATACATAAAGAGACTTTTTTTCCATAACTGCTTGATTGCTCCGTACCACTTTCCGCAATTGTTAGGCAAATAACCATTTTTTTTTCGTGTGAAACTTTTGTAACTTAGTACACCGTTGGACTAAAAGCTATACTGATCATTGAGATTCTGCTTAGAAAAGGAAAAACTACTTTAGCAGGTGTTTAGATAAAAATACATAAAGGTTTACCCCGATCTCAGCAAATCGCGACGGTCCGTGAACTAAAAGTTAAAGAATAGGCGGAACATTATAGGAAAAATTATAGGAAGGTAGACAAGAGCTGACTAGGAATATCAGGGGACATCCAATGAGATCTTTTAAATTTGCGAAGCGAGAAAGAGTAAACTCCATATCATAATTTTTGAGATAACTTTTTGACATTTATCAGCTGTTTACCATAACAAATACCAACGAAAAAAAAATGTCAAAAGTTGTCTCAAAAATAATGATATAGGGTGTAAGAATTGCGTTTTTATAAACCTTGCTAATTTCTTTCTCGGGCATTATGCTGGCGTCAAAATTTACTATCGAAGAAAAGGTTCAAATGTTAAAATGGTATTTTGCAGGAAACTCAGCTCGGGATGTAATAAATTTGTTTATTGGTAAGTATGAGGACCGTGATATTCCTTGTTAAATTTGGGTGCGTTAAGCACTGCAAAAAATGTAGCGAAAATGAAGAGGTGGATGAGGGTCCAAGACCCATATCTGAACAAAGGCAACAGCGAGAAATTGCTGTTTGTGTTGCGGCTGACGTACTCGTTTAAGTTCAGCCATTTCTAGAGAGATACCTGATGATATTCCTCCAAGAACCATTCGAAAACTTTTAAAAAGACATGGATATAAAGCCTACAAATTAATAAAATGTCAGGAACCATTTCCTAAGGATAATATTTTGTCAGTAATATTTTATTTACTGACAAACGTACTTTTTCCCTACACAATACGGACAATCCATTAATTACTTGCTACTGTGCAAAATAAAATAAACATTTGACTGTAAATGTGTATATACACAATACCCTCAAAAATTAAATGTTTGGTCGGGAGTTCTTGGAGATAATATCATTAGGCCATTTTTTATTAATATTAGGGACTAATTGTGTGCCTGACAGATTCGCATTAAAAACTGACAGTTGATCTTTCAAAATTGACATACCAAAGTTGAATTTATAAATCCAGTCGTTTCTTTTCCATTAATAGTGGCGGCACTATTAATTTTGGCTCTTATAATACACAAAGGCCTAATATTGAAATAAGACAGCTGTTCTTATAATGCGAAAATGTCAGAATATTGCCCGGCACAATTATTGCCTGGCTTTATTGTAATAGGTCCCTATTAACTTGAATTGAGTCGCTTATTTAAACTTATTGCAAAATCAAGTAATTCTTGCAATTTAACAATTGCCGGATTTTGATTTTTAGCAGTTTTTCATCTGAAGGATATGTGTCCAGCACATGACGTTTTACCCACCAGGGAGTATTACCAAATGGCCCCCTAGATCGCCTGACCTGCCTGTATGTGACTTTTTTATTTGGTCTTATGAATCAAAATTGAAAAGGTTATTAACACCTGAGATGCTAAGCAATGCACAGCACTGATTTTATAACCGTTCAGGCTATTGTTTAGCACAACAGGGTGACAAGTTTGAGCATTTAATTTGGTAGCTCCTGAAAGGACTTTACAAGGTTGTAAAAATCACATATTCTTACTCTTTTTAAGCTGTTGAATCGACTATGCCGTGACAACAGCAAATAATTTGGCCGCCTAATTTAACGGGATGTTTTGAGTCAATAATAAACGAAAAATGGGTAAATTCCTTCTTGAACATCTCCGAGTAACTGAATCATAGACCCGGTTTATGGAAGGCGGAGCATGACTCAAGAGGGATGAAGAAGGGAAGTTGTTTCTAGTTTTATATAAGCATCCGCTAAATTAGTTTGTCACTTTTTAAGCAAAATCTTCATGGTCAGTAAAGTGTCAAATAGGTAAAATATTAAAATTAGACTTTCATAAAATTTATTATTTTAAAATTATTTAAAAAAAAGAACTTTCTCCTAAATGCTGATGAGGCAATACCTATAAAATAATAAAAGTTCAGTGAACGAACTTCGCTTCGATGTGTCAGCAATTATGGCCCTGGCAACGACCCATTGCCAATAAGTGCTGACGCAGGAAGAAAGTTCTATTGGGAGGTGCTGGCTCATTAGCGGGTATCAGTAAGTAAGTGAAATTAAAAGAGTACAGAGGCCAAAGATGTGTCCTGACCTGTGTCTGGTTTTATTACGAGTAATACTGTAAGTATCTTTATATTTATATTGGATATAATTTTATAAAAGAAAGGAAATTTTAGTATTACCAATACGTCTTAAACCATTACATTGTTTTCGTTCCAAAGCTATTTAATTTTACATTTAAATAAAATATATATTGGTAAGGTTGGTTAGAGACTGACGATCCTCATCTTCTCCAACAACCCTACCAATATGGCTCGCACCCTATAATCGCGAAAGCCGGGGTGCGACATATGGTGGAGGTGCCTCTTTCCCTGCACCTAAATTCAATTATATTGTTATAAATTTAAGTCATTTAAATTTTATAGTCAGAATTTATTTAGGTTTAGTGTAGTATTAGGTTGACGTATTTTATGGTTGTATTCTTAATCTAGGTTTTAGTTGCGTTATCTGTGACAAACTGGTATGCGAACGGTCCGTGTTCTAGAAAAGGGTGGAATAATTCCGAATCGAACAAAGATGGAAAATTCTCGAATAGTAGGCAGACCCTTATATATAGAGCCGGACGTCGTGCATCGGGCAGTCAGAGATAACCAATGGTAGTGATCGCTAGACGTTAACGCGAAGTTAATAGGCGTATTAAAGTAGTGAATTATTAGCAAGTTATTAGTAAGTTTAAGTGCGTGTTTTTGTACATAATTTGTCGAAATAAATTGACGCGTCGTTTTCACCAATTGCGAGTTTTAATTTGTCGTTGTGAACCCGTAACAATTGGTGTCAGAAGTGAGATTAAAAGAAATAAATAGTGCAAAGACTATCCTTACACAGTACCACCGGCTAGGACAATTAAAAAGAAGAACAGTAAGTGATTTTGCCAGAATATTCAGAACTGAATAGTGCAAAAACTACCCTTACATAGTACCACCGGCTAGGACAATTGGACAGAAGAACAGTATTTTTCCAGAATATTCGAAGAAGTTCGAAATTTTTTTATTCAAAAACCAAAAGAGATATTTAAGAACCGACTTCGACATTAACCTTACAGTCCAAAAATTGATAATTAGAGAGATTTTCTAGAATATTCTATCACTTTCTACCACGCTCTATTCGAAAACTAGAAGAAATATCCAAAAAGCGACTACGACATTAGCTTAGTAATTTCAAAAGTAAGAACTAAAAAGAATTTCTAGAAGATTCCATAACATTCTACGACGTTCTATTCAAAAACTAGAAGAGATATACAAATACCGACTTCAACATTAGTTTAGTTATTTCAAAAGTAAGAATTAGAAAGAATTTCTAGAATATTCCATAACATTCTACAATGTTCTATTCGAGAACCATAAGAGATATATAAAAACCGACTTCGTCATTAGCTTAGCTATTTAAAAAGTAAGAATTGGAAATAATTTCTAGAATATTCCATAACATTATACGACGATCTATTCGAGAACCAAAAGAGATAATCAAAAAGTGACTTCTACATTTGCCTAGTAGCAGAAAGAGTGACATTTACTAGTATAATACAGAACATTCCATTATGTCTTATTTAAGAATCAGAGGAGATATTGAAGAAAAAAAAAACCAACTACGACATTAACTTTATAGACCAAAAAAAAAATTATAATAAACATTTTAAGTGATTTATCAGGAAGTTGATGCTTACTAGACAAGGATCAGCAAAGATGGAAGATCTAACTAAAATGATGCAGGCTCTCGCAGCTCAAATGGCTCAAAACCAGAACGATATAAAACAAACCATTGAGCAAAACCAGAACGACATGAAACAGACCATTAAACAAAACCAGGGCGATATGAAACACACCATGGACGACATGAAACACACCAATGAACAAAATCAGAATGATATGAGACAGACCATCGAACAAAACCAGAACGATATGAGACAGAAATTAGATGGCATGCAAGAAAACTTCGATCAGATAAAGAGCAACTCCGAACAGCTGAGAGAAGAGTTCAAGGCAGCAACTGAAGATCTTAAGGAAGAAATAACTCAAAGAATGCAGAAGAAACCGTACAAGACAAATTGCAGAATGTTGAAGAAAAAGTGGAGATCAAGCTACAGAATGTGAAAGAACAAGTTTTTCAAACAGTGGAAGAAAAATTCCAGGACGTATCAAAGCAGCTTATACAGCTTCAGAAAGAACACAACAAAATAAAAGCTCAAGGCTATGTTGTGAATTCCAACCAAAATATGAAGCCTCCAAATTACGATGGTACGTCTTCCTGGTCCACCTACAAACAGCAATTTGAAGCTGCCGCCGCTGCAAATAGTTGGGACGATGACGAAAAAGCTAGAGCTTTGTTAGTAGCTCTACGAGTTACAATGCTTTAGTGGCAGCTTTAGAAAGAAGATATGGAGATGAACATTTAAGAAATTTGCATTGGTCAGAATTAAATATTCGCCAACAAAGAGCAGGGGAGTCATTACAAAAGTATGAAGCGGATATCAGGAGGCTGATGTACTTGGCTTACCCAGAAATGCCAGAAAATTACAGAGATCCCTTTACGGTAGATCGCTTTATTAACGGCTTGCGAGACACGGACTTGGCAAAGTTACTTCGTCGAGAACGCTTCCATAACAGCAGTGAAGTGTTGATTTGAGCCCTTGAAATTGAATCATCAAATAATATGTCCAGGCCAAAAGTAAGAGCTGTTTCAATTCAGGAGGGAGAAGAAATGAGCACTGGAGAGGAGGTCAACTTAAAAACGCTAACCAACTTTTTCAATCACTGATAGAGAAGATTGATTCTTTGAAAAAAAGCAGACGATCCCCTCCAAATGTAAAGTGTTACAGATGCGGACGTACAGGGCATATTCAACGCGATTGTCGTGTCCAAATGAGGTCTCGCTCACCATCTACTGGGACAGAGTACCGAGGAAGACATCACGAAAACTAAAACTAGTCAACGCAGAGGGGCGGGTGTTGGCTAATGGGAATTTAGCCCCCAGAATTTACTCTATTAAGAGCTTAAAACACACTGCTGATAGTCTTAACATCGAGGG
Source organism: Aspidapion aeneum (assembly GCA_963576565.1). Taxonomy (NCBI): domain Eukaryota; kingdom Metazoa; phylum Arthropoda; class Insecta; order Coleoptera; family Brentidae; genus Aspidapion; species Aspidapion aeneum. Next base: position 59,793,709 of record OY755038.1, read on the forward strand.
ACTTATTAATGGGAGAAAAGTTAATATAACAGTAGACACTGGTGCTGCCATATCATTGCTTCAGTTCAAAATTGCAACGAGATATAAAATTCGACCAACAGAAAACAAAATAACACTTAAGACTGTGACTGCAGAATCCGCCGACGTGTTGGGCAGACAGACATAGACCTAAAGCTGGGAAGATTGAAGATTCGCCACACTGTATTGGTTACCGAAATAGAAGACGAATTTATTTTGGGAATGGACTTGATAAGTAAACATGGATTTGCGTTTGATAATAAACTTAATACACTAAGATTTGGGAATGAAGAGTTCATTTTGTCAAATAGTCACTTCAATAAAGAACCAATAAAGGTCGTGGCAGTATGTACAACAAGACTGGTCGGTAACAGTGAGACCATAATTTTTGGGAGGCTAGAAAGTAAAACATCAAGCTGCGTCGGACTCATAAGCCAACAGAAATTATCCAGCACCTACCTCGTTGCAAAGGCACTAGTTAAAACCGATAAAGACATCCCGATTAGAGTCGCCAATATTTTCCCAAATAGTGTCAAAATTAATAAGGGCACCTCCCCCTAGCATTATTTGAACCAATACAGAGAGTAACAAGATATGAAAAGCCAACCTCGGAGGATAAATGCAAGTTATCAATGGAGGTACTTCAGCAATTTGAGTCAACTTGGCAACATCTCACTCCAGAAGAATTTAGTAAGGCGAGAGAGTTTATAGAAGAACAAAGTAATATCTTCGAAACTAAGAGTAGTTCGGGACGCACAAACCTTATTCAACATTCCATCAACACTGGCGATGTTCAACCGATAAGACAGCCCCCAAGAAGACTACCATTGGCCAAACAAGAAGAAGTTCACAATCTCATTAATAAAATGCTCAGCGACGGTGATATTGAAGAGTCATAAAGTCCTTGGTGATCTCCTGTGGTGTTGGTCACTAAAAAGGATGGAAGTACTAGATTTTGTGTCGATTGCAGGAAACCTAACGATGTGACCAAGAAAGATAGTTACCCACTGCCAAGAATAGACGACACATTAACAACGTTGGCAGGATCATATTTGTTTTCTACTCTTGACCTGAAAAGTGGGTATTGGCAGGTAGGAATCTTTGAAAGAGATAAAGAGAAGACTGCATTCTCTGCTGGAAGTTGACTTTATCAGTTTAATGTGATGCCATTTGGCCTATGCAATGCTCCAGCTACATTTGAAAGACTAATGGAAGTCGTTCTACGAGGCCTTACTTGGAAAACCTGCCTAGTATATTTGGATGATGTCATAGTAATGGGGAAATCATTTCAAGATCATCTAGACAATTTACGAGAAGTATTTTCAAGAATCAGAAATGCCAATCTTAAATTAAATTCAAAGAAATGTTTTCTATTCCAAGAAAAAGTTGAGTTCCTGGGTCACGTCGTTTCCCGAGAAGGTATCCATACTGACGAAAAGAAGTTACAAGCAATAAAAGAATGGCCTCAACCTCGTGAGAAACATGAATTGAGAAGCTTTTTGGGTCTGTGTACATACTACAGACGATTTGTAGAAGGATTCGCCAAAATAGCGTCTCAATTACATAGACTTACAGAAGATAAAGCTTCTTACAAATGGAATACCGAATGTGACCAAGCATTTCGAAGACTAAAAGCAGCATTATGTTCTAGTCCGATTCTTGCATATCCCATTCCCAAAGGTAAATTCATATTAAATACTGATGCGAGCAACGATGGCATAGGAGCAGTACTCTCCCAAGTACAAGATGGAGAAGAACGGGTCATCGAATTTTTCAGCAAAAAGCTATCCAAACCAGAGAGAAATTATTGTGTTACCAGAAAGGAACTCCTAGCCATCATTAAATCCATAGATCACTGTCACAAATATCTCTATGGACAAGAGTTTCTGATTAGAACGGATCATGCTGCGTTACAGTGGCTCATGAAAATGAAACAACCTGAGGGGCAAGTCGCGAGATGGATAGAAAAGCTACAACAATACCATTATCAAATTAAGCACCGAGCGGGAAGGGTGCATAATAATGCGGATGCATTGTCCAGAAGACCTTGCCCTGAGGATTGTAAACATTGCAGGAAAATTGACCAGAAAGAAGGAATTACCTACGTGCGCCAGATAAAGTTAGAACCAGATGAAGAATGGATGTCGGCTTCTATTAGAACCACACAACTTAACGACAAAGATGTAGGACCTATCTTGCGATTGAAAGAAGAGAACAAGCCACGACCATCATGGCAAGATATCGCAAACCAAGGGGTGATATTCAAATCACTGTGGGCACAATGGGATTCACTGATAGTAGAAGAAAACATCCTTAAACGTGCCTGGGAAAGTGCCGATGGTCTTACTATGATTAATCAAGTAGTGGTTCCTAGGAGCATGGTAGACAATATAATGGCCGAATGCCATGGTGGAAAATCAGGCGCGCACCTAGGCATAAATAAAACCATGGACAAAATTCGAAACCGATTTTATTGGGTCAATTACTTTCAAGATGTGAAAAACTGGTGCCGACGATGTTCGACTTGTGCAGCCAGTCAACCTAAAACAAGGTCCAGGGGTCAAATGAAACAATATAACGTAGGTCTGCCATTCGAACGCATTGCTATTGATGTGGCCGGACCAAATACATCCTTGTTGTCATGGATTACTTTAGCAAATGGCCAGAAGTTTTTGCTTTGCCTAACCAAGAGGCCGCTACAGTTGCATTCCTTTGGAACTACATTCAGATCAAGGAAGAAGCTTTGAATCAAAGCTCTTCCAGAATCTCTGTGACCTTTTAGGAATACATAAAACACGGACTACTGCTTTACATCCGCAGTCAGATGGCATGGTTGAAAGATTTAATAAAACAATATAAGAACATATTTGCAAAGTTGTTGATGAGCACCAAACAGATTGGGACCAATATATTCCATTGTTTTTGATGGCCTATAGAACCGCCATTCACAATACGACAGGAGCTACTCCATCTAGTATCCTGTTTGGTAGAGAACTGCGTTTACCATGTGATATCATGTTTGGTTCACCTGAAGAAGAACATTTAGAGGTTAATGACTATGTCGAACGTTTAAGGCAAAAGCTGCACGATATCCATGAAGTGGTTAGAGAGCGAATAGAAATAGCCAGTGACCGCATGAAAGCGAGATATGACCTGAAAGCAAACTCTTCAGGGTTCAAAGAGAATGATCAAGTCTGGCTATACAATCCTCAACGCAAGAAAGGAAGATCACCTAAGTTGACACCACCATGGGAAGGGCCTTATAAAGTTGTTAAGAGAATTAATGATGTAGTCTACCGAATCCAGAAAAGCCCGAAGTCCAAGATGAAATTTGTTCATCTAGACAGACTAAAACCTTACCTGGGAAATGTTGATCGAGACGATCAAACCTGAAGAGGAGGATAGTGTTACAAATTTAAGTCATTTAAATTTTATAGTTAGAATTTATTTAGGTTTAGTGTAGTATTAGGTTTACGTATTTTATGGTTGTATTCTTAATCTAGGTTTTAGTTGCGTTATCTGTGACAATTACAAACTGGTATGCGAACGGTCCGTGTTCTAGAAAAGGGTGGAATAATTCCGAATCGAACACAGATGGAAAATTCTCGAATAGTAGGCAGAGCCTTATATATAGAGCCGGACGTCGTGCATCGGGCAGTCAGAGATAACCAATGATAGTGATCGCTAGATGTTAACGCGAAGTTAATAGGCGTATTAAAGTAGTGAATTATTAGCAAGTTATTAGTAAGTTTAAGTGCGTGTTTTTGTACATAATTTGTCGAAATAAATTGACGTATCGTTTTCAACAATTGCGAGTTTTAATTTGTCGTTGTGAAACCGTAACAATATTATATAAAATAAAAAATTAAAATTCCCTTTTTTTTACTGTATTGTTAGGTATCTAGTGTTCTGTTATTTTCTCAATATGGGGATTTAGGAGATAAAGGAGCGATAAAATTTACTTTAAATTTTTAATTCTAACTAAAAGATAAAAAAATTGGTAGTGCCATGTTTTTTCTGTTAAATATTTTTATTTTTTTTAATAAAATTCAAAAAAAAATTGGTAGTGCAATGATTTTTTTAATAATATTTTTATTATAAGAAACAATAAAAAATTGGTAGGCAAAACGTTTCTTTTTTAAAAAATGATTATTTCAATGAAAAATTGGTAAATCTTTAATGTCGTCATTTGAATGAGATTTTCTTTATTTTGTATTTTTTTTTATTAAATGAGTAATAATGAGAAAAATTTTTTTTTAAATATTTTTATTATAAAAAACAATAAAAAATTGGTGGGCAAAACGTTTCTTTTTTAAAAAATGATTATTTCAATGAAAAATTGGTAGATCTTTAATGTCGTCATTTGAATGAGATTTCTTTTGTTTTGTATTTTTTTTATTAAATGAGTAATAATGAGAAAAATCCTTTTAAAAGAACCACTCACAGTCAGGTAAAAAATAATCCAATTTTAAAAATTACAATACCCGAAAATTTTTTAACTTTTGAAGAGGAAGCAACAAGTAGCAAAAGAAGTACAGAATTCCCAAGAGAAAAATCAGGGTTCAGTTTTTAGTCCAAAAAATTCTTTAAATAGAAGCCCTCCCCCGCCCCCAACTTAAAAATCTCGAGTAGTTTTTACTTTTAAAGATACACCAAGGCCCAGCGTTGAGAATAAGACACTAGATACAGAGCAAATTATTGAAAATATTAGTGATAACAGCTGTAGTTTTGAAAATACCACCCCCGAATCGCATACACAGACATCAGGATAATCCCTTGATAACACGGCTGTAAATTCTTCCCCTTTTTGTTTCCAAATAACGAATCCTTAGCTACAAATAATAAACAAGTTAAGAGTTTAAAAACCTTAAGTAATAAAATTAGTAAACAACTTTTTAAAAACAAAATGGCAGACACTACCATTTTAACACTGTTGACTCAAGATAACAGAACGGCCGCGACACCAAAATACATACCTCCACCCACATTCAACCCTTGTGTCGACTCGGCGGCTGAATGGCTTGACAGATATGACAGATCAGGAACACTAAATAGGTGGAACGAAGAGTTAAAACTGTCATATTTCTTGAGTCACGTAAAAAGCTCAATCGACACGTGGTTCGAAAATTACATACATGACAAACATAACGTGAAAAATTATATATTTTAACCTATTTTTAATTAACATAAAAATCTATTATTTATATATATAAAAACATTAATATTATTATTTACTAAAATTAAGATTTTTTTTATCTCATTAGGTTATAATACCTACGGCGCGGCGTAGGTAAACAATTTAAAATAAATAAGAATCTTTCTTCTAAACTATTAAATTCTTAATCATGAAAAATCACGGGCTATGAGATACTCTCATATTACAAAACGAACTAACTTTTTTTTTCAAACACATCTCAACAAAATCATGCCAAACCGGTAAATTGTACAAAACTTGCCAAGTACTTTAAACAAAAATTTTCAGCAATAAAATTACCTTTTAAAAAATCAAAAACTTATGGTAAATAGCCAAAAAGTTTTATATCCCAAAAAACTAATGATCCAAAGCTATGTAAGTTACAAAAAATAAAAATATAAATTGTTGCTAGATCGATCGGTTCAGTAGTTACAAATTATCAAAGTATTTAACATTTCATTTAAATCGGTGCAACCGTTTTAAAATTTACAAAATTTATAATGGAAACAGACAGACAAACAAGCAAAAAGCTCATAGATTAGATTTTGTTTTTTTCTTTATAGAAGAGATAAAATAAAATATTGTAAATAGATAATATTTTAGCATGGTTAATTTTTGGGAAAAGTTATAAAACAAAACAGGATATGAAATTATTATAAATATTATTAAATTAGAGATATTAGGCAAACGCTTTGCAAAAAAAAATGCATGAGACAAAGTACCAATGAACTCGCGAAAGTGCAAGTTTAGCAAAAAATATAAAACAAGCAAGGTGCGATCTAGAAAGTTTATATTAAAATAATAATGAAAAAAATTATTTAAGAATAAGGATTTTTTTAAGAGTTGAGTTAATAATACATAAAGTTTTTTCTGTATAAAACGAGAAAAGAGTTTAACAAGAAACGGGCAGTATGATTTCTTTTGTAATTTTTATTTTTAGAGAATTTTAATTTTAATAAAAGAGACGTAGACACGATTTTATTTTATGATTGATTTGGGTACATTTTTTATCCAAAATAGCCAATACACCTTATTAACACATTTTATGCCTAGGATTAGCATTCCAATATGTGCAATAGCCAATATACCAAGGATTGAGATAAATGGAGGTGCATTCTGGCAACCATTACCAGGAACAACGTTGTATGAAGCGACCATCCCGCTGACATACATTTCTGAATGGCAGGAGGATGAAGGGAGTAATTGGTCACCCACTCTAACTTCCACAATAAATGACTATAATAGCAATCCGGATCTAGGTATCATAATGTACCATTTAGACGAGTTAAGTAAATCATTTTCAAATGAATTAAATCAAATTCAAAAATCGTGGAACACAAAATTGTGGAGGTTAGAGGGGGCAAGGCACGTAAGTAACAAAAAAAACTGCGGAGTAGCAACCCAAGAGAAGTTGGATCTAATAACACACGACGAAAGAGACATTCAGCCAAAAAAATCAAAATACTAACAAACGGACTGACAGACGCACTAAATGAGACTACGACAAACTTACAAAGTTTTCAAAAATACAGCTTGGAGTTGGAAAAAACTTTTAAATCCACAAAAGAGAGAATTAACTATATTCAGAGTCACACAAACAAGTTGCAAGAATAAATAAAAAATTCTTTAAACAAACAAGATAGTGTCAATTCAATAATTTTTTTACATCTATTCGAAAACCTTAAGAGGACTATGTTACTAACAAGAGCATTAAGAAGACAAAACATCGTTAACTCCTGTAAGCAACATAAGATTCCTTTGGATCTTATTCAACCAGAAACATTGTCAGAAGACTTATTTAAACTAAAATTTGAAATTTGTAAAAATAGTAAAAAACTCTCGATTGAACCATCAAAAATACTCTGAATCTGACGAAGACCAATATGGCTGGCATGGAGACTCCTGATTGTTTCTATGGAACATTATCTTATCTGTGGTCGTAATCTATTTAATTCTAAACAGGCGACAAGCTAATCTAGCTGTCGCAGCACAACTACCTCTTATGACACGCGGTGAAAATAGTTCTCAAGTTTCTGCAGATACAAATGAACAAAATACGCTTTTACTTATTGGCAATGGCATAGGTTTAACAATTTTTGTAGCGTTTCTTTTATACAGATGCTTACGAAGATTTTCATGCAAAATTCAAAAAACGTCAAAAACTAGTAAATTGATTTTTTCTACGAATGGGGAGAAGACAAAAAGCTTCAAAATTCTAAATAATTCAAAAGAAGATATTTTAAAAATAAAACCAGGGGAAACCGTAGAAGCAACCCTGGTATTAAAAGATTAAAAATATACACATTATTTACATTTAGTTATCCCACAAAACGAATCTTATTTCTATTGCTCCAGCATGAATTGCAAAAACCCTAAGTTTAACCAGTGTCGGATCCTTTAATTATTTAAGTTAGTGTCATCCCGGGAAAAAATTGACTACTAAATAAATATTTAGAGTGATACCAATTCAGCGCACTAATATTTTTTTAAATAAAAAACGTACATGTACAAGGATGTCAAGGGTGCATCATAATTAGTAAACGGTGGGAAAATTAGAATGTTTTTTTGACAAGCCTACGGGCGAAAAAATTTTTTAAATGGAGCTAAATTAGACAAAAAGTTTTTAAAATGAAGATAGATTAGAGAGATAAATTATTCAAAACTCTATTGATAGTAGTAGATATAGCTGTTAGCTAAATAAATAAATAAATGTAATTTCTGCAAATGTTTTCTTTTTCAAAAATAACATCATTTAAAGAAGCTAAATATATACATAAATATAAAATTTTTATTAAAAAGCAATTGATGATTTCATATTTTTTATATATCTATACTATAGGTATATTGGCTAGAAACAATTATTATAGATTATTTTTTTAATTTAAAGTATTGCATTATTTGTCTTAATGGGCATTCTTGTATCAATAAATATTATATTAAAATTATCTTATTCGGCACTTTTGTATAAATACATATTATAATAAAATTTTCTAAATTGGCACTATTGTATAAATACATATTATGCTATATTTATTATTAACTAAGTAACACGGTAGCTAAGTACCAAATGATTTAGGGGGATTATGTACAAAAAATATTGGTTTGATACATAAGAGAAATAACCTTCTCCTGTAACAAAATACACAGGTTAATTTTTAGTTTTAAATTTTAATACGTACTGATATTTTCAGATTCAAAAAACAACAAAAGCAACCACCTGGGGACAACCGAGGTCTGATAAAGTTCCATAAGCAAAACGTCATTCATGGCAGAGAGTAACCTACTTGCGGGAAAAGAAACATTTGGTCGCAAACCCAGAAATAAAGATATAGCTGCACCCTAGCGAATACTGTTACTGACTCAGTGAGTAGTCTAGTAGTAGTAGGGAACTATAGTAACTATCACAATCAAGTACTCCTAGGTTTGTAGCTAATAGGAAGACATTGATAGAGAAATGAAGAAAAAACAGATTGGAACTCGATTTTAAAACCTAAATAATATAATTAAATACCTTATTCAATTCTACGATTTAATCATTCAGATTAGAAGAAAAGATGCATACAAGAAGAGGAAACAGAAAAAAAAAAGATTGGATAAAATTATTGCTTAAATTATTGTACAATATAGATTTCTAATTAAAATTACAGCGCAGATACCTACGAAGGAAATGATAAGAAAGAAAATATGGTAAGAAAAATTGTTAGCAAATGCAAAAACCAAAATTGCCAAAAGAAAGCACAAAATTAAACGGAATAAAAGTCAGTTATCTAAACAAAAACGACAGAGATAGGAGATATAACATTACCTTTAAAATTTTTCTATTATAGTAAATATAAACAGATGTGAAGATAGGTCAAGATACGACCTACATTTGTGGCAGCCATTATAATTAATATCATATTTCATAAAAGAGTGCAGCAATTTAATACGCCTCGTTCTATAAAAAATTAACACGAAACATGATGTCTCTCTATATATCTTATAATAAACAGATGTTAAAACGATTTTCTTCTACCTACCATAGACCCAAAAGTTTAAGAAATACCAGGACTTTTCTATAAGATCGTTAATTAGAGAACCAAGAGTTCAAGAAAAAGAGAGAAAAAATAAAGACCACATTAAGTAAACACAACGAATTTCTAAACCAACGAAGTCAGGAGCCAGTATAACAAGAAGACACGAAGAATAATCAGTAGCCCAACCAATTCTACAGAAGAAGGATTTTTTGCGACCAAATAACACAAATGTTTTCATTTCCGAATACAGCTCTTATATACATCTCTCCAACAAGCATGAGATCAAGATGTCAAAACCAGTGCCCAAAGGATGCACACCTGGTGGCGAGGTACCGGCACGGCGTACAACAGCACACCAACCCTAGGGTACAGTCATATCGATCTATAATAGGGTGACCAACCGTACAGGTTTAGGATTTTTGGGCAACGTCCGGGAAGATCTACGCGTCCGGGATTGTCCGGGATTTTGCTATTTTGCAATACAGTCATGTTTTATGTCAGGGAAAATTTATAAATATTGGCAACGCCGCAAGCCGCCTTCGAAAAGGTACGAAACTAAACGGACAGAGCGCGCGACCGAGCGCGAGACGAATGCTGGCGGCGGCGTCGAATATTGCCCGATGCGTATGATGATGCGATTACTATTGATTTTCAAGCGTCTGCCATCTTGTCCAGTGTCACGAGCTGGTCGCCAGAGGAAGGTTACTTGTTTCTTGTTTACCTATTATTATTCCCGATATTTTAGTACTTAACTATAATAATTGCAACTGCAGATTGATTATGTCGTCAGCAAAAAGACGAAAATGTGTTTTTAATGAAAACCTTCAAAAAACTTACTCATTTTTAAGAAGGTTTGGACAAGATAACTCGAGGGTTATTTGTAATTTATGCGGGTTCAACTTTTCAGGTCAGGAACGACTGTAGACCTACTTCAAACAAATTTTAAGAAATTAGGTAAAGGTATACACCTAGATTAAAATAATAATTAAAAACACAAAAAAATCTTTTTTAGTTGAGTATGGAGGTGGGAAAGATATCCAAGATCATATAAAATTTAACAAACATAAGATGGGTGCAACTGCTGTTGCTGGCACAAGTAATATGGAAAATTATTTGAAATCTAGTACATTGGATGAAAAAACAAGAAAAATATTAGCATAAGGGGGTACCTGGGCATATCACCTTATACAGCACAACCATTGTTTCAGATCGGCGGACTGTACATCAAAGTTAATTCAGTCGATGTTTGAACCTAGATACTCGAGGGGTGAACAAAATCGGAAGCCATAATAACCGGTGTTTTTCAGCCTATGTTTATGAAAGAACTTGAGGATGATTTAAAAAAAGTATCCTTTATTACGGTTTGCAGTGATGCATCTCACCACAAAAATACAAAACTTGTACCAATTTTAATTAGGTATTTTCTGCCTATTACTGGTGTTCAACTAAAAATTTTAGAACTGAGAGATTTACCTGGCGAAACATCAGATATAGTCAGTGAATATTTACTTAATGTTTTGTCTGAACATAATATTAGTAAAAAAATAGTTGCCCTGTGTGCTGATAACACCAATTCAAACTTTGGTGGCGCCAACCGATTAGGGCAAAATAATGTGTACACCAAGGTAAAGCAGAGGCTTGATAATAAAAATATTATTGGAGTTGGTTGCACTGCTCATATACTAAACAATTGTATAAAATCAGCCTGTGACATATTACCGATTGATATAGAAACTTTTATAATAAAGGTTTTTTATTTTTTTAACACCTACACCGTTAGGATTGAAAAATTAAAAGAATTCTGCACGTTTGTGGATATCGAATTTAAAAATATTCTTGGCTATAGCAATACTCGTTGGCTTGCCCTTCTTCCAGCTTTGGAACGCGTGCTTAAACTATTTCCCGCTCTTAAGTCCTACTTTTTGTCAATACTGAAATGTCCCCTGATAATCAAAAATTTTTTACCTATCCAGCAACAGAATTTTGGCTCATGTTTGTGCATAATGCTGCCGCATTATTTCACTGAACAAGTTTACTTATACAAAATAGAGAATTATCAGCAGTGGAGTGTCTCAAAATTTACAGGGAACTAAAATGCATGATAAGAACTAGAAAAGAGAACTAGAAAAGAGATGGATGGAGACGGATGGCCTAATTACTAATCGAAAGTCAATAGAAACATCTATAGTTGATTTCTATTTAACAGCTGAGGAATACCTATCACAATAGGAAACTCCATCTTCTCAAATGTTGGATCAATTTAAATGGGTTTTACTTGAAGAAATACCACAATATACAGAAATTGAAACTATTATATTGTGTGGTGGAAAAGAAATCAATGAAGATTTATTATTTGACGAAATTTCTTTATTCAAAGAATTCGTAACCAAGGAAAAGTTGGAAGAATGGCAAGCCAACAGTACGAACGTTTGTGTCCGATAAGTTGAAGTTTTTAATAATTGTTCAAAAAAGCAGTGGCCATTTACAAACATATCTTTAATAGTAGAATTTGCACTTTGCCTTCCGGGTACCAATGCAGAAGAAGAAAGAGTTTTTTCTATTATAAATAACTTTTGGACCAGTGAAAAAAGTCAACTTCACATGAGCACCCTAAAATCAGCCATGATTACAAGGTGCAACATAAATTTGACTTGTTTAGAGTTTTACAGATTTTTATTAAAAAATGATGGGGCCCTGAAAGCAATAAATAGCCAAAATAAGTATTCTTTAAAACAATAAATTTACCTACAGTTGAACAGAAAAACGTTTTGGGTAAATAGTAAAAATTAGGTAGTACCTAATGATAATAATAATTAATGGGTATAAGTATTTCTATTAGGTTGTATATATATTTCTGATAGGTAGGTAGTTTAAAGCTATGAACCAAAAATGTTATGTTTAAAAAAACGTACATACCTACCTACTAAGTTATATTGAGGTATTTTTGATCTGTATCTGTACTTGACGGTTGTTGTTAAATTAAAATTATTTAAAAAATAATTTTAAATTTTTTAATATTTTTATTTAAAAAAAAATTATAATATTTTTGTTCTTTTTTTTCAAGCTATAGGGGGGGGGTTGGTTATTGAAAGCGTCCAGGATTTGCCTCTCTGGGAGTTGGTCACCCTGTCTATAGCCGCAATCAACAAGGCACAAAGTGGAGATGGAACAATGCACAAAAATGTATAATGCCTTGATCCATACATACCAGGCCAAGGGAAAACCCAGATGGAAGCTAATGATTTATATTTTGTTTTGCAAATTCTATATTTAAACTGTATGTAAAAAATTGTGTTTTTAATTTATTTATTTTTTTCTAATTGTATTTTTTTAAATTGCGTAGAATTTTTTATTTTTGCAGGGCAGGACAGGGTATTTTTTCAAATACCATCGTTTTTTTGTTATTGCATTCTGAATTTTTTTAAAGTCATTTTATTATCGCGCAGGCAGGCAAAAGCTTCAATGCTGGGGTCCAGCATTCAGGGGTGGCGATCTTATGTCAAATAGGTAAAATATTAAAATCAGATTTTCATAAAATTTATTATTTTAAAATTATTATTAAAAAAACAACTTTCTCCTAAATGCTGATGAGGCAGTACCTATAAAATAATAAAAGTTCAGTGAACGAACTTCGCTCCGATTTGTCAGCAATTATGGCCCTGGCAACGACCAATTGCCAATAAGTGCTGACGCAGGAAGAAAGTTGTATTGGGAGGTGCTGGCTCAGGGTATCAGTAAGTAAGTGAAAGTAAAAGAGTACAGAGCCCCAAGATGTGCCCTGACCTGTGTCTGGTTTTATTACGAGTAATACTGTAAATATCTTTATATTTATATTGGATATAATTTTATAAAAGAAAGGAAATTTTAATATTACCAATACATGTCTTAAACCATTACATTGTTTTCGTTCCAAAGCTATTTAATTTTACATTTAAATAAAATATATATTGGTAAGGTTGTTTAGAGACTGACGATCCTCATCTTCTCCAACAACCCTATCAATATGGCTCGCACCCTATAGTCGCGAAAGCCGGGGTGCGACAATAGCTTTTACCTTCAAGGTAGAATATACTATTTGCAATGGTCGATATAATGGATATTACTTGAAAATATAATTGTTTGGCGTTGACGCATTCGTGTATGTTAAAGTATCTTTAGATGTTTTTAAGAAATCGGTATAATCTCTTTAATTGAAGTGTGAGTTTATATGTTAAAGCTTCATTCATGTTCGAATTAGGTCTTCTTCCCCTTATGTTTTTGTACGAATATTTTACTGCATGGTAGATTTTGAGAGCCTTATTTTTTTTTCAAATAGGTTGTTTAGTTTAATTTTATGTCCGGTTAGAAGCTATGGAAAACCCAGAACTTTTTACTTTCTAGCGACGTTGATGTACAGAATAATTAAAGTCGTATAATATACATAATTAGTCAGTCTCTAACAATCAAACGCTCTTGCAAATCAAATCTTAATTCTCTAGTCTGCACCCGATAGAGCATAACACTTCAGGTGCCACAACAAACAGCATAATAACTCGAGTGAATTATTGCTGAAATATATCTTACCGATTTCCATGAGGGCCTATTTATTTATGTGAGCGTCAAATGGTTATTGTATTTTCCCACTTCCCGGATGTAGATGTAACGTATTAAGGGATTGTAGCAACAACTGATGAATTATTAACTAGATTGCATTTATCAGTTAATTGGATCATTACAAATCGAGATTTACAATATAGTTAAAAATCCAATAAGATTTTTTTGTACATGGGAAATATAGTACATTTCAAACCTAGGGACTAAAGTGGTAGTTTTAATCCCGAGGCGAAAATAATGTAGCGCTAATTAACAACAATCCATACTATAGTGAATATCACTTATAACGATATTGGATATTACGACATATCGGTTATAGCGACGACATATTAAGGCCCCGACCGAGCTCTATAATATGACCCATTTTGTAACCTTTTTTCTCTATTACGACGCTCGGTTATAACGATCGAATTTAAGCGGTCCTATTTGCAGTTGCTATAACAATAAAAAAAATAGTAGTTCCTGTTATTCGTGTTTCTTTTAGTATATAAGATCTATAATAAATACCTCGTCTAATTTATATATATATATATATGTTGTTGTTTTGAGGGGTAGAGCTGCGGGACTGTAAGCGCTGGCCGTTTTATAAAATCTGGGTGCAAAAATCCTTAAAAGGACGATGTAAAAATATTAATTTTTCCGAGCCACACAAAGACAATATAGAGGATTGGCACTCACCTTTTCAGCTGTTTCCGTCGTCCAGAGGAGCTCCTCTCGCTGGCCCAGTCGTTGCAGTCGATCCACACTAGAATCACTTGTTTGTGTAATGGTTTAGTTTGATTTTCTAAGAATGTTATTGGATTTTTTGGTTAATAGAATTTATCACCATGCTGCGTGGTGAATGCGACAGACGAATCTTTTTTGGTTACGCCTTTTTGCGCAGATTCATTTTTCGTAGATGGCGCTGGCGTTTTGCTTGTGCCAATCAAATTGAAATTGTGTGGGTTTTCCGAATACGGGAATTTGGCGCAAAATTTGAATTTAAAATTAAAGTTGCACGAACATTTTCCGCCCACTTAAAACGAAGTTTTACATTGAGATTAATTGAATAAACAAATGGCTATATAAAAAAAAAATATAAGTTAATTCAAAACCTTAAAGGGTAGGTTATTAAAATCCGTTTTAGGTTTATAGATCAAAAAGAAAAAAAAATGAAAAAAAATATATATATTCTAGATAACGACACACGAAACAAAAGAAGTTGCTTGGGAGTTTAGTGCGCATCTAAAGGTAGTGGGCACAACTTGACCACGGGACGAGTGAAAAGTCCGTGTTGTGTTTTAACAGTAGCAACTCGAATGTGATTATCCCGACCAGGATGTACAGATACTATTCTACCCAGCAACCAGTGTAATGGCGGCCTAGTTTCATCCTTAATTAATACAAGCGTATCTAGCTTGATTTCAACCGAAGGGTCCGACCACTTAGAACGCTGTTGTAAAGTATTTAAGTACTCGAGTTTCCAACGCTTCCAGAAATCGGCATGAATTCGTTGGATAAGTTGCCAACGCTTAAGGGTATTAACTTTAAGGGTAGAAAGGTCAGGATCAGGACACGAATTAAGGGGTTCCATTGTGAGGAAATGACCCGGAGTCAAAGACGTAAGATCGTTTGGGTCAGAGCTTTGCTCACAAAGGGGTCGAGAATTGAGTAATGCCTCTATTTGGGCGAGGAGAGTATAGAGCTCTTCGAAGGTTAGTATCTGGTCACCGATGACCCGATACAAATGTGTTTTTATAGATTTGACTCCTGCTTCTGCTAGACCATTTAGGTGGGGGGCTCCCGGACTATTAAGACACTATTTGATTTTTAAGCTCTCAGAAGATAATTTCGAAAGATTATGGAGCTCCTTAATAGCCCCAACAAAGTTTGAGCCTCTATCACTTGTGATTTGGACACAAGTGCCACGTCTAGCGACAAAGCGTCGTAAAGCGGCGATGCACGCCTCTGTGGTTAAATCCGAAACAAGCTCGATATGGATTGCCTTGACAGAAGTATCGACAAAGACTGCGATATATGATTTACCAACTTGTGCTCCACGACGTCTCTGACCTACAAAGGTTTTGATTGGGCCTGCATAGTCTAAGCAAACGTGTGAAAAACATTTTAATTGTGACGTTCTAAAAGAAGGTAAATCCGACATGTACTGAGTATACGGTTTTGGTTTTAAGCGAAAGCAGGGAATACATTGCAATAAAACCCTCTGAATAGCTCGACGTGATGACATAATCCAAAACTTTTGACGAATTAAGTATTGGACTGTGTTTATTCCGGGATGTAAATTTTCGTTATGAGTTTGAATAATGATCAATTGGGTTAATCTATGAGATTTCGGCAATAATAAGGGATGTTTTGCCTCAAAGGAGAGTTGAGAATGCCGTAAGCGTCCGCCCACTCTAAGGAAACCCAATTCGTCCAAAAAGGGCGCGAGTTTGCGAAACGGCTTAGGTAATAGCTGAGTATTTTGAATTTTTTGAATGATATCCGAAAAACACTCTTCTTGGACCCTTTTAACTAAAACAAGTAGAGCCTTGTGTAGTTCAAAAGCGGAAAAAACGCCGGATAAAGGGTCAACTGAGGTTTTTCGATTGTGAATAAGTCTTAAAAAATGACAAATGATTTTTTGAATGGTATTTAAATTGGATATTTTATCGATTAATCTATCAAAAAAGTTTTTATTTTGAAGTTCTGCCGTCAGCACCACTGAATTTTCCGGTTTTTCTTCTTTGAGAACCTCGTCTGGAACTCCCAAAGAACGTTCATTTATAAACCTTTGAATTTGCCACTCCGTAGTGGGCAAGGTAATCCATGGAGGGCCGTGAAACCAAAGAGGGTGATTTATTAAGTTATTGGGCGACAACCCTCTGCTAGCGCAGTCGGCAGGGTTCTCGAGTGAAGTAATGTGATACCATGGTACTTCGGGGATTGTTTCTTGAATACGACTTACGCGGTTTGCCACAAAGGTCTTCCACTTGTGAGGTGAAGATGTGACCCAATGAAGCGTGACCTGTGAGTCCGAGAACGCAAGAATTTCATCAATTACGAGTAATGATGAATAGGTGCGAATAACTAGTTCGAGTAAATCAGCTAATAGAGTAGATCCAAGTAGTTCCAAACGTGGGATTGAAATAGTGTGTAAGGGAGCAACCCTTGACTTGCCCATGACTAGAGCAGTTTTGATAATTTTATTTGGTAATTCGACGCGAACGTATACGCAAGAAGCGTATCCTAGCTCGGATGCATCGCAGAAACCTAGCAATTGACATCGTTGAATATTATTCGAAAAAATATGTCTAGGTAGACAAAGATTCGAAAGAGTGGTTAATTGATTATTGAATTGATTCCAAAGAGTTTTGATTGGATCGGGGGGTATTTCATCCCAATCAGTTTTGCATAACCAAAGTTTTTGCATAATGGCTAAAAATGAAACAGGCGATAAGAAACCTATAGGATCCCAAATTTTAGCGATAGCTGATAAAATATTCCTTTTGGTACAAGGTTTTTCACAAGGGGTACAAGAATAGGTAAAAGTATCTGTAGAAGGGTGCCACTGAAGGCCCAACACCTTAATCGATGTTGAAAAATCGTTTTCAAAGGTAACAGGGATCTGACAATCAGCGGGCGACAAATGTGAAAGAAGTTTCGGATTATTTGATGCCCATTTTCTTAATTCAAATTTTCCCAATTTAAGCAACGCTATGAGATCCTTTTGAAGTGATAAAGCACCTTCTAGAGAGTTAGCTCCACAGCAAATATCGTCCATAAAAATGTTATTCAAAAGGACCTGGGATGCTTCAGGATAATTCTTAGCCTCCAGGATGGCTAGTTCTCTAAGAGTTCTAATAGCTAAATAGGGACTTGAACTAACACCAAACGTCACTGTATTAAGCCTGTATTCCTGCAGGGGTTCATTGGGATCAAATCGCCAAAGTAGCCTTTGGTAGTCCCGATGAATTGGATTAATTTGAATTTGTAAAAAGTGCTGTTTTATATCAGTCAAAAATACGATAGAATAAAATCTGAATTTTAATAGATATCGGCTTGTAATTTTGGTCCTATTAAAAGAGTTTCGTTCATGCTTAGGCCTTTCGAACCCTTAATCGAGGGGTTAAAAACCACCCGGAGTTTAGTCGTTGATTTGTCAAGACGAAGGACTCCGTGATGTGGTAAATAAGAACATAACTGAGGTCTAGGTTCGGATCTTGGAATTAAAGACATGTGCCCGTTTTTGAGATATTCTCTCATAAAATCCGAGTACATACTATAGAAATTTGAATTTTTTATTAAGCGAGACAAAAATTGACGATAGGCCACTGAATATGTGTCTCCTAGGTCAGGAGGGTCAATGTGACGAAAAGGCAAATTTACAGTAAATCGGCCCGAAATATCTCTAGTGGTAGTTTTTTGGAAAATCTCTTCACATCTTTTTTCTTCGGGTGAGAGAAACGTTTTTGACTTAATTGATTCTAGTTCCCAAAATCTGCGAATATTAAAGTCGAGAGACTGCTCACAGGAAGTAAAGTAAGAATTGACTTGAGGTGAAATATTTATGTTTTGAGTTTGGCCCATCAAGACCCACCCAAAAACTGTCTCAAAGGCGGAGGGTAGGCCGTGAGGTCCTGGAATTCGTCCTGATTGGACGATTTCTGTGTAAAGTTGTGCACCTAAGAGTAAGTCAATTGGACCAGGGTTGTAAATATGGTTATCTGCAAGCTTTAGATTCTTTCTTGGCAAGCCTAACCTGTTAAGACAAGCTTCGCTTATCAGGTTAGCTTGGCTACCGCTGTCCAGAAGTGCTCGGACAGGTTGGTAGTTACCCCGACTATCGAGTACCTCTAATTTTATAGTCGCTAGAAGCACTGTCGTCCGGGGCGTCAAGGTGGATAACGAAGAGTATTGATTTGTAGATGTATTTGGATTCGAATTGATTTGAATTGAATTTGAACTGGGTTGAACAAAACTAGGGTTCTGTTGGCTAAGACTTGAATTTGAATTCTGATACGATAAGTTTGTGCCTGTGCTAGGCACGGCCACTTGATTTGGATTAAAACTTTGATTTAAGTTCGAATTTTGATTTGAATTTTGGTTTGAATTAACAAAGGATTGACTTGAATTCTGACGGATTGAATCTGTCAATTGCGATAGATGAATAAGACTATGGTGCCTATGTCGACATACCCTGCAGTTGTAGGTACTACTGCAGTCCATTACTTGATGATTTGAACGTAAACAGTTGATACATAACGATTGTTGTTTTACATAAGTAAAACGATCTGAAGGAGATTTGGAAATAAAAACAAAACACTGCGAGAGTGGATGAAAAGAATTATTGCATAATTTGCACTTATAGGGTTGTTGGTTTTGTCGAAATTGAATATTGGATTGTTTATTTGCTACTTGTGAGTGCGTATGCGCTAAGAAATTTGATGGAGGGCTTGATTTGTACTGATTATTTGAATAAGAATTATATTTTTGGTTACTAGGATTCGAATAATTTGGTTTTTGCTGTTTTGAAGTCAAAGGTTGCATTTGCGTATTTTGGGGAGATAGCTGTACTGTTTCAAGAGCACGGCATTGGTTAATAAGAAACGGAATTAGATTTTGATATGTTGGAATCTCGGTAGTACTGTACTTTAATTCGAAAGCGGTTCTTGTGGTTTGATCGATTTTTGATAATAAAATTGAAAATAAACAAAAACACCACGACGTTACTGGAAATTCAAGATTTTCGAGCGCCGCAATATTCTCGGAAAAGGTGTCTACCAAGACTAAGATCCTTTGCTGACTGGTTTCCCTTTAAAGAATTTGCATAGTAGATTGAGTTCCAGTAGGTACTGGCTAAAAGTCTTTTATTTTGATAGCGATCTGTTAATACCTTCCAGGCGATTGCGTAATTACTTGCCGTTAATTTTATAGAACTTAAAATATTAAGTGGTTCGCCCTCAAGGAAGGTTAGCAAATGTTGAAATTTCCTTATATCGGAATAATTAGATTTTTTGTGAACCAAACAAGAATAAACATCGTAAAAGGTTGGCCACTTTTTTACGTTTCCATTAAAGCAAGGTACCTTTAAAGGGCCCAGATCATCGCTACGTGAATAGTGTGAAGTTGCGGGGGTAAAATTTGAATGAACTGAATCGGAACATAAACTCGAAAAAAGAACTTTAGCTTGGTGGTAGAATAGATCCGTATCTTTCCTAATTTTGTCCTGTACTTCGAATTCATCATCGTCGTCGTCTTTCAGGAGACCTATGATGTCATTATGAATGTTTTTAAATTGTTCATAGTGATCATCTAACGATTCGTAAAACGCCTTAAAAATTGGCAAGGAAGAACTATCTGATTTAGCTTTTGTTCCCAAGTTATACGTTTCCGTAATACGAGATATTGAAACTTTGCGTTGATTCTCAAGCTTTTTTAACGACATATTGTTAATTAAAAAAATAAAAAATATTTAAAAGGAATAAAACTAACACTTGACCCCTATTGACTTTAATCAGTCCAAAAGAGTCCAACCGCATATATTTTATTATCGATTTCTCGAATAAACGCAAAAACTTAACAACAGCTGTTATCCTAGGTCGCGATTTTTCTCGCAAAATAAATGCACGCAAAACAACTTGTACCTACTACCGCTTCTCTTATTATTTACAGGTAAATACTAATTCTACTAGATGTGTTTGTTTACCTGTTAAATAAGAATAAAGCATTTAACTCACAAGCACTTTTGTTGTTTTGAATAACTATAACATATTATTTAAACAAATAACTATTATTTAAACAAATTTTGATTTTTGAATCAAAACAAACGACGTACCAAGTGCCAATTTCGGCTGCAATGAAATGTGGGTGGAGCCACCGTTAAGCCACGCAAGGGGGGACGGAACCTCCTTTCTAAACTGGACACGGCAACAAACGAGTCAAAATGGCGAGGCAAAAATCTAATATTTTTAGCAAACAAATTTTAAAAAACTATCTGGGTCGTGGGACCAGAAAATGTTATTGTTTTGAGGGGTAGAGCTGCGGGACTGTAAGCGCTGGCCGTTTTATAAAATCTGGGTGCAAAAATCCTTAAAAGGACGATGTAAAAATATTAATTTTTCCGAGCCACACAAAGACAATATAGAGGATTGGCACTCACCTTTTCAGCTGTTTCCGTCGTCCAGAGGAGCTCCTCTCGCTGGCCCAGTCGTTGCAGTCGATCCACACTAGAATCACTTGTTTGTGTAATGGTTTAGTTTGATTTTCTAAGAATGTTATTGGATTTTTTGGTTAATAGAATTTATCACCATGCTGCGTGGTGATCTCGATAGAATACGACAGACGAATCTTTTTTGGTTACGCCTTTTTGCGCAGATTCATTTTTCGTAGATGGCGCTGGCGTTTTGCTTGTGCCAATCAAATTAAAATTGTGTGGGTTTTCCGAATACGGGAATTTGGCGCAAAATTTGAATTTAAAATTAAAGTTGCACGAACAATATAAACAAATAAAAAAAATGATGCTCCATTAGCGTGGAAAGTTCGAATTAACCAACCTCAATTTACATCCGTTCAATGTCGTTATAACCGATATTCACTGTAATTGCATTTAAGTATACTCTAGATATAAGATGCAATCCGTAAGGCCCTAAAGTAAATATATTTGGGACCAAAAGTAAGTTTTTAATTTCTACGAATGAAAAGTTTGTTTTTATAAAGTTACAGTTTTAATCCCGAGGCGAAAAGTTTGTATATTAATTGAACGGAGGGCTACGATTTGCTGTGGGTAAAAAAGAAACTTTATTCAAGTGGTTTATATACTGTGTTATGAACTTTACTTAGAAAAATTATTTCAAATGAAAATAATGGAACGGCATTTAACAGCACCTGGTCCTAATTGCATTTTACAATACTCTAGATATAAAATGTCAGCCTAGTTGTTGATCCCTAAATATTAAAAGTCACATTAGTTCCCACAACTAGGGACAAAAGTGACCGCTTTAGTCCCCAAAGTATCTATCTTTTAGGTATGATATTCTGGGTAGAATAACGGGCACACTTTTACTTTTACATTTCAATAATTATTCTTGTAACGTCATCAGTTGAAATAAAGTTACGACGTTTCCCCAGCGGGGTTTTTATTTGTCGGTATATAATAATTTAGTGATTTTAAACAATTAATGTACACAGCACACTGCGTTTACTAAACTAAAATCTAGAGAGTATGTATATTTTATTTACTAGAAAAGTTAGACTTAAAGGTTGTTCAACAGTTCTTTCCGCTTTCTTTTAACAGTCAATTCAAATTTTGTTGTTTTTTAGCATTATTTTATTTTATTTAATGTATTTAGTTTTTTTAAAACTAGCATGGTATTGTCAAAAAGCTTAATTCCACATTCACGTATCGCTTGAGTTTATTTTCATAGTTTTTGCAAGATTTTTTATAGTCTCGGCTATAGTTTAGATTTTTAGATCCCGCTTTTAGATCACTATTTCGGAAGTACCAAGGTGCATTAACATGTAGAATTACTTCATTTTGAAACCTTGTATACTACTCTCGTTACTACGACTCCATAGTTTAATACCATATGTCCATATTGGTTTCAGTATTTGTCTATATACAGCAGTCACTTGTTATAAATGGTTAAATTGAACTTCCTTCCAGTATACTAGTTCATTTTTGTATACTTACCTTATCTCAAGTTATTCTTTTTTCCTTAACATCTGTTTTCGGCGCACATGTGATTCACATTTTGGTTTTTAAAAGAACATAAATTAGTTTCATATATTGTCTTGCATTTTCTTATCAAATTGTGAACTGCATACTAAGGTTTTTTAATTAATTTTATTATCGCACTTATCTACCGTCAATAAGGTAAATGTTGCTTAATTACAATTTTTTGGTTTTGGGATATGGCAATATTACATATAAAGTAAGAGCCTTGTACGCTACTCTAAGGCACGTCTGCTTTAATTTCTCTTAAATTTATATCTAAATCTTCCTGTTTTACTCTAAGCTATCTACATATTTGATTCCAAAATATAAGAATAAAGTTTTGACAGAAACAGTTTGAATGTAAATTTAAGTCAGAAAGAAAGACTGCAGAAAAATATGTTTTCTTCTTTCTTGCTTTTCTTTAAATTATGTATGTATCACTGAATCAATCTGCTTTAGTTAAACTGAAAAGTTAGAACTTCACTCAGGATTCATTGGTATGATACAGGTTGCTATGAAACTGGTGATGTAAAAGAAATTTAATAGTCAAACGTGAGCGGGAAAAATGGTACATGACAGGTTCGTTTGTCTGCAAGCAAGGATCACCAAAGGTGATCCGCGCCTGCAAACATTAAAATACTGCAACATTGCAGGTGGCCAGCTAAAAACTTCTAATAGTTCATGGCTAATGTCTGTTCAAATAATAAAGAAATATTACATGAGCCCAATCTTTGGGTATAGTATGCTAGATATCTCATAAGAAGTTTGGTCTGTATCATTGATGATTAGATTAATATGAGTTAAAGATTATTAACTTTGTCAAGAATGAGAATGAGCATACAATAATCCTACCCCTGAATCAAAACTTGGTTGGAGACAAGAAATAGACTAAGAGTGCGTGTCGAACTTCTTGCGTATATATTTAGATTGATTTTTTATATTCTTTTGATGAAACTACAGGGTTTTTTTCTCAGAGTTTTGTAATGAGGAATCTTCAAAATTTAAGTATTATATTGTCAAATATACAAATTCTGTAAATATAATATTTGAACCATAAATAATTTTCACGTGATTTTAAAATAAGAGCTAGCCATAAGAAATATGAGACATAACGTCACATCTTTAACGCTGATAACTCTATAGCAATCATTTATACGTCAACATTTATGAGATTAGCATATTTATTCCAGTCTGCGTATGCTCTGTAAAATGGGCATGCTTAAATATTTTTTATATAGTCTAGGCAAAGCTCAAGATGCTGCATTTAAATTAAAGTCGCTTACTATGTTTATACGTGCCTTAAAGCGGTTTAAAATAAAATTGGTTTTAGTGCTTCAAACGGTTTTAATGGTGAATATAAGCAGCAATTTCAAACCGTCCTTATATAAAAGCATTTTAATAGGCCTCTATAATCAAAGTAACATACATAAGATGTGGCTAAATAGGCTAAGAGCGTCGCCTCAGGTTTGGCTTTAACTGTGTCTGGTAATGCTTAAATTATCCTTCTAATCTTACTTTTTATGCACTAGCATTAAGTCTCTCATAAAAATGTATTATGTCACACGTCGCACATTTCTAGCAAAACTTCTTAATAAAGCTCAGGAACATTAACGAGATTTAGTTCGGATTTAATATGGTTTAGGAACAATTACAGTCAGAAATTATTTTTCTTTAATTTCCAACATAAGATTCTGTCAGCTTCCATGTTTTGTGTTTTATTAAATTTCGTTCAGTCAATGAAATTTTTTTAAATCGTATAATTATCTTATACGTGTCAAAGAGTTTTAAAGCCGTTTTATTGTGAGGGAGAAAAAGTTTTAAAATGTAATTGCTAAGTCGGCTATAAAGTAGGATATGATTAAGGTCCCTTAAGACAGTTAAGCCCAACATGATGGCAGTTCCTTAACTGCTGACAGAAGCAGGATTCCAGCATTGCTCTCAACAACAGAAAATTTTAATTGAACGGCGTCGGCAGTACATTGGAAGTTTGTGATTTAATTAGTGAAAAATGAATTTATTTTAATATATGTATTAGTTTAATTAGTGAAAAATGAATTTATTTTAAAATCAGTACAGTGCATGTTTTAGCCAGATCTCATGTTTAACGGGGATCTATTTACAATATCTATTCTAGAAAGACGACACATACCTTATAAGTACCTACCTTGAACCTTCGTATTACAAAAATGATCAATCCAATGACAGCTGCTACTATAAGCGTCGAACCTAAAAGTGAATGTAAGTTATTGATGATTGAATGACACTTCTCCTAATTGTTGTTATTGTTGATTGTATATATTTTCAAATAGGGGGTATTTTTAAGAATATTCTAAAATTTAAGAAATTGTAGGATAGAGGCCTAGGGGG
This sequence comes from Aspidapion aeneum, assembly GCA_963576565.1. Classification (NCBI taxonomy): domain Eukaryota; kingdom Metazoa; phylum Arthropoda; class Insecta; order Coleoptera; family Brentidae; genus Aspidapion; species Aspidapion aeneum. The sequence continues at coordinate 59,818,592 of OY755038.1, forward strand.
ATAGTTGTGGAAGATTTTTTTAAAGTACGCTAGAGCGATTGATAATGGATCACGCAATTTTAAGTCACCGGGTGTTTGCCTCCAATTCGAGTAGGAGGGCCGCTGTGACGTCATAAATCCAGGATGGCGGCATTTTTCATGTTTTTTTTACAAAGTTTGGCTTATAACTTTTGCAAAATTAGTTTTACAGAAAAACTGTTTTGTTTGCAATAGAAGCACAATTAAAAAAACTAACAAAAATATTCGTTTTTTAAGAAATAGAAAAAACTTTTTTAAACCAAAAAATTTTTAGACTGCGCCAAATCGATTGGTTATGGATCACTCAATTTTAAGCTGCCGGTTGTTTGCCTTAAAATTGAGCGCCTGTGTTACGTCATAAGTCCAAGATTCCAATATTTTCCATGTTTCTTCATAACCCATACAGTTCTTCGGTAAAGTGAATGTGGCAAAAGTTTGCGAAAAAACATGGAAATAATGGCATTCTTCAATTTATGACGTCACATATACGTTCTTAGTCAAATTTTTCAACATAAAATTGAGTGATCCATAACCAGTAAATTTAATTTTTTGTGGGTAAAACCCATTTACTATTTTTTAGTATTTATCAAAAAAAGTATATCTTTTTAAAACGAGTTTAGCGAAAGTTATAAGCAAAAGTTTGTGAAAAAAAACATAAAAAAAGCCGCCATCTGCGATTTATGATGTCACACAGGCCCTCCTAGCCAAATTGGAGGCAAACACCCGGTGATCTATTACCAATCGTTATAGGGTAGTTTTAAAAAATCTTCCACAACTATTCTATGGAAGTAACTAAACCTTGTATTCAGGAAATATTTTGTAGCCTGTATAATATCTATTATGCAAAGAAGAAGATTTGTAGTAAATCAATCTGTAGTATAACTTTATTCAGTTTCAAATTCATTGAACAGGGTAATCCGTAATATTTTACTTAATAGCTGAATACCATTAACTTTGATCACATATTTTTAAATTTATCTTTTTCAATTTAAAAATAGGGTGTTTTAAAATTCAACAACCGTGAGTGATTTTAAGACAAAAAGCCTATACAGGGTGTTCCAACTAAAAGGCAACAGAGGTGTTTTTGGGTATTTTTCGTGCGAATTTGGAGAAACGCTCAAACACGTCGATTTTGTTTGCGAGGGAGACACTCTTTGGCTATCTTGAAATTTTTGTGGCACGCACCATCTTCGAGGGGTATATTTTACCCCTATATTTTGAATAGGGAAAGTGGGTCTAGTGGTACCTTTAACCTCCCTCTTTTTTCTCATGGTGGACTTATTCCTAAACTAGTGATCAGTGGCGTATATAGAAGAAAGATTCGGGGGGGGGGGGGGCAAGACAGTTTAGATCGTTTGCGGGGGGGAGGGTGGCAAGACCTCATGACCGTATTTTATGCTTGTATTCATAAAATATATGGAAAATATCTAAAAAAATGTTAGCTTCGGGGGGGGGCCCGCCCCCCCTTATATACGCCACTGCTAGTGATAGTTGGACTTGAAAGTTAGACTTCTTCTTTACTTGTAGTTTTTTTTTTATTTGTTCGCTCCTCAGTAAAGCTTTAAAAATGAATTCCATTTGGTCAATATGCTCACCTTGCGATTGACTTTACAGAAAAAGTTAAAAATCACTGCATTTTAGCACCAGGGAGATAGATAAGATGCTCGTATAACGCTAATTATGGTTACCTACTTATTATTATGAATTTGCTTGAAACATAGAAAGTTGTAATGAGAAAATTGTAAAAAGTTTTAAACCAAAAAAATTAAAACAGAATATTTAAAAAAATGTCTTGTAGGTGGTGCTAAGATTTAATCCAGTTTTATGCTGTATCCACTGTCGGCAAATGCTAAAATCCACCGAACCGGCTCGACGCGGCGGTCATTTCCTATAATCTACAAAATGGCGAGGCCAAAATAGCACAAAAAATTTGTTGGTTCGGTTCGGTTCTGTTCGGATACACACACTCTAGAAACCCGGGAAAGAAGTCAGAAAAGTTTTTTTTTTTGAAATAATATGTTGATTCGGATTGATTCAGTTCGGTTCCAGAGCGAGATGTTCAATTTATCCTGCGCTATTTTCTCCTTAGCTATTTTGTTCTAGAGCCAGGTGGGCATGGATAGCCCACAGGCGTAAGATTACTGGAAGGTTTAAGGTGAAAAATTTTTTTTGCTGTCGCTTTCTACACAAGCAAATTGCTTGGGGGTTGGGGGAGATTGCTTGAGCGCTGATGATGAGACAATCAATTAAGAAAGACAATTTTATTTTTCTTCTATTTAGAATTATGGTTTCCTATCACTTGTTTTAGAATGTCTAAGAAAATCTGCAAAGTTAAGAACACAATTTGAGATATATTTTCATCTTTTTCAATTAAAAATTTATCTTTATTTCAGTGCTTCCTAGGTCTGTAAATCTAATTTTAAAAGCCTGGGATTTAATCTAAAAAAGAAATTGACTTAGTAAATTAGAAATGTTCTGTTCTCAGTTATAAAATATCTTGAGCATCTCTACTTACCAGCTGCTAACAGAATATACAACCATGGTCCCGTTAGCGCCCTACTTCTGTTAGGCAGATCCGAGGGCTCAGTGGAACGACGCAGTTCTTTTAGTCCAGGTGCAGGAAGAGTGCGAATTAGGACTGGTTGGGGGTATTTCGCAGAACCTACAAAAAAATTTTAACTTTGTTTTACACGGCGAAAAAGGCGAATCCCTACACTGAAAAAAATCGGTCAAATAAATTATCAACCTGAGTTTTATGTGCTTGGAAATAAGATAAAATTCAACTGTTTTGAATCGCATTATTTTTTATAAGGTTTTTCGTCCACCTAGACTATTTGACAACATAGTTTAAATAAAAACTTTAAATTTTATTTGAAGATATATTTTTTAATTTTTGATTGAAAATCTATTTGTTTTTAATAGGTTTTGAACTTAAATTTAATGTATGATATTATAAAACCTCCTGAAACAAATGTTCCTAGATTTAATGTTAAACCTACTTCTTTTTAAACTTTAAATGAATTGTAGAAGATGGCGCTAGAGGCAACAAACAGTTTCGCATGGTACATTATGTTTTAATTAAATCAAAGTGTAGGTACTATTTGTTCGTCAGTTTAATTACTGATACGTTCCGCATGCGGGACCAGTATATTAAACTGGTTTTGGGAAGTTTGTTTCTAAGGGAGCACGCGTGGTATCAACTCGAGAGAAACTCTATCAAGAGTTGCTGCAAATGGACACAATGTGGAAAATAATTTACTTTCTAGAGAAGCTCGGGATGGTAATTCCCTTAAATCGAAATTCACCCTAAGGTACTTAGAGGTTCCAATATATAACTTAAAAAACTTAATCCACTACTTAATAAATAAATCTATTACGTTTAATATATGTCCTACTAAAAAACCAATATAGAGTTTTTTTTAATAGATAAAATGCTTAGGAATCAGGTTACTGTCCGCATTTCCTAAAATTACAAGATAAAATATTTGTTTCTAATATTTAAAAAATTTTTGTTCTAAATATATACTTTACTTGTCTTCTATTTTATATAGATATTCTATTTAATTTAACTTTTTTTTATTATTTTCAAGTAGATTTTTCTCTCAGTGTATATTAAAATGACTACGCTTTAACGAAAGCAACGATGAGGCATTCATTCGCTTACGTTTTGTCACGCGTAAACAATATCCGGATAATTGTACCGCCTCGCCTGGTGAGCACATGGTAGCAAACAAATTCGTTTGCTTAAGCTACGCGTTGGTCATATCTATAGGGATCTTCCGTATATTTTTACACCCCACGTTATAAGAAATTAAAGTCTCGGAATAAAACTTTATATATATATATATATATATATATATATATATATATATATATATATATATATATTTATCGGTTTCACAACGTTCTACGTCTTCCGATACCCAATCTCCACTCGTTTCTGTTTGCCCGTAATTCATCATCTAGGCCTCTTATTTTTATTTCACTGTCTATTCCTTCTCCCCAGCTTTTCCTCGGCCTTCCTCGTTTTCTTTGGCCAGTTGGTTTCCATTGTAATATTTGTTTAGGTAGTCTTCCATCATCCATTCTTTGTACATGTCCGTACCACACCAGTTGTTTTGTTCTTATATCATCCACTTATGTACGTTCACCCACTGTCATAATTTCTCTTATTCTTTGATTTGTAACCCTTTCTCTTTTTGATTTCCCTGCTGCTCTTCGCCAATAGTCCATCTCCGTAGCGGAAATCATTTTTTCTGTTCTATCTTTGATTGGCCATACTTCTGAGCCGTATGTAATAATACTTTTTACAATGGTGTTATATATAAGCTTTTTGTTATGTTTTTTCTTCCTTGTACGTTTCTATCTTTTATAGCTTTGTCTAGTATTCCGTCAGCTGTAATTTTTAGACCTAAGTATTTATACTCATCACAGGACTTAATTCGCTGCCCAGTATTTAAGATTAGATCCTGTTTCGTTCCACCAATACACAAATACTCTTATTGATATTAACCTCTAGTCCCCACTTATTGTACTCTTCTATTAGTTTTCGTGTCATATATTCGAGGTCGTCATAATCCTGAGCCACCACTATCTGATCATCGGCGAAACATAAAGTATACAAGGTGGTTTCATCTAACGGAATTCCCATGTTTTGGCATTTTCTCTTCCAGACTTTAAGGACCTGTTCCAAATATATCTTGAAGAGCGTAGGCGAGATACAGCAACCTTGTATTAACTTGAAAGCCTTTAGTTAGTTTTGCTTTTATTTTAACTTTTGCCTTACTATTGCGGTATAACTCTTTGATGGCTTTAATTAGTTGTACGCTTATGTTTGTCTTTTCCAACGCTTTTCAAAGTAGATTTAGTGGTATACTATCATATATATGCCTTCTGCATATCTCCGTAAAGCAGATGCAGCTCTTGTCCGTATGCCTTTTTCTTTTCAATAACTTGGGTTATACAAAAGAGATGATCTGAAGTCGATCTACTCGCCCTGAAACCGGCTTGTTCTTCTGCCTCCATATCTTTATAGTCGCTCTCCACTTTATTTCTTATTATTTTGCAATATATTCTGCTTAGCATACTAGCTACAGATATACCTCTATAATTGAAACATATATATTTCCTTCCTTTTTTGTGTATTGTAGATATATATGACGTTTTCCACTCAGTTGGTACTACAGATCCATTTAAATATTTTTGGAAAAGATTCCGTAATCTTCAAAACAGTTTTTCAGTGCCATACTTAATAAGTTCAGCTGGGGTATTTCCGGGTCCGGCAGACTTACCGCTTTTTAAGGTTATGCACACGTTTTTGATCTCAGAGATTGTGAGGGGTACTGGAGATCCCATTGTTCTAATGATACTGTCTCTTTCGTCTTCCTTGAAAAACTTTATGTCTTTGTATAAATCGCAAATCAGAAAATATTCGCAAAAAAATCAACAAAATTGAATGTTTTAGGTTGAAAAATCCATCGCGACTAACGAAAAAAAATAAAATTTTGACCAAAAAGAAGCTTTCAGTAAAATCACCATTCAAATTCGCAATGCAGCCAGCTCCTTTCAGTAGGCTCTGGTTAGGAAATCACAATTAACTAATTAGAAGAAATATCCTTTCATGCATACCCCGAATTCTTAGCCCTGATTACTAAATTAGCCGTGATTAGCTAATTGCGAAAACACTCGATAATGGTGCATACAGGCATAAGCTTTGTGAGACACTGATGATGACTTTCTACACAACTTCACTTAATACACACGTTATTTTTATAATATTTTTATTGATTTTGCAGTCAAAAGTTAATAAAAACATAAACGTTTCTAAGATTTATTCTAAAACACCTATTACAAAACCAATTAATGCTCAGCATTAATTATTTTTGATTCTCCACTTAATTTGTTTAGGTGATAACTGTTCTTTCAAAAAAATTTCCTTAATTTTTTTTCTTTAAACAATTTAAAAAAAGATCAAAAAGTTTTTGTTTTCCGAAAATCAACCTCATAACCTTTAATGAAACTCAATCTAACTTATTAAATTAGCTCCCGGTCTTTCATTACAGATGACAAATCAGTGTTAAGCCTAACAATAATCAACGTATTGCAAAGTTATATCGTAAATAAAAAAGGCCAGTCAGGGTTGCCTGGACAGTAGATTAAAATACGTTTGGAATTAATTAATCAAGAGGTTTTGAAATGTATTGTATTGTATTCTCAAATGGTGAAATGCCTTACTGGACCTATTGTGCCCATGTATCTACTAATTGTTACTAAAGGGGCATATTTTTTCCACTCAGTACATAGAAAAACTGTACAGACTACAACAAAAAATTATTGAGGCTTAGCACGTGGACTCAAAGATATACCACTAAGGCCCACCAAGAGGTTAGTTTAACACCGATTTCGACCTTTAAAAAAAAGGGGGAGCTGGTTTTGGAAAAATTTAGAAATTTCTATGCTTTTATTTGTTTATGGATTCAAAATCCAAACTATTATTTATTTCCGATTTAAATTTTCCTTCAAACTTTCATGACGCCGATTTGCATTATAGAGATACTAAAACAGTTTAGACGAGAAGTAAAGAGAGAGAATGCATGTGCGGTTTTAAAAATGAGATTTGGATTTGTATTTGTTTGCCCTGTGTGGTTGAGGCCCAAACAATAATTTAAATTCAAATGAATTAAACTACGAGTAAATGTTAGAGGACCTTAGCAGATGCTCTAAGAGAAATATAAAAGTGTAATACGAAACAAACTATTTTATTTAGGATAAGAAAGCAATTCAAAATTTACATACTCTATATTTGAATTTAACTTTTAAAATAAAATCAGTAAGAGATTTAGGTTATAAGTTAAATTAAAATCTAATCCTAGCAAACATGGCGCATGGATTCTTGTAAGTATTTGAGTGTAGTGAAAAATTTAGTCAGTGTAAAAAAAATATTGTCTGGATAGAAAATAAATAAATGGCACAAGTTACGTTTGTAAGTAAGTGCACATTAACCCTAAACAATCTAAGGAAATAAACTTCTGTATATAGTTCAATTTGTATTAAAACGTGTAATAAACTATATACAGAATAAAAACCATAAGATATTGATCGTTCATCGTTGATGTTTATACAGGAAACAAAACATATCTCGATATTCTATCAATGGCAAACGGTTTTTAATAAAAGCATCTCCAAAAGAGTTTAGCAGTTAGTTGTAAGCTGAGAACGTAACGTCCCAGACGTATAAGTTAACAGCGAAGACAAGTAGTAGTCAGAAGTCGAGCGTATCTAGAGGATACCCATTTTAATTACACATAGTACATACAAGTAGTAATTATAAGTATTGTTAAATAAAACCATAAAACCTAACTTAAACTGTGTTACGTCATGATAAAACCCCCTCGTGACAATATGTTATTCAGGATCGTTAAGTTCCTAATTATTATTTTTTATTTTTTATTACACTTATATATACTATCTTTTATGGCCCTGGAAAGGGAGAGATGTATAGACCAGATTAATTTAATGATATGCCGGCTTTCAAAATTTACCTTAATATTCTTATAATTGTTTTTGGCTTTCAAAAGGGGATAGACATAGAAGAAATTATATCCGATTAATTTAAAGTTTTTAAAGTTGGATTTTAAAACTTGCTTTATCATAATTAAATTTGGCACCACAGAGAATGAATTATAGCCACTGTCCAGAGTACATCGGTCTAATTTTTAAGTGATGAGACGCCCAACTTTTCCTCTACGAAAATTCTTTAAGTTAATTCCCATCAGAATGCTCAGACGCAGAAGTCTTTTGAGTTTCAGACTGCCTAAACCAAGCATGCGATTTTGGAGACATTCTTTACTTGTTCTTTACTGTTACTCTTTTTAACTCGTAATTTATAACATGAAAAAAGTAACCGTAAAAAATTCCGTGATGCCGATGCCGGGGAAAAAGGAGATGGTTGGGCAGAATTTTCGAAGTTGTGGTGATTTTGATATAAATTGGTACGATTAATAAACTTATAAAGACATTCACAAAAATCATATTTTTTTTCTGGCGACGTAATATATGCGGCGTCGCGACGCTTTCAAATGTGACGTGACATTGATCCAGATTTTCTGAAATAACTTAATAACTACATTAGATAGGACAGTTCTAAATTCACTTTTAGGCAGCAAACGAGTGTGCCTTTCTAACAAGGTATTACACTTTAGAAGCGTGATTAAGTTCCATTAAATAAAAATTGTTAAATTTAGTTTTTATCAAAATTTACATTTTTGTATTTTTCCTTAATTTTGGTTCATCTGAAGCGGTTAAGTGGTTTTAGGGGTGATTTTGTTTTTGGTTAAACTAAGGTTCCTTTTGAGTCTGCTTATAAGAATATATTATAACTTAGATTTTTCACTTGCAGGAAATGATGCAAAAAATTTTTGAATTTGGTCAAGTCAGTTTTTTTATAAAATCTATGGATTTCGCTCATAACAAAAACATTTTGTTACTACACTTTATTTTGAACTATTTTTTTCTTAAGTTTTTATTATTATGTTTCAGAATTTAAAGAAAATTTTAAAAAATATATTGCAGTTCAAATAAAATAGTCAAGGAGTTTGGGAATTTAATCCAAACACAAGAAATGATACTTTAAAAATCCTTGAATTTTGAGTCAATTTTGGCACCTCTTCATTCATGTCCATGGGATTTTTATATTTCCCGGGTGATTTTGTTCCTCCAAAAGAATTTACTTTCCCAAGGAACAAGCTTTCAAAATTTGTGTAAATCTTCAAAAACCATATTGAAGTTTTCATGCCATTTGCCCCCAAAAATAGCTATTTTTAGAGAATCTATAAAAATTTTTGTACTTCTATTATATAAAGCATTAATTTTTTTAATTAGTGGGGGTGCTGACCACATACTATCATCCAGTTTATTAAAATATCGTGATAAGCAAGAAAAAACGGAAAAAAAGGAAAATTTTTTTCGTTATAACTCTTGAACTATTTTACCGATTTTATTGAAAAAAGCTGATGTTTGCAGTTAATGAATCAGAATTTTAAGAAAAAATAATTTATCCGCAATCTTGAAATTACAAGATGGAGTACAAAATCATGCTAAACGCTTTAAATTTGCTTGTTGAAGTGTAAACTTCTTTAGGCGCATTTAGCAGTTTTGTGGGTAGTGAATTGAACTGAGCCGTCAGGCTCGGCTATGTAACGCTCATTCGGGTGAAGTCGGCTCGAGGTGACTAACTGCGAGAAGAACATTCAGCAAGCGATATGATGATGCAGATGAAGGCCAGTATTATTAATTTCGTTTTGTTGAAGTTTACACTTCTGCCGTGTAAGCACACACACTTTTTTTTATTTTTATGTTCCAGATTGTTAGTCCACCGATAGAAAAACGCTAAATGCAGTGGACTGTAGTGGACTGTAAATATTTTAATTAATGATAGCGCGAACAAACATAAATATTGATATGAAATTACGAAATAATCTAAACGTCCATAGGAAAAATATTGGTGGCACACAACGGTAATCAGACAAATGCACTCACCACTTTTGCAGCCAAATTCTCCACTTTCAAGGGGCCCCTGATGGATCTAATGATGTCACCACGTAGCTGAAGGGTTAAAGTTTCTAGTTCTATGCTTCAGTACACAAAAATCGAGCACTTTCAGGTGTAGATATTTGAAATAGTTGGAGAACGAAATTAACACGCCTTTTTCTCTAGGCGATTGACAAGGATCTCACCGGTTGTTGGTGCGCATGTCCAAATACGCGGAATGCGCTTTGTCCTTCATACAGTTGTGTGTTTTTAAAAATATATATAAAGAACCGCGAAATTTAGCGGGAGCTAACATAACTGCCCTCCAAAACACACAAATTTAGAATCTCAACCGGACAGATATAGATATAAGAAAAAGAATCGACCGATAAATATAAATGAATGAAAACAGATAAGTATCGTAAGTTTATTTAGATATAACGAAATCCCAAAAAAAGGCAAAACAAACAAACAAAAAATTCAAAAAAAAAATTAAAAATAAAAAAAACCTATTGTAATACCCGGTAAAAGGTAGAAAATTAAAATTATTTTTAATTTGGCAAGAGGCACATTTTTACAACTGGCCGCTTATAAACACCGGTAACCGTTTGTACCGTCGCAACACGCACCTGACCGACCCGCCGGGATGCAGTTCGATGACCCGACCGACCGGCCATTTCAAAGGCGATTGAATGTGATCACTTGTTATGATAACCAAATCATTTAATTTGATATTTGGGGACAAATCAGTCCACTTGTGTCGCTGTTGTAGCGTATGCAAATACTCTATAGAATACCGTTTCCAAAAATCATTATGTAGTTTTTGGATTAGTTGCCATCTCGAGAGCCGATTTAGGGGAACCTCGGACAAATCTGACTCCGGAATTTCTGAATTAAGGGGTTCAAGTGTCAAAAAATGCCCAGGGGTAAGAGGTTGAAGATCGTGTGGGTCTGAAGAGGCAGGAGATAAAGGGCGACTATTCAGTACGGCTTCTATGCGACAGGTAAGGGTGGACATCTCCATGATAGGCAACTTCTGGTCGCCGACAACTCGTACAAAGTGAGTTTTAAAACTTTTAACGCCAGCTTCTGCCAGGCCATTGAAATGTGGACTGAGAGGAGGTCCCAGATGCCAACGAATAGAAAGTCTGGTGGCAGCACTTCTTGCGTAATCCAGTAATTGGTTACGAAACCCTATAAAATTACTGCCTTGATCTGACCATCATTGCGTCACGCTTCCGCGTCTGGAAATGAATCGATGGAATGCACCTACGAACCCTTCGGTGGACAGTTCCATGGTTAATTCCAAATGCACGCAATGTGTGGCCGTACAGACAAACACACAGACATACGATTTGAAAGCTTTACAACCACGGTAACGATGAGGAATCACAAAGAAAGGTCCACAAAAGTCAATAGCTACACTCGAAAAAGGTTTTAGTTGATTGATTCGATGAGCGGGAAGTCAACTCATTATGGGCGGTCTATAGGGTTTAGGGTTGATTCTAAAACATTGCAAGCACTTGGATATGGTTCTTTGAATTGCCCGTCTGGCAGATAATATCCAAAATTGCTGTAAAAGCAGATTATGTAATGTTTTAAACCCAGGATGAAGATATTGTCGATGAGCGGACTCGATAAGAAGAGTAGTTAAACGATGGTCACTCGAAAGTAAGACGGGGTGTTTTGCAGAATAAGACAAAAGGTCAGATTTTTGTAATCTGCCACCGACTCTAATGATATTATTCTCATCACGAAAAGGTGAAAGTTTTCGCAAAGGTTTCGGTATTGGTTTATCCTTAGATAACGCGGAAAAAAGCTCAGAAAAACAAGAACCTTGCACGCGTTTGATAAGAAGGTGTAACGCACTTTGCATCTCACCGGTGGTAGGAAAAACAATATTCTCAAAAATAACTTTTTGGTCCGGCGGCTTAGTGGGTTTTTGATAGGAATGGTTTTGAAAAAGATTAACTATTCGAAGGACATAACAAATGATACGTTGAATTTTTGATATAGAGGAATATTTGATAAGAAGCTGATCTAAGAAGTTGACATCAATTATCGCATTGCAACAGACTTTTGGCTTTTCCTCCAGATTAATATCTCCGAAATCAATCGGCATTTTTGGTTTATGAAAATCGGGCCATTCGTTTTCGGGAGACCACAAAAACGACGGTGCGTTCCACCACATGTCATGTGACATGAGCTGTGAAGGGGTGGCCCCTCGTGACGCAATATCGGCTGCATTCAAAGCAGAAGGAATGTAGCGCCACGAGTTTGAGGGAATGATTTCTTGGATTCTACTGACTCGATTTCCAACAAAGGTTTGCCAGCGATTAGGAGGGGATGAAAGCCAGTGCAATACGACTTGCGAATCGCAGAAAGTAACGATATTTGTAAAAGTTATTTTTCCCTCATAGCTAGATAAAACGAAGTCAATTAATTCGCTTAAAAGAAATGCGCCTAGGAGTTCTAGCCTAGCCAAAGTTTGTGACTTTATAGCCGCGACCCTAGATTTTGCAGATATGAGAGAAACAGATATATTGTTTTCCTCTTCTACACGAAAATATACGACGCCTGCGTAGCCTCGAATTGAAGCGTCACAGAAGCCGATGATTTGACAGGTATTGGTTTTTGACAGTTTGATTTGTCGGGGTAATTGAAAATTGGAAAGAAGCGGGAATTCAGAACGAAGTTTGTTCCAAGAGTCGATGTTAGAAGAATCTGGTTCTTCGTCCCAGCCTATTTTCGATATCCACAACTGTTGCAAAATAAATTTTGCTTGTAGCAACAAGGGACAAAGAAAACCTAAGGGATCGAATATTGTGCCTATGATAGATAAAATAGAATGTTTGGTTGGGGGTTTGTCCTTCATTCGGCATTGATAAGAAAAAATGTCGTTTTTTGGATGCCATTGAAGTCCTAAAACTTTGATAAAGTGGGGTTCCTCCTTGTCGAAAGAGAGAGGCATTTGACGATCGGACTCTGGCAATGTTGCCAATAACTCAGGACAATTGCTTGCCCATTTTTTAAGTTCAAATCCTCCCGACTTCAACAAATCACTGAGTTCTGTTTGAAGGGAGAGAGCTTCAGAAAGCGAAGGGCTAGTTCCCAAGATATCGTCGATATAGATTGACGTTTTTAGAACAGTACTAGCCATAGGAAAACGTTCCTTTTCTCTCTCTGCCAGCTCATTTAAGGTACGCATGGCTAGAAAAGGTAAGCATGTCATGCCAAAAGTGACAGTAGAAAGTTCCCACACTGAAAGTGGGTCCTGTGGAGAAAACCTCCACAATATCCTTTGATAAGGACGGTGATAAGGATTGATAAGGACTTGACGGAACATCTGTTTGATGTCAGCAATGTAGGCAATAGGATTAAGACGAAACGTAAGGAGTAAAGAAGCAATATCCTTTTGAAGTTTCGGTCCAGATAACAATGTGCATTGAGACTAATATTTTTTGGGGTGACTGCCGAACAATCCCAGACTACCCTTAATTTTGTACTTAAGCTTTCCGGCTTTAGTACGCAATGATGTGCTAAAAAACACGACACGTCGACCTTTGGTTGACTAGATAAAACTAAACTCATATGATTAGAATCGATATAGTCTTGCATGAAACTTGAATAGGCAGTGTACAGATCAGGATTTTTGATTAATCTATTTTCTAGAAGTAAAAATCTACGATAAGCTTGCGGATAAGTATTTCCTAGGTCAGGGTTTATTTTGTCTTTAAACGGAAGATCTACCATGAATCTACCGCTCGGTTGCCGTACTACACAAGCAGTAAAAATTGATTCTGCCTGTTTTTCTTCCTTTGATAAGATTTGTTTTTTAGGCAAATGTTCGATTTCCCAAAACCTAGGGAGAATGACCTCTAAAGGAGGTGAATGACTCGTTAAAAAACAACTGGTTCGTTCCGTAAGACTACCTACTTCGTCAACCTTTCCCATGACGACCCAGCCAAAGATAGTTTCAAGGGCTGAAGGCTGCCCTACCTGTCCAAGAACCCTGCCCTCCTTGAATATCTGTGCGAATAGCTCGCAACCAATAACCAGGTCCACAGGTCTAGATTTTAAATAAGATGGGTCGGCAAGTTTAAGGTTTCCCAAGTGTTTCCACTGATTATCGTTCAAAGAGAATGTAGGCATATTGGAACATAGTTGTGGAACAACAATTGCTTCGAAATTAAGTAAAGGAGTGACTTGTCCTTGTGGCTTAATGTGACATTGAACGAGCCCTTTGGAAGTGAAAGAAGACATCTGATTTAATCCGAATATTTCAGTGGTGTAACTTCGCCTAGGAAGATTAGGACGCTGAATACACTTTTCACTGATGAATCCTGTCTGTGATCCAGAATCAAGCAGTGCCCTTACAGGTTGAAAATTTCCGCAACCGTCCATAACATCTATTATGGCGGTGCATAAAAGAAAGGTACCTGAAGGTCCTGAGGCATTTAATGACACATGAAGATTATTGACAGGTGGTGTGTGAATGACAGGACTAGTATCTTGGCTTCCAGACTCTTGATTAGTTTCTAAGATATGAATTAAAGTGTGGTGCCTTTTACTATTGCAAGTCCTGCATGAATATTTTGATTTGCACGTATCTACATCATGCAGGGGATGAAAACACGGTAGACATAATTTTTTCTGCTTGACGAAAGATAGGCGATCGATAGGAGAGAGATCAAGAAATGTTTGACATTTCGAAAGCACGTGACCTTGATTACACCGGAAACATTTTATTCCCGTACTTGAATTAGTTGAGGTGCCAGCCAGTCCTATAAAAGGCGAATTGGATGATTTATAGGTAGGCTTTTGCCCAAACTGATTTCGCATAGAATTTGAATTTTGATAGGTAGGCTTTTGCCCAGACTGATTTTGCATAGAATTTGATTTTTGATATATAGGCACCTTTTTGGGTGCTGTTGATTGAGGAAGTGATTCCAAAACTTTACATCTTTTTTCTAGAAATTGAAAAAGTGACTGAAAAGTGGGAATTTCGGTATTAGTATTGGCGTGACTCATTTCGAAATTTGAACGCGTTGGAATATCCAATTTTTCTAATAAAATGAAAAAAATAATAAAGTCCCAACTGTCAGCGTCAAAGCTAAGTGATTTTAAAATTTCTAGGGATTCAGAAAAGGTGTCAATTAAATTACGCAATTCTTTAGCTGACTCGTTTTTTAAGGTGGAGTTCATAATTGAGCTTAAAGCATCATTTGCGAGGTCTCGCTTGTTTTGATATCTATTGACTAATTTGTCATAAGCAATTTTATAATTTTGATCAGATAAGCTGATCCCTGATATCAATTTTAAAGGCTCATCCTCGAGATATGAAAATAAATATTGAAGTTTTCGAACGTTACTTAGACTTTGATTTTGATCTATAATGTTATTAAAAAGATTGAAAAAGCTTGGCCATAATTTGTTATCACCTCGGAATATGGGAATACCTAACTCTTTGAGTTTTGGAGTTTCAGATTCGTTTTGTCGAACATATGATCCCGAAAAAGATGGGGCCTCAACCGGAAATATTTTAGAGTAAACCCCCTTACACGCATAAAAATATTTACGAGCTTCTGAAAGGATCGCATCCTGCGTTTTAAACTCCTCGTCGTCCGTGTCGTCTATCAACATAATGACGTCATTATGCGCCAGCATGCATTTATCGAAGGTTTCATCCAAATCGGAATACCTCACTTGAAACTCGTTTCTCGCTCTTTCATCCTTTTCCGCAGTCTTTGACAACACATAACACTCGGTGATCGCAGATAAAAAACCCTTGCGTTTTTACGCGGCTTTTTTGACAGACATGATTTTACCTTTGAAATGACGAAATTGTCGGTAAATATACAATTAACGCTAAATTAATGCTTCTGATATAGAAAAATGACGAATTGTCGAAAATATGCACTAATTTATCGCAATTGATGAAAATTGTTTTAAATATCGAAATGATATGAAACAAACATATAAATGAGAAATGTTTTTGTTTGTTTTGTTTTGTGGTTCCTTCGCTTTGTTTACTGAATCGAGCACGCGAAAGGCACGTGAACCGCACGGACGCTTTCTCGTTTCAAATACGATGCGTGCGAAAATTCAAGGCCGTTGTTTGGCTTGGCCACAGATTAGGTAAATAATTATTAATACCGTCGTATGGATCTATTATTTAAATAATTCGGCTCGCAAGGAACACTTTATGTTAGTCCACGGATAGAAAAACGCTAAATGCAGTGGACTGTAAATATTTTAATTAATGATAGCGCGAACAAACATAAATATTGATATGAAATTACGAAATAATCTAAACGTCCATAGGAAAAATATTGGTGGCACACAACGGTAATCAGACAAATGCACTCACCACTTTTGCAGCCAAATTCTCCACTTCCAAGGGGCCCCTGATGGATCTAATGATGTCACCACGTAGCTGAAGGGTTGAAGTTTCTAGTTCTATGCTTCAGTACACAAAAATCGAGCACTTTCAGGTGTAGATATTTGAAATAGTTGGAGAACGAAATTAAAACGCCTTTTTCTCTAGGCGATTGACAAGGATCTCACCGGTTGTTGGTGCGCATGTCCAAATACGCGGAATGCGCTTTGTCCTTCATACAGTTGTGTGTTTTTAAAAATATATATAAACAACCGCGAAATTTAGTGGGAGCTAACACCAGATCTATTTTTAGTTTTTTTTAAATTTATAAAAAAATCCTATTTCTGCCACGCACGGACGAGGTACGCATTACTAAAATCAGTTATATTGGAAAAAAATTAATTTTTGTTTTAACCTTTATTGTACAGATTTCAATTCTGTCGCCATTCATTTCCTAATAAATTAATTATTACTTAACCGATTCTCCTCAAATAAAAAGTATCAAGGCAAAAATTAATTGCGCTTTAAATGTCCCTATCTTAAAATTTAAGATGGCGGTCAGAATCAAACAACCTTTCAAAGAGGTTTGTTTATTCTTACATTTCGAGAAACTATTCGTTTTTTTAATTCGTTAAAAAGCTCTTTATCCGCCACACAGAACAAAACTTAAATCATTAAAATTGGCTTAGCAGTTTCGGAAATACTAATTTTTATTTTTACCATTGATAGAGCAAAGCTGTTTCACAAACTATACGATTGCCTAATTTTGTCACCATTTCCTCACAAATTCATTAAAACTAAACCGATTTCAATTAAATGAAAAGTATCATAGTGAGAATCGATTGCTCTTTGAGCATCACCATAGCAACTTTCGTCAATTTTTAAATCAAAGATGGCCGACTAAATAATATTTGTCTCTTTATGAAGGATCGCTATTTTTAGTTGCGAGTAATTTTCACCCCTATCGATGTTAACCATGATGCTTTTTTGTTCATTAAAAGCAATTCATTAATAAGGAATTCATAAGCAAAGAAATGCAAGCAGAATTAAAAAAGCAACAAGAAATCCATCCCAAATTTTTAGGTTCATAAATTGTTTGCTAATTTCCGAAGAAAGTGTATTTTTACCATAAAATAATTTTTTTTTACTTCCTGTTAAACTTATTTTGTCTGGAGGTAAGGCCATCAACGACGCAGTCACCTAAGGTATTGTTATATGAGGGCAGCCAAATGCGTACAATAAAACGAAAAATTTATTAAAAAATTAATAACACCACTTGCAAAGTGCAATTCACCCTATTAAAATCGATGATATAGTTAAAAAGTTATAATTAATAATAGTGATTGGTTTTTTGGGACAACCGGTATATATAAATATATATATAACATTTTAAAGAATTCTATGATCAGGGGAGGCATCAAAGCGGCCAATACTCCAGCCCCGCACCTAAACCTAAAAATTATAAAAACATGTAATTTAACATTCAAAAATTTATAATTACCGAAATAGAAAAGAAATACTTATTAACTTAGATATTTATGAAATAATAAACTCCGCTAGCGATATTTTTGAAATACCGGTAATTTTATAAAAAAATGTAACTTACCAAGAAACCTAAAAAAGTTTTGTTGCGAAATTTTATTAAAAGATTCTGATTTTCTTCTCTACGAACGCACCAAAAAGATAATGACACAATGTGTTGCATTGTTTTTAACATATTTGTTCCAAGCCATCAGATTTCTAATTACTTGGAGCCATATAACTATGAGATACTTGAAATAATACTCTAGAGGTGGTATTGCATAGAGTAGGATTTCCTTAAGGTCAATAAGTATATCAGTAGTAACTCAGGTGACCAACAAATTGGGAGGAAATATGATGACGCCTCCGCGATGCTCAATTTCAAATTCACTATTACAGGTATTATAGGATGTATGCCAACATTTTACAAATAAAGCTTTAAAATTACTGCCTATATAAAGCATTCCTAAAATTGTCTTATAATATTTTTACCCTAGAACTAATATGGTATATATAGGTACACGCTGATCTAGAGCTAAATAGAAAACATTTATTTGGTATTTGTATTTTTTGTAACTTTAGACCCCTTTAGTACGTCTATGGGTAGGGCCCGTAGTAGGCACAGGCAAACCGGGCTTCTGCTCAGGGGCGCCCAATCATAGGGGCGCCAAATCAGAGCTCTAATGGTGCTAAATTGTACATCTAGAGTAGCCGGATTAGATGTATTTAGAAGTATGAGTATAGGCGCGCCAATTTACTGTTTCGCCCAGGGCACCTAAATATCTAGGGCGAGTCCTGTTATGGGCTTCAGTTATTTCAATGTATTGTAGGTTCTAAGGTTCTATATAAATTCAAGGCATTTTGAGACTTAAAACATATTAATATTTTGACAGCAAATAATTAAAGTTTTTGTAGTCGGCACCCCTACTAAATATAAAAATTTTGGTTTCGTTTTCGAGAATTAAGGTTCTCTTTAAATTTGGTATGGCTGTTTGATTTTAAACATTATAAAATTGTAATTTGTAAAACGATATTTGAGGTAAATGTTGTATTTTTGGGAATTTCGACAATTTTTTAAAAAGTGCTATTTTTAAGTATGTTTGGCATAAAAACTAAGGCACGATTTTTGTAAAATTATACAGTTTTTGAAAGCTTGTTTCTTAATAGAACTAATTCCTTTGGAGGATCAAAATCACCCAGTAAATATAGAAATCCGAGGCACACAAATGAAGAGATGTCAAATTGAGCCCTAAATGCAATGTTTTTTTACATAGCATTACTTAAGTTTGAATTTTTTTATTAGACACCCGGTCTATTTTACATTTACCGCAATATTTTTAAAAATAATTTTGTTAAGTTTTAATAATATTTAGACAAGAAATTAGAATAAAAAAATTAGTAGTAGTACTTAAAAAAAATTATTTAATCTTATTTAATTATTAGCATTTTTTTAAATTTGTTTACAAAACGCGATATTGCTAATTTTGGTATTTTTTTGTGCGGTTTCGTGTAAAGATAATATATAAATTTGAGCACATTGTGATAGGCTAACTCAAAAAATACAATAATTATTATACGAGATCAAAATCACCACTAAACTGTGTTCGAGGGAAGCAAATAATCCAAAAATTTTAAAAATTGCAAATTTAAATTTTGGTGAAAATTTCACTTCTAAAATTTTTAACAAAGAGACTAAAAACATTTGTTGAGATCGTTATAGTGCGGTAGATAGATACATCTACTGGCTGCATAAATCTGAAAACCAAATTGTCCTACAAATTACCGTTTTTGAGATATTTGACAAAAAGTAGGTTACTATCAATCTTCACCTTAAGGGCGTCGCGACGCTACCTATAATGCGACGCCGAGCAAATCACTGTTTTTTCCTAACTTCGTAGGGAGTCCTTAAACAGTATGCCAAGTTATATCAAAATCACCCAAAAATTGAATATTTGTGTGTGTGGACCACAATTTTATTTACCACTAATTTTTTAAAATAAAAGAAAATAGTAAATATTTAATTATACATCCTTAAAGGGCAATTCCACGCCGAACAACGAGAATCAAATGGAGTAATATATTAAAAAGAAAACCATCAGAAGAAAAATAAAAACAGAAGCATAAAGCAAAAAGGTAGTGTTTAAAACGAAAATGTGATGAATTAGTTAGAAACATTTGTAATAGACGAGTTTTTGGTACTGGCAAATACGGTAAAACTTTTTCACGAATCTTCTCGAACTGTCCACATGTTTTTAAAGACTCTGTAACGAAATAGCGCGTATTAAAATAGCGCGTGTATAGAATAGCGCGTATCAAAAAAGCGCTATCAAAATGGCGTGTGTACAAAATGGCGCGTATTAGGCCTGCTTAGGTATATTTACCTAAACATTTTAGGAAAGTTCAGGTAAGATAATTAAACGTTAAATAAACCGCTGGCTTGCCATAGCTAACACAACTTATATATTTCGACTAAGGGCTCTCTTTTTCAAACATATTTTTTCAAACAAAACTTCCCTGACTAACCGGTATCCTAGAGGTTGAGTAAACAAACCGAACCGAATCGAACAAAAAAAAATTATTTTCTTAAATTAGCTCCTCATTTTGAGAGGGTGAAATTGATGATTTCCTAACCTTTGTCAATTAATCGTAAACGCAAACCTATCCTAACCGGTCCAGATACTCCCTCTAACTATAAAAGTGTCCCCAAGTCACAGGTTAGGATACGTTTGCGCTCAATTGACAAAGGTTAGAATAAGCATAATAAGTTAGCTAATTTGGGGCAATAATTTCAAAAAAATGTTTTGGTTTGGTTTGGTAAAGTTCGGTTCAATTCGGTTCGGTTTGGTTTCACACTCTTTAGGATTCAGGGAAACAAGTCAGAGAACTTTTTTTTTTAAATATGTTAGAAAGAGATCCCTTAGTCAACCTATTTTGTAACAGCTTTTGTAATAGCGATCTTTTAACACGCGCTATTTTGATATATGCTATTATGATATGCGCTGTTTTGAACACTCGCCATTTTGAACACGCGCTATTTTGAACACGCGCTCAAATGAGCGCACTATTTCGAAACGCGCTATTATGATACATGCTATTTCGTTACAGAGCCGTTTTTAAACTTGACTAAAACAAGCCCTTTTCTCATTTTGCGACAGGACACGTAAGGTAGGACAAAACAAGTGGGAATCATTTGTCTAAGCTAAAAAACTTATTACTGTATAAAATTGTATTTTATCTACTGGCACAAATGTCTTAAAAAACTTGACAACTGAATCAATATATTTATTTAACGTGTCCTCGAGGCTTATAAAAAACAACTAAATAAAAAAGAACTTCATTCATTTTTAAATTTGATAAGATTAAAATATATTTTTTTAAATTGGTATTATAAAAAATCGGATTTATTTATACAAAGTGGAATAAAGTAAGATGATAATACAGGGTTCCCACCAAAATATTAATCTCAAATTCACTGACATCCCCTGACATCAATGAAAAATTTCCTTGCTATTAAAAAAACTGTTTTTAACTACGATTTTTTAAAATACATTTACTTTTTTCAATTAACAAATTTAAACATATGGACTGGATAAACAAATACACAAGTACTTTTAAGGAATATTAAACGGTAGATCATTCTGTAATACCTTCTCCACACTACATTTTTTAACTTTAAATCTAATATATCACATAAGCAGACATCTGGTATCTATATAAATAAATACTGAAACAAAGTAGTCAACAGGTACAATTCATTAAGCCGCATATTCATTTGAGGCAGAATTCGTATGCCTTGCAGCGAGACCAAAAGGATGCCTCATTTGCAATCATGCTCAGGTGAATATGCGCCTTGATTAGAACAATATCCAACTGAATGCTCGCTTGAAGTTGCCACTTTGATCGAATGGCGTCGCATGCCGTGGGCCCATGCGTGTTGCTGTTCGCCACGCCTTCAAGGTACGTACACATACATATGCGCGTTCGGAATCGCAGCGAGGAATGCGAACTCTGCCTTAAATGAATACGCGCGTTCACTTTGCAATAATTTTAGCCAACTTATTATTATATTATATTTCTAGTGCAGAGCAACTGTCGCTCTTTGTTTGAAACTCGTAGACAATGATTGTGTAGAAATAAAATGTCGCCCCCCCCGCCCTTTCGGGCACGCTACGCCGCTGCTACTTATACTACTTGGTATGCAGTCAGGTGTGACGGCCCGCCCCCTTTTTTACCCTCTTAGGATTAAAAAGGGGACGGGCCGTCACACCTGACTGCACACCAAGTCCGAAATTTTATTTCAACTGTCGCTATTTTGTTTGACACATTTTCTGTGATAATTAAGTTCCTTTGCGTAATATTTTTTGAAGAGAATAGTCATTACCATATATCTTAACCCAAAAAATTCGTGCAGGGATATATTAAATAAAAGTGCGAAATATCAATAAATATCATATGTAAGAAACTCTGAAGTTGTAAACCATTAACCCATAGTCAGAAACCAGCAATACACCAGCAAGAGCCAAATTGCATGATTTACATTACCTCTTTTATTTAAACCCAGAAGTAAATTGCACCTCGTTTTTTGAGGTCACTTTGTTCGTTGGCTTTCCATTCACAAGAAATGAGAAATTTTATTTTAAGTCCAAGAATTTCGAAGAGGCATTGATCTAAAAATGATTGGTAAAGTAAATTCTTGGGAAAAAAGATATCAAGATAAGCGAAAAAATTCACTTGGAAACACATATGTGATATCATGTTTTACTTCTATAACTTTCAAATAGCATGTTACATAAAAAATTTTAGTATTTTAGCGTACATATACCCTATGGTACAGACAAAAAAGCATATAAACTTTTTAATTCAAAATTGCAGAACTTTTTATCTTAGATTACTGTGCTGTAGAATATTGACGTACGCAGCGAGGTGCAGGTTAAGGCATTTGCCCCCCTTATTGGTAAAAATAATTTCATAATTTCCTTATTTCCAAACAAAACAATCAATCAATTCAATTCAGAACTTTAAACTTATTCCTACCTTAACTACCTACATAATATTATACAATATTTACACTATTCCTAACTATGTATATTTCACTTCATATAATTATATATACCTATAAAGGTGTCCCAAATACAAGCAACTACATGGGGATTTCGCAAACGGTAAGAGATACGAGTTTGTTTAAATGAGAAAAATGTTGCGCTATTTTAAGCTCAATCAGATACCGTATCAAAATTAAAAATATCTACAGGGGTTTTTAAAATATCGAGCAAAAACTAATATTGCATTAATACTTCAATAAATAGTGCATAAAAGGAGCTTTTCAATCGTGTATAATAAGCCTATCTTTGGATGACGGAAAATATGAATTTATTTAAAAAATAGTTTTTCACTTAGTTGGCTGTGAAACAAATGCCGTAGTTGTGTTTGTTGTCATACATACGTCAACTTATTTTTAAAACTTTTCAATTTATATGATTTATATGCCAATCTATAAAGCCCCCCTTTTTTAAATCTTTTCCAAAAAATAATACAATTTCTTAAAATCTATCTTTTATTTCTGAAACAAAAGTTTGCATTTATTATTTAATTTAAAATAAATCGAAAAACCGATAACAAAGCATTGAATTAAATTAGCAAATGTTCGAAAATTCCACCGTTCTTATTCATGCAAATCCTGCAACGATGAATTAGAGACATGCATGAATCTTTAACCATTTGTTCAGGAATTTTTCCTATGGCTTCAACAACGGCTGCCTCAAGTTGTTCTATCATATTATAAGTAGTAGAATAAACTTTATCCTTTAAGTATCCCCAAATATAAAAATCAAGAGGCGTAAGGTCCGGCGAACGTGCAGGCCAGGCAACTGGACCTCGATTTCCGATCCATTTATTTCCATGTTGCTGATTCAAATATATAGTCGGTTATGATTCTTGCATTATGTGGAGGTGCTCCATTTTGCTAGAATCACATGTTTGCTACATCTTGAAGAGGCAAATTTCCTAAAATTTTGTCAACGTAATTTTGTAGAATTTCTAGATATCGATGCCGTCAAATTATTATGAAAAATCTTAAATAGTATGTGTCTGTTTATGACTCCTAGCCATACATTCAAACCCCACCTAACTTGATGATGCACCTCACGATTTAAGAACGGATTTTCATCGAACCAGTACACGTAGTTATGTCTGTTAACACCCCGCAGTTTGTAAACCTACTTTCATGGGACCACAGAACCTTAAGCGGAAATTGCGGTTTTCTTGCGATTTTTGTATGAACCAATTGCAAAACAAGGTTCTTCTTTCTAAGTCACCATCTCGGAGTGCTTGACTAATATGTGTTGCATATGGATACCTAAATTTTTTAAGAATTCTTTGTTTAGTTGATTTGGGTAGTTCAAAATTATTTTCCGGTTCACGAAGGGAGATGCAAGGATTGTCAACGACACTTTGTGAAACCAGAGCTTCAATATTTTCATCAGGTTGTCGATTAAGATTTTGATTTTTAAAGGAACCATATTCAATAAAATTATTTCTAAGTATTCTGAAGATTAACAAACCTGGTTGTCGTCTTTCTGGATATCACTGAAAGTACACATCTCGAGCTCTTCTAGCATTCTTATTACACAAAATATCACATTCATATATTTACTTTCTCCTAATTTGGAAACTCAAAAAAAATCTTAAGTAATTTAGAAACTTTAAAACTCCAACAGATAAATTAAATAAATGACAAAGTTTTGAAAGATAGTTACGTAGGTATGACAACAAACGTAACTACGGCCTTTGTTTCACAGCCAACCAAGTAAAAAACAGTTTTTTAAAATAAATTCACATTTTTCGTCATTCAAAGACAGGCGTATACAAGGTTGAAAAGTTCTTTTAATGCTCTATTTAGTAACGTATAAATTTAATATGGCGGTCATAAGAAATAACAAAGTTGGCTATGGTTTCAAACAAACTAGAAGGCCTAGAAAGCTATTAAATTTCATTAAATTTGTTTGCAAGATGGCGGCGATATTGCATTTTTTCAAAAAACACAATTTTTAGTTTTTGCTTGATATTTTAGTAACCCCTGTAGATATCTTTATTAGTGATACAGCATCTGATTGGGCGTAGAATAGCGCAACTTTTTTTTCATTTAAACAAACTCGTATCTCTTACCGTTTCCGAAATCCCCATGTAGTTGCAATCTGCTGCAAATCACAATTAAAGAGTATTAGTATCTAATTAGACATCATGGCGAATCTCTAGAAGAACTGATGACTACCATCTTAGCTAAAGCCAGTACACATGCCGAAAACCTTGGAGAGAGTTACAGGTGCCAAAGATAGCAGTTGGGCAACAGCAGAATCGTATTAATGTTCCAGCAAATAACCCGCCAGAGTATTGGAAAACATTTCTATTCATAATACTTCATTTAGATTCTCTGATAATGTCTTTAAAGCATCATTTTCCGATGAAAATCTATTATAGCATATAAACTATTGGCATTACCTCCGTTCGTTATGCAAGACTTGACATTTAGTGAATTTACAAAGGGCATTAAATGATTTTCAGAATTCTATCATTTAAACGGGCGTGTGGCGATAAGGTTCAATTCTGTTACAACTTGTGGAAAGACAAAACAAAATAATAAAGAGGAGTTAAAAAGTTTGAGAGTAGCAGAAGTTGTCAAACAAGCAGAATCTTTAAATTTGAGTTAAAACTAGGTTAAGACCCACAATGGTAGGGGATAGATTAAGTGATTTTTTCATGCTGAGTGTACACCGGAAATTTGTTTCAGAGAAAACCAACAAGTAGAAGAAAAAGTTTTAGGCAGATATGATGAAGATCCCAGACGCTTCGTTTTACTGTAATAGTTTAAGATTTGAAAAAATGATTGTATTTGTATACATTTTTTGTGTTTATTTCAATAAATACCTATCTAATTTTTAACTTTTTTCATTTGCCTCCCCCTACTACATGCAAAATTTCAGTCACAAGTCTCCATTTTAAAAAATCTGGATTGAGATGCGTGATTTGTTTGGTTTGCATCTTAAGCAAAGCCGCCTGATGAAAACAAATTAAAAATTACTATTTTGTATAACCTCTAATTAAGAGTATGATAATTTTGTGACTTGTACCCTTTATCAAGGTTTTGAGAAAAAAAATCGAATAAGCAGAAATAATATCGTAATTTGTTTAAATTTATTGTAATACAGACATGCTGGATTAAAATAACAAAGTCTAACGCATTTTACATATCCCCTACTTGGTTTAGAATTGTATTTTGCATATTTTTGAATATCTCAAAATCAAAATTGTGGCAATTTTAACGTCGAAGTCATACGGTATCAGTATATGCTTCTAATTTAAACGTTATTTATTTTTGTTAAATATTTTAATTAGAAAATCACTTGTATTGTGCACTGTGTTTAATTAATAGAAAAATAGGTCTTCTAATATTAGTTATATTTGTCAAGAATCGGGTTCAAAAGAGCGATATTTAAAACAGCGACTTTTAAAACAGCGGCCTCATTTGAGCGACATATTAAAACAGCAACATTTAAAAGCAAACTGGACTGGGCAAAAATCAAGTAAAAAAATACGGCAAAAGCTTTTTTTTTATTTTTGAGTCATATTGCAGCCAAGTCAAGTGACACTATTTAAAACACAACTGTTAATTTATAAAATTATTGGTATTATCAATCAGTGCTACTGAGCTTTCTTGAAATTCCAAGAAAAAGGTAGAATAATGTTTTGAGGACAAACATATTCTGCCACTTACAGAACTAATATTTTTTTTAGAAAATAGAATGCATGGTTAAAACTGATATAAGCAAAAATAAATGGATCCATGACGCATCTGATACCTTCCTAGCTAGCCTATTAGTACACTTCAAGTGAACTACATATATCAGCCTTGAAAACAGTTTTTCGTAAATATCTCAGAAACGAGAGCCTCTACAAAGTTTTGGGGTACAACAACAATACAAATTATTATTAAGAAAAATGTGGTCTACTTTAATGCGAAAACCACATAGTGATGCAATCCTCCGTTAAAAAGTTAGGATTTAAAAAAAAAAATTAATTGTCAAAAAACCGTCATTAGCATAAATAGATTTTGACCAAAATCCAATCAGCTCGTTACAATGTCGAGCATTATTTTACCTGAAAATCTTATAAAAATCGGTTCAGCGGTTTAGGAGCTATCCTTTTTATGATATTTCTATCACCCTCTCTCGACGAGACGAGAGAGATATTTTCTCGCGAATGAAAGCTCGAGACGAGACGAGAGAGAAAGACCCACTCGTCGAGGGATTCTCGTTTCTCTCATTCTCTCGAGCAAAGAAGTTTGGTTTTATAAATTTTTATGATTTACCATCTGTTCGTATTGAACTATTATAAAATTAAGCTGATATTTATGTACTGTTTTTTTGAAATAAAATGTATGCAAAAATTGTCATATATTCCTTACTTGAGAACATGTACTGTGGCTTACCTTTCGTTTACTTGAAATCAGATGGAGAAAATCTAAAAGTGTGATTAAATTGTACTGTTATGTTTATTAACTTACTGAACATTCTTTTTCGGAAATTATTCATAAGCGGCAAATTTTAATTTTTGTTATATAGTAATCTCTTGATTTAAAAAAGATGTTTTTGGACGATTCTTTAAAGAGCTAAAATTCTGAAAATCAAATAATTGTGGAAATTAGTTTGTTTTTTATTTTAAAAAATATGGAAAATTCAGATAAAAAATCTGCTAGTTAAAAAAAGCATTGTGCGTTTATTTTAAAAAAACATAGATATCTCTTGCAAAAATATGTTTTTCCTTGAAAAATTGAGAAAAATTAGAAGAAATTTATTTAAAAAAATTTTTTAGTGAATTTTGACAAAAACACATTGCCGCAAGGTTTCCAGCATCTGGAAATTCTATAGAGATCTTCAAGTATTTTAAATAATAGATTTGTTGTCTTTATTTTACAAAATTTTCCAAAGAAAACCCAAATCCTTGGTTGTCAGGATCTCTATAAAGACTACAACAAAAAACACAAAATAATCTTTTATCAACGAACACTTGGGATATAAGTTACAGTTTTAAATAAATAAAGCGCTTCAAACCTTTTCCACAGCTTTAGTTTCATCGGCATCAACGAGATATTTTAGTATATGTTTTGTATTTACTTCTTTATTTATTATATGTATGACGATAATATATAATAATGTGATTCAGCTTGAAAAAATACTTTTACACAGGGTGTCTCAAAAAGTTTTTATAGCTGATATAAATCACTAGACACGAGAGACGAGAGACGAGACAAGATGAGCGAAAGGCTGTCTCGAGCGATATAATAACGCATAACGAGACGAGACGAGAGAAGGCCTTCTCTCGTATCGTCTCGTCTCGCGGTAACACTTAGTGTCATTCAGAATCTTTTTAAATAATTTCAGTGTTGTCAGTCCTGCACTGATTTTCAGACACAATTTTCTGGCGTCGGTGAATAAGCAGATAAGTCTGCGATAAGTCGATTTAGAGGTCCTAGTGGGGTATATCTAAGTGCGAATAAGCAAATAAATGCACAAAATATATTGTTTTCTGATCATAAGCCTTTAAATACGCTTATTTGCCTATTCGCACTTTAACATATCCCACTAGGGCCAATAAATCGACTTATCTCATTTTGGCAAAATTTCCGCTTATTCACCGACGCCAGAGAATTCTCTTAAGGACTGTTTTTTACATCTGTGACGGTACAGGGTGTCTCATTATATTTTTCCCACCCTTTTAGACCATTAATAATTGATATAGGAATATACAAGAAATTGTGTTCGAATTCGCGAAATTTTTACTTTTGAAATTGCATCTTGACTTTATTCCTGATGCGTACCATATTTGACAAGCGCACAAATTGATAGTTTTTGTAAATTGGATGCTCCTTATATTATTTAACGAATAGATTAGGCTTGGAAAATATTTTCCAAAAATACCCAATATGCCGTAGCTTAGAGCCATAGTTTCTGAGATATTAGCAATTATAACAGTACCGCTCTTACAGTGGCGCACCCAGGAATGTGTCTTGGGGGGGCCCCGACAGCTACAAAGCGCGCCCTCAAAAAAGTGGCGGCCCAAAAAAAAAAAAAAAAAAAAAAAAAAAAAAAAAAAAAAGGTCGTCATGTCTTTTCGCAACTACGCCACAGCTTGGGCTTGGGAGGGGCCCGAAGCCTCCTGATGTCAAATTTTAAGGTATTTTTCATGTTTTATCATCAAATATGTGGAAAATATATTAAAAATCTAAGGCTTGGTTCTGCCCCTGGGTGCGCCCTTGGCTCTTATGATAATTTTAGTATCCTTATTCCAAATTATGTTAGTCCCAATGTATCATTTAAAAATGTATCGCTAATATTTCAGAAACTATTTATCAAAACTGCTACATATGGGGTATTTTTGGAAAGTTAATTCCAAGCCTAATCTATTAATTAAATAATATAAGGTGCATCCAATTTACAAAAACTATAAATTTGAGCGCCTGTTAAATACGGTAAGCATCAGGAGTAAAGTCAAGATGCACTTTAAAAGGAAAAATTTCGCGAATTCGAACACAATATCTTTTATATTCCTACATCAATTATTAAAGGTCTAAAAGGGTGGGAAAAAATATAATGAGACACCCTGTACCTTTAAAAAGATATGATTTTACGTACAGTTATAGAATATAAGCGTAATTATACAATATGAGGCCCTGTGGTGAAGTAGCGCTTATCAAAATGACGTATTTTAAAATAGCGCTTATCAAAACAACGCTATTAAAAATGACGCGTATAAAAGTAGCTTATCAAAATAGAGCATGTTCAAATTTTTTATGCGCTATTTTGATACACGCTATTTTGATACGCGCCGTTTTGACACAAGCTATTACGAACATGCGCAATTTTGATACGCGGATTTTTGAATAATAATAATAATACTACACTCTATTTTGAAAACACACTGTTTTGATACGCGCTATTCTAATCACGCGCTCAAATTAGTGCGCTCTTTTGATAGGAGTTATTTCATTACAGAGGCAAAAAACAACCCTTATAGTCTATAATTTACGTTACGTGTAAATTAAGATTGAAGAGTTACATAAATGAAAAGTCTACATAAAAAATAACTCACGTTTTCTTGGTTATTTTATGTTTTGTTGTTGACTATACTATGCGGTCTTGCTATCTTTTATTATGTACAGGGTGATTCACCATATTTTGTACCCCTGCTTATCGCGTTTAAGGCGGGTTGTTACTAGGTAGGGAAGCACGATCGTGACTCACGCTTTCGTGGGGCACGAATCATGTCAACAGCAGAGTCGTGAAATAAGAATGGAAACGCATCTCCACGAACGGCATCACGATCGTGAATAAGCAGATCAAACGTGTTTGATGTTTCATATTTTCAGTCGTGAATAAGTAGTTGCGTCCAGAAGTTGTGTTAAAAAAAAATAAATGAATACGATGAGTGGTGGAAATGTACTACGACTGAGCGATGCAGAAACCTTAAAATTTTTGGAATACTACAGAAATGAACCTGCTCTATGGGACCCTACAAATGATGGTTATAAAAAAAGGGACACGCGTGCCGCAGCAGCCCAATGAATTGTAGAGGCTTTAAATTTATCAGATTTTGCAAAATTTAAGCATCTACTAAGCTCCGCGCAATAATTAAAAAAGTATAGAGTGAAGAAGAAGAATTAAAAAAGTATAAAAAGTGGTACCATATTTACGACTGGCACTCCGACTCCTTGCGCTGCCGTGTAAACAGCAAACGATTGTTTTCCTCTCTTTCGTATTTCACTATCGATTTTTGGTACTTTCGTAGCTAACGAAAGCGTGAGTCACGATCGTGCTTCCCTACCCGTGTCAACCCGTCTTTAGTATTGATGATATGTATATAAAAAGTTTAAATGTAAAGTTTTATAGTTTGTCATATGTCATTCTATATGTCAAAATTTGACATCAACTTTCTTATATTAAATGAAACACCCTATATATTATTTTTAACGATAAATATTTTCTAAGATAGAGGGCATTTAAATTTGTCATACTCCTATGGAAAAGGAAAATACGTTGATGGGTAAAACCAAAGAAATAGGATCTTAATGACAAAATAATGCGTTATGTCTTACCAAATGTTTATAGCAGTAAAAGGCGGACATGAAAATGAAATAAAATACAGGGTGTTCCATTTAATATAAGAAAGATTATGTCAAGTTTTAACTTATAGAATGACATTTGACAACATCTGTTATCATGGGTTAAAAGGCTTTTAATAAACAATAAAACTTTTATATTTAACATGTTGTCTATTTATTGATATTAAAGGCGCTAACCGGGGGTTCAAAATATAGTGAATCACCCTGTACCTAGGTAGGTACTTATTTTGTTATTGTTGTTGTTTTGTTTTTGCCTTGTCAATTCGACACCTCCGTCCATATGTTCGCAGTACCTCGGACCGAATTATATAAATAAACATCAGTGAAACCAAAATTATATTGGAACACATACACCAGTGTGCTCCCAAAACGAAGTGTCAATAAGTTACAAGACTCTACGGGAGCCGAAAACTTATTACGAAAATGCTGCGAACAAATTGGAACAATAGTCTCGAGCCATAACATTTTTACGGTGGTCTCTAGATGACATTTAGATACTTACTTATGTTTTAAAATTGCAATACCACAATATCAATATAAAAGAAAAAACGCACGTTTTAATTTCGAAAAACCTACGTTTAGTTGTGTAAATTTTTAGGCTATTTTAAGAAAAAGCTGCAAAAAGGGTATATTCCAATAATTAAAGTGCAAATATTTCAACAACCAACGGCTGGACTAAATGTCAACATGTTATATATTTTTGTAATCAGAAAAGGGAGCCCTGTCGAGTAAAAAAATTAAATATAGGGTGTTTTCTTTTAAAAAAATAAACCATATGTCAAAAATTAGGCAACTATGTAACATATGTCATTTTTTACATTAAAATCATTTAATTTTGATCATTTAAACGTTACTGTCAGATCAATATTAACGGAGATAATATTAAGTAAAATAAGGTCAATCACCCGGTACGTGACTATGTCAACAATTTTGATATTTTTAAAAAATGATGTTTTGTTTTGTCCGGTTGCTTTTGTTAACCTCCAAATAAAAAGAAAAATGCTTTTTCTTTAATTTTTCTGTTGGCATCTTTAAAAATTAAATGAATTGTATTTTTTTGTACATTATATTTTAAAACTAGCTTAGAGTAACACAAAATCACATTTTTTGGTAATAAATTTTACCAGACCAAAAAATACAGTTGTTTTTATATTTTGAATGAGTAGATCCCGCTTAAAGTGAATCCATTAAAACTAATTTTATTTCCCGTAAAACAGGTTTTTTTTATTTTTCTTAAATTTGGCCGCCATCTTGGATTCTGAAGTCGGAAAATCGGGGATCCTCGAATGAAAATTTACTATGACAAATATAAAAAAATATACCCTTTTTGCAGCTTTTTTTCTAAATTTACTGTAATAGTTTGAGTTAGTACCTTTTGTAAGTAAAAGGTTATATTATATACATGGTGGCGACTTTAAATAGAACTCTGCCTCTAGCAAATTAGTATTTGGTTCGGTTTAGTTTGGACCGCTTTCAAAAGCTTTATTCCTTTTGATTGGACCCCGAAAACACATACCAGGCCCGGACTGGCCTGTTTGGGGGCCCTCAGCTAGAGAATGAAGTTGGGCCCCCCCTAGCAAGATAAAAAAATATGTCTAAAAGTTACCTTTTTCCCATTTTTCTTCTTAAGACCAAATCTTTATCAAAAACATAACTTTTCTGTTGTACTTTACTTATACGTTTATCATAAATGTTCATATAGTTTTGTTAAATTTTTTAGCTATTATGCATAGGCAGCCTAATGTTAAATGGTAATAGCGCTCAGAGAAACTATACAATATACATTTTTATTTTAAAGTTAAGTTTTTAATATCAGAATGTTCAATGTAAAAAACATCAGCTTAGAGTACTTCTTTATTATAATTCTGTATAATTTTAAAAATATTTATTTAAATCTTTTGAAAATTTTTAAAAAATTTTAAAACTATAAAAATATTTTTAGTTTTGAAAATGTTAAATATTTATGGAATTTTTTAAACATTTTGGAAATATTCATATTTCAAAATAAGAGTTAGTATTATACTAGAAGCATAAATAAATAAATTACCTTTGTATTCACACATTTAAAGCATAAAAACTAGGCGTTTAACTAATATTATTGGTTGGTGTATGGTAAAAATTGGAGTTATAAAAATGTAGAATTTTTTCAAAAATACCTATTGCTAACGTTAGTTTTATCTAATCCAGCTATTTTTGCTATCTTCGCCATGTAAAATTGCAATATTTTGATTAAATTTTTAGCAAATTTACTCGAAATTTTTGAGGATTGGATGTCAGTAGAACCTTTTTGGGAAGTCCGACCAAATTTTTGGCGTCAGGAAAAAAGCCTGTAAAAATTTCACGTATTTTGCTTCTTTTTTCAAAATGAAATATTAACCCACTCGAGGAGGCATTCCTTTAAGGGACCATTCTTAAATTACGTGACGCTCAAGGGACGAGAGGTGAGTATAGGATTTACCCCAAATATATAAGTTAATTTTGCAAAATAGCAGTTTTGTTACAATTAAACCTATAAAAGTGCAGGACTCCCAAAAAACAAAAAATGAATTAGGAAAATTTATTAATCCATCATCGTTAAATGTAGAAATTAAAAAAATTACAAATGAGAAAAATGGAGCAGTGAAAATTTTTTGTAAAGATAAGGATCAGGCAGAGAAGATTAAAAATGAGGTAGATAACAAAATGGGTGGAAAATATACAGCAAAAGAAGAAGAAAAAAGAAACCCTCGAATAAAGATAATTGGAATTGAAGCAGAAATGGAAAAGGATGAACTCAGAAAAGTTATATTGGAGCAAAATGATTATATAACTAACCAAAATTTAGAGGTGATAGTATTTAAAAAAATGAAATCAAAATTTATGGCAATTGTTGAAATTGACGGCGAAAATTTTTTAAAAATTATGTCCTACTTATGAATCATTTGATATTCGGCGTTGTTTTAAATGTACGGGTTACAATCATTCGGCAAATGTTTGTTCAAAAAATCAAAATTGTATGAAATGTGGTTTACAAGATCACATGGCAAGTGCTTGTTCAACATCTCATCAAAATATAGAATGCCCCAACTGTTCGGAAATGAACAAAAAATATAATTTAGGATATTTTATCAATCATGGCCCATTTGATCTTAATTGTCAAGTTTATAAAAATCATATGAAAAAAAATAAATTAAAAATTAACTTTTTTTCGAAAACTGTATAGCAATTAGAAAATAACATTAGATAAAAAAACAAAATATATCAAATTAATGCAGATGGTTTTCTAAGTGCAAAAGATGAAATTGTAAGTTTTATTGAATTTAAAAAGCCAATTATTTTATGTATAACAGAGACACATATCACGAAAGATATTTTGGAAAATGAACTTTTAATTAAAAATTACATTTTGTTTAATTGTTTGTCAAACTCTAGACATACAGGTGGTGTTATGGTTTTTGTCTCAAATGAAATATCAGTATCTAATCATAATATGATTTCACAAGATTATGAATATTGGTATTTGAAAATTGAATTTAGAATAAAATATCAAAATTATAATTTAAACGTTTATTACAGATCACCAGCAGGCAATATTAATAGTTTTTTGACATTTTTTAAATCTAAATGTGAAGAATATAGGGATTACAATGGAGTTAATATATACTTGGGGGATTTTAATATAAATTACGATAATGATGATTATTATGTTGAAAAATTAAAGCAATTGTTGAATTTTTATGGATTAAGACAAAAAATTAATGAATATACAAGAGTGACCAATACAACAAAATCAATGATAGATCTCGTTATGACGAATGATTTTTCCCTGGATTGTGGAATAGAAAAAACCCCTGAAATAAGTGATCATTATTGGACATATATTGAAATTGTAGCACCATCTAAACAAAAGTAAAAAACAACATGCATTAAAATTTTAGACTATAAAAAATTATCAAAAACATTAATTGATTGTGATTGGAACAGAAACTTAAAGGATAGTAATTTTATTTTTAAACAGATATATGATAATATAGAAAAAAGTATAAATAAGATACAAGAAATAAAAATAATACCATCAAAAAATTGTGATACACCTTGGTTCAACAAAAAATATATCAAGCTAAAAAAGAAAGAGATAACAAATTTCAAAAATTTTCTAAAACAAAATGTGAAAGTGACTGGATTGAGTATAAAGAGAAAAGAAATGATTGTGTAAAAATTTTAAGAAAAGAAAAAGGCTATACTTTGAAAACAAAATTGATAAAAACAAAGGTAATAATAAAAAAATGTGGAAAAGTTTAAAAATGTTAATTAATTCCAAACCTAGGAATGAAATTAAAGAAATTATTTTTGATGACAAAAAAGAATCAGATCCAGAAATAGTAGCAGAAAGGTTAAATCAATACTATATTGAAAGTGTAGAAATAATTATTGACTCAATACCAAATACAACTTCAGACATTTTTAAAATTCAAGTTAATGAAAACACATTGAGCGAATTTAATGAGATTACATTAAATCAGTTAAAAAATAAAATATCAAAATTAAAATCAAACAATAATAAAACAGAAATAATGAATAAAGAATTATTGAAAGAAACTTTTCCAGTTATAGGTTATCAACTACTAAATCTAATAAACACATGTTTAAAAAACGGTGAAATTCCGGATGAATTAAAATGTTCAACTATAACCCCTGTACCGAAAATAAAAAACACAAAAAAATATGACGAAATGAGACCTATTAATGTTTTATGGGACATAGAAAAATTATTAGAGGAAGTGGTTTACGATCAATTTTTAGAATTTATAGATGAAAACGAAATTTTAGTAGCTCAACAATCAGGATTTAGAAAAAAATATTCAACAGAAATTGCCGTTCAGTATGTGGTGGAAAATTGGAGAAGGTGTTTTGAAACAAATGAAATAGTTATTGGGATATTCTTAGATTTTAAAAGGGCCTTTGAAACAATTGATAGAGAGAGACTTCTACAAAAACTTTATAACTATGGATTACGAGGAAAAGTTTTGGAATGGTTTAAAAATTATTTGTTTAACAGAAAACAACGTACTAAAATAATAAACACACTATCATCAAAAAAAGAAATCAAAATTGGGGTACCTCAGGGAAGTAAATTGGGGCCATTATTATTTATTATTTACATAAATGATTTACCATCCATTTTAAAATATAGTTTAATTCAGATGTTTGCGGATGATACGTTAATTTACTTAAAAGGCAATTCTTTGGAACATATTATTAATTTATTAAATTCTGACTTAAAATTAGTTTTAAATTGGTTAAATAAAAACAAATTAAAATTAAATGTTAATAAAACGAAATGTATGACAATAAATTTGAGAAGTAATCCATTAAATTTAGAAATTCAAATAAACAATGAAAAATTGGAAATCGTGAATTCATTCAAATATCTAGGAATTATAGTAGACTCAAAATTAAAGTTTAATTTATACTACGATAATATCATCTCGAAAATAGCAGCAAAAATTGGATATTTAGAAAGAATAAGTCATTATTTATCATTTTTCTCAAAAAAATGTGTATACAACACAATAATTTTGCCATATTTTTTGTATTGCTCAACTATTTTATATTCAGCTAATGAAGACATTCTGGAAAAATTACAAATTTTACAAAATCGTGCAATGAGAATAATTTTAAATGCAGATAAATATACCAAAATAAAAACAATGTTAAAGAAATTAAACTGGCTAAATGTAAAAAATTTAATATTTTATAATGTTTGTATTTTTATTTATAAAATTAATAATAATTTACTACCAGATTCCTTAAAACAATTTATAAATCAAAATTATAATTATCATACTTACAATACCCGGACAAAAGAAGATTTTCATTTAAGCACTACATCAAAATTAGTTGTTCAAAAATCAATATTTTCAAAAGGCTTGAGTGAATACAATAAATTAAACGTGTCAATTAAAAATGAACCAAATTTAAAAAAAATTAAAAAAAGTATAAAAAAATATTTATTTTCAATACAATTTATATAGTTATTAAATTTTATTAATATAGTGTTAGTTTATACCTATTTATTTATTTGTTGTATAAATTTGAATTTTAAGTATAGTTTTAAGTTGATTTAAGAAAAAATTGTAGCAAATATGCTAAATAAAAGCTTAAAACAAAAAAAAATTGAGAGTAAGGCATAAATTTTTTATGCGCTCTCTACTTGTTAGGGGTGAATAATCTTTTTTCCCGGTTTTCATTGAAACTATAGACCTCCAAAAATTAAATACGAAAGTTGTTGCTAACAAGAAGGTCCACAACTTTTGTAAAAGTATTCCTGTAGACTCGCCCACATTTTTAATGTCACCTTTCATTTCGTAAACTTGTAGAATACAAAGGAACAGTGTTGGGCAACACCCCCCGATCGTTTTTTTTAACTAAATAATTTTCTTAAGCCGTTTTTAAAGCGCGCTAAAAGAGGTTCAATCTTAAAATGACATTAAAAAAGTAGACGATCGTGCCTTACCTAATATTATCCGAGAGAAATCGGTTTATTGATTTTAATTTTTATCACACACCACAATTTATCTTAGTTTTTTACGAAATTTAATTAAGACACACATCTTTGTCTTAAAAACATCTTAATTTTTTTTAAAATAAGCTTTAAAACCTAAAATAAGGTCTCACTTTCACTCAAAAAATCAGCTGTTATATTTTCTTTCTTAAAACGTCTGTCTGATGAAACAATAACATCACCGTGGAAAAAGGCGCAAAAGTAACATGTTGAAAACAAAGAATAGCGAAAACGAGATAGAATTATATTAAAGTAATTTAATGTTGCTATTTTTAAACTGCTTAAATTCCGCTTCCTAATTTTTTTTCCATTATAATATTAATTTTTGTTACACCATCTATAAACAGACATTTCAGCAAAAAAAAAATCCGCTGTTTTTTCTAAACAAAACTGCTTCCAGAACCTGGGCATTTTCGGATGAAAATGGGGCCTCTTTTAAGGTTTAAAATTGATATAAAATGTAAAAACAAATATTTTGACTTAAAATAATCGACGTGTTTAGGGCATAAAATGGTACATTTTCTACAAATTTTGTAAAAAACATGTGAAATATAAAAAAATACTTGGAGGGTACACTTTATTTGAAGTAGAGTGAGACTCAAGAATTTTAAGGAGATCGCCTCGTTACGTACCTGTACATTTTTCAAGAAAAATACCTATTTTTTTAATAACCTTGTACTTGCTTTCCTGGACATAAATTTAAAACAATCGCGCTGGATCTATAGGAAACGAGAAAATGCGTACGGTAAGGCCCATACAGGGCACTAGTATGGGTATCATGCTTCGGTCACAGTGTAGGTAATATTAGGTAAGATTCCTACACTGTGCCTCGGTCTACGGCCTCTTGATGGCAACGTTACTGTAGTAAAGCTCATATCGTAGGTACTAATACCTACACTGTGGGACTAGTAATATAAATACCGATTAACATAATATGAAGATTTTAATCTAAATGTAGATAAGTAGCATCTAAAATCCAAATTCAAATAATACAAACCTTTGGAATTAAACGAGTAAATCGTTGCGTAATATCCTTGGGCCGGTTCCAAGTTTGGAATGTAAAATTCCGGGACTCCAATCGACGAAATGTTGGCAATGGTCGCGTCCCCCGAGTGTAGAACTAGCAGAAACTTTTGTTTTATTCCTGCAAAGAAAAATATAGAGCACATAAAGTTAAGCTCGCTGAATATTTATTGTTGATATGCTTAGGTGTGTAAAAATTTGGCGACGAAACATTGCCTAGCAAAGAACATGAAATTTATCGGGCCACTAAATTTCATTAGGCTGAGGCCACGGAACTGTAACCTTGGTCAAGTTGGCATTCGCAGTGGCGTTGTTTGAACTAAGCTATGAAATTAAATAAATATTGATTATATGTTAAAAACTCTTGCTATACGATTCTTATACTTCTTGTTCAAGCGGATACTCCAAACAGGACTCCTTCTGGTAAGGTACGTTTTTTTATATACTAACCAATCCTGCATGTCGGATTAGAATAATAACCTAACTTGTTCTACTATTAAACATCCTCGCCCCTGGTCCACCTTGACTGGATAGGGCGATTCCTCTTGGTTAGTTAATTTAACTAAAAAAAACTACGCTCCATTTTGTTACGCGCTATTTTGTCCACGCGCTATTTTGTCACAGAATCTAAGACATCATTATCCCTTAGCTTCTGTCTAACGGGCTTATCTCCAACGAAATCAAGAATGTCGTTCCCTTTCAGAATCAAGTCTAGGAATTTAATTTGGGGGGTATTATAGAGTTTTCGCGTATTGCATAATACTATTTTGTATAGTGACCAGGAGGAATGGGACAATGCGCCGCAGCCAACTCGCCGCGGCTGGTTTACCACAGGGCCAACTTGCCGCCGACCCAATTTGTCGCAGGGTTGCCGACATGTTTTGCAGCTGGCGTCGGTGTCGCAAGGCTGCAGTGTCCACTCATATGAATCACAGCTCACGGCCACCGTGAGTAGTTTTATTTTGCAATTTTGTTACTTTTACGAAGTCATTTGTTTGTTTGTTTGTTTATTGCTTTTGTTTAAAATTTTCCGACAGCTTTTTCAACTACTTTCTAATAAGCTTTTTATATTAAAAATGTGCATTTATTTCCGGTGTAAATCAAATTTATTACTTTTTTATCAGAAAAAAATTCAAAATGTTGGATATAAAATGGTAGACTTTTTTACGTATGAACCGATATGTATTAAATTTAGAACTTTGGAGTGTTCAAGGTCCCTTGTTGTAATCCTAAAAAATCGTCACCTTTTTCAGAAGCCTAGTCAATTATAGAATCGTAGCGTCCCTGTATGTAACAGGTATTGGCAAAAGCTGATATCTACCATATGCAGATACGCTAAATTACGAGCCAATTTGCAGGTCGTGAGGAGGCGGCTTTAGGCGACTTCTTATAGTATTTATTTATTTTTCTAATTATGCGGTTAGCCTCATATTTATTAACTAAAAGCCCATATTTTTTTCTCCTTAAAACCGTGCTTGACTAGTCATTAGATTAAGTTAGGTCCATAAAAAAAATTTGATATCGAAGGTTTATTCTACAACATACTAAAATTCCATAAGTTTTGAGGGTAGACAAAAATCTTATAAGAGGTATATTACTTTTACTCCTCACAAAGAGACCCAATTCTTAGAATGGTATAATACAATTTATGCCCATCGCCCATCTTTGTGATTTCGTAACGTCAGCAAGCCACAGAAATTTAAATAGATGGATCCATGACGGATCTGATACCATCGTAGCCCATTAGCACACTCCAAATGAACTTCATGCTATATCAGCTTTGAAAACAGTTTTTTGTAAATATCTTAGAAACTAAAACATCTAACGAAGTTTTTGATTTACTATATTCAGAAAATTGCATATTGATAAAATGCTTCGATAAAAAGTTAGCATATTTTCATTCAGTCATTAGGAATAATAGATTATGACCAATATTTAATCAGCTTGCTACAGTATTGAATAATATTTTACCTAAAAATTTCATGAAAATCGATTTAGCGGTTTGGGAACTATGGTCTTACAGATAGATATACACACACGCACACACACACAGATCTATAAAATACACCCAAATTACACATTTTCGATGTTTTCTCAAAATAAAATTTTTCTCGAAAACAATACCTTCTCTAGCCATTGCTGCACGGGCAAGGAAGGGAAAAATTTCATACCAAACATTGAACCTGACCTTATGGTGTATTTAAATTTGTATGATACTTCTTTTCCTTACAAAGGAAATTAAAACTCACAAGGGTATATTACAATTTTCACCAATTCGGCCATTTTTGTAACGCCATGCGTCACTAAGCTACCGAATCTCTAGTAATATTCCAATCATTGTTCTGCCTTTATGTCGAATCGAAATTACAAGGTTAAATTTTGTACCCAGAGCAAAAGCATATATGTAATATTCCGTATATGACCAAAAACCGTAACTTCACGTGCTATACGTTGTAACCACAATGTATTATTTAGTTAACTAAAGGCAATGTGTTATCACCTCAGTATATTCGTTAATGTTTGCTAAATTTAAACATTGGGTGGGCCAAAAAAAACCGGACAATTTTTTTTCATTATAACTTTTAAACTATACAATTAATTTTAATGGGACAAACTGCACTTGATAAAGAATTAATCAGAGTATTGACTAAATATATTTTTTTGTCCGCCATATCAAAATCCAAGATGGCGGACAAAATTAAATTGTACCCTTCAAAGATGCTCGTTTATTCTTGTTTTGCGAACATGTTTTAATTATTTTTTTAAACTATTGAAAAAGCTGCATTCTTGCCACGCACAACAAGGTACGAGTCAGCAAAATCGGTTTAGTGGTTCCAAAAAAAAATATTTTTGTTTCAACCATTATTTTGCATATTATACGATTGCTTTGCCAATCATGTCTGCATTTATTTCCTTATAAATTCAATACTACTAAACCGATTTTGATGAAATAAAAAACATCGTGGTAAGAATATTCATCGTTACTCTTTAAAGATTGTTATCGAAAGTTTCCGCCATCTTGGTATTTAAGATGGCGGACAGAATCATACTTGTTTCTTCAAAATGGCGTGTTTATTTTTATGTTCCAAAAACGTTTTATTATTTTTTTTAATTTATAGAAAATCACTCCCTTTCCCTCCCATAACGACTTACAAAATCGGTATGGTGGTTCTCAAAAAATCTATTTTTGTTTCGACCATTGTTTTGCATATTATACGATTGCCTTGCCAATCCTGTCTGCATTCATTTCCTTATAAATTCATTACCACTAAACCGATTTTAGTGAAAAAAAAAATCGTGGTGAGAATTGATTCCTCTTTAAAGATTGTTATCGAAATTTTCCGCCATCTTGGAATTTAAGATGTCGGACAGAATCATACTTAATTCTTCAAAATGGCTTATTTATTCTTATTTTGCGAAGATGTTTTTTTTTTATTTGAAAAAAACCACTACTTTTCTCCCGCATAAAAAGGTACAAATTAATAAAATCGGTGTAGTGGTTCTCATAAAATCGGATTTTGTTTTAACCATTGTTTTACAAATTATACGATTGTATTGTCATTTCTTTATAAATTCATTATTAATAAACCGATTTTAGTGAAATATAAAAGATCATGATGCAAACTTTAAAGATCAATTAGTTTGCGCCATAATAAAAAATCAAATTTTATGAGAACCACTTAAACGATTTTATTACTTTGTACCTTGTTAAGCGGGATAAACGTAGTGCTTTTCCATAGATTTAAAAAAACTAAAACATATTTAGAAAATAAGAATAAACACGCCATTTTTAAGAATCAAGTATTATTCTGTCCGCCATCCTAAATTTTAAGATGGCGATAAATTTTGATCATGATCTTTATAAAGCAATCAAATCTCATCAGGATGTTTTTTATTTCATCAAAATCGGTTCAGTAGTAATGAATTTATAAGGAAATAAGTGCAGGCATGATTGGTAAAGCAATCGTATAATGTTCAAAACAATGGTTGAAACAAAAATATTTTTTTTTAGAACCATCGAACCGATTTTGCTGACTCGTACCTTGTTGTGCGTGGCAAGAATGCAGCTTTTTCACTAGTTTAAAAAAATAATTAAAACATGTTCGCAACACAAGAATAATCGAGCATTTTGAAGAAAAAAAACAAAAAAATATATTTAGTTAAAACTATGATTGTCTGCCCAGTGCAGTTTGTCACATTAAAATCAATGAGATAGTTATAATGAAAAAAAAATTTTTTTTCATATATATATATATATATATATATATATATATATATATATATATATATATATATACATTATATTTGGGTTCATAAAAAAAATCCGCCATTTTGGAGGCTCCATTTAGATTTTTTCAAAGTTTAAGTAAAAAATTGAATTACGTATCCCTAGGCACCATATTGTTTTAAATTTGAGACAAATCAGCTTGCAAATAAAATTGTCTGCAAAATATGAAATTGCATTGCTTTAGGCTACAGCTCATCAAAAAGTACCTAGTTAAAAAAGCTGTCACAAGATTTTAAACAACGAAAGCATAAATAAATGTGACAAACAAACAAATATGCGAAGTCAAGCTAAACAGATTTTTCATAAACAAAATCGCAAACTAAAACTACGGCGGCGGTGGGTTGTATCAGCGGCGAATCAGGTCAACTGCGAGATAGCCCGGCGGCGAATTGGGTCGGCTAGCTACTAAGTTAATTCAATTTTCTTCATTTACAGTTCAAACTATTCAAGAAACACGCTTTTTCAAAAAGTTAAGCTTTGGATTTTTAAGGCTAAATGCTATAAATTTGACAACTTATGGGTTTATCACTGCTTGTTAAGATGGAGGATTATCATTGTAAAGGACAAAGAGAAACATGTCATTCGTTTCTCATAATCATGGATTTTCTCGTTGACTCTTTGGAGTTATCGGGGGGTGCATAGAAGACACTGATTTGAGCTCTCAGAAGAGCTTACTCGAGACTCACAGTTGGTGG
Source organism: Aspidapion aeneum (assembly GCA_963576565.1). NCBI lineage: Eukaryota > Metazoa > Arthropoda > Insecta > Coleoptera > Brentidae > Aspidapion > Aspidapion aeneum. Next base: position 59,861,762 of record OY755038.1, read on the forward strand.
AGTGGAGAACGAAACACCTATTGGAGGGATTTGTTTCTCCGCTCCACTCTGGTGAATATAGGTGCGTTGGTTCGGGGTGAAATAATTAAGATGATTTGTGGATATTTGGTGTATAATAATGCACTGTAAATTTTACATTAAACACATTTAAAACCACTAAAAGTAACACCTTCTGAATACTTAAACTTAATTAAAAAAGAGAGCGGGTTGAAAAACCAATATTTTTCGAACCGATAGAGCGAACAAAGCGAAAGTAAAATGCGGAGCCGAGAGACGAACGGACGCATTGAGAGTCCTCTTTCCACTACCCTGGTCGATGCAACGACCTATCTTTTTCGCATTTCTACCCTTCTAACAGGCTACGACCTGAATTACGCAGGTACCGTTTTTTCTAATTATAATTTTTGAAAGTTTGAAGCCATAGATTTCTTAAAATGTGAAGAGAAATCTGAACATATTCCCCCCGCCACGATGAAATTTTAATTCAAATAAAGTAAAATCATATTTCATATTGTTCAGGAAAAGGACAAACCTTTGCTATTGACCTAGAAAAGACGCCTTCTTTAGTTTTAAGCTTAACTAACCGAACATTTCCATCAGATCCTGGAATTATCTGCGTTATACGTCCTATATTCCATTTTAGTGGTGGGAAATTATCATCTTTGAGCAACACCAAATCACCAACCTTCAAGCTTTTTGTAGGGCATAACCATTATGGACGGTTTTGCAAACGATTTAAATCAATTGACCATTTTTGCCAAAAATCTTGCTGCAACTTTGTACAATGTTGCCACATGGTTAGTCTATTTACAGGTGTGTCACTTAAATTCTTTTCGGGAAAAGAAGTTAAATTTCTTCCAACTAGAAAGTGACCTGGTGTTAAATAAGTCAAATCCGAGGGGTCATTACTTAGAGGGAGTAATGGTCTTGAGTTGAGTATGGCTTCTATCTGAGCCAGAATAGTACTCAGTTCTTCAAAAACCAAAAGAGAATTTCCGATGGTTCTATAAAGGTGTCTTTTTGCACATTTTATTGCGGACTCCCATAAACCACCCCAGTGTGGGCTTCGAGGCGGAATAAACTTCCACTGAATCATGTTTGAGGATAAAAATGAATTTACTTGATTCAGATTATTTTTGTTCTTGAAGAACAGGTAGACATCGTGAAGCTGATTATAGCTACCAACAAAATTTGTAGCGTTATCGCTATAAATTATCTCAGGATAGCCTCTACGAGCTATAAATCGCTTCAAAGTAAGGAGAAATGCTTCTGTGGACAAACTACTGACAAGCTCCAAATGTATTGCTTTAGTTTCCATACAAAAATCATAATCCGCCAAGTTTAAATTAAATTTAAACAAAAAATCGGGCCCAGACCACCAAATTTTACAGTCCCTAATTTGATCAGGCTGTAATCTCCTGCTAGCGTAGTCACAACGATTATTTTCAGTCGAAATATATCTCCAAATACAACCTAAAATGAGTTTTTAAATCTGACTGACTCGATTTTTAATGAACGGTGACCAACGTGAAGCATCAGAATTTAGCCAATATAAAGCAATTTGAGAATCACACCAGAGATTTATGTTTGAGATTTGAAATCTATTCTGAAAAATGTTTACTATTCTGCTCATTAATTTAGAGAGTAAGAGGCAGCCACATAATTCCAACCTTGCAATAGAATGAGTATTTTTAATCGGTGCTACACGAGTCTTAGAACAAATCAGTTTGCACGATACAGATCTATCTTTATACAAAACTCGAAAATATAAGCAGCAAGAATATGCTTTTAAGCTAGCATCGCTATACCTATGTAATTGAATTTCTAAAATATCTTCTGGCGATTGATCAAAATCAAAGCAATATCTAGAGATTTCTCTTTCAGTAAGACAAAGTAAATTTTGATAAAATCTTATCCAGTCTGACAAAAGACTTCCATCTAAAAAATCGTCCCAATTTAGTTTTTCGGACCAAAGTCTCTGCATGAATATTTTAGCAGTCAAAATCACAGAAGCAACCAATCCTATGGGATCATACATAGAAGCAATAATCGCCAAAACTTTTCGTTTTGTGAAAATTTCAAGTGTGTCAAATTTAAGAAGAGTAATCGAGAATACATCGGAGTTTGGATTCCAATTTAAACCACCTTATTGCAGGTGTTTTCAATCTTAATATCAAACTTATCATGTGAAAATTCTTGAGAACATGATTTTAATGCCAATGTTGAATTTGACATCCATTTATGAAGGGTAAATTGTCCTGATTTTAACAAATTAATAAGCTGATCTCCTAAGCATATTGAACTTTTTTCGGAGTCCGATCCTGCTAAAATATCGTCCATATAGGTTTGATTTAGTAGAGTATCACTTGCTAAACTATAATCAGAATTTTGACTTTCTTGAATAGCAAGTTCTTTGAGACATCTAGTGGCCAAAAATGGCGAACTTTTATTTCCAAAAAATATAGTGGAAAGTTCGAGACATTTTATTGGTTCATCTGCGCTTTCGCGCCATAGTAGATTTTGCAAAAATCTTTGAGAGGGATTCACTTTTACCTGTATAAACATTTTTTGAATGTCCGAAACTAAAGTAAACTTATAAGAGCAAAATCTTAACAAATTATCAAATAACTCTGGCTGCACGGTATATCCTTTTATCATAATGTCATTCAAAGAATAGCCTGAGCTTGATATCATTGACGCGTCCAGTACTACGCGAAGCCTTGTTGAGACGCTATCTTCTCTTATAACACTATGATGAGGCAATAAATATTTGTTTTCGCTAAGCTCATTTTTGAGATTTAAGGGTACTTCTCTAGCATAACCTTTTTCTGCATAATCATCGATAAATTTTTTATACTCCAAAAATAAGTTTTTATTATTAGAGAACCTTTTTTCCAGTGTTAAAAAACGCTTATTTGCTTGATGAAATGAGTCACCTAATTTTAAATACGCGCAAGGTTCAGTAAAGGGTAAATCTACCTTAAATTGAGCGTTTTCTAATCTTTGCACCGAATTTTTGAAAATATTTTCCGCTAGTTCTTCTTGAGGTGATAGAATCGAACTTTTTTCACATTCTTCGATTTTCCAAAAATTTTCCATTATATTTTCTAGTTTTGAACGTGATCTTACTTGAGTAAAATGACTGGCTACTTCAGTTGTAGTGTTAAGATAATTTTTTACAAATTGATTAGACAGATTTCTGCCAACCACATAACCTAAAAATGTATTGAAAAGTGTGGGAAGGCCTTTAACACCCTGGAGTAATTAAATCATAAAAAATATCTGCCCCGAGTATTTTTGAAAAATAGAGGATCCGCCAAGTCAATTTCTGGGGGTAAATTAATTTTATCAATATCTATTTGAGCCTGAGGAAGAGAGCAAGTGACTCTTTCCAACACAGAACATGAGACAAAAAACTTTTTTGAGTTATTTTTGGAGTAAAAACCAATATCCATCATTTTCTGAGCTGTGGTACTACTATTTGAGACACCAGAGATGTGCACCGGGTTAGAGTAGGTTTCGTGACCTAGTTTTTAAGCTAAATCTTCAGAAATTATACTTATTTGACTGCCTGAGTCAAGCAAGGCTTTAGCTTCAATTTGAGTTCCATTCTGAGTAGAGAGTGTGACCATAGCTGTAGCTAAGATAACTTGAGAGTTTTTTGTAGCGTGATGAGATTGTGAAACAGCCATAGTGGTTGTACGATTAACTCTTTCATTTGGAGGTTGCTGTCTATTTTGAGAATGCATTGAGGAAATCGAAGGACCATTTTGAGTTGTATTCATATGATCATTACTTTGGGTGGTAGGTGTACTATTATCAGTAAAACCTTGAGAATAATTCGGATCATTTGAGCGTGGTTTTTGTGAGTAAATAGTAGAGGGCGATCTTTGAGTGTACTCTATGGAGTGAGACTGATCTTGAGAGGATCGAGGAAAACTATTATGACCCTGAGAGCTACTATGAACCTGAGAGTTACTATGGACCTGAGAGTTACTATGACCCTGAGAGTAACTATGATCTTGAGAGTTACTATGACCCTGAGAGTAACGAGTCGGTGGGCGATTTCTAAAGTGATTATTTTGAGGGGTATTATCTAAATTTCTAACGAAATTGGAGCGTTGACCTTTATCTTGAGTGTTGCATAACAAAGAATGGTGTTTTCACCCACAACTACATGTGTGAGTGGATTCACAAAATTCTACTGTGTGTTTAGATCCTAAACCATTAAAACATAATTTTTTACTGTAAGCAAACTGCTTTTTGTCATAGTAGGGAAGAGTTTTGAAAGTTGAGCAAGAATAAATCGAGTGATTATTTAAACTGCAATATAAACAAAACTTTGCTGACTTATTTTGGTTATTAATTGTCGTTACGTGATGTGCTTGCTTTTGTTTATATATATATTCTTTTTGAAATGACTGTCCAGAGCTTGAGTTACCACTTAGGCCCTCTAGAGCTACACATCTTTTTTCCAAAAAACTCACAAATTCTTGAAGGGTTGGTAACTGGGTGTTGTCTCGCTCAATTTTAAACGACCTTTTGAGAGGATAGAGGGAAAAACTGAAATATATTTTATTTAACTTCAGACTCAATTATCTTTCGTTTGATACCACACAACCCATGTTTTGACTTAAACTCTAATTTTTAAAATCTACCCCCACCCTTTTTTTTAAACTAAAATGTATTTTGTTTAACTCCAGACTCAATTACCTTTCGTTTGAGATCACACACTACATATTTTCACTTAAACTCTAATTTTTGAAATTTGCTCCCACCTTTTTTATTAAACTTAAATTTATTTTGTTTAACTACAGACTTATTACTTTTGGTATCACACACGCCATATACCCTTTTACGAGCCCTTTTATTTATCTTGTGATCAGTGGATTTTGTTCATTTTTAAATGGGACCATCCCTACCCAAGACCCACCACCTCAAATTTCATTAAAATCGGGCAAGCGGTTTTTGAGTTATACGCGTTGGTCGTTACAGAAAGACGGCGCGACAAAAAACTTTCAAAATCATCTGAAACACAAAGATATATAAAAAATTTTGAAATCGGAGCAACTTTGTTTCTCGAAAAAATTAGGATCACCATCATAGCTCACACTACTATAGTATAGTAGTAGTGTGAACTAAAATAATTTTTAAAATTAAGATTTTACAGTTTTTGTAACATTTGAGTAAAAATATGTTAAAATGGAAAATTCTTCGAAATCATTTTCCTTGTATGGAAATTTCTCCAAAAACATTATTGATTTAGAAATTTCATAAGGTATTTTTTAAAATTAAAATACTGACTAGTGCTTTATTTAAAATCAACAACTTTGTGTTTTTGGAGATTATAGAAAAATAGTTTTTAAAATTAGGATTTTACATTTTTTTAGAACATTATTATTATAACATAGGGGCATGCTTGAAGCATTTTTTGACATTTAAGTAAAAATATGTATGTAGTAGTTATTTTTGTTAACCCTCATAGAAAAAAGTGGGTTGCAGAAATATCTTTAAAATTAATTTTATTGTTTAAATAAAAAATTGTACGAAATCATTTAGTCCTAAACATTTTCTTTGAACAGAAATTTGTTCAAAAACATTTTCAAGAAAATTTTATTATATAATTATCCTTCTGGAGAACTGAACAAAAAATGTTCTGTAAAACATGTACTCAAAATATGTAGCAGGCACATAGATAGCTTTTCTTTCTGGAGGGATACTCCCATATAGAAAATGCTGTGCTGTTATTCCATGACGGTGCATGATTTTTTGGACAGGGTAGGTAGAAATGCTTGCCGGAGGCAAATCCACTGAATACAGAACATTTTAGTGGTGATGTGCCCAATTTTTGTCCAAGACACTAAAATTTCATGATAAACACTTGTTCAAGAAGGGGGGAAATGTCCCCCAGTGCCCTCCCTTATCTATGTGCCTGGTACCTATTTCTCACAAACTATTATCAAACCGAACTTCACTTCATATATTGTTCAACTGTTTTTGTTTGTGGAAATGTAATCACTTTACGCACTTTACTTATCAATAATATTATTTTTGATAATAATTATTAAATATTTGATAATACATTGTATTCAATTTCACATTCACATAGTTACATTACTATAAGAGAATAAATCATATGAGAGATTTGGGTGGCATCTACTGTTCTGTGCTGGTCTTGAAGGATGTTTATTTGTCTGCAACAAGTTTTTTATTTGGACCAACATAGCAGATGATAGGGATTGCTTGCAACCTTGAGAAGTTAATCTTTGTTGCCTTGTAGACACATAAGTAACCCGTAACAAAAAAAATACTATATTAAAAACCAATAATTTTCAAGAAGATGCAAATTTTTTAGCTCTAAGTATTTTTGAAAAGCCTGCCTTTAGAAATATTTCCAAGTGAAAAAAAAAACATTTTTTTGGCAAAGGGTGCCCTAAAGGGGCTTGTTAGCGAAATACTAGACAACACTAGACTAAATACTTACGTTTGAACATACGGCCCAACAGCTAAACAACCAAAACTATCGAACGTTGAACAAATAACATTAAATTCCCAACCCACTTTATGCAGAACACCCAGAGACAAAATTTTCTCTATAAGAACACCAAGCTTATTTTTTGTTGTGAATTGCAGACTGGCGGGCCTTAGATGACATAGTAACAAGCACAGTGGGCCAAATCAGATATTCAATGCAATTTTTCTTGGTAAAACTAGATATTACCAAAACTAAATGTTTTTAAAAAGAATGGAATGAATGTATGTTTATACGCCAAGGAAGTAGCTTGGGGGAGGGAGGGTAAGCCCTCTAAGATCAAAATTAGCCCCCTTCAAACGAAATGAACATAATCTATCAGGGGCGCTGACCAAGTCCACAAATAACATGCGGACTAGGCCTTCCTGCTCTGTTTTTTCTAGAATTTTAGTAACATAATTAAGTCTCATTATAAAAAAATAAGCTCCCCTAAAAAAAGAAAACATTATTTTACTTTAATTGCTGTTTTTGTAGTTTAATAATAATATACAAATAGGTTCCTACAAAAGGACAACTGCCTGTATTTCTATGAAAAGGGGTAAAGTAAGAGATTCCCCTCCCCCCATAACCAGCCCCCTCACAACCAACCTACCATAATCTGCCCTCCGTCCGATATCATAAGGACTGAAGATTTTTATTTAATGATATGACGTAACTTTTTAAAACTCACTTTTGCATTTGGGTAGGGAAATGTGTCCACGATCAGACATAACAGGTATTTTCCTAAATAAACCAGATCACGTTTTTATTTTCCATAAGTAAAGGCTCAACGAAATCATTATGGTGAAATATAAAAGATAGATCAGAGTGTCCTCTTCTCATACAAAAAATGTTTTTAAAAAGAAGACAAAATTCTGTACCGTTGTGGAACATGAGTTCCAAAGGCAAGAGTTGCAACAATGTTTTAAGAAACTTGTAGGACTTAAATATGTGTTTCAAACTTATGTATGTACTATGTTTTACTTAGTACACAGTTTTTTTTTGTACTGAATTTCTAATTCAAATCGGATCATATAAAATTTTTTATTTATACAAGGTGTTTAAGTAATTGTAAGTCAAAAAGTTTATATAAACATAGACACGCAAACGCTTAGTTTTCGAGATACAGGGTGTTAAAATTTCATATATTTTTTAGTTTTTTGTTTATAGCTCGTGCAGTTTTTGAGATATGCACCTCAAATTTAACACATATATTTAGCTGTTGTCATTACACTATAAGACATGCCAAACGATAGTTTCAGGGCTCATGTCACCTTTTTCCTGGAATATTTTTTGTTGTAAGCCACTGGTAGATTTTAAAACAAGAAATAAAATCCTTGTTTCGTTTGCAAACTTTTTTGTCTCTTGCATTTTTTTCGCATCTCTAACCGTTTAAAAAAAGCTTTTGCGCCAAAGACTGCTAGCATCAAAATAAAAAATGCTTCGGTATGGCATGACGGCTATATCAAAATAAACAAAAAATATTATCTCGAAAACTAAGCGTTTGTAGACCTATGTTAATATGAACTTTGTGTCTTAAAATCACTCAAGAAATTTAATACTAAAATTATGTTATTGAACACCCTGTATATATGGGTCTGAGTGGAAGAGCGTGCTAAGCAAACGATTTTTTTTTCAAATAGTGCCTAATTTTTCTCAAATTTTAGTACGCGGCGACATTTTTTTCATTGAATATTTTCTGTAATGTGCACAATAAGGTTAGTGGGTGGTTTTGTATTTTTTTGCAATACTTATTTTAGGTACTAGCAGATGGAGCCCATCTTCAGTAAACTAATCTAGCCTACCTAAACTATATCACACTCGTCCCCCTTGTACGAGTTTCCTTATATCTTCCATTACTTAAATCTTTTTCCGATCTAAAAATTAAACCTTTATTTATTTTTCAAATTAAATCAAATTTTTACTATTTTTCCGTACAAATTGTACATAAAGAATGGGGGTTAAGGAATAACTGTACTAAAACAATAATTAAAAGTGGTTTGGTTAGTTATTATTAAAAAAAACTTTAATTAAGTACCTGTTTGCATTTTCACGAATAGAACAATATAACCATCAAAATGGAGTTATTTTTATTTTATATTTGGATTGCCTTAAGAGTTTGACTTTTGAGTAGTGATTAAATTTAAAATTAAACCGATTTTAAAACAAAAAAACAATTATACCCACATCCCAGCCAAAGCTATCAGGTAATAACTATAAATAATCTAAAAATGCGGAATTATTTATCGTTATATAAATCCAAGTATGTGACATTCTCTTTAATTTTTTTTTAATGACTGCCTTTTTAAATTAGTAGTTTTGTAACCGTGTAACCAAATTAAATATAAATGTTCCGTCAATTAAAACAAATAAGTTGTATAGTTTTAGCGTATAGTAGCCATCTTGAATTTTAAAAAAAGCCGTATTAATCTTTATTTGCATTTACAGCCTTAAGGAAGGTATCGGTTTCTTATTCCAATTGATTAATAACTAACCTAAAAAAATAACAATAGCCGGCTTCGCTGCTTCGGCCTGACTTGCACATGTCATAGCGTAAAAAATCGCCTTAACAAGGGAGAATGGCTTATAAAACATGTATGCCAAATTTCATTAAAATTGGTTAAGTAGTATCTGAAATAAGCGATAAAAAACTCTCTACCTTTTGTATTGATATACTGATATAAACGCAGTATTTTTTTAATTAAAAGAAAATATATAAATGCCTCTCAGCTTTTAATTTTCTGCTATCTTTATTTTATATTTGCGATCATTTTTGTTTAGTTGGATTGTAAAACTTATTTTCTTTACATATATTTTAAATTTTTTAAAATCAGTACCTAGTCAAATATTTAGCTGCATTTTAAATATGAAATGTTTTTAGGACACCCGGTACATCGGTAGCTAAAATTTTGAGGATTTACTACCCCTTAATCTTGTAATACAACCGCTAAATTACAACAATTGGTCCCACTGTGCGATGACACTCAACGCTATTCATCGCGACTGCCAAGGGGTGCTGTGGAGTCTATACCGGCGGCGTTGCCGGGCTTCAGCTTAAATCTTGAGGCTAAAATTTTTTAGTCGGCCAAAACGATCGGAAGGTTAATATACAAAAATCGACCCCCTGTGTAAAAATAAGTATTAGACCCGGAGCCGACCGATGTCTGAGAGTGAGAATTTTGCGACTGATTATACATAAATGGTAATCCCAATTCATCAAATTTATCTTGAAAACGCGACAAAGCTGAAAAATATTGATCTTCTACACCATTCCTATCACTAGCCTCAGACAAGTCCAAATCTTCAATCGAGTCTTGAGCTATAGTATACTTTTCATAATGCTCTTGCAACTGGTAAAATCTAATTTTAAAAGCATTTTGGCTAAAATCTTCGTTATTGTAATTTTTATTTAACCAGTCTATATTTTTCATAATACCAGATTTTGCCGATTTTCTACTTGATTTGTGACTTTTTAAGAGTTTTGTCTGAGCCTGTGCGTCTTCCATCTTAAATATATAAATTTAACCTTAAAAAACTTAGAGCACAATAGGCACAAAATACACAGTGTTTATAAGTGATTATCTGAGCAGTTGAGATTAAAAAAGATCTGACCTTTTGTCTCTTGACCTCCTACTTGTCTGGAACAACCAAATGCAGCATCAAGCATCCAAAAACTAGGTTTGATAGACTAGTTTTTTCCGGAGCATATGTAGGTATTTTTAGCTTTTTCTGGCGTTTTTTATTAATCCGAACTTAGTGAATAAACATCGATGCAAACAAGCGACTACAGTTTTTTGGTATATTCACTTTTTTATTTATTTTAAGAGAGTTTTTATTTCACATTTGAGAGAATTTTTCAAACATTTTGAGTTTTATGCTTTCACACAATTTTTGAGTCTTTTCTGAGTGAGACTGTCCTTATCAAATTTTAGGTGAGAGTGTCTTTAATAAAGTTTGAGTGAGAGTGTCCTTAACAAACTTTGAGCGAGAGTGTCCTTAACAAACTTTGAGTGAGAGTGTCCTTATCAAACTTTGAGTGAGAGTGTCCTTAATAAACTTTGAGTGAGATTGTCCTTATCAAACTTTTTGAGTGTCCATAACAAACTTTGAGGGAGATTGTCCTTATCAAACTTTTTGAGAATTATTTGCACTCACTGTTTTTAGTTTTCACTAGAGTTGGGTTCACTTCATGAGATCTGTAACAAGTTCTCAATCTCCACAATTAGCACCTTAATTAATTTGAGCATAAACTAATAAAATAGACAAGCAATCCAAAATGGCCCCATTTACCGATATCTCATACCAGATGGCCATACACGACGGTGTAAATATTCATTGAGAATTGCCTCCTCCGAAAGAGTCGGCGGTGTTGCCATACCAAAGACAATTATACCGATCTACTTTACAATCGTCCTACTAACTTTCCCCCGCTTATAGATTCCTTTTTCAAGACGTGGACATTTACCGTGCATTTAGTGACTTCGCGTAAACAACCCGGAGCTACGGATCACCTAACAAAAGGTGATCCGTGCTGGAGCGCTTGACAATTCTTTCGCTCTTTTAAATGAGGTGCATTAAAGAGAGAGAGCCGGCTTATTTTAATCAAATATTATTCCTATTCGAGCGACTGCCTATTTATTATATGCTTAGACCAGAAACTAGTTAAATTCTACTTAGTGCAGGCGCTGTAGGTAGTTGAGTTTGCAAAATAAGAGGAGCGCACTTTGACAGTGGGTCAAGGATCTGGATGTTGCCAAGGCAGGTTTTGGTCCAATTTTTTTTATCCACCCTCCTCTTATAATCGCGTTCGAATTTCTGAAAATGTAACTATGTTGATGCCCTAAAGCCGCAATGACAGAGAAATGAATCAAAAATATTAAAAACCTAAGCTAAAAATAAAATTATATTAGTTTTTTAAATTTTAGCTGCAAAAACCCCCATACCTTCTTCTTCTAGCTTCTTAGTGAAAAATATGTAATTGTCTTTATTGTAGACAATAAAATTTCCTTTTCAACGATATACAAGTCAGTGGGGTACGAACAAAGACAAATTCTCCAGCGGCGTCCGTTTATTGAGGTAATGCAAAAAAATTAAAAAAATAATTATTAAAAATTGTGTCCTATAGTCGGTTGTAGATAATAACATTTCCTTTTAAACGATGTGTAACAGGGCAGCATTAGTTTTATTTATAACAATTTAGGGCCCTCCGTAAATTACATCAATTGAAAAATCACTAAACTTACCAATTGTTTTACAAGTTTTATCCAATTTTCTCAAAAACTAAGCTTTTTAGGAAAAAACTTATTCCACACTTTATTGTAGAAAATGAAATTCCCTTTTTAATAGTATATAAGTTAGAGCAATCAGATTAACAGCAAACTCTCCAGCGGCGTCCGTTTTTTGAGAAAATGTGAAAAAAATTAAAAAACCACATGTTTGTCACAAGTTCTGCCCGATTATCTTAAAAACCAAGCCCTCTATCAAAAATTGTGCCCTATAGTCGATTATAGACAATAAAAATTCCTTTTAAACGCCGTACCACAAGGTAAGGTTTATCTTCACAATAAAACTTCACAGGCGTCCGTAATTAAAACCAATTTTTACAAATCACCAAACAAATTAATTTTGTTACAGGTTTTATCCAAGTTTCTTAGAAACTAAGCTCAATAAAAAAAAGTGTTCTAAACTTTATTGTAGAAAATAAAATTATCTTCGTAAATGGGGTCATTTACAAAATAAATAAATAAAAACATTTTTGTAACATGTTTTTAATTTTTCACAAATTAATTTTGGTTCGATTTTTTTTAAGATTCTTAAAATTTGAATCAGTGGCGGTAGTAGGCCATGCCCCCTCACATATCTAACCGTACCTACAAAATTATGGCTAGCCGTACCTATAATTTTTTTTTGGGGGGGAGTTTCATCTTTTTTTTTTGTGGAGGAGGGATGAAAGGAAAGGTGGGGAGGTACAAGGGGTGCAAATACTATCAATGCAGATGGCGGGTATAGTGTGGTGCTTCATTTGTTAATTTTTAAAAATTTATTTTATTTACAAACGCCTCTAAAGTTTTAAAAATGAAATTAATCTTACCAAGTTATATATCATTTAAAAGGAAATTTTATTTTCTACATATCAGCTGTCAAGCATATTTCCTATAAAAAGCTTAGTTTTTTTGGAAAATCGGGTGAAAATGTGACAAAAATGCTTTTATTTTTTTTTGTTTTATATGACCCTTATATCTATACGAACGTCGCTGGAGAGTTTGTCATTAACTAAATCGCACTGACTTATATATCGGTAAAATGGGAATTTTATTTTCCTCAATAAAGTTTAGCAAAAACATATTTTTTTTAAGGAGCTATCGTGTGACGGCATACACACACAGGCAGACATCACGACGATATTGGTAAGATTGGTCAAAATACACCCAAATAACAAATTTTCAGCGTTATCTCAAAAAAAATATTTTCGTCGAAAATAATACCTTCACTACCCATTGCTGCGCGAGCTAGGAAGGTAAAGAAATATTTTCAGGGGACCCAAATTTAACCGCAAACCAAAAAATCGCTTTTCAATTTTGGCCAAATAGTTTAAAAAATGGTTTTGAATTTAAGCAGTCCAAAATCTTTGAATTTGCCCGACCACTATAAGACTTGGATATTTTTTTATAAAAACTAAAAAATATTGAACTTTAGACGCTTTCTTGCTATCACCAAATATATTTTAAAAAATTACACTCTTTTAAAGCTGGTCTATAATAGTAAAATAAAGATTTTTGCAACCTAGTAAAATGTTGTTGGAAAAAATCTTATAGCATGTACAAAAAGATTTTTTGAAATCGCCCTATATTTGATAAAATTATGCGAATATGGTTTTTGAAGAGGGTGGGGGGAAATGACAGAAGGGGCGATGGGTGGAAGCAGGGAGGACTGCAAAGTAGGAATTAGTAAAGTAAATGATTGCAAAATGATAATTAATTATCCGCTTGCAAAATGATCTTTAGAATATTTTTAGAAAAGCTGACCGTTTTCGAGTTATTAGCAAAAAACCGTCAAAAAGCACGTTTAAGGGGGGGGGACACCTCCCTGCCAGTGTTGAGGGGGTGGTTTCCTTTCGTAAAATGTTCGAACGAGTCTTATGTCTATTCATAACAAGTGTGTTGCTTTTACCAGAAACGAGTATAATATAGTTTACATTAAAAGCGTCTAGAGCGACACAAACATTTGAGCAAACGTTTATTTGAGCATAGAGAACTAAATATAATGTAAGATACAAAAAAGCGCAAAGTAATTAAATTAAACTTTTGTTTGTTAATTATTTTTATAAGAAGTACTTCATATGCAATATTTGTTTCCTACCACTACACATGAAAATGATGGATTTCACACCATTTTACCATCCTCAGAAAACGTTAGATTACACCTATGGACAAAAATTTTTCTGCACATGAAAAAGTACTTTTCGCACAAAATTTACAAAGGTCAAAAGAAATAATTAGTTAACAGCAAAATTTAAAAAACAAAGATAAAATTTAATCAGCCAATAAGGTCTTGAATAAACCACTCTATACAATAACTGGCGATTAATGATAGACAGACAACTCGATAGAAAGTAACTTTCTTACACTCGCGTGTTGTTTCACTCGGCTAGCGCCTCGTTCACAACATTCACGGTCATGTGAAATTTGTCACTCTCTTTTTTTCTCTTGTTATGTAATAGACTATTTTTTTTGTAACCCTACCATATGAATAATAAAGTTACTCATTTCTGACCTTACTAACTAGAAGCCACAAAAAGGGTCCACCTATTAAAAAAAAAATAATGAAACTGGGCCTCCTTTCAAGAGCATCTCCAAATTATTTTTTGTTGTTTAGCGATAAAAACACAAGAGATAAAAGTGTCACTGTTTATCCCTGGGTGATAAATCAGGGATAAAAAATTAAAATCAGGGATGAAAAGTGACAAACCAGGTTTATAACAGAAGTAAGTTTAAACTGCGCATTTAAAATATTTTAGACAAGTGATTCTTATTTGATTAAACAATCGTTTAACCCTATTTTTTATGCATCACGCTTTTACCTTAGTCTGTTAAAAGGCACGTTTGTGTACTTAAAATTTTTTAGTTTTTTATACAGCTAATGATTTCGGTAAAACCGTTTAACTTAAAACTGTTTACCAATTTTTGAGTTTGATGTTTGGCTCCACTCAATGAACTTGTATTACAAGTTCATTGGCTCCACTCCACTTACCTGTTCCAACTTAATTTCTAAAATCCTAAATTAAACTCAGCGACGTTATATACCCCAAAGTTTTAAATTTGATACAGATATCGGTTGACAAATGAATCTTGTTTTAGATTAGTTTAAAAATTGTATTGAGTGATCTTAAGCACCACAAAGTAGCAAGTTTGAATCAAATCAATTAATAAATACTTATGAAAAATTTTGCAGCCGTCATGTTCGTTTTTGTAAGTTTCAGTTTCCGTATTTAATACATACTGGTTGATAAATGGGGAACTCCGCCATTTGTTTTTTTTTTAAGATTGATGAAAATAAATTGAGTAGGTGGATTTACTCCGACAATTCTCTCACTCATAAAAATGTCTAGAGTTTTTCCAAACATTTTCCGAGTTTTCCGAACGTTTCACGAGTTTCTATGGAAATTTTTCGAGTTTTTTCCGAGTGTTTTCGAACAATTCCTGAGTTTTCCGAAAAAATTTTCAAAGTTTATTCCAATATTTCCGAGTTTTTGGGGTCAATTTTCAATTTCAATTTTAATCAATTCAATTCAATTTCAATATATTTATTTGCCACATTTTTTACATGGAAATGAGTTTTATACATCATAGCCTTAAGTAAGTAAATATATCATGAAATATACATTGCAATGGTTTCTTTGTACCTACATAAATGTAATTAAGCCCATTTACCGGAATTCAACAAAGTTAAAAAAATAACAAAAATAATAATAATTGTGACAAACTTGATGGATTCAGGAAAAAGTTTTTTCTTGGTTTAGTGTTGTTTTTTAGACTAAAAAAAGTTAAAAAAAATTAAATAAATAAAAGTAGAAATAAATAAATGCAAAGTAGTTATACTACCACAATGAAAAAAAAACAAATAATATATAAAAGTAAAAATAAGTTATGAAATATTCTTGAAGACCAGTTTCTAGTTAAGTATCTATTTATTTATTATAATTTTGGATAATTTTGAAGTAACCATGTGCATATTTATTTTTTTAAATAATTTTTTTTGACATTGTGTTTGAGTTCAGATGGTAGCAGGTTAAAGTGTTCTTTTCCAATATATGTATAGCAGCTTTGACCAATTGTTTTTTGTTTTCTTGGTAGTCTATTTTCCACAACAAATCTTGTGTCAGGAATATGTGGGATTTCTGGAAACAGTAGATTATTTTGACCTAGATAGAGAACAGAATATTTATAATAGAGTTAGTTGTCTTAAACTGAGTAAGTTTGTGCCTTTGTACAAATTTTGAGTTTTTCTAAACATTACACAAGTTTTCTTTGAGCATTTGCTGAGTTTTTCGAACATTTTCAGTTTTCCAAAAATTTTCCTAGTTTTTCTGAACACTTTCCCAGATTTCCGAAAATGTTCCTAGTTTTTCCGAGCATTTCCTGAGTTTTTTCGAACATTTCTAAAGTTTTTCTGAACTTTTCTCGAGTTTTTTAAACATTTTCCGTGTTTTTCCGAACATTTCCCCGGTTTTCCAAAAATTTTCCTAGTTTTTCTGAACATTTTCCGAGATTTCCGAAAATTTTCCTAGTTTTTCCGAGTATTTCCCGAGGTTTTTTGAACATTTCCAAAGTTTTCTGAAAATTCTTTGAGTTTTTCTAAACATTTTCCGAGTTTTTCGAAAATATCTCGAGTTTTTTTGAACTTTTACAAAGTTTTTCTAAACTTTTCTCGACTTTTTTAAACATTTTCTGTGTTTTTCCGAACATTTCCCCAGTTTTCCAAAAAGTTTCCTAGTTTTTCTGAACATTTTCCGAGATTTCCGAAAATTTTCCTAGTTTTTCCGAGCACTTGCCGAGGTTTTTCGAATATTTGTAAAGTTTTCTGAAAATTGTCCGAGGTTTTTTGAAGATTTTCCGAGTTTTTCGAACATTGTAAAGTTTTTTTAAAACTTTTCTCGAGTTTTTTGAACATTTTCCAAGTTTTTGCGAACATTTCGCAAGTTTTATGAAAATGTATGTTTCCGAGGTTTTCCTGACATTTCCCATGTTTTCCGAAAATTTCTTGAGTTTTTCCAAAAAATTCCTGAGTTGTCCGAAAATTTATATGTGTTTCTGGCCTTAACACTTTGAAGTCGGAAAATATATCTACTTTTTCTTACCTACATATCTATGCCCTCCACTGGGCAAAGTCGCCTACAGACACGCGAGCATTTCTTGAGATTAGTACGCGAACTAATCTCTAGAGATTAGTGCGCGAACTAATCTCTGGGAATCGCCTACACACACGAAGACAAAATTAAACGTTTTATCAATGCGTTTTGCCTAGACACCGAGAGATTTGCTCGCGTACATTGTGCGCGCGAACTAATCTTCGAGAGATATTTTAGGCGGATATTGTCTACACACGAAGAGATTAGTATGCGCAAACTTGTACGCGCGTACTAATCTCTCGAAATGTTCGCGTGTCTGTAGGCCCCTCAAGACGCGTCCACCCCTGACGAAGGTTGCATGTATACCATAGCTTAATTAATTAACGCAGACCGAACCGCAGCTTTTTTTTCTGTGATGTATACTGAACATAGAGAAAATAATAAAAGAGTGCTTAATTCTATGGTTCAAAAGCGGCAACAAGTTTACGCTAGCGCCACCCTTGGCTACTGGAAGAATTAAGAATGCGCGGGCGGGCTCGGCGGGCTTTTTAAATGATTTTTTTCTTAGTAAAGGTGCTATTTTTGAGGTCAGGCTAATTTCATGTATGCGAAAAGAATTTGGATATCAAAAATATATTAATTTTAGTCATGTAAACCTGTAAGATATCCAAACTTTTTCCGCATACATAAAAATTTGCATGACCTCGAAAATGTAATACTTAAATAAAAAACTATGTTTTTTAAAAAATGTAATATTTATTTTTTTAAAAATGAGTACTGTTTTAGAAAAATCTAAAAATATTTAACAAATATAATGTTTTTTCTTAAATGTATAAACTAGGTATTTATATTACAAAAAACTGTGGATTTTTAGAAAACTTAAAATAAGTTAAACATGTACCACCTAATAATCCTTAATAAAACCAATATTTAAAAAAAATAAGAACACACTTTTACAGTCTTCAATTTTCTAATTTCTAGGTTTATGTGGAATTGCTCAAATGTTGTAATGTAATTTTCATATATTCTTCACAATATCCATTCTCCAATCCATTTTTTAATAATAAAGATGGCTACATAATGATGTTATCCCATTGTTGATTGTTGCGTTGGATAACTAAAAAGCAAAAAAAAAAGCTGCCAGGGGACTCATAATAGTAGGTATTTTATACAAGTGTTAATAAAGTATGTCGCCAAACTTCAGAGGATTATCTTGAGTGATTTTAAGAAAAAAAACTTTGTATAACCATGCTTAGTTTTTGAGATATGTGTTATTAAAATATTAGTTTTTTGTTTGCTTTTTATTTATAACTTGTGCAGTTTTTGAGATATTTAGCTCAAATCTGGAACATGTTGTTGTTGTTTTGTTACAAGGCATACATCATTAAGCATGTCAAATATTAGGAAAAACTACAGGGTGATATTTTTTTCGCGGTCATGCCCCCTTTTTTCTCCAGAACTTTTTTGCAGTAAGTTATTGGCAGATTTAAAAATGTACAATGAATTCCTTGTTTTATTCAGAAATTTTTTGATCTGCAATATTTTTATCTCTAACCATTTTTCAGAAAAAGAAAAACAAAATAAAATAACTTGTATCTTCAATTGCTATTTAGAAATTACATAAAACTCGCATAAAATTAAAATAATGCAGAGTACAAATTTTCCTTTTTTGTCTTTTCTTGGAAACAGTTAGAGTTACAAAAAATTGCAGAAGATCAAAAAGTTTCTGAGGAAAGGTGGCTGTTGCCTCCCCCACCCCAATAAGCCTTCGTGTCGACTCTGTCTGAAATATGTGTTTAAATTTTTAAGGGGGAGCTTAGCTCTTGAAGCTCTGCCCTAAGTACACTTTGGGCCTATTCTTAAATTATGTAATGTAATGACCCACCTCCTACAGAACTTTCAAGAAACAAAATAAATTTAAAAAAAGTTATGTGTAATACAAGGCCAAACACTGCTACCCCTTTGAGCATTAATTTTGAACATATAATTATTATGTTAAATGGCATTATGTATTTTAAGAATAGGCCCTAGTATGGGTGTGGAAAGAGACAGAACTTATTAACCAATATTTCTCTATTACTTACCTAAATGAAAAAACATTTGCAACCAAGCAGTGTGTACTCAATGTGATTGTAATGATCCATACAATTCCATAATGTCTGTGTACCTAAAAAGTAAAAGCACTAGCTAGAATTATGTTCAAACACTAAACTAAAAGACAGAAGCCTAATTATTTTTAGACATTTTCCACATATTTCATGAATAAAAAAATTAAATAGGTGAAGATATGGCATAACTGTGTCTCGGGTCCCCCAAAGACCTATTCTTGGGTGCACACTGCACTACTGACTAAAATATCTACTAAAACTAAAAATGGAAAATGCCGAAAAGGCAATACATCAATAATAATAAAATTATATGGACAATGACCCATAAGAAGGGGCGGATCTACGGGAGGGGCAATTCTCCCCCCCACCCCCAAATCTCAAACTATATTAAGTTTTTACATACAGAATACACATTCTGGTCACAATGCAAAACTGTTTTATGCAATATTTATTATGATATCTACCCCCCCTAAATAAAGTTCCTAGATCCACCCCTGCCATAACTGAGGGGTGAACAGCTGAAAAAAATTTGTACACCATCCTACAGGACTCAAATAAATTCTTGGTCCTGTAGTGTATTTTAGTGTCCTGTGGAGTCCTACACAGTCTTGTTAAAAAAATTTGTATACCTGCTGTGGACAGATGATCACCCCTGCCGAACACACAATACACCAATACTAAGTTGACACATTTTATCTAAAACCAATGTCTATGTTCAGTGTCAATATGTATAACAAGTATATAAATCGACCCTAACTTCAATAACATAAATTATCTTTCTTACCTTGTCTTAGTCACAGACCAGTTTTGTCTGATAACACGCGCTTTAACACAAAACAGATCTCCTTTGTAGTGAAAAAGTTATTTCGTAGCAAAATTTTTGCATCCAAAAATTCCAGAAAAACAAACCAAGAATTTGAGGTTAGGTTTGACTCGACTGCGGTTACAATATACTTGTAACTTGCTTTTAAAAATGACTTGCAATTTGTAATATGGGTAGAATACCTGTATTATTTATTTATTTTTTTGGTTGCAACTTCTATTAACATTGATTGATGAATGTTACAGATGTTCATACCTATGCAACAACGAATAACAGCAATTTTTATTTAAACAGTATAAATACTGAATTAGGATATAAGTCATTGTTTTATAAAGCAATCAGATTGTATAACAAATTACCATTAGACATTAAAAATTGCAAATCAAATAATATGTTTAAGAGAAAAAAAAAGAAGTACTTGTTGCCTGGTCAGCCTCAGTGGCGTATATAGAAAAAAGTTTCGGGGGGGCCCAAACCTTATAAAGACGTATTTTATACTATTTTATATTTGTATTTATGAAATATCCACTCTAAAAAAATCTTAGCTTCGGGGGGGGGGCGGGCATATATACGCCACTGATCAGCCTGATTGTTTAACTAAACCCTTGGTATCATATTATATTATATTATATTATATTATATTTTTTTATTTTAGTCTATTATTTTTTTGGTGTATTTTAGTATAGTAATATTTTCTCATAAAGAAATATGGTAGCAATGTTTTTTTTAAGAATAGGATTAAAAACATTTTACAGTACAGTGTAAGTACTTGAGAAAGCTGTGTGTTACTCGATTATTCTTTTAGTGGGTAGGTATAGTAAGTTCTGTTTGGAGTGATACAGGAATGCTTGTAATGATTTTTCGGTATTATTGGAGAAATATAGCCAGGCTATAATTGTGCCAGGCACTATTTTAATACGTTTACGTTGAAAACTGACAGTTAATCGTTCAAAATTCATACCAAAGTCGAATTTAAAACTATCATCGTTTATTTTCAATTAATAAAATAAGGCACTATTTATTCCGGTTCGTATAGTAAACAAAAGCCATGTGTTGAAAGATCACAGCTAATTTTACAATGTGAAGGTGTCAAAATTGTGCCTGGCACAATTATAGCCAGGCTATATTTCAATAATTCTCTAATAATACCGAAAAACCATTACAAGCACATTCCTGTATCATTCCCAACAGAACTAACTATACCTATACCACGGATCACCTACCTACTAAAAGAATAATCTAGTAACACACAGCTTTATCAAGTACTTATACTGTACTGTAAAATGTTTTTAATCCTATCCTAAAAAAAACATTGATGTCATCTTTCTTTATGAGAAAAGGTCACTATACTAAAACAGACCAAAAAAATAATATGGAGACTAAAATAATAAAATATAATATAATATAATATAGTACCAAGGGTGGTTTACATAAACAATCAGGCTGACTAGGCAACAAGTACTTCTTAAGTTTTCTCTTAAACATATTATTTGATTCGCAATTTTCAATGTCTAATGGTAATTTGTTATACAATCTGATTCCTTTATAAAACAATGACTTATATCCTAATTCAGTTGAATAAAAATTGCTGTTATTTAACCTGGCTTTATTTCAATAATTTTTTTTTACGGTGCGCACTCGCAAGGAGATTCCTATCACGCTCGAGAAGCGGCAAGTGCGCGGAAATGTTGGTGTATGTTGGTTTTGAAAAGGTTCAGATTGTAACCTGCAGGGAAAAGTGTCGCAGGAAGCTTATTCCACAGCGATGCTGTTCTCCAGAGATATATTATCCATTATGTAATAATAAGAAGTAAATAGTTATTAGTATTATAAGTTTGGATTTGTTTTGTTATAGAAATACTGGTGTATGTATTAACATTTAAATGTATTTTTTAAATTTATGTTTGTAATTTGAAATAGCATGATTTGC
This sequence comes from Aspidapion aeneum, assembly GCA_963576565.1. Classification (NCBI taxonomy): domain Eukaryota; kingdom Metazoa; phylum Arthropoda; class Insecta; order Coleoptera; family Brentidae; genus Aspidapion; species Aspidapion aeneum. The sequence continues at coordinate 59,883,482 of OY755038.1, forward strand.
TAATAAAGATTTATTCAATTCAATTCAACATAGTAAACTATTTCTAACAACAAATGGCATTAGGAAAATACTAAGCGTTATCAAACAAGTTTCATGGCTAATCGGGCAAAAAGGAGTTTTTTGTTTCCCTTATATTTTTCCGTGGGTAGCTTGAAAGCTTAACCTCACGGGGGTCCAAGATCTAATGGACACCTAATAAGTGTTGACAGTTAACCGTTTCGTCCTTATGGGACTCCTCAGAACACTGCTGGTCAAGTGACAAATCTTGCGAAGTTAATCAGACGGTTTTGTCTCTAATTAAACGTAATTAGTGAGCGAACTATAGCAAGAGGCGCCATCTACCGAGATACGAGAGAAACAAAAAACCAAAAGCAGCGAAACACTGCTATACAATGTCGATCAATGAAAAGATCGAATGCAAATAAAAGAAAACAACTATAGTCCGTGACCTACGACAGCTCTTTGTCTTTTCAGGCCGGATCAACGCATTTTGCATTTTTACCCGTCATCAAGACAGTGAACGTCAATCAACGGAATTTTTAAGCCAAACAATACTAACAAACGTGAAATTTCATACCCGTGCGTTTAAAAATTAAACAAGTTTCATGGCTAATCGGGCAAAAAGGAGTTTTTTGTTTCCCTTATATTTTTCCATGGGTAGCTTGAAAGCTTAACCTCACGGGGGTCCAAGATCTAATGGACACCTAATAAGTGTTGACAGTTAACCGTTTCGTCCTTATGGGACTCCTCAGAACACTGCTGGTCAAGTGACAAATCTTGCGAAGTTAATCAGACGGTTTTGTCTCTAATTAAACGTAATTAGTGAGCGAACTATAGCAAGAGGCGCCATCTACCGAGATACGAGAGAAACAAAAAACCAAAAGCAGCGAAACACTGCTATACAATGTCGATCAATGAAAAGATCGAATGCAAATAAAAGAAAACAACTATAGTCCGTGACCTACGACAGCTCTTTGTCTTTTCAGGCCGGATCAACGCATTTTGCATTTTTACCCGTCATCAAGACAGTGAACGTCAATCAACGGAATTTTTAAGCCAAACAATACTAACAAACGTGAAATTTCATACCCGTGAGTTTAAAAATCAAACAAGTTTCATGGCTAATCGGGCAAAAAGGAGCTTTTGTTTCCCTTATATTTTTCCGTGGGTAGCTTGAAAGCTTAACCTCACGGGGGTCCAAGATCTAATGGACACCTAATAAGTGTTGACAGTTAACCGTTTCGTCCTTATGGGACTCCTCAGAACACTGCTGGTCAAGTGACAAATCTTGCTAAGTTAATCAGACGGTTTTGTCTCTAATTAAACGTAATTAGTGAGCGTACTATAGCAAGAGGCGTCATCTACCGAGATACGAGAGAAACAAAAAACCAAAAGCAGCGAAACACTGCTATACAATGTCGATCAATGAAAAGATTGAATGCAAATAAAAGAAAACAACTATAGTCCGTGACCTACGACAGCTCTTTGTCTTTTCAGGCCGGATCAACGCATTTTGCATTTTTACCCGTCATCAAGACATTTATTTGCATTCGATCTTTTCATTGATCGACATTGTATAGCAGTGTTTCGCTGCTTTTGGTTTTTTGTTTCTCTCGTATCTCGGTAGATGGCGCCTCTTGCTATAGTACGCTCACTAATTACGTTTAATTAGAGACAAAACCGTCTGATTAACTTCGCAAGATTTGTCACTTGAACAGCAGTGTTCTGAGGAGTCCCATAAGGACGAAACGGTTAACTGTCAACACTTATTAGGTGTCCATTAGATCTTGGACCCCCGTGAGGTTAAGCTTTCAAGCTACCCACGGAAAAATATAAGGGAAACAAAAAACTCCTTTTTGCCCGATTAGCCATGAAACTTGTTTGATTTTTAAACTCACGGGTATGAAATTTCACGTTTGTTAGTATTGTTTGGCTTAAAAATTCCGTTGATTGACGTTCACTGTCTTGATGACGGGTAAAAATGCAAAATGCGTTGATCCGGCCTGAAAAGACAAAGAGCTGTCGTAGGTCACGGACTATAGTTGTTTTCTTTTATTTGCATTCGATCTTTTCATTGATCGACATTGTATAGCAGTGTTTCGCTGCTTTTGGTTTTTTGTTTCTCTCGTATCTCGGTAGATGGCGCCTCTTGCTATAGTTCGCTCACTAATTACGTTTAATTAGAGACAAAAACGTCTGATTAACTTCGCAAGATTTGTCACTTGACCAGCAGTGTTCTGAGGAGTCCCTTAAGGACGAAACGGTTAACTGTCAACACTTATTAGGTGTCCATTAGATCTTGGACCCCCGTGAGGTTAAGCTTTCAAGCTACCCACGGAAAAATATAAGGGAAACAAAAAACTCCTTTTTGCCCGATTAGCCATGAAACTTGTTTGATTTTTAAACTCACGGGTATGAAATTTCACGTTTGTTAGTATTGTTTGGCTTAAAAATTCCGTTGATTGACGTTCACTGTCTTGATGACGGGTAAAAATGCAAAATGCGTTGATCCGGCCTGAAAAAACAAAGAGCTGTCGTAGGTCACGGACTATAGTTGTTTTCTTTTATTTGCATTCGATCTTTTCATTGATCGACATTGTATAGCAGTGTTTCGCTGCTTTTGGTTTTTTGTTTCTCTCGTATCTCGGTAGATGGCGCCTCTTGCTATAGTTCGCTCACTAATTACGTTTAATTAGAGATAAAACCGTCTGATTAACTTCGCAAGATTTGTCACTTGACCAGCAGTGTTCTGAGGTGTCCCATAAGGACGAAACGGTTAACTGTCAACACTTATTAGGTGTCCATTAGATCTTGGACCCCCGTGAGGTTAAGCTTTCAAGCTACCCACGGAAAAATATAAGGGAAACAAAAAACTCCTTTTTGCCCGATTAGCCATGAAACTTGTTTGATTTTTAAGCTCACGGGTATGAAATTTCACGTTTGTTAGTATTGTTTGGCCTTAAAATTCCGTTGATTGAAAAATGCAAAATGCGTTGATCCGGCCTGAAAAGACAAAGAGCTGTCGTAGGTCACGGACTATAGTTATTTTCTTTTATTTGCATTCGATCTTTTCATTGATCGACATTGTATAGCAGTGTTTCGCTGCTTTTGGTTTTTTGTTTCTCTCGTATCTCGGTAGATGGCGCCTCTTGCTATAGTTCGCTCACTAATTACGTTTAATTAGAGACAAAACCGTCTGATTAACTTCGCAAGATTTGTCACTTGACCAGCAGTGTTCTGAGGAGTCCCATAAGGACGAAACGGTTAACTGTCAACACTTATTAGGTGTCCATTAGATCTTGGACCCCCGTGAGGTTAAGCTTTCAAGCTACCCACGGAAAAATATAAGGGAAACAAAAAACTCCTTTTTGCCCGATTAGCCATGAAACTTGTTTGATTTTTAAACTCACGGGTATGAAATTTCACGTTTGTTAGTATTGTTTGGCTTAAAAATTCCGTTGATTGACGTTCACTGTCTTGATGACGGGTAAAAATGCAAAATGCGTTGATCCGGCCTGAAAAGACAAAGAGCTGTCGTAGGTCACGGACTATAGTTGTTTTCTTTTATTTGCATTCGATCTTTTCATTGATCGACATTGTATAGCAGTGTTTCGCTGCTTTTGGTTTTTTGTTTCTCTCGTATCTCGGTAGATGGCGCCTCTTGCTATAGTTCGCTCACTAATTACGTTTAATTAGAGACAAAACCGTCTGATTAACTTCGCAAGATTTGTCACTTGACCAGCAGTGTTCTGAGGAGTCCCATAAGGACGAAACGGTTAACTGTCAACACTTATTAGGTGTCCATTAGATCTTGGACCCCCGTGAGGTTAAGCTTTCAAGCTACCCACGGAAAAATATAAGGGAAACAAAAAACTCCTTTTTGCCCGATTAGCCATGAAACTTGTTTGATTTTTAAACTCACGGGTATGAAATTTCACGTTTGTTAGTATTGTTTGGCCTAAAAATTCTGTTGATTGACGTTCACTGTCTTGATGACGGGTAAAAATGCAAAATGCGTTGATCCGGCCTGAAAAGACAAAGAGCTGTCGTAGGTCACGGACTATAGTTGTTTTCTTTTATTTGCATTCGATCTTTTCATTGATCGACATTGTATAGCAGTGTTTCGCTGCTTTTGGTTTTTTGTTTCTCTCGTATCTCGGTAGATGGCGCCTCTTGCTATAGTACGCTCACTAATTACGTTTAATTAGAGACAAAACCGTCTGATTAACTTCGCAAGATTTGTCACTTGACCAGCAGTGTTCTGAGGAGTCCCATAAGGACGAAACGGTTAACTGTCAACACTTATTAGGTGTCCATTAGATCTTGGACCCCCGTGAGGTTAAGCTTTCAAGCTACCCACGGAAAAATATAAGGGAAACAAAAAACTCCTTTTTGCCCGATTAGCCATGAAACTTGTTTGATTTTTAAACTCACGGGTATGAAATTTCACGTTTGTTAGTATTGTTTGGCTTAAAAATTCCGTTGATTGACGTTCACTGTCTTGATGACGGGTAAAAATGCAAAATGCGTTGATCCGGCCTGAAAAGACAAAGAGCTGTCGTAGGTCACGGACTATAGTTGTTTTCTTTTATTTGCATTCGATCTTTTCATTGATCGACATTGTATAGCAGTGTTTCGCTGCTTTTAGTTTTTTGTTTCTCTCGTATCTCGGTAGATGGCGCCTCTTGCTATAGTTCGCTCACTAATTACGTTTAATTAGAGACAAAACCGTCTGATTAACTTCGCAAGATTTGTCACTTGACCAGCAGTGTTCTGAGGAGTCCCATAAGGACGAAACGGTTAACTGTCAACACTTATTAGGTGTCCATTAGATCTTGGACCCCCGTGAGGTTAAGCTTTCAAGCTACCCTCGGAAAAATATAAGGGAAACAAAAAACTCCTTTTTGCCCGATTAGCCATGAAACTTGTTTGATTTTTAAACTCACGGGTATGAAATTTCACGTTTGTTAGTATTGTTTGGCTTAAAAATTCCGTTGATTGACGTTCACTGTCTTGATGACGGGTAAAAATGCAAAATGCGTTGATCCGGCCTGAAAAGACAAAGAGCTGTCGTAGGTCACGGACTATAGTTGTTTTCTTTTATTTGCATTCGATCTTTTCATTGATCGACATTGTATAGCAGTGTTTCGCTGCTTTTGGTTTTTTGTTTCTCTCGTATCTCGGTAGATGGCGCCTCTTGCTATAGTTCGCTCACTAATTACGTTTAATTAGAGACAAAACCGTCTGATTAACTTCGCAAGATTTGTCACTTGACCAGCAGTGTTCTGAGGAGTCCCATAAGGACGAAACGGTTAACTGTCAACACTTATTAGGTGTCCATTAGATCTTGGACCCCCGTGAGGTTAAGCTTTCAAGCTACCCACGGAAAAATATAAGGGAAACAAAAAACTCCTTTTTGCCCGATTAGCCATGAAACTTGTTTGATATTTAAACTCACGGGTATGAAATTTCACGTTTGTTAGTATTGTTTGGCTTAAAAATTCCGTTGATTGACGTTCACTGTCTTGATGACGGGTAAAAATGCAAAATGCGTTGATCCGGCCTGAAAAGACAAATAGCTGTCGTAGGTCACGGACTATAGTTGTTTTCTTTTATTTGCATTCGATCTTTTCATTGATCGACATTGTATAGCAGTGTTTCGCTGCTTTTGGTTTTTTGTTTCTCTCGTATCTCGGTAGATGGCGCCTCTTGCTATAGTTCGCTCACTAATTACGTTTAATTAGAGACAAAACCGTCTGATTAACTTCGCAAGATTTGTCACTTGACCAGCAGTGTTCTGAGGAGTCCCATAAGGACGAAACGGTTAACTGTCAACACTTATTAGGTGTCCATTAGATCTTGGACCCCCGTGAGGTTAAGCTTTCAAGCTACCCACGGAAAAATATAAGGGAAACAAAAAACTCCTTTTTGCCCGATTAGCCATGAAACTTGTTTGATTTTTAAACTCACGGGTATGAAATTTCACGTTTGTTAGTATTGTTTGGCTTAAAAATTCCGTTGATTGACGTTCACTGTCTTGATGACGGGTAAAAATGCAAAATGCGTTGATCCGGCCTGAAAAGACAAAGAGCTGTCGTAGGTCACGGACTATAGTTGTTTTCTTTTATTTGCATTCGATCTTTTCATTGATCGACATTGTATAGCAGTGTTCCGCTGCTTTTGGTTTTTTGTTTCTCTCGTATCTCGGTAGATGGCGCCTCTTGATATAGTTCGCTCACTAATTACGTTTAATTAGAGATAAAACCGTCTGATTAACTTCGCAAGATTTGTCACTTGACCAGCAGTGTTCTGAGGAGTCCCATAAGGACGAAACGGTTAACTGTCAACACTTATTAGGTGTCCATTAGATCTTGGACCCCCGTGAGGTTAAGCTTTTAAGCTACCCACGGAAAAATATAAGGAAAACAAAAAACTCCTTTTTGCCCGATTAGCCATGAAACTTGTTTGATTTTTAAACTCACGGGTATGAAATTTCACGTTTGTTAGTATTGTTTGGCTTAAAAATTCCGTTAATTGACGTTCACTGTCTTGATGACGGGTAAAAATGCAAAATGCGTTGATCCGGCCTGAAAAGACAAAGAGCTGTCGTAGGTCACGGACTATAGTTGTTTTCTTTTATTTGCATTCGATCTTTTCATTGATCGACATTGTATAGCAGTGTTTCGCTGCTTTTGGTTTTTTGTTTCTCTCGTATCTCGGTAGATGGCGCCTCTTGCTATAGTTCGCTCACTAATTACGTTTAATTAAAGACAAAACCGTCTGATTAACTTCGCAAGATTTGTCACTTGACCAGCAGTGTTCTGAGGAGTCCCATAAGGACGAAACGGTTAACTGTCAACACTTATTAGGTGTCCATTAGATCTTGGACCCCCGTGAGGTTAAGCTTTCAAGCTACCCACGGAAAAATATAAGGGAAACAAAAAACTCCTTTTTGCCCGATTAGCCATGAAACTTGTTTGATTTTTAAACTCACGGGTATGAAATTTCACGTTTGTTAGTATTGTTTGGCTTAAAAATTCCGTTGATTGACGTTCACTGTCTTGATGACGGGTAAAAATGCAAAATGCGTTGATCCGGCCTGAAAAGACAAAGAGCTGTCGTAGGTCACGGACTATAGTTGTTTTCTTTTATTTGCATTCGATCTTTTCATTGATCGACATTGTATAGCAGTGTTTCGCTGCTTTTGGTTTTTTGTTTCTCTCGTATCTCGGTAGATGGCGCCTCTTGCTATAGTTCGCTCACTAATTACGTTTAATTAGAGACAAAACCGTCTGATTAACTTCGCAAGATTTGTCACTTGACCAGCAGTGTTCTGAGGAGTCCCATAAGGACGAAACGGTTAACTGTCAACACTTATTAGGTGTCCATTAGATCTTGGACCCCCGTGAGGTTAAGCTTTCAAGCTACCCACGGAAAAATATAAGGGAAACAAAAAACTCCTTTTTGCCCGATTAGCCATGAAACTTGTTTGATTTTTAAACTCACGGGTATGAAATTTCACGTTTGTTAGTATTGTTTGGCTTAAAAATTCCGTTGATTGACGTTCACTGTCTTGATGACGGGTAAAAATGCAAAATGCGTTGATCCGGCCTGAAAAGACAAAGAGCTGTCGTAGGTCACGGACTATAGTTGTTTTCTTTTAATTGCATTCGATCTTTTCATTGATCGACATTGTATAGCAGTGTTTCGCTGCTTTTGGTTTTTTGTTTCTCTCGTATCTCGGTAGATGGCGCCTCTTGCTATAGTTCGCTCACTAATTACGTTTAATTAGAGACAAAACCGTCTGATTAACTTCGCAAGATTTGTCACTTGACCAGCAGTGTTCTGAGGAGTCCCATAAGGACGAAACGGTTAACTGTCAACACTTATTAGGTGTCCATTAGATCTTGGACCCCCGTGAGGTTAAGCTTTCAAGCTACCCACGGAAAAATATAAGGGAAACAAAAAACTCCTTTTTGCCCGATTAGCCATGAAACTTGTTTGATTTTTAAACTCACGGGTATGAAATTTCACGTTTACTAAGCGTTATGTGATGTGGCCTATTAAAATCCGTTGTGTGACATTTGTGGCAGCTTAAAGACGTTGCCGCCATTTTGTGACACTGTAATTAGAATAATAACAATTTGCCCACTGAATAATTAAACAAATATCTGGAAGCAGAACTGTATTTTCCAGCTAGGTAAAACATTGATATACCCGGTAACTTTTATACAGTGGAGAAGGGGGGGGGGTTCAGAAATAAGAAAATTTTACGTGCGCCACAGTGTTTTAATATCAATGTTTTACAAAGAAGATCTTAATTAAAATACAGTTCAACCCAAACGTTGTAGCCAAACAATGAAATTCTACCTACTTCCGAGGCTCCGAGAGTATTTGTGTAATTCAAAAAACCAAAAAAAAAATTGACTAATAAACAAAATAAAATTCTAAAAGAATTTTAACTGAATCAAAATGACACAAATAGAAAGTTCTTTATAGGTAGATGCACATTTCCAGCAGGTCACAGTGTACCCACTTTTGAGTCAGTAGCGTAGGACTCAATTATAGGAATGATTGTTAAAAAAAAAATATATATATATACTTCCAAAATTATTCCGTCATAGGGGAGATCTGGACCAAATATCTGCTGTCATCATTCTACGTTAGGTAAAATGAGACAGACAGCAACCCAGTCCGAGATCTACCCCACGAGGTAGTGATGTAAGGAAACCGCTAAAAAAGATAACCTCATCTCTCTTTTTGTCTCTGCAAAGTCAGTCATTTGGTTGTACAAATAACGCAAAGATTTAGTTCATCTTGTTTATTCTAAAGGTTGAAGTTGAAGTTAATATTGGTGTTTAATACTGCCAGTTATTTTTTCTTTATTGTTTTATTTTGAATTTTTGGGGAAACCTAACCTTAAAGTTTGTTTTGATATTTTGGGCTTTCTGCAAAAACCTTCAAAAAAGGAAAGTCCGGTTTGGGAAAAATTCCGATCAGGTGATAATTTCTCGCTTTGTTGAAAGCTATTTTCTTTTTGATCACCTGATCATTTTATTGAAATCATTCGCGTTTTTTTTCTCACGTTGAAGACCGAAATTCCAGACGCAAGAAACGGGCGGCGCCGCCAGAGAATGTTGCAGAATCACAGAAGGTAAGCTTCTAGCGTGTTGCCGATTTTTCCATTGTTTTTTAGTTTAATAGACTCTGTTTTCCCAGGCGGGGCGAATTTAATTTTGGGGTTATTTTTTTGGGATATCTCTAGTTTTTCTCCCCTTCAGGGCTCAGATCTCTATTTGGTCCTTCAGACCCTTATGTTTTTAAAAAGCCCTTTGGATTTTACAGTTTTTTTGTTAAAAAATTGGTAATTTTATAGTTTTTTTGCAGCAACCATATTTTATCGTTTTTTTGCCAGATTCGGACATTGTTGTTTTTGTTCCGGTTTTTTTTTTAGAGTCCGCATGGTTTTGAAGGTTGCCCTGAGTTTGGTTTGACCTCGTGCGACGATAAAAGAAAACCCCGTTCGACATTCGGCAGATACCCGGGCGCCCGTTTTTTTTCTTGCTGGCTGACATTTCATTGACGTTTGTGTGTTCTAACATCACAACTTCACGTGTTGTTTTGTTTACCTCCGAGGTTAGAAAATTTTTGATTACTCGTCGGGTTTCGAATTTGATTGTGTGAAATCCGTCGAAATTTACCTTCGTTTTTTGCTTTCGTTAAGCGCGAGATTGTTGCCGCGTTCTTAGCGAACCGTACCCGGGTGTTGATAGCGAAAAAAACCTACTTTTTTGTATCTGATAAAAACCGCTTTGTCATGTCTGACATAAAAGTTTTGAAAAAACAACAAAATAGCGTTTTTAATAAATAATATATATTAATTATATTAAACTTATAATAGAGCCGTCGAAGCCCAGGGCAATGCAGAGAAGGCAAAAAAGTTAAAATCCAGATGGGAAGATGTGCCTTCTCTCGTAAGCCACTTCGATGCATTGCATTTTGAAATTATAAGCTTGGATAGTAGTGATCAGATACAAGAAAGCCAGGAAACTTTAGTGCAGGAATTTGATGAAATGAAATACACAATTAGATCGATTTGTCGTGAGCTCTATCCGGAGGAATACCAAGATGCCTCACAGACAGTTTTGAACCATTCCCTGGTAAATATGGACAGGGGTCTTGAAATTAAAAGAATAGAGGTACCCCATTTTGACGGTAATCTTAAAAAATGGCCCACCTTTTTTAATGTTTAAGTCACTTGTGCACGAAAAAGCTGACATGAGTGAAATAGCTAAATTTCAAGCCTTAAATACCGCTCTGGTGGGAGAGGCTGCATCTGTAATTAGGAACATACCGCTAACCTCAGATAATTATCGAGTAGCCTTCGATGCGATGATTAGACGTTTTAATAATAAGAGACTTTTGGTAACAAATTATTGGACGTCTATTTGTCAAGCCCCTTCTGCAAAATCGAGCAACCCACATGATTTGAGGTTATTGTTGTCCACTTTCCGGGAAAATTTGGAAGCATTGTCAAACTATGATGATGTAGACCTTTTAGATTTTGCTAAAATGATTCTTCTTTTGCAAAAAGTTGATACCCCATTGAAAACTCAGTTTGAGATTGAGTATAGTGATAAGGAAATCCCGTCCTATAAAGATTTGTTTAAATTCTTAGAGAAAAATTGTCGGGCTTTGGAAAATAGTTCTATTTTGAATAAGCCAAAGGAGGTCTCACCTCCTCTACCCCCTAGGAAGGGTGGCAAACCACCCTATCCTGTGTTATTGACTGGAACAGGCCAGTCTGGTAATAAAGGTTGTGTTTATTGCCAGCAACAGCCCTACCATCCCCTTGTAAAGTGTACCAGATTTCTGGAATTAGAAGTAGGTCAGCGCCATCAATTTGTTAAGCGTGAACGATTGTGTTTTAACTGCTTTGGCAAACATGGTGTATCTCAATGCCCTACAAACGCCACGTGTCGTCAGTGCCAGGGTCTTCACCATTCCCTGTTGCAATTTGTGAAATGCTCTCAGAGCCCCCAAGTTGATCGTCCAGGGGAGACCCCCTGTATACTTAATAGTGAAGGTGCCCAACAGGCATTGTGTACCGCTACACCCAGTAGCAACCATTTTGAACCTCGTAAGAGGAGACCTGTGCTTTTTGCAACTGCCGAAGTTTTAGTGGTAGATGCCAACAAAAAGTTGGTGTCTTGTCGGGCAATTTTAGATTCCGTTAGTGAAGCATCCTTTGTAACTGTCTCTTTGGCTGAGAGGTTAGGACTTAAAGTAGCTCCGAATAAAACTCCTATTGAAGGAATAAATGGCATGATTTCTAGTACATCAGATGGCAATGTAACATTGCAGATAAGCTCGTCCAAGTTTCCTGACAGTTTGTTTTCCTGTGATGCCATTCTTATTCCTAAAATTTGTGGAACCATACCTGTGACTGTTGTAGAATATGATTCTATTCAGTGGCCATACCTAAAAAATTTAGATTTTGCTGATCCTAATTTTGGACAACCTAGTAGTGTAGACCTTTTAATTGGTGTTGATTTGTTTGGTCAGATGCTTGTGCCTGGCTTTAAAAAGGGAGAAAATGGAGGACCTTGTGCCATTAATTCAATATTTGGTTGGATACTCCTTGGTGGTATTGATGGTCCTCGTAAAACTCAAAAACCCATTAGTTTGTTGACCTCAGTGTCTTCCCCTATAGACTCTCGATTGGATAGTACCTTACAAAAGTTTTGGGAACTAGAATCGACCCCTCAAAAAATCCCTCTTTCCTCTGATGAGGATTTGTGTGAAAAAATATTTGCTACCACTCATTCAAGAACTGAGTCCGGCAGATATGTTGTTCGCTTGCCTTTCAGAGAGCCTCGACAAGAACTTGGTAACTCTAAAGGTCAAGCATTGCGTAGATTTAATATGATGGAAAACCGATTGTTGAAAAATCCTGCTTTGTATAGTGCGTACAAAGACTTTGTTCAGGATTACCTAGACCAGGGGCATATGAAATTGGCCAATTCTAGCCCTGACTTCCATTCATATTTTATTCCACACCACCCAGTTGTGAAGGCAGATGGTGACTTGTCAAAAATTCGAATTGTTTTTGATGCATCTGCCAAGACCTCAAATAGTCGTAGCTTAAATTCTATTTTATTGGTAGGACCTAAACTCCAAAGAGATATTGTGTCAATATTGCTTACTTTTCGCCTTTATAGTGTTGTATATTCTGGTGACATACGTCAAATGTTCAGGCAGATTGATATGCATCAGGCTGATGTGTGTTATCAACAGATATTGTGGCGGTTCGACCCAACCGAGGAGATTCAAGAGTACTCTCTTCAAACAGTAACTTATGGTGTGAATTCGAGCCCATACCTAGCTATTCGTACCCTTCACCAGCTCGTTAAAGATCATGGCAGTGGCTTTCCACTAGTGAGCAAGGTGTTGATGCATATTACTTATGTGGACGATGCCATCGGATTAGCTAATTCTGTAGCTGAAGCTTTAGAAAGCCAGAAACAGCTAATTGCGTTGTTAAAATTGGGTTGTTTTGAACTTCGTAAGTGGACTAGCAACACTCCTGAGTTACTAGAATCGGTTCCAGCTAGTCATCAGCAACCAATTTCCTTTGATGATGAATCTGCTGGTTTAAAAATCCTTGGACTAAAGTGGTGTCCAAAATTGGATTCGTTCTGTTATGATGTGATGCCCATGGAAAGACCTTGTACAGTCGGGGACTTTTTAATTGGCCGCGCTCGGAAATAAAAATGAATCCTATTTGAAATAAAAAAACCCATTTTGAACCAAACCAAAAAAATAGTAAACCTTACCTCTCTCTTTATACATACATATTATAAAAATATATTTTTTCTATTATCTTTATATTATAAATTTTGACAGAAAAAAATACACCGGCAATTTAAAAAGTCCCCGACTGTACCAAGGGAAACATTCTTTCTGAGATTGCAAGGATATATGATCCACTCGGGTTCCTAGCCCCAGTTGTTTTGGTTGCTAAATGTTTAATGCAACGTTTGTGGGTCCAGGGTTTTCATGGGATGATACCCCCTCTAGTGATATTGTTGCACAGTGGCAACTCTATGTGTCGCAACTACCATTATTATCTTCGATATCAATACCTCGTTATGTTGTGAAGCAAAATGCTGTCACCACTGAATTGCATGGCTTTTGTGACGCCTCAATGTGTGCATATGGTGGTGCAGTATATATTCGACAAATTGAGTTGGATGGAAATATTTCTATCTCCCTTTTGTGTGGGAAAAGTAGAGTGTGCCCTTTGAAAAGTATTTCTATTCCACGCTTAGAATTTTGTGCTGCTGTATTGTTGGCAGAGCTATTGGAGTTTGTTGGCAATCATCTTGATTGCATCCCGATTGATAAGATTTTTGCTTGGTCTGACTCCAGCGTTACCCTGGCTTGGATAAAATCGTGTCCATCAAAACGAAAGGTTTTTGTAGCCAATCGTGTAACGACTATTCAAGAGAAAGTTCCCCCCAGCTGTTGGTACCATGTAAATGGTAAGGAGAACCCAGCTGATTGCTTATCCCGGAGCTTACTTCCGGGTCAATTGATAGACCATCCTCTTTGGTTTACTGGACCATCCTGGTTGGCCCAGTCTAGTGAAACATGGCCTATGAACCACAAAATTGATGCGTTTGATGCTGATCTACCCTCTGAGGAAAATCGTTTTGTTTTTGTGACAGAAATACCCCTTGATGAAGCACAGCTGTTACTCACTAAGTACTCCTCTTTACGTAAAATCTTGGGCATTGTTGCCTTTTGTTTGAGACCTTTTCGAGTGAAAAAAGATCCTTCTTTATCTTTTCCTACTAAAGCCCTCAATGAGGCAGATCTTTATTATGCTACTTTAGTTGTTGTGCGAGTTGTACAACAAGAAGTTTTTTTTGAAGATTTGAAAAGGATACGTAAGGGTGAGAGTTGTGCTAAGCCTCTTCGAAAGTTAGCTCCTTTTCTTGATTCCCATGGTGTTCTCAGGGTGGGCGGTAGATTACGTCACACTGATTTAGCATATGAGGTGAAACACCCCATGTTGTTGCCTCGTAGTCATAGGCTTACCACTTTGATTATTGAGAAATTCCATAATGAGCATGGACATCTAGGTCCTCGCTTATTGGAGTACCTCCTAAATCAACAGTTTTGGATTTTGTCGGTGAAAAGTGCCATTCACAGTGTTGTTTCCAAGTGTTTTTGTTGTGCCAGGGTAAATCCCAAACCATTGCACCCATTCATGGGTGACCTTCCTAAATTTAGAGTGTCCCAGGTGAAGCCCTTTTCCCATGTTAGTGTAGATTTTATGGATCCATTCTCCATCACGTTAACCAAGCGTCGTGGTGTAAAAAGTCAAAAGGCTTATGGGTGTATTTTTGTTTGTTTCCCAACAAAAGCCATTCACCTGGAGGCTGTTTCTGATTTGTCCACTGATGCATTTTTGGCTGCCCTCCGCCGATTTGTTGGTAGACGTGGCAGATGTGCTGCCCTCTACAGTGATCAGGGCACTAATTTTGTTGGGGCAAATAACCTCCTTGTGTCCTATTGTCAGCAAGCTGCTGAGACTTTAGCGATTAAGTGGTGTTTTAATCCACCCGCCAGTCCGCATTTTGGTGGACTCCATGAGTCTGGGGTAAAGTCCACAAAAACTCATCTGAAGAGAATTGTGGGGGATCAAATCCTAACCTTTGAAGAGTTGATGACTGTATTGGTTCAGATTGAGGCTATTTTAAATAGTCGACCATTGTGTAGTATGAGCCCTGATCCTCATGACTTTCAAAGTCTTACTCCTGGACATTTCCTCACTTTGGAACCCTTGACAGCCCCTCCCGATGAAGATCTAACCAATGTTAAGTTAAACCGTCTCCATCGCTGGCAGCTTGTTCAGCAGATCCAGCAGCATTTTTGGCGCCGCTGGCATATGGAGTATTTACAGTCGTTGCAACAACGCGAAAGATGGAATACCCCCGATAACCCTCCAAAAGTTGGAACATTAGTAGCGTTGAAAGACGAAAACCTACCCCCATTGAAGTGGTCACTCGGTAGAATTGAAAAAATTTACTCGAGTCCAGATAGAATCCCCCGTGTCGTGCAAGTAAAAACCGCGAAAGGATTACTTGACCGTAGTTTGGTGAAGGTATGTCCGTTACCCAGCCAGTAACCAACCTTCAAAACCTTGTGTAGCGTGAATCGTGCTTATTTGAATTAATTTAAGTATGACGTCCATAGTTATTGCGATAAGATTATTGTTGCAAAAATGCTAATTTATTGTTTAGACCCTTTGGGCAATTGAATAACCTTTTTTTTTTTGATTTTTGTTTTTGGGTTTTTCTATAAAAATTGGGAATTTTTATGGTGGGCGGAATGTTTAATACTGCCAGTTATTTTTTCTTTATTGTTTTATTTTGAATTTTTGGGGAAACCTAACCTTAAAGTTTGTTTTGATATTGGGCTTTCTGCAAAAACCTTCAAAAAAGGAAAGTCCGGTTTAGGAAAAATTCCGATCAGGTGATAATTTCTCGCTTTGTTGAAAGCTATTTTCTTTTTGATCACCTGATCATTTTATTGAAATCATTCGCGTTTTTTTTCTCACGCTGGAAGTTTGAAGCGCCACCCTGTGTGTGACAGGGGAATGAAGATTTCACTTCCGCCAAAAAGCTGGAAGAAGTCCCATGTGTTTTCGGGTTGAAGACCGAAATTCCAGACGCAAGAAACGGGCGGCGCCGCCAGAGAATGTTGCAGAATCACAGAAGGTAAGCTTCTAGCGTGTTGCCGATTTTTTCCATTGTTTTTTAGTTTAATAGACTCTGTTTTCCCAGGCGGGGCGAATTTAATTTTGGGGTTATTTTTTTTGGGATATCTCTAGTTTTTCTCCCCTTCAGGGCTCAGATCTCTAATTGGAAACATGCTTAAAATAAATGAGTGTCACAAGGAAACCAAGTCAGAGCCAGAATTGCACGCAATAGCAATTTAAACTTAGCTTAATTATGCCGCAAAACTGGGGTTATGACGTCATACCTTATCTTGCGTTTACAAAAATGTTGAAGTTATATGGTGAAAATTATATATATATAAAAACAAATATTATATCTAAGGGTGTACTTGCTCCTACCTTGGTCCTGGTTTATGGAATGAGTAAATAAAAAAAGACTTATTTTATTTTGTAAACCTGGAGTCCTGTTGTCCAGACATCTCCTCACCACTGCACCGGGTCCTGTCCTGTTCACGCCCACCCTGAGGATCTCCTAGCACATGATGCTAGGGCAGCACATAGTCAAAAATGGTTACTGGATTCTTGCCCGAGCGTAAAAACCCTGTGGAAAATGAAATGTTTCAGTTTTCTGGAATTCGTCAATTTTGCACGAAGTTCCCCTACACCGAGTAACTTAAATCGAGAACCCCATGTCGACTCAATAAAATAAAGTAGATTTAAACAGATGAACTAAACTAATCCTAACGTACCTTTCCCAGGGTTACAACTGGCTCGTCGATGGAACAGAACCTCGTTCCACCAGCACAACTGTCCCGTCGATGGAATGGACGGTGCTGTAACCAAAGGAGAAAACAATACATAGTTTTTATCCAACACGTGGTTAAAAGAAAAATATAAAAACGCCAAAAATTCCCCACGTCTTTTGTCAAAAAAGTACATTTCACACAAAAAATAATTACAATCTGGGAGGCAAATATTATCTTGAAGAGTCCTCGAATAATAAAAAAAATGAAAAAAATAAAATCGAACTTACCACTGCTCTTTCCGTAGAAACGGCGTAGGCCGACTTAAATCCCCTTCAAAAGGGTGTGAGCGTCACTTTAGATTACGCCTAACACGACGGACTCACTCTTCGCAGTCTCTGGGACAGAACCTGCAGCCACCGCAGTGCCACCAACCAAAAACAATGGCGATCCCAGAGACTTGATGCCGACCCAGCCAAAATTCGTTAGGAAAGAGAGAGAAAACTGTTTTGTAAATGTGGTGGGGACAGTAAAACGCAATACCAACCTAATTTTCCCGGTTAGATTCAAATAAGGATGCAAACGTATTTATAAAAAAAACGCTCTCACAGAAAAGTCACTAAATGCGGTTTGCAACACTGGAGGAAAAACCCGCGGTTTTCAAACCAACCAATGAGAAAATACACCAGTACCTCCACACCGGTATATAGGGGACAGCACCGACCAAGGGGATAGACGTAAAACGCACACTGAGGTGTTGTCGGATCCATTTCCACGGTTGGAATTTTTATAACAAGGACGTCGAGACACCCTCCATACATAGACCGAACATTTGCCTACCGGACCCCTGCCGACATAGCAAGTAGGAGGAAAATAACCAGACGGACTATAAGAAGCTCAGCATTGAAACCATCAACTGTAAAATCAATTACTGGAGATCAGAGCTTGCATCAAACCCAGGAATATTCGAACACTCAACCAATTCCCATATGAGTAAAGCTATACTGAGTGTAAAATTTAGTTGTATTTTAGTTACAGTCTTAGTCAAAAGTTTCCTTTGCTCTTTATAAATGTTTTCTCTAAGATTCATATGGTTTGACGCCATTTTTTGTAAAACATTTCTACATTAATAAAGTTTTTCTGAACCTGAACCTAAAAATACACACTGAACTACTGCTCATACTCGGCACAAGAGTGTTCAGATGTTAAGTTTGCTCACCACTAGCTAGCCCTACAAAACCCTTCAATCCGACTAACTGAGCTAGTTATTAACTTTATATAACTATGACTATATATAAATTATATAATATAAAAATACGATTTTGTTTATTCTTTTAGTCCTGGTTTTATCCCTCGTTTATCTCCCATTTACAAAAGTGCATAACTCGTATTTGTTTTATATTCTCCTTCTCAAATTAATAAAGATATCAAAGGGGCGGAGCCTCGGTTGTTACTGGTCAAACCGTGGACCTAAATATGTTTTCGTGCTATCACAACTAGCTATGAGGTTCGGATTGTCCCAATATCCTCGAGAATAAACGTAAGGGAATGAAATGTTCATCTAAATGTTTCCTTCCTGTTACCGAAACCATTTGTGATGCGGCAACGCCGCCATTCCCCAGCAGTACAGCTGTTTAATTTCGTGAACGTCAAAGAAAATCACAAAATTCCACAGATAAACAAAACAATCAAAAGTTTTTATGTGATTTTCCCGAAACCTGTGATCTTAAATTCCAATTACGATGTCCAGATGATGCGATGTGCGTAGTGTCCACAGTAATTCGATGGAATGCCTCCTTTTAAGGTAATTTCCTAGACACTATATAACCTCCAAACCTAGCTATATAAAATACCCTTAATTTGTGTACAGAAAGACGAGTCGAAGAGCCTTGATTATTTACCTAAGTAAACAAATATGTAACGTTGCCTTAAACGCAAAAATTACACGTTACAGTGATAGACAATTTTCTCAAAGTTACGTAATTTATGAACGACCCCAATCGAACAGAATAAAATTAGTTTTAAATACAAATAGAAACATAGTCCGCGATTGCAGCGCTGTGCGCTACTGGAACTTGTTGGCTGCGCGGCCCTATTTTTTCGGCAGTCTCTTTTTTGTCTCTGATACTGAAAGCAGTGATTGAAGATTTTTCCAAATGATTTTGTATTAAATGAAATATCGGCAACACTGCACTATGGAGGCAGAAACGCTTCCTCTCTCTTTTTTCCTATGTAAATTATTGCATAAGAAAAAAAAGACAGAGCTAGCATTCCAGTTCATGTGGTTACCTGCTATTACCAAACGAATAGGGAAATCAGCGCCCTCACCGGTCGTCACCGGCTGCGTTCAAAGGTGCCGAGTGCGTGAATTTTAGAGTATGTATTAGCCTAATGTAAATTGACTGTCTACTATATTATACTCGTTTCTGATTTGAGTTTATAACCGATCCTGTTCGTGGAATTAAATTATAGGAATCCGGCTTCGTGGGACCAAAAATGGAGGGATTTGTTTCTCCGCTCCACTCTGGTGAACATAGGTGCGCTGGTTCGGGGTGAAATAATTAAGATGATTAGTGGATATTTGGTGTATAATAATGCACTCTAAATTTTACATTAAACACATTTAAAACCACTAAACGTAACATATTCTGAATACTTAAACTTAATTAAAAAAGACGTACGGACGCATTGAGAGTTCTCTTTCCACTACCCTGGTCGATGCAACGACCTATCTTTTTCGCATTTCTACCCTTCTAACAGGCTACGACCTGAATTACGCAGGTACCCTTTTTTCTAATTGTAATATTTGAAAGTTTGAAGCCATAGATTTCTTAAAATGTGAAGAGAGATCTGAACACCTATCTTAACTAGACCAAAGTGAATTAAAGCAGGAGCGTGAAAAAGGGTGAGAAACGAAACAGCCACCTTAGGCAACCACCTTCAGAGGGCAATCAAATATATAACCTATACCATTTTTATACTTTTGCCGCTCTCTCACAATAAAATTAAATAATCTGCAACTAAAATGTTAAGTCTTTGTTTGAAACTCGTAGACAATGATTGAGTAGAAACAAAATTTCGGAATTCCATTGTCTTTGTTTATTTTAAACACGACTAGCGAAACGTCGTAAGTAAATTACGTGGTATAAAAGAAACTTATATGATAAATTCATAGATGAGTTTGCAGAGAAAAAATTGCAGGGAGGTCCCAAAACTTCTGGGCAAGTAACTTTGCATATGTAAGTATTTATATTTTAATTACGAAGTGTTTCTAATTTGCAAAATGTTTTTACAACGCGATTTTTGCCTGCCGCCTAATTGTCTTCAATTCTCCAGTAGTTTTTTATATTGCAAACATTTTATTCTGTGGTGACATTTTTGCCGAAAATGACTTCAATTTTCGGAAATTTTCGCCTGTGACGCCACTTGCTTCGTTATATTTACAAAAAAAATTTCCGAGCCAAGATTTCTTCCGAGAAATAATTAATTTTTATAAAAAAATTTATATTACAATTTTTTCGTTTATCATAGGGTGTGTTAGGCCATCTCACAGCCTCTTCTGTAGTTAAGTATTTTTCGCATTCTCTAAGTATGAAGCATCGGGCTCAAGCTTCCCCAAAATGACCTGGGTAGTTACGCCCCTGTTGAGTTGATGGGTGAGTGGAAAAGTATTACAAATATTCAAATTTCTTTTAGAGAAATCATTGCGAGAATAGAATATTGAAAACCCAAGGCGAGAATGTTTTAGTCCGAGCGTAGGTGTCAAAGTTCCGTGTGTTGAATACTCACTGCAGTTTTGCGGTTGCCTTTAATCTCCAAAAAATTTAAAAGTATTATTAAAGTACCTCAAAAGAGGGTTTAAAAATAAACTTTTAATCTCTAAAGTGTACAAGACGAATTCTAGTTCCAATCATGCAGAAAAAAAGGATTGCAAGAGATGTTTGTTTTTAAATGAGGGTAACCGGTTTTTCCCTTTGCCTCAGGCAACAAAAACGTTAGGTACGCCTCTGATTGAAGCCGCGGGTTACCACAGGTAAGGACAACACTCAGAAAAAAATTATAATACCGATTTACACCTCAATTGGAGGCAGAGATATGGCCCAACTAACATTTATAGTAGCGGCTACATGTTCTAAAGGCTTTGCTACTTTTTTATAGTAGAAATGTGGTGATCCCAACCAAAATTTGTTACTTTTTAGTTCTAACTACTATTTAGTATCAGGAAATAGTAGATGTTTCGTAAAAACGACCCTCTAAACTACTTCTTAGGATTGTTTCTTGATAGTCGATTCTGATAGTCTTCTCTACCACAATAGGACGTTGCTAAAGTTTTACTTTCTTTTTAGTCGTTATTTCGTAGTCGCCCTGACTTAATTATCCTACTTAATTACAACTAGAAAGTTAAGTTTCATTGGAGTCGCAAACAAGTGTATCCGACAACTACATTATAACTTTAATTTTTACCACAAAAGTTTGTGTCATCATAGTAACATCTGATGTAACAATGTAGACAAAATAACTTTTTGGCTCAACTTTAAAGCTGCAACTACTTTGAGTTTTTTTTAATGTCGATCTTTTAAAGTATTCTCTCCCTCCTGTTTCTACTTTGAAAACGTAGACTTTTTGAAGTCGCATCTTGATCGCATACATTCTTAACCCTACTTTTTGTGGCTCCTTTTATAATATGGGAATATTAGAAATAGTTTTGCAAATATTACTACCTTGAGCAGTCCAGTTTTTCGAGCTCATTGCTTGGCCATTTTGCAAAACAATCAAAATGCAAAATATTGATCTAAAGTATCGAGTACCGCACACGGTTTTAAGAATTCCCTGGTCCACGCTTAATCTCCATCCTTAATCTTTTACGCTACTTGTTGCTGTTCTATTCTTGTACTGTCTTTACGGTCGTTCGTCTTTGTGCTGACGTGTCGTGTCTCACTGTGATTCATTTTATGTGTTGAGCTTGGGTCAATTTATCTTTTTGGTTTTCTTCAAATTTGTGCTGTGTTAAAGCTTGGTTTGAAGTGAATAAATTTAAAGTTGTGCTGTGTTTTAAACTCATTAGACTTAAATTTGTACTATTTTCGAAGTGTGGTGTGTAGAACGCTTCAGTTTATGGGCAAGGAAAGACGCGCAATATGCCCAGATCGCGAAGAAAGAAATCTTTCGACACAGTTCTGCCTTTTATCAACTGTCAGTTTTTAATGCGAAACTGTCAATATAGTGTCCGGCACAATTTGTGCATGGCTTTATTGCAATAGGTCCCTAATATCTAGTTTATGCACGGCCCCTAAAATAACCTGTTTGGAATATGCTAGACTTCATCTAGGAACTTTTGCGCTGTTTGCGGCTAATAAAAAAACATGATATATCGTGGTTACATGCGGATTCCTAAGCGATCTAACAAGTCTCAAAGATTGTTTTTTACTTATAGGGCTTATAATAATAAAAATTACTTAATATTGAGAATGCGAAAATATCTAAAAACAATAAAAAATACTACAAACGAATTGTGAGAGCAATGTGTAAATAAAAAAAGTAACAATAAGTTAATTTCATTGATGTGACTACGTTCTTTTAGTTCCTTGACCAACACTTCCCAGAAATTCTAGAATAGGGATCATGTTCTCGACTGCAACATACAATTTTAAAAAACACTTTTTATTGGCACTTCATTTATTGTTCTAATGGAATTTAATTTATCTTGTTTTTGTTTTAAAACCTACCACAAATTCACGCTGGTACAAAACCTATAAGCAGTGGTGCTGTTGTTGACAGAAACGGCAGATGACAAGTGGCGACACCCCAATAACTTGAGGGTAGTAGTTATACTTATCGCGTGGTTCCTATCACTCTGTAGAAGTTTTTTAGTGGCGAAAGCTAGTTAATAATACGTTTCTGCGAACGAAGGAGTAGAAATTCGAGTGTGTTATCTAGAACTAAAAAGGAATGCCGACATAAAAGTCGTACGTGACATGTTGCCGTAACTTAGGCTCACTTTCAAGTAACCCTTTCGACTACCTGGGAATATAGTTTGGGACGCCATGTTTTTTTGTAACAAAGAAAATTTAATATTTTTGTTGTCGTTTTATGAGCTCATATTAAGGAGCTATACTATTTTATAAACAAATTAGTTGAAGCTTACCAAAAATGCTCTTCTTAAGCACCATTTGTTGGAGTTAACTGTCGATTATGAAAACATAACCTCCAAAATCACAACACAAAAATTCCATCAGCTACCAGAAAACGGCTCAATTTTACGGGCGCACCGGTTTTTTGCAATATATATAATGCATGTTATACAAAAAACTTTGCGTCGCACTCGAATTTTGATCCTCTGTTCGTAAATTCTCACACTTTTGGTTAACATAGTACATATTATAGCCATAACCAAACAAAAAAACTAAGCGAGTCTGTTTACTGTTGTGTCTACCATATTGTGTAACAATTCTACCAAAAAGAAACGATTATATTATTTGCAACTACATCGCAACTTTTATGCCACTACGGAAAAAACAGCCTCTACGACGTAGTAGATACCTGGCTACGACGTAGTAGTGTAGTTGTTACTGCAGTGACTTTAAACACTTGGCCTAGTAGTTACAACCAGGAATTGGTTCCCCACTTAGGGAATTATAACTTCGCTGTATGGTATACTGAGACGTAGCGGGAGTACGTTGCGGTTACTTTTAAGAAATTCTTTCAAGTTGGGGTTTCGTCGTTACAACTTTAAATGTTTGTTGGGGGGAGGGGAATAGATTACCCTTTCTCTCTGCGCTAACGTTGAGATATCATGGGCGTCAATTTTTAAATTAAGAAAAGTCACTGCTTGGCGCCTATAGTCCGTTCATTTATAACTGCAAAATTATGAATCACTGAAATATTTTCTTTGAATGAATTTTTCATAAAAGGACTGAACGTAGGCAAGGCCTTCTTCAGTTTTAGTCGCTAACATTTTTAGGAAAATAATGCACCTACCTATTAAAAACTTTACCACCAAAATAAAAAAATATTGCACCCGACAAAAATGAAACATTTGTTTCTAGCCATGCGTGGTGGATGCCTACCGTAATGACCAGACGTAACTATCGATCGGTTTTAATAGACTAAGGATGTCGTCTAATACACCGAAGCGATTCGTGTTAATGGAATACTTCTTGATTTTAGATTTTAAAAACTGATTGTGTTAAGGTTATTCTTCTAATACTTCTAAAATTCGCTATTTATCGCTTTGTAATCTTGTAGTAAAAGAAAAAGAAAATGATTTTTTATTGTGATTAATCACAAAATGGCCAACTGACAAATCTTCATAATGTTCTCATGAAATTTGACTGTGCACTCGTTGAAAAGCTATCTAATCCACTCCCATTCTCTGATTGGAGGTCACACAACCTTCAGCATTTTGATCCAGTACTGAGCGTTCATCGATTGGCGGAATCTCCTTTTTTATAGAACAAGTCAAGTTGCAAAAAGGTTACAATCCCGTATGTTAATGCCATTCAATTGAGAACTTCAATTTCAGGGGTCAATATAAAGAAATTTACATATTGTATTTTGCAGTAAACGAAGTCTATGTATTTCCCCGCTCGGCGGGCTTTAGCATCTGAATGTAACGGAGAATGTTATTAGAAAGTAATGTTCACATTTAAATTTCAAAAAAGCTGTTTTTTTATCGAATTGGTGCACAGGGTGTCAAATTTTTTGTTTTGATTTACAAAAATTATGTTTTAATAAATAGTTTGGGATTTTATAGCTACATACAGACATTACAATTTTTAAGTTTTTTATGTCTAACAATATGAATTTTGCTTAAAAGCTAAGAAGCCTCAACATCAACATCGAAAATTAAATAAAATAAAATCAGTGTCAAAAATTACGTTTAAAAATGCAGTAATATCCATTTGGGTTAAAAACCGTTTTAAAAGTTTTTCAATATTACCCAATTATTATAGGATTTAAACATTTAAATATTTAGCTATTTTATTTTAGGATTTAAAACATTCTTCACTTTTTTAAAAAAAATATATCTATTAATAATTAATTTTTAAAAAGTTCCTTGTTAACTACATTTTCTAATATTCTAGAACCTGGTCCTAAACACCAGGCAGGATTTAAGTATTTAAACCTTTTACCTAATGTAGACACCGGTTTTTGTACCAGTACAAATCAAATACTTTCAAAAATTTATGTATGTTAATCTAACCTGGCACTATACCGGGTGTAACATTGAAAACAAAAAAGGAGAACAATTTTAGTATTACTAAAATCGATTTCTGAAAACTCACTTGTAAAATTATTTTGGCAGTGACATGCGGTAAAATTTCAAACAAGGGAAGTAGTTTCCAATATTTAAAATTTGTATTCTAGATGATATCATAAATTAAACTGTTTGCCAATACTTATGTAGTTTTCCCCTTTCAACTAATGTACCATGCTCTAGGATGCAAAGATGTTTAAAAGGAAACACTTGTTTAGACTAGAGATCCTGTATTTATGACATATTTTTAGAAAAGAGAGACAGGACAAACCCAAGGTCTGTAAAGGATAGGTTACCTGGTAACTTTCTGACCAATCAGAGCCAGTTATTGAAACGCGAGAAATAACGTAACCGGGAGTGCCCTTTTAAAATAGAAGCATTTAATATAGTAGAAAATCTTCAAATTTCTTGTGTTCCTTTATTGATTTAAATGTAGATATGTTTAATTATTTTCCTTCGTGTCGCTTAACTAAATTCATAAAATATATCAATTAAATAATGAAAAATGCTAGAACCTTATTTAGTACTTTTATATTAGACTTTTTTAAAATTTGATTGCATAACGTTTATATATTTTATTAATTAGTAAAATTTATATATGTAAGTTATTTATACAATTTATTGTCAGTATATGGACTAGCACCTTCAAAAAAAATCGTAGGTGTAATAACATCGATTAAAAAAAAAACATTTTATGTGATAAATAAACATATTTGCGTTTTTATATAAATAATTTGTTCGAGCACCTAGGTAGTCGATTTCTGTAACAGAAACTAGGGAAACATTATATTTTTTAAATATTGAAGTTTATATTCTTGCAGAGCACCTTTTAGTGATTTTTTACTGCGTATCCAAATTTCTGAAAAGGCCCGCCGCCGTTTGGTGTCCCTCCGCCCGATTTAAGCCAAAACTAGTTAAAAATTAGTATTGAAAAAGTTTTTGGAGCATTATAGGGTGTGTTTGTATAACTAATCAAAATGAAAAGAAACTGTAATTAAATCCGGTACTCATATTATCTAAAAACACGGACAATTTTATCGTTAATAGAACAGACCCAACTTTGCAGAAAATTGATTAGGCTTTCGAACAGAATCAATCTTCTACTATTCAAAGAGACTTATGTATTCTTGCATTCCAGAAATTTTTTGGAATTCTTAAAAACGCTCTGTTTTCGTCACCCTCATGCAACTACTTACGAATCATTAAAATCCGTTTAGTGGATTCCGAAACATTAATTTTAACTAGTTATGAATCAATAAAATCGGTTTAGTGGTTCCCGAAAAAATAATCCTGATCCATTTTGTATACATTCATTTCCTCAATAAGTTAATTAATACTGAACGTTTTCTATAAAATTTATAAAATCGGTTTAGTGGTTCTTTAAATAATAATTGTTATAGGAACAGTTATTTTAATTTCTCTCTGTAATAATTTCCTTGTAAATTCACTAAACCGATTTCAATGAAAAAAAAAAGAAGAATTATGGTGATACTCGATTGCTCTTTGAACAAAACTATTGAAATTTTCCGACATTTTTAAATTCAAAATGGTGGAATAAAGTCAAATTTGTCCTTGTATGAAGGATCGCTTCTTTGTATGTTGCGAGGATTAATTTTTTTATGATTAGTACCTTGCAGTGGCGGATCCAGGATTTTCAGGGGGAAGGGCCAAAGTGGCAGAAAACATCAAAATATTTTAATTAGCTGTTTTTAATAGCTCTGAGGTGTAAAATTTAGTATCTAAAGGAGATTTATGGCGGTTCGGATCGGTTCGATTTTTTTAAAAATTGAGTAGAATTTGTAAAAAAAATTAAATAAATTCAAAAAAGGGTCGAAAAACGACCGTTTCTAAAAAGTAAAGTTTTTTATGTCCGCCATCTTGAATTTTACAATGACGGCAAAATTTGCGTCATCTTTTAAAAGCAATCAATCTGTTCCATGCCGCTTGATATTTTATTAAAATCGGTTCGGCAAAAATTTATTTATGAAGAAATTAATGCAAACATGATTTACAAGGCAATCGTTAACCTGTAAAGCAATATAGCTGAAGCAAAACTAATTTTTAGGGACCTAAACCGAATTAAACGATTTATATCTCATTTTGCGTAACAAAGAAAGAACTTTTCTACAAACAAAAAAATATCGAAAATTTCCGTAACACAAGAATAAACGAGCCTCTTTCAAGTCTTTCAAGGATCAAGTTTGATTCTGGCTGCTATCTTAGATTTTAAGATGGTGGACAAAAATATACTATTACACAAATGTCCGATCAATTCCTGCAAACTACTGTTTGCTTTGGTAAAATCGGTGCTATAGTTGGAAAGTTATAAGGAAAAACATTTTGTCCTGTTTTTTTGCCCACCCGGTATATTCAAAAAGCCCTAATTTTTATAAAAAAAAAATTTCAGCCCAATTTAATACTTTCAAATATCTGGAAATTCTTACCATAAGATACAAACTTTAACATAAAGTTACTTACCTTACATAATTAAAATTTTTTTGACCCCATAAATATATATATATTGTATATTCGTTTTTTTTTTCTTTTGCCCTAATATCATGGTATAATAACAGGAAACTTTAATATGTTGTAGAAAAATTAAAATAAGGATTTTTTTTCTTATTACATTTTGCATCAAACTCTTTGTTTTTTAGACAAAGGGTACCAAACTTAACAGCTTTAATTTTTGTTATTAACTTCCTTTAACTTTAACTTCCTTAAAAATTACAACAGAAAATCGAGATTTTTTGACATATGACAATGACATAAATAGGGGTAATAATTAAATGCTAAAATTATTTTGAAATAAATTGGAATGCTCAAAATTATTATCAAAAATCTGTTTTTTTAACAAACTTTAAAAAATCTGACAGTGGGTGAACGTACTCTAGTGGATGATATAAGAACAAAACAACTGGTGTGGTACGGACATGTACAAAGAATGGATGATGGAAGACTACCTAAACAAATATTACAATGGAAACCAACTGGCCGAGGAAAACGAGGAAGACCAAGGAGAAGCTGGGGAGAAGGAATAGATAGTGAAATAAGAATAAGAGGCCTAGATGATGAATTATGGGCAAACAGAAACGAGTGGAGATTGGGTATCGGAAGACGTAGAACGTTGTGAAACCGATAAATATATATATATATATATATATATATATATATATATAAAAAATATGTAAAATGTAGTGCTAATAATAGTATTTTATGTTTATATCAAGGGGCCTCTAGACATATACAAAAATCTATTTAATTTTTTTTTGTGTAAATTCAACTAAATTAAATTTAGTAGCTCATAAAAATATTAATTCTTAAAAAAATTGATAAATTTATAACAATTATTTCAAAAATTATTTAGCCACACTGTATCCTTAACCTATATAATCTATATTTTCTTGGAAAAAAAGCAAAATAATATTTTTAAATAGTATTAAATTTATTTAACGTTGGTCAAATAGTCATTTTAAAAATTCATCGTTTCTCCCTACTCTCCAAACTTAACAAATGCTATAACTTGGCCAAAAGTTATTTTAATTTTTTGTCTACTTTGGACCTTCCGCACCATTTCTTAAAGATTGGTTACTCATTTAAATTACACCCTGTATTTTAAGTATCAAATTCTAATTATATTTTTTAAAAGGCCAAGGCCCAAAACTGGGTATCCATTTCCTGTTTACTGGGTATCCAATCTGAAGGCCTGCGTATCCAAATGGATATACAATATAGTCTAAAAAGATGCCTTGTTTTCTTGTTACAAATGAAATGTTTTTAAATATTATTAAAGCATATTAGGTAAATGCAAAGGGATTTAGTAAGGATTACCAGAGCAACAACTGTGTATTTTAATTTTATTAAAAAACCCAATATAATACTTAATTAAAAAAAAACACATTCACCAGTATTTACTAAAACCTTAAGCTTTAGCATTGTAGACCGGGTTTAAGTATCAAGTCTATAGACTTGCTACCGACCGGTTTAAGTGTATTTTTTTAATACTCACAGATCAAATAACTACAAAAATTTGGTTTATCCTAATGTGCAATATGATAGTAAGCATTTCTCAGTGAGTTTCATCTCACATAAATTCAAATTAACTTTAGAAATAAAGAAAAACCACATAAAAATTTTGTAACGAAATGTAATTTTTTGGAAATTTAGTCCGTGCAGTCAGGATTCCTGTTAAAAATAGTCTCAAATTGTAGTACCAACCCTGAGGGGTGGTTGAAAGTTCGAAAAACAATATAAATAAGCCATGATTGACAAAAAAAATTATATACAAAAATATGCAAAGCTAAATAATACATAAATAATTTAAAACTATATCTGTAGATGCATAACTGTATTAAATACGTATAAATATTTAAATACTGTAAAAAGCACAAGATATATTAGAATTTTTTTTCAATTAAACATTCACCAAAACAATCAATAATCGGTTTAGTAGTCGCTAACTTATCTAAAAAATTAACATGTAAAATATAGCGGATAGCTAACACTGACTTACACCGTTTTTATTCGACATTTCCTAGTGACGTTTGGTTCGGTTCGGGTCGGTTACCATTTTTAAACCAAAATATTTTATTATTTTTATTTATTTATCCCCTTTGTGTGGAAATAACGTCTTTGTTACAACGAAAAAGATGATTCATATCGCAAGGTATTTATGAATAATTTATGTAAATTTTAAAAACTATTTCATCCAAGGGATGAGTTAAACCTTCAACCAAAATTTAGACTTTTAAACCTAGGATTTTAGTAGACCCTTTAGTAGATACGGACAATTAAGTTCAAAAAGAAATATTTAATGAAAATAAATATACATAAGCATAACCTCTTCAGACCCAGACAAAAAAATTAGTCATACTTTAAATATACATTTTAAATTTTTGTTGAGGGCCCATGTAGCAAGCAGCATTTGAATTGTTTTTGCAGGTGGTTACACTGCACACTGTTTCTCCTCGCATACTTAACACCTCAAAGCAATGAATTTATTAAAATAAATAAAATGTACTAACTCAAATATAAAACTTACCTTATACCAAATATCCCAAAGGCAAAATGTATTGGGAAGCTTTTAGCTTCTTAAGTCCGTTAAAATAACTAGAAGTAGAAAGTATAAGTAAACTGGAACAAGTAATAACAGTTTCTACATGAATATAGTCGAAAACAACGCCACAAATAGAAAAACAAACCATCGAAGATTAAAAATACCTAAAAACACATGTAAACAAAGCGCTCTCATCAAATCGTGGCACTCCAAATGACGCGTTGTCACCTCTCACTCCGCTTCGACCATAGAGTTACCAGGCAAACTATCATCTACAGACCTTGCGTTTAACCCATTAAAGTCACTGAAATTAACATTGTTTGGTTATGTTAATTTCTTGTCAAGTTCATTAGCATTTCACTAAAATAATTTAAATTGTCAGCGGTAAGTGACATTAATCATCATGCAACATATAAAGAAACACGTTTGTCCGCACGCCCTGTATATGTTTTGTTAAAAATCGTTTATTTTTCTTTTCCGACGCTTATGAATTAAATTAACAAGGACAGACTATCTGTAAACAACGGTAGAGTAATATAGAGGACCGAAATTTTCATCCTTTGATTGTGACTTAAATAAATTTGACTTTGAAGAGTTTGTCGCGTCTCAATTTCTTTAAAATATGTGATACATACCGGGTCTCTAGTTTATACCTCCCTATAGGTAGCTCTTCATCTACTTGACCCAATGTGCGATCCTGATATCCTATCTTTAGCGCACCTCTAGTAAAATGTATTAGTGACTCTAGTGTAAAATTATGTTCCAGTTTTGAGGTCCAATAATTTTATTTATCTAAATTGCTGACAAGGGACCCTATTAGGGTCACGATTGGCATCACATGTCGTATTCCTCTTAGAATAAGAATCTATTTTTAGAAGAACTAAATAGTTTTTCGTCAGTCTTTTTAGAGAGAATCGCAAAAATCACAGAAAATGCTGCAACCTTCTTTCTTTAGTTCTAACCACTAATGATTTTCTGTATTTGATATTTCAACTAAGTCAAAAACGATGTTTTTTTCTACGTATACGAAGGGGTAAATTTAATCCATTTATTTTTTTTTGTTAGCTTGTTTTATTATTGTTATCGTTTTGTTACTATATAAAATGAAAACTGTGCAGTTACCTATTTATTATATTTGCCTTTTTATTAAAACTTTGTAAAACAGCACAACTAGTTTTAGCGGCCTTGACATCATCTTTTAGAAACAAATTGACTTTCTCGTACGTTATTTTCAAAATGTCAAAATCACCTTAAAGGCGTTTGTATGTTATCAAAACTTTGGCTTATTTAAAGGTTAAATGGCGCGACCTAAAATCTTGAATGAGAAAAAAACTAATGGACATACCAAGAGCCGGTGACACAGAACTCCACGTTATCCATACCAAAATATTTCACCGTCAAATAGTGTCATATTATCCTTCAAATATATGTGCCTACTTTAGTTAATAACGAGACGTGGTCTGAAGTCGCTAATTAAGCGAATTGTATGAAAAGATTTACAGGTGCGTTAACATCTTATAGTATCAGTTTAGACTCTATTGCAATTATGTCATATAAACATATTTATAAAAATATGATGAAGCTGCCGCACCTCACTCCAGCTGGAGGACAGACACACGCTCTTAATGTAATAGACAGGTAAAAGTAAACTTACATAAACAAAAAACAAAATAATTTTTACAGTAAATGTGTCAATTATACCTCTCCTTTATAAATCCTTCATGCTGCCTCAAGTTGTCTTATCCCCAGTCAGGTAACACCTGCCTCACACTGCACTTTTTTTTAGATAAACTACCTTACTAAATACCAAAACAGCTTTTATCTAATTAGTGTCAGATGAAGCTATTACTAATATAATAGTTAACTATCTTCAGCCAAAACTGAAAGAGGAAAGTCACGCCTCCTTAAAGCAATTACATATGAACCACATACCTATATCTTTAACTAACAAATTAAATTTTGTTACATAGGTGTCATAAAAATGTCCTTATTGTTAAATAAGTATGCTGTCTAAATTTTACTTGACTAGATATGAGGCACACCGCCTGAAAGCAATTATTTAATTAGACTACATTTACATTAGAACGTATCATGGTATTTATTATGATAAACATGCCATATAAACCTCTTTTATATAAAAATACTATGCTGTCAAATCATCTTTGGATCAAAGACCTCACACACCTCCTCTGAAGATTGGTTATGTATTTAGCCGATATACGTCATGAGATACCAACCAGATTTTTCTTTTATTCGGTTCAAATGTGATAAAGTATTATAAGGTAATGATGCTGCCACTACTTCTTTTGACGTATCGAAAAGCACATTTATTTTAAACTTTCTAAGTTTTATCTACATCAAGTATCAAATGTTTTGACTTTGATATCATGTTAATACCCTGATTATTAAATTACTATGCTAACAAATTTTTTCTTAACAATAGGTGATGCACACATTGTGAAATAAATGATTTACTTTACTTTACTTACTTCATTTACCTTAGAACATACCAAGTTAATTATTTTGATAAATATGTTATATAAAAATACTAGTAATTAATTTATATGAAAGAAGTTTTTTAAAAATGGGTTTTAAATACCAGTTTGACTACCTTAAATACGGAATACTCATTTTCTTACCCTTTATTGTTATTGCTTGGGTATACAATGCAGTGTAGATCTCTCTTATATCTAGACCACAGTGCTGTAGGTATCTTACAGTATGGTCACTCCTATCATAAGGCCTTTTCACTCGCAACACGCCGTCCAGCACATGGAACAACAGGACTTTGCCCTCTGTATGCAAACAGGTAAATTTTTATTGAACACACACAGAATTACTTGCTCATAGTTTTGTTTAGGGCTTGTTATTACACTTCGAATTTTTTTAATAACAATTTTATTAGTGTTCTAGTTAAAATTTTATAAAAGAAAATACATCTTTTTTTAAAACATGGGCTAGAAGACTGTCAAACATTTTGTAAAATATATTTTATAAAACATATTTGTCAAAGATCTTTAATACCGTAATTCTAGCTCAAATAGTTCATAAGTTTTTCTGATAGGTCTTTCTTCAATTGTAAATATATATTTTTTCGTAGAGTTAAAAATAATAAAGATATTTTGCAATTTGCTTACATAGGGCAGAGTATAAATCAATTAAGCTTCTCTTATTGTAAATTACAAAAAAATTTGCCCCTAGGGTGCCTATTTATCGGCTTCAACTTTTTTTTGTATAGCAGACCTGGGGGCATTTGTATGAGCTTCCAATTTGGTAAGACATATTTGTGTAGGTGCAATAGTTTAGAAGATATAAGGCATAATCTAAAAACACATTTTGCAAACTTCCGGCCACTAGGGGTAAAATATATAATTTTTCTTGACAGAAAAAGAATAAGTACGTGAAGGCCGATGTGCGCGCAAAGTTAATTTAATTAGTCCAGCTTAAAGTGTTCAGAATTGAAAAAATATTTTGACACCCTAACCTTACTTTTTGACTGAAACAATTTTGGGTCTGTTAACAGGTTAGGCAGTGTTGGTGGGATCATTAGTAATATGTAAACTATGGCCGCACACTATTTATAGTATTTCCAATAAGGCTAGTCCTTTTGTTTAATCACCCCGTAAATCTGGTAACAAAACGCACGTGTATTCTTAATTCAGTTTAAAACCACAGATTACCTAAGGTAATAATGGGTGCTGTGAAACTATCAGTTACATTTCAGAAAAGTTTCTGTCCCAAAATTATTTTATGTGGTGACAAACTTATGTAGAGCGTATGCGCTTTACAGGTATGCATTCATCAATCAACTGTGGTGCTTTGCCGACTTTACCTCGTTGTTTAAAAATGCGTTTCATTTTTAATGACAAATTTAGGTCGTTTTATACTGTTTTCACTAGTAATACCACTAGAGGTTAAATTATTTCCGGAAATTTTTTCGAGCTAATGAATATTTTTAAATATAATAATTTTCTAAAAATATTCATTAGCGAGAAAAAATTTACGGATTTAATTTAACCTCGCCTGGTATTCGGTAAGAACATTCCACACCAAATTGAATAAATTTAAAATCTATTTTTTGACTCACAACAATGCCAATTTTTTCTTCGACGAGACACCAGCAAAACATATACAGTTTTGATTGACTTGATTATTTAGTTACTATGGCAACTAATATTTTGTCATTCTGCCTACCTAAATTAAAAACTAAGAGCTGAATTATTATTTTTATGACTAGAATAAGAATAGTTGAAAATTTTGTTTATTTCATTTTCATATATTTACGTTCATGAATAAATTTAGTTTCGTCGCAGTTTCAGCACCAATAGGATTAATTTCTACTTATTGTAGTTTCATAAAAATAGCAGTCCAGAATGTAAAAAATTATATTCTCTTATTTTATATCAATTTTGTGTTACATCAAGTGGTAGAAAATTATAATTTTCACAATCAACAACAACACATTTAGTTCGCTCGCAGTTTCGTCACCAATGGAATGTTAACTTACATGTTACAAACTTTTTTTTTAATTTCCCGTTTATCCAAATCCACTAAAAATAGTCCAAAGAATCATGTTCATGCAAAAAATTGTTATATAGTGCGTTTTGACAAGCGAGGTAAAACGTAGTAGAACGACGATTTATTTTGAAAAAAATCTGGGGGCACAGCAGTGCCCCGCCAAGTTTGCCGAATCTGCGGTATACCATCTTTTCTTAAAACATTTCAGCCCATATTTAACATATGTAAACTTTACTTCGGAATGAGCTACGAAAGTCAAACTTCCAAACTTACTTTTATCTCAATTCTTTTTTCGGAATACCATTTTCGCGTACTTGTCTTTTTTACATGAGATGTTTTTGTTATGATAAATTTGATTTTGATAAGTTTGTCGCGTCTCTAATTCTTTGGAATATGTCATACATACAGGGTCTCTAGTTTATATGTGCTTAATTGCTTCGAAGTAAAAAAAAGTTTTATAAAGGATTTACACTACTGATTTGCGCCGCTGTGAAGCCTCTTATAAATAAGCCATTATTTAGCTGATATTTTTTAGCTGCGTTCCAACTCACCATTTGATAAAAATGGCCCGAAAACTTCTATTTGCGTTTCAACTGCACGTTGCATTAAAAGTTTGTGTAAGTGCTGATGATCCATAAAAACATCGAAAAAAGTTTTGTCGAAACGTAAAATGGTCGAAAAAAATTTTTTGGACCGTAATTAAGTCAAAAATAGCAAACAATCGAAAGTAAAATAGACTAAAAAAAATTTTGAAGGAACGTAGATTTGACGATCCGTAAAATTATTGAAGATATATAGTTGAAACGTAAAAGCATCGAAACAGAGTTCAGTTGAACCGTAAAATAGTCAAATCGCAAAAAGGCCAAACCGTATAAAAATAAAAGAGCAGAAAGCAACTCAAGGAAGATGTATTGTTGTTGATCCGTAAAGTTGTCGAAAATAATTTAAACGAATAGTAGTTTTGTCGATCCGTTAAAATGTCGAAAATTAAAGGCTCGATACGCAATGGAGAAAAGACGCAAAATCATCGAAACGTAGTTTTGTCGAAATGCAAAAAGATGGAACCGTAGAAAAGTCGAAAATGAAGGTGCGATGTTGTCAAATTTAGCAAAATTTCTTGGTTAAATTCGTGGAACTGGCGCTGACCGGTTAGGTTTTGACAGGCTCTTAAGTTAGGCGAGTATGATGTAACACTACATTTGGTAACATCGGTAGTTTTTTGCAGCTGAGTTATATAATCGATGAGTTTTCGATTCGACTTTTTTTACAGTTTGACCTGTTTTAACATAATTACGTTTCGATGAATTTTGCGTCTCTTCTTCATTGGGTATCGTGCGTTTAATTTTCGACCATATTATTTTCGATATTTTTACGGATTGATAAAAGTATGTTTGCCTTAAATTGCTTTTACTACGTTTTGTTTAAATTGTTTTCGTCTATTCTACTTTCTACTCTTTGTGTGCGCTCGCATTAGGATTTTTCGTACTTGTCGTACTGGCCGAGAAAAGCTTGCTATTCTCGGGTACTGTTTTACAACCATTCCGTTGGCCAGCCCCTAATATATTCAAAAATAAAGAGCTCAACATCTCAAATTGTTTATCATTTTTAAAATTCTAATCTGAAACCTGCGTTTCATTCGCTCTTAAGAAAAATGTTTAACCCAATAGTCCGGAGCCTAAGCCACTTTTGTCTGCATTTTTGCTTACCGTAATGAAACTTGGCACGGTCATAGTACAACACTATAGTATTATTTCACGAAGTAGTGCTCATCCCGAACCCAGTGTAGAGCAAAGATATAGGGTGTTTTATTTTTAATTGCATTTATCTCATTAAAATTCTTTATAAAATTCAAATGTAAACCTAGACCAATGAAACTTGGCATCGATTATAAGGACATATGGCAAAAAGGGCCTACACTGGCCTACTTGTCAGACCTGCGGGTCAACCCCCCACTACTTTTACTACTAAGGACATATACACTTTTATTTTAAGTGATAAAGAGGTTTTATTGCTTTATTTTCTTTCAAAAAATAAAAAATAATTAATTTTCTTTGAGAAATTTATGGTGTGGGTATTGAGAAGAAAAAAAAATCCAGGAGCTTAGTTATGCAAGATAAGGTGTTAAAATTTAATGCGGACATAAGCACATTGTTTTTCTTTAAAATAAAAATTGCTCGACGAGTGTGACATATACAGGGTCGGAGTACAGGGGGTTTTATTTAATACTTCTAAGTTAAAAAAATATAAAAAGATGGAAATGTATGTGGATTTCTTAGACGAATATATATATATACGAAGTATAAGATACTTAGATTTTATTTATATTTTACGAAAAGAAAATAAAAATTAGTGTGAACTGTTAAATATGCAGGCTGTTTTTAAAAATAAGAAAATTTTTTATGATCATTAAGTAGTTTTTTTTATGACGACTTTACAAATCACTATGGAAAACCCAAAGTCAGCACTTTACAACAATACTAGTGTCGGGTAGGATTTTATTTTAAATCGAACCCTTAAACGAGGGTACCGTAGTAGATCTCTTATGTGAATAAAATAAATATGAAACAGTTTTAAAAACGTTACAAACTTTATTGAATACAAAATAAAACTCTGTTGCAATTTGCAAATTGTTACAAGACTTTTCTTATAAAACAAACAAGACCCAAAATATTAAAATAAAGCTTTAACTTACCAAAATAACTAACTTCAAAATATTCTTTAAATATAAAAATCTTATGTTTCTTTACTGACAATTAATTTTAGAGGTTTTCAAATTCAACAAAACTTAGAATGTAACTACCGACTTGTCTCCTCTAATTTTGGGTTTTTATAAACGGTAGGTTGTACCTAAATAATCCATTATCCCCTCTTTAAAGAGCTTGGAGGAACCAAGTCAGTGGCGTTGCTGATAATCCTAAAATTTACTTTAAATTCTAGCTAATGAGCTAAACAAGTAAACCTAAACGAAAACAGAGATAAAATACATTTTATAGACAACATTTTCTTATCTCACTGGTTTTCCATGTCCAATCACTTTAAAGGGAAAACCCTCTCGCTACTTGCTGTATCCCCACGCTCAATCATTACGACTCCCACTCTAGACTTTTCAATAGTTTTTCTCGCCATAACCATCTGCTGTGTGGTAGGCGGCAACCAAATGTTTTCTATTTTGGAGGGAGGCGGAACCACTTTCTAATCTTAACAGAACCATAATTGTGTTTGTCGCTTTTCCAAGATGGTTTCGTACAGTGGCACAGTCAGGGTTTATTTGCATTTCTGACATATGCCCCCCACCAATTTGTCGGCGACCTCAACGACCTGACGTTATATGGTCTAAGGGTTGTTTGGATTTGACTATAACCAAACTTTGGAACCATTCATCTTTACTGTGGTACTGATATCAAATGCTGGGAGTTTTTAGACTGCTTTCGTGTGTTGTGCACCATTGACATGTAACAAAAGTGAGGCATTAGTTCTGAGCTTATACCGGTGATTGTTTTCAAAATATGAGAGATAATGTTGTTGTCTTTACAATATTTAAAAAAATGTCTTTATGTTTAATTATAAAATTAATTAGTATAAAATTATCAAAATAATAAATCATTTACATTTGCAAAAAAAATACATTTTGTTTAAAATAAATGTCCTGAATAGTACGAATACAAAATTAACTATAATAAAAGTATTCAAATATTTCTTTTCAAAATAATTAATTTGGGTCTTGCCAACAGAGTATTTAAAAACTAATTTTCCAAATATCACTTATTTTCACAAAATTATAAGCAAAAAGTGATTTATATTTTCCAAGAAAAATATCTCTCTCATATTTTCAAAATATTTAATACACATATTTAACCAAATAAATATTTTATATGATGCGCGCGCATTACCTAAGACTATTTAAGGAGGTAATTAGGTAATTAGCAAAATCGTTTGCTATCGCTATATAGCTATTAGCTCACACATATACTATACTATATT
Source organism: Aspidapion aeneum (assembly GCA_963576565.1). Lineage (NCBI taxonomy): Eukaryota > Metazoa > Arthropoda > Insecta > Coleoptera > Brentidae > Aspidapion > Aspidapion aeneum. The sequence goes on from OY755038.1 coordinate 59,921,782, forward strand.
AGTGTGAGCTATGGTGATCCTAATTTTTTCGAGAAAAAGAAAGTTGCTCCGATTTCGAAAATTTTTATATATCTTTGCGTTTCAGATGATTTGAAACTTTTTTGTTGCGCCGTCTGTCTGTCTGTCTGCCTGTATGTCTGTCTGTCTGTCTGTCTGTAACGACCAACGCGCATAACTCAAAAACCGCTTGGCCGATTTTAATGAAATTTGGTACCCAGGCTGGGTTTTGGGCCGAGATGGTCCCATTTAAAAATGAACAAAATCCACCGAACACAAACCAAATAAAAGGGTGGGGGTAGATTTCAAAAATTAGAGTTTATGGGGAAATATGGCGTGTGTGATATCAAACGAAAGGTAATTGAGTCTGGAGTAGAACTCAAAACATGGCTTGTGTGGTATCAAACAAAAGGTAATTTAGTCTGGAGTTGAATAAAATATATTTTAGTTTTTATTTATATTAGCTCACACGTACACTATAACTATAGTACCTAGTGTGAGCTTAGGGGCCCATATATTGGCAGAGTATTTTTTTTGGTATGTGAAAGAAAAAAAATCCGCCTTGTATTTTCACCTTGTAAGTGAAAGAAAAAAGTCCATCTTGTATGTTCACCTGGTATTTTCACCATGTATATTCATCAAGTATCTTCACCTTGCAAGGACCAAAAAATTTTCTCCAAAGTTTTAAATAATCGTATCCCGGCCAAAATACAAACATGCATGCATAAAATCAAATCAATAAAATAACATCTCCTCAAATTTTCAAAATATTATAGAAATATAAGCTTTCTATTTTTAAGAGCAGCTGCAGCTATATTTTTAAACAAGATGTACCCAATATAATATTTTTATAACTTTTACTTATTCAAGGGACAAAAGTATAAAATTATTTTTTATAAATAAACAATAAACCATTGTGTTATATTTTCAAACCAAAGCTCTGTGGTCTTAATGTAAGTCAATTCACTGATTTTTAGCTTCTCACTTCTACAGAATGAATGCATTAAGATAAGAACGAAACTTATTCTGTATATGTATATCAAACTGCAAATTTAGCATTTTTTGTTAATTACTTTTAACAAATACAGAAATATTACATGTTAAAAAAATGTTCTTTATTAAGAAAATACGTATTGTAATATCTTTAATAATTAAAAAAAAATCTTAGTATAAATACTTTTTAATTTTCAACAAAAAATTAACTTTTTGGTTAACAAAGCTGACAGTTGAGCTAAATAGCTTTAGGTTAATCTTTTGAGCTAATATTATGTATTAAAAAATCTGCACAGTTTTTTATGTGCTATTTGAATTTTTAATATAATGTCTTAATTTGACATTGGCACAATAGTCCTGTTTTAAATGGGTGTCTTTGAAAATATGCTTAGCCCATTTCTCGAGAAATTAAAATAAAAAAAATTATTTTTCTTTTTAGTAAAATTTATTTAAATGCCAAAAGATCTTTTGAGACAAAATTTATGCTAAATATTAAATTTTATATAAAACAGTTAAACTTTTTGTGCAAACTGATTAGTTGTTCGTTTTTTCAGCTACGAGTGAAGCTGAAGGGTCATTGCGTGCTTATTTAGTTGAGCTAACCAATTTGAACACTGGCCATTGCTCATACTGGTATGCCAAATAATGTACAGTAGCACTAAAAAAAATGTTGTTTTTTTTTATTGCTAAGAGATATGCTCTAGTGGGGCATGCGCAAAACGTACCCTTTTAAATCTTACTGTTTTTGTATATTTAGCTTTATGTTTTTCAGAAAATATCAAAAAACATATATTTTTTTTAATTACTAATTTTTTTCACTCGCCCTGTATTTCGTTGTTCCTGTAAAAGTCCCTACTTGCACAAGTTACCCATTTGTTGGGTGTTTCGTCGTACTTGTGTGGGTTTTGAATAGGTTTTAGTCGCTATTCGTCCGTCGTGAAACATCTGGACGTGTGTCTTGCCAAAAAGTTGGCATTAAAGGTTTGTCGTGTCGGTTTGTGAAAAAGAAATAAAATAAAAAGTAAATCATCCTGTTCGGTAATTTATGTATCTGTAATGTGTGTGATCTCCAATTTGTGAAATGTGTCAACCTAAGAAAAAAAATTATATTAGTATCTGTGTTTATGCTAAAATAAATTTAAAAATATTTTAAAAAAATTGTGAAAATAAGTGGATAAACATTATGTTGAAGTTCAACATTACACTTGAATCCTGTATGGATGGATGGATGGTGCCATCGAAAGAATTAATTTTTTCTTGGAGATACAGATGTAAGTCGTTTTTATGTTATTTTTTGTAGGAAAAAATATTAAAATAATTTTTTATGGATAATAAGTTATAACTTATTTCAAGTTTTTTTTTCAATTTTTTCCAGCGCTGAGCAATAGTTATGAAAACAACTAAATTTACAACATGTTTTTACCTTCCTTTCTTGTTGCGACTTTAACTGACTTAAAAAATTGACGTTCAAAGCACTTAACATTTTTAATAGTCTGAAATTTTAAATTCCGACTGACTGATTTAATCTTTTTTTTTAAATAAAATAAAATTTCTAACTTGGTCTTCTGCCTATTTTATAAATTTGCCCTGTATAAATATTTTGCCGATATTTTCTATCCTTGTCACTAAAAACCGTGACTTTCTTTTTATGTCCAGATTTTAAAACAAGAAAAACAATCTGTGATTTTCCACGAAATCGCTTTTTATACCTAAAAAGTTTAGTACATTAACAGAAAAAATTGTTTAAAAGATATAGCGATATTGCTATTCTATTTTTATATAGGTTTTTTCCAAAACTTTTTTCGTGCGCCAATTAAAAACAAAGTTTTACTAATTGAGTTAAAGGTTATGTTATTTACCAATTTTTCACAAATCCATCCTTCATTTCTTTTTTAAGATTTATTTTCAATAACTCTAAAATAACTATTTTTAAAAATAAAATTTTATATGAGCTTTTTAAGAAATGTATTGCCTGTGGCGCTGCAGTTCCTTATGAACTTTAGTTCAACCTTTTATGTTTTGAAAAAAATCATTGAAGGAAACCAAAAATGTTTTAAAAATGCGTGTTTTGGAAAAACATTGCTTTTGGGACATAACTATTCACTTTATTTCACTCCATCTGTGTACTTTATTTCACGAAAGCATAATTAAATACGGCAAAACTTCTTATTTTGGCACTAGTTTAATTATTAGAACACGAAAGTCTAATTTATTCAAGTGGCTATCCGAGAGCCTTTCCAATGCGACCTCAAGCGGGTCTTTTGTGGCTAACAAAAACATAATATGAAATCTTAACTTGTACTTGGTTTTTCATAAACTGACAAATCTTATTTTTTCCTTTTCATTCCAATACCAATTTTGTTGTTTAAAATATAATTTTTTCGTATTTTTGAAATATTGTCTTACTGAATGTCAAAGTTAGATGTGGGTGTTTTGCATAAGAAATATTTACAAAAAATCGCGTTCAATAAATAAAATAAATAAAAAGTATAAATTTAAGTGTTTCTGTACCAAATTTTTTTTAAATGTGCTTACATTCTCTTCTAAATATGAAAAAATATTTTTTTTTTACTTTTTTAAATTTTTACAAAGAGTAATTCAACTTTGGTGTTTTAGAGTTCTTGGATTTTCGAAATTTAAGTAAGAGATGCGTGCTTATTTTTCAACATGATAACAATAAGGCACGCCTTAAAATATAAAAAATACTAAAATAATAAAATTTATCAATGTATTCTAATCGAAAATTTTACCTTAGATAATTATTTTAAAAATAGTAACATTAATTTGTAGAAAAAATAAACAGAATTGAACATTTAAAAATTTTTGAAGTTAGTGTGTGCTTGATACCTTTATAAATATATACTACAAATATATATAAAAAAGGTTAATAAAGCAAAAAATGTAAACAAAATTTAATAACTAATGTGCTATTAAACTTTGTTGAACTCAAGCGATTTATTAAATTCAAAACATCATCTGGGTCCGTCGAAGGTTCTTCGAGTATATCATTATGCAAACCACTTTCAAAATATTCCAAAAAAAAATTAGAAAAAGTACCACTTTCAAAATATTCCAAAAAATTAGAAAAAGTCATAGATTCGTCATATTCGTCAAAAATATTTGTTAATAATTAATATTCTCTTTTTGCTTTGTATTTAATAAACAAATTTTTAATTCACTTTTGTAAAAAACTGAGCAAAATTTTTCTAAAAAATCGCATATTTGGCGTATTTTTCCATTTTTTATTTTGATTTTCTAATTTTTCTTTATATTTTTGAAACCAAGTAAAAGCCACGTATACTAAATAAGTGCCAAATAGATTTATTTTTCTTTTTCTGTCCAAAAACTTTGAACCTGCACATCTTTCAAATGCTCCAAAAAAAATCACGAGCATTAATCTCTGAGGAGGAATCACATAAATTTGGGGATACAAACTTTGGCTTTGCCGGGGTCCCGGTCTCATTTTTAATATCTCAAATTGTAATATTGGCCACTTCTATTTATTACAAAAAAATAACGCGCGTATTGAAATTACCCCTATCAAAATAACCTCTAGAATTTCTAAAAAATAAAAAAAAATAGAATTCGGACCAGGGGGTAGCACAACTTTGGGCCCTCCAAGTTTTGAAGAAGTTCAGTTTTACCTGGTCGGAATTCGGTACAGGGTTTGCTTGTCTTATAGTCTTAACATTGATTTAAAAATAAATTTTATTAAAAAAAAATCAAATTGATGAATAATAAATAATTAAAAATAAACTGATAAATAAAAAATTATTAGCAAAAAATTATAAATTTTTAAAGCAAAAATAATTTAAAAAAAATTAATTTTACAAAATTATTTGCAAGATCTTATTCACACAAGCCTCAAGCCTCCACCAACTTGTCGGGTAGGATTTTATTTTAAATCGAACCCTTAAACGAGGGTACCGTAGTAGATCTCTTATGTGAATAAAATAAATATGAAACAGTTTTAAAAACGTTACAAACTTTAATAAATACAAAATAAAACTCTGTTGCAATTTGCAAATTGTTACTTTTAGAGATCTGAGCCCTGAAGGGGAGAAAAACTAGAGATATCCCAAAAAAATAACCCCAAAGTTAAATTCGCCCCGCCTGGGAAACAGTCTATTAAACTAAAAAACAATGGAAAAAATCGGCAACACGCTAGAAGCTTACCTTCTGTAATTCTGCAGCAGTCCCAAAATTTCACTGGCGGCACCGCCCCTTCTTATGACTGGAATTTCGGTCTTCAACCCGAAAACACGTGTGACTTCTTTTAGTTTTTTGGCGGAAGTGATTTCTTCATTCCCCTGTCACACACAGGGTGGCGCTTCAAACTCCCAGCGTGAGCAAAAAACGCGCATGATTTTAACAAAATGATCAGGTGATCAAAAAGAAAATAACTTTCAACAAAGAGAGAAATTATCACCTGATCGGAATTTTTTCCAAACAGGACTTCTTTTTTTGAAGGTTTTTGCAGAAAGCCCAAAAATATCAAAACAAACTTTAAGGTTAGGTTTTCCAAAAAATTCAAAATAAAACAATAAAGAAAAAATAACTGGCAGCATTAAACATTCCGCCCACCATAAAAATTCCCAATTTTTATAGAAAAAACCAAAAACAAAAAAATAAAAAAAAAAGGTTTTTCAATTACCCAAAAGGTCTAAACAATAAATTAGCATTTTTGCAACAATAATTTTATCGCAATAACTATGGACGTCATACTTAAGTTAATTCAAATAAGCATGATTCACGCTACACAAGGCATTGAAGGTTGGTTACTGGCTGGGTAACGGACATACCTTCACCAAACTACTGTCAAGTAATCCTTTCGCGGTTTTTACTTGCACGACACGGGGGATTCTATCTGGACTCGAGTAAATTTTTTCAATTCTACCGAGTGACCACTTCAATGGGGGTAGGTTTTCGTCTTTCAACGCTACTAATGTTCCAACTTTTGGAGGGTTATCGGGAGTATTCCATCTTTCGCGTTGTTGCAACGACTGTAAATACTCCATATGCCAGAGGCGCCAAAAATGCTGCTGGATCTGCTGAACAAGCTGCCAGCGATGGAGACGGTTTAACTTAACATTGGTTAGGTCTTCATCGGGAGGGGCTGTCAAGGGTTCCAAAGTGAGGAAATGTCCAGGAGTCAGACTTTGAAAGTCATGAGGATCAGGGCTCATACTACACAATGGTCGACTATTTAGAATAGCCTCAATCTGAACCAATACAGTCATCAACTCTTCAAAGGTTAGGATTTGATCCCCCACAATTCTCTTCAGATGAGTTTTCGTGGACTTTACCCCAGACTCATGGAGTCCACCAAAATGCGGACTGGCGGGTGGATTAAAACACCACTTAATCGCTAAAGTCTCAGCAGCTTGCTGACAATAGGACACAAGGAGGATATTTGCCCCAACAAAATTAGTGCCCTAGTCACTGTAGAGGGCAGCACATCTGCCACGTCTACCAACAAATCGGCGGAGGGCAGCCAAAAATGGATTAGTGGACAAATCAGAAACAGCCTCCAGGTGAATGGCCTTTGTTGGGAAACAAACAAAAATACACCCATAAGCCTTTTGACTTTTTACACCACGACGCTTGGTTAACGTGATGGAGAATGTACCCATAAAATCTGCACTAACATGGGAAAAGGGCTTCACCTGGGACACTCTAAATTTAGGAAGGTCACCCATGAATGGGTGCAATGGGATTTACCCTGGCACAACAAAAACACTTGGAAACAACACTGTGAATGGCACTTTTCACCGACAAAATCCAAAACTGTTGATTTAGGAGGTACTCCAATAAGCGAGGACCTGGATGTCCATGCTCATTATGGAATTTTTCAATAATCAAAGTGTAAAGCCTATGACTACGAGGCAACAACATGGGGTGTTTCACCTCATATGCTAAATCAGTGTGACGTAATCTACCGCCCACCCTGAGAACACCATGGGAATCAAGAAAAGGAGCTGACTTTCGAAGAGGCTTAGCACAACTCTCACCCTTACGTATCCTTTTCAAATCTTCAAAAAAAACTTCTTGTTGTACAACTCGCACAACAACTAAAGTAGCATAATAAAGATCTGCCTCATTGAGGGCTTTAGTAGGAAAAGATAAAGAAGGATCTTTTTTCACTCGAAAAGGTCTCAAACAAAAGGCAACAATGCCCAAGATTTTACGTAAAGAGGAGTACTTAGTGAGTAACAGCTGTACTTCATCAAGGGGTATTTCTGTCACAAAAACAAAACGATTTTCCTCAGGGGGTAGATCAGCATCAAACGCATCAATTTTGTGGTTCATAGGCCATGTTTCACTAGACTGGGCCAACCAGGATGGTCCAGTAAACCAAAGAGGATGTCTATCAATTGACCAGGAAGTAATCTCCAGGATAAGCAATCAGCTGGGTTCTCCTTACCATTTACATGGTACCAACAGCTGGGGGGAACTTTCTCTTGAATAGTCGTTACACGATTGGCTACAAAAACCTTTCGTTTTGATGGACACGATTTTATCCAAGCAAGGGTAACGCTGGAGTCAGACCAAACAAAAATCTTATCAATCAGGACGCAATCAAGATGATTGCCAACAAACTCCAATAGCTCTGCTAACAATACAGCAGCACACAATTCTAAGCGTGGAATAGAAGTACTTTTCAAAGGGCACACTCTACTTTTCCCACACAAAAGGGAGATAGAAATACTTCCATCCAACTCAATTTGTCGAATATATACTGCACCACCATATGCACACATTGAGGTGTCACAAAAGCCATGCAATTCAGTGGTGACAGCATTTTGCTTCACAACATAACGAGGTATTGATATCGAAGATAATAATGGTAGTTACGACACATAGAGTTGCCACTGTGCAACAATATCACTGGAGGGGGTATCATCCCATGAAAGACCCTGGACCCACAAACGTTGCATTAAACACTTAGCAACCAAAACAACTGGGGCTAGGAACCCGAGTGGATCATATATCCTTGCAATCCCAGAGAGAATGTTTCTCTTGGTACAAGGTCTTTCCATGGGCATCACATCATAACAAAACGAATCCAATTTTGGACACCCCTTTAGTCCAAGGATTTTTAAACCAGCAGATTCATCATCAAAAGAAATTGGTTGCTGATGACTAGCTGGAACCGATTCTAGTAACTCAGGAGTGTTGCTAGTCCACTTACGAAGTTCAAAACAACCCAATTTTAACAACGCAATTAGCTGTTTCTGGCTTTCTAAAGCTTCAGCTACAGAATTAGCTAATCCGATGGCATCGTCCACATAAGTAGTATGCATCAACACCTTCCTCGCTAGTGGAAAGCCACTGCTATGATCTTTAACGAGCTGGTGAAGAGTACGAATAGCTAGGTATGGGCTCGAATTCACACCATAAGTTACTGTTTGAAGAGAGTACTCTTGAATCTCCTCGGTTGGGTCGAACCGCCACAATATCTTTTGATAACACACATCAGCCTGATGCATATCAATCTGCCTGAACATTTGACGTATGTCACTAGAATATACAACACTATAAAGGCGAAAAGTAAGCAATATTGACACAATATCTCTTTGGAGTTTAGGTCCTACCAATAAAATAGAATTTAAGCTACGACTATTTGAGGTCTTGGCAGATGCATCAAAAACAATTCGAATTTTTGACAAGTCACCATCTGCCTTCACAACTGGGTGGTGTGGAATAAAATATGAATGGTAGTCAGGGCTAGAATTGTCCAATTTCATATGCCCTTGGTCTAGGTAATCCTGAACAAAGCAGGATTTTTCAACAATCGATTTTCCATCATATTAAATCTACGCAATGCTTGACCTTTAGAGTTACCAAGTTCTTGTCGAGGCTCTCTGAAAGGCAAGCGAACAACATATCTGCCGGACTCAGTTCTTGAATAAGTGGTAGCAAATATTTTTTCACACAAATCCTCATCAGAGGAAAGAGGGATTTTTTGAGGGGTCGATTCTAGTTCCCAAAACCTTTGTAAGGTACTATCCAATCGAGATTCTATAGGGGAAGACACTGAGGTCAACAAACTAATGGGTTTTTGAGTTTTACGAGGACCATCAATACCACCAAGGAGTATCCAACCAAATATTGAATTAATGGCACAAGGTCCTCCATTTTCTCCTTTTTTAAAGCCAGGCACAAGCATCTGACCAAACAAATCAACACCAATTAAAAGTTCTACACCACTAGGTTGTCCAAAATTAGGATCAGCAAAATCTAAATTTTTTAGGTACGGCCACTGAATAGAATCATATTCTACAATAGTCACAGGTATGGTTCCACAAATTTTAGGAATAAGAATGGCATCACAGGAAAACAAACTATCAGGAAACTTGGACGAGCCTATTTGCAATGTTACATTGCCATCTGATGTACTAGAAATCATGCCATTTATTCCTTCAATAGGAGTTCTATTCGGAGCTACTTTAAGTTCAACCTCTCAGCCAAAGAGACGGTTACAATGGACGCTTCACTAGCGGAATCTAAAATTGACCGACAAGACACAAACTTTTTGTTGGCATCTACCACTAAAACTTCGGCAGTTGCAAAAAGCACAGGTCTCCTCTTACGAGGTTCAAAATGGTTGCTACTGGGTGTAGAGGTACACAATGCCTGTTGGGCACCTTCACTATTAAGTATACGGGGGGTCTCCCCTGGACGATCAACTTGGGGGCTCGGAGAGCTTTTCACAAAGTGCAACAGGGAATGGTGAAGACCCTGGCACTGACGACATGTGGCATTTGTAGGGCATTGAGATACACCATGTTTGCCAAAGCAGTTAAAACACAATTGTTCGCGCTTAACAAATTGATGGCGCTGACCTACTTCTAATTCCAGAAATCTGGTACACTTCACAAGGGGATGGTAGGGTTGTTGCTGGCAATAAACACAACCTTTATTACCAGACTGGCTTGTTCCAGTCAATAACACAGGATAGGGTGGTTTGCCACCCTTCCTAGAGGGTAGAGGAGGTGAGAGCTCCTTCGGCTTATTCAAAAGAGAACTATTTTCCAAAGCCCGACAATTTTTCTCTAAGAATTTAAACAAATCTTTATAGGACGGGATTTCCTTATCACTATACTCAATCTCAAACTGAGTTTTCAATGGGGTATCAACTTTTTGCAAAAGAAGAATCATTTTAGCAAAATCTAAAAGGTCTCATAGTTTGACAATGCTTCCAAATTTTCCCGGAAAGTGGACAACAATAACCTTAAATCATGTGGGTTGCTCGATTTTGCAGAAGGGGCTTGACAAATAGACGTCCAATAATTTGTTTCCAAAAGTCTTTTATTATTAAAGCGTCTAATCATCGCATCGAAGGCTACTCGATAATTATCAGAGGTTAGCGGTATGTTCCTAATAACAGATGCAGCCTCTCCCACCAGAGCGGTATTTAAGGCTTGAAATTTAGCTATTTCACTCATGTCAGCTTTATCGTGAACAAGTGACTTAAACATATCAAAAAAGGTGGGCCATTTTTTAAGATTACCGTCAATATGGGGTACCTCTATTGTTTTAATTTCAAGACCCCTGTCCACATTTAGCAGGGAATGGTTCAAAATTGTCTGTGAGGCATCTTGGTAATCCTCCGGATAGAGTTCACGACAAATCGATCTAATTGTGTATTTCATTTCATCAAATTCCTGAACTAAAATTTTCTGACTTTCTTGTATCTGATCACTACTATCCAAGCTTATAATTTCAAAATGCAATGCATTGAATTGACTTACCAGAGAAGGCACATCTTCCCATCTGGGTTTTAACTTTTTTGCCTTCTCTGCATTGCCCTGGGCTTCGACGGCTCTATTATAAGTTGTTTTTAATTTATTGAAAACACTTCTTTGTTTTTGTTTTAAACTTCTTGGATCAGACATTATAAAGCGCTTTTTATCAGATACAAAAAAGTAGGTTTTTTCGCGACAAATCCGCTATCAACACACGGGTACGGTTCGCTAAGAACGCGGCAACAATCTCGCGCTTAACGAAAGCAAAAAACGAAGGTAAATTTCGACGGATATATATATCAACAATTTTCTAACCTCGGAGGTAAACAAACCAACACATGAAGTTGTGAGGTTAGAACACACAAACGTCAATGAAACGTCAGCCAGCAAGAAAAAAAACGGGGGCCCGTGCCGCTGCCAAATGTCGAACGGGGGCCCGTGCCGCTGCCAAATGTCGAACGGGGGTTTTTTATCGCCGCACGAGGTCATAAACCAAACTCAGGGCAACCAACCTTCAAAACCATGCGGACTCTAAAAAAAAACCGGTACAAAAACAACAATGTCCGAATCTGGCAAAAAAAAACGATAAAATGTGGTTGCTGCAAAAAAACTATAAAATTACCAATTTTTTAACAAAAAAAAAAATCCAAAGGGCTTTTTCAAAACATAAGGGTCTGAAGGACCAAATAGAGATCTGAGCCCTGAAGGGGAGAAAAACTAGAGATATCCCAAAAAAATAACCCCAAAGTTAAATTCGCCCCGCCTGGGAAAGTCGTCTATTAAACTAAAAAACAAAGGAAAAAATCGGCAACACGCTAGAAGCTTACCTTCTGTAATTCTGCAGCAGTCCCAAAATTTCACTGGCGACACCGCCCCTTCTTGCGACTGGAATTTCGGTCTTCAACCCGAAAACACGTGTGACTTCTTTTAGTTTTTTGGCGGAAGTGATTTCTTCATTCCCCTGTCACACACAGGGTGGCGCTTCAAACTCCCAGCGTGAGCAAAAAACGCGCATGATTTTAACAAAATGATCAGGTGATCAAAAAGAAAATAACTTTCAACAAAGAGAGAAATTATCACCTGATCGGAATTTTTTCCAAACAGGACTTTCTTTTTTTGAAGGTTTTTGCAGAAAGCCCAAAAATATCAAAACAAACTTTAAGGTTAGGTTTTCCAAAAAATTCAAAATAAAACAATAAAGAAAAAATAACTGGCAGCATTAAACAACTTTTCTTATGACCTATAATACAAACAAGACCCAAAATAATAAAAAAGCTTTAAGTTACCAAAATAACAACCTTCAAAATATTCTTTAAATATAAAAATCTTATGTTTCTTTACTGACAATTAATTTTAGAGGTTTTCAAATTCAACAAAACTTAAAATGTAACTACCGACTTGTCTCCTCTAAGTTTGGGTTTTTATAAACGGTAGGTTGTATCTAAATAATCCATTATCCTCTCTTTAAATAGCTTGGAGGAACCAAGTCAGTGGCGTTGCTGATAATCTTAAAATTTACCTTACATTCTAGCTAATGAGCTAAACAAGTAAACCTAAACGAAAACAGAGATAAAATACATTTTATAGATAACATTTTCTTATCTCACTGTTTTTCCATGTCCAATCACTTTAAAGGGAAAACCCTCTCGCTACTTGCTGTATCCCCACGCTCAACCATTACGACTCCCACTCTAGACTTTTCAATAGTTTTTCTCGCCATAACCATCTGCTGTGTGGTAGGCGGCAACCAAATGTTTTCTATTTTGGAGGGAGGCGGAACCACTTTCTCATCTTAACAGAACCATAATTCTGTTTGTCGCTTTTCCAAGATGGTTTCGTATAGTGGCACAGTCAGGGGTTATTTGCATTCCTGACACTAGTACAGCTTTTATTTCTTTAACTAAATTTTTTTATACAGAGTGTTAAAAAGTAACCAGACAATAAAGTATTTTCGTAATTTTTTATTATAGTGCTGATAATTCTAATAACTCTAGATATCTCAAATAAGCATCTCATTGCAATCACTATATTCTCGTTTATAAACCATTTATCGGACTCTATTTTTGTGATAAGTGCTACATCATTACCATTTCCTGAACGTATATACTGGGCCACAACAACTTTGCTGTCATTTTTACTGTTTTTCTACATTATTTATTGTAGCTACTGCGTTAATAAGACTTTTGCAACGAAACTGGACACAGTTTGTTCCCCGTTACAGGCTATGACAAAAAAATTTAAGTTAGTGTAATTTTGTAATATGCTGAAAGATACAAGGTGATATTAAAAAAATCATGTAAAATATAGTAGTCTCAAACTTTTCGTTATATCGGTTATGCAGTTTAAGATACCCCCATAATTTTACTACTTGTTATAGCTAGAATCCCTGTATGTTGACATATTTGGATTACGTGAACATACAGGGACTCTGGTTATAGCTAGAATAAGGCTTTTTTTACATGGTGTAGATTGTTTTACTTACCTTTGTAATTTTAATTTACTTACCTTTGTCAATATAATTTTTTTTAGATACGTAAAACGTTATTCCCAGCACTTATAAAATTAGAAAATATACAATAGAGTTAAACTATTAATCACCTATGTAGCTGTTAGTTAGAGACTTTAAAACATACAGGGTATTCAAATTAAAATATAATAATTTGAACTTTGTTATTATGAAAAATACAAGGTCGGTTAATTAGGCAAAATGTTAATATTTTTCCGCTAACTAAATTAGTGGTACAACAACAAAATTAAACGACGCGTAGGTGAGTTATACTAAAAAAATAATTTTTAAAAGATACACATAGTACACAGTACCAGTGTTGCTATTTTGAGGTTGGTAGAGCAGCGGGACTGTAAGCGCTGGCCGTTTTATAAAATCTGGGTGCAAAAATCCTTAAAAGGACGATGTAAAAATATTAATTTTTCCGAGCCACACAAAGACAATATAGAGGATTGGCACTCACCTTTTCAGCTGTTTCCGTCGTCCAGAGGAGCTCCTCTCGCTGGCCCAGTCGTTGCAGTCGATCCACACTAGAATCACTTGTTTGTGTAATGGTTTAGTTTGATTTTCTAAGAATGTTATTGGATTTTTTGGTTAATAGAATTTATCACCATGCTGCGTGGTGGTCTCGATAGAATACGACAGACGAATCTTTTTTTGGTTACGCCTTTTTGCGCAGATTCATTTTTTGTAGATGGCGCTGGCGTTTTGCTTGTGCCAATCAAATTGAAATTGTGTGGGTTTTCCGAATACGCAAATTTTGAATTTAAAATTAAAGTTGCACGAACATTTTCCGCCCACTTAAAACGAAGTTTTACATTGAGATTAATTGAATAAACAAATGGCTATATAAAAAAAAATATAAGTTAATTCAAAACCTTAAAGGGTAGGTTATTAAAATCCGTTTTAGGTTTATAGATCAAAAGGAAAAAAAAATGGAAAAAAAATATATATTCTAGATAACGACACACGAAACAAAAGAAGTTGCTTGGGAGTTTAGTGCGCATCTAAAGGTAGTGGGCACAACTTGACCACGGGACGAGTGAAAAGTCCGTGTTGTGTTTTAACAGTAGCAACTCGAATGTGATTATCCCGACCAGGATGTACAGATACTATTCTACCCAGCAACCAGTGTAATGGCGGCCTAGTTTCTTCCTTAATTAATACAAGCGTATCTAGCTTGATTTCAACCGAAGGGTCCGACCACTTAGAACGCTGTTGTAAAGTATTTAAGTACTCGAGTTTCCAACGCTTCCAGAAATCGGCATGAATTCGTTGGATAAGTTGCCAACGCTTAAGGGTATTTACTTTAAGGGTAGAAAGGTCAGGATCAGGACACGAATTAAGGGGTTCCATTGTGAGGAAATGACCCGGAGTCAAAGACGTAAGATCGTTTGGGTCAGAGCTTTGCTCACAAAGGGGTCGAGAATTGAGTAATGCCTCTATTTGGGCGAGGAGAGTATAGAGCTCTTCGAAGGTTAGTATCTGGTCACCGATGACCCGATACAAATGTGTTTTTATAGATTTGACTCCTGCTTCTGCTAGACCATTTAGGTGGGGGGCTCCCGGACTATTAAGCCACCATTTGATTTTTAAGCTCTCAGAAGCTAATTTCGAAAGATTATGGAGCTCCTTAATAGCCGCAACAAAGTTTGAGCCTCTATCACTTGTGATTTGGACACAAGTGCCACGTCTAGCGACAAAGCGTCGTAAAGCAGCGATGCACGCCTCTGTGGTTAAATCCGAAACAAGCTCGATATGGATTGCCTTGACAGAAGTATCGACAAAGACTGCGATATATGATTTACCAACTTGTGCTCCACGACGTCTCTGACCTACAAAGGTTTTGATTGGGCCTGCATAGTCTAAGCAAACGTGTGAAAAGCATTTTAATTGTGACGTTCTAAAAGAAGGTAAATCCGACATGTACGGAGTATACGGTTTTGGTTTTAAGCGAAAGCAGGGAATACATTTCAATAAAACCCTCTGAATAGCTCGACGTGATGACATAATCCAAAACTTTTGACGAATTAAGTATTGGACTGTGTTTATTCCGGGATGTAAATTTTCGTTATGAGTTTGAAGAATGATCAATTGGGTTAATCTATGAGATTTCGGCAATAATAAGGGATGTTTTGCCTCAAAGGAGAGTTGAGAATGACGTAAGCGTCCGCCCACTCTAAGGAAACCCAATTCGTCCAAAAAGGGCGCGAGTTTACGAAACGGCTTAGGTAATAGCTGAGTATTTTGAATTTTTTGAATGATATCCGAAAAACACTCTTCTTGGACCCTTTTAACTGAAACAAGTAGAGCCTTGTGTAGTTCAAAAGCGGAAAAAACGCCGGATAAAGGGTCAAATGAGGTTTTTCGATTGTGAATAAGTCTTAGAAAATGACAAATGATTTTTTGAATGGTATTTAAATTGGATATTTTATCGATTAATCTATCAAAAAAGTTTTGATTTTGAGTTTCTGCCGTCAGCACCACTGAATTTTCCGGTTTTTCTTCTTTGAGAACCTCGTCTGGAACTCCCAAAGAACGTTCATTTATAAACCTTTGAATTTGCCACTCCGTAGTGGGCAAGGTAATCCATGGAGGGCCGTGAAACCAAAGAGGGTGATTTATTAAGTTATTGGGCGACAACCCTCTGCTAGCGCAGTCGGCAGGGTTCTCGAGTGAAGTAATGT
The DNA here is from genome assembly GCA_963576565.1 of Aspidapion aeneum. NCBI lineage: Eukaryota > Metazoa > Arthropoda > Insecta > Coleoptera > Brentidae > Aspidapion > Aspidapion aeneum. The sequence goes on from OY755038.1 coordinate 59,937,714, forward strand.
GATACCATGGGACTTCGGGGATTGTTTCTTGAATACGACTCACGCGGTTTGCCACAAAGGTCTTCCACTTGTGAGGTGAAGATGTGACCCAATGAAGCGTGACCTGTGAGTCCGAGAACGCAAGAATTTCATCGATTACGAGTAATGATGAATAGGTGCGAATAACTAGTTCGAGTAAATCAGCTAATAGAGTAGCTCCAAGTAGTTCCAAACGTGGGATTGAAATAGTGTGTAAGGGAGCAACCCTTGACTTGCCCATGACTAGAGCAGTTTTGATAATTTTATTTGGTAATTCGACGCGAACGTATACGCAAGAAGCGTATCCTAGCTCGGATGCATCGCAGAAACCTAGCAATTGACATCGTTGAATATTATTCGAAAAAATATGTCTAGGTATACAAAGATTCGAAAGAGTGGTTAATTGATTATTGAATTGATTCCAAAGAGTTTTGATTGGATCGGGGGGTATTTTATCCCAATCAGTTTTGCATAACCAAAGTTTTTGCATAATCACTTTGGCTAAAAATGAAACAGGCGATAAGAAACCTATAGGATCCCAAATTTTAGCGATAGCCGATAAAATATTCCTTTTGGTGCAAGGTTTTTCACAAGGGGTACAAGAATAGGTAAAAGTATCTGTAGAAGGGTGCCACTGAAGGCCCAACACCTTAATCGATGTTGAAGAATCGTCTTCAAAGGTAACAGGGATCTGACAATCAGCGGGCGACAAATGTGAAAGAAGTTTCGGATTATTTGATGCCTATTTTCTTAATTCAAATTTTCCCAATTTAAGCAACGCGATGAGATCCTTTTGAAGTGATAAAGCACCTTCTAGAGAGTTAGCTCCACAGCAAATATCGTCCATGAAAATGTTATTCAAAAGGACCTGGGATGCTTCAGGATAATTCTTAGCCTCCAGGATGGCTAGTTCTCTAAGAGTTCTAATAGCTAAATAGGGACTTGAACTAACACCAAACGTCACTGTATTAAGCCTGTATTCCTGCAGGGGTTCATTGGGATCAAATCGCCAAAGTAGCCTTTGGTAGTCCCGATGAATTGGATTAATTTGAATTTGTAAAAAGTGCTGTTTTATATCAGTCAAAAATACGATAGAATAAAATCTGAATTTTAATAGAATTTCGGAAATATCGGCTTGTAATTTTGGTCCTATTAAAAGAGTTTCGTTCATGCTTAGGCCTTTCGAACCCTTAATCGAGGGGTTAAAAACCACCCGGAGTTTAGTCGTTGATTTGTCAAGACGAAGGACTCCGTGATGTGGTAAATAAGAACATAACTGAGGTCTAGGTTCGGATCTTGGAATTAAAGACATGTGCCCGTTTTTGAGATATTCTCTCATAAAATCCGAGTACATACTATAGAAATTTGAATTTTTTATTAAGCGAGATTCGAGAGACAAAAATTGACGGTAGGCCACTGAATATGTGTCTCCTAGGCCAGGAGGGTCAATGTGACGAAAAGGCAAATTTACAGTAAATCGGCCCGAAATATCTCTAGTGGTAGTTTTTTGGAAAATCTCTTCACATCTTTTTTCTTCGGGTGAGAGAAACGTTTTTGACTTAATTGATTCTAGTTCCCAAAATCTGCGAATATTAAAGTCGAGAGACTGCTCACAGGAAGTAAAGTATGAATTGACTTGAGGTGAAATATTTATGTTTTGAGTTTGGCCCATCAAGACCCACCCAAAAACTGTCTCAAAAGCGGAGGGTAGGCCGTGAGGTCCTGGAATTCGTCCTGATTGGACGATTTCTGTGTAAAGTTGTGCACCTAAGAGTAAGTCAATTGGACCAGGGTTGTAAAATTGGTTATCTGCAAGCTTTAGATTTGAAATATGACTCCAATTGGATGAATCTACCTGTACTGAGGGTATATTCGAACAGAGTTTCGGTAAAACGAAGACTTGAATAGAAAAGGTAGGCTCTTGTTGGCCTAGGGCTCGAATAGTGCAAGTAGAAATGCCGTTAGTGGCCGATGAAGATTGATTTAGTCCCAGAACAGGGATCGAAATTTTGTTTCTTGGCAAGCCTAACCTGTTAAGACAAGCTTCGCTTATCAGGTTAGCTTGGCTACCGCTGTCCAGAAGTGCTCGGACAGGTTGGTAGTTACCCCGACTATCGAGTACCTCTAATTTTATAGTCGCTAGAAGCACTGTCGTACGGGGCGTCAAGGTGGATAACGAAGAGTATTGATTTGTAGATGTATTTGGATTCGAATTGATTTGAATTGAATTTGAACTGGGTTGAACAAAACTAGGGTTCTGTTGGCTAAGACTTGAATTTGAATTCTGATACGATAAGTTTGTGCCTGTGCTAGGCACGGCCACTTGATTTGAATTAAAACTTTGATTTAAGTTCGAATTTTGATTTGAATTTTGGCTTGAATTAACAAAAGATTGACTTGAATTCTGACGGATTGACTCTGTCATTTGCGATAGATGAATAAGACTATGGTGCCTATGTCGACATACCCTGCAGTTGTAGGTACTACTGCAGTCCATTACTTGATGATTTGAACGTAAACAGTTGATACATAACGATTGTTGTTTTACATAAGTAAAACGATCTGAAGGAGATTTGGAAATAAAAACCCCACACTGCGAGAGTGGATGAAAAGAATTATTGCATAATTTGCACTTATAGGGTTGTTGGTTTTGTCGAAATTGAATATTGGATTGTTTATTTGATACTTGTGAGTGCGTATGCGCTAAAAAATTTGATGGAGGGCTTGATTTGTACTGATTATTTGAATAAGAATTATATTTTTGGTTACTAGAATTCGAATAATTTGGTTTTTGCTGTTTTGAAGTCGAAGGTTGCATTTGCGTATTTTGGGGAGATAGCTGTACTGTTTCAAGAGCACGGCATTGGTTAATAAGAAACTGAATTAGATTTTGATATGTTGGAATCTCGGTAGTACTATACTTTAATTCGAAAGCGGTTCTTGTGGTTTGATCGATTTTTGATAATAAAATTGAAAATAAACAAAAACACCACGACGTTACTGGAAATTCAAGATTTTCGAGCGCCGCAATATTCTCGGAAAAGGTATCTACCAAGACTCTAAGATCCTTTGCTGACTGGTTTCCCTTTAAAGAATTTGCATAGTAGATTGAGTTCCAGTAGGTACTGGCTAAAAGTCTTTTATTTTGATAGCGATCTGTTAATACCTTCCAGGCGATTGCGTAATTACTTGCCGTTAATTTTATAGAACTTAAAATATTAAGTGGTTCGCCCTCAAGGAAGGTTAGCAAATGTTGAAATTTCCTTATATCGGAATAATTAGAGTTTTCGTGAACCAAACAAGAATAAACATCGTAAAAGGTTGGCCACTTTTTTACGTTTCCATTAAAGCAAGGTACCTTTAAAGGGCCCAGATCATCGCTACGTGAATAGTGTGAAGTTGCGGGGGTAAAATTTGAATGAACTGAATCGGAACATAAACTCGAAAAAAAAACTTTAGCTTGGTGGTAGAATAGATCCGTATCTTTCCTAGTTTTGTCTTGTACTTCGAATTCATCATCGTCGTCGTCTTTCAAGAGACCTATGATGTCATTATGAATGTTTTTAAATTGTTCATAGTGATCATCTAACGATTCGTAAAACGCCTTAAAAATTGGCAAGGAAGAACTATCTGATTTAGCTTTTGTTCCCAAGTTATACGTTTCCGTAATACGAGATATTGAAACTTTGCGTTGATTCTCAAGCTTTTTTAACGACATATTGTTAATTAAAAAAATAAGAAATATTTAAAAGGAATAAAACTAACACTTGACCCCTATTGACTTTAATCAGTCCAAAAGAGCCCGACAGCATATATTTTATTATCGATTTCTCGAATAAATGCAAAAACTTATCACAGCTGTTACCCTAGGTCGCGATTTTTCTCCCAAATAAATGCACGCAAAACAACTTGTACCTACTACCGTTTCTCTTATTATTTACAGGTAAATACTAATTCTACTAGATGTGTTTGTTTACCTGTTAAATAAGAATAAAGCATTTAACTCACAAGCACTTTTGTTGGTTTGAATAACTATAACATATTATTTAAACAAATAACTATTATTTAAACAAATTTCGATTTTTGAATCAAAACAAACGACGTACCAAGTGCCAATTTCGGCTGCAATGAAATGTGGGTGGAGCAACCGTTAAGCCACGCAAGGGGGGACGGAACCTCCTTTCTAAACCGGACACGGCAACAAACGAGCCAAAATGGCGAGACGAAAAGATCTAATATTTCCAGCAAACAAATTTTAAAAAACTATCTGGGTCGTGGGACCAGAAAATGTTGCTATTTTGAGGTTGGTAGAGCAGCGGGACTGTAAGCGCTGGCCGTTTTATAAAATCTGGGTGCAAAAATCCTTAAAAGGACGATGTAAAAATATTAATTTTTCCGAGCCACACAAAGACAATATAGAGGATTGGCACTCACCTTTTCAGCTGTTTCCGTCGTCCAGAGGAGCTCCTCTCGCTGGCCCAGTCGTTGCAGTCGATCCACACTAGAATCACTTGTTTGTGTAATGGTTTAGTTTGATTTTCTAAGAATGTTATTGGATTTTTTGGTTAATAGAATTTATCACCATGCTGCGTGGTGGTCTCGATAGAATACGACAGACGAATCTTTTTTTGGTTACGCCTTTTTGCGCAGATTCATTTTTTGTAGATGGCGCTGGCGTTTTGCTTGTGCCAATCAAATTGAAATTGTGTGGGTTTTCCGAATACGGGAATTTGGCGCAAAATTTGAATTTAAAATTAAAGTTGCACGAACAACCAGCAATCCATAAAAAAATTATATGTAAATAAAAGCTGTCATGACTTTTTCTTTTTAAGTAAAAAGTTATTAATGAAATACAGTAATTTTAATTTTATAAAAAATATTTTTTATATAATGTGTATTATCCTTATTTCTCAAATATCTATTTAAGTTTCACTTCTGAAAACCAATCTCAAATTGGATGCAATTATGTAATTTTATTAAAAGTGTATGCTTTGGTACATAAGAATTGGCAGATTATGTTAAAAATTAAAAATTCTAGAAAGGATCCTGCACACTTGTAATGGGTTTCTAGTGCACGGCTAATATCGATAAAATTTTAGTATGTTGTTTGTCTCGCCTTACTGACCAATAATGGTTATGGGCCCAATTCCATCCTATGAGCAGTTTCGGAGATACAAGGGCAATTTAAAAGATATTGCACTAGAACGGTAAAAAAAAATTATACGAATCTCATAAGCGTTTACGTTTTAGCATGTTTTTAGCGAAAATTGTTATTTTCCGGTACGGGGGATATCCAAAAAGTCTGCAAACATGTAATGAATTTCTAGTGCACGGCTAATATCGATAAAATTTTAATATGTTGTTCGTCTCATTTTACTGATCAGTAGTTGTAATGAACCGAATTCCATCCTATGACTAGTTTCGGAGGCACGGGGGCAATTCAAACCATATTGCACCAAAACGGTAAAAATGATGTGGCTTGATTTTTAAAGGCTCTTTTTGTACTAGTCACAAAAGTATCTCTTATGTACATATATAAGCATGTTTTTAGCAAAAAATATAGATTTTCTATATGGGGGTATCCAAAAAGTTAATTAAAATACGTTGGTAAATAATCGAAAAGGTTCTAGTCAACCTTTTCGATTAGACCAAAATAAATGTCTTCTTACCTTTAAAACCAAACTTTAATGAAACTTTTTTACGAGGTACACATGAAAAGTAGTGGAGTTATAAATTGTAACCAAACAACTTTCTTAAAACAAATATCTATCAAGCAATATTTAAAAAAAACAATAAAAGTTTCTTAATAGTCTAAATAGTAGATGTCTCAAAAATAACAAAGTCGTTATTTGGATCAGACTTTTTATTCTTCTTTCGCATTTCTCTACCAATAGTCAATCAATTATTTCGGGTAAATCTTCGACATTATTTCGATGACCTGGATCCAGGACTTGCCTTAAATTATTGGTAGATGGGTAACTGATATGTTCCGCATGGCGAGCATATGCCATTATTTTCTTTAAGGAAAGTTTTGGTTATAATTTATAACTGCACTACTTTTTATGTGTACCTTTTAAAAATACATTTATTTTGTTCTATATAGTAAATCTTTTCGATTATTTTACGTACGTATTTTAATTTACTTTTTGATATCTCCGTATAGAAAATCTATATTTTTTACTAAAAACATGCTAATTTATGTACAGAGATATTTTTGTGATTGGTACAAAAAAACGTTTTAAAAATCAAACCACAGCATTTTTACCGTTTTAGTGCAATATCGTTTGGATTGCCCCCGTATCTCCGGTTAGTCATAGGATGGAATTGGACCCATGACAATTATTGATCAGTAAGGTGAGACGAACAACATAATAAGATTTTATCGATATTAGCCGTGCACTAGAAACTCATTACAAGTATACAGACTTTTTGGATATCCCCCGTATAGAACAAAACAATTCTTGCTAAAAACATGCTAAAATGTAAGAGGCTTTTGAGATTCGTACAAAAAAATCTTTTAAAAATAAAACCACAATATTTTTACCGTTTTTGTGCAATATCTTTTGAATTGCCCCCGTATCTCCGAACCTAGTCATAGAATGGAATCGGGCTAATGACACCTATTGATCAGTAAGGTGAGACGAACAACATACTAAAATTTTATCGATATTAGCCGAGCACTAGAAACCCATTACAGGTGTCCACTTTTACTTTTACTACACTACACTAACTTATCAAATTTTATTAAGTTAGGCTTGGTCAGGTATTTTAAATAATCCCCGGCAGATTAAGTTTTTGACATATCATGTGAATAGTTTGACGTATTGACTCAATTGATATTTATTTTGGTTTAGAATACTAAATTACCTAGAAATTGATACCTCACACGACCAGTTTAGACGAAATAAGATTTTTACAATTTATCCTCCTAAGTTCTGCTCACTCTCCCCCTCAAAAAAAACCTTTAATTTTAATAGATTTTTTGAATTTATAAGCTACATACCCATAAAGTTAAAGAAACAAAAATTGTACGCGAAACTAGTTTTCTATTTAATTTATCAATTTTTCCTGTCCCACCTCAAGTACCCCCTTGTATCTTGGCCCTGCACTGGGTTCCATCGGAGCACTACTTCTAAAATGGCATCTCTAGGTGTCTGGTAACCTTGTGCCAAATTTCGTCACGGTACGCGAAAATGCAGACAAGCCCCTAAATTTCCGTCTTAGGCCCCGAACTACAAAAGTTAGAACACTTGTATACTTTACCCTTATATTTTGAGTAAATTCAAAAATCTATCCATTAGTTTCTAAGATAATTGCCTTCAAACTTTCAAATTTAACATTTGTGACTTTCTCTATTTAAAATAAAGGCGTAAAGTATACCCCTCGAAGATAGTGCGTGTTACAAAAACTTCAAGAAAAGTATCCCCTTCGCAAACAAAATCGACGTGTTCGAGCGTTTCTTCAAATTTGTATGAAAAATACCCAAAGACACCTCTGTTACCTTTTAGTTGGGACACCCTATATAACGCATGGGTCAAAACTTAGTATTTCTAAGGGGTGTCCCAGTCTTTCGATAAGGCGAATATTTGGCAAGATGCATTAGTGGATTTTAGGTCATATTTGACCTGGGACACGCCTAGGGTCATATAATCTGTCATGTGTGTCATTTTTGTCGTACATAATTTAATTTATGCAATATTGTTATCCTGGATCCATAAAGATTTCCGTCCTATGGTACAGCCAATCCTAATAGGCTAGTAAAATTACCATATTTTAAGGCAACAAAAAGAAAATTATTAACAGGACTTAAAGCAACTTAAGTTAAAAAAAATAAATGCGTGAGTAGGGGCGTTGCGGGTTAAGTTTGGAGGGGGGTAAAAAGAGGCGGGGAATCGTATTATTGCAATTCTCGGCAAAAGTTGTCGGAGAAAAAAGTGACATAAAGAAAAGTCATTTGCCATAAAAATGTCTAAAAAATTTGTAGATGTCATTTTTTACACAACCTCAAAATGTTCGAGTAAAATGAAAAAAAACGTAATTTTTTTATTTTTCTTAGCCATAGTAATAGGCATTTTTTAAAAACTATTTCAAAACTTATAAAATAACTACAATAACTTAACTATAAAATATTGTGACAATTTTTTAAAAGTTTTTTCCCTTTTCGGACATGTTTTTAAATTACAACTATTATTTTTTTTATGTCACCAACAAATATTTTTTTTATGTCGCCAAATATCTTACTGTCAAAAAGTGAGTACAAGCAGAACTGGATACAATGATTTTCTGAAGATGAAATTTAAATTAAAAAAAAAATGTTTTTGATCGAAAAAAAACAAATATCTTAGAAACTTCTTAATTTTTTTGTTTGTAAAATATTGTAAACATTAAGCACCCACGAAGTTTTGTTAAGCTGACATTATTTTTGCGAAAATAAAAAATAAAAAACAAAAAAAAAACGGATTTTTTAATTTTCTCCAACATTTTGAGGTAATGTTAAAAATGACATTAAAAAAATGTTTAGATACTTTTATGACCTATGACTTTTATGTATGTCACTGTTTTCTCCAACGTCAACTTTCGCCGGATATCACAATAATACGATTCCTTGCCCCTTTTTACCCCCACAAACCTAACCCGAAACGCACCTGCTCACACATTTATTTTTTTTAACTTCGTTTTTCGCCGCTCTACATTTTTCAACGCTTTAGCTAATATTTTTTTTTTCTCTCAAAGTGCAATTTTACTGGTTGATAAGCAGAGAACTAAAACAAAACAAAAAGGAAAAAAGTCCTACTATAATCTTAATTGGCTGCAGAGCGATTATTATAAATCTAAATTCGTAAGTAAGTGCATAATTTGGAAATTTCGTGCTTGTCGGGCCATAAGAAATAGAAAAATGAGAAACCTTCTTTGTATTTAATTATGGAAATAGCTAACCCTTCTACCTAGTGCAATATATGAGGACCGCAGTTTGACAATGGATTCTAGCTAACAAAAGGTCACAGATTAACGGTCTGGATGTTGCCAAGCGAGGTTTTGGTCCAATTTTTTTTATCCCCCCTGCTCTTATAGCCGTGTTCAAATTTCTGAAAATTTAACTAACTTGACACATTAAAGCTACAATAACAGAGAAATTAATCAAAAATGTGTAAAATCCAAACTGAATAAAAAATTTTGTTAGTTTGTCAAATTTTAGCTGCAAAAACCTCCAAAAACCCTCCTGACCATCAAAAACCTGAGATTTTGAGGTTTCCTTAAAATTTTCTCAAAAACTAAGCTTCTTAGGAAAAAATATGTAATTAGCTTTATTATAGACAACAAAATTTTCTTTTCAGCGGTGTATTAGTCAATGAGGTACGACCAATGACAAACTCTTCAGCGGCGTCCGTTTATTGAGGTGATGTAAAAAAATTAAAAAAAGAAACATGTTTATTACATGATTTACCCGATTTTCTTAAAAACTAAGCTCTCTATCAAAAATTAGGTTTTATAGTCAATTGTAGACAATGAAGTTTTCTTTAAAATGGTGTATAACAGGGTAAGATTACTTTTATTTACAACAATTTAGGGTCGTCCGTAAATTACATCAATTTTGAAAAATCACTAAACTTATCGACTATTAACCTTACTTCGTGATACAGCAGCTAAAACAAAATTTCATTGTCTACAATCGACTAAGGAACATGATTTTTGATAAAAGGCTTGGTTTTTAAGATAATCGGGTAAAACATGTGACAAACAGGTGGTTTTTTAATTTTTTAAAAATTTTCTCAAACGGACGCCACTGGAAAGTTTGGTATTAGTCTGACCGCACTAGCTTGAACTTTATTAAAGAGACAATTTTATTTTCTACAATAAAGTGTTTATTTAATAATATTTTTTTCCTAAAAAGCTTAGTTTTTGAGAAAATTGGATAAAACTAGTAAAAAAATTGGTAAGTTTCGTGATTTTTTAAAATTGAGGTAATTTACGGAGGCCCCTTAATTGTTATAAACAAAACTAATCCTGCCCAATTATACACCGTTTAAAAGGAAATTTTATTGTCTACAACCGACTTTAGGACACAATTTTTAATGGAGAGCTTGGTTTTCAAGAAAATCAGGGAAAATAGGTAATATGCATGTTTCTTTTTTTAATTTTTTTGCATTACCTCAATAAACGGACGCCGCTGGAGAATTTGTCTTTGGTCGTACCCCACTGACTTGTATATATATATATATATATACTAAGATGCTTAGTTTTTAAGAAAACATAAAAATGTTAGGTTTTGGGGGTTTTTGGGGGTTTTTTCAGCTAAAAATTAAAAAAATAATATAATTTTATTTTTAGGTTAGGTCTTACACATGTTTTATTCATGTATCTGTCATTGTGGCTTTAGAGCATCAACATAGTTAAATTTTCAGAAATTCGAACACTATAAGAGGAGGGTGAATAAAAAAAAATTGGACCAAAACCTGGCTTGGCAACACCCAGATTGTTAATCTGTGACTTATTCTCAGCAAGAATCCACTGTCAAAGTGCGGTCCTCATATTTTGCATACTCAACTACCTACAGCGCCTGCACTAACCTTAAAAATATGTATAAAAGGTGTGCCAGTCGTTCGATCAGGCCAGTGTTTGGAACCATAGTCAATTTATTATTTGAGGGGTCCATATGCCACAGAATACTTAAAACCAGTATTTGTATTTAGTAATGTAGATGAGTTTTGGCCTCAAATATTACTGCATGAGGTGTGCTAGTCCTTTGGTCAAGCAGATGTTAGGCAGCAAAGTGAATTTATTATTTAAGAGTCCATATGACATATAAAAATTAAAAACCATGCTGGTACTTAGTGGTGTAGGTTAGGTTTATCCTTAAATATAATTATAAGAAGTGTGTCAGTCCTTCAATCAGGCTGATGTTTGGCAGTATAGTCAATTTAGTATTTGAGGATCCATATGACACAAAGTAATTAAAAACCTTCTTCCTTTTTAATGATGTAGATAACTTTGAGCTTCAAGGATACCTATAAGACGTGTGCCAGTCGTTCTGTCAGGCTTGTTTTTGGCACCATAGTCATTTTATTATTTAAGGGTCCATATGACAAACAATAATAAAAAACTTTCCTGATATTTAGTGATTTAGATGAGTTCAGCTTCAATTATAAATATAGGAGTTGTGCCAGTCCTTCAATCAGGCGGATGTTTGGAAGCATAGTCATCTTAGTATTTGACGGTCCATATGACACACAGTAATTAAAAACCGCCTTGATTGTTAATGATGTAGATGACTTTGAGTCTCAAGTATAATTATAGGACGTATGCCAGTCGTTCTGTCAGGCAAATTTTTGGCACTATAGTCATTTTATTATTTGAGGGTCCATATGACAAACAATAATAAAAAACTATCTTGATATTTAGTGATATATATAAGTTCAGCCTCAATTATAAATATAGAAGGTGTGCCAGTCCTTTGGTGAGGCAGATGTTTGGCAGCATATCCAATTTATTATTTGATGATCCGTATGACACACAATAATTAAAAATAATCTTGCTATTTTGGCGTGTAGATGAGTTTCAGCCTCAAATATATTTATAGGAGGTGAGCCTGTTCTTAGATCAGGCGGATGTTTGGCAGCATAGACAATTTAGTTTTTTAAGGTCCATATGATACACAATTTTTAAATAGATTCTTGGTACTACATGATGTGGCTTGAAAGTAAAATATTTTAAAATTTTTATAGGGGTGCCCAGCTTATAGTAAATGTAGGTCGGGCAGCATAGTTATTTTAAACTTACGGGACCTATATGACAGCTATTTTATATAAAAAAACTCTTTTCAACTTACGTAGGTGGATCTTAAAAACCTTTATAGTCTAGATGGTGTGCCTTGTCAGCAGCAGCAACAAGGCATCATAAGACACATATATAAGGGGGGCGCAAATGACACATGTGCCAACAAAAAATATTAATAATATAATGTTTTTAGATTATGTAGGTTTAACCAGGGGCGAAATTTTATTTAAGTGCGTCTGACTGTCCTCCTGTCTGTGAGGTGTGGCAGCATAATCATATTTTTATAAATGGGTTTATATGACATACTTGCAATAGAGTCTAAACTGTTACTATAAGATGTTAATGCACCTGTAAATCTTTTCATACAATTCGCTTAATTAGCGACTTCAGACCACGTCTCGTTATTAACTAAAGTAGGCACATATATTTGAAGGATAATATGACACTACTTGACGGTGAATTATTTTGGTATAACTTTTATAACTGTGAGGGGGGGGGGGATCTGGTTTCTGTCTGGCCCCCTGGATCCGTCATTGTGTTTTACCCATATATGTTTTAAACCCATTTTTTTGAAAGTCTGCAAGAAAAACAGCAACCACAAGGGTGGTTATTTAAAACAAAGTGCGTGGCTCACAACTATCAAAGATAAATAATAAATTTTTATGCTTACCTCTGGACGCTTATTCTTAGCTGTTTGTAAGGTAAAGTGAGGTGAGCGTTCAGCTCTCAAGAATCTAAACGGCCCGTGACATGAGGTCTCACTTCCACAGATGAACTTAAGTTCACCACGTTTTTCTACTGGGAAATTAATTGTTGTGGTGCTTATAACCTTACTTTTGCCTGTCAGTATTGTTTTGGCGAGTTTTTCTAGAGTGTGGTGGTCATTAATATTCATTTCTTGCCTATTCTTATCAAAAAATTGAAACTAGCAAAACACTTCCCTACAAAACAAAACTGTCCACCAAAACTAAGGTTAGAAACACTTCAAATCCGTAAAAGTGAACATTTTGCTCACCTCACCTCACCTCACTGGCAGTCAAGAATTAGCGGTCTAGTGTAAAACAACTTTTAAAATGTATAAGGGCATCTAGTCTAAACAACTAAAAATCCACAAGTTTGAAATAAAGGACAAGAAACTAACTTATCTATAAAAAAACTTTATTCGTTAGGCTCATAACTGACTCCTTTTTGTGGAGAGCAGCAATCCAACGAAATGTCACGTCGCGTCGTCTCATATCTCTCCAGAAAATGGGTTGCTGAAAAGGCAATTTTTAAAGTTTCTTATTTTTATTGCCTGGAAAGGGTGCTTGTTTTGGTTTTATTTATGTGTATTTTTATTTACGTTTTCCAGGCAATAGTTGCGAAAGTTTAGAATTTTAATGCGGCTCTTTTCGTCCACTACAGGCACGATATACAGGGTGGCAACTTTAAGTGGAACACTGCCCCCAGCGGATTAATATTTTCTCTTTGGAAAAAAACAGAAACATGTCAACTGAGTTTTCTTACCAGTTTTCTTTCTTATGACAAAAATTTCTAGTCGGATCCTTAGAAAGGGGCCTACACCACTTTAGTTTTAGATGGATTGACCGCACTCGCGTAAACCGTTACGTCATTTTAAAATGTCATAACATTATTTATTAGACTTCATTTGAAAGCTTAAAAAAAGAAAAAAATAAACAGTATAAAAAATATGTTTGAATTTTTTAATTTAGTTAAAAAAAGCGTCCTTATTTTTTGAAATTTTTATTTACTTCTTTTTTCATTATCTTCTGAATAAAAAAGGCACCTCAAAATTTAAAATAATTTTTTGACATTGTTGTAATTGACGTACCTATATCTGCTGCTTCAGTGTTCTTATTTTTTAAACTTTTTGCTTCAAAATTTTTTTTTATTATTGATAAAACTAAAATAAAATTATATACCTATATACATATTTGTTTTCATCTCACATATCAAATTTGTAGGAAAAAAGTGATTTCATAGAGGTATAACTGCGCCAAAACATTTCTTTCGCCATTTTTTCTGTTTTTACATTAAATTAAATTTAAAATTATTATTGAGAATTTCATAATTATAAAAAATAATGGCGGGAAATTGCCTTCGAACGAGTTTTACTTTAGTAAAGAATTTAATAAAATAATTCGAAATATAGCGAACCGTGTACTATCTGATCTAGACTTTATTTCAGTTATCCACACAACAATTTCCAAGCATTCCACCCAGTTCAGTACGAGATTATGCCTAAAGGAGCGCACAGTGGTTTATCCTAGGAAAATACTCTGTAGGTTCCTTAAACATGAAGAATTTTTGTAGTTGTAATATTTTATTAGAGAATATTTCTTCATTCCAAATTATTAATAATTAATTAGTTAGAGTAGTTTATAGATGCCATAAAACACTCTTCATGGTGTCTACAATAAATATGCACAATTAGTTTTACAAAAACTACAATTTCAATCCACAATTTGATAAATTTTCAACCAATCAACTAGTTTTTAGAGAAAAATAATAGACATAAGCCTAAACATTTGACAATTGTCAAATAATGTAGTGACGTAACGGAGTATATTCCAAAACCACCAAAACTGACGCATGCGCAGTAACCGAAATCCTGTCTACCTGAAAAAGGAACATTAAGAATTAAATAGGGGTCCTGGCTTCAAGCATTGCGTGTGGGAATGCATGGGTATGCCTCATATTGATGCTATAACGTATTTGGGAAATACCAATAAACCCGAAAAAGATTTAGTCACAATAAAAGATGGAGCACATAATGCTACCATGAGTCTGCCACCAAATACATCCTGGACAAAGATATTAAAGACCTTCCGATATCTCTGATCCAGAATATGAAGACGAACATATCCTGATCCAAAGATGCCGTTAGGATAACAAGTGAAGTTTTCGGCAATCATTGTAAATTAAAATAATAAATAAGTTATTTCTATTGTTGTGCTATATTTTTATTTTCACAACCTAGAAGATAAAATAAGTCCCTCTTCCGCACTTTTTAGGTAAATTACTATTATCACAAACTATCTTGTAAACCGGTTGGTAATCCCGTGATTTTATTTCGTAGGTCAGTGGCCCTCAAAAAACTTTTCGTAAATAGAAAAAGTTGTACGTCTTTAATTACCTACTTATAAGCGTTTAACTTATATTAAACAACATTTTATTTGTTCAAAATAATCTCAAAATCCGTGTCACGTGATCTTAACTAAATTTTGTCAATCCAATTGACTTGGCTCTGGTATATGGAGGTGGCGCTTTAGTCAGCAGGTTGACAGCTCTTGTCTTTGGTGTTCTGCAGAAAAAATTAAATTTTATATATTTTATAAATCTAGAGATCTCGTCTATAACAAAATAATTAAAACATCTTTTCTGCTTATTTAAAAGATTTCTTAAAAATCGTCAAACGTATCTTGTTAGATTTTTGATTTTCTTTTGTATATTTCCAAAAAATACAAAAACTAAACAATTTTGCAACAGTTTTCTATAACATAACTAGGCAACTGGAATGTCAAACATTGCTTTGTAATATTTGTTTTGTTTTAGCCATAACTTTTTTTTATTTTTTGAATAAGATGAATTAGCAAAAAACTGCTAAAGCCTAGTTTCCACCAATGCGTGCCCACCCTGATTCAAAAAACGCATCAAGTGACGGGCCATGGATTTGCAAGGGTTTCAAAAGCCGCGTGACCTGATGTGTTTTTTGAATCAGGGTGGGCATGCATAGATGGAAACCGGGTGTAAGATACGTTTGTTAAGAATGTTTTACAAAAACACACTGCAGAATTTCGACGCATTCCGCTATCTCGTTTTATATTTCTATTAGGACAAAGCTTATATCAGGGTTGCCAGATCTTGAGTTTTCGGGCGAAGTTTGCCCACTTAAAAAGGTTTGTTTTTTAATCCTATTCCTTCTATTGTATAACCGAACCGAACCGAACCCAATTTAAAGATAATCTACCAAACAGTTTTTGATAAATTTATTTTTTTTCCAAAATGAGCCATTTTAAACCACAGTGCACTGTGGAGGGTTTTCACATTTCTACATTTTTTAAGCGAGCGTATTGGCGATATTTTTATTTGATATTGTTTTGAAATCCCATCAATATATTACGGATCATAAAGCAAAGACGATTTACTTTAAATGCACCAAAATTCGAAGTTGAAAATACGATGAAATTAGTTTGGGATTTTATTGACCATTTATAGGCTTTTGTTCTGTTTATTTTGCGGGACTGGCAAAATTTCCGATAACACATAATAGTTTATTGTTACTCACCTAGCAGTAAAAGTTATACTTTTATCTCTGAGGGGAAAATACATGTCAAATATTTTTATGATTATAATATAGGAACATAATTCGTTTGTAAAATTAACAGTGGGAATCATAATACATTGATAAACGATATGTCAGCAACTTGGATAAAAACGCGCGTTTGCGTATTACGTCATTTCGATCAAAAAATCGCGAAATTACTTTGTAGTTTTTGAGTTTTAAGGATATTTCGAAAAATATGCAAATTTTTACAATCTGAAAGACTGTATAGACCAAAACTTTTGTTAGTTGCCGAGCACACGTTTTGGTCAACAATTATTGTTCAAAATCAAATATAAATCGATTGACTAGTTTTAAAGTAATGACTTGAGATATATTGTTAAAAATGGGGCGCCGCGTGAGTTCCGAAAATAGTCCTGGTCATAGCCTCTTTTGTGAGCTTTTTGACAAAGATTTTACAACACCTATTGTAATCGATTAGTAATGATCCCACTAATACTGCCTGACCTCTTAATACTACTACTACTATGTCGGTTTAGAACATTTTTGTACGTTGTCCGACGCCTATTTTCCACCTCCTTCGATCCTGACAATCATCTTCCCTCAGGTTTTTTTGACTCATTGATCTTTGGATTGACTGTTGCCATTCCAGTTTAGGACGCCCTTTTTTCTGCGCCCTATTGGTTGCCATTCTAGGACCTGCTTTGGTAATCTGTCGTCGTTCATCCGTTGTACATGGCCGTACCTTATCAGTTGTCTTTTAGTGATGTCATCCGTTATGCTTCCCTCGATTCCCATTCTTTTTTTTATGATCTCATTTCTTATATGATCTGTTCTAGATATTCTCATTGATGTTCTTATTGCACCCATTTCGACACCTTCCATTTTTGCTTTGTATTTTTCTGTTACACGACAAGTCTCTACTCCATACAACAGCGTACTTTTTACCATTGTTTCATTTATGTTAAATTTTACATTCTTTTTACAAGCTTTTATTTAGCTTCAGATGTTCTGTCTAACTATCTATCAAATCTTGTGAAGCGTTTTTGACACACTTCCCATTATCCGATTTGGATGAAATTTGGTACACGCATAGTGGTCCCATGACAATACAACATTAAGAAAAAAATATCCTCCCACCCCTACCCCCACCCCTTCTATAGAAAAATGTGTTTTTGACACACTTCCCGTTATCCGATTTGGATAAAATTTGGTATACACATATTGGTCCGATGATAATACAACAATAAGAAAAAAATATCCTAATATTATAATCTAGAATAAACTCTTCTGTTCTGTTATTGAACAAATATTTTCATTTATTAGAGTAGATAGCTGAGACTAAAAAGTAGAAAATAAATTGGTAAAAAAAATTTTTTAGGTCACAAGCTTTTATAAAATGCACTAAAAATTAAAAAATCATTTTCTAACTTTCTAATATTATCATAATAATAAAAGCGACGGCCGCAAATCAAAGCATAAATTAATCTAAATTTGTGATCTAAACACTTAAAGAATATTCAACATAGAAGGTCATCAAAGATATGTTTGATGTGCCGCAATGTTATGCCATTGCCATACCTATGTCAGAGAAATGCTGGGGTATCTTGGGTCGGGTTGGGTGGGTTTGGTACCTCTTCATTTTTCTGCTAGATTGATTCTTGCAAATAGTGATATTTAATTGATACGGATATCTTATCGTGCTAACATCGTCAAAATTTCCATCAGTCGGCCATATTAAAAAATTAGAAAATTATTTTTTAATTTTTAGTCCATTTTATAAAAGCTTGTGACTTAAAATTTTTTTTTATCAATTTATTTAATTAAGGAGATTTAAAAATTAAATTTAAAGACCCAAAAATTATTTTAAAGTTTAAATACCTTTTTTTGTACAAAAGTAGACTTAAATTCTTTGTTAAAAAAGTTTTTAATTTCTCATTAAAGTAACTGAGAAATATAGGAAACAACAAGGAAAAGGATCATGCACGGTATACATTGTTTATCGGAGTAAATAAATTAGAACCCCGACGGGGTTACCGGTATACTTCTTAAACTACGTTTACAAAATTTTCTGGCCCATTTTATACACACACAGGTAGTGGCGGATCCGGGGGGGGGGGGGGGAGGGCGGTGAAAAGGGGCCCGAACACCCCCTCCTTGACATAAAGCTTATAATAAGGTTTTTTTAGGGTTAATATTATTTCGAAAATGTATCGATTTGTTTTCAGATTTATGCATTTAAAAACCTTAAAATCATTTATAGTTGAGTGGAGTATAGTCAACCTTAAAATCATTTATAGTTGAGTGGAGTATAGTCAAATATCGTATCCTGTGTGATAGTTGCCGAAGATTTTTTAAAACTACTCTAGATGGATTGGTAATAGGTCACACAATTTTAAGTCACCGGATATTTGCCTCCAAGTTGAATAAAAGGGCCTGTGTGACGTCATATATCAAAAATGGGGGCTGTTTCATGTCTTTTCACAAACTTTGGCTTATAACTTTGCTAAATTAGTTTAAAAAATATTTTTTTAAATGACGAAAAAATAGTAACTTTTTTTATTCAATGAAAAAATAAAGGAAGGACGTTTTCGACTACCCCAAATCGATTGATTAGGGATAATTCAATTTTAAGTCGCCGGGTGTTTCCTTCAAATTTGAATAGGAGCACCTGTGTGACATCATAAATCCTATAGCGATTTATTTTATGTTTTTTCACAAACTTGTGCCACATTAATTTGAAAAACTGAATGAGGTATGATCTGTTTGCAACACAACAGCAATTATATTGCCGTTTTTTTAACAATAAAATCTTAAGATTGAGCGAGAAAGTTTAAGGCTGCCATCGATCGATTGGTGATGGATCACTCAATAGCAAGTCGCCGAGTGTTTGCGTCAAATTTGGGTGGGAAGGCCTATATGACGCCATTTTCCATTATCTTACAAACTTTGGCTTATAACTTTCGCAAATTTTGTATAATAGAAAAGTTTTTTGTTTGATAAGCGATGTGAAGTTCAGAGGAAACATTTGCACCATGCCGTTCGTTACTTGGCGTGATAACGAAGTGGAAATTGCGCATATGGTGGTAGACGCTTTTTACTCATTGGGCGTCGACCGGTGAGATACCACCATGCCAGAAGTGAGTAGCGCTAAGTGGTATCACCACGTTCCGCTACTGCGCTGGCAGTCCGGTTCCAACAATGAGTAACAGATAGCATGATGGCACCTCCAGGATCAAAATATTCCGGAGGTAAAATACCGACCACTCGGATCTCCGGGCGTCGGGTGATCCTGGGGGTCCTTCATGCAAAGATATTAAAAGAAGACCAAAAACTCAACTCAGAATTGATTTTAGCAATATAAGAGGATTAAGTACCAACATGAATTCAGTTCACCAACATCTTGAAGAACAAAGACCTGACATCCTTGTTCTCACTGAAACTAAAATCAGTTCTGCAACACCTATTGTGAACTATCTTTATCCCGGCTATGACCTACACCACCGATTTCGACATAATTTTGGGATCTGTGTGTACATTAAAAATGACATTTCATGTCATCGAGAGGAGAAGCTAGAACTAGCGAACCTCGATATCATATGGCTGAAATTCACCTCAAAGTCATCGACCAAGTTCATTTGCTGCCTCTACCGACCGCCAAGTAAAACCGAGTATCAAAACTTTTTTGCGACATTATCCAAAAACTGTGATAGTATACAGTCTAACTATCCACATGCCGAAATTGTTTTCTAGGCACTTTCAACGTCCACAATATACCCTGGCTAAAACACCACAACAAAACAGATAATGAAGGAGGGGAAGCAGAAGCTTTTGCCATAAGTTGTGGTCTAACGCAGCTTGTCAATGAACCTACCCGTATCTCAGAAAGGGGCGAATTTGTAGCGCTGTTAGACTTGTTCCTAACTACAAATCCTGACTTGTACACAATTCAAGTAGATCCCCCACTTGGTTCATCCGATCATAAACTTATAAGAACAAAGTGCGAAATGTTCATACCGCCAAGTCAACAATCACTTCCTCGTAAAATATAATCGGCAAAATGGAATGACCTTAAACAGTTTTACCTTGATTTTCCATGGCAGGAGGTTTGCTTTAAAACAGCTGATCCCACTATTTGCTGTAATGAAATAACAAAAGTAATCTTATCTGGAATGGATGCATATATCTCACATACAATAAAACGCAGAGCTAATGCAAAACCTTGGTTCAACAGCCAGTGTCAAACGGCTGTATAGAAAAAACACAGAGCATATTACCTTTGGAAACGACAACAAACCGCTCAAAACCACACAGAATTTATAGAAGCCAAAAAATAGTTGCAAAATTACTATTGACGCCGCCAAACAAACATGCAAGTAGTTTTAGGTCCTTTTGGTCTCTTGCAAAAGCCGTTGGATCAAACTTCACCAAGTCATCCATACCACCACTTACAGATAAAAATACTCACTTAGCCACAACATCAGAAGAAAAAGCCAATATGCTGGCCAAAATCTTTTCCTCCAACTCAAACCTAACAGTGCCAAATGGAAAAACTCCACCGTTCATTGAAAGGGTTTCCCACAGTATGCCAGAGGTACCCTTTTGTCACAGAGAAATACGAAAATCCCTTAAAAAGTTGGATACAGACAAAGCAATGGGTCCAGATGGCATTCCCGCGATAGTACTCAAAAATTGTGCTAGCGAACTCACCCCAACTTTCGCAAAATTATTCAATTTATCTTATAGGCAAGGAGTATATCCATCATCATGGAAGTTTGCCGCAGTACAACCCATTCCAAAGAAAGGAAAAAAGACAGATCCGTTAAACTATAGACCAATTGCTCTACTTCCGCTGATATCAAAAGTAATGGAAAGAGTTGTGAACAATCACCTAACCAAGTACTTGGAAAAGTACAAAATTATCAACGACAAGCAATACGGATTTCGAAAATATAGGTCAACTGGCGATTTACTTACATACGTCACTCACTTATGGCAAAAAGCGATTGAGTTGCGAGGTGAAACAAGAACAATTGCCTTAGATATATCTAAAGCATTCGATAAAGTCTGGCATGAAAATCTGCTCAACAAGCTCAAAGCAACGGGATTGTCGCCGAGACTTTGCACTTGGTTTGAAAGTTACCTAAAGGATAGATCCATTTATGTTGCATTGGATGGCCGGAACTCCAACTCTTACCAAATAAATGCTGGTGTGCCACAGGGAGCAATCCTTTCGCCAACACTTTTTCTGATTTACATAAATGACCTCATAGATAAAACAGTAAATCTACTTTATTGCTTGGCAGATGATGGCAATGTAGTCTCCTTAGTCATACCACCCACATGTCTCTCCGCACGTGAATTCCATACCTTAGACTAACTGAAATATTGTCGGGTATGATTTTATTTTAAATCGAACCCTTAAACGAGGGTACCGTAGTAGATCTCTTATGTGAATAAAATAAATATGAAACAGTTTTAAAAACGTTACAAACTTTAATGAATACAAAATAAAACTCTGTTGCAATTTACAAATTGTTACAAGACTTTTCTTATGACCTATAAAACGAACAAGACCCAAAATATTAAAATAAAACTTTAACTTACCAAAATAACAAACTGCAAAATATTCTTTAAATATAAAAATCTTATGTTTCTTTACTGACAATTAATTTTAGAGGTTTAGTTAAGTTCAACAAAACTTAGAATGTAACTACCGACTTGTCTTCTCAAAGTTTGGGTTTTTATAAAGGGTAGGTTGGACCTAAATAATCCATTATCCCCTCTTTAAAGAGCTTGGAGGAACCAAGTCAGTGGCGTTGCTGATAATCCTAAAATTTACTTTACATTCTAGCTAATGAGCTAAACAAGATAAGCTAAACAAAAACAGAGATAAAATACATTTTATAGACAACATTTTCTTATCTCACAGTTTTTCCATGTCCAATCACTTTAAAGGGAAAACCCTCTCGCTACTTGCTGTATCCCCACGCTCAACCATTACGACTCCCACTCTAGACTTTTCAATAGTTTTTCTCGCCATAACCATCTGCTGTGTAGTGGGCGGCAACCAAATGTTTTCTATTTTGGAGGGAGGCGGAACCACTTTCTTATCTCAACAGAACCATAATTGTGTTTCTCGCTTTTCCAAGATGGTTTCGTACAGTGGCACAGTCAGGGGTTATTTGCATTCCTGACAATATCACATATTAATAACGACTTGGAGATAATAGAGGACAGGGGCAACAAAAACCTTGTACAGTTCAACGCGCAGAAAACCCAAGCAGCCCTGTTTTCAAAAAAGACCAGCACCGGTGAGCCAAACATCATGCTATCTGGAAGTGCTGTCGCATTGCAAAGCCAGTTGAACATCTTAGGAGTCACTGCAGAGACCAACATGTCTTGGCACAGTCACGTGGCAGATATAGCTAAAAGGGCGTCCCAAAAGCTTGGGGTGCTATTTCGTACAAGACATCTGTATACACCAAGCCAACTGCTGACACTCTACAAAGCCCAGATTCGACCAACTATGGAGTACTGCTCACATATATGGAGTGCGGCACCCAAACATACCTTAATGATTTTGAACACCGTGCAAAAACGAGCTATCAAGCTGATCAATGACCCCGCACTTACCCGTAGCTTGGATAGTCTCGAACATCGAAGAACTGTGGGCGATCTATCTCTCTTCTACAGGTATTATCACGGAAAATGCTCTGAAGAGTTGGCACGTATGATCCCCGCGGGAGTAGCACCTACTAGGCGAACACGTCAAACAGACGGTAACCATCAATTTATTGTCAAAATAGAGGCACCAAGAACCTCATTATATCAGAATTCATATCTCTGGAGAACAGCATCGCTGTGGAATAAACTCCCTGCGACAGTTTTCCCTGCAGGTTACAACCTGAACCGTTTCACAACACACACCAACATTTCCGCGCACTTGCCGCTTCTCGAGCGTGATAGGGATCTCCTTGCGAGTGCGCATACCCGTAAAAAAAAAAAAAAAAAGACTCTCTCGCGCGTGTAGGCGCAGAAATTCTGAGTTGCCTAGTTTTCTCGTGCACACATGGCGGAATTAATTAAGTTAAAATTTTTTAAGAGTATAGACGCAAAAGATTCTCTAACACAGGGAAATGGCGAGAAAAACAGCGAGTTAAGTGTATTGTTCAAGTTTTTTCTTGTGTTTTGACGTTTTGACGTTTTTTTTTTGTTTTTTTCCTGTTTTTTTCTGATCGATCACATTTTATCATAAGTGTTAAATTTTATCCCTGACATGACACTTTTCATCCCGATTTGTTAATTATTATGCCTAATAAGTCATTTTTCTTTACGGAAATAAAAAGTGAAACTTATTTACCCAAGATGTGAGATCAAAAGTGCACTTTTTTTCCTTGCGAAACAGTACATTATAAACCTAGGGACTAAAGTGATTATAATCCAGAGACGAAAAGTTTGTAGACCAAAGGGAGGGCTACAATTCGCTGATTTCGCTGACTACAACTAGGGTCTAAAGTGACTTCTTCATTCCCTAAAGTGCATAAAATTTATTAAAACTTATGCCAGTTTGCGCTACGTCCTGTAAAATTACATGTATAGGAATACATTAATTTTAAATTAAAATCCGTCGAGTTTACGACCAAAATATTTTAATATTTAATGGCACGCTTCTGGCATTAAAATTGCGCCTGTATACTATAACAGGGCGTTTTTTATATACTCACACCGATATTATTTATAAAATAACAAACAAAAATAAAAATTTTATTTTCACCTCCAATCGTTTAAACTTACACCTAAAGTTGCAAAGCTATAGAAACTATATTAAATTTAAAAATATAAAAAATTTATTTGCTTCTTACTGTCCTTCTTTTCTAAAAAATATGTAGCTGATAAAAATCGCCAGCGCAATAATATTATTATTACCGCATGTTGTTTCTTTCCAAAACTTATCTTAGTTGGCCGCGCTTTGATTACATGTTTATAAAAACAAAATCGTATGCATTATTTGCGTTTGCTGACATATTTTGTCAAAAAAACACTTTAATCTGGACCCTAAAGCTTTAGCCTTAATTCTTAATCAATTAATGTATAAACATGTCATTTGGATTTTTCCCTTAAAAAAAAAATAACGTTTTCAGTTTATATTTTCTATAAGTTGTAAGTATTAGAAATTATAGGCAACGAAATGTTTTTTCTTGTTAATAAATTTTGTGTCCTGAAACATGTTATATTTAGCTATGTGTTATATATTATTTTCAACAAATACATTTGTTACACTCATATATTGACTTTAAAAATTTCATTAGGTTCAATTAATTTTTTATTTGCAGTTAGCTTCCTATAAACAAAAACTGAAATGAAATTTTATAAATATTTGGCGTTCGGAATATGTCATATCCCCTAGGTGTTTCCACTTGCGCAGTATAAATATTAAAAAATATATTAGGTATGCAAAAAGACTAAAAAAACAACTTGCAAAACCAAAAAAAAATCTTTATTAATGACAAATTGACTTTTGACCGTTTTCTGACCTAGCCAGATTGTATTAAACATTCACTTCCAGTGCAGAATTTGCACAATACTCATTCAAGGGGATATACTTTCCTTATTAACTCCCCCCCTTCAACGTCTAGTTACTTTATTATGTGTGACAATGCCACGATGATTCTGAAATCTAAAACAAAAACTAAAATATGTTTATTAAAATATTTATTTTTAATTTCAGAACATACTACCAAAGAGCAATGGATGTTTAAAGGCTGCTAATACATTTAATCCTGCATTTTTTGGGCGACACAGAAAATGAAAATTTTATTTTATAAACGAATTTAATAATTAAAATATGAGGTATACTTAGATCTGAAATTTTATTAATATTTCAAAAACTGAAAATACTGAGCAAATAAACCTTTGTTATATATTACTCGTATATTACTTTAACAGAGGAGAGCTTTAGAGCAATGTCATTAAAAAATAATTTTATGACCATGATTTAGTTGGGTCACGTTGAGTCGTAAAAAAGCACATAAAAGAATCTCCCTCCAGGTCAGACACTAAAAAATAATGGTGTAAGTGAATTAAGGACTTTCAGGACATTCTTCTCTTTTATTTCAGAAACAAGGACTAACGAACAACACAGTTTAAAAACTTTGTATGTTTTCCCTATCAGCTATCTATACAAACATGAAAAGAATATAAGGTTAGGTGAGGTAACTGGGTTTTTTTGTTTTTTTTTGTATTTTAAAAAGTTTTGATATGTGAAACAAAACAAACTGTTTTTCAGCCCTTCTGTGAGCCACTGAATATTTTATTTATTAGTTGAATGTTTTTTTTTTACAGGTTTATTCGTTAAATTTTAAAACACCCTTCATTTTATCTCACATATGAAGTTTAATCTAAAATTTATAAAAATATGTATCTTCGTTATTCGTAATTTTAGCGTGGCAGTAATTACATTCCCATAAGTATGTATAATAAGTAATGTTAACATTTATGTTTTTTTTCAGATTTTTAGATTGCAGAATGCCAATTTTGGAGTCATAGAACCCACTTGCCCCGCTTTTTCAGCCAGTGGGGCAAGTGGGTACTACCCGTAAGGCACAAGTACATAGTCCAAGCTTGCCTAAAACCTTTTTTTTTGTTACAGATGCAGTTATTCTTTGGAATAAATTAAATCTAGTGTTTTGGTTAAAGAAGTTGTGTTTTATTTAATTTTCAATGTGTAATAATACACAACTTCTTTTCAACTCCATTGACTTTTCTTTTTTCATAATTTTTTAAATAGGTTACAACTTCCGTGTTTTTAGGATTTTTTTAGATCCACAAAAACTATGTTGTAGCTTAAACCGCATATTACAAACTCGCACTTGGCCCAGAAAAATGCAATGCTGTGTATATGTGGTTTAACAACCACTTGCACCAATAGCCGGGGCAAGTAAGTGGGAGAGACCGCATTTAGTATTATTATTTTTTCTTTGATATTAGCTACAATACCAGGGTATATTAACAACATAGCCAAGTATTTCCTGTCCAAGAATGAAGTCTACATGATCTTAAAGTCAACCTTTTACATTTTTAGCACTCACTTACTTAGCTTGAACCGAACCGAACCTTATGCAAATTTAACTTGGACATTTTTGCCTACTTTTATGAACTAAAATCCTTTTTTGGTATGTCTTATGTGTCTCTTTTGTGAGTTTTACTACGGAATGCAAAAATAATAATGTAGCTAAAATTTTCATTATGGGCAAGCGAGAGCTGGTAAAATGAGACTTATCTTCTTGATTAAGTGGCATTATAACCCCTGGTAGGTTTTAGCCTGAATAACCAGAGCCCCCATTCTGCCTTTTCTGGTAGGATTCTTTACCACTTTCTAATTTCCGTTTTCTTGAAATCATCTTCGACATCGTCTCTCTACTTTTTTGTAGCCTCCCTCTTACTCTTTTTCTTGCAAGTCTTTAGTTTATTATTTCTCATAGTGTTCTTGTCCATTCGCTGTACATGTCCCAGCCGATCTTCCACTTTTAATTTGCCCATTAGTCCAATCATTAAACAATTTTAGCTTGCAAAAGATGGTGTAGTCGCTATTTTGACCTATGTCGTTGACCTTGGAATCCTACAAACAAATTAAGGTTTTTGAACATGGGTCCTCCCCCCGTCATCTTGGATTTAGTGTGCACAAAAAGGTTTTTTTTTTTTAATTACCTGGTTACTGTACATACCTTCTAGAAAAAAAGTTTTAAACAAATTTAATGTTAAAGACAATATAATTTCCTACAAAAACGTATTTGTATTTTTTTTAGTGACCTTTTAATTCGAAATTGCTTATTTTTGAGAAAACCTAAAATAACATAAAATAAAGACCATTTAATAACCTATAAAATGAGACAATATTGAGTTCTCTAGGTAGTAGGGTAATACCATTGCTGCGATACTCAGCCTGAAGTTTTAGCAGTATATTCAAAATAAACCGAAATTCTTCAGTTTTATGTAATTTACTCAAAAGGTAAGCATTTTACCGAAAGTGTCTTGTTTATTGTAGACAATTAAATTATTTTTTAAACGATGTATCACCTAAGTGGGCCAAGGTTAGCACTTAACTGACATCAATAATTTGGGGTTACTTTTTAGGCTCACGAAAAAAAACATTTTTTTTAGGTTTTATTCAGTTTTTAAAAAAATTAAGCATTTTAAGGAATACTTTTTTTAGAGAAAATAGAATGTTCTTTTAAATCACAAAGTTGTGTTAAGGCTAATATTGACACTTGACAGTTAAGGGCTACTAGGTAAAAAAGACTCCAATGTGGACAACATATGTCAAAATTGCGACTTTTGCAAGCTGGCCTACATAGACATCTTTTGGTTGCACTGGTCCAAAGATCTTAAGAATAATATTTCCTTCTAATATTTTTATTTGTTCTTCATTCGCTTTTGTATATGTCCATGATTTGGAGCCATGTAAAATGTGGCTCCAAATATGTTAAAACCCTTGAAAATATTATTAAACACAATTGATAATTGATTTATTAACTCTGGGCATCGGGTTGGCCATGGCAATGCCTACCTATTCTTTCGGTATGCAACCAGTTTGTTATTGGTAGATTTTAATCAACTGCACTAAAAAAATTAATGCATGACATAAACATGAATAGTATTAAAATAATCCTTAACTGTCAAAAAGGAATTTGAAAAAATGGGCTTTATTTTGCCACCCATAATTATTCCAACCCAACGCGTTATTACACTACCTCTCCGATGAGAATCTAGATAGATGATATACAATTCTGGAGTCGTCTGTCAATGAAACAATAGTTCAATCATTTGCATTCCAATTCTGATATTCTTGACACCAGTTTAATCCTGCTGCATGATTTCCTTTACTACGAGAAGGATTTGAGACTAGCTTCAGTGTTGCTAACAAAAATATTTACATTGTATTAGGTTTACTGTCAGTTTCCATCAAGAATCCGTTAAATTGTTTTTTTCGTCAATAGTTTCCGTTAAAATAAAAAATTCATAAAAAAAATACGCTGTTATGCAATAATCATGTGGACAGCCTAATTTTGGATAGTGGTGCTGTTTTGGAAATCAACAAATCAATGAAAGCCTTTACATTTATACGCGCCGGTACACACACGCTTTTTTCTGCAGCGCGGTATCGCAGCGTTACCGCAATTGCGGTCCGTGCGCAGGTATACACACGCGTTTTTCTGCAGCGGTACCGCGTGTAAGAAAAACACGTGTGTGTACCGGCACTCGGTCCGCAATTGCGGTAACGCTGCGGCATCGCGCTGCAGAAAAACGCGTGTGTGTACCGGCGCCGGCGTTACGTGTTCTGGATTAGTAGACGCTCTTATCATTACATTTATTTAAAAAAGAGAGCAAGTAATTACTTATCAGTTTGGTCATGTTTTAATGTGGTATGATGAAGATGATATCCAAACTAAAATATTTACACTCTATAGTAAATACAGTTTGGCCAGTTAAGCACTGCTATGCTGTATAGAATAAATTTAAATCGAAATTGCCAGATAATGAGCTCTAGTTTTGAAATTTTACTATTTGTTTTTTTGCTATTTTTTTGCATGTTTTTTAAATTGATGATATTAACCCAAGTAACATTATTCCCAACTAACATTTATAGTAGCGGCTAAATGTTCTAAAGGCTTTGCTACTTTCGTAAAGTAGAAATGTGGTGATACCAACCAAAATTTGTTACTTTTTAGTTTTAACTACTATTAAGTATCAGGAAATAGTAGATGTTTCGTAAAAACGACCCTCTAAACTACTTCTTAGGATTGTTTCTTGATAGTCGATTCTGATAGTCTTCTCTACCACAATAGGACGTTGCTAAAGTTTTACTTTCTTTTTAGTCGTTATTTCGTAGTCGCCCTGACTTTTATATCCTACTTAATTACCACTGGAAAGTTAAGCTTCATTGGAGTCCCAAACAAGTGTATCCGACAACTACATTATAACTTTAATTTTTAATACAAAAGTTTGTGTCATCATAGTAACATCTGATGTAACAATGTAGACAAAATAACTTTTTGGATCAACTTTAAAGCCGCAACTACTTTGACTTTTTTTTAATGTCGATCTTCTAAAGTAATCTCTGTTTCTACTTTGAAAACGTAGACTTTTTGAAGTCGCATCTTGGTCGCACACATTCTTAACCCTACTTTTTGTGGCTCCTTTTATAATATGGGAATATTAGGAATAGTTTTGCAAATATTTTTTTAACTCCCTTGAGCAGTCCATTTTTTCGAGCTCATTGCTTTACCATTTTGCAAAACAATCAAAATGTAAAATATTGATCCAAAGTATCGAGTACCGCACACGGATTTTAAGAATTCCGTAGTCCATGCTTAATCTCCATCCTTTTATGTGTTGAGCTTGGGTATTTGTCTTTTTGGTTTTCTTCAAATTTGTGCTGTTGTTAAAGCTTGGTTTGAAGTGAATAAACTTAAATTTGTGCTGTGTTTTGTGCCAGGCTTTATTGCAATAGGTCCCTAATATCTAATTTATGCACGGCCCCTAAAATAACCTCTGGGATATGCTAGACTTCATCTAGGAGCTTTTGCGCTGTTTGCGGCGAATAAAAAAACAAGTTAGATATATCGTGGTTACATGCGGATTTCTAAGCGATCTAACAAGTCTCAGAGAGTGTTTTTTAACTTAACTAGGGATTATAATAATAAAAATGAGTGAATATTGACAAGCCAAAATATCTAAAAACAATAAAAAATACTACATACGAATTGTGAGAGCAATGTGTAAATAAAAAAAGTAACAATAAGTTGATTTCATTGATGTGACTACGTTCTTTTAGTTCCTTGACCAACACTTCCTAGAAATTCTAGAATAGGGATCATGCTCTCGACTGCAACATACATTTTTAAAGAACTCTTTTTATTGGCACTTCATTTATTGTTCTAATGGAATTTAATTTATCTTGTTTTTGTTTTAAAACCTACCACAAATTCACGCTCGTACATAACCTATAAGCAGTGGTGCTGTTGTTGACAGAAACGGCAAATGACAAGTGGCGACACCCCAATAACTTGAGGGTAGTAGTTATACTTATCGCGTGGTTCCTATCACTCTGTAGACGTTTTCTAGTGGTGAAAGCTAGTTAATAATACGTTTCTGCAACGAAGGAGTAGAAATTCGAGTGTTTTACCTAGAACTAAAAAGGAATGCCGACATAAAAGTCGTAAGTGACACGTTGCCGTAACTTAGGCTCACTTTCAAGTAACCCTTTCGACTATCAGGGAATATAGTTTGGGACGCCATGTTTTTATGTAAGAAAGAAAATTTAATATTTTTGTTGTCGTTTTATGAGCTCATATTAAAGAGCTATACTATTTTATAAACAAATTAGTTGAAGCTTACCAAAAATGCTCTTCTTAAGCACCATTTGTTGGAGTTAACTGTCGATTATGAAAACATAACCTCCAAAATCACAACACAAAAATTCCATCAGCCACCAGAAAACGGCTCAATTTTACGGGCGCACCGGTTTTTGGCAATATATATAATGCATGTTATACAAAAAACTTTGTGTCGCACTGGCATTTTGATTTTTGAATTCTTACCCTTTTGGATAACATAGTACATATTATAACCATAACCAAACAAAAAAACTAAGCGAGTCTTATTTCCAAACTAGTAAGAACCTTTCATTTTGAAATTTGTATTGGAGAACTTGGCTTTACTTTTATCTCAATTCTTTTTACAGAATGTCACTTTCGCGTACTTGGCTTTTCTTTACATGAAATGTTTTTGTTATGATTTCACTTCTTTTTTAAAGGAATTGGATAATACTTAATTTTTAAAGTAGTAAAATATGCGGAATATTGTTCAACACTTTTGCAATGCCTTACTTAAATTTTTGAGGTTTTTTAATTTTTTCCATGGTTTTATCATAGTTCCTATCAGCCTTCCAAAGCTCAGCTCTCCAGCGTTTCTGAAAGTGCACAATGTTACTTTTAATAACTTTACATGTATAGGGGAGGGAAATAAATTAAAATTGTCGTGTTTTTAAATTTTGTCCTATAACTTTATCATAGTTACTATCGGTCTTCCAAAGCTCAGCTCTCTAGCATGTCTGGAAGTAGGCAATGTTACTTTTACTTAACTTTACATTTATAGGGGAGGGAAGTAAATTAGAATTTTGGGGTGTTTTAATTTTTTCCTATAGTTTTATCATAGTTCCTATCAGTCTGCCAAAGCTCAACTCTCTAGCATTTCTGGAAGTGGGCAATGCTACTTTATCATAACTTTAAATGTATAGGGCAGGGGAGTGAATTAAAATTTTGGGGCTTTTTTGATTTTTTCCTGTAGTTTTATCATAGTTCCTATCATTCTACCAAAGCTCAACTCTCCAGCATTTCTGGAAGTGGGCGATGCTACTTTTACATAACTTTAAATGTATAGGGGAGGGGAGTAAATTAAAATTTTGGGGTGTTTTGATTTTTTGCAGGGGTTTGGTCATAATTTCTATCAGTTTGCCAAATTTCAGCTTTGTAGCATGTCTGGAAGTACAGTAAAATATTGATGATTTATACATAAGTGCGTGAGCGAGTGAGTGGCAATTTCGACGTTTTTTGAAATGTCGTAACTACTTTACTACTTCATGGAATTCCATGAAACTTGGAGGGGTTGTTAATTCCTCTAAGATCTACGACTGTGCAAAGTTTGAGATTCGTAGCTCATTCCGAAAGGGAGTATAATAAAACGGATATTCCTTTTAGATTTCTGATTTATAAAGATGGTCTTATAAAACCCTTTTATCTAAAGTTTTTAAAAAGAAATAAATATAAACTTTGGTCATTTAGTTTTTTTCATTACTATAGTTCATCACAAAAGTGTTTTATAATAGAGCTAAAAGGTTACCTTATATCCTTTTGTTTTTATAGTTACCAGTAGTTTAAAAGTAAATATGATTAGATAGGCGGCCATATAGAATCTAGTTTCTAAGAGTGGTAAATATAAACTTTAGACTTATGGTTTTTGCCATTACTTTTAGGCATTTTAAAAAGGTTTTATTGGAAGGCTTAAAGGTAAACTTAATTCGTTTGTATTTATAGTTACCCATAGCTGTATATTAAATATTATTTAAATAGGCGGCCATATAAAACCTTGTTTCCTTAAGGGTTCTAACAGAAGTATGCAAATACTTTCGTGTTTTATTTTTTTTAGGTATTTCTGGTAAAAATAATAGATATACCTAGGAACAGATTGGTACCTACCTATTGCAAGATTGATTATGAGAAGCCCAATAATAAATAATTGTTGAGTTTCCGTCCTCCTGGGTAGGACACCCAGGCCAAGATAAGGCCTGTTTAGACGGCCAATATAAGAGGTTGCCCTCCAACCTGCAGGCACAAGGAATATCATTCTGCCGTTTTTAAGCTATAATGCCGTTAACCAACGTTTGGCCAATTTTGACTTTTTGATACCATATTAATGAGCAGAAGATTCTCTATTGATTGGTATAAGCAAATCTTTTCTAGCGTTTACAGTTTTCGAGATAAAAAAATTTAAAATGCCGTTAAATGATTTTTTCACCTATGTTTACAAGTTATAACGCCGTTAAGTATCATAACTAACCTAAAATGCCGCTAAGTTTTTTTTCTTACTTAGCTAAAATGCGGCTAACTGGTTTTTGTATTCTATAATGCGGTTAAAGTACCTTAACCTTTTTATAGTCCATTTTCATTTTAAATAAAAAAGGGATAATCCAATGCTACAGAGCCGTTAAATAAAATTACTATTCTTAAATGTCGTTAAGGATACTTAACCGCCTTTTAGAATTTTATTTGTCATATGTTAATTTTATAATTTACAAGGTATATATGTCCACAATGGCTTTTTATAAATGATAGTATAAACAATTTGCATGCAAAAACAAGACTAAAGTGCCGCTATCCTGCTTTGCTACACTATAAAGCCATTATCTAAACTCGCGTTGGTCTAAAAATTTCTTGGGCTAGACTCGGTCATTGCCGTAGGCCGGGCAGTCTGTGTCTCTAGCACGCGTCTTAAGGAAACAGGGCCTCTCTATCTTCATTCGAATTAGTGAGTTTGAGGGAAGTAGATGACACTCACGCGCTATAACACCTGCATGTTTGTAATTGTGTTGCAATGGCTAGCGAAAATAATTTTAGGTAAGGAAATTATTTTTACTATGCAGTTTTTTATTGTTTCTTTGAGTTGGACTATGTGACTTTGAAATGGATGTATGTATCACCAAATGGCTTAACCAATTTTAATAAATAAAGTACCTACTGTTAAATTGACCTGCGTCAAACAAATGACTTAAAATAATATGGCAGAAGTTAGGCTTTATTTTCATTATGATTTTATAATTATATTGTATTCAAATATAAAGCAATTTTGACACCAACCTCTTTTTGGCGTGTTTTTTGTGAAGTTCCGCAGATATCACCAATTAGCTAACTTATTTTATTTCTTGCAAAAAAAAAACTGCAAAAATACTAAAAATAACTTTAAAAAAAACATAAAAACAAAAACATTTTTTTCGCTAATCCGGTAAAGAAAGGTTTTGTTTCTCTTGTATTTTTTCGTGGGCAGCTTGAAGATAACTCTACAGGGACCTGGTAAAATCATGTGCCTGCCTGTTTTTTTTTGGTTTTTGGTAAAAAACATAATATGTAGGTAGAGTGAGCAGTTGATATTTTTCTAAATGCTCTTTATTGTTACAGTTGCCCTGCTATTTCAAAAAGATCTAAAATGATCCTCAATATGGTATCGAAGAAACCCGGTACAGTCGTAAGTACTTCGCACAAAAAAAATGCTGAAATCCTTTTCCGAAAAAAAATACAAAAAAATCCTGAGCCCATATTAAAAGATTTTGTCAACAGTCTATATGTAAGGTCCTATTCGATGACCAGTGTTTTTGAAAGATTTTGTGAGACACAAACAACAAACAGTTCGCATCACAGGTTTAACTTAAATCATTACACAAGCATTTTACCACAAGCCTTCCCAAAATAATCAACATTTGATAACAGTACTTCAAAGCAATTTGAAATCTCAACTTTAGAGAACAATAATGGTTCATCAAATATATTTAAAGATATGTCGTTACAAGAGTTTCGTATATTGTGCAATGACATCGAACCCAATGTTGGTCGTGGCTCAACTACTGAAAACGTTTAAAGTGATTTTGATTCCGACGACTCAATACATGATAAAGATTATATTCCATCCTCGAGTGAAGATTCTAATGACGATTTTCAAGGAGCTAGACTAAGAAACAAAAAGATTCAATTGCCACGAAAACATAACCAATCAAATAAAGAGAATTTTGAAATTGTGTCATCGGCTACAGTTTCGGAAATATTACGTCCCAATTTCCTGAGCCGTTTCTTTTATTGAAAGAGGCCCGAACTTTGAGGGAAAAAGTATGAGCGAACAAAAAAGAAACCCAAGAAGGGTATTTGCGTTTAAAAAATTTAATGACGCCAGAGTTGAAGTATGTAAATTTTTTTCTACGGCTACAGTTTCGGAAATATTACGTCCCAATTTCCTGAGCCATGTTTCTTTCATTGAAAGAGGCCCGAACTTTGAGGGAAAAAGTATGAGCGAACAAAAAAGAAACCCAAGAAGGGTATTTGCGTTTAAAAAATTTAATGACGCCAGAGTTGAAGTATGTAAATTTTTTTTAACGACCTTAGGTTACGTGAAAACAAATGACAGAATTTTACATAACAATTTCACACATCCCATAATGGATAAACGAGGAAAGCACCAGAAAACGCCTGCATTTGATCGTGATTTGTTGAGCCAGCATGTGGAATCGTTCAACCCTTTAGAACCCCACTACAGGCGAGAACATGCTCCTCTACGCCGTTACTTACCAAGCGATATTAATGTTATGAGAAGTACCCGCATAAGACGATTTCGTGCAAACTATATCGACAACACGTAAAAAAAAATGAATATTTCCTTTAATCGACTTGGCAATGAGGAATGCGAAATTTGTGAGGACCAGAGCTTGCATGAAAAAGACACATCTCATGATGCTAGGAAAGACAATTTTCCAGACGACTATGCAACGTGTGTGGGGTGGGCCAAGCATAACGAGAAATGTATTAAAGCAAGAGAACTTTACGAAGCACACAAAAAACTACCACAAAATGATTCCCAAAAATATTATAGCGCAGACTTAGAAAAGGTTATAATGTTACCGAGGGTGGAGTCATTCAAAGCTGTAATTTTCTGTCTTGTGGCGTTCAATCAAACTTTGACACCACTAGGCAAAATCACTGCACAATCTAAACCACTTACAGTTATCTGGCATGACAGCATTGCGGGAAGAAAACAAGAAGATATCATGAGTGCTTTTTATCATTTTCTTTTACGTAACAGAGACATTACTAATATACCCATATGGCTCGATAACTCTAGTGCCCAAAATAAAAATTGGCTACTTTATTCATTGCTCGTTCACATAGTCAACAGTGAAGTCTTATGTACAACACAAATTACACTTTATTACTTTGAACCAGGTCATACATTTATGAGTTCCGATCAGGTACACCACCAAGTAGAGTTGGCCATGAAGAAGAGAGGAAAACTCTACGATTTTACTAATCTCGAAGATTCAGTGGCGTCAATTAATAATTCCAAAGTAATTGTGAAATCTATGTCAATAGAAAATTTTCTTAATATACCAAATTATGTATCAGACCGAAGAGTTCAAAATTCTAATCCCAGAGCGTTTTTAAAAAATATGACTCATGTATGCTTTACCCGAAACAGTTATGACCTTATGTATAAGAATAACTTCGATGACCAATTTAATTCTCTACGCTTTCTAAATGACAAATACATAAAAAATCCAAATATATGAAACTTGAATTTCGTTCCAAACTAAAAGGTGTTGATTCTAAAAGAAAATCTGACATAATTGATAAATTGTCATGCATAATCCCTTCCCACAAACTTGTGTTTTGGACAAACTTGCCAACGCAGGTGAATGACAGCGCCAGTACAAAAAAAAATGGAAAAGAAGTGGTGAATAGATACATATTGCAAAATATTAACTAGTTTTTAATATAGTTTTAAATAAATATTTCATTATTACATTTAAAATTTTTACGAGTCTGTCCGCTATTTTAGATTGCATACGTATAAAAGCTTTTTAAATATTAATCTATTTCTACTGAAAGGAATTCAGCCTAAAAAGTGGAAAATATTTACAAGTTGCGTATTTGTTATAAATTATTTTTACCAACTTGTAACAATGTAAAGTCCCAAGAATTCTTTGAGTTTGACATTACTTATTTATATCTTATTTTCGGTTATGTTCCTATGAAGGTGTTGTATCAGTATAAAATATAAGTAATAAAATATATTGACTTACAACCTTATTTTTTGGTCTTCAAATTTTGTATTATAGTTGCTTTTTATTTGAGTCCGTCAACTACCTTGTAACATATGCTAAGCTAAAACGCGGTTAAAATCAAAGGTTTTTCATTTAGCTGTATTTTAGATTCTTTTTTTAACCTATAATAACATTTATTTGTCTTAAATGCCGCTAAGTGACCTTAGACGTAATAATGACATCATATTGGTATTTCAAGAAGTCATAATAATGCTAGGCTATAACAACGTTACGATCTTTAGCGGCATTTTAGTTTAGAAATAATGAGATTTTTTTTTCGCCTCGTAAATACCAATAAAAATAATTGAAAACCAAACACTAGAATGCCGTTAAGGTAGACTTAGCGGCATTTTAGTCATAGCTTCATGGAATAAAAATTAGACGAATGCTAGATGAAAAGACTAAAACTCTCTTTTTGTTAGGTTTAGTTGATTATTTCGAATTGAAATTAGGATCACTTAAAAAACTACTATGTAAGATCTATAATTTGCGACTTTAAAGTTTTTCATATGACTTACAGATACCAAATGGCATCATTTTTTATTATTTCCTGGGTTTTTCGTTCGTAACTCAAAACATGACAAATGTAGTTAACGGCATTCTAGCTTAAGGATGGCAGCATTGCACTGGCCCTCTCGATTGTGTCGAAATTGCAGGATAAAAAACATTTAAAAGTGTTGAATTATAAGCTTTTAAACAATTTAAAAACAAATAAAAAATTTAGGTGAGGGTATGTTGACTATGTTTACTTTGCTCTTTTTTGTTGGTTTCATAAGGGCACTTAAAAATCCTTGTTGCGATACAGTAACAAATAAAACCAAGTGACCACTATAAAACCATAATGGCATATATACATTTATTTAAAAAATATTTTAACGAGAAAATATTTATCTAGTCGTTTTAGCAGTGTTTTTAACAATAATTTTACTTTAATTTTGATTTATGTAAACCAAGCAGACTTTTTTAAGGGTGAATAGTGTAAATTATTTTATTTTTATTTTAAATATTTGTTATTTTGTTATCAAAAAACTATTAAAAAGCATTTCTGAGCTGGCGCGCTTGTTTTGAGAGCGCTTTAGACACGATTTTATCAGAAAAATAAATCTGGCAGGCAATTTGATCATCAACAAAACGACAAACTCGGTATATTTTTATGTGATAAAATAATTTTGGGACTCTGACATTTTTGGCAATTTTGTGACCTAAATTATTTTATATAGTCAAGGTTCTATACTGGTGGAACCGCCAGAGGGCGAAGCTGGAGTTTATTCTGCCTTTCTTTTATTTTTACTCTGGTAGTTTCTTTTATATTTGTAGATGTCGCCACCTATGGGAAAGCATACGGTATCGTAGGCATTTATTTATTTCTCTTACCAATATCGTAAGATCAGATTCATATACCGTCTTTGTGGCTTTACAAACGTCTTTTTTTGATAACGTCTACTTTCTGGATTAATTAAAAGTTTGAAATTTTGACTTTTTTGGACAATATTTTATTAATAAAAACTCTACATCAACAACCGACGTTTCGGCCCTAAGTCTGGGCCATCTTCAGGGCTAAAAACACAAAGAACAAATCTTATTTACCTAATCTAAAAGGCGACATGATCTTCTATAAAATTTAAATGGCAAAAACCCAATATTTAATATGAAAATTACCCACTTTTCTAATTACTTTCTATCTAAATTAAACACATGCCAATATAAACACTTATTTTGAAAATTAAAATAGATTAAGCCAAAATTTTTTTATATGATGAAAGTTTTAAAATGAGGAAGAAAAGTCAATAACCTTTAAAATATAGTATATAACCATGAACAAAAAACATAAAAACAACATTAAACAGCACACAAACAACATCAAAAATGTTTTTAAAAAAAATTTAAAAATTCAAAAACATGGAACAAAAAGTAAAGAACTACCCTTACCTTAGATTATTAAGGATTTAAAGTTATAAATATAGAACATAATATGATAAGTTGTACACAAAATACGGTCATACCACCAGACTGCACGTCGCGAACAATCTAAAAATAAATCGAGACACAACGATATTATGAAAATTTATTATTGAGTAGGTCCCTACCTCGATTAAAAAACAAGAGATCACGGGAGCAAGGAGGTACCTACTCAATAATAAATTTTCATAATATCGTTTTGTCTCGATTTATTTTTAGATTGTTCGCGACATGCATTCTGGTGGTACCACTGTATTTTGTGTACAACTTATAATATTATGTTCTCTATTTATAATTTTGAATCCTAAATCATCTAAGGTAAGGGTAGTTATTTACTTTTTGTTCCATGTTTTTGAATGTTTAAATTTTTTTTTAAAACATTTTTTATGCTGTTTGTGTGCTTTTTAATGTTGTTTTTATGTTTTTTGTTCGTGGTTGTATACTATATTTTAAAGGTTATTGATTTTCTTTTCTAGGTTTAAAACTTTTATCTTATAATAAAATTTAGGCTTAATCTATTTTAATTTTCCAAATAAGTGTTTATATTGGCATGTGTTTATTTTATAGAAAGTAATTAGAAAAGTGGGTAATTTTCATATTAAATATTTTTACTGGGTTTTCAACATTTAAATTTTATAGTAGATCATGTCGCCTTTTAAGTTAGGTAAATAAGATTTGTTCTTCGTCTTTTTTACCCCCGAATATGGCCCAGACCTAGGGCCGAAACGTCGGTTGTTGATGTAGAGTTTTCATTAATAAAATATTGTCCAAAAAGCCAAAACTTCAAACTTTTAATTTAGTCTTCTGAAGAGTCCCTTAAGGCGACAAATTCGATTCAGCCAATTTTTTAAGCAAAAGACAACAAGGCAAAAAATTTAAATATCAGTCAATAGGTGGCAGTACATCTTAGAGTCCTATGAGGTCACTGCATTCTGGAAGCCTGGCATCTCCAGGGGTAGCGACACCAAACATAACCTCATTTACGAAAAATGCAAATCTGACACTGTCAGGAGTGTAGCTTTTTTTATGTTCGTCACACCCGGTATATAAATTTGACCGTCCAAATAAACAAACCTAAAAAAACTAAGTTTTTTATGATTTCAATATTTATTTGGACCCTGTGTTAGGACCCACACGGCGCAAGAAACCCAAAAATATAGTTTGCATGTTTTATATATATTCTAAAATATAGAAAACTATTATGTTGGGTTTTGTATCATTTAATAAATTTTTTATGCTCTCTAGTTAATAAAGGTGTACGTTTAATCCCTTTTTTTTATGGGCTAAGGTAGTATTTCTTGTCCCCAGTGATTAAAAGTAATTTCTTTAAAACCATAAAGGGCAAAATATAGGTTTTTGGATTATTGTTTTTTATCATAATACAAAATACAAAAAACAAAAAGGAATCGAGATATATACACCATAACGATTATTTTGTTGCTTCCAGCTTGCCGTAAGCTTACTGTACTTTGCTGATGACTTGGTTCGTTTCGATTGTTATTGTGTCCTTCGGCATAGAATATTGCTTCCATATAAACTAAGCATTTCACTTTCAAGACTTCTCCAGGATGTAAACTAGGAATACCTTTTCGGTGAAATTTTCGTAATTCTGTTTATTGCATCATTTTCGGTACTGAAAGCTTTGGTTCTACTACGTTTTACCTCGCTCGTCAAAACGCACTATATAACGATTTTTTTGTATGAAAATGAATCTTTGGACAATATTTAGTCGATTTAGATACGGGAAATTAAAAAAAAAAGTTCGGTTCAGTTCGGGTTGTTTCAGTTAAGTTCGGTTCGGTTTGGTTTTAGGTTAGGTTTGTTATGTCTTAAAGTAATTCAGCAGGAGTCGGCGCAGCCGACTCTTGCTGAATTACTTTAAGACACAACCAACCTAATCTAAGATCGACCTGAACCGAACTGCTGAATTTCTGTAAATCATCACTATCATAAATTACACATTATTATAACTTTCTGCATGATTTTTTTCATTATAAATGCTCAATAGAGGATTTTGGACGATTTTGCAGTCAAAAATGCGCGACAAATTAAAATGTTGGAGCAAGATGTCAGGTTGAACGTTAGATTTCAAAAATATGGTGTAACCATTTTTCTATGCGTAAATACTTTTCAAAAAAATTTAACTTTTTATCGCCTCTTGCCAGACAGTTGGTCACATTATTTTTGGCTAAATGACCATTTTTATAAAGCTCAGTCGATTGTGAGCCGTCCCTCTCTATCTCGAAATAACAAACGTCAAATAAATTCTTTCTATAGCGTTTTTACTAATTTTTTAATTTTGAAATTTCTAAAAAAAATGCGAAAAATCCGCACTTTTTTTTTCTTGAAAACAGTACAAAACGACATAAACTTATCATTAAAAAAAGAAACACCCATTTTCAAGCATCGAGGTATAACGTAGTAGACCCTTGTATGTCTTTAAATACCTACTTATAATCATTTAACTTATATTAAACGACAAAATATCTGAAAATAATATGAAAATCGGGTCACGTGATCTTAGTTAAATTTTCTCAATCGAATTGACGTGCCCCCGGTATATAGGGGTGGCGCTTCAGTCAGGAGGTTGATGTAAGGTCACTTATCGTCAAGCAAGCTTTTGCTTGATGATGAGTGAGCTTCGGTTGATGGCTTTGGTCTGATTTGGTGTCCTGCAGCAAATATAAAATTGAGCACGCCTTTGTAAATCCTAATAGATCTCTTCTATAAAAAACTAGTTGAAACATTATTTCTGTTCATATGCAAGACTTTTTAAAAATCTTTAAACGTATCTTGTTAGATTTTTGATTTTCTTTTGTACATTTCCAAAAAATACAAAAATCGAAACAATTTCGCTACAGTTTTCTATAACACAACTAGGCTACTGAAATGCCAAATATTGTTTTGAAATATTTGTTGTGTTTTAGCCATAACTTTTTTTTTTTTGAATAGAATGATTTCGCGAAAATCTGCTAAGATACGTTTGTTAAAAATGCTTTAAAAACTACCCCTCAAAATTTCGATGCGTTCCGCTTCTTCGTTTTCTATTTCTATTAGAACAAAGATTTGGCCAAAAAACGCGATATCAGTGTTGTCAAATGGTAAGTTTTCGGACGAAGTTTGTCCCCTTAAGGACGAAACAGTTAACTGTCCACACTTAATAGGTGTCCATTAGATCTCGGACACCCGTGGGTGTACAACTTTCGAGCCGCTCACGGAAAAATACAAGAGAAACAATTTTTTTCTATGCCAGCTTAGCCACAAAAAATTGTTGTTTTAAACAAAAATATAAATTGCAAATATTGAAAATTAACCCCCCCAACTTGGGAAATCATCCAAATATTGGTTTCCTATCAGTTATACCACTATTCTTTAAATAAATACCTACCTTAATATTTAGATGTGGAGTATGATTTAGGTGTTATATCTTGATTTTAAAAATAAATACTAAAAAAAATACATACGTTACACAACTGGAAAGTAACTTTACAGGTCTCCCCAAGTTTATGTGTTCTACCTGCGGCTCACCCTGTAAATTCCCTGGATCGACCTGTAGAGTTCATGTTTCATAAATGAATGAATAAATCAGCTAATCTACTGGCGATCATAACTGCATAGAAAATATACTTTTTTTTATTTTGTTAGAACCTGCCAACAATTTTGCTTGAAAAGTTGTTGATTTTTCCACTTGAAGATAATTTTTCAGTTGAAATACGTTGCTATGATTGGCGTAAATTAACAGGAGGAAAAATATAATCGATCTGGGCTTACCAGAACTTCTAGTAGGAAACTTTTTGCTAACTGGAACATTGTTGAATATTCCGTTTAAAAAAACAAAGTAGTCAAAATGAGATAAATAAAAAGGAAGTCGTGTATTCGGCAGGCTTTCGGAAGGGTTCCGCCGCGTCGAGATAAAATTCCCTTGGATTGCTGTAATGTTGACGCAATTTGATCCGGAAATTGTATTACAAAGTCGACCGATAAATATCAGAACAAAAAGTGACAATCATGGAACAGGTTCTAATGGACTAAAAACCCGAAATGAGACAACGGGCGGAGCCAACGGGGCGCAGGCGTAGGGCCAAATTGGTGCGAAAATACCTTTTATTAAAACATGAAAAAAAACTAAATGAAAAAAATTTGCAGTTTTAAAAGAGTACACACCCAGTAAATACAAAAGGAACACTCATATTCCTAACTGATTCCTCAAAGAATTTGATTAGCAGGTATATTCTAGTCAAGCTATCGTGTTCCCTAAAGAAAGGTACATTCTTTTACGTTTTCGGCATGTTCCTAAAAGAACGTGAAAAAAGGTACATTCTTGTCAGGTTCTTGTCATGTTCCTAAAATAATGTTAATGTAAGATATATTATTTTCACGTTCTTATGATGTTCTTATCATGTTCCTAAAAAGATTGTAAAAAAAGGTATATTCTTGTAATGTTCCTAAAAGAATATAAATGGAAAGTATTTTTTGCCACG
Source organism: Aspidapion aeneum (assembly GCA_963576565.1). Lineage (NCBI taxonomy): Eukaryota > Metazoa > Arthropoda > Insecta > Coleoptera > Brentidae > Aspidapion > Aspidapion aeneum. The sequence continues at coordinate 59,980,654 of OY755038.1, forward strand.
GTATTGCCGTGTTCTTAAAACACTCTAAACAGAAGGTATATTTTTTCACGTTTGTATCATTGTCCTAAAAGAATGTGAAAAGAAGAAGTTAGTCTGGTCATGTTTCTAAAAGAAGTTTAATAGAAGCTATAGTCTTCTTATATTCTTATCATGTTTTTAAAATAATGTGAAAAGAAGCTAAATTCTTTTCATGTTCGTAAAAGATTATAATTGAAAGGTATATTCTTGTCACGATCCTAAAATATAGTATTGAATTTAGGAGTGATACTGCTCCCACTAAATTTTTGTTTCCTGTCGATAAACCGACTACTCCCGCAACTTTAAATTCGATTTCCTGTTAAATTGGGTTTGTAATCCGGTAATATTGAGTAATTAGAAAAACTTGTTGTTGAATTTTGCTCGTTCCATTCCATCTGAGTTATTTTTGTCCCTTTTCCTAGATATATTCAATAAGGACCCTAGTAGTTTAAAGTGAAATTCATTGTTGAGAGTGAAAAATCATAGTTCAAACGGTTTATTTGTCATGAAACTCCTTTCTTAATTTCTAGCTATAAAATTTCCAGAAAAAAATAACTTGTGCAGCTAAGTCTTACATAACCTTTTATTAAAAATCAAATATTTTCATAACAAACAATCGAATCCCTACAGCTGACGTATAAGTTATGATTTATAAAAACCGTAATAACTACCAATACACAAAAATGTTTATTTAACACACAAGAGTAAAAAGTTTAAGAAATAGCGCCGCAAGCGAAAAATTTAGAAAAATTAAGTGAGTACTTTTCGGAAATAATTGTGCCCAAAAAAACAAAAAAACCGAACCGAACACAACCGTAGGCGAAAATTTAAGTTATTTTTGGAAAAAAGTAAGCCGAGAAGAAAAATATATGCAAAAAACCAAAAAAAATGATCCCGCAAAAATTTAAAAAAATTAAATATTTTAAAGAATAAATCGGCCGCCCCTAAAAAGAAAGCCACATGCCAAAATTTGGCGTTTTAAGAAAAATTTTGTACTTTTTATTGTTTCGCAAATTTAAAAATACAAGGGTTTCATTTTTTTTTAATTTAGATAAAATTAGTTAAGGCATTTTACAAAAACGGCGCTACATACGTTGTTTCCGTTACAGAATAGTCACATGTTAGCAGTGGCGGCGCGTGGTAAAAAGCTTTCGGAGTGCACACCAAAAAAAAAAAAATTGCGGCGCAGGCGGATATTTAGTTAGATATTAGTTACCTACCTATTATTATTGAAATTATAAATAAATAATAAATGTATTATACCTAGTTTACATATTTTCTCTTCTAATGGCAAAGATGAAAATTTAATTGTTTTTAAATATTGCACACTAATGCTATCAGAATTAGAAACTTCCGCCATTGTCGTAAATACCAAATCCTTGAAATCAAAACAAATCGCCAGCGCCCGACCGATAATGCCAAATTAGTGGTGTGTAAATACTATCTACTCGATACTTTAATATCTGATACATGGGCGGATTCGAAGTAATCGAATATTCTTCGATGCCAAATACTCGTTACTCGAATCCCGAATGGACCGAAGCCGAAGTGTTACCTTCGTATCAATTGTATCGGCATCGGCCGTATGAGTAACGAGTTTGGAGTACTTGTAGTCATTTGGACCGATTTTATAATAATAAAATCTAATACTCGAATAGGAAGTATCAGTATCTACTCAATACTTGGAAAAGGAATCGTTTCACATCACTATCCCAAATTGTCTAAGTGCACTAATTAAAAGTGCCCTTCAGCTCCTCTAACATGCAACGCGAACCATTGGTGCGGTGGGCGTCACGGGGGTGCGGGCGGCATCGAGGCTAGTTTTTGCACAGATTTTGTCCTAGGCACTGCCGCAGGAAGGTTCAGATTCTATGTACTGTAAAATTCTATTGGGACATGTCGTCCTCTCTTTCTATATTTCGTAATAAGAATGCGACACAACATCTACGGAGCAAACAAAAGTGAATAATTAGATTCGAACTAACTATATAGCGCATCCGCCAGCATGCACCGCAGGTGGTTTGAACACGAATACAAACACATACATACCGGGTATTAATTTGTAGGTAATATTCCAGTCTTTAGTGAATTCTGTTTGGGGTAATTTCTAATTAAATTTTAGTATTTTTTTAAGTAAAATTTGGGAGTGCACGTGCACATGTGCACTTATGGAGAAACCGCCACTGTATGTTAGTGTTTTTCTCTGTGAGTTTTTTTGTGTTATTAAGAGAGTTATTTTGATATATTTTGTTCTAATTTAAAAAGGTTATAAAATGTAGATCATTTTATCGACATCGACATATTTTTGTTTTGAATTTTTAGGTTAATATTTTAATGCATTCTATCAATACAGGGTGATCAAAATTTAGAAGGAAGGTAATTCCAGCGAAGGAAAAAATTAACCCCGTTCTGCGACGCATACTTACTTGAAATTGAAATGAAAATTTTGGTGTAAATAAATTTTTTATAAATTAATTTATTTTTAACTTTTTTTAGTCACTTTTAGTTTTTAATACATTAAATAAGTTTACACTTGAAAACGGTTAGAGATACTTACTAACCGAAACGTCGTGTTTAAAATAAATAAAGTCAATGGAAGTCCGAAATTTTATTTCTACTCAATCATTGTCTACAAATTTCAAACAAAAAAAAAACATTAAATTTAAATTCGTGTAACATATCGCATTTAGAACTAGAAAAACTGGGTAAAAATTTAAGACATTTTAAAACCACTAATTTACAAAACAGATTTTTTTATGAAATTTTTGTTTTTTATCTACATAAATATTTTATTTAGATTGTTGTTCAAAAAATCTGAAAATGTAAATAACTCAAAAAAATCAACATGCGGTCATCTTCTTAGAGAAGGGAGAAATAATATTGATTGATATTGATTATATTATGCCAAAAATGAGAAACAATACAACTCACCTCCATCAAATCCTTTTTGGCAAGCAACCACCACAGAATGATGGGTGACATTCGTAAGCTCGCAGTTCGTTGGAGGATCCGGTCTACCAGCTGGAACCAATAAATATGTACAAGCTATTCGTTGTTGACCAATCTCGTTGGAGCCCCAGCACTGAATTGTACCATAATCAGCTAAAACAAGAGAAAATAATGGTAGAATATACCAAAAAAATAATGTATAATTGTTTCGCATAAGCCGATGTAATAATTTTCAGTCATCAGTTAAAACGGAACTAGTCTATTAAGCCCAGCAAACCTGGTTGTTTTAGTACGATTTAAAATTGTAAATTTTTAGGTTGGTTCTGTTTGGTTTAATTTACAGCAAGGGCTAGATTTACTTAAGTGATAAAATAAGACATTTTTTAAGAAGCCCATTCGCTATTTTTGGCACTTTTGGATTTTCGTTTTCAATTTTTATGTGATTTTAAACAGTCGTGCAATTATTAGTGATTATTTCTCAAGATCTATCTCTGAGCATCTTAGGGCCGAAAAAAAGAGATGCCTTAGTACCATATAAAATCTTAGTTTTTTTTCGTTACTTAACCTTAAGAGTTCCTTATTACGTCATATTATGATTATATTAAGAAACGCTTTAATAGTACAATGAATAGAGGAGGTCCGGTAGTTCTGAATTTTGGATATGTTATTAAGGTCGAAAGGGTAGGGTAAAATCTGAGTTTTCGTCACCCCCACCCCTGTGCTTCTTGAAAAAACCATCAAAAATTGGAACTTTTTGTAGTTTTTTGCCTGTAACTTCGTTCCAGTACACTAAATCGCAAAAAGGGGGGGTGGTACTATGGTTGTTCTGCGAGCAGTAGTAACGGAGCTAGGTAATTTCCAAAAATGACTAAAATCACGTGCTTGGGCAAATTTTCAGATTTTTTCTACTTTAGACGGCATAAGCTCCGCAATACTTTATTCTAGGGTAAAAGTTCTAAGAACATATCTTTAGAGAATTTTATCAGCTACAAAATCCATTCTTTAAATGTATTTTTAAATATTGTAATGAAATGGGAGTAACTTTTAACTTAAAGTAGGTAAGTTAGAAAATAATCATTATTTAAATTTAGTGCATTAAATGGCACGTTTTTTATTTATTTTAATTTTTTTCTGTAAATTTAGTGACGTACAAAAAGGTAAGAGAGCTAAGGGGTCAAACACCTCCACAAACTAACTACCTCTTCAAAAACCATCCCAGACCCCCCAAAATCTAACATATTTAGGTTTTCTTAAATGTTCTCAAAAAATACGCTTCTAAGAGGAAAATGTGTAATATACTTACTATTTATAAACTCTTCAGCGGCGTCCGTTACTTGATTGTTATTACTTTTTAGTGATTATATCCTCTATTTCTCTATTACTAGTATTTCTCTATAACTACTATTAGTTGTGATTTTCGACTGTGATAATATTGTTATTGTTACCTATGTTAAAATTAAGATTTTTGACAAAAACTAGCATCCCGACAAGTCACTTGGGACTTAGGGATGATAGTCAAATGTATTGTAAATTATTTAAGCATTTGAAAAAAATGAACTTGAACTTCAACTTGAAGTAATTTAAAAAAGTAAAAAAATATCCATGATTTTTTTATGATTTATTAGATTTTTTTTAAAACCAAGGTCTATAGAACAAAATGTGTTATACGTTACTGAGAAAATAAAATTTCCTTTAAAATACTGTACAAGAAAGTCGGATTGGTTTCATGGTTATAAATTCAGAGGCGCCCGTGAATTTAACCAATTTTAAAAAATCACAAATTAAAATATTTTTGTTACAAGTTTTATCTAATTTTTTCAAAAACTAAGCCTAATTTAAAAAAATGCACTTTATTGACAGTAAAATTCTCTTTTTAACGGTGTATAACTCGATGGGGTTTGACTTATAACGAACCCGCCAGCGACGTCCGTAAATGGGACCATTTAATAAATTTTTTTTAAAATTATGTTTTGCACAGGTTTTATTTGATTTTCTGAAAACCATGCCCTTTATCAAAAAAACTGTTTTTTACTTCATTGTAGATAATAAAATTTCCTTTTAAACGATGTATCACAAAACGTCATAAATGTTATGGGTAACACTCCAGAAGCATCCATTAATATCAAAAATTACCAAAAAAATTTGTGCTTTAATGGCACGTTATTTGAACATCTTAAAGGGCGTCAAAAATTCTACTAGTTTGGCAAATCTAACTATTTCCTTCTTTAATAATACGAGAGTCAGCAATGGTGGACACTGGAACTTAAAACACCCTGTATATGGGTCTTTTTTTCTTAAATATTTCAAAACAAAAGATTTGGGTAAGAAATCCAAAAATTTTTTTTTGCGTTTTTTACGAATCGTCGACAGTGATGATAATTGTATAAACTCGGATCTTTAACTGCTGTACTGACTTGCACAACATTGTTTAATGTTACTTCCACCCCTTCAAAATAATTATAAAAATTACTTAAATACAGTGTTTTGTAGATAATTAAATTCTCTACAAGATATGGTCTTCGTACTTTTACGCTACAACAAAGTGTTACGGAGTTATTACCGTGTAAAGTAGAAAAAAAAATGAAAATTTGCCCAAGCACGTGATTTTAGTCATTTTTAAAAATTACCTAGCTCTGTTACTACTAACCGTAGAACTACAATGATACCACCCGATTGTAGATAATTATGTCCTCTAAAAAACTTCATATAACTATTTTCGCGATTTAGTGTACTGGAACGAAATTAAAGGCAAAAAACTAAAAAAAGTGCCAATTTTTTATGGTTTCTTCAAGATGGCGGAGGGAGCACAGGGGTGGGGGTGACGAAAACTCAGATTTTTAACTACCCTCCTGAGCGTAACCCCCCTATTTTGGCCTCTATTCATTGAACTATAAGCCAAGTAACGAAAAAAATGTCGGTGAGATGGACCCTTAATGCATCAACTATAAAATATTATATGAAGGGTCCAGTGGAAAAACGATAAGATTTTTTTCCGAAATCGATATTTTGACGCCATGCGATAGCTTGTAACGTGAAGTAGTAACACACTATACCTTACAGTGTATAAACAATGAGATTCCACTAAAAGCTACGGCTAAAAACAGGCAACACTGTGGAAAAACCACTTTAAATTTCGTGTTACTCAATTTTTTGAAAAATGGAATCTCATCGTTTTTTCACTGTACCCTTCATATGTATAATCATGTCCATGTATTATTTTTTTTACTTTTGGCATATAAAGTTTTATTCATCCCGATTTTTAGGGATAAAGGTGAATGAAAACTAACAAGGAAACAAAAAATCGGTATGAAAAGTTACATAAAAGGGACAAAATATAAAAAAGTGTTAAAAGTGTCTTTTTATCCCTTGATATATAATATGCTGCACTTACCGGGTGGGCCAAAAAAACCGGACATTTTTTTTCATTATAACTTTTGAATTATACCATTGATTTTCATGGGACGAACTGTACTTGGCAGAGAATTAACCAGTTTTGAATAAATATATTTTTTTGTTCGCCATCGCAAAATCCAAGATAGACGAAATTAAAATGTACCCTTCAAAGACGCTCGTTTACTCTTGTGTTACGAACATGTTTTCATTATTTTTTTAAATTAGTAAAAAAGCTGCATTCTTGCAAGCAACGCACAACAAGGTTCGATTTGTTGGTTCTAAAAAAAAATATTTTTGTTTCAAACATTGGTTTGCATATTATACGATTGCCTTGCCAATCATGGCGGCATTTATTTCCTTATAAATTCATTACTACTAACCCGATTTTAATGAAATAAAAATCATCTTGGTTAGAATTGATTTTTTTTAAGACCATAATCAAAGTTTATCGCCATTTTAAAATTTGAGATGGTGGACTGTTTGCCCGCAGGTAGAAAAACGATAACTGCAGTGGACTGTATATATTTTAATTAATGAAATCGCGAACAAACATAAATATATTAATATGAAATCACGAAATAATTAAGGTCCATAGGTTAATTGTTGGTACCACACAACGGAAATCAGAAACAAAGCACTCACCAGTTTGCAGCCAATTTCTCCACGTTCCAAGGGGCCCCTGTCTTGATCTAATGCTGGCACCACGTAGCTGAAGGGCTGAAGTTTCTAGTTCTATGCTTCAGTACACGAAAATCAAGCACTTTCAAGTGTAGAAATTTGAAATAGTTGGAGAAAGAAATTAACACGCCATTTTCTCGAGGCGGTAGAAAAAGGATCTCACTGATTCTTGGTGCACATGTCCAAATGCGCGAAAAATGTACTCTGTCCGTCATCCAATTGTGTGGTTTTAAAATTTACAAACAACCGCGAAATTTAGCGGGAGCTAACATAACTGCCCTCCAAAACACACAATTTTAGAATATCAGCCGGACAGATATAGATGTAAGAAAAATGATCGACCGATAAATATAAATGAATGAAAAACAGATAAGTAGCGTAAGTTTATTTAGAGATAACGAAAACCCGAAAAAGTCAAAACAAACAAACAAAATTAAAAAAATAATAATAAAGAATTACCTATTGTAATAATTGACTTCAATAGGTAGAAAAAATTAAAATTACTTTTAATTCGGCAAGAGGCACAGTTTTACATCTGGCCGCTTGTAAACACCGGTAGCCGTTTGTACCGTCGCGACACGCACTTGACCGTCTCCGCCGGGATGCAATTCGAGAACCCGACCGACTGGCCATTTCAAAGGTGATTGGATGTGATCACTCGTTATGATAACCAAATCATTTAATTTGCTATTTGGAGACAAATCAGCCCACTTGTGTCGCTGTTGTAGCGTATGCAAATACTCTACAGAATACCTTTTCCAAAAATCATTATGTAGTTTTTGGATTACTTGCCATCTCGAGAGCCGATTTAGGGGAACCTCGGACAAATCTGACTCCGGAATTTCTGAATTAAGGGGTTCAAGGGTCAAAAAATGCCCAGGGGTAAGAGGTTGAAGATCGTGTGGATCTGAAGAGGCAGGAGATAAAGGGCGACTATTAAGTACGGCTTCTATGCGACATGTAAGGGTGGACATTTCCATGATGAACAACTTCTGGTCGCCGACAACTCGAACAAAGTGAGTTTTAAAACTTTTGACGCCAGCTTCTGCCAAGCCATTGAAATGTGGACTGAGAGGGGGTCCCAGATGCCAACGAATAGAAAGTCTGGTGGACGCACTTGCGTAATCAAGTAATTGGTTACGAAACCCTATAAAATTACTGCCCTGATCTGACCAGCATTGCGTCACCCTTCCACGTCTGGAAATTAATCGATGGAATGCACCTACAAACCCTTCGGTGGACAGTTCCATGGTTAATTCCAAATGCACGCAATGTGTGGCCGTACAGACAAACACACAGACATGCGATTTGAAAGCTTTACAACCACGGTAACGATGAGGAATCACAAAGAAAGGTCCACAAAAGTCGATAGCTACACTCGAAAAAGGTTTAAGTTGATTGATTCGATGAGCGGCAAGGGAACTCATTATGGGCGGTCTATAGGGTTTAGGGTTGATTCTAAAACATTGCAAACACTTGGATATGGTTCTTTGAATTGCCCGTCTGGCAGATAATATCCAAAATTGCTGTAAAAGCAGATTATGTAATGTTTTAAACCCAGGATGAAGGTATTTTCTATGAGCGGACTCGATAAGAAGAGTAGTTAAACGATGGTTACTCGAAAATAAGACGGAATGTTTTGCAGAATAAGACAAAAGGTCAGATTTTTGTAATCTGCCACCGACTCTAATGACATTATTTTCATCAAGAAAAGGTGAAAGTTTTCGAAAAGGTTTCGGTATTGGTTTATCCTTAGATAACGCGGAAAAAAGCTCAGAAAAACAAGAATCTTGAACGCGTTTGATGAGAAGGTATAACGCACTTTGCATCTCACCGGTGGTAGGAAAAACAATATTTTCAAAAATAATTTTTTGGTCCGGTGGATTAGTGGGTTTTTGATAGAAATGGTTTTGAAAAAGGTTAACTATTCGAAGGACATAACAAATGATACGTTGAATTTTTGATATAGATGAATATTTGATAAGAAGCTGATCTAAGAAGTTAACGTCAATTATCGCATTGCAACAGACCTTTGGCTTTTCCTTCAGATTAATATCTCCGAAATCAATCGGCATTTTTGATTTATGAAAATCGGGCCATTCGTTTTCGGGAGACCACAAAAACGACGGTGCGTTCCACCACATGTCATGTGACATGAGCTGTGAGGGGGTGGCCCCTCGTGACGCAATATCGGCTGCATTTAAAGCAGAACGAATGTAGAGCCATGAGTTTGAGGGCATGATTTCTTGGATTCTACTGACTCGATTTCCAACAAAGGTTTGCCAGCGATTAGGAGGGGATGAAAGCCAGTGCAATACGACTTGCGAATCGCAGAAATTAACGATATTTGTAAAAGTTATTTTTCCTTCATAGCTAGATAAGACGAAGTCAATTAATTCGCTTGAAAGAAATGCGCCTGGGAGTTCTAGCCTAGCCAAAGTTTGTGACTTTATGCGACCCTAGAATTTGCAGATATGAGAGAAACAGATATATTGCTTTCCTCTTCTACACGAAAATATACGACGCCTGCGTAGCCTCGAATTGAAGCGTCACAGAAGCCGATGATTTGACAGGTATTGGTTTTTGACAGTTTGATTTGTCGGGGTAATTGAAAATTGGAAAGAAGCGAGAATTCAGAACGAAGTTTGTTCCAAGAGCCGATGATAGAAGAATCTGATTCTTCGTCCCAGCCTATTTTCGATATCCACAACTGTTGCAAAATAAATTTTGCTTGTAGCAACAAGGGACAAAGAAAACCTAAGGGATCGAAGATTGTTCCTATGATAGATAAAATAGAACGTTTGGTTGGGGGTTTGTCCTTCATTCGGCATTGATAACAAAAAATGTCGTTTTTTGGATGCCACTGAAGTCCTAAAACTTTGATAAAGTGGGGTTCCTCTTTGTCAAAAGAGAGAGGCATTTGACGATCGGATTCTGGCAATGTTGCCAATAACTCAGGACAATTGCTTGCCCATTTTTTAAGTTCAAATCCTCCCGACTTCAACAAATCATTGAGTTCCGTTTGAAGGGAAAGAGCTTTTGAAAGCGAAGGGCTAGTTCCCAAGATATCGTCGATGTAGATTGACGTTTTTAGAACAGTACTAGCCATAGGAAAACGTTCCTTTTCTCTCTCTGCTAGCTCATTTAATGTACGCATGGCTAGAAAAGGTGAGCATGCCATGCCAAAAGTGACAATAGAAAGTTCCCACACTGAAAGTGGGTCCTGTGGAGAAATCCTCCACAATATCCTTTGATAAACACTAGACAAAGCTATAAAAGATAGAAACGTACAAGGAAGAAGAGCAATAACTTTATTAAATGGAAGAATTTGGGACCAAAGTATATCAAAACATATCAAAAAGCTTATATATAACACAATTGTAAAGAGTATTATTACATACGGCTCAGAGGTGTGGCCAATCAAAGATAGAACAGAAAAAATGCTTTCCGCTACGGAGATGGACTATTGGAGAAGAGCAGCAGGGAAATCAAAAAGAGAAAGAGTTACCAATCAAAGAATAAGAGAAATTATGACAGTGGGTGAACGTACTCTAGTGGATGATATAAGAACAAAACAACTGGTTTGGTACGGACATGTCCAAAGAATGGATGATGGAAGACTACCTAAACAAATATTACAATAGAAACCAACTGGCCGAAGAAAACGAGGAAGACCAAGGAGAAGCTGGAGAGAAGGAATAGATAGTGAAATAAGAATAAGAGGCCTAGATGATGAATTATGGGCAAACAGAAACGAGTGGAGATTGGGTATCGGAAGACGTAGAACGTTGTGAAACCGATAAATATATATAGGACGGTGATAAGGATTGATAAGGACTTGACGGAACATCTGTTTGATATCAGCAATGTGGGCAATAGGATTAAGACGAAACGTAAGGAGTAAAGAAGCAATATCTTTTTGAAGTTTCGGTCCAGATAACAACGTGTCATTGAGACTAATATTCTTTGGGGTGACTGCCGAACAATCCCAGACTACCCTTAATTTTGTACTTAAGCTTTCCGGCTTTAGTACGCAATGATGTGCTAAAAAACATGATACGTCGACTTTTGGTTGACTAGATAAAACTAAACTCATATGATTAGAATCGATATAGTCTTGCATGAAACTAGAATAGGCAGTGTACAGATCAGGATTTTTGAGTAATCTATTTTCTAGAAGTAAAAATCTACGATAAGCTTGCGGATAAGTATTTCCTAGGTCAGGGTTTATTTTATCTTTAAACGGAAGATCTACCATGAATCTACCGCTCGGTTGTCGACCGACACTCAAAGTAAAAATTGATTCCTCTTGTTTTTCTTCCTTTGATAAGATTTGTTTTTTAGGCAAATGTTCGATTTCCCAAAACCTAGGTATAATGACCTCTAAAGGAGGTGAATAACTCGTTAAAAAACAACTGGTTCGTTCCGTAAGACTACCTACTTCGTCCACTTTTCCCATGACGACCCAGCCAATGATGGTTTCAAGGGCTGAAGGTTGCCCTATTTGTCCAAGAACCCTGCCCTCCTTGAATATCTGTGCGAATAGCTCGCAACCAATAACTAGGTCCACAGGTCTAGATTTGAAATAAGATGGGTCGGCAAGTTTAAGGTTTTCCAAGTGTTTCCACTGATTATCGTTCAAAGTGAATGTAGGCATATTGGAACATAATTGTGGAACGACAATTGCTTCGAAATTAAGTAAAGGAGTGACCTGTCCTTGTGGTTTAATGTGACATTGAACGAGCCCTTTGGAAGTAAAAGAAGACATTTGATTTAATCCGAATATTTCAGTGGTGTAACTTCGCCTAGGAAGATTAAGACGCTGAATACACTTTTCACTGATGAATCCTGTCTGTGATCCAGAATCAAGCAGTGCCCTTACAGGTTGAAAATTTCCGCAACCGTCCATAACATCTATTATGGCGGTGCATAAAAGAAAGGTACCTGAAGGTCCTGAGGTATTTAATGACACATGAAGATTATTGACAGGTGGTGTGTGAATGACAGGACTAGTATCTTGGCTTCCAAACTCTTTATTAGTTTCTAAGATATGAGTTAAAGTATGGTGCCTTTAACTATTGCAAGTCCTGCATGAATATTTTGATTTGCACGTATCTACCCCATGCGAGGGATGAAAACACGCTAGACATAATTTTTTCTGCTTGACGAAAGATAGGCGATCGATAGGTGAGAGGTCAAGAAATGTTTGACATTTCGAAAGCACTTGACCTTGATTACACCGAAGACATTTTATTCCCGTACTTGAATTAGTTGAGGTGCCAGCCAGTCCTATAAAAGGCGAATTGGATGATTTATAGGTAGGCTTTTGCCCAAACTGATTTTGCATAGAATTTGATTTTTGAAAGGTAGGCACCTTTTTGGGTGCTGTTGATTGAGGAAGTGATTCCAAAACTTTACATCTTTTTCTAGAAATTGAAAAAGTGACTGAAAAGTGGAAATTTCGGTATAAGTATAATAATAAAGTCCCAACTGTCAACGTCAAAGCTAAATGATTTTAAAATTTCTAGGGATTCTGAAAAGGTGTCAATTAAATTACGCAATTCTTTAGCTGACTCGGTTTTTAAGGTAGAGTTCATAATTGTGCTTAAAGCATCATTTGCGAGGTCTCGCTTGTTTTGATATCTATTGACTAATTTGTCGTAAGCAATTTTATAATTTTGATCAGATAAGCTAATCCCTGATATCAATTTTAAAGGCTCATCCTCGAGATATGAAAATAAATATTGAAGTTTTCGAACGTTACTTAGACTTGATTTTGATCTATAATGTTATTAGATCGCAAAAACTTGGCCATAATTTTTTATCACCTCGAAATATGGGAATACCTAACTCTTTGAGTTTTGGAGTTTCGTTTTGTCGAACATATGATCCCGAAAAGGATGGGGCCTCAACCGGAAATATTTCAGCGTAAAACCCCTTACACGCATAAAAATATTTACGAGCTTCTGAAAGGATCACATCCTGCGTTTTAAACTCCTCGTCGTCCGAGTCGTCTATCAACATAATGACATCATTATGTGCCAACATGCATTTATCGAAAGTTTCATCCAAGTCGGAATACCTCACTTAAAACTCGTTTCTCGCTTTTGCGTCCGTTGCCGCGGTCTGTGAAAACACATAACACTCGGTAATCGCCGATAAAAAACCCTTGCGTTTTTGCACAGCTTTTTTGATAGACATGATTTTACCTTTGAAATGACGAAATTGTCGGTAAATATACAATTAACGCTAAATTAATGCTTCTGAAATAGAAAAATGACGAATTGTCGAAAATATGCACTAATTTATCGCAATTGATGAAAATTGTTTTAAATATCGAAATGATATGGAACACATCTATTCACTGAAATTGTGCTTGTTTGTTTTGATTGCTTCTCGATTTTTGTTTACTGAATGACCACGCGGTAGACCCTGCGTTACCATAGCAGCGGACCGAAAACATGTGAACTGCGCCGATACCGAAGGTCGAGCGAATATCTCTCTCGGTTCAATACGATTGGCAAAATTCAAGGCCTTGAGATCGCCGTGTGAAAAATGGCCGACTTATTAATACCCTCGTATGGAGTAAAATTTAAATAATTCGGGTCGAAGGAACACTTATGTTTGCCCGCAGGTAGAAAAGCGATAACTGCAGTGGACTGTATATATTTTAATTAATGAAAGCGCGAACAAACATAAATATATTGATATGAAATCACGAAATAATTAAGGTCCATAGGTTAATTGTTGGTACCACACAACGGAAATCAGAAACAAAGCACTCACCAGTTTGCAGCCAATTTCTCCACGTTCCAAGGGGCCCCTGTCTTGATCTAATGCTGGCACCACGTAGCTGAAGGGCTGAAGTTTCTAGTTCTATGCTTCGGTACTCCAAAATCGAGCACTTTCAAGTGTAGAAATTTAAAATAGTTGGAGAAAGAAATTAACACGCCATTTTCTCGAGGCGGTAGAAAAAGGATCTCACTGATTCTTGGTGCGCATGTCTAAATGCGCGAAAAATGTACTCTGTCCGTCATCCAATTGTGTGGTTTTAAAATTTACAAACAACCGCGACATTTAGCGGGAGCTAACAGTGGACAGAATCATACTTGATTCTTCAAAATGGCGTGTTTATTCTTATTTTTTTTAAATCTTTTAATTTTTTTCAATTTGTAGAAAACGCTACTTTTGCCCCACACAACCATATACGTAATATTCCAATACTCCCTGTTACCTATTTACACAGTGGTTGGCGTTTGCATTCAGAAATAAAGGTACGAAAAATGCTCAGATACCAAATTTACATAGAGTTTTTGTCAACTGTACGCTGATGATTTGACGCAACGAATACAAGCATAAAATAATATTTATGCGTAAAAGTATACCCATTGATATTGCTATTTCAAATATGTTTGCATTCTGCATCGTAAGGTACCGTAGGTATTGCAATAATAAGTACTATATGGAAATAATCAGCATACGTCTTTGAAAGCAACCAATCAGGTCTTTTTTGCTTAAAGACCCCAAGCCCTCATGTTTACATCATGAATGGGCAGTTACCGTGGGTTTTGGAATATTATGTATTTGCACACAACAAGTTACAAATGACTAAAGTCGGTAAAATGGTTCTCAAAAAATCTTTTTTTAAACCATTGTTTTACAGATTATACGATTGCATTGCCAATTCTGTCTGCATTCATTTCCTGATAAATTCGTTATTACTAAACCCATTTTAGCGAAATAAAAAACATCATGATTAAGAATTGACCTATAAAGATTAATCAGTTTGCACTGTGATGTGTTTTATTTGACTAAAACCGGTTCAGTAATAATAAGTTTATAAAGAAATGAATGCAGAGAAGATTGGCAATGCAATCGTATAATTTGTAATAAAAATTGCAGATTTTGTGACAACCCCTTTACCGATTTTATTACTTTGTACCTTGTGAAACGGGAGAAAAGTAGTGCTTTTCTATAAATAACAAAAAAATCTAAAACATTTTCGGAAAATAATAATAAACGTGCCTCATTGACGGGTCAAGAATGATTCCGACATCTTAGCTTTTAAGATGGCTGCAAATTTCGATTACAATCTTTAAGGAACAGTCAATTCTCACTAAGATTTTTTTGTATTCACTGAGATCGGTTTAGTAATATTGAGTTTATAAGGAAATGAATGCGGACAGGATTGGCAATGCAATCGTATAATCTGTAAAACAATGGCTGAAATAAAAATACATTTTTTTGAGAACCGCCACACCGATTTTACTAATTTTTACCTCGTTGTGCGGGGAAAAAGTAGTGCTTTTCTATAAGTTAATATAAAAACTAAACCATTTTCAGAAAATAAGAATAAACACACGCCATTTCGAAGAACTAAGTATGATTCTGTTCGTCATCTTAAATTTTAGTAGTAATACATTTATAAGGAAATAAATGCAGACATGATTGGCAAGGCAATCGTATAATATGCAAAACAATGGATGAAACAAAAATATTTTTTTTTAGAACCACCGAACCGACTTTTTGGTTCATAGCTTGTTGTGCGTGGAAAGAATGCTACTTTTGAGTAATTTAAAAACATGATTAAAACATGTTCGCAGCACAAGAATAAACGAGCATCTTTGAAGGGTACAATTTAATTTTGTCCATCATCTTGGATTTTGAAATGTCGGACAAAAAATATATTTTGTCAAAACTTTGATGAATTCTCTGCCAAGTACAGTTCGTCCCATTAAAATCAATGGCATAGTTCAAAAGTTATAATGCAAGCCGAATAAAAATTAAAATTAATTAAAATTAGTACGGAGGGGAATGACGCGCAAATCCGACAAGTAGGCCAGAATAAATCCTTTTTGTCATACCCCAAGTCTTTCCTTTAATCCATATTAACAGCTTTTCTGCAAAACTATGTTAGAAAAAGTTATAAAAAAGTTTGTAAAAAAACATGAAAAAAGCCGCCATCTTGGATTCATGACGTCACACCGGCCGTCCCACTGAAATTGAAGGCAATCAACCCGCTGACTTAAAAATCCCTATCCCACGGGGTACCATAATAGGCCTCTTAACTATGTTATCTCATCCTTCTACTTATGACCCATTTTCTTATTTAAAGTTTTAAAGATATTGCCATTTCGTTTGTATTAGAGGAAATACCCAAAATCTACAAATTTACGATCAAAAGATGACTCCAAAAACTACTTATAGTAAGTGCCGCAAAAAATATAAGAGGCTACTCAATAAATCGCCAAAATACACTTCAGGTAAAAAAAACTTTATTAAAAAAAAAATTGTGCAAAAGTTTTTAAATTTTCTACAGCAGTGTAAGAGCTATTTTCGCCAATCTTGTCTTATATTAACCAAATATTTTAATATCTATCATTTGGTTAACCAACAAAGGGCCTATTTATAAGACACAGTGGTTATTTATAAAGGTTTTCGCGCTACTTAGGAATTTGAACCGCCGGCCGTGCGTCAATAAATGAAGATCATTTTCCACCGAAGCGGCGATTTCTAAATGTTCCCTGTGTTCCCAATATTATTATGGTGTTTATCTGACATTAGATTTGATAGTTTCCCAAGCTACCAGTAGAAACAAAAGTAATTGAGTTAAAATAACTTCCTGTGTAAACTGTTTACACACTTTGGTTCCGTTTATAATAAATTTGTTTAGAACGTTGCAATGTTTTTAGGATTATTGATTATTATGTATTTTAATTTAAATTTTACCAACGTAAAGTTTAGTTCTTTGAAAAAATGCAATATGCATTGACCTAACCTGAAAGGCAAATTATGTCACGGTCATGGGTACTGTTTTTCGTTTTATCTGCCTGCCTTCTGTTAGTTTCTTGTTGTATTTGTAAGATGTTGCCACTTGTGTGAAATTCATACGGTATCGCAGGCATTATTTTTTATTTCTCTTACCAATATCGTAAGATGGTTTTAGCTTTACAAAAGTGTCACATTGACCATGCAGTGTTCTGAAGAGCCCCTTAAGGACGAAACAGTTACCTGTCAACACTTAATAGGTGTTCATTAGAGCTTGGTCCTCCGTAAGTGTAAAGCTTTTAAGCTGCCCACAGAAAATTAAAAGAGAAACAAAAACTTTCTATACCCGCTTAGCCACGAAAAGTTGATGTTTTATTTTTAACGGTTTTTAAATACCTATTTTTTCAAAACATTAAAAGCCGTAATGTTTCTTAAAGTTTTTGGGTGCACCTGTAAAGCCTGATCCCCAGTTTGTTTTATAGCTACCTGCAGTTATTTTTTTTTGAAAAATGAGCAAGAAAAAAATAGTGCTGTAAAGAATAGAGACCTGTTCTTTAAGAAGCCGTTAAAAATATAATCTAACTTTTTGCCAGTTTATATTAATATACAGGGCTATTGTTACTTTGAGTTTGAGGTTGATGATTGGTAGAAAAGCGGAACTGTAAGCGCGATGGTCATTTTTATAAAATCTTGCCGCATTGTGTAAAAATATTAAATTTTTCGAGCCTCGCAAAGACAATATTAGAGGATTGGCACTTACCTTGCAGTTGGTTTTCGTCATATACGTAAGGTTCCAATACTCCCTGTTACCTATTTATACAATGGTTGGTGTTTGATGCAAATATTCAGAAATAAAGGTACGAAAAATGCACAGTTACCAAATTTACATAGATAGAGTTTTTGTCAACTGTACGCCGATGATTTGACTTAACGAATACAAGAATAAAATAATATTTATGCGTAAAAGTATAACCAATCAGGACATTTTATCTTAAGGACCGCAAAATGGATAGACTTATACCCATAGATATTGCTATTTCAACTATGTTTGCATTCTGCATCTTAAGGTACCGTGGGTATTGCAATAATACGTACTATATGGAAATAATATGCATATGTCTTTGAAAGCAACCAATCAGGTCTTTTTTGCTTATAGACCTCAATATTCATTTTCGTCGTCCGAAGGAGCTCCTCTCGCTAGCCCAGCCATTGCATTTTCATTTATAATTTAAAAAACTTTATTTGTTTAGGTTATATTTCTGAAAAAATTTTGTTGACTTTTATTGAATTTTTGGTTGATAGAATTTTTATCACTTGCTGCGTAGTGAGTTCGATAGAGTGACAATTCTTGGGTTCGCCTTCTCGCGCAGATTCAATTTTAAATTGTGATTCCAACTCTCCTAAGTGGAGTATTTTTCAATTTCAAATGAACTTAAGGAAAAACGTTCTCACTCCACAAATTTCTGATAGGTTGAGAAATAAAAAGCGTAGTTTGTATTAAATTATGCTTAATTTATTTCTAAAATCTATCAACCCGACGCGTTTTGGCTTTACATGCCATTTTCAAGGGTTATGTTTTGTGTTTGTTTCTTTCCCAAAATTTTGGTTTTAGCAATTTCCATAACCCTTAAAAATGGCTTGTAACGCCGAAACGCGTCGGGTTGATGGATTTTAAAAATATGTAACTTAAGCAAAATTCAATCCAAACTACGCTTTTTATTTCTCAACCTATCAGAAATTTGTAGAGTGAGGATGTTTTTCCTTAAAATTAATCTCAGAATAATTTTTCCCAAATGGCGCTGGCATTTTGCTTCTGCCAATCAAAATTGAAAATATGTGGATTTTTAGTGCCTACCTAAAGGTACTGGGCACAACTTGACCACGGAACAAGTGAAAAGTACGTGTTGTGTTTTAAGAGTAGCAACTCGAATGTGATAATCCGTACCTAGATGTACCGATACTATTCTACCCAGCAACCAGTGTAATGGCGGCTCGGTTTCACCCTTAATTAATATTAGCATATCTAGCTAGATTTTAACCGAGGAGTCCGAACGGTGCTGTAAAGTATTTAAGTACTCGAGCTTCCAACGTTTCCAGAAATCGCCATGAAGTTGTCGGATAAGTTGCTAACAATTAGGGGTGTTAATTTTAAAGGTGGAAAAGTCAGCCTCAAGACACGAATTAAGGAGTATCATTCTGAGAAAATGACCCGGAGTCAAAGACGTACAATCGTTTGGGTCTGAGCTTTGCTCACAAAGGGGTCGAAAATTGAGTAATGCCTCTGTTTGCATGAGGAGAGTAGCTCTTTGAAGGTTAGTATTTGATCTCCAATGACCCGATATATTTTTTGTAGATTTGACTTCTGCTTCTGCTAGACCATTTAGGTGGGGAGCTTCCGGACTAGTTAGAGTACATTTGATTTTTAAGCTCTCAGAAGTTAATTTTGAAAGATTATGGAGCTCCTTAATAACTCCGATAAAATTTGAACCCCTATAGCTTGTAATTTCGACACAGGTGCCACATCTAGCGACGAAGCATCGTAATGCGCTTCTGCGGTTAAATCCGAAACCAACTCAATGTGGATTGCTTTGACCTATAAAGGTTTGATTGAGCCTGCATAGTCCAAACAAACGTGTGAAAAACATTTTAATTGTGACGTTCCAAAGGAAGGCAAATGCGACATGTATGGAGTGTAAAATTTCGGTTTTAAGCGAAAGCAGGGAATATATTGCGATAGAATTTTTTAAATAGCTGGACGTGATGACATTATCTAAAATTTTTGACGAATTAAATATTGGACGGTGTTCATTCCAGGATGCAGATTTTCATTATGAGTTTGAATAATGATCAATTGGGTTAATCTATGAAATTTCTGCAATAGTAAGGGATCTTTTGCCTCAAAGAAGAGTGGAGAATACCGCAAGCGTCCGCCCACTCTATCGAAACCCAACTCGTCCAAAAAAAGAGTGAGTTTGAGAAATGGTTTAGGTAATAGCTGATTATTTTGAATTTTTTCATTGATATATAAAAAAGGCTCTTCTTGGACTCTTTTGACTTAAACAGGCAAAGCTCTAGTAGTTCTAATGCGGAAAAAGCGCCTGATAAAAGGTCAATTGAGTTTTTTCGATGTGAATTATTCTTAGAAAATTATAAATAACTTTTTAAAAGGTATTCAAATTGGATATTTCATTAATTAATCTATTAAAGTTTTCATCTTGAAGTTCCGCCATCAGTACCATTTTTCTGATTTTTCCTTCTTGAGAAACTCATCCGGCACGTTTAAAGGATGTTTATCTACAAACCTTTGTATTTGCCACTCATTAGTGGGCAAACTAATCCATGGACAAACCTCTGCTGGTGCAGTCGGCAGGGTTTTCGAGTGAATTATTATGATACCAGGTTATTTCAGGGATCGTTGAATACAACTCACGCGGTTAGCTACAAACTTCTTCCACTTGCGAAGTGAAGTTGTAACCCAATAAAGCGTGATCTGTAAGTCCGAAAACGCAAGGATTTCATCGAGTAACGAAGAATAGGTGCGAATTACTAGTTTGAGTAAATCAGCTAAAAGAGTAGCTGAAGAAGTTCTAAGCGAGGAATTGAAATTGAATGTAAGTAATTGACCCTTGACTTGCCCATCGCCAGAGCAGACTTGATAATATCGTTTGGCAATTCGACGCGAACGTATAGCTAACAACAGCAACAGTTGACATCGTTAAATATTATTCAAAAAAATATGTCTAGATATACAAAGATTCGAAAGACTGATTAATTGATTATTAAATTCATTCCAAAGGGTTTTGACCGAACCGAACCAAACTGTTTTGCATAACCAAAGTATTTGCGTAATCACTTTGGCTAAAACTGAAACAGGCCATAAGAAACCGATAGGATCCCAAATTTTCGCGAAAGCTGATAAAATATTCCTTTTGGTGCAACGTTTTTCACAAGGGGTACAGGAATAAGTTAAGGTATCTGTGGAAGGGTGCCACTGAAAGACCAACACCTTAGTCGATGTTAGGGAATCGGTTTCAAAGATAACAGGAATCTGACAATCAGCGGGCGATAGATTTGAAGGATGTTTGGGATTATTTAATGATCATTTCCTTAGTTCGAATTTTACCAATTTTAGCAACTCTATGACATCCTTTTGGAGCTGTAAATCTTCTAGAAAGTTAGCTTCATAGCAAATATCATCCACGATAATGTTATTTAAAAGAAATTAGGATGCTTTAGGAAAATTTTCATATTCCTGGATTGCTCGTTAGAGTTCTGATAGGGACTTAAGCTTACACCAAAAGTCACTGTATTAAGCCTGTATCTTTGTAGGGGTTCATTGGGATCAAATCGCCAAAATAATCTTTGGTACTCTATAAGATAAAATCGGAATTTTCATAGGATTTCTGAAGTATCGGCTTGTAATTTTGTTCATGCTTTTTTAGTTTTTATTAGGCGGGATTCAAAAGACATGAATTGAAGCTATGCCACAGAATACGTGTCCATTAGGTCAGGAGGGCTGTGACAAAAAGGCAAATTTACAGAAAATCATCCCAAAATATATCTAGTGATTTTTTGGAAAATCTCTTTTATTTTTCTTCAGGTGAATGTAACGTTTTTGTCTTAATTGATTCTGGTTACCAAAACTATCGAATATTTAAGTCGAGAGATTGTTCAAAGGAATTAAAGTAAGAATTGACAGAAGGCAAAATATTTATGTTTTAAGTTTGATCTATCAAAACCCAGCGAAAAACGGTCTCCAATGTGTAGGGTAGGCCTTGAGGTTCTCAAATTTGTCCTGAGCGGACGATTTTTGTGTAAGGTTGTGCATCTAAGAGTAAGTCAATTGGTTAACTGCAGGTTTCAAATTTGAAATATGACTCCAATGGGATGAATCTACCTGTACTGAGGACATATTTATACAAAGTGTTAATAAACGACCATTTAACATATTTAATGAATAAAAATATAAAATAGCATAAAAATGACGCCCCAAAACTCTGGCGCCTAAGATATATTTCTGGGTGCGCCACTGGAAAATAGATAAACAACGTTATAATTTAAAAAAATGTTTGTTTGAATTTTTGCATTTTGGTTTCCTGTCAAAGAACGCAGAAACATAATCATTTTTTGACATTTTGATTGACGTATTTCAAAACAGTTATTGCCTTGTTTTTAACATTTTCACTAAGCACAAAATCGTAAAAAACGTAAACAAAATGTTGAAAAAAAAAACGTTTTTTTTTCCAAACTAAAATTTATGTTCAAATTAAGTCATTTTTTGAAATTAAAAAACATAATAAGGTTAAGAAACTAACATTTAAAGAACTATAATTTTAATGACATTAAAAATAATACCATCAATATATGGATATTTTTATAATGTTTTTTTCTGGATTCCATTTATAAGGTTGCATTTAAGATATATGAATTTTTAAAATAAAAAAAAATTCAAAAAATAAAACTATATAAGGCGCCGCCTTAGTTTAAGACCAGAAACGGCCATTTTCAATAGCGTTTGCTGCTGCGAGTTGATACGAGTTGGTAATACAGACGTTTTGTGTAATTTTGGTTAAAATAATTACCTTTTATAAAAACAAACGTGGCAAATTAAAATGAAAAAAAAAATTGAAATTAAAAGCACAAATATTAATAATGAAGGTGAATAAATATTTGGAACGAAATATACTCCAATCGTGTGGAAAAGATGGTATAGTTAGAGAAAAACAAATAGTTATGCAGTGATTTATATAAAGCACCACAAAATAAGGTAAGAAAAGTAAACTAAAGTAAAAAAGAATGGTTTTGTATGGAATATCGCATACTACGTTATAGATAAGACGCCGGACCTTAACTCGCTGCCCATTCATGCCGCCGCCGCGCGCTGAGCATAATTCGCCGCCGGGAGTGGTTTTACTATATTCCATATAGTAGGTAAACATGGCGGCGGCGAGTTGCGTCGGCGGCGGAATGGAAGGCGCGCGGAGAGTTAGTCCGGCGATGAGTCTTAATACACAATGAGTGTTCACATAGAATTTTAAAATTAGTTTTTAGAAGCTACGAGAGCCAAATTTCCTTTTCTGAGTGTCGAGTTCATGAAAACCTCAACGGAGTCTTGCTGCTCCGTGTTTGCAATGTAGAATAAATGTATTTACATTATTTAAGTTAAATTATCTTTGGAGATATTTGAAAGAAAATATATGTTTTCAGTGTTAAAAAAATATTTATTTTTCACTTAAAAAAACAGTATTTTTTGAACATTCGAAAAACATTATAAAAAAACATTTTCATATTGAAAAAATATGAGATTATTTTTCTAAGGTCAGAAAAGGGGTTAACAAGCTTTTTATTTCACTATAAATATAACGTTAGAACAAACATTCAACCCAACGTTGTGACGTTACTAAAATGCTTTTGTGTTTAAAGAGTTTAAGTTGACGAAAGCTTCTGAAAAAAAAAACATTTTTTACTTGCTTTCGAATGAGGTATGATAAGTGGAGTTATCTTTCCCAAACAAGTTTGGTGTGAGTGGACCCCCTTGCGGAAGTCCGACCAAAAAGTTTTTGCAATAAGAAGAAACCTAGGGAAAAAGCTCAGTTGATGTTTTTTGGATTTTTTAAAATATACCAAAATCTAACCCGTTAGAGGCAGCGTTCCAGTTAAAGTCGCCACCCGATTAAAAACGGATATTAAAAGGTTTGTCGAACACAAACACCTCTTGACAAAAGAAATGAATAAAGAAGGAAAAATTAACAAAATAGCAGAAAATCTAAAACTCCCTCAAATTTAAAATTTTGCTTTTGCGTTATTTTTTTAGCAGCTGGAAAGGCAGAAAGAGTAGTGCAGTTGTATGGTCGCCGGCTTCACATTCAGAAGATACCAGGTTCGCGCCTTGAACAACGATGCAAAAACAAAACAAAAAAAGAGTATCGTCGCCCTGCCGCCCACTTCCGTTTTAGCGATCAACAATCGTCATCGAATTAGCGTGCGATGCCATGCACGCAAAATATAAGTTGGCCCTGAACGTCAGGAATATACGCAGGTGTAGTCCAGGAGCCTACACGCAGCTAGCCGAGGAACCAGGAATAATAACCCAGTCAGTAGCAGGATGGCGCCACCATCTCCTACAGTCAAATCACGACGACCACGACTGTTACGCTGAAAAGAAAAGAAGTCTATCGTCGATAACCAAGTTCTGCTGGAACGATAGCGATGTTAGATAGATGCAAGTCTAACATGTAGTAGGACCACCTTTCGGAAGGGGTGTAAAAGCGTGGATTCACTGTGCATAATTGCTTAGCAGTATAAAGATCTCAGCCCTCGACAAAGGGGTGCCAGGCAAAATTAAATCCTTTTAGAGAAAGAAAACTTGCAACAAACCGGGATCTGCGAAAAGGGCGCGCCGTGTGTCTGGTCGCTAGACCAAAAATGGTTTCCCCCCTGATACTACTACTAACAGCTGGAAAAAAAATGCAACGCCGACATACCTGTAGACTGTGGCACATACGTTAAAAAACTACCATCTACACTTCGTTCTGTGTCGATATGATTGCTGATATCTTTGCTGATGCCCGGTGTACTGTTAAAGCTCCACCGAAAAGAGTTTGGAGATGGTTCTGCTTCGACCTGGAAAAACAAAAAATAGGTTTTAATAATTGAGTAATGTTTTTTTTTGTCCGACATTCTTAAAACAAGTTTTGTTTAATATTACTGTGTTAAATGGAAGATATGTGAGATGTTAGGGTGATTCCACCGTTACGTGTGTGACATTCAGACTTATTTTTTTTAGAATTGTTGCTTTTAAACCCAACAAAAACACATCGTAATTATTAAATATAATTTTGCTGGGTTAAGTTGTTAGTTTTGCTTACATTAACGCCAAAAAAATCACTGATTGAAAAATATTAATTTACTTATAATATTATAAAAATTCGTTACGTGTGTGACATTTATTTATTAACAGAATAATGTATTTTTGTTATTTTACAAATTTTCTGCGAAATGCCAAATACTGAATTCAACTTTTATTTTTTAATTAATACTTGGTAATATTTTGTACAATAAGATTTATATTTAAATGCCCCTTTATGCATTTTATTATTTTATTTATAAACTTAAAAGTGAGTTACGTGTGTGACAACAACGTGTTACGTGTGTGACTAATGAAAAAATACAAAAAGTAACAGCTAATAGTATTTTATTTTTAAAAAAATCTATAACTAGACAACCAAAAAGGATATTTTTTTAAAAACTACTAATAACTTCTTACTCAAATTTTTTTAGTTAGGCCTATTTAGTTTTATAAATGGTAATCTGCTGTTGTTGTCTTCATAAAGAAGTTGATTTTAAACACTTGATGCAGCTCTATAAAAGTCGAACAAATTTTGAACTACCAATTTTTCATCTTTAGATTGAGATAGTTGCCAAACCAAAGATTCTACGCGTCCTCCTATACCGTCTACTACACCTTTGCCGTGGTTTGTGCTAAAATACTTCCATGTAAAATTAACATAAAATTTGTCGTTTAAAAATGGAAGTATTTATTTTTGAATTCCGATGATGGTCCATCACTAAAAATTATCACATCTTCCTTTTGACCTTCTGTAAAAATTATCTCAAAGAACTTATTAACAAATACAAATATGGTATTTTTAGTCTTTTTTTTGTGTCCGAGCATATTAAAAGTTTTCTCTTATAAAAGAGGTTCTTATAAACATAGGTCTAAAAATGTATGGATTTCAAGATACGTCAAACCTTTTTGTAAATATAAATTTTTCATAAGAATGTTACCATGTACTAAGTAAATTTTACACAACTTTGTTGAAATTCGACAGTGTTATTTGTAGAAGTAAGGGCCAATTTAGGCCTAATTGGAATAACATTATTAGGTCTAGTAGCATTCCGCAGATGAACACAACGAATAATATAATTATTTTGTTTTTTATTTACGCCAATGACTATACAAACTATTCCTGTTAGAATTACTTAAAGAATAGACATTTAAGGCGAAAACTGAATAAACAGAATTATTACTTAAAAAATATTGCATTTTATTGCAAAAGTTAAAATATTCGTTACGTGATGATTATTTCTGTTCATAAAAAAACTTAAAACATGCAATTTTTTAAAATTTTGTTTCTGGTATCTCATAAATGTGTTGGCTTTTAACAAGAAAAATTTCATTTAATTAATGCCTATTTTCCGTGTTAAACATTTTTATTTCTGTTTTTGTTACGTGTGTGACAACAGTTTATTATGCCATGTATTTTTAGGCTAAACCAAGTACAAACAAGCGAACTTTGGCATGAAAATTGGTACACTTGTTGTATATGGTTAATTTATTGTTTAATATTAAAAGCTTAAGGCAAAACAGTTTTTTGAGATGTTTATCTTTAAGCTAAAATAAGGGATATTTTTATATAAATTATTTTAATGCTTTTTTCTTCGGATTTTTGGGAAAATAGAAAAACTATATGAAATCTTTAAGATAAAGATAAGCTAAGAAGTGTTGGCTTTAATTTAAGAGTAATTTTGATAACCTATAAAAAGGTTTAAAACATATCCGCTTAGGACCACTTTCTGTGGAATCGCCCGAGATAGCGCCCATCGTGCGAAATATAGAGAAATAGCAAAAATGTTTTTGTATTTTTATACAGGGGATCAAAATTTTATAAAAATGTTCAGCTTTTTTCAACAAAAACATTGATTTTACTATATTTTTTTGTTATTTATCTAATTACAATAAACGTTTTAGTCTCTTTTTGTTAAGTTTCAAAAGGTTAGAACTAACGATTTGTAAAATATTTTTAAGTATCCAATTTTATTTAGATAAGATATATTATATATTTTAATATTAACTAAATTTTCAGTAAAATCTGGGTTTTTTCTAAAGGAAGGAAGTGCTTATACTTTCCTTGAACATAGTTCAAAAAATATATTCAATTACTTTTAAATTATATACATGGTCGCTCAAATACAGCCAGTTTTATATAAAAGGCTTAATTCACACAGCGCATGAGCCAAAGAGCTTAAATGTTTTCAAAAAAATTTTACTAGAAAGATCTGAAAAACTTCCTTTATTTGTCGCATCAAAAGGAATCATGTACATAGTAGTATTATAACGCCACTAAATCGAACATTTATTGCATTTGACCATCTGTGGTAATTAACCTGAAGGATAGCTTAGTTAGTAAGCTATCGCTATGTACATATTATATATAGACTGTCCCAAAAATGTGGAATGACTGGTTTATCGAGAAAACTAAAAGTTTTTACAGAAAAAGTTTATCCGCGTCAATTTGATCTAAAAGTTGAGTTCTAAACAAACACAAGCGTACAGAGTGTAATTAAAATAAAAAATAATGTAAGCTTGCAGTTTTTATTTAAAAAATGCAAGTTTGTATTATTAATCATTTTTAAGACACCATTTGTTTATTTTCGTGTTTGTTTAGAACTCACTTTTTAAATTATATTCGACGTGTCTAAGCTTTTTCCGTAAAAACTTTCAGTGTTCTCGCTAAACCAGTGATTCCAGATTTATGGGACATCCTCTCTATAACATGCACAGGGTCATTGATTATATTTGCGTGGCCTTTTCCAGGGTTTAGTGTCGGTAATAGGAAAAACCTTTAAATACAATCGTTGCATATTTTTTTCCAAATTTTACGGTGTGCTGAAAAAAGGCAAGTTGCTTTAAAATAAGATGACTTTTTAAATATTTATTTGAGTTTTGTGTTTCCGTCCTGTTATTTTGTTACAACCTAACCTAAATTATTTATCAACCATGGTTATGAGGCGGGGTAACGGGGTAATAACTCCAAAAGAAAATGCACTTTTAGTTAGTAATTTAGGGGCAACACTAGAAAAAATAAATGCACAAATAGTTACTTTTTTCGACGATCATCACCTCCCCTTCCGCTAGATTTAGATCCAGATCGGCGCTTGTTTCTCATTAATTTAAAAGAAATTCCTTTTAGTGTTAAACATTTTTTTACATTTCTTTTGAAAATACCGGGGAAGCCTTTATGATTTAAAATGATTATAGTTTTTAAAGAGAAATCGCAAAAAAATTAAAAATATACTGATTTTTCTTTAAAAACCAAGAAAAATACAATCGACATATTTATTTAATTTCCCTTAAGTACTCTGTTGTTATTAGCTGTTCGGTTTCCATAAAAAAACCTCTTTATTTTTCTTTTATTTTTGAATTTTACTTTTATTCTTTCCTATTTTTCATGAACTAAAATTTTGTCTTAAACATAAAATTATTAGTCTTACATTTATATTAATCCTAAGTAAATGGGTCAACTATTAGTTATTATAAAATTTACCTAAAGCAAAATTGCATTAAAATGCGAGAATTAAACGCAAAAAATTTAATTTCTATTCTAAATCTAAGAATTATCATTTTATTTCTTATTTCTTTATTTTTCTATACTGTGGCACTACAAGCGTCCTCTATTGTGTTTTTCACATTTCCATAAAATTTAAAATATAGTGATTGGGTTTCCTATAGAGGGTAAAGTGCTGTGCGCATGTGCGAAAAAACTGCAAGAGCAGGATTGAGAGACAGACAAAGTGTGCTGCGCGTCGCCATGTCTAGAAAACGACAACCTTAAAATTTAAATTTAAAAAATAGTGAAAATTCACTTTAAAATACCGCAAATAATTAAAATTATCGTGCCATCATCCTGTTGGAACTTCAAGTCACATAGCTCTTATGGAAAGGTGTACACCTTGCACTTTGGAACTTCAAAACAGCGGTAAGTCCCTCTCCATGAGGCTATATCACAATTTTATTTCTCTTTCAAATTTAACCTAAAATTTTTAAATTAGTTACTTTCTCTAGTTAAATGAATTTTTTGCGCCAATGTTAATTATAGTCCACTGTATCTATCAAAACCCAATCTGAGCCATCGGAGTGCTACATATTTTGATCACTTCGATTGCCGGATTTTGATTTCCATTTTGATTTTCTTTTTGAAATTTCAAAAAATTCATTTATTTTCGCTAGAGTGAGAGCAAACGCTAGTAGTGTGAAAGTAAGAAAGAGACGCCATTAATAAATTAAAATTATAATATAGGTTAATAAAATTTGTACCTATGAATTTGTATTAGGAGATCTATACCTACATCTCGCAAATTTTATAAAAAACGCAAGGACATATATTCGAGATTGGAGTCTTGGGTCGCTATGTGTATGTAAATGCAAAAAGTTTATCTTTGTATTTTTCAAAGATATATCTGTGTGTAGGTAATTTCGGAATATAAGTTTTTTTATTTCCTAATTTATAACGCGCAAATAAATACCTACACGTTTATTTGTTTTTCTTTTCGCTGTAGTTTGCATGCCTATATGTAAGAGGCTACGGTTACATACGGTTATTTTAAATCGAATTAAATTTTTTTAAATATTTAATCTACAAATTTTGATTTTGTTTACTTTGCCTAATTTATTACAAAATAATGTCTGAAAAGGTAAAGAAAATTTAAGTCTTTCGTGACATCGAAGATTCAAATTTAAATGAAATTTTAACGGTAGCTAAATTGGCTAAGACTGATGCCACCAAACATCTTAACTTTAAGATTCGTTACGAAGAGCTTGACAACGTCCAAGAGGAATACCTTAAAAAGCACACCGCTTTATTAAATGAAATTTACCAAGATCAGGAACAAGTTAAGACTTGTATCGAGCATCTTCATTCATTTCAAACAAATGTTGCTCAAGTCAAAGAAATCTATGATAAGTTGTTTCAAGCAGAAAATACTGCGCCGCCTTCGCAAGGTGGAAGTCGCCGACTTACTTTTAACCCCTACTCTCCAGGAAGTTCACAAACCTCTGATTATTTTCCAAGTTTACCGAAAATTGACATTGAAAAATTCACTGGCAATGTCAATGATTTCCCTACCTTTTATGATCTTTTTAAAGCAATGATTCATGATAATCCGCAAATTCCAAATATACAAAAATACTCGCTTTTGGTTACTTATTTAGATGGTCCTCCAAAGGAATTAGTTACGCAATTACCAGTTTCGGATGCAAACTATCCTATTGTTTTTAATAATCTTGTAAAAAGGTATAAAAATGATCGCATTTTAGCCCAAAATTATTGGAATGCTATCGAAAATTGCCCTTAAGTAAACTCTGATGACTCCGTAGCTCTAAGAAACTTGCTTGATATATTCACAAAAAATATTGAAGCTTTAAAAACTGTTGGTTTGCAACCAGATTTTTGGGACTTTGTCTTAGCCCAAAAGTTGTTGAAATCTATTGATAGTTCGATTCAAACGCGATTTGAAATTTTTCATGGTAAGCCTACCGAAATACCTTCATATAAATCAATCTATAATTTTTTGGATCAACATTGTAGCTTGCTTTTTGTAGTTAACACCGCCAGTACATCCAGTACGCAATTTTCTATGAAGCCCAAATTTACAAAACCGCCCCATATAACTCAAAAACCGCAAAATAACTATAATACCCGCCAAACGCCTCGTGCATTTTTTACGGCACAGCAGAACTCTCAAAGTAATTGTTCCTTATGCAATTCGAATACTCATAATTTGACTTTTTGTCCTGATTATTTCAATAAAACGCCTCAACAAAGATTTAATTTATTAAAAGCAAAACGATGGTGCGTAAACTGTACCTCTAATTGTCATAAAACCTTCCAATGCAAAAGCACTTTTAATTGTCGATTTTGCAAAAAAAGGCATCATAGTTCAGTTCATTTTGACTTGCGCCATGTAAACGAATCCTCGTCTCAACGGCAAGAAAATAATAATGCAGATTTGCCGGTAAATAGCCAACAAATTAACGCGTTTCGGCAGGAAAGAAATGAAATTAGTAACTCATCCTCTTCGCAAACTCAAAATCAAGGTGCTTGCTACTCTACACAAAGTTACAGTAACATTAGTACTTTGCTTTCTACCGCTATTTTTCAAATAAAAGATATAAGAGGTAATTGTCAAACTTTTCGTGGAGTTTTAGATTCCGCATCGCATCTGTCTTTTGTATCTTTAAAATGTGCCAACAAACTAGGCCTACCCCGCTTTAGTATTGAAACTGAAGTCTTTGGAATTGGTGAGACCAGTATGCAATCAAAATTAGGATCTATTGATATGATCATTCGCCCTTGCAATCAATCTGAACTGACCTTATCAGTACAGAGTGCAGTTATTTTACCTCAAATTTGTTCTTCGCTTCCCTTAAATGACATAAATATTAGTCAAATGGGAATTATAAAAAATATAAATCTCGCGGACCCTTATTTCTATAGACCGGGAGCAATCGACGTTTTACTTGGAGCCGATATTTTCCCTTATATTCTTAGAGATGGTCGTATTGTAGGTAATATAAATGAGCCTATCGCATTAAACTCAATTTTTGGGTATATTTTAATGGGACAAATTGGTAACACAAACTCGCCCCTCGCTTCGGTATCCCTTTTATGCCAAATTTCAAATAATCAACTTAATGATTCACTATCGAAATTTTGGGAAACTGAAAATATACCGGAAATTAAACCTATTCTTTCCCCGGCTGACGAAGCATGTGAAAAAATATTTAAAAATACTACCTTTCGTGATAATACAGGGCGTTACGTCGTGACTTTACCCTTTTGCGAAAATAGTGAACCAAGTTTTCAAAATAGTCGCCAACTTGCATTAAAAAGATTTTTATCTCTCGAAAACCGCTTAATTAAAACACCGGAAACCTATCAAAAATATTCGGACTTTATGCAAGAATACTTAGACTTAGGTCACATGGAATTAATTTCTAACCCGGAGGAACAGTTTACGGAAAAAAGTTATTATATCCCCCACCACCATATTGAAAGACCTGAAAGTTTAACCACAAAACTCAGAGTAGTTTTTAACGCAGGCGCAGTATCCCAAACAAATACTGGAAGAATTTCCTTAAATGACACGCTTTACGCCGGTCGCAAATTACAATAGGACATTTGTTCTATTTTATTAAATTTTAGATTAATGAAGTCGCTCTTTGTTGCGATATTTCTAAAATGTTTCGCGGCATTTTAATAGCCCCGCATCATCAAAATTATCAAAAAATCTTATGGAGGTTTAGTCCTACCGAACCTATAAAAGAATATAATTTAAAAACCGTTACATATGGTACTACCCCCGCTCCTTTTTTAGCTTTAAGAGTCTTACAGCAGCTAGCTGAGGACGAAAAGCATAATTTTCCCCGCGCCGCTCAAGTTATTATGACAGATAATTTTGTTGACGATTTTGTCACAGGTTGTAGCTCCGTTGAAGAAGCTATATCTCTCCAAAAGGAGTTATCACTTTTATTAAAATCTGCAGGATTTAAATTACATAAATGGGCTAGCAACAATAAAACTGTTTTAGAGCACTTTCCAGAATCCGATATTAACCCTAAAGCTCTTTCTCTTGATATAGAAGAAACTACAAAAATTTTAGGACTTAGATGGCAACCCTGTTCAGACTATTTTTCCTACTCAGTAGAGCCTCTAAATCGCAGTTGCACGAAACGCAATATCCTTTCAGAAATTTTTAAAATTTATGATCCACTTGGTTGGTTGTCGCCAGTTACTATTTTAATTAAATGCCTAATCCAGGAATTTTGGAAATCTGGATTGGACTGGGACGAAGATGCTCCCATAGCGATAAGTAGCTTCTGGGACCGCTATAGGTTAGAATTACCACTTTTAAAAGAATTTCGCTTATCCCGCTTTATCAATATTTTGTCTGGAAACGCTCAATACGAATTAATCGGTTTTTCAGACGCTTCAAATAAAGCGTACGCAGCAATTGTTTATTTACGCGTAATTTATAAAAATAAAATTTTTATTTATTTTTTATGCTCAAAAACTAAAGTCGCCCCTATAAAATTTACAAGTATCGCACGACTCGAGTTAGCCGCTTGTAATATATTAGCTGATTTAATTCAATTTATTCTTCATAGTTTTGAAAACAGACTTAAAATTCACCAAATATTCGCATGGAGTGATTCTCAAGTAGCTTTATCGTGGATTAAAAATGGACATCCGTCTAGGTGGAAAACCTATGTACAAAATAGAGTCACGCAAAAACATTTATTTCGAACCATTGGTTCACAAATTTTAACATATGAAGAGTTATATACAGTCACCTGTCAGATTGAAGCTATTATGAACTCTCGACCGCTAATTGAAATTTCCTCGGATCCAAATGACATTTCTGTTTTGACATCAGGTCATTTTTTATCATTGGAACCGTTGACAGCTCTTCCTGACGTTGACTTAACAGATGTCAAAATTAATAGATTAACTCGTTGGCAGCTACTTCAAAGAATCCATCAGGATTTCTGGAGACGCTGGCAGCAAGAATATTTGCATACACTTCAACAAAGGAGCAAGTGGCTGGACCCCACTTGTACTCCAGAAGTTGGTCGTTTGGTAATAATCAAGAATGATTTTATACCCCCGCTACAATGGCAGCTCGGTAGAATAATTGAAGTTTTTCCGGGTAAAGACGGTGTAAATCGAGTTGCTAATGTCAAGACAAGGGACTCGGAGTTAAAGAGACCAATCTCAAAGCTATGTCCTTTGCCACTTGGCAAGGCACGGCAATATGTTCGGTTTCCATAAAAAACCTCTTTATTTTTCTTTTATTTTTGAATTTTACTTTTATTCTTTCCTATTTTTCATGGACTAAAATTTTGTCTTGAACATAAAATTATTAGTCTTACATTTATATTAATCCTAAGTAAATGGGTCAACTATTAGTTATTATAAAATTTACCTAAAGCAAAATTGCATTAAAATGCGAGAATTAAACGCAAAAAATGTAATTTCTATTCTAAATTTTAGAATTATCATTTTGTTTCTTATTTCTTTATTTTTATATACTTTGGCACTACAAGCGTCCTCTATCGTGTTTTTCACATATCCATAAAATTTAAAATATAGTGATATGGTTTCCTATAGAGGGTGAAGTGCTGTGCGCATGTGCGAAAAAACTGCAAGCGCAGGATTGAGAGACAGACAAAGTGTGCTGCGCGTCGCCATATCTAGAAAACGACAACCTTAAAATTTAAATTTAAAAAATAGTGAAAATTCACTTTAAAATACCGCAAATAATTAAAATTATCGTGCCATCATCCTGTTGGAACTTCAAGTCACATAGCTCTTATGGAAAGGTGTACACCTTGCACTTTGGAACTTCAAAACAGCGGTAAGTCCCTCTCCATGAGGCTATATCACAATTTTATTTCTCTTTCAAATTTAACCTACAATTTTTAAATTAGTTACTTTCTCTAGTTAAATCAATTTTTTGCGCCAATGTTAATTATAGTCCACTGTATCTACCAAAACCCATTCTGAGCCGTCGGAGTGCTACATTAGCTTTAATTTTATTTTATATATTTGTAGTTTTTTTTGCTAGTCTGGGGTCAGTTCTGCTATTGTGCTTTAATAAAAATAATAGAAGATAAAGAGTGAAAAGTCCAGGTTAAAAAAAAACAATATTATAATAAACGGCGGCAACCTTTTCCTGTTTATTAAGAAGTTTCTGTTTTGCACAAATAACGCCTAAATCACTTAGTCAGTGCCGTTTTTGTTCTTTCTGTGACTTGGTGATCTTAGCTATTTTAGGCTACATTGGCTTGTCTGTTACAAAACAATTAGTATTCTTTGTTAGATGCCAGTAATTTCACAAAAAGTATCACTCATTTTTATGTCAGTTTTTAACTGTAGCATTGTGCTCTGAATATCTGAACATTAAAAAATTAGGTTAGGAAATTAAAAACTAATTAGTTTGAAATTACCTATTTCAATAAAGATAAAGCTAGATAGCAATTGTGTCGCAGTATTTTGACAGTTTTACATTGTGTACTGACAAAATTGATATAATAAAGTCAAACGTAAAAATAAATAGTTTATTTATATTTAATAAAAAACTTGGTATTTGTTTCGGTTATTATAATATACAAAGGGCAAATATCGAAAGACCAGCTGTCAATTTATAAAGTACAGCTGTCCACATTCTGTCTGACCTTATTAATCTCTCACTTTATTGCAATAAGCCTTATTTTTCAAATCAGTTCAATTCCATATGCCTTTATTTATAAAATACAATAATGATTTTCATAAACTTCTGTTCTATAGTAGCGGTAGCCAGCCTAAGCTTCTCTTAATATAACGACTAAATTTACTAAAAAATATTCTTATAAAAATTTAATATAATCTAAGCTAAAAATATTTTATGACTATATTCTATTAAAACAAAGCTGTTTTTTGTTGTTTAGTTGAAAACAATTAAAAAATATGAATAAGTGAAAAAACACACAATACAAAAAACTTATAATCCACCTATAAACCTAATTTATTATTTTGTAACAAGTGCGGAGCCTAATACTTTTTCAGACGTGTGGCAGTTGGTCAATCAATGCAAAACGAAGTTTGTTTCGCAAAAAATTTTAACTACCTATAGTTATTCAACTGTTTCTTATAAAAATGTTTTAAAAACAAAAATAAAAACCCAGAGTGTAACTAAATACTGAATAGAAAGGCAAAAACTTATTGGAAAAGCATAAAGTGTACGGTGGCTTTTTCTGCGACTTTGAATTTACTTGCCAAACTTTAACTATTAAAAAGTTTAATGAGAGAGCGACTAAAGACTGTTCAAGAGTAGAAGGAGTTCGTGCTGGGAATGGAAACTTCAGCACAATCTAGTGCAACTCACAGAATACAATTATTTTGGTCAGATTAAAATTAAACTCTGACCGAGAGTTTATTGCCTAAATCAAGTTAGCAATTATATCAAATACCTCTAATTCCTGTTTAGTTATCGTAGTAGACAAAGCAAATAGAGAAAAGATTTTAAGAATATATTTTATTAAGCTAAAATATTTCTTTGATGAACCCATGCGCAGTGGTTTTTGGAGACTGATTAAGTGGCCAATATTCGAAACTTAAAAGACTTTGGGTCAAAATTTATTAAAATGGCACTCACAGATCTAAAAATATTTTAGAATTGGTATGAGGTAGTTTAGGGGATAAAAAGGTGGTAAAACAGGAATTAAACGCTTTTAGTACCTAATTAATAGTAAAAAAAATCTTAGAGAAAATGCCCCCGTTAGTCAAAAGGCCGCAATAACATAGGGAAACAATATATGTTTGCTGCCTTTAAACTAACGGGGGCAGAATCGGTCGACCGATATAATCAAACAATGGATCGGACCACTTTTTTTTAAAATCATGGGTCCCATGTTATACGGGTCTTTAGACAAGGGACCGATGAATTGCGACGGATGATCGGTCCGATTAATTTTTTTCACTATATCGGCCGACCGATGATACGCGAACATGTGAGGGACAGTAAAATCAATTACCCCTACTGATCATCCGTCGCGGATCATCGGTCTCACGTTAAATTAGCCTAGAAATGAAAAGGAAGCAACCACGGGCGTGGAGTGAATATCAGCAAGGGAGGCTTTGCTGCCCCTAACAAATCACAAATATCGTATACAAATTAAATTGTATTTAAGTATATTTTAAAAATCAAACTCAATGTATTTAGCGTTTGCCATTTAGAAGCAGATACATTTTAGTTTTCGAGTTATGCAGTGGCCTCTGAAACAGTACAGTTCTATAAATATATCTAAATATGCTTTTTATTGAAAAAAAAGTTTAATGAACAATGGACATGGACAGATGTAGTGCTTACTCTCTCCATTTTACTGTACTTAGCATACACTGAAAAATAAAAAAACTAGGCACTAAGTTTATCCCTTGTGCATTAAGTTGCTACTTGCTAGTTAGGTTATAACCAGCCCCTAGTAATTAAAAAAAACTGCCTTTCGCCTCTTCAATTTCAACGAACGCCACTGGAACGAAAACAAACGAAGTTTTTTCAAGTGGAAGTTTTCTTGAATTTTCACTTAAATCATATTTTTTAATAATATACATATTTTTATATTATAATTTTTGATATTTTGAAGTATCAAGAAGCCATTGTTAATTTCCAAAAAAGCTCCACTTTTTTATTTAAGATGTTTATAAAGTTCAGCTAGCAGATTGGGACAGGATTTTTTTATTGCAAACAATTATCGATATAATGGTGAGTTAAAATTTGTGTGTGGCCAACTGGCCTTTTCCGGCCATTTTTTTAAATTGTCTTCTAAAATTGAAAACAAATAATTTTTGGCACTATTTTAAGTAAATGTTTTTAAATTATATTTAAAATAATTTTTGTGATAATTTTTAAATTTTTTTAAAAATACATGTTCTAGGGCCAAATAAACTTTGTAAAAACTTTTACTCAGTACACGCTAACACCACACAAAATTTACATCAAAATCGACGAAATTTTTTAGGTAATTGATAGAATTTTTTAACCTATACTTTTTAATTTAAAAGAACAAAATAAATTAAAAAAAAATATTATATATTGTTTTCAATATCCCCAATGTATCTTCTATATGTCCATGCAATTAGTAAAAATCCTAATATTGTGCAAGTTAATATATGGTAAAATGGCCTTTAAAAATACGTCCTAAACCATTGTGCCATGGTGGTTTATAGTACTAGTACCATCTATGCTTTTATCAAGGCAACATTCTCTTATAATTTTCAAATGACGAATATTGTCTTAACATTGGCTGTGTCTACTTCGCTGATCTCCAACTTCTGCAGAAACTAGCGTTTCCCCTATCTCCAATGGATATATTTTCTCACGAATAATAGGCTACAACAATTATTATTGTGGTATAAAACTTATATATCGATAAACATAATTAAATATTCTGTTCCAAAACAGTATTCTGTTTCCATTAACTGCACGCTCTATGATGTGAAGGACCTACTATCCCAATCGCTATCAAGAGCCTTGATAAATTGAAACAATTTTCTCTTTCTCTACAAGCTAGGTCAATAGCATATAAGTCAAAAGAAATCCGACTAATATCACAAATACTTTTCAGATTTCATTAACCAAGATAAATAATAAAAAACAATAAAAGAAGATAAATTATTAAAATGCTAAAAATATAGCATTTTAAAATTTTTTTAACTGTTAAAACACTCTCATTAGCAATAATTGATTATGACCAAAAACTAATCAGCTCGTTACATTGTCGAATAACATTTTTCTTAAAAATATGGTGAAAATCGGTTCATCGGTTTAGGAGCTTTCTTGGACCGGACAGATATACACACTCACACACACGCACACACACACACACACGCGCACACACACACACGCACATACGGACAGACGTCACGACGGTATTGCTGTAAATGTTGAAAATAATTTCATAGTTTCCAATCATTTCAATCATCAATCAATCAAGAACTTCAAACGTACTCCTAACGATATATACTGTAAAGGATATAATTAGCTTTTTCCATGAATCAGTTTTACGAAGAAAGTATGGTCCAAATATTCATCTCTTTTGTGATAAAAGTATTGCTGTAATTAAAAACATCTCTGAAGGCATTTAAAAACTCAGAAGACTCCAATCCTGCAACTAGAAAGGTGGTATTTCTGCTTTACAGTACTTCAATAAAGCCGGAATTTATTATTTCCCTGTGCCTTACAGCAAAGTATTCTGCGCTTTTGCAACCTCTGGCCAATATCTTGCAATCTAAGTTTAGATTTATTGCAATGTGGAAATCACAATAAAGAGTATTAGAGCTAATTAAACACTATCTTAGCGGAAGCCAGCACACATGCCGAAAACCTTGGAATAGAGCTATAAATGCCAAGGATGGTTGAGCAAAAGCAAAATTGCATGAATGTTCCAGCAACTAACCCACCAGAGCACTGCAAAAACTCTTTATTTCGAGCCTCTGATAATGTCTTTTAAGTATCGCTTTTCCGAAAAAAAATTACCAGCTTTCGAACTATTGGCACTACATTCGTTTGTTATGCTGGAGTTGTCATTCAGTAGATTTAAGATCCGCAATCAAAAATTTTCAGAATTTTATCATTAAAACGGTCTTGACTATGAGGTTGAATTATGGTATAACTTGTGAAGACAGAAAAAAATTAATAGAGGACTTAAAAGTTTGGAAGTAGCAGAAGTTTTAAAGCTAGCGGAATACAAAATCTGCTCTACATACTTTGCTAGCATTCCCACGTTGTACAGTAGAATGATCGATCTTGATAGACTAAGCAGTTTATTCATGCTGAGTGTACACACAGAAAAAAAGAAACAAGAAAAAGAAGAGGTTTTTAAGTAGATTTGGTGAAGATTCCAAATGTTTTAGTTTTTTTTTGTTTATTTCAATAAATACCTATTTTATTTTTATCTTTTTGTATTTGCTATATACTAGTATACTAGGAAGGTAAAAATATTTGCGAAATAAATATTTGCATTACCAATTTTATTGGCTTTTTATTATTTTTTATGTTAAAAATAACATTCCTAAATATACGCCTCATAATAAAATTTGAAAAATATTTATAATAACTATAATAATTAAAATCACATCAGGATGTTTATTCTTGACTCTGCGTGAGGTGGAGTCAGGTGAGGTGAGCGCTCACTAAATCACAAGACGCTATTCTTGACGACCCGTGAACTTAAGTTGACCCCTTTTTCCACGGGGAAATGAATCTACGGGAATTATTGTGGTGTTTATAACCTTACTTTTGCTTGTCAGTTTTGTTTTGGCGACTACAGTTTGGAGGTCATTAGCATTTATTTTTTACCAATCTTTATAAAAAAACTGAAACTATCAAAATACTATCAAAACACTTCAGCGGATTTATTTCCCCTTGGAAAAAGATAGTGAAATTATGTTCACCGGAGATCTTAAGTGAAAGTTGCTCACCTCACCTACGGGCAGTCAAGAATAAACGTCCAGGTTTGTTTTAAGGACGAAAATATTGGGGTGTTTATCGTCAGTACCTATATTTCTCACTACACACGGGTTTTTAGTTTTCTGTGTCGACGCAGTAACGACCTGTTACGCCGTTATGTTTAATAACCATAGCGAACATAGTTATCTACGGAGGTTTAGCGCTTTAAATGAGGAGCTGTTATATATATTTAAAATTAACGTTTTCAACTAAGCAAATCTTTCATAAACACCAGCAGAACTTCAACAGATCTGAAGAAACTGAAGAAACTCTTAAAATTAACAGAACATGGGTACCGGTTCTTAATAACACTAAACGGCTCGCTTACAATAACAAAACTGAATCAAGGGAATGTGACCAATCACCGACCAGCTCTGATATACGCCCCGCCCACCATAGCGTATATAACCTGCGCCCGCGACGGGCTAACTACCAGTCTTCGAGAAGCCGACAAACAGTCAACATCTCCTGAAGATGCCATCCACTCGAGATGGCGAAACGTCGAGAACGAATTTCCAACGACGACGGCCGAACAGCCCGAAAGCACACCCACCATTGGACGATGGCCGCGAAAGCCTTTCACAATGTGTAAGCAAATCTTGAATCGTGTTTTAAATTTATAATTTAATTAGGTTTCAAACAATTGCAATTACTTTTTTAATGTTTCAACAAGTTTAAAATTGTTTTCATGCTAAAATAATTTTCTTTTAAAATAACAGTTAGTTTAGTTTGTAGTTTAACAGGAATTGACAGTTCGTTATCGGAAGAGCTTTACGCGTCAAAAACCATGTTAGTTTTGGCACAAACTTCACTTTATTGACTACAAGAATAACTACAACTATAACTAAATTAACGTTTACAAGATATATTCATATATTTTTGCATGTACTCTTAATTCAAAATATTTCCATCAAATGTAATGTGAACAGGTACCATATCAGATTTTTTTGAACTCAGGTGTAGGTACATAATTAACAACATTAATTTTATGCTGCGAATAAACTTAATATAATTTAAACGCTGGCATCAGTACTACAGGCGTGGATAGCTGCAGTGCTTGCTATCAGATTGCACCGACCGCGCGCTACGAACCTTATGGGGTCCCAGTCCTACGTGGAGCCGTATTCTTTAAACTTCGGGAAGGGCGTAATCCCGGGCATGATCCCGGAAAGTCAAATTCACGTAGACTTCCGTTAATGAAAATGTCGTATTCTTGAACAATCGCAGCTGTTCGTGGGTGCCATATTTAAAATACCGCCGTGCGACACCAATCGGTCTAGGACACCTGGGCGCCGCCAACTCGGCGCCGCCAACTGGGCGCCGGGCCCACTCGGCGCCGCCAACTGGGCGCCGGGCCCACTGGGCGCCGAACCAACTCGGCGCCGGACAAATTTTTTTTTTGATAAAATGTGTAGATGAAAAACAAAATAAATTCTTTATAGAAAAACATCTTTAAAAAATCCTTTACGCAATTTTTTTTAAATTTGTTTTTGTTAAGTAAAGTTAAATCCATTAAGTCGACTGTTGAATCTTGGTAGTTATAGTGTTTGGTAACCTGGTAACACTACAATTTACGTTTTGTATTACAACAATGGCGGATCCAAAATGGCGGATTTCTTTATTTTTAAACCGATTTGTCTGAAACTTGAAAGTTTGCAGTGCCTGAGATCACTAACTACAGTTTTATCCTCAAACTTCAAACTTAAAAAATTCAAAATAGCGGATTTTCTTAATTACTAACCGATTTGTCTCAAACTTGAAATATTACGTTGCTTGAGGTGATTTAACAAAAATGTTTACTTAGACTTAAAAAAATCAAAACGGCAGATCCAAAATGGCGTATTTTCTTATTTACAAACCGATTTGTCTCAAACTTGAAATATTACGTTGCTTGAGGTTATTTAACAAAATTTTTAACTCAGACTTAAAAAAATTAAAATGGAGGATCCAAAATGGCGGATTTTTTTATTTACTCACCGATTTGTCTCAAACTTGAAATATTACATTGCTTGAGGTCATTTGAAAAAATTTTTTACTCAAACTTAAAAAAATCAAAATGGCGGATCCAGAATGGCGGATTTTCTTATTTACTAACCGATTTGTCTCAAACTTGAAATATTACATTGCTTGAGGTCATTTAACAAAATTTTTAACTCAAACTAAAAAATATCAAAATGGCGGATCCAAAGTGGCGGATTTTCTTATTTACTAACCGATTTGTCTTAAACTTGAAATATTACATTGCTTGAGGTCACTTAAGACAACGTCATTTTGATTTTTTTAAGTTTGAGTAAAAACATTTGTTTAACCTTGCAATGTAATATTTCAAGTTAGAGACAAATCGTTTAATAAATAAAAAAATCCGCCATTTTGGCTTGACCATTTTGATTTTTTTAAGTTTGAGTTAAAAATTGTGTTAAATGACCTCA
The DNA here is from genome assembly GCA_963576565.1 of Aspidapion aeneum. Taxonomy (NCBI): domain Eukaryota; kingdom Metazoa; phylum Arthropoda; class Insecta; order Coleoptera; family Brentidae; genus Aspidapion; species Aspidapion aeneum. Next base: position 60,022,716 of record OY755038.1, read on the forward strand.
AGCAATGTAATATTTCAAGTTTGAGACAAATCGGTTAGTAAATAAAAAAATCCGCTATCTTGGATCCGCCATTTTGATTTTTTTAAGTTTGAGGATCAAACTGTATTTAGTGATCTTAGGCACTGCTAACTTTGAAGTTTCAGACAAATCGGTTTAAAAATAAAGAAATCCGCCATTTTGGATCCGCCATTGTTGTAATAAAAAACGTAAATTGTAGTATTACCAGGTTACCAAACACTAGAACTACCAAGATTCAACAGTCGACTTAACGGATTTAACTTTACTTAACAAAAACAAATTTCAAAAAAATTGCGTAAAGAATTTTTTAAGGATGTTTTTCTATAAATAATAGATTTTGTTTTTCATCTACACATTTTATCAAAAAAAAATTTTTAGTCCAGCGCCGAGTTGGCCCGGCGCCCAGTTGTTGGCGCCCAGTTGGTGGCGCCGAGTTGGCGGCGCCCAGTTGTCCCATTCGGACACCCGGTCATAGTATTGCCGCGAATTTAGCAAGTACCTTTTCTTCTTTTTTACATAAGATAAGGATTGTTTGCTTCTATTTTTGCCTTCCTAGCCTGCGCAGCAATGGCTAGAATAGGTAATATTTTCGACGAATTTTTTTTTTTTAGATAATGCCGAAAATGTGTTGTTTGGGTGCATTTTGCCCTCTGATCTTCGCAATATCGTCATGATGTCTGTGTGCGTGTGTGTGTGTGTGTGTGTGTGTGTGTGCGTGTGTGTGTGTGTGCGTGTGTGTGTGTGTGTGTGTGTGTGTGTGTGTGTGTGTGTGTGTGTGTGTGTGTGTGTAGGTGTGTGTGTGAGTGTGTGTGTGTGTGTGTGTGTGTGTGTGTGTGTGTGTGTGTGTGTGTGTGTGTGTGTATGTGCATGTGTATGTCTGTTCCTAAACCGCTAAACCTATTTTGAAGATATTGTTATGAAAAATTGTTTTCAATACTGTAACGAGCTGATAAGATTTTGGACAAGATCCATATTGCTAATGACAATTTTTTGACAGTTTAAAAATGCAAAATATGCTAACTTTTAACGGAGCATCGCATTAATGTGCGGTTTTTGGAGTATACTAAAACACATTTTTCTGAATAATTCTTCGTAGAAGCTTTTGTTTCTGAGATATTCACAAAAAACTGTTTTCAAGGCTGATATAGCGAGAAGCGGGCTAATGGGCTAGGAAGTTATCAGATCCATCATGGATCCATTTATTTTATATTCATAGCGAGGATGTCAATCTTTTTTGTCCTTGCCGCATGCGAAGATAAGTTGTAGTAAAAATTAAGACGAACATATTTATAGATTTTCCCCTAACACCAGGTAACACAAATACAAAATTTAGTTCTAATTGACTAAATTTTGGCGCTATTAAACTAAGATTTTAATATGTTTTTTAGGGAGGAACTTTTTAGAGGGTAGCTTTAAAGGTTGTAATGAAGGAAAGCTCAAAAATAATTTAAATTTCGTTATTATTGTCGCAGGGGTTTTGAGTTTCTGTGGCTAAGGAGTACGCGACGGACAAATGGACCGCTAGAGCGACGGCTTCTAGAAACGTGCTTTTAAAAATTGATTTAGTGGTATCGGCCAAAGAAGGAGGAAGAGATTTAGAATTTATTGTAGATTTGCGTCACAGACAGGCGGGTTTGGAATACCTTGAAAAGATTGCCCAAAATTAACCTAAAATTCTTTAATTTAACAACTAATAGACAATAAGTTATTACTAAACATTATTATTATTATAATACAAATTTATTGTTTTAGTTAAAAAAGTATAAATGTTCACAAGGCCTGTCTGACAGAGAGGGTAAAGAAAAAAACTGGAATAAAAGCGGCCTTTTTTCTAGAAACTATTTGATATAAGACATTAGTACTGTAAAATATGAAAAATAATTTTAAAACATGCTACACTAGTTATATCTAGCAACATAAACATCTATTTTTTTATATAAAAAATACGTAATTTCTTTCGATTACCATAATTGCTTGGTACACTTTTGTGTCGGGAAAAGCTGGAAAGCTCTGGAAGGTCGCGGCCTCTAAGACCCCCTGTAGTTACGCTAGTGATAAATAGATTAAGGGCTTTAGTTTTAATTTGTTTTTTTTCCTTCCCATGTGCTTAAATTTTAGTAATTTTTCTGCTTTCATACCATAATATCTACTCATACTCATATCCAGGAAACAAGTAGGCGACTTGATTTCTAAAATATAAAAAAAAGTATATGGCGGATATGCAAAGATATGGTTTTGTTAAAAATAATTTAACCTCCTTATTATTATACAGGGTGTCCCAAAAATATACCGACAAACTATAAGGGGTGGTAGGGGCCATCAAAACAAAAATATTTTGTTCAGTAAACATATGTTTGCAAATGAGCCGTTTGGGCTCTAGTGCAAAAAAACTGTTTTGGTTACTTTTATTTGGCGCATTAATTGAATCGCCGTTTACAGTGCTGTTTACTCATTATTTTGTTTATTCTGTAGCATTTTTATTTTATGGAACAATAAAACGCTACGTAATTATAAGCATGGTTAGCTCGTAAAAAACACTCATGCACTGGCAGTGTACTCAGCTGTGAATAGCCCCACTTGATATTCTGGTCGATGAATATTCTCCGGTGAAATTTGGGTTTCAAGTTTCAAGTTTCTTTATTGGTGTTATTGTGCTAAAGCACTTACACAAGTCAAACAAAAAAAAATGTTTACAAAATGTTCACAAAAAAAAAGCTATACCTAACAATAAGACAAAAAAAAATAATTTGGTCAAATAATAAGTATAAAACACTTCACACAATTCAACAACAAATCACATACATTTTATAATAGATTTGTAGTGTTAAACAACAAATAAAAAGTTAAAAAGAAGAAACATTTAATAACAAACTACAATAAAATTAAAATTAAAATTCCAGGTATAGAGTAGGTCACCCCCAAATTACATGTTAGGCCAATATTTGAGAAAAATCTGCACTTAAATATTGTTCAAATGAATAAAATACATTTTGAAGCAAGAAAGTTTTAACAGTATTTTTAAATGCTTTCCTCTCCATGTTCCTTACCCCCTCCGGTAGTACATTATAAAATTTTACACAGAAATAGTTAGTGCCAACCCTGGTCTTTGTCAAACGCTGGTAAGGACAAACAATGTTATCTCTACCCCTGGTGTTTATGTTATGGATTGCACTGTGTGGGACAAAATCCGCAATATTCTCCCTTATATGCAGCAAACAAAAGAGAATATACTGACATGGCAACGACAGAATACCAAGCGACCTGAACTCCTCCACACAGTCATCCCTATATTTAAGTCCCGCAATTATCCTAACAGCTCTCCTTTGTACCCTAAAAATAAGGTGCGAATGCGATGAATGTCCCCAAGCTAACAAGGCATAAGACATCAGTGAGTGAATATTGCCGTGATAGCAAGTTAGCAAGGTTTTTCTACCTACACACTGTGCTAGAGATCTTAATAGGTAAGTGTTACGTGACAAAACAGTACATAAGTGATTTATATGACCCTCCCAAGATAATTTTGTGTCCAAGTAAGTACCCAAAAAGCGTACAAGTTGTTCAGTGTCCATATCACCAGATCTGTCAATCTGTTTTAGTGTAAAAGTAAGCTGTTCTGTCTTTTCCTCGTTTAGGCTTAATTTATTTGATAAGAACCATTCTTTTACTACCGAAAGTGTTCTCGTGGACTTTATATTGAGTTCATCTAGATGCAAACCGAAATCTAGTAAAGTATTGTCATCTACAAACCTGACAAAATCTGATGAAGGAAACACTTTCGCAAGGTCATTTACAAAAATCAAGAACAAAATCGGACCCAACACTGAACCCTGAGGCACACCGTACTCGATAGGTAATCTGTCTGAATCTTTGCCAGATAGTGAAACATACTGCAATCTATTAGCTAAGCAAGAGCATACAATTTTTTGACTCTGTGAGGTAAAACCATAAAAATTTAATTTTTCCAGGAGTATGTCGTGACAGTAACAGTCAAAAGCCTTACTTAAATCAAGAAATTGAGCTGATATATATTCACCTCTTTCAAAACCTCTGTTTAATAATTGTATTAACCTATTAATAGCTTTGCCCGTCGATAGATTTCTCCTGAACCCATACTGTGTAGCACAGAACAAATTGTTTCCCTCAAAGTAATCATTTATTTGATTTTTAAGAACTTTTTCGAAAATCTTTCCAAGTATAGGAACAATTGATATTGGCCTGTAATTTCCAGGATTATTTATATCATTTTTCTTGTGTAGTGGTAGGACTTTTGTTATTTTAAAAACATCTGGAAAAATACTTTTTTTAATGCAATCATTAAATAAGTTTGTTAGTGGAGTAATAATTATTTCTTTAATAGAATTTAAAATTTTCTTATTAAACATCTTTACACTTACTTTTTTTAAGACTTGTAATGATATCCCTTATTTCAATATATGTAACACTTCTAAATGAAAAAACTAGTAGTGGTTTATCGGTCTTAGAAAGTAAAGTCCGATAGTCAGTGGAGGTGTCGTCCATTTTTTTTTCTTACATCCGCGGCAATGTTCCCAAAAAAATTATTAAAATCGTTTGCCGTGATATCACATTCTAGTTGGCTTGACTTACTTTTATTTTTGTTTATTAGATTTTATAGATAGCCTTTTGAGAGTTATTTGATCCCAAAATATATCTGTCATGAGCTTCCCGCTTTGCTAAAATTAAATGTTGTCTATAGCTATGATTACACTTTCTGATAGATTCCTTCAAGGCTTCAGAAGGATGCGATCTATTAAAATCACGCAAAAAATTCAACACATCTCTCTCATGACGCAACTCATCAGTAAACCAAATTAGTTCTTCTCTTTTTGAAGTATTTTTTATAATTTTACTTTTTTCTGGAAAAACCTCTTCTAGAGTTTGAGTTATTAATGACAAAAAACATTCCGCCTTATAGTTAATGTCAAGTTCCAAACAGGCTACAAAACCAAAGTCAAAATTTCTAAGAATATTATGAAAATTAAATAAACGCACCTGTGTTATGGGCCTAAAAATTATACGCTGTAACGATTTTGCTTCGTGGTATGATATTTTAAGATGAATTGCATCATGGTCCGAGATGCCCGGATCCACCACATAGCACTGCGATTTTAAGGGAGAAAAATTTATAAAAATATTATCCAGACAATTGTTATTTCTTGTATTTTGTTTGTTTAGAGGCGTAAACCCAAAAGAGTCAAAAATCGAATTAAGAAGAATCTCACGGACCTCTCCCGTATTAAAGTGAACATTGAAATCACCAGTAATTATAGTATTTTTATCATTTTTACATAGTTTTTCTAGTGCCTTAGTCAACAATTCTATAAAAACCTTAAAATTACCACTTGTTGATCTATAAATAGTAACTATCTGGAGATATCCAAAATCAATAGCAGAAAATTCCGTCTACATCTCACAAGAGATACCCATCAATCCGTCCAACGCAGTGCATCCATCCACCAGTCTTTCAGAAACAAAAACTGCTGTTCCCCCACGAATATGAGATTCACGACAAAAACTTGAGATCAGCACATAACCACTGATTAAAAAGTTTGACATTTGAAAAACGCGCAGCCAATGCTCGTTCAAACAGAGGACATCTATTTTATATTCATTTAGAAATACTTCTAGCTGATTTGATTTATTTTCTATTCCCTGAATGTTGTAGTGCAATATGTGGAAGTTGAACTTATTATTATAATTTCCTAATCCATTGGGTGTTAGACTTTTAGCGTGCAGTCGAGAGTCACGTTGAATGACGTGGTCGAGTGACCCTCAATTTCTTCTCCATTGGAGGTTTTGAGAAAATCCGTTTACCTTTTTGTTATACATCCCAAGAAGATTTGTAATAAATCTATGTTGTTTTCTACTTTAAACTGGTGTTTTTACTTTCATAACAAAAATCAGTAAGGTCTTCTTTAATAATTTGTAATAATGTGCCTTTAATAATAATTCACTATTTAAGGTATTTATTTTGTGTTTCTCATTTTTACCCCTGATAAAAAAAAATGAGTGGTGTCCAAAAACATTTAGTTATATAGGTACTTCAACTCAGTGATAAAAAAACCTACGACCCAGCTCTCCTAAAGAAAAAACTGAGTGTCCGTTCGCTGGAGCCTAAACAAATGATTATTATTTAAAAACAGTATAAAAAAATAGGCTACAATTCACTGTTTGCCCGCAGTTAGAAAAACGATAACTGCAATGGACTGTATATATTTTAATTAATGAAAGCGCGAACAAACATAAATATATTGATATGAAATCACGAAATAATTAAGGTCCATAGGTTAATTGTTGGTACCACACAACGGAAATCAGAAACAAAGCACTCACCAGTTTGCAGCCAATTTCTCCACGTTCCAAGGGGCCCTTGTCTTGATCTAATGATGGCACCACGTAGCCGAAGGGCTGAAGTTTCTAGTTCTATGCTTCAGTACACCAAAATCGAGCACTTTTAAGTGTAGAAATTTGAAATAGTTGAAGAAAGAAATTAACACGCCATTTTCTCGAGGCGGTCGAAAAAAGATCTCACTGATTCTTGGTGCGCATGTCCAAATGCGCGAAAAATGCACTCTGTCCGTCATCCAATTGTGTGGTTTTTAAAATTTACAAACAACCGCGAAATTTAGCGGGAGCTAACATAACTGCCCTCCAAAACACACAATTTTAGAATATCAGCCGGACAGATATAGATATAAGAAAAATGATCGACCGATAAATATAAATGAATGAAAAACAGATAAGTAGCGTAAGTTTATTTACAGATAACGAAAACCCGAAAAAGTCAAAACAAACAAACAAAATTAAAAAAATAATAATAAAGAATTACCTATTGTAATAATTGACTTCAATAGGTAGAAAAAATTAAAATTACTTTTAATTCGGCAAGAGGCACAGTTTTACAACTGGCCGCTTGTAAACACCGGTAGCCGATTGTACCGTCGCAACACGCACCTGACCGTCTCCGCCGGGATGCAATTCGACGACCCGACCGACTGGCCATTTCAAAGGTGACTGAATGTGATCACTCGTTATGATAACCAAATCATTTAATTTGATATTTGGAGACGAATCAGCCAACTTGTGTCGCTGTTGTAGCGTATGCAAATACTCTATAGAATACCGTTTCCAAAAATCATTATGTAGTTGTTGGATTAGTTGCAATCTCGAGAGCCGATTTAGGGGAACCTCGGACAAATCTGACTCCGGAATTTCTGAATTAAGGGGTTCAAAGGTCAAAAAATGCCCAGGGGTAAGAGGTTGAAGATCGTGTGGGTCTGAAGAGGCAGGAGATAAAGGGCGACTATTAAGTACAGCTTCTATGCGACATGTAAGGGTGGACATTTCCATAATAGACAACTTCTGGTCGCCGACAACTCGAACAAAGTGAGTTTTAAAACTTTTGACGCCAGCTTCTGCCAGGCCATTGAAATGTGGACTGAGAGGAGGTCCCAGATGCCAACGAATAGAAAGTCTGGTGGACGCACTTCTTGCGTAATCAAGTAATTGGTTACGAAACCCTATAAAATTACTGCCTTGATCTGACCAGCATTGCGTCACGCTTCCACGTCTGGAAATGAATCGATGGAATGCACCTACGAACCCTTCGGTGGACAGTTCCATGGTTAATTCCAAATGCACGCAATGTGTGGCCGTACAAACACACAGACATACGATTTGAAAGCTTTACAACCACGGTAACGATGAGGAATCACAAAGAAAGGTCCACAAAAGTCGATAGCTACACTCGAAATAGGTTTAAGTTGATTGATTCGATGAGCAGGAAGTGAACTCATTATGGGCGGTCTATAGGGTTTAGGGTTGATTCTAAAACATTGTAAACACTTGGATATGGTTCTTTGAATTGCCCGTCTGGCAGATAATATCCAAAATTGCTGTAAAAACAGATTATGTAATGTTTTAAACCCAGGATGAAGGTATTGTCGATGAGTGGACTCGATAAGAAGAGTAGTTAAACGATGGTTACTCAAAAGTAAGACGGGGTGTTTTGCAGAATAAGACAAAAGGTCAGATTTTTGTAATCTGCCACCGACTCTAATGATATTATTTTCATCAAGAAAAGGTGAAAGTTTTCGAAAAGGTTTCGGTATTGGTTTAGCCTTAGATAACGCGGAAAAAAGCTCAGAAAAGCAAGAACCTTGAACGCGTTTGATAAGAAGGTGTAACGCACTTTGCGTCTCACCGGTGGTAGAAAAAACAATTTTTTCAAAAATAATTTTTTGGTCCGGTGTCTTATCGGGTTTTTGATAGGAATGGTTTTGAAAAAGGTTAACTATAGATGAATATTTGATAAGAAGCTGATCTAAGAAGTTAACGTCAATTATCGTATTGCAAAAGACCTTTGGCTTTTCCCCCAGATTAATATCTCCGTAATCAATCGGAATTTTTGATTTATGAAAATCGGGCCATTCGTTTTCGGGAGACCACAAAAACGACGGTGCGTTCCACCACATGTCATGTGAAATGAGCTGTGAAGGGGTGGCCCCTCGTGACGCAATATCGGCTGCATATAAAGCAGAAGGAATGTAGCGCCATGAGTTTGAGGGAATGATTTCTTGGATTCTACTGACTCGATTTCCAACAAAGGTTTGCCAGCGATTAGGAGGGGAAGAAAGCCAGTGCAATACGACTTGCGAATCGCAGAAAGTAACGATATTTGTAAAAGTTATTTTTCCTTCATAGCTAGATAAGACGAAGTCAATTAATTCGCTTAAAAGAAATGCGCCTAGGAGTTCTAGCCTAGCTAAAGTTTGTGACTTTATAGGCGCGACCCTAGATTTTGCAGATATGAGAGAAATAGATATATTGCTTTCCTCTTCTACACGAAAATATACGACGCCTGCATAGCCTCCAATTGAAGCGTCACAGAAGCCGATGATTTGACAGGTATTGGTTTTTGACAGTTTGATTTGTCGGGGTAATTGAAAATTGGAAAGAAGCGGGAATTCAGAACGAAGTTTGTTCCAAGAGTCGATGATAGAAGAATCTGGTTCTTCGTCCCAGCCTATTTTCGATATCCACATCTAATATCATCTAAATAAATTTTGCTTGTAGCAACAAGGGACAAAGAAAACCTAAGGGATCGAAGATTGTTCCTATGATAGATAGAATAGAACGTTTGGTTGGGGGTTTGTCCTTCATTCGGCATTGATAAGAAAAAATGTCGGTTTTTGGATGCCATTGAAGTCCTAAAACTTTGATAAAGTGGGGTTCCTCCTTGTCGAAAGAGAGAGGCATTTGACGATCGGACTCTGGCGATGTTGCCAACAACTCAGGACAATTGCTTGCCCATTTTTTAAGTTCAAATCCTCCCGACTTCAACAAATCATTGAGTTCCGTTTGAAGGGAAAAAGCTTCAGAAAGCGAAGGGCTAGTTCCCAAGATATCGTCGATGTAGATTGACGTTTTTAGAACACTACTAGCCATAGGAAAACGTTCCTTTTCTCTCTCTGCCAGCTCATTTAATGTACGCATGGCTAGAACAGGTGATGTCATGCCAAAAGTGACAGTAGAAAGTCCCACACTGAAAGTGGGTCCTGTGGAGAAAACCTCCACAATATCCTTTGATAAGGACGGTGATAAGGATTGATAAGGACTTGACGGAACATCTGTTTGATATCAGCAATGTAGGCAATAGGATTAAGACGAAACGTAAGGAGTAAAGAAGCAATATCTTTTTGAAGTTTCGGTCCCGATCACAACGTCTCATTGAGACTGATATTCTTTGTGGTGACTGCCGAAAAATCCCAGACTACCCTTAATTTTGTACTTAAGCTTTCCGGCTTTAGAACGCAATGATGTGCCAAAAAACATGATACGTCGACTTTTGGTTGACTAGGTAAAACTAGACTCATATGATTAGAATCGATATAGTCTTGCATGAAACTAGAATAGGCAGTGTACAGATCAGGATTTTTGAGTAATCTATTTTCTAGAAGTAAAAATCTACGATAAGCTTGCGGATAAGTATTTCCTAGGTCAGGGTTTATTTTATCTTTAAACGGAAGATCTACCATGAATCTACCGCTCGGTTGTCGTACGACACTCGCAGTAAATATTGATGATGATAAATATGAACCCTGCCCTCCTTGAATATCTGTGCGAATAGCTCGCAACCAATAACTAGTCCACAGGTCTAGATTTGAAATAAGATGGGTCGGCCAGTTTAAGGTTTTCCAAGTGTTTCCACTGATTATCGTTCAAAGTGAATGTAGGCATATTGGAACAGAATTGTGGAACGACAATTGCTTCGAAATTAAGTAAAGGAGTGACCTGTCCTTGTGGCTTAATGTGACATTGAACGAGCCCTTTGGAAGTAAAAGAAGACATTTGATTTAATCCGAATATTTCAGTGGTGTAACTTCGCCTAGGACGATTAAGACGCTGAATACACTTTTCACTGATGAATCCTGTCTGTGATCCAGAATCAAGCAGTGCCCTTACAGGTTGAAAAGTTCCGCAACCGTCCATAACATCTATTATGGCGGTGCATAAAAGAAAGGTACCTGAAGGTCCTGAGGTATTTAATGACACATGAAGATTATTGACAGGTGGTGTGTGAATGACAGGACTAGTATCTTGGCTTCCAGACTCTTTATTAGTTTCTAAGATATGAGTTAAAGTGTGGTGCCTTTTACTATTGCAAGTCCTGCATGAATATTTTGATTTGCACGTATCTACTCCATGCGAGGGATGAAAACACGCTAGACATAATTTTTTCTGCTTGACGAAAGATAGGCGATCGATAGGTAAGAGGTCAAGAAATTTTGACATTTCGAAAGCACGTGACCTTGATTACACCGGAGACATTTTACTCCCGTACTTGAATTAGTTGAGGTGCCAGCCAGTCCTATAAAAGGCGAATTGGATGATTTATAGGTAGGCTTTTGCCCAAACTGATTTTGCATAGAATTTTATAATTTTGATCAGATAAGCTAATCCCTGATATCAATTTTAAAGTATCATCCTCGAGATATGAAAATAAATATTGAAGTTTTCGAACGTTACTTAGACTGATTTTGATCTATAATGTTATTAAAAAGATCGAAAAAGCTTGGCCATAATTTTTTATCACCACGAAATATGGGAATACCTAACTCTTTGAGTTTTGGAGTTTCGTTTTGTCGAACATATGATCCCGAAAAGGATGGGGCCTCAACCGGAAATATTTTAGAGTAAACCCCCTTACACGCATAAAAATATTTACGAGCTTCTGAAAGGATCGCATCTTGCGTTTTAAACTCCTCGTCGTGCGAGTCGTCTATCAACATAATGACATCATTATGTGCCAACATGCATTTATCGAAGGTTTCATCCAAATCGGAATACCTCACTTGAAACTCGTTTCTCGCTTTTTCGTCCGTTGCCGCGGTCTGTGAAAACACATAACACTCGGTGATCGCAGATAAAAAACCCTTGCGTTTTTGCACGGCTTTTTTGATAGACATGATTTTACCTTTGAAATGACGAAATATACAATTAACGCTAAATTAATGCTTCTGATATAGAAAAATGACGAATTGTCGAAAATATGCACTAATTTATCGCAATTGATGAAAATTGTTTTAAATATCGAAATGATATGGAACACATCTAATCACAGAAATGTCGGTAAATATACAATTAACGCTAAATTAATGCTTCTGAAATAGAAAAATGACGAATTGTCGAAAATATGCACTAATTTATCGCAATTGATGAAAATTGTTTTAAATATCGAAATGATATGGAACACATCTATTCACTGAAATTGCTTGTTTGTTTTGATTGCCTCTCGATTTTTGTTTATACTGAATGACCACGCGGTCGACCCTACGTTACCATAGCAGCGGACCGAAAACAGGTGAATTGCGCCGGACAACCGAAGTTCGAGCGACACTCTCTCTCTCTCGGTGCAATACGATTGGCAAAATTCAAGGCCGTATGATCTCGGCGAAAATGTGAAAATGAAATAAATGGCCGACTTATTAATACCGTCGTATGGAGTAAATTTAAATAATTCGGTCGAAGTAACACTTATGTTTGCCCGCAGTTAGAAAAACGATAACTGCAATGGACTGTATATATTTTAATTAATGAAAGCGCGAACAAACATAAATATCAAACAAGTTTCATGGCTAATCGAGCAAAAAGGAGTTTTTTGTTTCCCTTATATTTTTCCGTGGGCAGCTTGAAAGCTTAACCTCACGGGGGTTCAAGATCTAATGGACACCTAATAAGTGTTGACAGTTAACCGTTTCGTCCTTATGGGACTCCTCAGAACACTGCTGGTCAAGTGACAAATCTTGCTAAGTTAATCAGACGGTTTTGTCTCTAATTAAATGTAATTAGTGAGCGAACTATAGCAAGAGGCGCCATCTACCGAGATACGAGAGAAACAAAAAACAAAAAGCAGGGAAAAACACTGCTATATAATATCGATCAATGAAAAGATCGAATGCAAATAAAAGAAAACAACTATAGTCCGTGACCTACGACAGCTCTTTGTCTTTTCAGGCCGGATCAACGCATTTCGCATTTTTACCCGTCATCAAGACAGTGAGCGTCAATCAACGGAATTTTTAAGCCAAATAATACTAACAAACGTGAAATTTCGTACCCGTGAATTTAAAAATCAAACAAGTTTCATGGCTAATCGGGCAAAAAGGAGTTTTTTGTTTCCCTTATATTTTTCCGTGGGTAGCTTGAAAGCTTAACCTCACGGGGGTCCAAGATCTAATGGACACCTAATAAGTGTTGACAGTTAACCGTTACGTCCTTATGGGACTCCTCAGAACACTGCTGGTCAAGTGACAAATCTTGCGAAGTTAATCAGACGGTTTTGTCTCTAATTAAATGTAATTAGTGAGTGAACTATAGCCAGAGGCGCCATCTACCGAGATACGAGAGAAACAAAAAACCAAAAGCAGGGAAAAACACTGCTGTACAATATCGATCAATGAAAAGATCGAATGCAAATAAAAGAAAACAACTATAGTCCGTGACCTACGACAGCTCTTTGTCTTTTTAGGCCGGATCAACGCATTTTGCATTTTTACCCGTCATCAAGACAGTGAGCGTCAATCAACGGAATTTTTAAGCCAAATAATACTAACAAACGTGAAATTTCGTACCCGTGAATTTAAAAATCAAACAACGTGAATTTAAAAATCAAACAAGTTTCATGGCTAATCGGGCAAAAAGGAGTTTTTTGTTTCCCTTATATTTTTCCGTGGGTAGCTTGAAAGCTTAACCTCACGGGGGTCCAAGATCTAATGGACACCTAATAAGTGTTGACAGTTAACCGTTTCGTCCTTATGGGACTCCTCAGAACACTGCTGGTCAAGTGACAAATCTTGCGAAGTTAATCAGACGATTTTGTCTCTAATTAAATGTAATTAGTGAGCGAACTATAGCAAGAGGCGCCATCTACCGAGATACGAGAGAAACAAAAAACTAAAAGCAGGGAAAAACACTGCTATACAATATCGATCAATGAAAAGATCGAATGCAAATAAAAGAAAACAACTATAGTCCGTGACCTACGACAGCTTAGGTTAAGCTTCCAAGCTACCCACGGAAAAATATAAGGGATACAAAAAACTCCTTTTTGCCCGATTAGCCATGAAACTTGTTTGATTTTTAAATTCACGGGTACGAAATTTCACGTTTGTTAAACATAAATATATTGATATGAAATCACGAAATAATTAAGGTCCATAGGTTAATTGTTGGTACCACACAACGGAAATCAGAAACAAAGGACTCACCAGTTTGCAGCCAATTTCTCCACGTTCCAAGGGGCCCCTGTCTTGATCTAATGATGGCACCATGTAGCTGAAGGGATGAAGTTTCTAGTTCTATGCTTCAGTACACCAAAATCGAGCACTTTTAAGTGTAGAAATTTGAAATAGTTGGAGAAAGAAATTAACACGCCATTTTCTCGAGGCGGTCGAAAAAAGATCTCACTGATTCTTGGTGCGCATGTCCAAATGCGCGAAAAATGCACTCTGTCCGTCATCCAATTGTGTGTTTTTTAAAATTTACAAACAACCGCGAAATTTAGCGGGAGCTAACATTCACAAATGAATTATTGTTTACAATAATTGTTTATTGTAAACAGCGCTTCAATTAATGCGCAAAATAAAAGTACCAAAAACAAAACTTAATTATGTCTAGCAACATAAACATCTATTTTTTTTTATATAATATATACTTTTTTCGACTACTATAATTGGTTGCTACATTTTTCTGTGAAAGAAAGCTGGAAAGTTTTGGAAGACCGTAGCTTTTAAGACCCCTTGTAGTTACGCCAGTGAGAAATAGATTAACGCTTTTACTTTTAATTTGTTTTCTTTTCTTCCAATATGCTTAAATTTTAGTCAATTTTCGGCATTCATGATTTACCATATCGCTGCTTTCCAGAAAGACTGTCACAAGTCAAAATATGCAAATTTATAGGAGAGACGCTCAAATATATCAAAAATTTAACCTTACAATGACCTGACCAATATAGAAACGAAAAAAATATATTTTCCTATGAATTACAACTGTACATAATACAGTCCAAAAAAAAACAAAGATACTTAGTTTACTAGTTTACTGCTGGCGTCTAAAACATAAAATTCCTTTTTTTGAGTTGTGCCGGTATTTCTGGAAAGCAGCGATATTAGGTACTTATAATGGAAAAAAGTAAGCGACATGATTTCTAAAATATCAAAAAAGATATCGCGGATATGCAAGGATATGATTTTGTCAAGTTTTTTAAAAATAATTTAACCTTCTTTTTATTATATTTCACAAAAAACCAACGATCTTATAAAGGGGTCCAAAGAACTTTTGTTTTTGAGTTATCGTGTAATAGGCAGAGACAGACACCTTTACAAATCTGTGGTCGGCACTTAAAAGGTGATAAGTCGAAATATAGCAAAATGCAGATTTTTCTGCAACTTGCTTTAAAATTGCATATTCTCCAATCCCTTAAAATGGACTAAGTCAATCTAAGCTACTTTTGGAGTTATTTACACCTCGTAAATCACCAACGCAAATATTTTACACGATTTCAGGGTCGACTTTTAACCTTTAGCAGCTGTTTCCCATAAGTGTCAAATCTATAACTCTAATATCGTTAGCAACAGGAATAAGAGTTTTTATGCATCTTCCAAAGAGCATACAAAATATCCAGATAAAAAGGAGGTTTAAAAATTGTTTGAAGGCTTTTTTATTGAAAATGCTTTTATAATTTTCCAGAATACTTTTTGAAAAAATTTTAGGATATAGTTTTAAATTAAACGTTGACAAAGCTATTTTAGCTTACTAAACGTTGTGTTACTTTTATGTATTTTTCAGTGCAACTTAGAATTATATTATACCCCTATTATTATTATTATAATATCATTCATGGTATTATGGTATTTATAGATGTATTTTTCAAATTGTATTTTTTTTGACGTGTTCCATATTATTTGTCAATAATCATAGGAAAATAAAGGCTTATTCTATTCTATTATATTCTATACTTATGACCTTTTAAGTGTCGACCACAGAAACGTAAACTTTCGCAAGGTGGACTGTTTTGACCCAAATAAAATAATTTTTTGTAAAAATTTTAAAAAAATTAAAATTCAAAGGGTATTTGTGTTTTGGACGGATAAAAAGTGAATTCACGCATTTATTACATGTTACCGATTGCTACGGATAAAGTACGGATTTAGCAGCCAAAAGGAACACACGAGGTAACAAAAATACAAAATTTAGTTGTAATTGACTAACATTTTAAGCCATTAACTAAAATTTTTATAGGCTTTTTAAGGATGAAATTATTAAAGTTGTAATGAAGGGAAGCTTAAAAATAATTGAAATTTCGTTAATATTGTTGCCGGGTTTCAGTGGCTAAAGAGTAAGCGACGTACAGTGGAACGTTTGGCTTATTTAGGTGGACATGGTCAAGTACTATAAATGAACATTTTAGCTACTTGTAATTAAAGTGCACATTCCATGTAGTCTAAATTATACGCATTTGTAATGACGTCACCACGTGAGAAAAAAACGTATGGCGTAGATATTTTTGCCAATCAATATTTGTTATTATGTTATGTTTTTGATTGACAGTGACGGATACTTCACATAACCAATTACCTACCTATTTAAAAAATGAATTAATCAAGTTTATTGTCACCGCTGTTTATAATATACTTAACAAAGATAAACAAAAATGACGTCATTACAAATGCGTATAATTAGGACCTTCGAACATTAAACCCTTAGAGACTATATATCCTAAAATATTGATTTTATATCCCTTCGGGTTGTGAAGATATTTGTTTTGAAAGTTGCATCTTAAAAATTATCTACTTAGACATTTCAATCATATGTGTGGGCAATGCTTTAAAACAATATTGTTTTTTCCCGCGTACTAGGCGCTGGAGTAAAACAATGGCCAGACATTTTTATAGTGATGTCCTGAAGACTATGGTAGCATTTTGACTGTCATTGTTGCAAAATTTTATTTTTATATAGTGTTTGTTGGACTAAAACTTTAGTTTGTGCGAATTTGTATATGCTTTATTATTTTTAAATTTTTTCGGATTTTGTCGTAAACTTGTACTTAATTATTTTGTTAGCCTGCAACTCTAAAAATAGAAAACGTATTATTTGTGTTTAAGGACAATCTTTTTTTGACACCTTCACACATGTGCCCTTTGGGGATTCTCTAACATAAATTAGTTAATCTTCGTGAATTTCTCTGTATCACGATGGGTCGGTGTGTCTGTTTGTCTACAGGGTGTCCAGATAAAAGTAACTACATAGGGCTTTGTGGGAATTTCAGAAACGGTATCACTTACGATATTGGGTAAAAATCAAAAAAGTGGCGCTATTGCGAGCCCAATCGGATGCTGCATCGAAGTTAAAAATATCTACAGGGGGTTTCAAAATAATGCCAAAAACTTAAAATTGTTTTATTCAAGAAATTAAAATATTGTCGCCATCTTTTAAAAAAATTTAAAAAAACTATATGAATATGACTAGGCTAATCAAATGACATTAGCGATTTTTCAAAAAGTCACATTTTTCTCAATATTTGGAAACGTATATAAATGTTTTCTTTGATACAGCAAAAAATTGGACTCGGAATAGTGCCACTTTTTTTACCAAAATTGGTTTGTTTTACCGTCTCCTAAATCCTCATAAACCTCCTTGCAGTTACTTTTATCTGGGACACCCTGTGTCTATATGTATAGGTCGATTCTTAAAGTACGTAACGCTTAAAGGGGAGGAGGGTTATTAACCTTGCGTTACACTCTCGTGTATTTTTCTTAAAATGCATTACGAAGGGGGAAGGAGGGAATACGTAATTTAAGAATATGCCCTATGCATTTCTGTATGATCGGTTTTTGAAGCTCTCAAAAAGTCGACCTTCATCGAATTTTTGTAAACAGTAACAAGCTTAAACAAGCTTAATAAAAATGCATGGGAAGTTTTTTGAGGTTAAAAAAATCCAAAACATTAAGTTTTAAACGGAGCGAGTTGTTAATATGCGTTTTTTGAAATATGATATGAGTTTAGTTTGTAAAATAATAATAAAAATATTTTTCATACACTAGAAATCTTCTATCCATAGGTATATATTATGTATTTTTTATTCTTTGTGGAGTACTGCGCAGAGTACTTAATTCTGTATTAGCAACTTAGTCCTGTGTGGGCGTGTTTCCAGTGTAAAGTTATATATTTTTGTTGCAGACAATGCCCGAAATTTCAGTTTAAGAATTTTTACAAGTCTGGTTGGATAGCCTTAAAAAAAGAAGGAACACACATTTTTAATTTTCTCACATTAAACACCTTTAAAGATAATGCCCCCCGATGAACATTTCCCATTATAATTTTAGGGGCTAGTTTTATTACGGGTAAGGGGTGAGACCTTTAAAAATTTTAATGCGTTTAAAGAATGTCTCTCTCTTTTATATAGTGACAGATGAGACCGGATTTTTTTTGTGATCGTACTTACCGCCTAAAACGCCTGTATTTCAATTTTTCTGAAACACGCTGCATATTACAAAACTATTTTATTTAGATTTCTTATTGCAAAAAGTAGAACGTAAACCGTTACTTTATTGTTATAAAATTTGTTGAAACAATTTCGTTAAAAACATACAGTTAAGGCAAATATCTTAAAATCATTAAAATCTGAATCACCCTATATAAGAGGTAGGTAATATTGCAAATACTAAATGTTTTTAAAGATTTTATGTTATTTGAAAGCAAAAAAAATCAAGTATTAAAGAGTGTTAATGTTGCTTAAAGGGTTGTTCACCTAGATCTTTAAAAGGTTCCATTGTGCGACGGACAAACAGACCGCCATGCGAGAGCGATGGCATCTGGAAATATGCTTTTAAAAATTGATTTTGTGTTATCGATAAAGCAGGACTGAATTAGGAGGAGATTAGAAATTTATTTTAGATATGGGTCACAGACAGGCGGGTTTGGAAATGCCTTAAAAACTGCCTAAAATTAAACTAAAATTCTTTAATTTAACAACTGATAGACAATAAGTTAGTAATATATATTGTGAAATTCAGAAAACGATTACCTACAATTATGTAGTAGAAGTACAGTGCTTTAAGAAAAGTATTGTTTTAAATAAAATGCTTATCTGACAGTGATAGTAAATAAAAAAACTAGAATAAGACAGTGCACAATGCCTGTCTGACAGTGATAGTAAAAAAAACTGGAATAAAAGACAGTGGCCTTTTTTCTAGAAACTGTTTAATATAAGACATTCGGACTGTAGAATATATAAAATATTTTCAAAACCTGTTACACTAATTATATCTAACAACATAAACATCTGTTTTTTTTTATATAGAAATTAATTTTTTTCGACTACTATAATTGTTTGCTACATTTTTCTGTGGGGGGAAAATGGAAAGCTCTGGAAGACGGTGGCTTCTAAAACCCCTTGTAGTTACGCCAGTGATAAATAGATTAAGGCTTTTAGTTTTAATTTGTTTTCTTTTCTTCCAATATCGATGGTTGAAAGGTAAAAGGTCATAAGCGACAGTTTTCAAACTTTACAGCAGGTCTACTTAAAGTATTATTTGTCGCGTAGTTAAAAAAAAACCAGGATCCATTATTTTTTCATTTGTCTTAAGCGACAATAAAATCATCGTGGAAGCCTGAATGATAGCTCATTCGACGCAGAAAAAATTAAAAAAAAACTTTGGCGCTTAAAACTCTATTTTAAATAATGTGTCGCTTATGCTCTTTTGCCGTTCAGCCATCGATATGCTTAAATTTTAGTCATTTTGCGGCTTTCATAATTTATAATAATACTCGCATCTACTTATAATGGAAAAAAGTAGACGACGTGATTTCTAAAATATCAAAAAGAATATATCGCGGATATGCAAGGATATAAATTTGCCAAGTTTTTTAAAATAATTCAACTTTCTTATTATTATATTTTACAAAAACCCAACGATCTTATCCAAGGGTAGCAAATAACTTTTGTTTTGATTTATCGTGTGATAGACTTTTTTTTATAATTGGACTTTCTGGAACCAAATAAATCATTTTAAGTAGAAATTTCAAAAAAATACGAATTGAAATGATATTTGTGTGTTGGGCGAATATGTAAATTCACGTATATATTACATTTTACCGATTGCTACTGATAAGCTACGGATTTAGCAGCCTAAAAGAAAACACCAGGTAACACAAATACAAAATTTAGTTATAATTAGAGACTTATTGCAATAAAGCCAGGTGCTAACTATGCCGCGAACTATTCTGACAGTTTTCCATTATAAGAACAGCTGCTTTTAAAATTAGGCCTTTGTATATTGTAGGAGCCAGAATTAATAGTGCCGCCATTATTAATGGAAAATAAACGACTGGATTTATAAATTCGATTTTGGAATATCAATTTTGAAAGATCAACTGTCGGTTTTCAATGGAAAACTGTCAAAATAGTGCCCAGCACTATTACTGCCTGATCTTATTGCAATAAGTCTCTACTGTCTAAATTTTGGCACCATTGAAGATTTTTATAGGCTTTTTAGGGATGAAATTTTTAAAGGTTGTAACGAAGTTGTAAAAACAATTTAAATTTTGTTATTATTGTCGCAGGGGTTTTTGGATTTCGGTGGTTAAAGAGTAAGCGACGAACAAACAGACCGCCAGAGCGATGGAATCTGGAAATATGCTCTTTAAAATTGATTTTGTGTTATTGGTGAAGCAGGACTGATTTAGGAAGAGATTAAGAATTTATTTTAGAAATGGGTCACAGACAGGCGGGTTTGGAAATGTCTTGAAAGGACTGCCTAAAATTAAACTAAAATTCTTTAATTTAACAACTGATAGACAACAGCTTTACAACAGGCAGTGATCACAGGATGGTCAGAAAAAAAATCTGCATTGATAGCAATTTCAAAATGAAAAGAAAAATAAATAATAACAACGAACAACTTGACATGAATAAACTTACACAAAATAAAGCTAAATATAAAGAAAGACTAAAGGAACAGCTAACCCAAAATGAAAGATGCGAAAATGAAAATATCGATGAAATAAATGATACGCTGACAAGAGCTATGACCAAAGTAGGAAAATATATCGCAAGAAAAGATAAAAAGACAGATAATTGTATATCAGAAGAAATAGAGAAACTGATAGAAAAAAGGCGGAACCTGGACAAAGAAGAAACATAGAATACACAGGAATAAATAAAACTTAAAGAAAAATGATAAAAAAAATATATTAAATGTTTAAGACTAACTCTAGGTAGAAATGAAATAATTCAAATAAATGATATGAACGGCATAGAAACTAACGTCAAAGAGTATATTATAAATATCACACAACTATTCTATACAAAATTATACAAAAAAAAAAAGGGAACCATCGCGAGAAACCATGAAGAAGCTCCAAACAAAAATAAAAAACATAAACTCAGAGCTACAACCTGAAAAAAGCAAAACGGAAATAAAAAGAGCAATAAAGAAAATGAAAAATAACAAATCGCCTGGAACGACGGAGTAACGGCAGAAATGCTCATGTACGGTGGAAAAACTGTAGTTTATACCTTCAATATCCTACTGAATAAAATACTAAAAGAAAAAATTTTCCCAAACAACTGGAAAGAATCCATAACTATTATTCTACACAAGAAAGGCGATAGAGCAGACCTAATAAACTGTCAACCTATAACACTCCTTAATGTGATTTATAAGCTTTTCACGAAAATATTAACAGATAGACTAACAACAAAATATGATGGATATCAATCAAAAGAACAAGCAGGCTTCAGAAAAGGTTTCAGTACATTTGACCACCTTTTAACCATGAAAATCCTAATAGAACGAGCGAACGAATACAACAATCCACTATATAGAAATAAAATTTTGGACTTCCATTGTCTTTATTTATTTTAAAACACGACGTTTCGGTTAGTAAGTATCTCTAACCGTTATCAAGTGTAAACTAAACAATCTAGTCTCTAGGCTACTACTTATACTACTTGGTGTGCAGTCAGGTGTGACGGCCCGCCCCCTTTTTAATCCTAAGACGCCTGTTTTCCTTAGGTTAGAGATACTTACTAACCGAAACGTCGTGTTTTAAAATAAATAAAGACAATGGAATTCCAAAATTTTATTTCTACACAATCATTGTCTACGAGTTTCAAACAAAGAATCCACTATATATTGCGTTGAGAGATTTTAAAAAAGCTTTCGATGGGATTGAGCACTGGGCAGTAAAAACATCTTTAATAGCCGAATCGATCACAGATACACAGATTTAATAGCCAATATATATAGCGAAGCAACAACATTAATCAAAATCCACGAAGGAATCAAGCCAATACAAATAAGAAGAGGTGTCAGATAGGGTGGTACAATATCCCCTAAACTATTTAGCCAGGCCCTAGAAGATGTTTTTAAAAACTTAGATTGGGAAGAAATGGGCATCAAAGTAAACGGACAATACTTGAACCACCTAAGATATGCTGATGATATCGCCTTAATAACAGATAAGAAAGAAGAAATGATAAAAATGCTGGATACAGCAGCTAAAAATATAGGCTTGAGTATGAACTACACTAAAACTCAAATCATAACAAACACAGATAAAAATATCACGATCACAATAAACCAAAAGAAAATAGAACAAGTAGAAGAATATATCTACCTGGGACAAATTATTAAACAAAAAAAGAAAACCAAACAGCTGAAATCAAGAGACGAGTGAGATTGGCCTGGGCAGCATTCGGTAAATTAAGCTACATATTAAAAAATAAAAAATATCCTCAGTACCTCAAAACGAAAGTGTATAACCAATGTATCCTTCCTGTCCTTACCTATGGATCCCAGACCGGGACACTTACAAAATCAAACAAGGATAAGGTAACAAAAGCCCAAAGATCAATGGAAAGACAAATGTTACATGTAAAGCTAACAGATAGAAAAAGGAATGAATGGATAAGAAATAAAAAAAATTAAAGGATGTTAGAGGAGAAGTAGCAAAATTAAAATGGAAATTTGCCGGTCATAATATCATACAGAAAGACGATCGATGGAACAAATGTATTGTAAACTGGAGACCTTGGGAAAATAAAAGAAGTATGGGAAGACCACAAATGAGATGGGCGGACGATTTGAACAAACATGCGGAAACTAGATGGATAAACACGGCGACAGAGAGAGAAATTATTGGGGGAGAAAACGATTACCTACAATTATGTAGTAGATAGAAGTGCAGTGCTTTAAAAAGAGTATTGTTTTAAATAAAATGTTTGTCTGACAGTGAAAGTAAATAAAAAAACTAGAATAAAAGACAGTGCACAATGCCTGTCTGACAGTGATAGTAAAGAAAAAAACTGAAATAAATGACAGTGGCCTTTTTCTAGAAACTGTTTAATATAAGACAATAGTACTGTAAAATATAAAACATATTTTCAAAACTAATTATATCTAGCAACATAACCATCTATTTTTTTATATAAAAATAATTTATTTTCGACTATTATAATTGGTTGCTACATTTTTCTGTGGGGGAAAGCTGGAACGCTCTGGAAGACCGTGGCTTCTAAGACCCCTTGTAGTACCGTCAGTGATAAATAGATTAAGGCTTTAAGTATTAATTTGTTTTCCTTTTTTCCAATATGCTTAAAATTTAGTCATTTTGCGGCTTTCATAATTTACCATAATACTCGCATCTAATTATAATTATAATGGAAAAAAGTACGACTTGATTTGTAAAATATCAATAAAAAAATGTTTAAATAAAAAAAACACCCAACTGCTAAATTTATTTGTAAGTACTAGTCGCAGTTAAGTACAAAATTGATATGTATACCTATAATGTACGACATTTAAACTTTTAGTTTTGATGCCGAAAACGCACCTACGAAATTATACAGTTTTGTATTTTCATGAATCAGATTATTCGGTAATTTTGTACCTGCGACTAGTAGCTACAAGTAACTTTAGCAGTTGGGTGTTTTTTTTATTTATTTTTTTTTTATTTCAACTTTTAGGTTTAATTCTTCTTCAACCTTATAAAAAGCACTATGCATTTACAATTCATTTAGCTTTACCCAAAAAGTACGTGTGGATTTTTTACGGACGCGAACAGTGTTACCTTCCATTGAGTGAAGGTGGGGGAGGAGAAAGGGAGGTGCGAACTAGTAAAATCGTGTCGAAAAAAATCTTAAATCTTAAAAACAAAATCCGAAAGCGTATGCAGAACAAGTTTTTGAAATCGCTCTATATTTGATAAAATTATGCGAATATGATTTTTAAATAGGGTGGGGGGAATAACAGGAGGCTAGATATGTGAGAGCAGGGAGGACTACAAAGTAACTACAGCAAATTAAAGGATATTTGCAATAAGTAATAAAAGAAATTTCAATAAAATCGCCTGAAATTTAGATATTTTGTATGGCTTAAAGCCTACATCATGTGACAAAATGGCGTCTGAAGACCGCCATGTTAATTCCTGTTTAAAAAGTATAGCATATAGTACCTTCGGGATCAGTAGAAATTTAGAGACACCTTTTTTGTCAAAATCGGTTCAGCCGTTTAGCCTCTAGCATGATACAAACATATTTACTTACATAAATACAACAATCGAAAAACATTACCCTTCCTTTCGCAGTGTTGCAGTTGGGTAAACAGAATATATCGCGGATATGCACGGATATGATTTTGCCAAGTTGCTCTTTAATATTTTAGCCTTCTTAGTATTATATTTTACAAAAAACCCACGATCTTATCAAGGGGTTCCAATTAACTTTTGTTTTTGAGTTATCGTGTAATAGACTTTTTTTAAATTGGACTTTCTTGACCCAAATAAATAATTTTAAGTAGAAATACAAAATTTAGTTGTAGTTGTCTAAATTTTGGTATTATTAAAGATTTTTATGGGCTCTTTAGTGATGAAATTTTTAAAGGTTTTAATGAAGGAAAGCTCAAAAATAATTTAAATTTCGTTCTGTTGTCGCAGGGGTTTTTGGGTTTCTTTCAGTGCCTAAAGAGTAAGCGACAGAAAGACAGACCACCAGAGCGACGGCATCTAAGACCTTCTGTAGTTACGCCGGTGATGAATAGGTTAAGACTTTTAGTTTTAATTTGTTTTATTTTCTTCTCATAAGCCTAAATTTTAATGATTTACGATAATATCTAAATGGAAAAAAGTAAACGACTTGATTTCTAAAATATTTAAAAAAATATATCGCAGATATGCAAGGATATGATTTTGTCAAGCTTTTTTTGAATTATTAAACCCTCTTAATATCGTATTTTACAAAAACCAACGATCTTATCCAGGCGTACCAAAGAACTTTTGTTTTTGAATTATCGTGTAATAGCCAGACACCATTACAAATACAAACTTTCGTAAATTGGAATTTTTTGACCCAAATAAATAATTTTAAGTAGAAATTTTAAAAAAATACGAATTCAAAAGCTTGTTGTATGGTGAAAAAGTGAATTCTCGCATTTATTACATTTTACCGATTGCTATGGATAAAGTACGGATTTAGCAGCCAAGGGGAACTGAAACTTGTTATAGTAGTAATGTCTAGGCGACATCATTTATCCTGAGACAGCGTATTTATCCCAGTGGAAAAATGAAGCCACTTTACGAACGAGGACGAAAACTTATAGAAGCCATCACTTCGGCAAAGTTGTTCGAGTAGAATGTAAAACAATTCAAGTGCGAGAGACTATTGCCATTCATGAGAACAATATCTTATCTATTATACGCCAAGCTTTGTATTTTGTATCATACAGAGTGTTCTAGTATAAATTTAATTATACAGGTAGATTAAATGCTATAGGGATAGTAGACTATGTTGTGATAAATGTGTGCAAGAGAGAACTAAAAGAGAGAAAAATATATTTTTGGCGGTGTCTTGAAATATTTTTGGCTGATTTATA
Source organism: Aspidapion aeneum (assembly GCA_963576565.1). Taxonomy (NCBI): domain Eukaryota; kingdom Metazoa; phylum Arthropoda; class Insecta; order Coleoptera; family Brentidae; genus Aspidapion; species Aspidapion aeneum. The sequence continues at coordinate 60,048,185 of OY755038.1, forward strand.
CCCGTATTCGGCTGGTAGTGGATGTATTCCCCATCCTAGCTCTCATCTTTACAAACAAACAAACAGCGAAATAGGTGAAAAGTAGGTATTTGTTTTTAGGCAAATTCTAGATAAAGCCATGCCGCGTATTACCTTTACCGTTCAGGAAAAGCACAGATGTTGGTATTTCCGGGGAAATAGATCAAGATGTGGAAAATTTATTTGTTGTGACGTATACGGGATATTCAAAGCCGTAGCACGGTGTAACAAATAGTGACCTATTTCCAACGAACAAGGTGTGTTAATTTTTGTTACAAATGCAGTGGTGGAGAGGAAACTCCTATTCGTTAAATGGGAGAGAAAAGGGAACGGGGCGAAACTATGTGCCGCGGCAGAATCACCTATAACCATTCGAAACATTTTAAAACGACTTGGGTACCGGAAGTTTAAAGTAAAAAAAATACAAGACATTTTTCGAGATGATCAATTTTAAAGAATGGAGTTTTGTAAAACCGCGATTGAAAAAGCGTATCAGGATAAAAATTTTATTAAAAATATTTGTTTTACCGACAAAAACTCGTTTTCAATTCATGGCTGTCACAATCCTTCCGTTGTTCGTTACTGGTCACGAAAAATTGGACTGGGGTTTTGGGTGACAATATCATTGGTCCTTTTTTCATTAATGGTAATTTACGTGGGAGAAATTATTTAACTATGTTGTAGGACTATATCATTCCTGCAATTCGACACGTACCAAATGCTGAGTTTAACCAAATTAGGTTTGTGCAAAATCGTTGCCCAGCTCATAACACTTTGCCTATGAGAGTATTTTTAAATGTCACGTTCCAAGGCGGCTTATTACGAGCTGGCAGGGTACTATCAGCTGGCCTCCGAGATCACCAGATTTGTCACCCAATTATGGAGCTATGCAAAAAGCCAAGCCTGTTCGTATGGCCATTTATGAGCTACCAATCTGTATAAACTTCGGACAAAAATTATTACCACTCTAAAATCAGTAACACGTGAAATGCTAAGCAATATCCGAACTGAATATTATAACAAGAATTTTAATTCTTTAGGAAGTTTTTAAATCAATGCGAAAGAATTTAGTTTTAAGATTCCCCTCTTATTTTTGTCACAGGGGAGCCAAAATGTTTATTTTGTGATAGACATGGCATTATATATAATAAGAAAGATCAAGCTTGAGAACAAGTATAATACGTTACGTAGTTACCGTCTAAATTTCCGATATTTTATCTTCAACGTCCCTCGATCGGTTTTCTCGATCGGAAATGTAAGGAAAGATCGCTATGCAAGGGAAACAAACGGTGTGAGAAATTTTCAGGACAGGTATTGGCTGTGGGTCTGGCATTCCTACAAGAAAGGTCGTAAACACGTGGAAACTTCTATCCTTTTTAGCATTTAATCGTGCTGTATATAATTTAGCAAGGCGGCTTATTACCAGCTGGTAGGGTACTATCAGCTGGCCTCCGAGATCACCAGATTTGTCACCCAATTATGGAGCTATGCAAAAAGCCAAGCCTGTTCGTATGGCCATTTATGAGCTACCAATCTGGATAAACTTCGGGCAAAAATTATTACCACTCTAAAATCAGTAACACGTGAAATGCTATGCAATATCCGAACTGAATATTATAACAAGGATTTTAATTTTTTAGGAAATTTTTAAATCAATGCGAAAGAATTTAGTTTTAAGATTCCCCTCTTATTTTTGTCACAGGGGAGCCAAAAGGTTTATTTTGTGATAGACATGGCATTATATATAATAAGAAAGATCAAGCTTGAAAACAAGTATAATACGTTACGTAGTTACCGTCTAAATTTCCGATATTTTATGTTCAACGTCCCTCGATCGGTTTTCTCGATCGGAAATGTAGGGAAAGATCGCTATGCAAGGGAAACAAACGGTGTGAGAAATTTTCAGGACAGGTATTGGCTGTGGGTATGGCATTCCAACAAGAAAGGTCGTTAACACGTGGAAACTTCTATCCTTTTTAGCATTTAATCGTGCTGTATATAATTAAGCCTTTCTTCTCCACTAATTTCTATGCTGTAGAGAAGTTCTATAGAACAAACTTATGAGCATATGTTTTTGCATCTTTCTAAACTAATCTCGTCTTATTTTTTAAATGTCATTCTTATGCCTTTTCTGAAAGGAAAACAGGCAACTACTTTTGATCAGGATTCAGTTCGATATGAAAACTTAGTAAATAAATCAACCTCCATGGATATTGTACCAAAAATTTGTTTGAAATTTCAACGGCAGCAGGGTTACCGTCCGGTTTTTTCTCGAAGAAAAAATGCTTTAAAATGTTTTTTGTAGAATTATTTGAGAAATTTCCAATGATGTATCACAACATCCAATTGCCGCCTTTAATAGAGATATTTTGTAAATTCTCTAAAACAAACGTTTCCAAGAAAAATTGGATCAAATATTTTTGTAGCTCATCTTTTAAGAGTTCCTTAGCAATGTATTAAAATATTCAATATTGCCACCCGTGATAGAAATATTTTTTCTTTTCTAAATACATAGTATTTGCACGTTTATGGCGTTTAGAGAGGGATAGGCCCTGACATGAAAGGTTTTAGAACACTATTTGTATCACATTTCGAGAGCTTTCTAACGATGTATATACAGCGTGTTTGAAAATTTAATAACATAATTTTAATGTTAAATTCCTTGAGTGATTTCAAGACAAAAAGTTCATATAAACATAGGCCCGCAAACGCTTAGTCTTAGAGAGATACAGGGTGTTAAAATCTATTCTTTTTTTAGTTTTTTGTTTATAGCATATGTAATTTTTGAGATATTTAGCTTACATTTGTTGTGTATATTAAGCTATAGGCACTACACTAAGATATGCTAAATAATAGTAAAAACCTGTAGTGTGATACCTTTTCATGGTTTTTAACGCCTTTTCCTCAGGATTTTTTTTTGTGGTCAGCCACTGGTTGATTTTAAAATAACAAGTAAAATCCCTGTTTTATTTGCAAACTAACCACAGTACGTTATTTGGCAAAGTATATCAGAAAACAAAAAAAAAATATCTCGAAAACTAAGCGTTTGCGGACATATGTTTATATGGACTTTTTGTCTTGAAATCACTCAAGGAATTTAACATTAAAATTATGTTATTGAATTTTGAAACACCCTGTATAGCAACATTTAATCATGCCACACGTTTTTGAGTTATTACTATTTATCTTCAAATATATGTACCTATGTGTAATGATGACGTAATCGATTGGATGAAGTAGCTCTGATCAAGTGTCTTCTAGTGTTTTTTATGTCTTAGAATATTGGCAACATTTCGCAAAATTTTAAGCGGGGTAGCAGAAATTAAAATATTTTTAAATTAAATCCACGCACTAATATAAAGCCTGTTTCTTTAAGGTTACTCGCTACTCACTGAATTTATTTGAAATCACGTCACCGTTACTACAAGTGACAAGTTATATGATAGTGAAAGATTTTAAATCATCAGTATTTAATTAAAAATTAAAAAAACAATTTTGAAAATAAACTTACACCCCCAACACAAAATTTTTGACCACTACGTTTGAGATGCGGTTTGGTTAATCATTCACAATGGTACTCAGCGAAAAAAACAATAGAAAACCAGTTAACTAGGTCTCCCAATTTACTATTGGTTACCCAAGCGCGGATCTGGGTTAAAATCTAAGGAGGGGAGAGTAATAGTCGATGACAAAATTATTTGTAAGATGTTTTTTTCGGTTCTAGGGGGGGGGTAATTCTGCTGTTTTCATTTAATTATTAAGAAAAAGTGTATTTTTTTTTCTAGGTGGGTAATTACCACCTTACCCCCCCTTAAATCTGCGCTTGTGGTTACCCCAAGAAAAAATCCATGAATTTAAATAGCTTAAAAGGTATTAAGTAATAAAAATTTGTAGAAAAAAAATTCAAGAAGTTAGCCACAGTATTTGACATACCTAATGGCTAGTTCACAGTCGAACGTCTTGCCGTTGAGTTCTATTTCTCTCTTTGTCGAAAAAAGTAAGAGGTAGTAGAAAGCAGTTACAAAAAATTGCAACAAGCCAATAATAGCTCGCCTTAAAACCATTTGTTGGTAGAAAAGTGACCTCATTGCTAACAAGCGAGGAAAGTAAAAAAGTCTACTACTACTTCTTCTATAAATGATAACTAGTTAAAAAAATAAAAGGTCCTAAACTTTATGTGGATTTTACTAAATTGTTGAAGATATTTAAAATTTACTGGGTTGTTAATGCCTTTTGAGGATTAATAACACGAGATTTTAGAGTGTTGACGTCTATAACCAATGACGTAGATTTTTAAAACAAGTTCAGTGTGGTCTTTAGCACGAAGTATTAGGATGTTGGTAAACACTGCTACTTAATGACTAAATTATTGAAAAATATGCAATCTACTACTCACCTTGCACTCTATTTGGACAGGCTCGTCTTTAGCAGCTCCAATTACCTTTCTTCCGGTGCCATCTTTGCATACGGGCTCATATTTAACTCTTAAGTGAAACGTGGGGCTGTTTCCTGTGCCTTCACTGTTTGTTGCCTGACAACTGTATTTGCCAGAACTAGATCTGCTTACACCCTGAAGGAGAAAAAAAACAATAAAGTATTTTGTGCAACTTTTTTAATATTTTTGCATTTAATCATGGCAACTGACCAAGCTGCTTTTTTCGCTTTGAGTCTTTTTAGAGAGGGAGAAAAAATTGTAAAAACTAGAAATTCGTTTTATTTTACAAACATTTTTAAATTAAGAGCATAAATCCATAAAGAAAGAGCATACCTTATTCAGTGTTAAGGTTATCAAACTCTGGAAATGCATCTTGCCCTAAATTGTACCGGAAGTTATAAATTGTCCGATATTTTTAACAGAATTAGTAACAGTACCTATACCATGTTTCCAGATAAAAGTAACTACATAGAGTCCATCCCGAAAACGGTAAGTATGCAATCAAATGCTGTAAATTTAAAATATCTACAAGGTTTTGCAAAAAAACATGGAAAACCCGTACTTTGTTAGTAATTATTATTTATTTATTGTTGGATATTTTAAAAACTCTTGCAGATATTTTTAGTTTGGTTATAATATCTAGTTGGACACGGAATAGCGCCACATTTTTCCCATTTAACAAAAATTGTTTGATTTAACATGTCCAAAACCCCCTTAAGAACGCATGTTGTTGCAGGCAAATTACAAATTTCATATGCCATATCAATGGCGTATTTATCAAATCGCTAAGTCTGTCAAGCTTTTCTATATTAATATTAAATAAAGTTTTATGGAACAACTGGATACCTTTTTAATACCAAATTGCAATAATGTAAGGTTTTACTCAAAACGATAAACAACAACTCCAAACCTGGGATAAATTAAAAAAACAAAACATCTTTAAAAAAGTTTCTTATGCTTCGGCCGGGACTCGAACCCAAAAGCTTCCACGCGTTCCGGATTCGAGTCCCGGCTGAAGCACCAAAATCTTTTTTATGATTTTTCGTTATTTAATTTCACCTCTAGTTTGGAATTAAATAGTTACTAAGTGTCAAATATTATCCAGATAACTTGTAGTTGCTAACTCTAATACGACTACTATATCGGTTTAGAACATGTTTCTATATTGTCCGACGCCTATTCTTCACCTCCTTTGTTCCCGACAATCATCTTCTGTCAGGTTTTTCCATCGAGGTAGAATAAAGGGAGCTGACATGACGTAATTTACATGTACCCCCTTCGGCCATATTGTTTAGACACTTCTGTCATCGCGATCGATCAGATCGATCGAGCTTTATTTTCATTTAAATTGCGTTTTCTTAAAGATTCGAGTGGCATTTTCGCTAGTTTTTTTGAAAACGAACATTGTGTTTTGTGCTTTACGTTGTTATGGTAGCAGAAGCAGTGTAGATTAGAAGATATCAAAAGGAATAACATTTCATAGGTGAGTATAAACAATAAACAGAACCGTACTTGTGTTTTTATGGAACAAAAATTTTGAAAAATAGTTCTCTAGCTTAACTAAAGCTTACAACCGGTACACATTCTACCCTACTCTATAACCAAACTTTTTTCTTTGGCGCTGCCCCCCCCCCTCCCCCCTTTTTGAATTAACGAATTGGTTGCGCCGGCCTGTCCACGAATATAGAAACAAACTGTATTTTTACTACAATAAAACAAATTTTATTAAAACTAATAAATTACATCAGGACTCCCGTACCTTCCCCCCCCCAATATTGGTCGGCTCCCCCTGATTTGGGAACCACTGCTCTAAAGATACCCAACCAAGAAACACAAGGCTGGCGGATCAGAATCATATGAGCCACTTACGGCCCCTAGGAACCGGGGGCCATGTAAAATTAGGAAGCAGTCAATCGCAACCGTTTGGTGCAAATTCGCTGACAGCGCAGTGTATAAGTCAATTAAGTTTTTTGATTGTAAATTACAAAAATTTTTCGTGGCCTCGAAACAGCTTCGAAATTTTTTATACATAGCCGACCTTTAGGTAATTGTATGAACTACTAATTTATGAAATCAAATCGTTCGCCCCTCCCCTGGCCCCCTATACGACACGCCACTGGTTCAGAATTTAAAAAAAAATTGGCACCTAACCTTACTTTTTGATTAAGATAATTTTGGGTCTGTTAACAGGTCAGGCAGTGTTGATGGGATCATTAGTAATCAAACAAGGTTTGTAAAATCTTCATCAAAAAGTCCACAAGAAACGCCATGGCCCCGAAGTATCGATTTTATAATGATTTACAATGATAGAAGTTGCTGTTACTTTTCAAAACCAAATATTACCGCGGCAAAATAAAATTTTATACGGCACATTTTGATTAGGAAAGTGACTATTAATGAGTTAATATTATTGGTATTTTTATAAACATAATTTTTTAAAAAATTTATCTTATTATAAATTCATAATTTTCATCCCTAAATCAATAAACATCAATTTTTCACAAGCCTAAGTATTACCCTTCTCGATATCCCTTGTAGAGAAGAAGCTGTCATCTTGTATTAAAAAGAAATATAAACAAATGTATTGAGTGCAGCCCTGTTAAGCAGACATATTGGTACGACTCTAAGCCACGCCTAGGGGTCCCATTTTCTGTCGCATTATACAAATGCTTGGAGCGGCTCCCCTTTATTCTACCTTGATGGGTTTTTCTTACTCATTGATCTTTGGATTTACTGTTGCCATTTTAGTTTAGGACGCCCTCTTTTCTGCGCACTATTGATTGCCATTCTAGGACCTGCTTTAGTAATCTTTTTGTGGTTTATCCGTTGTACATGGCCGTACCATTTCAGTTGTTTTTTAGTGAGATCATCCGTTGTGGTTCCCTCGAATCCCATTCTTTCTTTTATGATCTCATTTTATATATGATCTGTTCTAGATATTCTCATTGATCTTTTTATTGCATCCATTTCGACACTTTCCATTTTTATTTTGAATTTTTTTGCTACGCGACAAGCCTCTATTCGATACAATAGCGTGCTTTTCACCATTGTTTCATATAAGTTAAATTTTTCATTATTTTTGCTCTCTCTGCTCCATAGATTACTGTTAAACATCCAATTACCTTTTTTACTTTTACTATTCTTTTTTGTAGTTATTTACAGTCTGGTCCGGTCTTATCAAATGTGACACCCAAGTATACATGATTCGTATCGAATATATAAGTACTGTGTCTTGTCGACGTTCACTGTTAACCCACTTTGGTATTCTTCCATTAACTTCCTCATCATATACTCCATGTCTTCTTTATAATTAGCTACAATTACTTGGTCGACAGCAAACTGTAGTATATGGTAATTCGGTCGTTAAGTAATATTCCCATTCCGTGTACTTTACGTTTCCAGTTTTTTAGAGCCACTGCGATCTATATTTTAAAAAGAGTTCTTTAATCGCTTTTATGTATGTATGATTACAAATAGTTTGCTCTAACTTTGTTCATAATTTTTCTACTAGTAGAAAAATTATGCTAACTATTATTAAATCGCTTCTTACTAACTTTAAATCTACTCAGACATATTAAAATATCCACCCATCTAAAGATACTAAGTATGCAGTCGAAGGTAACTTAAACAACAAATTGTGTTCCAACGATTTTCTAAAAACCTCGTAGCCTAAATTTTCTGTTTCCACGTATTTAGAATAAACGGGACTACTTTCAAGTTAATTCGAAATTTAATTTCCCGTACTACGTAGTCGCGAATAAACAAGCAACACACGTGCGGTTTTTGTGTTTTTAGAAATATAATAAATAACAAGGGAAGTCGTGTTTATAGAGAATTGCGATCAAGGCTCTAAATTCACTCAAAAAAGTTACAGAAAAAAATTATGACTAAAATTATTTTGAAAACCGTAGCAATACTTTGAACTAAGCTTAATTCTCTGTTATATGCCAAAATAAGAGGGCTGTCTTTTATATTTTGTATAAAGAAACATAGAGGGCGACACTGTTCGAATGTCGTTTCACAAACTTAACCACAATCTTTACCTAACTTAAATTCAAAACGTCAGTGCGATATATATTTTTATAGCTACAGTGAATTTTTTAAGTTAAAAAATCAGTCGAAAAATGGATTTAAACCGAAAACACTTTCGGGCTTTAATTTCTTACAACTTTCGAATGAAATAACCTCAACAAATATGCCTTGCCGAGTTGATTTCTATTTTCGATAATGAAGCACCACATCATTCGACAGTTTTTCAGTTCTATGGAGAATTCAAGCCTGGACGGATTAGCCTTACTCATATGAATCCGAAAATAAACGGCCATCGTCTGTTTGGGTGTTCCAAAATGAAGAAAAGCCAACAAAAGTTATCCGTTCTCGTGTATCCAAAAAGATGTAGCGACATTTGTCTCAAAAGTAGGTCATGTAGCAACAATTCCTCTAGAAGATCAAAGGACCGTTACTGCCGATTGGTACATCACCATTTGTGTGCCAAAAGTTATCGTTGAGCTTCGAAAAACGAACACTGAATGACGAATCATCCTCCACCAGAAAATGTAAATTGTTGAACCATCCTCAGTCCGGACCTAAGTCCCAAATATTTCTATACTTTTCTGAAAATCAAGAATGGACTGCGTGGTGAAAGATTACAGTCGTCAGAGGAAGCAGTCGCCGCCTTCAAGAATGTAATTTTGACAGTACCATCAAACGAGTAGAATAACAGCTTTGAGAACTGGTTTGAGCGCATGCAAAATTGCATTAGTTTTCATGGAGACTACTTCGAGAAACAATAAAGTTATCTACTGTTTTTTTTCTTATTATAAGCATGGAATAAATTTATTTATTCGATGTTATAAGTAAGTATATGCAAAACTAAAAAGACAACCCTCGTATGCAATAATATGTATTATCAATACTAAAAACATTAATAATAATTAAAATTATAATAATTAATTAAAACGTTGCTGTCTTTATTTAAAGTAGAAGGAATAGATATACACCCCATAACTTATCGCCCATAGTGCAACAGGTGAAAGAGTACACGTTTAAAAAAAAGTTCAACAATAAAATTTACGTTTGTTAGTATTTACTTGGCTTAAATTTTCGCTGACTGATGCCGACGTTTTAAAGGTCACGGTTGGAATCTCTCTTTTGAATCGATATTTTTATCCATTGATAAATAATTATAAATAATATATAACTCGCCCTCTGTTGTTCTAGACGATTTCTGTGTTCTTAAATAGTACGGGGGTCGTAGATCTTCTCAAGTGAAGAAAATTTTACATTTTACAAACAAACATATTATAGATTTTAAAAGAATTTTATGTGGTTTGAAAAAAGTGGAGGGGCCAGGGCCGACACGGCGCCGCCGCTTGTTGAGAGACAAAACCTTCGCTTAGTTTTGCAAGGGTGTCATATCGAGCAAGCAATGTTCTGAGGAGTCCCATAAGGAAGAAACAGTTAACTGTCAACATTTATTTAGTGTCCATTAGATCTTAGACCACCGCGAAGATAAATATTCACCGAAAATACGAGAGAAACAAAACCTCTTATACCCGATTAGCCAAGAAAACTTGTTTGCTTTTAATTTACGGATACTTGAATTTACGTTTGTTAGTATTTATTTGGCTTAAAATTCCGCTGACTGACGCTAACGTCTTGAAGGTGAGAAATAACGCAATCAGCGTTAATCTGACCTAAACGGCAATCTTTCTTTTAAATTGATCTTTTTATTGATCGACATTGCAATTTATTACTCGCATGCTTTTGTTTTAGTTTTTCTCGTATTTTGATGAATGGCGCTACTTGTGGGGGAGACGATTTAGTTTGTCACTGTAACCATAAGATAATAGACAAAACCGTCCCCATAACTTTGCAAAGCTGTTACACCGACCAAACAGTGTTCTGAGGGGTCCCATAACATATGGATGTAACTGTCACGACGTGATATCAACAGCCCTAATTAGGGAACAAGAGTTGGATGCAACTCTAGAAATGATATCCGACGTCATGCCCAACACGGTATACAGCAGAAAGCTATACAACATTATACTCCCAGAGAGGAAGGAATGGTTAAAAAACAGGACCAACTTTTCAAACAACGATAGCTTCTGGTATCCCGATGGATCTAAAATGCCATCAGGCGTTGGATCCGGAGTTGTTAGTATCCAAGAAAAAGTCGAGATTGAACTGTGTGCCCGGTGGATTTCTGACCACGAATGGACCAACAGGACAATAAAAATCTTCTCGACAGTCAAGCAGCCTTAAAAGCGCTTGATTCCTACACGGTCTCATCAAGAACCGTGAGGAACTGCAGAGACTCGCTGAATACGCTTGGTAGCGCTAATAAGGTGTCATTAGTATGGATACCAGGGCATTCTGGACACGAGGGAAATGAGGCTGCGGACCAGGCAGCGAGGCAAGCGGCATCTGCCGAATTTGTCGGCCCCAAGCCAGCCCTGGGCATATCATACAATGCTGCTAAATTAACCATATTGGGATGGATGGAGGACAGCTTCCAACAATACTGGATGAATATACCAGAACTTGCTCACTCTAAAGAGTTCATTAAAGGACTTTGTCAGAAGAGAGCCAGAAATATCATTGGACTTACCAGACAGGAGATCCGTATAGTGACTGTGAGACTTTTTACGGGTCACTGTCGACTAAGAGGACCCATGCATAGAATGGGAATAACAGAAGAGACCGAATGTAGACTCTGTATGGAGGATGATGAAGCAGTTAGACATGCACTGTGCGAATGTCCGGCTATTGCACGTTTACGTCAAAACACTTTCGGTAAACCTCAGATTGATTCAGATCTGAACAGTGTCTCACCCGAACTGATAGCTAAATTTTTTGGAGGACTAGGCATACAGTGGTGAGAAACCATTCAAAAGTGAGCCACAAGAGACACACTAGTGGTCTCAGTGGAAGGGCTGCAAGGCCCACTCATACATGAATCATCATCAACTGTCACGACACACTAACACACGGTATGTCAGCAACACGGCACAAAATGCGTTTTCGCCGCGCATTACGTCATGCAGATAACAAAATAGCGAAATTGACATTAAGCTAACGTTAAGTATTGCTTTAGCGGTCGGCGATAAGTTTTGCACAAATCTACGCTTGAGTATGCTTTACAAGCAAGGTGAAATTTGGCTAGATCAGGAAAATAAAAGGGCCTTAGTTTGGGGCAAATCTATACTTTAAAACTAACCAATAGATTTAAACCAAATTTTTTAATTAATTACAGGCAGAAGCGTTTGCTTGATAACTATTTAGTCAGTTTTTAATATTAGAAATTAGCTTTTTAAGTATTAAGGATTTTTCGAAAATATTGTAAAATTTTTACAACCTTGACTAGTGGATTTACCAAAATTTTTACTAGATACCGAACAAACGTTTTAATCTACAATTGTTTAAAATTAGGTTTAAATCTATTAACTAGTTTTAACGTAATGCCTTTAAACGTTGTTGAAAATATGGCACCGCTTAAGCTCTGAAATGCCCCAAACTTAGGCATTTGCGTTTCTCTAACCTGCCCTAATTTCACCACGCTTTTGAACCAAACTTGAGAGTTCATTAATTGTGCAAAATTTCAAGTTTATATGTTAATTCTTTGGAAAATTACCGCCGATAGCGGAAACATCATTTAACAGCTAAATGCCTATTTCTTTATATTGTCATCTACCTGACGTCACGAAAAGCCAGAAGTGACAATCAGGCATCTTTCCTGGTATAGTCCTTGCAATAAGGCTAGTCCTTTTGTTTAATCACATCGTAATTCTAGTAACAAAACGCACGTGTATTCTTAATTCAATTTTAAACCGCAGGTTCCTAAGGTAACTGATAATAGGTGCTGCGAAACTAATTATCAGCTACCTTAAGGTTAACTAACATGATCGGTCACCACCCACTATCATAAGGGTGGTGGATCGGTGTTTCAACTGTCAATCGTTATGAAATTTCTGACTTTGAAAGATTATTTTTTATTTTAATTCTGATTTAATTGCTATTTGAAACAGTTTTTAGGAAAAGTTTCTGTTCCAAAATGATTTTATGTGTGCTTTACTGGTATGCATTAATCAATCAATTGGGGTGCCGATGCCGTGCCGACAAAGTTTCTCCATTGGAAGATTTTCAATGCGACAATAAATTAATGATGATTTAATTTTTTTTAAATGTTATTATCTAAAATATATTCCTAGCTAGAGTTAGGCTAAGCTTCGCAATTTGTTTTGGTAAAAATTATGATTCAAATAGGATTAGGCCCTATTTATATTATATTTTTTTGTAAATTGACGTTTTAAATATTAATACCTAAGCATAAAAATTTAATAAAAGATAAATTAATATTATTTGTAGTTTTCACAAACGAACTTCAGCTCGACTCATATTAATGTATGTTCTTACTTATTTTTTGTTTAGAGTAAAAACACAGTATTTTATTATATTTTTTAATAAAAAGATGATCATACAATAATCTTACGCTTTTTATGGTCGACACATAGATCTTTTAAAAAGGGTGAAGAAGTTTCCAAATGATTTAACTGCGAAGGCTTTGGAAATTTCAACAAAAATAGTATTGAGGACAAAAGACATACAGACTCTTCCTGAATGAATTTAAAAGAAAATTTCAGACACAATATGTAAACTAAAAAGAGCTATATTGAGGCTATTATTAATTGCTAATATATTAAGCTTTAAGCAAATTTCTATGGTTTTGTAAACCTATTTTCTTGAAATATAATGAAAGTTATGGGCTTTGTATTTTAACAACCCAATCAAAATAAAATAAATTGAACAAACAAAAAACTGAAAATCTTACTAAATAAAACAAAAAAAAACAAACTACGCAAAAATCAATTATTCTCATTGTCCAAAAAACTTCATCTTATGAACTGCCATCGTCAGTTATTACGAGAGGAACGCCATCAAGAACTGTTTCATTTTCCCAGTCTTCCAAAATTAGTTTGCCGCAATGCATCATGTAATTTTTATCTTTTTAAACAATAGCTTTACAAACTTTTTGAGGTAGTTTTCTAAAGGCATTGTTTTAAATGGCATAAGAAATTCTTCATATTTTTGTCATTATGTATTACTGTTTTTCCGAAAAAAGCGTGGAATTTTCATATGAACATTTTATCTTTGTTGCAAATTTTCTTGACCACTTTTCTGAGAATATTATTTGACTACTTGTCAGAACATCTTTGTTTACTTTCATTGTCAATTTAAACTTTGATAGACAGACAGGATTGCAACTGCCAACTGCAATCTGGGGCCAACAATGATTTTCGTCTTCTTTATAGCAGAAAAATAAAAAAGGATAGCAAAGGGACTTGGGGTATTGCAAAGACTATATATGTAGATGTGCGCTGACATACCGTGTGTTAGTCTATCATGGATACAGTTAACTTTTAAACTTTTTAGGTGTCCATTAGATCTTGGACCCCACTGAGGATAAGTTTCTCAGATACTTGTGGTAAAATATAAGAGAAACAAAAGTCTTTAAACTTTACCCGCTTAGCCACTAAAACTTATTTGATTTTTAATTTACGTTTGTTTTTTAAAACTAACTTTCATGGACTGCAAGGTGTTGCTTCTCTGCTTCCATAGCCATCACATGATAATAAAACTTTCATAAAAAAATAACTTTTGATTTTATTTTACAGTAACATACCTGTAATACCAATGTCTGGTTGCTGACTATAATTCCAGCAGTCGCATTATTTTGCAGTCTTTCTCCATCCCTCAGCCAATAAACATTGCGGACCTGAAAAAAAATATTTAAATATCCTAACCAAGAGAGTTGCTCACCTTTGGACTAAAACAACTGTCAAAATGTAACAAAGGCCTCTAATTACTAATATAGTATAACAAAATTATAACAACAAATAAAAAAAGTGGTATTTCTATTTTATAAAGAACTAGTGCGACCAAGATTCCACTTGATAAAATAATGGGTAAATTTCGAAAATACTCAGCGACAGATTGGCCCCAAACTGAAAATAACGTGAGTTAAATAAATTTTATGTTGCTTTTGTAAATTACGGCCTCTGATTTTAATAAAACTTCTCTTTGTTCCCTTGGTTTGTGAAAATTATATTTTGCTTCACAATATTTATACAAAACAGTTATTTCGTCAAAACTGTAATATCCATATATTTATGAAAAAGCGATCATAATAAAAACATTTCATGTAAAAAAAAGCCAAGTACGCGAAAATGGCATTCCGTAAAAAGAATTGACGTAAAAGTAAAGCCAATTTCTCCAATACAAACTTCAAAATGAAAGGTTCTTACTAGTTTGGAAATGTTTTTTTAAATTTTGCTATTACAGCCAAACTTCCTTATGTTCAATTTAGCACTGTACCTACATATACGTAATATTCCAATACTCCCTGTTACCATTTACACAATGATGCAAACATTCAGAAATAAAGGAACGAAAAATGCACAGATACCAAATTTACATAGATAGAGTTTTTGTCAACTGTACGCCGATGATTTGACGTAACGAATACAAGAATAAAATAATATACATGAGTAAAAGTATAACCAATCAGAACATTTTATCTTAAGGACCGCAAAAAGGATAGACTTATACCCATTAATATTGCTATTTCATTCTGCATCGTAAGGTACCGTAGGTATTGCAATAATACGTACTATATGAAAATAATATGCATATGTCTTTGAAAGCAACCAATCAGGTCTTTTTTGCTTAAAGAGCCGAAGGCTCTCATGTTTGCATCATGAATGGGCAGTTACCGTGGGTATAGGAGTATTATGTATATGTGTGCCTAAGAGTCATTTACAGCCGCAATAGCCAAGTTTAGAAAAACATTTTCAAACTGGTAAGAACCATTCATTTTGAAGTTTGTATTGGAGAACTTGAAATTACTTTTATCTCAATTCTTTTTACGGATTGCCATTTCCGCGTACTTGGCTTTGGAAACCCTCACACGAAATATTGTTCAAAACCTTTGCAATGCCATACTTAAAATTTTTAAGTTTTTTAATTTTTCCTATTGTTTTATCATAGGTCTTATCAGCCTTCCAAAGCTTAGCTCTCTAGCGTTTCTGAAAGTGGACAATGTTACTTTTACATAATTTTACACGCATAGGGGAGGGAAGTAAATTAAAATTTTGGTGTTTTAAAATTATTTCCTACATTTGTTTATCATAGTTCCTATCAGTCTTCCAATGCTCAGCTCTCTAACTTTTCTGGAAGTGGGTAATGTTACTTTTACATAAATTTAGAATTATAGGAGCTGGGAGAAAATTAAAATGTTGGTGTTTTTAAATTTTTTCCTATAGTTTTATCATAGTGTCTTTTAGTCTTAAAAAGCTCAGCTCTCTGGCGTTTCTGGAAGTGGGCAGTGTTAATTTTACATAACTTTACATTTATAGGGGAGGTAAGTAAATTAGAATTTTGGGGCGTTTTAATTTTTTTCTATAGTTTTATCATAGTTACTATCGGCCTTCTCAAGCTTAGCTCTCTAGCGTGTCTGGAAGTGGGCAATGTTACTTTTACATAACTTTACATTCATAGGGGAGGGAATTATTCCAGACATGCTACCAAGCTGAAATTTGGCAGACTGATAGATATTATGACCAAACCCCTGGAAAAAAATCAATAAACCCCAATATTCTAATGTACTATTACATGTAAAAAAATAAATGCTAGAGAGCTGAGCTTTGGCAGACTGATAGGAACCATGATAAAACTATAACTTTAAAAACCCCAAAGTTTGAATTTACTTCCCTCGCCTATAAATGCAAAGTTATACAAAAGTAACATTGCCCACTTCCAGAAACGCTAGAGAGCTGCGCTATTAAAGGTCGATAGGAACTATGATAAAACTAAAGAAATTTTTTTTAAAACATCGAAATTTTAGGTTACTTCCCTCCATAAATGTAAAGTTATGTAAAAGCAACATTGTCCACTTCCAGAAATGCTAGAGGGCTGAGTTTTGGAAGGCTGATAGGAACTTGGACAAAACTATGGGAAAACATCAAAAAACCTCAAAATTTTAAAATAAGGCATGGCAAAAGTTTTGAACAATATTTCGCATAATTTACTACTTTAAACTTATTCCGTAAAAAGAGAAGTTTAAAAAAATATTGGCAAACTAGAACCCTTTATTTTAAAATTTGTATTGGAGGACTTTGCTTCACATATATCTCAATTTTTTCTACGGAATACCATTTTCGCCTACTTGGCTTTTTTTACATGAAATGTTCTTGTTATGATAATGATTTTCAAACAAGTTTATTTGCCTCAATCTCCCCTGCGCCACGCGCCTGCAATTTTTAACTACTGAGGCTACTAAGAAAAAGTGATTGGAAGCACTGTTCACCAAGCGTTTATTGTGCTTGAAGCAATTTTATAAGCACTATCGATGCAATTATTGCCCATTTATGTAACTGGGAGTATGTAAATTGTAAGTTTTTTATTTATTTTAAACTGAAAAATCGTTAAAAGCTAGAAGTCTTCTGTATAAAAAGATAACCCAAATTAGGTGCAGGATGAGGATGACACCTAGCTAAAACAATTTGTTTCACAATATGTAACTTTTATTTCAGAATTATAAATACATATTGAATTGTGTATAATTCATTTTTTCTAAATGCCTAGAAAAGTGTAGCTTTACCAAAACTTTAACTATTTTCTAAAAAGAAGTCATATCATTGAGTTTTTAACAAGATTTAAAATTTTACCTTCTTAGCCCGCGCAGCAATGGCTTGAGAAAGAATTAGTTTTAATGAAAAAATTTTTTTTGAGAAAACATTGTGTTATTTGGGTGTATTTTGACCTATCTTAGCTATATCGTCGTGTGTGTGTGTGTCCGTAACACGATAGCTCCTAAACCGCTACAAAGATTTTCATAAAACTTTCAGGTAAAATAGCGTTCGACACTCTAACGAGCTGATTAGATTTCGGTCAAGATCCTTCCAATCCATGTATGCTAATGACAGTTTTTTGACAATTAAAAAAATTAATAAAATGCTAACTACTTAACGGAGCATCGCATCAACCAAAAACTTCGTAGGAGCTTTTGTTTCTGAGATATTTATAAAAACTGTTTTCAAAACTCAGATCCGTCATGGATCCATTTATTTTTTACTTGAATCATAGGTATTTATGTGGGTACATGTTAAAACCTTATGTTAGGTTTTGTTCTGCAATGACTTGATCTAAAGAAAATTATTTTAACAAACGCTGACAATCGCTTTTATTTGTTTGTTGTTTAAAAGTTTATACATTATATTATTTAATGAACCTATTTATTCCCTATAATATGGTATCAATTAAATAAAACTGCTTGCAGATCCCATTTAAATTTTTTCTATAAATGTTATTACGATCGGTTTGATAATTTGTGGTCTACATTCTAATGTTAATCAGGTGGCCGTCTATGGAGATAATATGGTTTTGCTGTGTTAGTTCCATATCTGTATTATACCATATGATTTTGAACCATGAACCTTTGGAGAAAATGTGTGTTAACCTCGTCACCGAATTTAATAAAAAAAACGTGGTTCGGTATCTGAAAACCATGTTTTTTAGAAATTTAAAAAAATGACAACCGCGATATTGAATTTCAAGATGGCGGCAAGTTTACCACGCGATAATTAATCCTGTGTTAGCTTGTTAGCAAGCTGGTTTCTTGTTTAACACAAAACGGTATTTTCCGTTGAAATTGGTTATAATATACTTTTAAATATACAGAGTTTCTACTGTACCGTAAAATGCTCCAAAATATCGTTTTGGTAAGTTTGGGGCATTTTCGGGTACTAGCAGACTGAAATCATGGAAAATCATTTTTGTGGTTACGGTTTGTCAAGAAATGATATGTCTGTATATATTCATAATAAAAACAATTATAATAAATGGTAAGATAGCTATTGATTGCACATACGGAATCGCACAGCGCCGTAACTAGGGTGATTGACGCTCGGTGCAATATTAGAGTTTGGCGGCCTCTACAAACATTGATTCATAAAACTAGGGTCACTGCATCACGAAGACGTAGTGTCTTCTTTGGGTAGCGACACGACAGCTAAATATTTTTGGTTATATGATGAATCTGACACTGTCACGAGCGTAGCTTTTTTTGTTTTAAAAAAAATAAAATGGTTTACAAATGTTACGTAAATAACTGTCCGTCACACTCGGTATATATATTTAGACTGTCCAAATAAACAAACCATTCAAATAATGCTTTTCAGATTGTCGAATAAAAACGATGTTTTTTATGATTTCAATATTTACCCAGATAGCGCAAGAAACCAAAAATTATTTGACATGTTTTATAAAATATAGAAAACTATTGTTGGATTTATTTTAGGGTATAAAACTGTAAGTTTAATCCCTTTTTTCATGGACTTGTGAATAAAAGTAATTTCTTAAAAACTATAAAGGAAAAATTATAGGTTTTTTGGATCATTTTATTTTATTAATATACAAAAAACAAAAAGCTATCATAATACACGATAACGGTTATTCTGTTGCTTCCAGCTTGGCAGAAGTTACTGTACTTTGCTGATGACTTGGTTGGTTTCGATTATTATTGTGTCCTTTGGTATAGCCTTCATATAAAGGAAGCATTTAACTTTCTAGACTTCTCCAAGATTAAAAACAGGAATACCTTTTCGGTGAAATTTTTTACATTCTTTTTATTGCATCATTTTCGGTACTCTGAAAGCTGCTTTCTTTGGCGGCCTTTTCAATGTCCATCTCAATGTAGGAATTATTCTTTGGTCCCTCGTTTGTTCAATCTTTAAGAAATTTAATTCAAACTTGTTCTTATTTAGTTTGTTATGAAAGAAATATTATTTTTTTCAAATTTTTTTCTATGTTTGTTAGCGTCTGACTGACTTTTGTTTAATATCTACCATAGCAACGCGCCCAAAGCTCACCAAAAAAATGAAAACTATCACTGCCCTCTGTATTATTATATACCGGGGGTTGACATGCTAAAACTAGAGTACCCGAGTAAGTGGTTTAATATTTATTTATTTTATGATTATTATTATTTTTAGTATATAAACATTGGCATTAAAGTCCCTTTTAATCACTTAACAAATTATAGCCGTCCTTCCGGTCGGGCTTAAAAAATCTTGCCGCGGAATTAAAAGTAAACACAGCATATACCTACTATTATTTTATTACGGTGTCCAAACAAAAGCGGGCGGCGAAGAAAACGTCGAAAGAACAAAATGTCAAAGACACGAAAGGTCGAAAGTACAAAAGGTCGAAAACATAAGGTCGAAACTACAAAAGGCCGAAAGTACAAAAGGTCGAAAGTACAAAAGGTCGAAAATACAAAAGATCGAAAAACATAAGATTGAAAATCAAAAAGTCCAAAATCGAAAGTAGCTATACTGTAATGATTGCAAAAAAAGGCTTTACTATAGACACAGAGGCACACACACACACCTAACGCACATACACACATACACGCACACACACAGACGTCACGACGATATTGCGAAGATAAGTCAAAATACACCAAAATACACCAAAATAAACACATTTTCGGCGTCATCTCAAAAACATTTTTTTCTTCGAAAGCAATACCTTTTCCAGCCATTATTGCACGGGCTAGGACGGTAAAAAAAATTCAACAATCCAAAAATTGAAGGTCTAAAAATTTTTTTTGTAGCATCTCTAGGTATTTTTGGGTAGCGACCCGTCGCGGAACTTTGTTCGAAAACATTTTCCTCGAACGGAAAATTGTCAAAAACGGTTTATTCGAACGGAAATTTCTTTGAAACAAAAGTTTGCCATCAATCGGTGTTTTCCTAACCTTTCTCAATTGATCGCAAACGTATTCTAACCGGTACAGACAATCTCTGACCTTTTTCCACCAAAACACTGTCTTCAAGTCACAGGTTTGCTATCAATTGAGAATGGTTAGAATAATAGAATAATAGAAAATATGTTTCGGTTGGTTCGGTTGGGTTTCACACTCTCTACCCAGACAGCACAAGTACGTACTATGTACGTAAAAACTCGTACTACGTACAATTAAACGTAAAATTTACGTACTCTAGACGTACATGGTACTAACATGGGACATCAAATTAAAATAACAAAAGTGTAGAATTAAGACTAGGTACCACTAAAAACTATTCTGGCTTCCTAAACATTCCTACTTTAGAGTGATCGTCCAGGTTTATCTTAAGGCTCGAAGTCTCGATAGTTTTGAAGTTTGTTTTACTTGATTTAATATTTAAGTAATGTATCTCTAACAATGCCGTTAAATGTTATAATTTAAAGACACTGTATGTTATTTTAAAAGCAAATAAAGAATTACTGATCGATGTAAAAATAAAAGTTTTTGAATATTTTTCAAAAAATCATGTTTTTGCACAAAGTCTACCTGATTGGAAGCACGGCAGAACCACAGAAATGACTTTAGAAACTATAAGAAATTTACAAAAGAGGCAAAATTTAGGGTAACCCCACAGAAATGATATTTTTTATGATTGTAGTTAAGTACTATAACTACTATTATATCTAAAAGTAAAAGTGTATGCATTAAATTGTTGTAGTATTTTTTGTATTAATTTATATTATAAAAATAAAAAGTTGGTCAAAAACTTAAAATATAAGTATGGTCTTTAAAATTATTTTAAATATTTTACATACTGTAGGTACTCTAAAAATTCTGAGATCGCTTTACAAACTTCTACAAAAATTGTAGGTACTCTAAAAATTCCGAGGTTAATTTACAATATTGTATAGAAATTGCGTGTAGGTACTCTAATTATTCCGAGGTAAATTGACGAGTCGCCCATGGAAATTCCGAGGCAGGTCACGTGGGCGTGTCGCTACCCATGGAGACGCCAGGCTTCCAGGATGCAGTGACCCTACATAAAACGCCTGACAACGCCCCCTTGCGATGAAGCCCTGTACGGGGGCAACGGTCGCATCCCCCTAGTTACGGCACTGAATCGCATAAAAGAAATGCGCGTATTGGCCAAGAATAGCAATATTCTCGGAATTGGTTCCATGCGGTTGTCGTTCCTGTTCTGCTTTATTCGCAGCCAACGATAAAGACCGGCCATGACGCGTTATAAGCAAGTCGGCGGTCACGTGATCTTAGGAGTTCCAGGATTCTTTTTGTATTGATTAAGGTATTTTCTGTTTTTACACAATTTAAAAAAATTTACAAACATTTTTTGTTCTCATATAGGCAAAAATTAAAAAAAATATTTTGCTGATGTATGTGTTTATTATAGATAAAAGAACTGAATCTATAAAATAAAAAATTATATAAAATTTGCATTCTAATATCTTCAGGTATATTAGGTACATAATATCGTTAGTTACTTCAAATCTATTCGAGTCTTTTAAAATTGGACATAACAAACATAAGCTTTAAGTTTTTTAATTTTTCTTTGAGTGTCATCTTTGTCGGTATTCTTATTCAAAGATTTATTAGCAGACACTAAATCATTATGCTTTTTAATAAAATTATTTTAAAAAACTTACATGTCCTTAAACTAATTTTTTCAAGATTTGACAATAGTTTTTCTCCACAAAAACACTCGCTAGAGTTATCTAATTTTTTTTTAATATAAAACAGTTCACAATAATTTATTAAAAACAAACAAGTGAGTCTATTGTTCGTCAGTAATTTTTTGAAAAATTACCCAGCACAAAGTTTAATATATATTCCATCAATGTGTAAGTTAACTACCAACTCATGTTCTTTTAAAAGCTGTATCTTACTTTTTAAATATTGCACACTACCGGAGAGATTACTATCTGTTAGCGATATTTTACAAATCAGTTTTTTAATATTGCGAGGGTGCAGAAGACATATTACCGTAGCTTTGTAAATTGATATGAACTGGATGACTGGATAAACAAAGATGAAGCCAACATTAAAGTATATCCACAATATCTTCGATTCTCAGGTGACCTTTTCAAGAGACCTAATTGTTCAATAAGAAATGACAATTGAACACATTTTTCACTCTCACTATCGTAAATGTCACTAAGGATGTCTATTACTTGATCAATCTTATCTTTTACCACTTCTTTCCCGTTTACAACTTTCATTTCAATAAACTGCATTAGCTCTTCAAGTGTTTCGGTGCTGTCCAAAAATAAAACTCCAACTCTTGTTGGCAGTTTGTTTTTTGGGATGGACACATTGTTAACATTTACAAAAAATGACAGATTTCCCTCAACAACTAGAGATGCTAACAGTGATGGATTGTTGTTTAAAAATGTCATCAGGAACAGACTGTGTCACGTTCTTGGGTAAAAATCCAATTTTTGTTTATTTTAGTATTAGAACAATAACATTTTGAAATGTCCTCATTATTTGATAAAACTTTTGATTTCTTATGAGCTCAAAGTGTTTCAAGACTTTCTTGTATTGCAGTTTCTAGTTGTTGCCTCTCGACATCAGGTAATAGAACAGTAGATACAGGTTGTCTACTTAGGTATTTCGGAACATTTTCAACACTCTCCATTTACAACACACTTATCAAACCAAATAACCTGCTTGTTAGGAAAATGTTTAATGCAAACTTGTGGACGTTTTAAGATACTTAAATCATTAGGAATTTTTCGCAACCAAAATTTATGCATTTGTATATCCACTGGAAAATTAAAAGTTGACACATATTCGGTTTCAGTTTTATAGTTGGACCGACAACCAACAACACTACACGTTCGCGGCATTGTTGTCTTTTTCGTGGGCTGCGTTATTTTAATAACTTTGATAAAATACACATAAAATTCATGCCCGAATTAAAAAAAAATCGACGTAAACAAACATACCAAAACTGAAAACACACATGTTTTGTAATGACAGCTGGCCGGGAGGCGTTCTTTTGTGACCCTCCTACGGTCACGTGATATTTCTGCGCCCGGGCCGGTCTTTCTCGTGGGCTGCGTGCTTTACTGTACTCTAATTCAATTTAAATTACGGTTTAGTTGAAAATTAAGTTAAAAATTATTAGAAAGTTGGACTAACAAATGTATCCATTATAATATTCCAAAACCATATAAAAAAATAGGTCGGGGGTCTATATATTCAGAAGATTTGATAAAAATATTATTTGGTAGTTACATGATGTATTTGATTTAGATACAAATTGGCCAAATTTAGATAATCCGACTTTGCTTTTAAAAGGGCTTAACGAGCCCAGCAAACCACGAAATTTTAAGGGCTTCGGAGGTTTTTGAGGGTTTGCCGCTTTAGTATGCATGGGGTTGTTATTTTTAAATTAACTGAAAACAGAGGGTGTATTAACATACTTCAAATCAGTGGTTAATAAAAAAAATAAATCGAGTACTTAAATGTACGTAGATTTACTCCGAAACTTCCCTCTCTCATAATATTTATTTGTTAATCGGAAAACTAACAGATTTTCACGTACTTATAACTTAAGGCTCTTTTAACTTTCACAGAACATTTTTGAATGGTTTCAAGGCATTTTTAGCCTTTTTCAGAACATGTTTAGGCTTTTTGAACAGTTTTAGGCTTTTTGGAGAAGTTAGATTTTTTCTTAAATTATTCAGTCTATTCCTGTACATTTTCAGACCTTTATACAAGGATTCTTAACTATTCTAAATATATTAGCACAAAAAATACTGATGATTTTAAATTAAAAAGGCAAACTACAAAAATGTACCATTATATTTACCGAATTTCACAAAAAAGGATTATGTACCAGCTATAATTTACCGGTCTAGGACAACTGGGCGCCGCCAACTCGGCGCCGCCAACTGGGCGCCGCCAACTCGGCGCCGCCAACTGGGCGCCGGGCCAACTGGACGCCGGGCCAACTCGGCGCCGCCAACTGGGCGCCGGCCAACTCGGCGCCGGACTAAAAATTTTTTTTTGGATAAAATGTGTAGATGAAAACTAAAATATATTATTTATATAAAAACATCTTTAAAAAATCCTTTACTAACTATCTATCAAATCTTGTGAAGCGTTTTTAACACACTTCCCATTATCCGATTTGGATGAAATTTGGTACACACGTAGTGGTCCCATGACAATACCACATTAAGAAAAAAATATCCTACCACCCCTACCCCCACCCCTTCTATAGAAAAATGTGTTTTTGACACACTTCCCGTTATCCGATTTGGATAAAATTTGGTATACACATAGTGGTCCGATGATAATACAACAATAAGAAAAAATATCCTCCCACCCCTACCCCCACCCCCTTCCATAGAAAAATTTGTTTTTGACACACATCCCGTTTTCCGATTTGGATAAAATTTGGTATACATATAGTGATCCGATGACAATACAATATTAAGAAAAAAATATCCTCCCACCTCTACTCCCACCCCCTTTAATAGAAAAATGAGTTTTTGACACACTTCCCATTATCCGATTTGGATGAAATTTGGTATTTACATAGCGGTCCGCTGACAATACAACATTAAAAAAATATCATCCCACCCCTACCCCCACCCCCTTCCATAGAAAATGCGTTTTTGACACCCTTCCCATTATCCGATTTGGATGAAATTTGGCATACATATAGTGGTCCGATGACAATACAACATTGAAAAAAAAATCCTACCACTCCTACCCCCACCCTCATCTATAGAAAAATGCGTTTTTGACACACTTCCCATTATCCGATTCGGATGAAATTTGGTATACATATAGTGATCCGATGACAATACAATATTGAGAAAAAAATATCCTCCCACCTCTACCCCCACCTCCTTTCATAGATAAATGAGTTTTTGACACACTTCCCATTATCCTATTTGGATGAAATTTGGTATTCACATAGTGGTCCGATGACAATACAACATTACAAAAAAAATATCCTCCCACCCCTACCCCCACCCCCTTCCATAGAAAATGCGTTTTTGACACCCTTCCCATTATCCGATTTGGATGAAATTTGGTATACATATAGTGGTCCGATGACAATATAACATTAAAAAAAAAATCCTACCATTCCTACCGCCACCCTCATCTATAGAAAAATGCGTTTTTGACACACTTACCATTATCCGATTTGGATGAAATTTGGTATACATATAGCGATCCGATGACAAAACAATATTAAGAAAAAAATATCCTCCCACCTCTACCCCCACCCCCTTTCATAGAAAAATGAGTTTTTGACACACTTTCCATTATCCGATTTAGATGATTTTTTTTAAAAAGAGTAACAAATCATGTTCAGCGACGTTAAACACCACAAAGTTCTAAATTTATTATAAATCGATCCCTAAGCACTGCAATCTTTCAAGTTTGAGACAAGTCGATTAGTAAATAAAAAATCTGCCATTTTTGATCCGCCATTTTGATTTTTTAAGTTCGAGTGAAAAATTTTGTTAAATGACCTCAAGCAATGTAATATTTCAAGTTTGAGACAAATCGGTTAGCAAATAAAAAATCTGCCATTTTGGATCCGCCATTTTGATTTTTATAAGTTTGAGTAAAAAATTTTGTTAAATGACCTCAAGCAATGTAATATTTCAAGTTTGAGACAAATCGGTTGGTAAATAAGAAAATCCGCCATTTTGGATCCGCCATTTTGATTTTTTTAAGTTTGAGTAAAAAATTTTGTTAAATGACCTCAAGCAATGTAATATTTCAAGTTTGAGACAAATCGGTTAGTAAATAAGAAAATCCGCCATTTGGAGAGGGTGGGGGTAGAGGTATGCATATACCAAATTTTATAAAATTCATTTGAAGTGAAGTGTGTCAAAAACGCATTTTTTATGGAAGGGGGTGGGGGGTAGGGGTGAGAGGACATTTTTTTCTTATTGTTGTATTATCATCGGACCACAATGTGTATACCAAATTTTATCCAAATCGGATAACGGGAAGTGTGTCAAAAACACATTTTTCTATAGAAGGGGTGGGGGTAGGGCTGGGAGGATATTTTTTTCTTCATGTTGTATTGTCATCGGACCACTATGTGAATACCAAGTTTCATCAAAATCGGATAATGGGAAGTGTGTCAAAAACGCATTTTTCTATAGATGAGGGTGGGGGTAGGAGTGGTAGGATTTTTTTTTCAATGTTGTACTGTCATCGGACCACTATATGTATACCAAATTTCATCCAAATCGGATAATGGGAAGGGTGTCAAAAACGCATTTTCTATGGAAGGGGGTGGGGGTAGGGGTGGGAGGATATTTTTTTTTAAATGTTGTATTGTCATCGGACCACTATATGTATACCAAATTTCATCCAAATCGGATAACGGGATGTGTGTCAAAAACAAATTTTTCCATGGAAGGGGGTGGGGGTGGGGTGGGAGGATATTTTTTCTTATTGTTGTATTACAGCTTTACTTTAGCTAAACAGGTCTCTCTATGTTTCTATCTATTTAGGCACACTTTTTATATAAGAATGTTAAATTGGCGACTCTCAAAAACATTTTTGTCGAAAACGTCTTGCTTCTTCATTTATTTCGTGCGTTTAATTTTTGACTATATTATTTTCAACATTTTTACGGATTGACAGAATTACGAATCGTTTAAATTATTTTCGACTATATCATTTTCGACAATTTTACGAGTCGACAAAAATGCCGTTTTGCTTGAATTTTTCATCTCTTTTATTTTTCAATTTTTCGACTTTTTTACGGTGTGGCTTTTTTGCGATTCAACTCACTAACGGTTTGAGCATTCTGCATTTCGACTGAACTTTGTTTTGATACTTTTACGTTTCGATTATATTCATGTGAAGTTTTTTGCAGCTGCGTTATAAAATCGAAAGGTTTTCGATTCGAATTTTTTAGGGTTCGACCTTTTTATGGTTCGACGTAATTACATTTCGATGATTTTGCATCTCTACTCCATTTATATCGCGCGTTAGTTTTCGATTATATTATTTTCTAGATTTTTACGGATCAAATTTACAATTTGTTTAAATTATTTTTGAAAATTTTACGTGTTGCTTGCTGCAATTTTTCTATTTTTCAACTTTTTATGGTTCGGCGTTCGTGCGATGTGACTTCTTTACAGTTCGATCATCCTGCGATTCGATTCTTTTACGTTTAGATGCTATTACGTTTCGACATTTTCACGGATCGGCGAAACTATTCTTCTTTTAAATTTTTTTATATTGTTTTTGACAATTTTACGGATCCACAAAACTACGCTTCATTTAAATTATTTTTGACCATCTATTTTCAATTCTTTTATTTTGGACCAAATTACGGTTCGACATTTTTTTTTATTTATGTATGGCGCCGCTAACCTATGATATTTATATATTCTCACATATTGTTCAAAATATTGGCAGGCAGGACTGACTTGAAAATAGCGTCTTTATGACGCTCAAAAGACAATCCCAAAATAAACTGATTATGGAACGTCCTTAAGACGTCAGTAGATAGTATGATGTATTTGATACTAAAACAGGACAGCAGTGACGTCTTTAAGACTTTTTTTTATTCAAAAGGGCTTCTCCGAACAGGAGGAGTAAAACAAACGTGGAAAACTTTTAAAAAATTTGATAAAGGTAAAGAAGAGATCGTAATTCCTAATACTCAAAAGGACGTGAAAAAAAATAAATTATTACATAACCGCTCAAACTACCTGTCATTATCCAGGATGTACTATATTCCTACTTAAATTTACAAGTTCACTGAGCTGGCTTTGATTTCCAGGAGACAAGCGAGGACAAAGTTTAAACAATTATCTAAAATATTAAATCTGACGCTCAAGGAGATGATAATATTAACATTAAAATGTTTCTTTAATACTTGTTGTTTGCCCGCAGGTAGAAAAACGATAACTGCAATGGACTGTATATATTTTAATTAAGGAAAGCGCGAACAAACATAAATATATTGATATGAAAACAAGAAATAATTAAGGTCCATAGGTTAATTGTTGGTACCACACAACGGAAATCAGAAACAAAGCACTCACCAGTTTGCAGCCAATTTCTCCACGTTCCAAGGGGCCCCTGTCTTGATCTAATGATGGCACCACGTAGCTGAAGGGCTGAAGTTTCTAGTTCTATGCTTCAGTACACCAAAATCGAGCACTTTTAAGTGTAGAAATTTGAAATAGTTGGAGAAAGAAATTAACACGCCATTTTCTCGAGGCGGTAGAAAAAGGATCTCACCGATTGTTGGTGCGCATGTCGAAATGCGCGAAAAATGTACTCTGTCCGTCATCCAATTGTGTGGTTTTAAAAAGTAAAAACAACCGCGAAATTTAGCGGGAGCTAACACTTGTCTTATAGAAAGTGTTCCTAATATTTGGAAACAAACATTAGTTACACCTCTGCCAAAACTTAACAGTCCACTGAAAATCACAGATTTGCGTCCGATGAGCATCTTGTGTATGCAATCAAAAATATTAGAACGTATTTTGGAAAAGCAAGTTTGGAAATACGTAACTGACAACGACATATTACCCATTTTTCAAGGTGGTTTTAGGCCTGATCGTAGCTGTAAAACTTACAGACTTACAGCTCTTATTTTGATAGATTATTTAAAGGCATTTGATACCATAAGCCACCCTCTTATGTGCGCCATACTCAAATCTATTGATTTTCGTAAAACTCCTTTAAAGCTTTTTGTAAACTACCTTTCTAACTGATTTTAAAAAGTGCAGATGGATAACACTGATCTTCTGCAAAAGCTCCCATTGCGGGAGCCCACAAGGATCAATAAAGGGTCCACTATTATATATAATATACCCTTATAAAATGCCGAGTATATTTGAATATCTAAAGTCGATATTTTTTTTGTGATCATACATACCTCAAATATTTATCCTCACCTAAAGATTCTACACTTGCAATAACAATGAAAAACAGTGATATTTCAAAGTTCGTATATAATATCAAGAAGACTTACTTGGTATTACTTGGGACTAGAAAAAATAGAGACAAAATTTATTGTCAATTCTCAATTGACGAAAATTGAGATAAAATTAAGCTTTCAAACACTTGGGTGTCATAATTGATGGCGATCTACGCTTCAGGTTTGATGTTAATTATTGTATAAGATCAGCATATTATATGAATTTAAAATCAATCTTTTCGATTAGTTACTATAATATTTTTTCGGTAAAAAACATTCTTTGTGAATCATTGGTTTCAAGTTTAACTATGTAAGTGCGGCTTATGGCCTGCTTAAAATTCTTGCTTAAGACTGATTTTCGGAATTAGGCAAACACACCCGATCAATCAGAAACTTCGAGACTCGAAAATTTAATGGCTCAACATGTTCAATCGTAGAATTTTATCAGCAGGTCTTTTCCATAGAATCGTTAGAAATCCAATACCAATTTATTTAGATAAAGAAATATCATTTACAAATAATAATAATCAACGTATGTTAAAAAATTATAAAAAATCATTATTCCAAAGCAAAAGACTGAATTTTTAAAAAAAGCTTTAGCTATCAAGCTGCAGGATTTATAATTCTATTGTGGGAAATATACAGAGTAGCAGTTGATGGTTTAAAAAAATATATAAATTTTCCTAATTCGTGGATGTTGCTCGTAATCAAGAAAGATTTATTTTTCTTATACTATGTTATGTTTAGTTATTTATTTAATAATAATATATTATTGCTTAGTTTAGAGTAACTAGATTGGTTGGTTCTTGGGATAACCTGTATTTCCGGAAATTAAAATTTTTACGTTAAGTTAAATTTTTCTGCTTAAAATTTAATCCATTCCATTGTCCAATGAACCTACCATTTCGACCTTCGAAATGGTAAACTGATTTCCAGCATTTTCCCAGCAGATTTTTTGTTGTTGATAAGACATATATGTAACTATTATTTTTTTGCTAGAAAATACAGAACTTTTTATTTATTTATATTTATTTATGTTTGAATGTCTGAAGTATTTTTGGATAAAAAACCTGTATGCTAGGAAACATTTTTACTTTCCTCGTAGGAAAGTAGGTAATTAACTAAGTTTTCTTATAAAAGTCTACTTTTAGTTTGTTTTTTAATTAAAAGTTAAAAACGTTTAACCTGGACCCCCTGTATATGGAAAAACTGTATAAAAGTAACTACATGAAGATTTCGGAAAGAAATATAATTTTGCGCTATTCCGAGCCCAATTAGAAACTGTATTTCTTGTATATACAAATATTTCTAGGGGTTTTCAAAATATCGAGCAAAAACTAAAAATTGATTTTTGAATAATTGATTTTTGAAAAATTGACATTGTCGCCATTTTGTTCACATATTTAATAAAGGTTTTGCATATGGAACTGCGGATCATTAAATAACGAAATCAATTTTTTGCTAGGCCTTTCAGTTTTTTTGAAAACATAGCTAACTTTATTGTTTCTTATGGTCGTCATATTGAATTTATTTGTGAAGTGGTTTTTAAATTAAATGGTTTTCACTCGATATTTATAAAAACAGCTAGATATTTTTTAATTCGATTGAAGCGCAACTTTTTTCTCACTTAACCAAAATTGTTACCTTACTGTTTCGGAATTCCTCATGTAGTTACTTTTATCCCTTTTATCTGGGACACCGAGGGTGACTTTGACGTGTAAATATATTTTCCATCCATTTTTCCCATTAGTTGTCATTCGAGCGTTATATAAACATATTTTATTAGCGTAAAAACCAACCATTTCTGTCTTGATGCACACCAAAACTTATAGATGGCCCTAGATACATACTTAATAATTTCTTTCACTTTTAATCGGTGGGACCACGTGGAACTATTCCAGAGTTTTTTTTCAGCATAGAAAGAGTATTTCTTGAAAGTTTACCCATCTAAATTTTGTCAAAAAAACATCTTAGCTTTTTAAACCAGTATTTTTGCTCTTCCATTAGAAAACAAAAGCAAGCTTCACCCGGAGTTCGTTAATTTAAATTTAGGGAGCGAACCTCAAGAAACAGAGGGAATATCTTGTCGGGCAAATCACCCACGAATCCGGAACAGAGGGAAATTTAAGGTGCATTTTAAGCAATTGACCCGCTTTCAAAACATCTAAAGAGCAAAGTTCAGTGAAAAAAATATTATTAGTATCGTTACTTTACAGGGTTATTTATTTATAAAAGTTTGTTTGCTTTTCGGCTTTAGCTATTTTATTAAGCTTAAATGATTACAGTGGCGCACCCAGGAATATGTCTTGGGTGGGGCCCGAGGACTCTGAGGGGGGCTTCCATTGTCTTTATTTTATTTTATTTTAAACACGACGTTTCGGTTAGTAAGTATCTCTAACCGTTTTGAAGTGTAAACTAAACAATCTAGTCTTTGGGCTACTACTTATAATTGGGCTACTACATAATAATATGTTTGGTTTGTCCGTGCTTGGTTGACTAAAAACTTCTTTATTCTGCATTATAAACGCAGCTTTCGTTTTCGCCAATGCGACTCCTTATGCAAAGCTTTAGCTTCTGACCACTGAATCCTGTGATCATTTGACCATGCATGATCCGCTAATTTTCAATATCGCCTAATTGGGTACTTTTTAGATGTTCATTTACGGGAATTGGTAAATACATTCCTTATTATTTGAGAAATTTTCTGGTTTTGTTGTAGTTGCAAAACTCCTGATCGTATTTCCCGATGAAAATACTGTTTTTATATTATAGTGCTTGGCTATTAGTCTTGTTTTCTGAAATCCCTTGAACATATGGAACGTTAATACCACTCAACGGATTATTACTTTGAGAATTTGCTACATTCGGTTTGTTTTTAATTTTAGGTTTATTAATTTCTCGGAATAACCATTCTGCTGTAAGTCCTTTATAATATTGTTAAAATCTGTGGTTAATTCTTTATTATTACTACAAACATTTACGGTTCTTAAATACAAACTTCTTATAACTTCCGGTTTTGTAGCAACAGATTGATTTGACTTAAAATTTAGGTACTATCCCGTGTGTGTGGGTTTCCTATACACAGTGGTTAGAATGTTTCAGTCTAATCGTTTGACAAGAACATCCAAAAAAACATAAAAAAAAGGGGGCGGGCCGTCACACCTGACTGCGCACCAAGTAGTATAAGTAGTAGCCTAGAGACTAGATTGTTTAGTTTACACTTAAAAACGTCGTGTTTAAAATAAAGACAATGGAAGTCCAAAATTTTATTTCTACTCAATCATTGTCTTCGAGATTCAAAAAAATCGTATTTGAATTTATTTTATTCTTTAAATATGTGGAAAATATAGGTTAGGGGGGGGCCGGGCCCCGTAAAATGTTTTACGGCCTTATTTCCCTCGTGCCCAGAAGGCCCTTGTATCCCTACTAATACATAATGTTAGCGCTACCAAGCGCATTCAGCGAATTCCTTCAAGCGCTCTTAAGGCTGCTTGGCTGTCGGAAAAGATTTTATTGGCCTGTTGGTCCATTCGTGGTCAGTAATCTACCGGACAAACAGTTTAATGGCTACGAGTTCGGTCTGAAATATAGTAGCCAATTGGTTTATGTTTAATATCTCTCTCTTTTTCTTGGATACCAACAATGCCTGATGGCATTTTGGATCCGTCGTTATACCAGAAGTTATCATTATTTGAAAATTGTTCCTGTTGATGAGCCAGTCCTCCCTCTTCGGAAGATAATGTTGTCTAGTTGTATCAGCCTATTACTCATCACGTAAAAAATAAACACTACAGTGTACTCTCTCATCGGAAATAATTATTATTGGCGTGATTGAGGGTGCAGGACTAATTACATTTTAAACTCGATCAAAGGGGAAAATCCTATAAATACTACACATTATAAAAAAGTGGCAAATAAAAGTTGTGAGTTTGGGTATCCATCAATTATTGTAATTTAATTAGAACCCTCTGAGCATTATTGGAAAACTCAGATCTTTTTTTCTTGGTTTTAAAAATCAAACTTAGGTTTTATAAATTTTATCTGGAATGTTGCTAAGGTTAATCTACAATGATTCAATTTTTAGTAAATTAAATTTTTCTAGTTAAATTTGTTCCGACCGACGGACGCGACGCGTCGGCGTCGTGTCGTAGTCCACAGAAATTTTCATTTAGCCAAACTAAAATGTCCAATTTTCTTTTTTGCGATATAAGTAAGCAAAAAATAAATGAACATTTTAACTAGAGGAATAATTACTAAATGAGATATTTATTGTCAAAACGTGTTGCAATAAAGAAGTGTGTATGTGTTTGTTTGTAGATTCATATCTACTTATTTGTACGTAAATAATGAATAGATAACTTAAATAAAATTTAAAAAATAATCCTAAAAATATTTTTAATAATATAAAATGTTAAAAAATATATTATTTTAAACCTAAAAATGCAGTAATTCTTGTTTTGCAGTAATCGTTTAAATTACAGATATGTTTTCTTACAAACGAAATTATAAATATACGAATATAACTAAAAAAATTTTTTAGAAATCTACATAGAGTGTAAATGTTAAACTATAAAGGTAACAAAATTCAGCTTTTCACGTTTTATAACAGTGTATTTTTAACAGTTGTTTTTATAGAGCTTTAGTTTTAAAGAAATTTAAATAAAACTTTAAATTTTATCATCTTAACATCAGAAAAGGCCACAATCCAGTTTTGGAGAATGTATATTCTATATAGTTTGTACCAACAAAATTATCAGACCTAAAAATAGTTTCAGAGCTATAGTTTTTGGCATCCTTAAAATAAAATAAAAAATTATATAACATGTGCACAAAAGCTTGCATTCCATTACCTAATAAAATCACAAATAATGCAATTTGCATATAAAACATGACTTGTAAAAATAAGACATATATTAAAATAGGCTAATTACTTTTGCACCAAACTTAAGATACTAGATATTTAAGAACTCGTGTAAAAATGTACAATATCAAATAGTGATCTAACAACTCTCCTTTAAAATCATTTAAACTATATCTGTGACGTTGGATATACTAGACAGTAAGGAAGGTAAAGGGAAGGACGTTTTCCTAAACAGTTAAGTCACCTGCAGCGGTGATTTATCTTCGTGGATATCTAAACAAGGTTTAATTTGACAAGGAGAAAGACAAACTGCAATCAGGAACAAAATAAAAGTAACTAAAGTTTAACTTAGGTTCTGTAATTTCACAGCTTTAGACTGTTCTACTTCGTTTAGTTTCCTGTCTTGCTTTCTTTATCTTTGAGTATATTAAAAATAAGTTATTAATAATAATACAAACATATATTTGGAACCAGGGAACTTTATATACGGCACAGATATCTTTACGCACTTTATTAATGTTAAGAGGGAGATCTGCGTATGGCATATAATGAGCGCGTAAAGGTTTTAAAATAACTCTGTTATGCAAAAAGGCAGTGGTGGTGCGTGGTGTAAAGCTTTGCAGGTAAATACCCAAAATTGTGGCGCAGGCGAAAATTTTTTTTGAGTGCCACTTTTAGGCCGTCTCGCGTCGTGTGGATCATTATATCATATAATCTAGAGCAAATAATTAAAAAATTAAATATTTAGTTAGATATTAGTTACCAATTATTATTGTTTTATCAAACCTAGTTTTATATTTCACAAACTTGTTTTGCATTGAACTTTGGAATTCCTTGAATTAATTTATTCTCAATAGATAACATTGCGAGGGCCGTTAATCTATTCTCACCCAATGTGGTAAAGAAGAAAATTTAATTCTCTTTAAATATTGCATGCTTATGCTATCAGAATTAGAAACTTACGCCATTGTACTTGTAGTAACTACGAAATCGTCAAAATCAAAATAAATGGCCTGACCGATAATGCCAAGTTGCCTAAGCGCGCTAATTTAAAGTGCACATAAGGTGCTCGAACAGACAACACTAAACGTGGACACGGGGGTCATCAAGGAGGTGCGGGATACATCGATCGCAATTTCTGCATAAGAGCACAACCGGAAGAAGGCCCAGATTCTAAGTACAGTAAAATTCTATAGGGCCATGTGGTTTTCGTTATTAGAATGCCACATAACATCTACGGTGCATTGAATTTGGTTCCAGGAAAGTGCGTCTTGAGTCAGCCCACGCATCCACCTTGGTTTGAACACGAATTCAAACATATACACAACGTGTATTAATTACTTGATGGTGTTCAAGTCTTTAGTTAATTCCTTTTGGGATTTATTGATACTGTATAATGAAATTTTTATTTAAAAAATCAAATTTTAATATTTTTTATGCACATGTGGACTTATGAAGGAACCGCCGCACCGTGGGCCAGAGATGTCCTAAACATTAAATAACTAAATTTTCAAGAATGATTGTGCATTCATTTTTCTCATGCTAAAATCAATCAAGAAGGCTATAATTCTTATAAAAACAACATAATCATTTCTTATAGAATCGTGCTAAATTGGAAAATGATACTCTAGTTCTAAGCTTGAACGAACCTTCCAGCGCCCACTGTAGAGAGGTAGCGAAAGTTATCAATTATTTTAATTAAATGTTTTTAAAAACTGTTTCTTGTCCCGATCTATTTTATTTATATTTTATTGATTTTTAACATATTGTATTTAACTTTGTACCTTTACTCTTTTAAACTAATATTAGTATTTTAAACTTTTGTAAGATGTCGTTAGTTGTACTAATTTTTAATTTATTTTATCTATTTTGTTTTTGATATTGTTGTTTGTATTTAAATTTTGGGGTTAAGATGTTTGTTTAATTGTGTGGTTTTGTTTTAATCTTTTTTGACTTGTGCTCCAGATTTTGTCCTTAAAAGAGGGATTTTTATTTTCTGTAAGTAAATTTTTTTGATACTTTTCTTTTTTATTAACTAAGATCCGGTTTTATTTTGCTTGCAGATCACACTTGATAATGATATTTACATATCGAAACGCGTAGTGTGTTTTGAGAAATAAAAAAGATTGTGAAGTATTTTGGAACCCTTCAATCCTTTTCATTATAATCATTTCTGTCAACTATCACGTTTACATACGCTGGGTTGACTAATGCCGATTAATTTAATTGTTATTGTGCGATATATTTTTGTCCAACAAATTTATCAAGTTTCAGATGATATAGTGTAGGGTGGATTTACTTTTTTAAATACGCTATAGTTGGGTCATGTGCAGCGTTATTTCAAGCTTGTATTTAATTTTAAAAAAATTTAGTTTTTTCGCAAATTCCCAGGAAAAACCTATTATTTAATCAATGCGTGTAAAAGCGAAAATCCAAATATCACTTTGATATTATACAAGAGATAAATCAAGAGCTACATCTTGCTACACGTTTTTGTTGATGCTGTTTCACTCTCCTGTTATTAGGCTTTATTATCGAGAAAAAAACTTTTGCCGACTTGCGCCTAGCCAGGAGAAAACTCAAAATTTTCTAAGAGATGAAGCTATTAATATACTACTACTACTACGCAATTTCCTACAAAATATTTTTTGGCGGTAGTAGTAAAAAAGGCCTAGATTATAAAAAGGTTTTTTTACACACGTCAGCTGTGATTTTGACAGTTTTGGCATAATTTTTAAAATGGTGCAAAGTATAGCTCTTGGGGTATCTTTTTAGCTATAATTAGTTCAAGATTAAAAAAAGTTATTTTAACATGTCATGCCATCAAATATATTTTTAAATGTCATAATTAATGGCCGTTGATTAGTGGTTTTGGTGGTTTTAGTAGATTTTTGTTTTACTTTTTACGTTGTTTTACCGTTCTGGTTATATAGTGGCAGAGTAATTTTATGCTATACAATTAAAGGTTTCTAAATGCATGAAACAAAATGGTCTAGTGTTTAAACTTTTGGTCAGGGGGCGAGTTGTCCCGGCGACAGTTTGGCCCGGCGACAAATTGGGTGGGCGGCGAATCAGCCGCGGCAAATTATCCTATACCCCTATAAAAGAAAGTTGCAATTTAATCTAGACATAGACAAAAAGACTCATAATAAAAAAGTTTTTGCAGTTGTTAAAATGTAATTTAAATTCTAGAAATTTTACAGAGCCCTTAAAATCTTTACTTTACTTTTAACGACTTGTATTGCTGTGCTTTAAAAGATAAGTAATGGTTTTAGTTTAATCGTAAAAAGGAAAATGGTACGTCGTTAAAGGGTTAACAGCACTTTTGCTGGATAGAGGTCTTAAAAATTAATAGTCACCTCAAGTAATCTACTAAATGAATTATAACCGGTAAAGTTTCGATTTTGATTTTTTATCCCCATAACCAGGATGTTTCTTAGCTTTCCTAGGTAACAGAGCCTATTTCTTATATACAGGGTGTCCCAGATAGTAACTACATGGAGATTTTCGAAAAGCCCAATCAGATGGTGCATCGAAATTAAAAATATCTGTATCTCAAAATATTTAGCAAAAACTAAAAGTTTTGAAAAAAAGTTAATGGAAGAATACCAAAAATGGGGATTAACAGTGAACGTGGACAAGACACAGTACTTATGTATTGGAAACAAATCCAGTGAGTTAGAACTAGACAATGGACAAGTAATATCTTCATGCAATGAGTATGTATACTTGGGTGTCACATTTGATAAGACAGGAACAGACTGCAAAGAACTGGAAAAAAGAATAATGCAAAAAAGATTATTGGATGCCTTAACAGTATTTTATGTTGCAGAGAGATAAAAAGAATGTAAAATTTAACATATATGCAACAATGGTGAAAAGCACGCTGTTGTATGGAATAGAGACTTGTCGCGTAACAGAAAAATACAATACAAAAATGGAAAGTGTCGAAATGGATGCAATAAGAAGGTCAATGAGAATATCAAAAACAGATCACATAAGAAATGAGATCATAAAAGAAAGAATGGGAATCGAGGGAAGCATAACGGATGACATCACTAAAAGGCAACTGATATGGTACGGTCGGTCATGTACAATGGCGAAAGATTACCAAAGCAGGTCCAATGGCAACCAATAGGGCGGAAAAAAAGAGGGCGATTGACAGAAGATGATTCTGACAATCATCTGTCAGATCGAAGGAGGTGCAGAATAGGCGTCGGACAACGTAGAAAAACGTTCTAAACAAACTAAACAAAAAAAAACTAAAAGTCATCTTGTAAAGGAATTTTATAAAATTTGGTTGTTTTATATAATCAGCTACTGTCAATCGAATGACGTTTACGACTTTTTTCTACGCCTTCTTGTTTTTTGTAACCATTTCCAACTTTGTTATTTCTTATAGTCGCCATATTGGATGTATACGTCATTAAATAGAACATTAAAAGGGCTTTTCAGCTATGTATAACAAGCCTATCGTTGGGTAATGGAAAATATGAATTTAGTAAAAAAGCTATTTTTTGCTTAGTAATATAATTAGTCGCAATTGTGTTGGTTGGCATACATACATACATACATACATCATAGCCGCACCCAGGGGGGGGGGCCCGGGGCCGGGGCCCGGGCCCGGGCCCCCCCCAAGCCTAAGATTTTTGTATATATTTTCCACATATTTCATGAATAAACACAAAAAATAGCATGAAATAAGGCCTCGGGCCCCCCCAAGACATATTCCTGGGTGCGCTACTGCATACATACATATATAACTACCGTAAAGTTGGGTGACTTGAGACAGTTTCAAAACTTAGAACGTTGTAAAAACTTTATTTCGTAAGAGAGAACTACGCAAATTACACTAAATTATGGCTTGGCTTGGAGAATCTTATTGGATATTAAATTTTTGCTAATAATTGACCATTTTTTTATATATTCTTTTTTGTGC
The DNA here is from genome assembly GCA_963576565.1 of Aspidapion aeneum. NCBI lineage: Eukaryota > Metazoa > Arthropoda > Insecta > Coleoptera > Brentidae > Aspidapion > Aspidapion aeneum. Next base: position 60,087,232 of record OY755038.1, read on the forward strand.
TGGTGCTCTCAGTTTGTAACAGAAAATCTCTCGGAATTCAATTATTAATATTTTTCAACGAGATTTTGGGTGTCTCATTTTTACACTACTTGACTCTAGAATATCTTTTTGAAAACCTATTTCGGCTAAAAAAAACGTACGATACACGACCGAAAACTGGTCTCCTCAGGCGGATCACCCTGTAATCTGATATCTCAAAAACGAATTGAAGAAAAAAGATTCCCTATTCATAATATTCGTTCAAAGTATACCCTTACTGCGTGCTACAGAAATTTCGGGATAGCCAAAAAATGTCGCAAATGTCGCAAACGAAATTGAATTATCAGACGATTTTTCCAAATTTCATAAGAAATATTCGAAAAGGCCTCTGGACCTTTATTCTTGACTGTCCGTGAGGTGAAATGAGCGAAAATTTCACTTTCACGGGTGGTCTTGGAACGCTTTCACCATCTTTTTACGCGGGGAAATAAATTTACTTGTGTGAGCGCTCACCTCACGGGCAGTCAAGAATAAATGTCCTGGTAAGTTTTGCTTTGGTTGGGTTTTTTTAAACCAAGCTAACCCAAGTCAGTACCTTGTAGCACTTCTTGAAATAAAAAAAAAATATATATTTATTTAAATTAGGCTCGTTATTCCTAAAACCTATATTTACGAGGACCTCTATAGTCTGTGAGTGACAAACGGTGTATCGTTTTGAAACTCATAAAACTATTTTAATATTATGGAAACTGCCAAGTTTTTGGTTTTAACATATATTGCAAAGAAAAATTATCATGGTAGAGTAAGAAATACTTGATATTAATGCAAAGGAGAAACGCCACACCGCGCGCCGCTCCATTTAAAAATTGGATTAGTTTATTTCGATTTTAATTGCCAACTTTGTATGGTAGAAATTTGTAAGGTAGCCAATAATTAGTATTAATCAATATTATTATTTTTTCGAGGATGAATTATTCACCGTTTTATGTCAATATAAATAAATAAGTTAGTTATTATTATTTAGCTAAAAACAAAATTCCTTTGAGAATTAATTACGCTATATGCATATCAAATACAGCGTTCAGCACTTCATATTATTATTTCCATATTTTTCTGCCGCGCGCAAATAATGTATAAAAATTCAATTTATTTTGCTTTGTGTTAAACTGGAAAAAATAGCGCACACATATTTTTCCACTTAATACCGCCGTAAAAACATACACACTCTAGTCAGATAAAATCGCTTTTTCCGTACGGATTGCAAATTAAAAAGTCGATTTTATTACTCGGCAGCAGTAGCTGACTACACTCAGATAAGAGCTGCTGCAGCTCTTAGAGTCAGTAGATCTATTCTTACTTCTCTCAGAAATAAAGTTCGCCTCAAATGAGTATTTGCCATGATGCCACACTAAACAAATATCTTGCCCTTTAAAACAAAGACGCGGTTATCATGAATAACCGTCCATACAGTAATATCTCAATATAAAATTGAAAGCCGCGTTTTGCTACACAGAAAAAAAAGAACAAAATATGTCTACTAAATATATATTTGATTTTTATTTAATTTCTTTTACAGTTTTGTAAAAATAGCAAAAATTATTTAAATGAATTAAAGCACTGTAATTAGATATTTCTGAATAATTAGTTGCCGTAGTTTTTGTAAATAATTAATCTTTTTATCCTTACCATACCACGTTTTCAAGCGGTGGACCATTCGGTTAGTAGTTCTCCTCGTTTAAATGCGAGAATCAACCAGAGAGCGTTTAACCAAGAAACGTCATAAGATCATTGATTTTCATTGTTCTTTCTTTCTATCCTTCAAGCAGGGTTATAATCGGTTAATAGAACAATTAACATGCTTGAAAATATTTTGGAAATACTTTTAAAAAACCAAGCAATGTGCAAATGAAAAACTTGAATTTTGTAACACTATACTAATCCTAACTACCCCGATTTTTCTAAACCTTTAAGAATTTACGGGATAATTTGACTGGTCTAATATACACAGAGCTTTGGTTGCTCTTAAAACCGTTGTATAAAGAAAAATAACTTTTGAATTGGGTTTGGCAATATTTGTTTCTAACAATTTTCATATATTTTTGTAAAAATGTTTGATGAAATTAATGGATTCATGACGGATCTGATACCTTCCTAGCCCATTAGCACACTCCACGCTATATCAGCCTTTAAAATAGTATTTTGAATATATCTCAGAAACGAAAGCATCATTCTTCATTTAGTCATTATTATAAGAATCGGTTTAGCGGTTTAGGAGCTATCGTGTTTCGGACAGCCATGCACAGACACACACACTGTAGAGGGTCACTAATATTTTGTACTTCCTACCTCTTCCACCGTGAACTCGACTTGATGACACCGAACACGAGGGTGATCGGTGACGGGAGGGAGGAAGACCGGCATTCTAGCCGTGGCTCGGATCGAGAGCGGCACGCTGCTTATTGCGTCATTTGTATTATTTAATCAATCAAAATAAATAAGTAAATATTTTGAAAGGCGTGTTGTTTTCTTGTGTGGTGAAAATCCTCCCCTGGGAAGAGTAAGGGAACCTGCTCATTTGGCGTCCAACGGGGTCATTACCAAGAAAATCATGGACAACACAAATCTGTAAATGACTTGCATTGTGGCGTTGCCTGTACGTCTGCTAGCTACCTATTGATGAAATCCACAATCGATTGAGCGGATAGCCGAGACGCAAGACGAACTTTTGGCTATTTTACGTCCTACCTACTTCGTTGTTTTGTGTGTGGGTCGCGCGCTTTGACGACCGAAGATAGAGACAGCGTCTGCTAAAACCAGCGGTATACGTGCAGAAAACTTTATGCTACACAGTGAATTTCTCGGCATATACATACACTGTGGGTTAGAGAGATATTAGAGACTTTATTATTGAAGGTACTATTGCTTTTAATATTTTTGGGGTGTTTTAAGTATATGTTTTTGCTTGTAGTAGAATTAGACCGAGAATTAGACTTAAGTTAAAATACCGAAATCCAAAGGCAGAGGGAGAAAACATGGTGAGCTTGAGGTAGAAGGGGATGATAGATTTGAGTTTGGAGAGTTAAAGAGTATGTTAGGAGAGATAAGTGCAGGAATGTGTTCGTTAAAGAACTCTGTCAAATTTTTGGCTGAAGAAGTTCGTAAAATCGACGAGAGAACTTCTCAAAATGACGAAATTGTCGTCATTAGTGAACACAGTACTGTAATTAAAGAAGTGGGGGGTACAAGTTCGAATAGTAATTTGAGGCAAAATTGTTTGGTAGAGCAAAAATGTGAAAAAATCGACAGATCTTTTATTATTAATTTTCGTGAGTTAGTGGGTAACAATTTAATGTTTTTGCCGAATTCCAAGACTCATCCAATGTCTTTTTTAAGAAAGTTAAAACAAGCTTTTATTGAAGCTGGGGTGCCTGAAACATCAAAGGTGTCATTGGCAATAAATTGTCTTAAGGGAAAAGCATATAATTGGGCATCTGCCAGGGAAGAGTCCTTTTTGACTTTTGAAATATTTGAACGCGCTTTTCGGTCTAAATATTGGGGGGCGAATCAGCAAAAAGACCTCTTTTTGCAAATTACATATGGCTCTTGCAATTCAGGAAGCATGGCCGAATATTTTCTGGATTTGACAAAACAGGCTATTTACTTAGATGAAAAAATACCGTCTGAAAAGCTTTTACGGCTTCTCTGGAAGCATTTTGACAAGGCAATTCTACGGGGTTTTGTTACTAACGGTATTAATTCACTTGAGTCAATGGAACAATATTTACAAGACATTGATGATACCAGTTCAGATTTGATTTCTCAAAATTTTGAATATGGGTACTCTAATAGATCTGTTACCCCTAACCCGCAGCCTTCGTAAACTAACGAGCCACGAACCAGAAGAAACGGCAACACAGCCTGGAGGCCCTTCATTTTCGTTCACGTGCGTCGCCCACCACGCTAGTTACTAGCCGTTTCTGCGCAGATAATGTTTTTTTTAAACTTTTAGAATATTTAAAATCGCGTTACCATATAAAAAAACTGTTCTGGTTTTAGTCAGATATGTGGTGAACTTAAAATTATATTACCTACCTAATAAAAGCTCTGTAAAAAAGACATTTTGTACACCGGTAATAAGTGAGGTTAGATGTTTGTTTTTGTTTGGAATTTTTGTATTGTTTTGTTTTTTCTTTTTAAATTTTAAAATGCCGCGAAAGTGTTGTGTACCCGGTTGCAACAACTGGAAAGAATCCATAACCATTATTCTATACAAGAAAGGCGATAAAGGAGACCAAAAAACCATCGACCTATAACAGATATAATTATCCTTAATGTAATTTATAAGCGTTTTACGAAAATATTAACAGATAAACTAACAATAAAATTTGATGGATATCAATCAAAGGAACAAGCAGGCTTTAGAAAAGGTTTCAGTACAGTTGACCACTTATTAACCATGAAAATGCTAATAGAACGAGCCAATGAATATAACATTCCACTATATATTGCGTTTATAGACTTCGAAAAAGCTTTCGATGGCATTGAGCACTGGGCAGTAAAATCATCTGTAATTAATAGATCACATATATACAGATTTGATAGCCAATATATATAGTGAAGCAACAACATAAATCAAAATCCACGGAGGAACCAAACCAATCTACATAAGAAGAGGCATTAGACAGGGTGACACAATATCCCCTAAATTATTTAACCACGCCTTAAAAGATGTTTTTAAAAGCTTAGATTGGGAAGAAATAGGCATTAAAGTAAACGGACAATTCTTGAACCACCTAAGATATGCTGATGATATCAATCAATCTAAAAGAAAATAGAACAAGTAGAGGAATATATATATACGTGGGACAAATTATTAAACTGAAAAAAGAAAACCAAGCAGCTGAAATCAAGAGACGAGTAAGATTGGCCTGGGCAGCATTCGGTAAATTAAGCTACATATTAAGAAATAAAAAATATCCTTAGTACCTCAGAACGAAAGTGTATAAATGTTTCCTTCCTGTACTTACCTATGGATCCCAGACCTAAACACTTACAAAATCAAACATGGATAAGGTAACAAAAGCCCAAAGATCAATGGAAAGACAAATGTTATATGTAAAGCTAACAGATAGAAAAAGGAGTGAATGGATAAGAAATAAAACAAAAGTAAGGAATGTCAGAGAAGTAGCAAAATTAAAATGGAAATTTGCCGGTCATAATATTAGATAGAAAGACAATCGATGGAACAAATTTATTGTTAACTAGCGGGAACTAGATGGATGAACACGGCGACAGACAGAGAAGAGTGGAAGATATTGGGGGAGGCCTATGTCCAAAGATGGATTGAAGAAGGCTAAATAGAATAGATATATAGAAAACAGGGTAAGTTCATTTAAAGTTTAAATTATCATGTTACCACTTAAACTAGATTCATAGTTCTGTAAAGTAAGCAGTAAGACATAAGAAACTATCCCATAAACATCCTGTTGTTTAAACTTGACAGTAATAACTTAGCAGTAAGAAAGGAACCATTTTTATTTCTTACTGCTCAGTTCATACTGCTTACTTCAGGGTACTATGAATCCCCAGCTTCAGTAAATTCTCTTCTATCTGTTTATTCTAGGTTTTGTTACATATTTTTTAACATGATTAATGGCCACTGATATTTATTTCCAAATGTTTTGTTTGTCTTTAAAAATTAAATGTAACCCGCCTAAACACAGTTTCTTAGTTTTTACAAAAAAAAAATACAAAATCGCCAAACTACAATCAAAACAAATAGCAGATGTTTGTATCTCCCATGTAAATATCGGCCTCCCAGCCGGCCAATTTGCGATGTTGCCTTTTCTGGTTCGTGGCTCGTTAGTTTACGAAGGCTGCGCCTAACCGCGTCGCTCAAAACACATCGGCGCCAAATCGTAATGGTAGTGAAAGGACAGTACCTACAACGGGCGCGCCCAACAGATCAAATCGTTGGCGTGTTGGTGAACAGAGACAAGAAGAGTCGCGAATTAATTTCGTCACATTACTAGACCGGGAGCCGATTGATTTATTATCAGACTCTGATGATGAAATGGAGGAAAATGAGATGGTTTCTCCTGTTATCTACGCGCAGGTGGGACAAAAGAATGTAAGTATTCTATTGGATTCGGGTTCAGATGTATGTGCCATATCCGAAGATAAATATAACTAACTAAAAAATGAGTTCAATATTCCCATTTTACCGGTGACTAATCTGGCAATTTCAGTAGCTGTGGGGGGTAAGTTGCAGCGAATTAAAAGCCAAATCTGCTTGCCTGTAACCATAGAAGGCACAGAGCAAGATATTCATTGTTTTGTTGTTCTAAGTTTAAACAGTGACTTGATTTTGGGTGCAAACTGGTTATTTCGGGTTAAGGCTTTTATGGATTTTGAGCGTTCGGAATTACGGTTTGGTTTGGGCGACAAGAACTTGACTATGAATATAACTAATAGAGCTCAGAATAAATTTATGACAAAATATTTTTGACAAGCGCCCGGAGCCTATTTTGGGCACTACACAGTCCAATGACTTTTTGCCGAATATGGTCACGCCTCTTGCTGCGAAGCAAGGATACACTGATTGTGACTTACGGGAGGCTGCATCTCATGCTCAAATAACAACAGAAAATCAACAACTTTATGCTCTATTTTAAAGGAAGACGAACATGTTTTTTTTTATTCATCGGGGTGCGTTCAGGGGTATGTTCATGAATTTGAGCTAATTGATTACGACGCTTTTAACTCACCTACTTATCCGGTTCCTTTTAAATATAGGGCAGAAGTAAATTCTCAAATTTCGGAGATGATATCCAAAGGTATCATTAAAAAGGAAAAAACGGAATATTTATCGCCTTTAGTTTGTGTTACTAAAAAAGACAAATCTATAAGGGTTTGTATCGATGCGCGATTTTTAAACAAAAAATTAAGGAAAGATTTTCTAACCCCACCAAATCCTAATGAACTTTTATTAAATTTTAAAAAAGGTCAAATTTTGAGCACAATCGATTTGACTGCGGCCTATTGCGCCGATCAAACCGGAAGATACAAAGTTTATTGGGTTTATGTACGAGGGTGAGACGTATACTTTTTCTAGACTACCGTTTGGACTTAGCACATCTATGGCAAGTCTGATACGCTACCTTAACCAGGTTTTGGGAAAAGAATGCAATGATTTTTCCTACGTCTACGTAGATGACCTGCTGGTCTTTTCAGAGGATATTCAAACACACTTTAAACATTTAAATATAGTTTTTCAAAAGTTGAAAAATGCGGGAATGACTATTAAACTTCGAAAATCGCAGTTCATAAGGGAAAAGGTTAATTTTTTGGGACACATTTTGTCCGAAGAGGGAATTGAGTTAGATCCTCAAAGAATAGAGGTCATTGAGGAATTTTCAGTGCTCCGTAACATAAAGGAGTTAAGAGCATTCTTGGGTTTAGTTAATTATGAACAACGTTTTTGTGAAAAACATGCAGATTTAACTATTCCTTTGTTAAAATTATTAAAAAAGAACCAGCAATGGATCTGGGGCGAGGAACAAAATATGGCTTTCGACAATATTAATCCTGAGAAAACATTTTATATACAGTGTGATAGTTCAGGTTACACTTTGGGGGGTTGTCTGTTTCAATTTAAAAAGATTTATTTCTTAGAAGAATATGCAAAGCAGCCAAGGGTCCTAACTAAAAAGCAACTGTCGGTATTTGAATGGTATGAATTGTATAACGGGTTATTGTTTAAGAGGGGAACCAAAAACAATCCCGGTTTTAAGCTTTGTGTCCCACGAGAGCAAATAAATGAGCTCATTATAGTGTATCATGAAGATATGGGTCATTTTGGCAAAAACAAAATTTACGAGTTAATGAAAACATTATTCGATTGGCCACGCATGCAGCGACATTTTAGACAAGTTATCAGAGCGTGTGATCTGTGTCAAAAATCCAAACCAGGGCCGTTAAGCAAGGGCTTGTTAAGTCCAGTTGTACCCGGCGAACCTAACGAGCTTGTTTGCTTGGATTTAATGGGGCCTTTACCTGAGGAGCGTGGAAAAGTTTCGCAGTTATTGGTAATTGTGGACGCGTTTACGAAATTCGTTAAATTATACGCTTTAAGACGCGCTACGTCTCGCGCTATTCTTAAAAGGTTATTCGAAAACTACATACCGGAAGTAGGTAAACCAGCTTCAATTCTTAGTGATAATGGTTCCCAGTTTTCAAGTCGCGTTTGGGTCGAAACTTTAACGGCTGCCGGTATTCAGATAAGGTTAACGTTCCTTTACTTTCCTCAGGGAAATCTGACGGAGAGATATAATAGGGAAATTGGAAGATTCCTGAGAGCCTACTGTTATGAACAACACACAAAATGGCCGAATACGTTAAATTTTGTGGAGCAATGTTTAAATAACGCGATTAATTTGTCAACGGGATTTCCACCTAGCTTTCTTCAACGGGACAGGTTGTACCCAATCCCATTCAAAATATCATAAATTTTCCAAAATTTGAAAGTAAATATGAATCGTTAGAACATATTCGAAGGCATGCGTACCAGAATTTGATTTCAAAAGCAGAGAAAAGAAAGGAGAAATTTGATAAAAAGAACAAGCCAATTTCTTTTCAGCCTGGAGATCAGGTTTTGGTTAAAACTCATTACCAATCGTCTGCTGAAAATATTATATTAAAAAGTTCTTCTTGCTATTTGAAGGACCCTTTTATGTTATCAGGCAAACCGGGTCAAATGCGTATATTATAGGTGATATTAATGGCAAAGAAATATCAAAACAAAATGTTATTAATTTGAAACCTTATAAAACGTTGCCGCATGTTCTAAAATAGATTAAATTTATAATTAAGTTGTTCTATTTAGATTTAGTGTTTCATGTTCAAGTGAAGTTAAATTTGTTCGTATATCTTTGTTATATGTTTTAAATAATTCAACCAAGTTTTTATTATTTAACGGGGGTAAATGTAGAGGGTCACTAATAATTTGTACTTCCTACCTCTTCCACCGTGAACTCGACTTGATGACACCGAACACGAGGGTGATCGGTGACGGGATGGAGGAAGTCCGGCATTGTAGCCGTGGCTCGGATCGAGAGCGGCACGCTGCTTATTGCGTCATTTGTATTATTTAATCAATCAAAATAAATAAGTAAATATTTTGAAAGGCATGTTGTTTTCTTGTGTGGTGAAAATCCTCCCCTGGGAAGAGTAAGGGAACCTGCTCAACACACACATAGACAGACAGCACGACAAAACATTTTCGGTGATTTATGAAAAAAAAAATTTCTTCGCAAATAATAAGTGTCACACACACACACACACACACACACACACACACACACACACACACACACACACACTATAATATTCCGAAAACCGCATATTGATCCGTTAAAAAGTAAGCATTTTAAAAAAAATTTAACTGTCAGAAAACTGTCAGCCCGTTAAAGTATCAAACAATAGTTTCCCTGAAAATTTCACAAAAGTCGGTTCAGCGGTCGACGACAATATTGCTAAGATAGGTCAAAATACACCTAAGTAACACATTTTCGAAGTTATCTAAAATACTCTGCCAATATATGAGCACCTAAGCTCACACTAGGTACGTGTGAGCTAATATAACTAAAAACTGAAATATATTTTATTCAACTTCAGACTCAATTAACTTTTGTTTGATCCCACACAAGCCATGTTTTGACTTAAACTCAAATTTTTTAAATCAACCCCCTCCCTCTTTTTAAAAAAATTAAAAGGTATTTTGTTTAACTCAAGACTCAAGTACCTTTCGTTTGATATCATGCACGCCATATTTTTACTTAATCTCTAATTTTTGACGTATACCCCCACCCCTTTTTTTAAAATAAACTAAAGTGTATTTTGTTTAACTCCAGGCTCAATTACTTTTCGTTTGATTTCGCACACACCATATTTTCACATAAACTCTAATTTTTGAAATCTACCCCCACCCTTTTATTTGGCTTGCGCTCGGTGGATTTTGTTCATTTTTAAATGGAACCATCTAGACCCAAGACCCAGCCTAGATACCAAATTTCATTCAAATCGGGCAAGCGGTTTTTGATTAATGCGCGTTGGTCGTTACAGACAGACAGACAGACATACAGACAGACATACGGACAGACATACAGACAGACAGACGGCGCGACAAAAAAGTTTCAAAATCATCTGAAACGCAAAGATATATAAAAAATTTTGAAATCGGAGTAACTTTTTTTTTCTCGAAAAAATTAGGATCACCATAGCTCACACTACTATAGTATAGTAGTACTGTGAGCTAAAAAACAATTTTCATCGAAAACAATACCTTCTCTAGCCATTGCTGGGCGGGCTAGGCAGGTAAAATAGAATTTAATAACTTGATATAGGGATCAGCAAAATACTTATACAGTGACCCTAGTATCCATATAGGATGTGTTTTGAGGCTCGTTGTTTTTTGTCCAGTTATTTTCTAGTGTTTCAAGTGGACGTTTGCATACACGAGATACGGAAATGTTTGTCTATAAAAAAAGAAATTATACGTGCGGAACGCAAGGGAGTTTTTTGTAGCTCAACATATTGCTGACCTAAAAAAAAAGAAATTAAAAATGACAGATCGAAAACATTCCCAGGAAAAGTTTTCACATAGATACCATGTGTTTCAGATAAAAGTAACTGAATGGGGGAGTTATAGGGATTTTAGAAACGGTAAGAACTACAGTTTTGGTTAAATGGGCGCTATTTTGTTACAGAGCCTTTATATTTGTTTACTTCAACTATCTGAAGAAGAAGTCACAAAGAAGGAATTATAATTACACAATTTATGGCACTTGGTAACAACTTAAGAATTTTTTTATGACACTGCGTTTTTATTATTACAATCTGGTCAGTACTAATAATTAGTTATTTTCATTATTTAATTTATTAGAAAAGTGTACGAAATTTAACTTTAACTGTAAATAAAAATTTTTTCGTGTTTATGGCATTGTATTGTTTTATTTGGTTCATTTAATTAAATAAAAAACTGGGTCCACCGTGTTAATTAATTAATTAATACCAAATTCGAAGGCCTTGTTTTACAGTATTGCACTACAGGATTACTGGGAAAGTTTTAAAAGTGTTTCCATGTTTTATAAAAAACAATTGCTCTATTCCTCACTTTTTACAAAAGACAAAGTATACCAATGAAACAATAAACTATGATGAGTGAGCAAAATATCTGGATACACTACAGGACCTAAACAAGGTATTTTATAAGTTTATGTGTACTATTATGTACAAATAGTTATTTATTTATCTTTAAATACCACTACAATAACGATAACGTAAAATACACTGACAAAAATGTGTTTAAAAAGTCAGATAAGTGCTATGGTTGACATATACGTATTTATTTAACTCGACGAACATTAAGCTGATTTAAGCACTTAATTTGTTACTGTAAATAAAAAATACTAGGTTCAAAAAACTTTTCCTTACTTGATTTAAGTGATCCAATCCTTTGTGTTCGATTTTAATCGAATTATTCGAATTTTCTTTATTTTAAAATACTTGGTTATTTTAAGGTCGGCGGTATGTTCGATCTTAAACGATTTTTTATTATTTTTATTGGTATTTTTGGGTAATTTAGTTTTTAAGGTAAATTGTAGTGCCTTTTTTGTTTTTATTTTATTTTAATTTAATTGCCCAGTTAAGAGCTTGGAATACCAGGCTCTGACGTTCGCACGGCGAATTTCCCCCACTTGGGCGGCCTGCAAGTGAACTGCAGGGCCGCACGTGGTCGACAGATATGATCGATTGACCGATGATAAAAGGTAACTTAAAAAACATAAAAAACTTCGTGAATTTACAGTCCATATGAGAGAACTATATTTTTTAACTTCTTGCGTACAATTACTGTTTTATTATTATGATAAACTTATTGATGTCGCCACCGAAATTACGCTGCCATCGCTGCTGCCTATCGATGTATACCAGCAAGGTATAAACAACTTAAGTTAATTGTAAAAGATGGCGCTGGAGGCAAACACAAAATTTTGACGGTATATTATGTTTTCGTTAAAAGCTAAACAGAGTTACAGTTATCCAAATTCATATAAAATCTTCCTGGCATAATTTTCACCCTACCGACAGAGAAGAGCCGCGGCTCTTTTCGGTTTGACCACAAAGTATTTTTCTGACCGACCGAGCCCAGGTGGATGGACGGCACCTGATTGGCAGATTTTTTTGAGATGCGCTTTTAATTGCTTTCGGATGTACCTTTCGGGACATGCGAAAATTTTTGAAACCCCCCCCCCCGTCCGTTCATGGTAACAAAAAATACTTAGGTTTGTTTGTTTTTTTAGTTTGGCGGTTACTTTATGATATATTTCCATTAGCTTAAATGGTAAAATGCTAATCACGAACCGCCAGTATAAAAAACCGAGATGTTTGGTTTACATAAGTTAAAAGTAGTAAAAATATACAAGATGTCCCATAATTTAGGGGCCATAGTGCAGCAGGTGATAGAGGAGATTATTTCCGAAAAAAAGTTAACATAACATGGGGATCAACACACATATGTTTTTAAAGTTAGAGAAGGTGGGGAAAAAAAGGGTTTTACAAAAAAAGGAAAATCTGTCACAGCCAGCTGAATACTCAGCTAATTGTGATTTAAAAATGTGATTCCTTTTTTTGATAAGATTACAAATTGCGGAGTTACAGGCTGACAAAATAACCTCCAAAAATTTATAAAAAATAATTATTATTTTAAAAAATTAATTTTTGTCTACTTATTCTTTAAAAAAATATTAATTATATTTTATTAATATGCCACGCTAGAGACTTGTTTTTATTACCATAAAATACAAAAATTCATAAAACATAAAGTCATTCATAAAAGTTTATACCAAAAAAACAGATTTTTCTCAAAAAAATTGACAGCATAATTTTAATAAAAATTATTTTTATTTCAAATTATTACTCTTGTTCTATTACACGCCTTTACCCAATTTCATATTTCTACTGCGTTTTTTAAAAAAGCTATTATCAAAAAAGTTTAAAAAATCTCCAACTTTGATGCTCTGTATCTCGACAAAGAAAGAGTTTTGACATGACATGACCTCCTCTATCACCTGTTGGCCTATGGCCCCTAAGTTATGGTACAACCTGTATATATCGGGGGTCATGGTCAAAATTATTTTTTTTCAATTTTTACATTCCCAGCTCGCGTATAAAGCAGTGGCTAGAGAAGGTATTATTTTCAACGAGAAATTTCTTTTACATAACGCTATATATACATAATGTGTTATTATTGCTTGAAGTGCTCTGAATTATCAAAATCTGAGGCATACGTTACACGTCTCCAAGAGCGCTCACTGATATTTTGCTGCGACGTCTGCAGCCCTGAGAAGGTTAAAGAGTTCATTAAAATGAACAAAATAGTTAAAGATGAGCTGAAACGATTCAATAAGCTGTGTGTAAATATAAACGCAGAAATAATTAAATCAATGTCGCAACATCAAACTCAAATGCTGAAGAGTGTAGAAGAATGCATTAGTAAAGTGGTTGATCAGAAAATCAGTAGCGTTTTTGAAACAAACATAGATAATATTTTCAGTCAAGAGTTTCAAAGTTTATCACAAAATTTGGAACATGATGCTAAAACAACGATAGAAAAATCTATATCTAATAAAACCGCTGAACTTACAGATTTTTGTAAAAAAATTGAAAACGAAACAAAACAAACAATTGAGAAGACACTAGAAAAGAAGTCAGCAGAATTTTCTGAAGCTTATGATACCATGCAAACTGAAATCATTACGTTTCACCAAAATAAATTTCAAGAAAAATCAAATCAAGAGAAGGAATTGCAGGATAAGGTTACTAAACTGGAAGGACTGTTAGAATTTTGTTTCAAGAAAATCGAAAAACTTGAAAAACAGTCGTATCAGCAAGAAATTAAAAACGTGCAAAATACAAATATAAGTGCCAACACTATTACATCGGCGCTAGATACAAAAATGGGACCTCAAACATATAATAAGACTACAAAAATGCGGCCACGTTTAGAATCCGAATATGCTGAGAAAATGTCCGAGATCATAAACTTGGATGAGGGTGATGAAAAAGAATTACATACTTATGAAAACCAAAACAAAATGAAGTCAAACAGAAACATGTCTGGACAATACTACAATAACTACCGGAATAATCCACGACAAAATAATCAGTATCGCAGAAATCGAGTGGTTTTTGGAAATAATTCAGACAATCAAAACCAGGTAGTAAAGAAATATAAGTACTTTTTTGTTACTGGTTTTACACCAAACACTCAGAACGCTGAAGTTATTTCAATTGTAAAGCGAATTGGTGCAAACGAAAATTATGAATGCGAAAAACTTCAACTTGGAAATCAAGACAGAGTTGGATCGTTTAAGGTCGGTATTCCATTCTATTTGAATAATGATTTCTTGGATCCACATTTATGGCCAAAAGGCATTTTGGTAAGTGATTTTTTAGAAAAACCGAGAAGGAATCAGTAACAGACATATTTTATACAAACTGTTCAAGTATCATCAAAAACTTTGATAGTATTTTATTTGCTATATTTTGTCACAATCCTTTAATCTTGTGCTTGTCAGAGACTTGTGTTACTGATGATATTTATCAAAACGAAATATCAATAACAGGGTATGATATGGTGCAATGTAATTCAACAAGCAGACACACAGGTGGAACTATTATTTATGTAAGAAATGACATTGAATATCGGGAAATCCTAAAATATTCGCTTCAAATGAACTTGTGGTTTTTAGCAGTCAAAGTAAATATAAAAAAATCAAATTATATCATATGTGCACTATATCATTCTCCTAGTGCCTCTAAGTCTGACTTTTTGGATGCCTTAGAGTCAAAATTAGAAGAGCTTTTATCACATGGATGCCCATTAATAATTCTAGGGGATTTTAATATAGACATTAGTGTAGACTCAGTGTAGAGTAGGCAAATAAAAAGTTTACTAAATTATTTAGGATTATACCAAGTGGTTACTGAATACACTAGGGTGACTTCAACTAGCAAAACTCTGATTGATTATATAATTTCAAACAATAAAATTGTCAACCACTCAGTATCAGATAAACCTAAAATTTCAGATCATTCCAACCTACTAGTATCCTTAGTTGATCGAGTACCACAACAAAACAACAAAGTTATCATTCATAAAAGAAATTTTTCTAACTTTACAAAAGATCAATTTAAACTCTCCTTGCTAAGCCTAGATTGGACAACATGTAATTCAAATTCAAATAATTTAAATAATTTAGCAAATGTATTCACGAAAAATATTGCAGAAACTCTTGATTGTCATGCACCAATCAAAGAGGTTAAAATCTTTAATAATTTTAAGCTTCAGGTTTGGTTCAGCTATGAACTTATGCAGGATTTTCAAAATAGAGACAACTTGTTTAGATTAGCAAAGGAGTCAGGATTAGAGGAAGACTGGGATAAATATAAAAAAATTAGAAACAAGGTCACGACCAAAATAAGACATGAAACAAAAAAATATTATGAAGAAAAAATTGATGAAAACAAACATGATACAAAAAAAATGTGGCAATCTATTAAAGAACTAGTTAATGGAAAAAGACATGAAAAACCCTCAAAAATAAAATTCAAAGACAGACAACTTGAAAATGAGTTAGAGATTGCACAAAATTTTAATGTATATTTTACAGAAAGTATTAAAGATATCGTAACTTCTACTAAAAGTATAATGGGATGTGACTTTGTATTGCAAAAAATTAATCAGTTAGATGGTTCGTTTGATAGTTTTAGAATTATTGATATTCACGAATTAAAACAAAAAATTGCAGGCATGGGAAAGGGATCCAGTGATGAGGACGGCATTGATTTGAAGTCATTTAAATTAGCCATTGAAATAGTTGGTGATTACTTTTTAGAACTGATAAATATGTCCTTGTCACGGGGTGTCGTTCCGGATGCGTGGAAGTGCTCAACCGTAATTCCAATAGAAAAAGTACCAAAAACTATTCTTTGTACAGAACAAAGGCCCATTAATACGTTACCTGTTTATGAAAAAGCTCTGGAATTACTGGTAAAAGATCAGTTGATGCATTATATCAATCAAAATAATATTTTAATTAGTGAACAATCAGGCTATAGGCAGGCTCATTCATGTGAAACAGCTTTGCAGTTTTTAACATCCTCTTGGAGATCTCAGATAAATAATAAAAAAGTAATTGGGGTAGTTTTCTTAGATCTTAGCAGAGCCTTTGAAACTGTTAACATTGATTTACTATTACAAAAGATGAAAAAATATGGCATTACAGGTAATGTATTGAAATGGTTTAAGAGCTATTTGAAAAAAAGATTTCAAAAGGTTAAATTTAAAAACTCAGTATCAGGAAAAATAGAAACTGATCATGGTGTTCCTCAGGGATCAGTACTGGGGCCCATTTTATTTCTTATTTTTATTAACGACATAGTTAAACACATAAAGTATTGCAAAATCAAACTATTTGCAGATGATACAATACTGTATTTCATTTGCGATATCAACGAATTTCAAAACATTGAAAAAAATTTAAATGAAGATCTTAATAACTTGCATGTGTGGTTGATAGAAAATGGACTTAAATTAAATATAAACAAAACAAAATTTATGATTTTATCCTCAAAACATAATTTAAATCAACTTAAGAATAAAAACAAACTCAACATTGTTATTGAAAATTCTCAAATAGAAGAGGTTAAATCCTTTAAATATCTAGGCGTAATGTTAGATCCTGAGCTCAACCTTTCTCTACACTGCGAGTACATAAAAAAGAAAATCGCAAAGAAAGCAGGTTTCATGTATAGGCTAAATAATAAAGTTTCATTATTCACTAAACTTACAATTTACAAATCAATTATTGCACCACATTTTGATTATTGTGGAACATTGTTTCATTTTTTAAATGCAGGTCAGAAAAACATGTTACAGAAACTGCAGAACCGTTGCATGAGGGCAATTTTATTATGTAATAAGCGAACTCCTATTAGAAATATGCTTGACAGATTAAACCTTATGAATGTTCAACAACGTGCCTCATACAACATGTTAGTCTTTGTTTTCAAACTCAAAAATAATATGTTGCCCACATATTTAACTGGTGAGATAGTTTATGTTCGAGATATTCATACTCATAACACTAGGTCAAGATCAGTAAACGATTTCTATATTGCTGATTTTCAAAGTGAAACGGTATTCAGTGTAGGTTTAAGATTGTTTAATAGCATCCCTAGAGACATGAAAGAATGCACTTCATTGAAAAATTTTAAAACAAAGTGTGCTCATTATGTGAAAACTTTGTAAATTTTTTTTTTTTGTTTGGATGTAAATACTTATCTACCTATTTGTATTTATAATGACATTGTAAAGAGCAATATATTTTGCTAATAAAGTGTGATAATAATAATAATAATAATAATAATAATATTATTATTATTATCGTCGGGATGTCTGTCTGTGTGTGTTCTGTGTGTGTGTGTATATTATTTTTGTCCGATAGCTGTTAAACCGCTAAGCCGATTTTCATTACATTTTTGATCAAATAGTGTTAGACACTCTAACGAGCTGATTAGATTTTTTTTTAAATCCATTAATGCTAATAACAGTTTTTTTACAATTAAAAATTTTTTAAAATGCTAACTTTTTAACGGAGTATCACATCTATATGCAGTTTTCGGAATATAGTAGACTACAAACAAGTTTCGTGGCTAATCGGGCAAAAAGGAGTTTTTTTTTTGTTTCCCTTATATTTTTCCGTGGGTAGCCTGAAAGCTAAACCTCACGGGGGTCCAAGATCTAATGGACACCTAATAAGTGTTGACAGTTAACCGTTTCGTCCTTATGGGACTCCTCAGAACACTGCTGGTCGATGTGACAAATCTTGCGAAGTTAATCAGACGGTTTTGTCTCTAATTAAATGTAGAAATAAAATTTCGGACTTCCATTGCCTTTATTTATTTTAAAACATAATTAAATGTTATGTAATTAAATGTAATTAGTGAGCGAACTATAGCAAGAGGCGCCATCTACCGAGATACGAGAGAAACAAAAAAACCAAAAGCAGGCGAAAGAAAACACTGCTATACAATATCGATCAATGAAAAGATCGAATGCAAATAAATGAAAACAACTATAGTCCGTGACCTACGACAGCTCTTTGTCTTTCAGGCCGGATCAACACAGATTGCATTTTTACCCGTCTTCAAGACAGTGAGCGTCAATCAACGGAATTTTTAAGCCAAATAATACTAACAAACGTGGAATTTCGTACCCGTGAATTTAAAAATCAAAAAAGTTTCGTGGCTGATCGGGCAAAAAGGAGTTTTTTTTTTGTTTCCCTTATATTTTTCCGTGGGTAACCTGAAAGCTAAACCTCACGGGGTCCAAGATCTAATGGACACCTAATAAGTGTTGGCAGTTAACCGTTTCGTCCTTATGGGACTCCTCAGAACACTGCTGGTCGATGTGACAAATCTTGCGAAGTTAATCAGACGGTTTTGTCTCTAATTAAATGTAGAAATAAAATTTCGGATTTCCATTGTCTTTATTTATTTTAAAACATAATTAAATGTTATGTAATTAAATGTAATTAGTGAGCGAACTATAGCAAGAGGCGCCATCTACCGAGATACGAGAGAAACAAAAAAACCAAAAGCAGGCGAAAGAAAACACTGCTATACAATATCGATCAATGAAAAGATCGAATGCAAATAAAAGAAAACAACTATAGTCCGTGACCTACGACAGCTCTTTGTCTTTCAGGCCAGATCAACACAGATTGCATTTTTACCCGTCTTCAAGATAGTGAGCGTTAATCAACGGAATTTTTAAGCCAAATAATACTAACAAACGTGGAATTTCGTACCCGTGAATTTAAAAATCAAACAAGTTTCGTGGCTAATCGGGCAAAAAGGAGTTTTTTTTTGTTTCCCTTATATTTTTCCGTGGGTATCCTGAAAGCTAAACCTCACGGGGGTCCAAGATCTAATGGACACCTAATAAGTGTTGACAGTTAACCGTTTCGTCCTTATGGGACTCCTCAGAACACTGCTGGTCGATGTGACAAATCTTGCGAAGTTAATCAGCCGGTTTTGTCTCTAATTAAATGTAGAAATAAAATTTCGGACTTCCATTGTCTTTATTTATTTTAAAACATAATTAAATGTTATGTAATTAAATGTAATTAGTGAGCGAACTATAGCAAGAGGCGCCATCTACCGAGATACGAGAGAAACAAAAAAACCAAAAGCAGGCGAAAGAAAACACTGCTATACAATATCGATCAATGAAAAAATCGAATGCAAATAAAAGAAAACAACTATAGTCCGTGACCTACGACAGCTCTTTGTCTTTCAGGCCGGATCAACACAGATTGCATTTTTACCCGTCTTCAAGACAGTGAGCGTCAATCAACGGAATTTTTAAGCCAAATAATACTAACAAACGTGGAATTTCGTACCCGTGAATTTAAAAATCAAACAAGTTTCGTGGCTAATCGGGCAAAAAGGAGTTTTTTTTTGTTTCCCTTATATTTTTCCGTGGGTATCCTGAAAGCTAAACCTCACGGGGGTCCAAGATCTAATGGACACCTAATAAGTGCTGACAGTTAACCGTTTCGTCCTTATGGGACTCCTCAGAACACTGCTGGTCGATGTGACAAATCTTGCGAAGTTAATCAGACGGTTTTGTCTCTAATTAAATGTAGAAATAAAATTTCGGACTTCAATTGTCTTTATTTATTTTAAAACATAATTAAATGTTATGTAATTAAATGTAATTAGTGAGCGAACTATAGCAAGAGGCGCCATCTACCGAGATACGAGAGAAACAAAAAAACCAAAAGCAGGCGAAAGAAAACACTGCTATACAATATCGATCAATGAAAAGATCGAATGCAAATAAAAGAAAACAACTATAGTCCGTGACCTACGACAGCTCTTTGTCTTTCAGGCCGGATCAACACAGATTGCATTTTTACCCGTCTTCAAGACAGTGAGCGTCAATCAACGGAATTTTTAAGCCAAAATAAACTAACAAACGTGGAATTTCGTACCCGTGAATTTAAACATCAAACAAGTTTCGTGGCTAATCGGGCAAAAAAGGAGTTTTTTTTTGTTTCCTTTATATTTTTCCGTGGGTACATTTAACATTTAATTAGAGACAAAACCGTCTGATTAACTTCGCAAGATTTGTCACATCGACCAGCAGTGTTCTGAGGAATCCCATAAGGATGAAACGGTTAACTGTCAACACTTATTAGGTGTCCATTAGATCTTGGACCCCCGTGAGGTTTAGCTTTCAGGCTACCCACGGAAAAATATAAGGGAAACAAAAAAAAAACTCCTTTTTGCCCGATTAGCCACGAAACTTGCTTGATTTTTAAATTCACGGGTACGAAATTCCACGTTTGTTACGTATTATTTGGCTTAAAAATTCCGTTGATTGACGCTCACTGTCTTGAAGACGGGTAAAAATGCAATCTGTGTTGATCCGGCCTGAAAGACAAAGAGCTGTCGTACGTCACGGACTATAGTTGTTTTCTTTTATTTGCATTCGATCTTTTCATTGATCGATATTGTATAGCAGTGTTTTCTTTCGCCTGCTTTTGGTTTTTTTGTTTCTCTCGTATCTCGGTAGATGGCGCCTCTTGCTATAGTTCGCTCACTAATTACATTTAATTACATAACATTTAATTATGTTTTAAAATAAATAAAGACAATGGAAGTCCGAATTTTATTTCTACATTTAATTAGAGACAAAACCGTCTGATTAACTTCGCAAGATTTGTCACATCGACCAGCAGTGTTCTGAGGAGTCCCATAAGGACGAAACGGTTAACTGTCAACACTTATTAGGTGTCCATTAGATCTTGGACCCCCGTGAGGTTTAGCTTTCAGGCTACCCACGGAAAAATATAAGGAAAACAAAAAAAAAAAAACTCCTTTTTGCCCGATTAGCCACGAAATTTGTTTGATTTTTAAATTCACGGGTACGAAATTCCACGTTTGATAGTAGACTACATTTTGCGCAATAATTTGTGTTAACACCAAAAACTTTATAAGAGCTTCAGTTTCTGAGATATTTACAAAAACCTGTTTTCAAGGCTGATATATCATGGCTTCTCTTGCTTCCATTTATTTTAAATTGCCGCCTGTGACAGTGACAGTGAGTTTTTTATATAGTTGGGTTAAGTTGTACCGCTACCACTGGAGACGCCAGGTTTTCAGGATGCAGTAACCCTACTTGGACCCTGTGCGTGCAAAATTTTTAAGCAAAAAATGCAATAGAAGCAAAATCATTTTGCGCGATGGCCACAAAAAATTACTAATATTTTTAATTCACGGGTAATAAAATTTATGTTTATTATTTTAATGATGGTTTTACTTAAACATGCATTAAATGAAAATTATTAGGTTTGCCGTTTCGTTTATTGTCATGGGTAAAAATAATTATTTAAATAATTGTATTAAATGGCATAAAGTTTGTAAAACAATATTTTTCATTACTTCTTTTGTATTATTCGTCTACATGAACAGTATTTTCGTTTTTTGTTATTTGTATTTAATTTTCACTTAGAAATTAATTTTGTTTATACCTCCAATATAAATTAACAAGAGAATTTTGTAGGAGATAGAAATAAAAGTACTGGTATTGGCCGCCACTGCATCAAACTACCTTTAAAAAAGTGATAAGCACAACATAGGTTTAGAGCTTCTTCGAAAAAATTTATTGAATAGATTTACCAAACATAAGAAACATCAGTGGCGTAAATACAGGGGACCCCCCCCCCCCCCTATAAACTTTTTTCTATATACGCCACTGAGAAACATAATATCGTTAGATTATGTGATGATGAACCGAACCAAACCGGCATGGACTAGGAATACGCGCTCAGTTTCTAGCCGGAGTTTTTGCATAGAAAAGTGTTTTCTGGACATCACAATACAACAATGCAACAAGGAGGGATTCGAAACCACAAGTCCGTGATTCTACGGCGTCGTGGAGGCAGTCCTGTCAAATATATGCTGCTAGCAGAGCAGAGTTACGCCAAAGTTAAGGCATTTTTAAACAACCACACACACCATGTTCCTTGCCAACATTCGAACATGGACTCCTCGGTGTCGGAAGCTTAAACTTAAATCCCCAATTTAGTAAATACTTTAAAGTGCGTAGCCAAACTTTTGTCTCGTTTAATTTTCTTTAGATCCCAAAATGGTCGGCAATACTAATTTTTTTAGGAAAACTCCTATAAACACCATTATGTGAGTAAGAAGCTATGTACAAGAATATAGGCCGAGGCGTGAATATTTTAGCATTATTCAAATGGATCCTTATGTGGTAAATATAGTGCACTAAAGCAAATGTTGTTGAGTTTCTTCTGCCTCGTAAAATGCGGTAAACTTAAAATATTGAGTTTTCTTGCTTGAAATGTCAGCCATAAAATTTTCAGTAGGAAAAAATATGATAATTCTATATGTAATAAGTGTGGCCGAAAAAGGTAAAGGCGAGGGCTCATCAGCTAACAACAGTATTATACAAATTTAACGATAGGACACATGTCAGAATCCAACAGGACATGACAGGATACTACAGGACCCAACATGACGCATGTCGGGACCCAACAGGTCAGAACAGGACAGGAGATAACAGTACAGTTTTTTTTGTAATTATTTTTTTAGGAGGCTATTCAAATTTTACAGAGTCGAAGACCCCTCTAACATTTGAAAACAATATTAGGTATTATCCTTTCCTAATCGCGTACGCAAATTACATAATTTGCGCTTTAATTTGTTTGTTCAATATTTGAATTGTTCCTGGATCAAATAGTATTCAAAAAGAGGAGTTTTATCTACAAATATGCTAAGTTTTTGCGTTTTACTGAATTTTAGCTAAATTTCGCGCTTAGTATTGTAGAATTTGTTTGTTGTACCTGGGGGTCGATTTTTGTAGATTAGACCTCCGATCGTTTTTAGCCAGCTAAAATTTTTAGTCATATAAAATTGGGCTGCATTGAGTTCAACTAGAACTGGCAAAATATCGTGGAAGGTTTCTGCTCAATATTTTGAACCAAAAAGGCAAAACAACCTTAGATATTAGTAAACACAACATTCTAGAGCTAATTTTCTTACGAATTTCATTCTATGAAGGAAACAAACACCGTTTTCCGACACGAATTGTACGCCGAATTTATTTCTCAGTGTTCATACAAGTCAGTGATCGCGAGCCGCAGTGTTGTCAGTGCAGCTTGGTAGAATTCTTTCACTTATTTCAGAAAATCGAGTTCGCCGTGATTTTTATGACACTTACTTTGACAGACAAGTATGAAGGAATTTTTTAAATTATATTACTAGTTCTAAAAAAATGATAAGTTGATTTCTCACACGTGCGGATATGGTGTTCTGTGGGGCAAATCACTATTCCAGAGAGGGGCTCCATTTCTTTTAACTACGCCCTTCACAAAAGACATGAAGATTTGGATAGCAGACTTGGATAACCTGTGGTTCTACACGGTCTCGAAGCCTCACCTATAAAATCTCCTGATGATATAAGAAGAGAAACGTAGTATATAAAGTTTTCCATCCCAGAGACGGGCTCCATTTCTTTTAAATATTTCCCTCACAAAAGACGAGAAGATATGGATAGTTCTGCATAGTCTCCAAGCCCCACTTATAAAATCTCCTGATGATATATGAAAAGAAAGATACCTACCTATAGTTAGTATACACATAGTTAAAATCATCATAAAAATTCAAAATAATGGATATGTATAGCAGGCTTAGGGAACATCCTTAAATTATGTAACACAAAAATTCAGGATTTTTAATCCCTACTCGTAACGCATTTTCAAAAAAAAAAACACTATAAAAAAACATTGTGTGTAACGCAAAGCCAAACCTCCCTCCCTTGAGTGTTACATAATTTAAGGATATAGGCCCTTATAAGGAATATAACTGGGCCAATTTTTTTGAGGGGCTTAAATCAAATTTGGTAATAAAACATTTAAATAATATTGTGCTCTTTGGGTGGTTACATCGTTAGTTTACCAATTTTTAATAGGTGCTTATTTTGATATTTTAATTTGGCAGGGTTATCCTAGTTACACTCTCTGATTATAGGTACTTATAGCTTTTTTAACTATAGACTATAGCAACCCCCACAACTAAAATTACTATTTATTGCTACAAGCCTGTGACATAGGTACCTATCCATTTTTTTTGTATTTTTTTGAATTTAACTTTGCATACGGATACTACCCATCAAAAATTATTGTTTCGACAGTGCTAGAATAAATTATTGTTTACTTGTATAATAATTTATAAGGGGACACACCTATTCAAATTTTTTTTGTTAATAAATTATTTACAAACCTTATGCAGTTGGTACTTTTTTTAACTTTTATTGGGTCACTGAATAATGACTACCTATCCAGTCCTTTATATTAAATCAAAAACTTTTTTGATGATAATAGAAAAAAAAACATTATTTTATTTTACATTTTTTGTAACATTTAAGTTAAAATAAGTTCTAATAAAAAATTATTTGAAATAATTTTTTTCTAAAACATTTTCCTTGAACAAAAATTTGTTTAAAACCATTTTCTTTAAATGGAAATTTGTTCGAACAAACTTCTAATTGAAGAAAATGTTTTTAAACAATTTTCTGTATGAAGAAAATTTTATTGAATGATTATGATTATAAATATTTTTTTAAATAAAAAGTTAATGAATTATTGATTTAGAATCTTAATAAGGTACTTTATTTTTTTTTATGTGTTTTTGGTGATTATAAAAATACTCTGCCAATATATATGGGTACCTATAAGCTCACACTAGGTACTATAGTTATAGTGTACATGTGAGCTAATATAACTAAAAACTGAAATATCTTTTATTCAACTTCAGACTCAATTACCTTTCGTTTGATACCACACAACCCATGTTTTGACTTAAACTCTAATTTTTGAAATCTACCCCCACCTTTTTTTTTAAACTAAAATGTATTTTGTTTAACTCCAGACTCAATTACCTTTCGTTTGAGATCACACACTACATATTTTCACTTAAACTCTAATTTTTGAAATTTGCTCCCACCTTTTTTTTAAACTTAAATTTATTTTGTTTAACTACAGACTTATTACTTTTGGTATCACACACGCCATATACCCTTTTACGAGCCCTTTTATTTATCTTGTGATCAGTGGATTTTGTTCATTTTTAAATGGGACCATCCCTACCCAAGGCCCACCACCTCAAATTTCATTAAAATCGGGCAAGCGGTTTTTGAGTTATACGCGTTGGTCGTTACAGACAGACGGCGCGACAAAAAACTTTCAAAATCATCTGAAACACAAAGATATATAAAAAAATTTGAAATCGGAGCAGCTTTGTTTTTCTCGAAAAAATTAGGATCACCATCATAGCTCACACTACTATAGTATAGTAGTAGTGTGAACTAAAATAATTTTTAAAATTAAGATTTTACAGTTTTTGTAACATTTGAGTAAAAATATGTTAAAATGGAAAATTCTTCGAAATTATTTTCCTTGTATGGAAATTTCTCCAAAAACATTATTGATTTAGAAATTTCATAAGGTATTTTTTTAAATTAAAATACTGACTAGTGCTTTATTTAAAATCAACAACTTTGTGTTTTTGGAGATTAAAGAAAACTAGTTTTTAAAATTAGGATTTTACATTTTTTTAGAACATTATTATTATAACATAGGGGCATACTTGAAGCATTTTTTGACATTTAAGTAAAAATATGTATGTAGTAGTTATTTTTGTTAACCCTCATAGAAAAAAGTGGGTTGCAGAAATATCTTTAAAATTAATTTTATTGTTTAAATAAAAAATTGTACGAAATCATTTAGTCCTAAACATTTTCTTTGAACAGAAATTTGTTCAAAAACATTTTCAAGAAAATTTTATTATATAATTATCCTTCTGGAGAACTGAACAAAAAATGTTCTGTAAAACATGTACTCAAAATATGTAGCAGGCACATAGATAGCTTTTCTTTCTGGGGGGATACTCCCATATAGAAAGTGCTGTGCTGTTATTCCATGACGGTGCATGATGTTTTGGACAGGGTAGGCAGAAATGCTCGCCGGAGGCAAATCCACTGAATACAGAACATTTTAGTGGTGATGTGCCCAATTTTTGTCCAAGACACTAAAATTTCATGATAAACACTTGTTCAAGAGGGGGGGAAATGTCCCCCAGTGCCCTCCCTTATCTATGTGCCTGGTACCTATTTCTCACAAACTATTATCAAACCGAACTTCACTTCATATATTGTTCAACTGTTTTTGTTTGTGGAAATGTATTCACTTTACGCACTTTACTTATCAATAATATTATTTTTGATAATAATTATTAAATATTTGATAACACATTGTATTCAATTTCACATTCACATAGTTACATTGCTATAACAGAATAAATCATATGAGAGATTTGGGTGGCATCTACTGGTCTGTGCTGGTCTTAAAGGATGTTTATTTGTCTGCAACAAGTTTTTTATTTGGACCAACATAGCAGATGATAGGGATTGCTTGCAACCTTGAGAAGTTTATCTTTGTTGCCTTGTAGACACATAAGTAACCTGTAACAAAAAAAATCCTATATTAAAAACCAATAATTTTCAAGAAGATGCAAATTTTCTAGCTCTAAGTATTTTTTAAGAGGCTTCCCTCTAGAAATATTTCCAAGTGAAAAAAAAAACATTTTTTTGGCAAAGGGTGCCCAAAGGGGCTTGTTAGCGAAATACTAGACAACACTAGACTAATACTTACGTTTGAACATACGGCCCAACAGCTAAACAACCAAAACTATCGAACGTTGAACCAAAGATTATAGATTATAATATGCGTTGAACAAATAATAAAAACATTAAATTCCTAACCCACTTTATGCAAAACACCCAGAGACAAAATTTTCTCTATAAGAACACCAAGCTTATTTTTTGTTGTGAATTGCAGACTGGCGGGCCTTAGATGACGTAGTAACAAGCACAGTGGGCCAAATCAGATATCCAATACAATTTTTCTTGGTTAAACTAGATATTACCAAAACTAAATTTTTTTAAAAGAATGGAATGAATGTATGTTTATACGCCAAGGAAGTAGCTTGGGGGAGGGAGGGTAAGCCCTCTAAGATCAAAATTAGCCCCCTTCAAACGAAATGAACATAATCTATCAGGGGCGCTGACCAAGTCCACAAATAACATGCGGACTAGGCCTTCCTGCTCTGTTCTTTCTAGAATTTTAGTAACATAATTAAGTCTCATTATAAAAAAATAAGCTCCCCTAAAAAAAGAAAACATTATTTTACTTTAATTGCTGTTTTTGTAGTTTAATAATAATATACAAATAGATTCCTACAAAACGATAACTGCCTGTATTTCTATAAAAAGGGGTAAAGTAAGAGATTCCCCTCTCCCCATAACCAGCCCCCTCACAACCAACCTACCATAATCTGCCCTCCGTCCGATATCATAAGGACTGAAGATTTTTATTTAATGATATGACGTAACTTTTTAAAACTCACTTTTGCATTTGGGTAGGGAAATGTGTCCACGATCAGACATAACAGGTATTTTCCTAAATAAACCAGATCACGTTTTTATTTTCCATAAGTAAAGGCTCAACGAAATCTTTATGGTGAAATATAAAAGATAGATCAGAGTGTCGTCTTCTCATACAAAAAATGTTTTTAAAAAGAAGACAAAATTCTGTGCCGTTGTGGAACATGAGTTCCAAAGACAAGAGTTGCAACAATGTTTTAAGAAACTTGTAGGACTTAAATATATGTTTCAAACTTATGTATGTACTATGTTTTACTTAGTACACAGTTTTTTTTGTACTGAATTTCTAATTCAAATCGGACCATATAAAATTTTTAATACAAGGTGTTTAAGTAATTGTAAGTCAAAAAGTTTATATAAACAGACACGCAAACGCTTAGTTTTCGAGATACAGGGTGTTAAAATTTCATATATTTTTTAGTTTTTTGTTTATAGCTCGTGCAGTTTTTGAGATATGCAGCTCAAATTTAACACATATATTTAGCTGTTGTCATTACACTATAAGACATGCCAAACGATAGTAAAAATCTAGGTTATACTTTTTCAGGGCTCTTGTCACCTTTTTCCTGGAATATTTTTTGTTGTAAGCCACTGGTAGATTTTAAAACAAGAAATAAAATCCTTGTTTCGTTTGCAAACTTTTTTGTCTCTTGCAATTTTTTCGCATCTCTAACCGTTTAAAAAAAAGCTTTGCGCCAAAGACAAAATAAAAAATGCTTCGGTATGGCATGGCGGCTATATCAAAATAAACAAAAAATATTATCTCGAAAACTAAGCGTTTGTAGACCTATGTTAATATGAACTTTGTGTCTTAAAATCACTCAAGAAATTTAATACTAAAATTATGTTATTGAACACCCTGTATATATGGGTCTGAGTTGAAGAGCGTGCTAAGCAAACGATTTTTTTTTCTAATAGTGCCTAATTTTTCTCAAATTTTTGTACGCGGCGACATTTTTTTCATTGAATATTTTCTGTAATGTGCACAATAAGGTTAGTGGGTGGGTGGGAGTTTAGAAGAAAGAAAATTCTTATTATTTGTATTTTTTTGCAATACTTATTTTAGGTACTAGCAGATGGAGCCCATCTTCAGTAAACTAATCTAGCCTACCTAAACTATATCACACTCGTCCCCCTTGTACGAGTTTCCTTATATCTTCCATTACTTAAATCTTTTCCCGATCTAAAAATTAAACCTATCAAATGAACGAACGGTGGTGCAATAGTCTAGGTACTAATTGTAGGCTGGGCTACAAATGTCCGCACTTTTTTTGCATTGGTTCGGTTAGGTTTATGACTTTTGACCTAATTAGTCCATTAAACAAGTGTTTACTACTTTAGACATTATTTCATACATATGAAAGATGACCGATAGTTTTAAATAGTAGACAAGTATTAGTAAACATAAATATTATTTTTCAAATTAAATCAAATTTTTATTATTTTTCCGTACAAATTGTACATAAAGAATGGGGGTTAAGGAATAACTGTACTAAAACATTAACTAAAAGTGGTTTGGTTAGTTATTATAAAAAAAAACTTTAATTAAGTACCTGTTTGCATTTTCACGAATATAACAATATAACCATCAAAATGGAGTTATTTTTATTTTATATTTGGATTGCCTTAAGAGTTTGACTTTTGAGTAGTGATTAAATTTAAAATTAAACCGATTTTAAAGGAAAAACACAATTATACCCACATCCCAGCCAAAGCTATCAGGTAAAAACTATAAATAATCTAAAAATGCAGAATTATTTTTAAAAAGAGTATCGTTATATAAATCCAAGTATGTGACATTCTCTTTAATTTTTTTTAATGACTGCCTTTTTAAATTAGTAGTTTTGTAACCGTGTAACCAAATTAAATATAAATGTTCCGTCAATTAAAAGAAATAAGTTGTATAGTTTTAGCGTATAGTAGCCATCTTGAATTTTAAAAAAAGCCGTATTAATCTTTATTTGCATTTACAGCCTTAAGGAAGGTATCGGTTTCTTATTCCAATTGATTAATAACTAACCTAAAAAAATAACAATAGCCGGCTTCGCTGGTTCGGCCTGACTTGCACATGTCATAGCGTAAAAAAATCTCCTTAACAAGGGAGAATAACTTATAAAACATGTATGCCAAATTTCATTAAAATTGGTTAAGTAGTATCTGAAATAAGCGATAAAAAACTCTCTACCTTTTGTATTGATATACTGATGTAAACGCAGTATTTTTTTAATTAAAAGAAAATATATAAATGCCTCTCAGCTTTTAATTGTCTGCTATCTTTATTTTATATTTGCGATCATTTTTGTTTAGTTGGATTGTAAAACTTATTTAATTTACATATATTTTAAATTTTTTAAAATCAGTACCTAGTCAAATATTTAGCTGCATTTTAAATATGAAATGTTTTTATAGGACACCCGGTACATCGGTAGCTAAAATTTTGAGGATTTACTACCCCTTAATCTTGTAATACAACCGCTAAATTATAACAATTGGTCCCACTGTGCGATGACACTCAACGCTATTCATCGCGACTGCCAAGGGGTGCTGTGGAGTCTATACCGGCGGCGTTGCCGGGCTTCAGCTTAAATCTTGAGGCTAAAATTTTTTAGTCGGCCAAAACGATCGGAAGGTACCCCCTGGTACTAATTAATCAACTACAAACAATATTCTATATTCTATTTAGAAAAACGCTCAATATAATTATTTTGTATTGGAATTGAAGTAATAATTGTTTATTTTAGATTTCTCCATTTACAAGACGCTGATAGAAAAGTATTTTTTCTAACACTTGTGCAAATTACCTTTTTCACTTCCTCTTTTGCTAATTGCTTTTGCGCGGGAAATTTTTACTTTAAGGACCGATTAGGAAAAGAACTATGTTTTATCCCATTATAATAATAATGTAGGATTCGACTCTGGATGCCTCTTCTTACTATTATTATATTAAAGATTGACACACACATAAGAGAGAGGTACTACTTTAAAAACCCACCCACTTAATGCGACCCAGAACGCACATCAATAAGGCTAGTCAACAGAACTAACATAAAACAAATTTGAAGGAAAAATCAAGGAAACCCTCAACCCCAACGCAACAGGCATTCAATTGGGCACCTTCCTTAAAATAGAAGAAGCATTTAATCATCATTTCTACCCAAAATTCCTTTTCAAATCAGCGTGCTTCAGAGGAATTTAACCCAATGTAACAGGTTTCATCAGGTGCACACTCGAAAATCAACTGTATGAAACCTAAAACAGAATGAAATAGTAAGGTTGAGGTCTGGCAAAGGATAATCACAAGAAGGGGTCCTGTCCACCCTATTTTGGTCGTTCCTGATTGATGACCGTCAGGTAATTTTAGAATAGCTTGAAGTGAAGATATTGGGATAGGCAGATGATAAAGGAGAAATCATAAGAGACACTTCAGAATATTAATTTTCTGAAAAGAAAAAAAGAAGTAATTGACAAGGTAAAAACTGGTGCAGCCGGGAACCTATAAATCCAAGCAAAACAGTTCATATATTGCTTGCTAGAAAAAAAAGCTAGACTTCCTAGCTTCTCCGGAGCTTGACGGTGAATTCACTCTATTTGTATCTGAGGATAAATACCTCCTATGGATTGCCCTAAATAAGACCTTCACCTGGAATTCGCAACTCGAAAAGATATACGGTACACTATTGATAAAGAGTATCATTGTACAGAATGTGTCTAGCAAAAGAGACTGCATGCGGACTCTGATTGAAGGATGACGAAAACGTCAGACACGTACGGTGAAAGTACGCTATGATTGCGCGTGTATAAGATGATCTGAGCAGTATAGTCTAAATTATACGCATTTGTAATGACGTCACCAGGTGAGAAAAAAACGTATGGCGTAGAAATTTTTGTCAATCAATGTTTTTTAATTCACAGTGACGGATACTTTATATAACCAATTCTACCTATTTTAATCATAGACACTACTTTTTTTAAAAAGTTTATTGTCACCGCTGTTTATAATATACTAAACAAAGATAAACAAAAATAACGTCATTACAAATGGGTATAATTTAAACTATACCTACCTCACCCAAAGTAGATGGGAGCCTATTTAAGAAACAGGCCATACAGTTGTAAGAGTACTCAATAGTAAGGCAGAATAGATCCGTCAGTAGTGGTCTATTTACATATGAATGATGAAAAATTAACAAAAATATTTATTTATTTTTGATGGGCCTAAATACACGTGTTATGTCTACTGCATGTTTCAACGTGCGTCAAAAACTCTATACTTACGTGCAGTCTCATTCTAGCCTCCTTATTGTTTAAATACATCGAGTCACATTGTGGATTGTTTTCAAATGACAATTTAACAAGGGGTTCGCTATGCTCAATTTAACATTTGACCTAAATATTTTAAGAATGCTTTTGTCTATCATCTCTATTACACAATGCGCGGTGGGTTTGCGGTCTTGAAGCACATCAAATGAAGAAAAATTATCTGCAGAAAAAATTCATAATAATAGGAAACTCGCAAAATTAAGATTTTTCTCATGTATTATTGTTTTCAAATAATAACTTAACAAGTGTCAAATGTACACAGGAATTTTTGAATAGAGGAGAGGTAATAAGTGCCGAAATACTTAGGAAAATAAAGCAAATAAAGCAAATAACTTAATTTGTGACACCTTGAAAATAACGATAACAGAACCATAACACCTGTCATTTTTGTTGAACTGAGAATACATTTCCTATTTTTTATTCTCTGGCTTATGGATTTACTACGTTTTGTTGTGATAGACATATATAGGGTTCGGTATGCTCAATGTAACATTTGACTTGAATATTTTACGCACGCTTTTGTCTATCTATCTCTATTACACAATGTGCGGTGTGTTTGCGGTCTTGAAGCAGATCAAATGGAATAATAGTCTGCAGGAACTATCCGTAATAATAGGCAAAGCGCAAAATAAAGTATTTTTCTTATTTATTAAACAACATTTATTATAATAATCTAGTCAGTAAAATAAAATAAAGTAAATTTAATTTAACATTTAGTTTTATTAACTTAATTTACTAGAAAAATTTACAAAACTAACAGTTTAGTCTATTGTTCTTTTCGCATTACTCTTTGTTGTCTTCAGATACCAATATTTGTAAAATTTACTTTACAAATATTTTAATTTTTCGATAATATTTTAAACATAACAAAGTGCAAAAACAACAATGTTCTACTTCATTTCAAAATATCTGTATAACTATATCCTATGATACTCTCTTCAGTACAAACACAGTGTAGTGTAGATATCTACACTGTGGTACAACGCTAAAGTTGAATAAAATAATACTAACTTGTTATTAATGGCTAAATTTGACTTTATTTTAATTATTAAATTTTTCTATACTCAAGTTCTTATTTAACTTCTCTATATATTTATACCTACTAGGCTACCACCTATCTTTTTTTTTAAATCTTGCGACTGAAAGTGATTTTAGTACATTTCCGATAAGACTTAAAATTCGGGAGGGGTTTAGTGGTTTTAAAGAATGGCAGAATTTATTTATCTTCTTCCAAACCAATTTGTTTAAACTTGAATCCTTGCAGTGCTCGTGACGTAAAAAAAAATCAAAGCAGCAGGTCCAAAATAAGCGACTTGTTTATAAACTGATGATGTATGCGGTGTTAAAATTATGAGTTTTTGCCCAAATTTAAAAGGAAAATGCCATGCGGTTCCAATCTGATGCACTAGCCTATTTATGAACCAATGTGCACTGGGGTTGTTTAACACGTTAGGTAACATTTTAAAATCTGACCTCAGGGGCTAAATCATTATCAGCGAGGAAATATACATTAAAAGCATTTCCCATATTTAGTTTGATTCAACACTTTTGTTTTTAATTACAGTGAAGTCCGGTATATAACGAACCTCAAAAATGAACTAAATACGGTTCGTTATATCCGAGGTTCTTTATAAACAGTAATAAATAAATTTTGTTTAATTTTTTGTGTTTCTTTTTTTAATAGTATCCAAGATTAAGAAAACTAAAAATATTACAAAAAATACTATAAATTTTTATATTTTTAAAAAAAGGCAGAATACATACGAACAAAAACGTTTATTATTATTGTTATACAGTGAAACCTCTATTAAGCGGACACTCTTTTTAGGCGGACAAATTTGTTGGAACCAAGCTTTTGCCTATGTCTTTACATGTAAAATTCCCTCCTATAACCGGACACTCTAATAACCGGACGCGGACAATTTTTTTTGGTTAAACAATTCTAAAACCGGACGCGAACCTCTGACAACGGGACAGGCGCTGCACGACATGGGCATAAATATTATGTAATATGTTGGCAACAATGCACTCCACAGTCGGGGAATTACCTCTTTCCGTTTTAATGCGAAGACTAAATACTTCTGTCGTATTTACAACATTATTTTATTCGGAAGGAATGATGTGTTTATTGTTCAGTTGGGTAATAATAGATCTCTTTGAAATGGCGCCTAGTAAAAAAACTTCTTAGTTTATGTGGAAAAATGGAAGTTGTTAACGTTTCGGAAAAGGAACATCTGTCAGAACGAAAGATCGCCGAAAAATTTAATATCGAAGAATCTCAAGCAGCGGAAATTGTTAATAAATACAAAATTTTTCAGTTCCCCCTCTTAAGCGGACACCTCCAATAAGCGGACAAAATCGACGGAACCGTGAGTGTCCGCTTATGGGAGGTTTCACTGTACATATAAATATGTAAAGTTCATACCTAATATGGTGGTATGTACTACATACATAAAAGAAGCCTAAATCTTTTTTTTAATTATTATGAAATCCATCATTTTTTTTGTTTGTACATTTCTACTTGAAAAATATTCCCTGTCTATATAGCTTTCAAGGTTACAAAATGATGCCCATATTTTATCAGGAACTGATTATAAAAAATTACGAGTTTCCGAAATTTTGTTTTCACGAATGGTTGGAATATAAACCTTAGTGACTTCAACAGAATTATCTTGAACAGGATCATCATTATCTTCGTCATTATCACTTGAAACCATGTTTGAGGTTACGGAGAGATAATAATTTGCTTATCAGTCAACGTTTCTCTTGCTACAATGTCTTTATCAATAGTCACATAATCGTTAAAATCGAAGTCACACATTTTTCTCTTAGCTTGTTCTACTAAATCAAGCATATCATTATCGAATCGTGATCATATTCTGGGTCTTGTGCATGTCTTTGCAACCATTCCTGTCGTTGCCGTATTATTATTATTAAGTTCGTTTTAAAAGAAAAATACATATTCTAGATTATTAAAATTAGGTTCGCTATATCCGGAAGTTCGCTATAAGCGGGATCGTTATAACCAGTAAGACAATACTTGAGTATTTATGGATAACTTTTCGTATAAAGAAAAAAGGTTCGTATTAACCAGAAGTTCGCTATAAACGGGTTCGTTATAAGCGGACTTCACTGTATTGAACTTTTTTTGGTCTATCGTAAATGATAAAAAAATATTGCTCCATGCTTAGTGGAGCAGTGACTACCTATCTATCTATTTATTTAGCCTTCTTCAATCCATCTTTGGACATAGGCCTTTCCCAATATCTTCCACTATTATGACCGGCAAATTTCCACTTTAATTTTGCTACTTCTCCTCTGACACACTTACTTTTCGATTCGGGAAATTGGAAATACACTCCAAGTCTTGGTCTCAAAAATTTTATATATAATTTAATGTGGTTACACTTATTTCGCCTATATAGGCATCATCAGACCTACAAATAATAACAAACATACTTAACTAATTGCACGTAAAATGTAAAAATTAATAAAATATTACCTGGCACATCCCTGCAACAAAAAACAAAAAAAAACATACTATGGTTTTCAAAAACAAACAAATAATATTTTAAGGTTAAGGTGGTTAAATATAAATAATTTTTTTTTAGAAAAAAAATCACAATGTCAAGTGTGAGTTTCGAATTAAAATCCCCTTTGACACTTACTTTTGTTTTATTTCTTATCCATTCATTCCTTTTTCTATCTGTCAGCTTTACATGTAACATTTGTCTTTCAATTGATCTTTGGGCTTTTGTTACCTTATCCATGTTTGATTTTGTAAGTGTCCAGGTCAGGGATCAATAGGTAAGTACAGGAAGGATCCACCTTATACACTATCGTTTTGAGGTACTGAGGATATTTTTTATTTTTTATGTAGCTAATTTACTGAATGCTGCCCAGGCCAATCCTAGTCGTCTTTTGATTTCAGCTGTTTGGTTTTCTTTTTTCAGTTTAATAATTTGTCCCAGGTATATATATTCTCCTACTTGTTCTATTTTATTTTGGTTTATTCTGGCCGTAATATCTTCAGCTGTGTTTGTTATCATTTTAGTTTTAGTGTAGTTCATACTTAAGCCTATATTGTTAGCTGCTGTATCCAGTTCTTCCAGCATTTTTATCAGTTCTTCTATCTTGTCTGTTATATTAAGGCGATATCATCAGCATATCTTAGGTGGTTCAAGAATTGTCCGTTTACTTTGATGCCTATTTCTTCCCAATCTAATCTTTTTAAAACATCTTCTAGGGCCTGATTAAATAATTTAGGGGATATTGTGTCACCCTGTCTGACACCTCTTCTTATGCGGATTGGCTTGGTTCCTTCGTGGATTTTGATTGATGTTGTTGCTTCGCTATATATATATTGGCTATTAGGTCTGTATATCTGTGATCTATTGGGCGATTAATTAGAGATGCTTTAACTGCCCAGTGCTCAATGCTATCAAAAGTTTTTTCGAAGTCTATAAACGCAATATATAGTGGAATGTTATATTCATTGGCTTATTCTATTAGGATTTTCATCTTTAATAAGTAGTCAACTGTACTGAAACCTTTTCTAAAGCCTGCTTGTTCCTTTGATTGATATCCGTCAAATTTTGTTGTTAGTCTATCTGTTAAAATTTTCGTGAAAAGCTTATAAATTACATGTGTGTATTTAAAACAATTCACACCTGTACAGACGCAAAAATAATCGGTATACCATCTGAGATACACTCGGCCTGTTTTGACCACTACTTGGTGCGAGGCATGTTAAGTTTACTGGGCTCACCGTGTAACAAAGATGTAATAAAACTAGTAAGAAAGATGGAAAGGTTAAATTATTTTTTTACTTTTTGTTTAAAAAAATACAATAAAAAACCCCCCAAATCAGAAGGTAGGCAAGTTTTTAAATCCCATGATCTTTTTAACTGAGGGGGGAGGAGTAGCTTAATATTCTATTTGCATTTCATTGTCTGATCTTAAAAAGGAAAGGGGGGCAGCTGCTACAGCACAGGTGCCGAATATTATAACATTCTGAGATTCGTGACGTTATCACCCCAACACATGCTATATGACGACAGAAAAAAAGCACCAAAGCCAAAACCACGATTAGTTTTAAAATCCGACGCTTTAATAAAGTTTTACGTTTCGACGGTAAAACTTAGCTTTTAAAGGGGATTTCTCTATAACAAGAAAACAGATTTACATATAAATCCCTCTTTGAGTTCGTCGCAAAGATGCATTATGCAGGATCGATCGAGAAGTTCGACTAAAGATTATTTTTGTTTTTTATTTTAAGCTTAACATATAAGGTACACGGTGTTTTACTACAAACCAAACCGAACCAAATTTCTTTCGTTATGATGTAATTTCCAGATCTTTTTTTAATAATTTGCATAAGTTATTGCCTAGATTATAAAATTTTTATAAAAGGGTTTCATTTCAAATAAAAGACTTTATATTTTATTGCATTTGTATTGTCCTTCTTTCATTGATTTATAGTGTGTATGATAAAATAAATATTTCGTGAGTTATGACGCCTCTGTATGAATTTTTGAACTGAGTGAGAGAAAGAATGAGCATGTGCCCACGTGAGGACCACGTGATGTTGAAATCAAGTCAGAGTGCATGCGCAGTTTAACTTTGACTGATCTGTTCAAAAATTCATATGTGTGCTGCTAACGTCTTACAAGATCTACAACGCTGAAATCGTAATTTGTCCGGGGTAAAAATTAATGTGCTATATTTGAAAATACTTTGCTAATATATGGGCACCTAAGCTCAAACTAGGTGCTATAGTTATAGAATACATGTGAGCTAATATAACTAAACATCTAAATATATTTTATTCAACTCCAGACTCAATTACTTTTCGTTTGATACCACACAAGCCATGTTTTAACTTAAACTCTAATTTTTGAAATCTACCCCCACCCTTTTTTTAAAACTAAAACGTATTTTATTTAACTACAGACTCAATTACATTTCCTTTGATATCGCACACGCCATATTAAAACTTAGACTCTAATTTTTGAAATCTACCCCTACCCTTTTATATTTAGAAAACTAAAATTTGTTTTGTTTAACGTTTAACGTTTGATATCA
Organism: Aspidapion aeneum; assembly: GCA_963576565.1. Classification (NCBI taxonomy): domain Eukaryota; kingdom Metazoa; phylum Arthropoda; class Insecta; order Coleoptera; family Brentidae; genus Aspidapion; species Aspidapion aeneum. The sequence continues at coordinate 60,125,270 of OY755038.1, forward strand.
CACACATCATATTTTCACATAAACTCTAATTTTTGAAATCTACCCCCACCCTTTTATTTGGTGGATTTTGTGTATTTTTAAATAGAACCATCTCGACCCAAGACCCAGCCTAGGTACCAATTTCATTAAAATCGGACAGATGACAGACGGCGCGATAAAAAAGTTCAAATCATCAAAATCATCTGAAATGCAAAGACATATAAAAAATTTTGAAATCGGAGCTACTTTTTTTTCTCGAAAAAAAATCACCATAGCTCACACAACTATAGTATCGTAGTAGTGTGAGGTAAAATAGTTTTTATAGCATATAGATTCTTGAAATTAAAAAGAAACCGCAAATTTCAAAAATGTTTTAGAATACAGGCTGGTTTATTTTAAATAAACAACTTTGGACTATCAGCATTTAATACGTTGGCTACCATATGAGTCACCGGTGATACATAGCCCAAGTGTCCCTACAGCAAATGTTAAAAAGTTGCACCTATCCCCTGTTTTAGCTCATCCCTGTACCATACCCAAAATGTAATTCCTTTCTTTATCCACCGGCGTTTTTTACAAGCATTTAAAATGACTTGTGTTCGTTATCACCGGTGATACATAGTCACCGGTGATTCGTATGGTACCCTGGACCAGGATGCGAAAATCATGCTTGGTAGCCAACGTGTTAATATTAAATTTAATAATTTTGAAATGCGTTTAAAAATACATCAAAATATTAAAATTGGGTTCAGATTTATGGTGGAACACCCGGTACATTTAAGGTGTGTAGACATCCGTGACTTTAGGAAGTTTTAGATTTTATAGTTACCTTCACATTTGTGAGCGTTGTTTAACATAAATTAAATCACCTTTTAAACAAAAAACAAGTAAAGGAATTAAAACTGGTACTCTTTCAGCAGTAAGCAAAAGTACAACTTTCCGCATCCAAATGACAACAAAAAATCGCATCTTCAGTGGAAAAAATCTGTTTATTCGCATGGTATAGATTTGACGTTTCTTATAATATTTCCTGTGAAATGCCTTGGTGGCTATGGTGTAAAGGTATAATGGTATCATATTTCCTTAAAACACTAGGCTTTTCTTTTTAAGTTGCTTAATATGGTGCGGACGTGTTGTGGTTTATTTCCTTATGATTTAACTTTTTTATATTTTCCTGAAGAAATACAATTTTTCCCAACACTTGCAGAAACCTTTTTTTTCGCAGTTATATGCTTGACAGAACTCGCTATGCATCGTTCTGTCAATGGCATTTGCGTGCGAAAAAATTGAGTTTCTGCACTTGTTAGGAAAATAGTTATTTTATATTTCATATGAATAAATTATAGCAGAAGCACCGATTAATGCAGTAAGGTGGTACTTATTGATATAAAAGCATTATCTGAAGCTATAAAGCATTCATTTAGGATATTTTTCTTTTTGTATCAAAATTGCACAAAATATTTCCAATAAATAAAAAAGGTAATAAAAATACACCATCTAATTTTAGACCAAATTATGAACTCTTTCAAAATTAATAGAAAAACTTATCAAATCTTGTGTAGAATTATATTTTTGTGAAAATAATTTGATTAATATTAATCAATTTGGTTTTAAAATTTTGTTTTGTGATATTTCGGAAGTTTTCGATTGTGTTAATCATGAAATTCTTCTTAAAAAATTATATATCTATGAAATAAGGAACAACGCTTTAAGTTTGTTTAAATCATATTTGTCTAACCGTCTTTAATTTGTGTCAACTAAAAATCTAAATTTAAATAAAAATAATATTAAATATGGAGTTTACTAAATATTAAAATTCCTGGTTCTTTTACAATATTTGGATATGATACTACCATTCTTTGGAAAAATAGAAATATAGATGTTCTTTCAAATAACATAAAAAATGACGTTGTTTCTATGTAAACTTGGTTTGAATAAAACCAACTATCCCTTAATTTTTCAAAAACGTATGTTAATGGTTTAAAAAATATTTTCACAAATTATAAAAATAAATGATAAATGTAATGTGCATAAATTCATAACTCTCGAATCAAAACAGATACGAACATACGGTTTTCAGTTTTATTTTATCAGCAAAAAACAAGGAAAGGGCGTGCGTGAGATATGTAGAGGGGGTAAATTCATACCTTTGAAATCAAAACAGGAACATGAGATTTTCAGATTTTTGATTTGAAGTTGTACAAAATTGAAAGAAAAGAAATCTTGTAATAATGACGAATTGTTAGAAATAGAAAGGGTGTAAAAGCAATAATTATACATCCTGAATTTTATTTATTTTTGATTTAAGACTAAACATTAAAAATAAAATAAATAAAAAATGTTTTTAAATTAAACGATTTTATTAATAAATTACACTAAAAAGTAAATAAATGGATAAATAAAATAATGAAACCTTCCTAACTAGCCTATTAGATTCGCATACTTCAACTCCATGATTTATCAGTCTTGTAAACAGTTTTTTGTAAATATCTAAGAAACTAAATCTCCTACAAAGTTTTTGTTAAATGCAAATTATTGAGAAAAATATGGTCTACTGTATTCTGAAAACCGCATATTGATGCAATGCTCTGTTAAAAAGTTAGAATTAAAAAAAAAATAATTGTCAAAAATCTAATCAGCTCGTTACAGTGTCGAACACAATTTTACATAAACATTTTTATGAAAATCGGTTTAGCAATTTAGGAGCTATTATGTTTCGGACTAACATACACACACACAGACATCACGACGACATTGGGAAGTCAAAATAAACTCAAATAATACATTTTTTGCGTTATCTCAAAAAAATTTTTTTCGTCGAAACTAATACCTTCTCTAGCCATTGCTGCGCGGGCCAGGAAGGTCAAAATAATTTGGCAGATTCCTGTTTACGACAGTCTAGATTTAACAATAGATATTAGCTGTTTTATATAAATGTTTTATTTGTTTAAGATTTATCTACTTATTGTAGAAAGAAATCAGTTTTAGCAATTGCATAAACTATTTTTTAACTTTAAAAGATTATTCGCTTTTTCAATACTAACAAAAATACAAAACACTTACCCAAGGATTGGCAATCAAGTGGCATTCAAAATAAACATCAGCTCCCTCTTTGACATCCGTCGCATCCAGTCTTCTTCCAAGGGTGATACTGACTTTTGGCGGGTATAGAACTTTTAGCATCCAGGTTTTTTGTATTTCACTAAAAAAATTCAAAGTTGAAATGTTAACTGGGTCCTTTTTAATCACTGTTTTACTCGGGTGTACTTATCGATCAAAGCTATATCTGTCAAGAATTGAACAACATTTTTGCATAAATATATAGTTTGGAACCTGACCAACTATGATAAAAAAATATGCCAAAATATTATGTCTTACATTATAATTTATTTTTAAACATGCAATTTTGTACTTTCGGCACGCGTCACCTTTGCAATTTTTTATATTTATAACTCTGACATTTAATATAAAGCAAACCGTATCTCCGTCACAACAGCTTTAATTTGAAAAAGTACCCGTCAATTGGCGATACCTATATGTGCATGAAATATGTGTAATTTTGTTGCCAGTTAGTTCATTCGAGAGAAGCCTTGAGTTGGGGCAAAATGTTTTTGTTTGTTTGTTTGTTTGTTTGTTTGTTTTTTTTTTGAGATTTTTAATAAAACCTGGTAAGATTTTTACACGTTTTTTCTCTCTTTGTAGTAGCATAGGACTACAGATATTGTTTTTTTACGTAGAAAGTAGGCATACCTCAGTTACTGTTTAAATTTCTGAAGTCATTTTGTAATATAGCACGTGAATAAATTTAAAAGATTTATCATAAGTAAATCATATTACCGTCACGTCGTGTATCCGTCACGCTCGCTTTGTTGCTTGACATTATCACCTAAACGGTGCGATAAAGTGATCCGAAAAACGCAACCTACATCAAAAACAGAATATTGAATATTAAAATAACAACAAAAAATTAGAAAATTGAAAAAATATTATTATTTTGTATTTCTATCGCAATTTTGTATCTTTGTCACTCTTTGAGTTCCTGTTACGCCATGTTAAAATAAAATTGTTTTTGTACAAGGAACTTTTTCATTTAACGTACTTTTTTAGGTTATTTAACGATTTATGCATTTTAAATAAGCTATATATAACAAAAGAAAAATCCAATTTGTATTTGCATTTCTAGAAATTTGCACGCTTTCTCTCAATTCAATTACTTTTGATGTCCTATCACATTTTGTTAATTTATTTTTTAAAGAAAATAGGATGCACCTTAGAAAAATATTGTGAAAATTATAAATTTATTAGTAATCTATTTTTTTGCAATTTTTTATGGATGACAGACATCCAAAAATATCAATAGAAAAAAATGTGTCTTCATCCGAGTATTTCAAGTATGTTACACTATAAAAAAAGATTTAATTTAAACTAATATCTGAATTTCTGGTTTATAAAATCACTTCCACATTAAAGAGTTACTGAAAGAGACCCTACTACTACCACTATTACTTCTTTTTTAACTTTTCAGTGTAAATTTGTATTCTTGTAATACCTCTGTACATAATAATATATCATTTAACACTTTTTGTGTTTGTTTAAAAAATTTATTTTTACAGGATAACCCCAGCATAACTATATTTAAAAAAATTATATAATTATTAACACCAGTAAATATGTAAAAATATTGCTACATATCTATACTCACTATCACCCTAGAGGAGTATAGACTATATTAATATATTAAATTATCTAAAATAGTAGTAGAAAAAAACAACTATATACTTAATTCATATCTACAAAAAAATTGACACAAAAATAAACAAAAATAATAATAATAAACTGTTAACAGATTACGTAATATTTTGTAGCTTTAAATAAATGCACTTTGACTTGCTTGTAGGATGTACTTTTTTCGAGGAGTGAAACTTAACGTTGATATCAAAAACTAAGGAAGTACAGACATTGTAGCATGTAACTTGCTATAAATGGAAAACACAATCTCTAAAAAAAGTTTTAAACAAGATTACTTGTTCCAAGCTGCGCCTGGCGAGGTGAAGCGGGCAAACATGGTTCACCAGTAAAAAAGTCCCAATTATCATTTCTTCCGGAATGGCGTGTCATCATGTACAAATTTTAAATGATGAAGAGGATGCCACACAATCTTAAACGACATGACAAATGGGACTTTTTGCCGCGGCACCTACGATTTTCCCTTACAACTTTATGCCATGTTTGTCTACTTCACCTCGCCAGCCACCGCTGTTTTCTCCAACCAATAGAGTGTACCATTTTTTAAAATTTAAAACTAAATAAGTTTATAAGCCTAAATTTCTGTTCTGATAGTGACATCCGTCTTTATCTCTATAAACAGATTTTAACAACGTTTTAAAAACAGTGTTTTCTTAAAAATTGAAACTTCTGTTCATGGTTTTCCTTAATTTTATATGAGTTAATTAAACTTGTTTCATAATTTTTTTTATTATGTTAGGTATTTTGTTTCGCTATATTGGATTTCTCTTGGACTATCTTACCTAAATGGTATTCGTTGATTTGACGCCTTACATGCTAAGACTAATCCATGGTCGTTGGCTGTAGGCGTGAAGGATAAGATACTTGTCGTGGTGTTTCCATCAGCACTTACTGACACAATGCCTCCGTCCAGGGACTGGCCATCCTGTAAAAAATTAATTATTTACATGTTAATTTAAGCAATTTGCATTGATTTATATTAAAGATTTTATGAAAATACTAGTATATGCCATATAGTATCCGGGTAGCAATGAGCAAGTTATGTTTATTATCTAGAAGAAATAAATAAATATCAATAGCTAACATATGAAATAGCTAACTTTGAAAATGCCTAAATATACCTGCATTAAAACTATTTATAAAAAACTTCTACGATCCCTTTGAGTGTGGTGCCGGTGTTATTTTACATCCTGTATAGGTAAAAATGCTTATAAGTTCAATTAATTTTTTCTTCATGTTTTTTTAAAAATCTCGAAAAAAGCGATGCTCTGTTTTTTTTTATTTAAGTATCTTAAAGGGCATCAAAAATTCTACTAGTTTGCCTGTTTAAACTTTTTTCTATCTTTATTAATAAAAAAGTTAGCAATGGCGGAAAATTGGAACACCCTGTATATATAATAAAAATCTAAAAAAACATTTTTAATATTTTTGGAAAAGTACTTTTTCAAAAAGTATTATTTTCAAAAATCTATTTTTCTAAAAAAGGCTTCTGTTTTCAAAAAAATTTTTTTTAATAATTAGTTTTTTGAACAACTACTAATTAAAAAAACATTTTTTTTGTGCGAAATTTTTGTTTTGCAAAATGTTAATGTCTGGACTGTTTAGGATAAGTTTACTATTCATTGGTCAAGGTCAGGTTTAACAAAGATTGTAGTCACCCAACAAGAGGACAGGGGAGCTAATATTTAAGAAAACTAAGCTTAAATAGATTAAAATTAAACAAAAATTCTCGCGACGAACTGTCTCTGCGGCGAATTGTCCCCTATCCCAGTAAGGTACCCTGAACTTCGCAGTGGATTCAACAGCCAGAACATTATGCAAGGTAACAATCAACTTTAAGCAGGCAGCTTGATTGGATAAAATTTTTAAATCAAGGCCTAATTGACTATCATCAGCCAATAGCCGTGTTCCTGATTTAATTGCCAATTAGTCAAAATTTTAACTTAAATAGCCAATTAGCTAACTTTATTTCATTAAAGTTTGGATAGAAAAAGTTAAATTGTTAAATAATAATCGCAATCGTCTACTATTTACATAAATCCACAAAAAACTGTTTTTGTTTTCATCAAGTTATGTAACTATATAATAAGCTTATTTCACTGTGTTGTGTGAGTTCTCTTCATTAATATTATTATTATAATCATCACTATTTGGCATTGTCATCTGGAATTAGTCTGTGAATAAATGATTGTGATATTTTATTTTATAAATTAATGTGTTTATATTTGGATTTTCTCCTAACTAAAAATTAATTTTGAATATTTTAATTATAAATTTTATTTATTTTTAATATTTTTAAAAATTAACGGGAAATAATATACTAAAAATAATTTACCAATATCTTGAAAATGTATTGTTGCATTTTAGTCACATGAGAATCGCCCAATAAAAATCCGAAATGCCACCACAGAGAGGAATAGATTTTTTGTTTAATTTGACTTCTTCCAACCAATCAATAATTAATAAATTTTCGACTATTTAAAAATTACTTTTTTTGATCAATAATTTTTAAAACTCACTTACAGGTTTAATTAAAGTTAATGATTATTTATTAGATTGAAGGAAACATTTTAATATTTAATTAGATAAAGAACCAAAGTTAACATAGGTTCGAAATTTTAACCTGGTATAAACTTTTATGAATGCCATATTAGAAAGACACAAAAATGAAATATCATTGATATTTTTTAAAAGAATAAGTATGCAAAAATTAATCTTTTTAAAAAATTATTATTTTTCATACATTTTTGAAGGTTAGTTTGACAGCCTGTTTCTCTTCAACTTGTACTTTTATCAAAAAAGGAATACCATATTTTTAATAAATCACCATTAGCTGAGTATTCATTTAGCTGTGACAGATTTTCCCCCCACTCCTCCAACTTTAAAAACCTATATAAAAACAATGTCAAGGCAGAGATGACAAGCAACGTCAACATCGACCGTAAACTACTTCAAGAGAAAAAAAACTGGGAAGACACTCTCAAATAAAAGTAAATGGATCCATGGCGGATCTGATACCTTCCTAGCTAACTCCATGTTATAGTAGAATTGAAAACAGTTTTTTGTAAATATCTCAGAAACGAAAGCTTCTACGAAGTTTTTGGTTATAAACAAATTATTGAGAAAATTCTACTGTATTTTAAAAACCGCAGATTAATGCGATGCTCCGTTAAAAAGTTTGCGATTTTTAAATGTGTTATTTTACCTAAAAATTTTATGAAAATCGGTTCTGCGGTTTAAGAGCTATCGACAGACATACACACACACTGACAGACACCACGACGATATTACTGAAATAGATCAAAATACACCTAAATAACACATTTTTGGCGTTATATAAAAAAAAAGTCGAAACTAATACCTTCTCTAGCCATTGCTGCGCGGGCTAGGAAGGTAAAAATTCTTTAATTATCAACGCGGCCAATAATGGTCATTGTTCAGAGACAAATTTACTGGAGTAGTATCTGAAAATACTAAACTAACAAAACACACACAAACACTGCGATGTGAAGTCAGCCGCTATCTCCAGCATCTACAAACCATCAAGAATAATTACAATACCAGTTAGGAAATCTTAACTAAAAGATTTAGCAACCAGATACTATTAGCGACAAACTTACTCACCAAGATATTAGAATTTCCTACATTCCAGCAAGAATCCATCAATCAATCAAAAAAATATCATCTTATGCAAAAAATGGAATCCTGAAACAAACAGACTTTATGAACAATCTCTTGAAGAACCAAAGAAACATCAAGCCACTAAGCAGCAGGATGACGAATACATTCATGTCCAAAATTTAAAGCACTACAACCGCAGGCAAGATCCACATTTTTTAAAGAAGAAAAGATGTGTCCAAACTGTTTTAAGAACCCGTCTGATATAAGATCTACGTCAACATTTCGATTCTTAAAATGTAAAACATTTTAGCATACGCTATTGCATGTAGAATCTAATCAAAACCAAACCAATACCAGAAATCAGCAAACATTTCCTCTCAGGAATAACAGACGAGAAAACCAGCCACAACAAATAGAACGCAATGCATGTACCCTAAAACAAGCCATATTAGCAGGCTAAAACATATGATAACATTAGCAACAGCTATAATGAAAGTTTAAAACACGCAGTAAGCTACAAATTACTACGTGTATAAATCGACCCCGGATCCCAATCGACGTTCATAACCGTTGAAGCTTCAAGCATCCTAAATCTTCTAAAACAGAGAATATCTGATTACGTATCTGGGGCACTAGCAGAAAAAATAACCGAACCGAACCACATTTTTCAAGCAATTTTAAAATTCCATCCCTTTATTTAATGTTGCCAAAACTTACCCGCAGTCTTCCAAATGAAATAATTGATATCAACCTTACAAAAACAAAGAATGTAATGCTAGCTGACCAAAATTCTTACCGATCTGGGCCTATTAATATTCTTTTGGGAGCAAAAGAATAAAGAAAAATCATCTTAAATTACATTAGAAATACAAAACGTGGGCTAATCGGTCAAAATACGGAGTGAGAGGGTGAATTATATCAGGCAACACGCAAAAGCAATAAAAGCAACAATTAAGTGCTAAGCTTTACCACATTTATAAAAGAAGAGAAGCAACTAATAAGATTCTGGATAATAGAAGAAATCAATCAAGATCAAACTCTGTCAGAAAAGCTCAATTTTGCGAGCAACACAACAATCAAAATACAAGATAACAAGAAATGTATATGGTTCATACACTTTACGAATTCCATTTAGAAACCAAGTAAAAAAATTGTGTACATCTAGAACCACAGCTGCAGCTAGATTACTGAAACTAAAATAAAGATTTACAAAAGAAAATCACTTGGAAGTTGCAAGCAAGAGGTTGATATAACCGTTGATGAATCGTTCATTCGTCAGGAATTTTGTTATTAAGAGGTAAATTTTCCGTAGATTGTAACCATGTACCATTTTAGGAGGATTTTGAGTTTTGATGGCTCTTACCCTCTTGAAATTATATCTGCCGGTTTATCTGCGTTTTGACAAAGTACTAATACTTGCTGGGTCTCCCCACCACTACTACTACTAATACTTGCTGGGTAGTAGGTTATTTATTTCGGATGTCCGATTAGCTACCAAGTTGTTCCATCAGGTAATATTCTCTTTTATCCATGCTGACGTGATCATCGAGTCCATCCATGCATATAGGTTTGTATTTGTTATTGTTAACGCGTTTAATGTTTTTTCAGTTTTTCTGGCTAGTAATAGGCTGCACATGGTTCTAGCTTGAGTAGCGTTGTCTTTGCCGTAAGCTTTTCAGAGGCGTCACGAAAACCATGGATTTCTGTGTAATCTGCCGGTCTTTATCACAATTAAAAACTATGTCGAGAATCAAATAATTTAAAAATTCTTATCACTAAAAAACTAGTTGGGGCAATGGGGGACGCACATAGACTTTACTACCACATTATCATATACAAGGCAACAATATTGGATAAATAACGGAAAGCAACTACTTAGAACAATAATCGGAAAATGCATCACCTCCATCAGATATAAAGCACAGACAATTAATTGGAGTACTCGCAGTAGCCAGAATTACTCCTTTGCACCCGTTTTTACGTAATAGTTTTGACGATGCAGGTCCCATTCCAAATAAAAACCACAAAAGAGTGAAGTGATTAGTGATATGTCAACCGATATTTTTTAATTTCAGAAGATTTTCAGCGAGAAGAGATCATTGTATTTACATGTACAGCGACAACGGAACCAATTTTGTGGGGGCCAGTGGAATACTACACAAAGAGATCAAAAGCATGATGAATAAAGATGAAATTCAAAATCAGTTTCTGCACCACATTTTGGAGGTCTTTGGGAAGCAGGGGTTAAATCTATGAAGTATCATTTAAGAAGACTTATTAAAGACATAGGACTAAAGTATGAAGAAATGAATACACTACTTTATTAAATTGAAGCTTGTTTAAATTCAAAACCACTCTATTAACTATCAGGTGATCCAAGTGATTTTGATATTTTAACTCCAGATCCAGTTCCAACAAACTTTAATTTAAGACGATGTGAGAGAAGGAAACTGAAATTGAACACAAAAAAAGGAAGTGTTGGTCTTCAAACTACCTAAATCAACTTCAGCAACGGTACGAATGGCAAATGAGAGAAGACTCACTAAAAATAGGGACTTGATTCTAACAAAAGATGATGACATCAACCGAAGCAAATGCCATTAGCTGAATTAACACAAACAAATCCAGCAAAATACCCAAATAAGGCAAGGGTTATGATATTAAAGAAAACAAGGCAGCATCAACCAACTACGTTATCAATTATATACAGGCTTGAATCTACGTTGAGAAATCAAAAATAATTAATGACACGATTAATGTAAACAAAAGAACAACACAATTATTTTTCTTGTATGAGAGGGCAAGAGATCTAGTTTACAACAAACAATGTCTTTCACTAATTCACCATCTAAGACAAAAACAAGGAGAAATCGAATGAGGGAATTATAGAATGAATCAAATCATAACAACCTATTGCTCGAAAAGAGGAATCGTTGTAAACATTTTGACATCTCTTTTTGGAGTAAATGTTGAAATCTTAATGAGCATTAATGACCGGGATAAAAATCAAAAAGAATGAATAAAAACATCAAAACAACAAACTAAATTTATATTACATGTATTGGCAACGTTCAACGAAACAGAATTAAGAACTAACTATCAAATAAAGCTAAAATCGCAGAAAAACTGAACGCAGAAGTTGAAGCTATTAACAAAATGTAAGGTTAGTTTAAAAGCATCGACAAAAACAAATAAAATATCGAATTTATGGGTGCTTACCAAATAATGCTAAAATACATTAAAGAAGTTACAGATTATAACCAAAAACTACTAGACATTCACTACTACAGAGGACATATATTTGAAATGATTTCGCCAACTCATATTAAGAAAATCATTCTAAAGTTATCAAACCAATTGCCCTCAAATATCAGAATCATTACGTATCCAATTTTATAAACGGAAATACGCTATAGCCAAGACAATATCCACATCTATGGATATTTTGACATTATGAAAGTAACAGATTATCTCCTGATAAAAGCAGCATATATCCCGCTAATAATTAAGAAAGACGAATACTGGAGTTTCAGTAATTTTAATGGAGTTACAGCAATTCATTGCAATACGCAACTACCCAACCCAATTACTTTTAACTAACAGAAGATTAATTAAAACAACGTTTTGTTGCAAATCAGAATATATACATTTGTTCCCCAACTATAACACACATCAAATCCTGATTGTGTTTTAGACAAAATATATTAACGCACAGAAAAGTCAACATGCCCAATTCAAAGAATTACAATTCAATTGACAATATTGAAACAACTTCATACTTCCAATAAATAACTGCTTATTATATAGAATCAGCTGAACGTGGCAATAATTTTTGATGGAAATAGAGAAGATATGATACTTAATTAAACCGTTATCATAGAATATTCCCAGAGTTGTATAATTAGGAAAAATAAAAATATTTAGACACAAAAGAAAGTAATCAATCACAGGAACAATGGTACAACCAGCAAATCCTTACGTCAGCTTTAGATCAAAACTAAGAAAGATGGAGACAGAATCAGTAGTAGACAGTTATTTACCAATTAGTGATATAGCAAACGAAAAAATAGACTAAATGATAAATTGCAAACAACAAGATAGATGGTTTCAATATTATACTATAGCCAACAGCACTATTACAGCAATTGTAATTATTATATTTTTGTTGCTTCATTGTCACTGCACTCGTCTATCATAAACAAACAAATCATTCCCGACAACCCAGCCATCATGACGATCCTGAAGTTCAAGATATTCCATTGGAACCTATCCATTTATACAGCAGTATTCCAGCCAATGAAGAACATTTTGTGTCGAGTGGGCACAATGTCTAATATCAATCAAACATAAAAATTGGTTTACCCTATATTTGATTATCGTTAATAACGAAACCTGATGTTACCCAAAATACGTACAGCGACGTCAGGAGTTTTCTAGGTAAGTGTGTGTATATATTATTTAAGTATAAATACCTGTCCAAAGTAGTACTAAAATCAGTATTAAACCTATCTTTGGTCTTCTTACTCAACTATTATACTTAAAATAATAAAAATTAGTAAGTAAAAGATTACAACAAAAAAAGGTAAATCTTTAAAATACTGTTTTGAGAGTCAAAGTTCTTTTTATATACTTAGGTATATTGCCCTTTTATCCTACAAAATATTGAAACTCAAATTTGATTCATTCAAACATACCTCTGCAATGTAAAGTTTTAAACTTTAAATGGATTATTGGTAAAACTTTGAGTTTGGTGTTTTGATGATTTTTTTTTGCAATGCCAGTAAGATTTACCAACAAAATATCTCGGCCTTAAGAGGTATTTTAAAAGTATTTTAAATATTTTAAATAAATTTAATTAAATTCTGGAAAGATGTTTTGATAATGCAATTATAAGTACCTATATAAATATTCAGCAAGAATTAGTTTTTTCGCTGAAAAACTAAATCATTTCTAACGAAAATGCGGAATTCAAAGTAAGGAATATAAAACCTTATCTAAAGCTAGCAATTAATTTATTGATCAATTGGGTAATCAGCTTAATTGGAGGTTCAACGCCTTCTTTAAAGAGTGTTTAAAAACACGGTAACTATGCCTGAGTACTTACATAGAGATATTTTATTATTTAGTTTTAAAAATTATAAACTGGTGTCCAGTTAGCCAACTATAGCTACTAGATTATGATTAGCTTAAAGACTACCAGAAAGGTCGGAAAAATAATTTTGGAAACGCGAGGATAAGTCTCAAACTTATAACTAGTTTGTAACTATCGCAAAAGGAATTATAGGTATAGACTTAGGAGTATACCCATAACAAAATAGCATTTTAATAAAAATTACGTTTAAAGTTAAAATTTTTGAATTGATAATTTTTAGCAAACAGTAGTTTTTAAAGTTTAAAAAATTAACATTTTTTTTTAAATAATTATGTCATGAACAAAAATTCCGTAGAAGTTATTTTAAAAATAATTGCATATCTGAACAAAAAATGTGACCCGTGAAAAGAAACCGTTTTTTTGTTATTTATGGGAAAATGATTATTTGCGAAATTTAACTATGCATAGTTTTTGTAAAAAATAAGTGCTTAAATGTCTCTAATTATTTTCCGGATCAAAGTGATAAAATGCGAAACCTTTTATAAGACCTAAAACTAAACCCTAAGCAGTACAGTAAAACCATTAAATACGATTTAAACTCATTTTAACAAAGCAGCTTTTAAATTTAGTTTCTCCATTTGAGTGAGTATCCTCTCAATAGAATATATATGACATGCACAATAACGGCAGATTTCTTCAGCTACAGTTAAGAATAGTTTTACCCTCTATTTTACTCTTATTTTAGTAGAATCAATGGAGTAACTCGATATAATATTAGGTTAGATTTAATGGTTCATTAAACAAAAAAATAAGTAAAAGATGATCTGCAATACGTATTTGTTATTTCTCATAAATAAAAACGTTTTTTCATAATTTGGTTTTAGAATTTAGTCTAGATAAGTGTAACATAACTTAGCCACAGGTCTTCTAAATTCTTTATTTTATGTTTTAAATCTATCAGTCTTGTCTAGGGTATAATTTATGAAAAACTATAAAAAAAGGGAAATTTAAAATTTTTATTAGTAGAGTTGATAAACGGAACATTTTGTCGGTTTTAAAAAGGATCAAATTAGATCCCGACGATAGATTTGTATGTTTTGATGTAGAAAGTCTGTACACCAACGTTTCAATACATGAGTCGCTCAGTATTATCAAAAACAAATTATAAACTTATGCTACACTTCACGAGAGAACAACGCTATCGGTTGAGGCGGTGATGGAGCTTTTGGAGATCTGTCCTCGTATCTCTTACTTTCAAGGGAAAGATAAGTTTTACGCACAAAATGATGAACTTCCAATGGCTTCGTCTTTTTCGCCAGTGGTAGCAAACATCTACATGAAGTGGTTCGAGGACCATGTGATTAATACAGCAAGAGTTAAGTCAAAACTGTTGCTACGATACATGGATGACACATTTATTATATGGCCGGAAAATGATTCAAACTGCAGAATTTTCTACACCATCTGAACGCTATTCGACCAACAATTAAATGCACAATAAAAATTGAAAAAGATTCGGCCTTACCTGTTTTGGATGTTCTTGTCAAACGAATTGACAAAAATATCCAAACCACTGTATATAGGAAACCTACACACACTAAGGTCACTCATCGTCAAGCAAGCTTTATTTGCCTATACGATTAGTGTCCTTAACACACACGGGACAGTACTTAAATTTTAAGTCTTATCATTTTGTTGCTACAAAACAAGAAATTATAAGAAGTTTGTATTTAAGAGCCGTAAATAATTGTAGTAATAATGAATAATTAACAATAAAAATGATTTACAACAGAATGGTTACTCCGAGAAATTAATAAACTATATCTCTAAAATTAAAAACAAACCAAATTTAGCAAATTCTCGTTGGGTGTTAACATCTCAGAAAACATAAGTCGAGTAGCCAAACAGTATAATATAAAAATAGTATTTTAATCGAGAAATACAATAAGGAGTTTGGTAATTAAAACAAAACCATAAAAACCCCTTAAATAATAAGCAATGTATTTACCAAATCCAGTGTGATTGTTAAAAATCAGATGGAGGTGAAACGAAACGCCCCCTGCAGGATAGAATAATTGAACATCTAAAAAGGAGCCAATTAGGGGATATTGAAAAATCTGGTTTAGCGGATAGCGCATGGTCAAATGATCACAGGATTCAATGGTCTGAAGCTAAAGTTTTGCATAAGAACTCATATTAGTTCGGGGCCTAAGAGGTCTGCATTTTTAGTACACACCAAGAGATGACATTTTAGAAGTGGTGCTCCGATGGAACCCAGTGCAGGGCCCAGATACAGGGGCGTACTTAAGGTGGGACAGAAAAACTGTATAAATTAAATATGAAACTCATTTCTCGTACAGTTTTTTGTTTGTTTTACAAAAGATAAAGTTGAGAAAACGGGTTTTTTGAAGGGGAGACAAAAGGAAGGAGGGCAGACATTGTTAAAATCTTATTTCATCTAAAGTGGTCGTTTGGGGTATCGATTTTTAGATAATTTCGTATTCTAAACGAAAATAGATATAAATTAAGTTAATACGTCAAACTGTTCACATGATATGTCAAAAACTAACACCTTAAATGCTTTAAGGGTGCACACCCAAAAAAAAAATTGCGGCGCAGGCGAAATTTTTTTTTGAGTGTCACGCCCAACTTTTTGAGCCATCGAGTGGGCCGTCATATCATATAATTTAGAGCAAATAATTAAAAAATAAGTTAGTTAGTTAGATATTAGTTACCTGTTATTAATGTTTTTATAAATAAATAATAAATGTATCATACCTAGTTTCTATCTTTCACAAATACTCATGTATTGAAAATGAAGGCGTCTGTCCATTTTTGAAATTCTTCATTAACCAATTCATTGAACTTTGGAATTTCTTCAATCATTTTTTTCTCAATAGATAACATTGCTAGGGCAGTTAATCTATTCTCACCCATTGTGCTCCTAAGGAAAGTTTTAATTTCTATAAGGGGACTACTCCTGAAACTTCCGCCATTGTCGTAGACTAAATCGTCGCAATCAAAACAAATCGCCCACCACGCGCCCGACCGACAATTTCAAGTTGTCCAGGCGAACTAATTACAGGTGCGCGGGAGCTGCTGTACATCTACAACGGTAACCGCGGCCGCGGGGGCTATCATCGGGGTGCGGGCGCATCAAGGCTAATTCATGTAGAAGATTCTATGTACTGTAAATTTCTATTGGGACATTTCGTCCTAACTTTCAATATTTCCTAATTAGAATACAACATAACTTCCACGTAAAGAATGTAACCACGAGAATATCCACTCATCGCAGGCTGGCTGAACACGAATACAAACACATATGTACCGAGTATTAATTGAGTTAATATTCCAGTCTTTAGTGATTCCTTTTGGGGTAATTATTAATTAAATTAAAGAATGATTCAAATTAAAATTTGGGAGTGCACGTGCACATGTGCACTTATGGAGAAACCACACTGAGATCTACGCCAGAGAATATTAAAAACACCTAACTTAATAAAATTTTATAAATTAAGTAAAAGTGGAGTTTCTGAAATTTTTGAATTTTATTATAAAGGGTGTTTAAAGTTAAGTCGATAATATTACTTACTTCGTTAATATAAGAGCTACAGGTTCGGTTAAATAAAAAAAGTTGTTGTATTTTTTACTCTGATTAGTAGGTGAGTTATGATAAAAAACCACATTTTTTAAATGGGACACCCGCTATACAGTTAAGCGAATAGAAAGTACATTTGGCTTTAAACAAAAGTTATTTTATGACTTTTTCTCTTAAAGTCAAAAATAACGAATTTATCATCAGCTTTCCTAATCATAGGGGATATGGGCTGTGGTATTTCAATCTATCGATAGCTGTCTTTGTTTAGAAGATCGTTAATTTTTTTTGTATTTTTGGCTTTAGGAGAAAAAGTCCAAGGACAGCTTTTGTTTAAAATTAAATTTTCTATCGGTACTATGTAACGGGCGTTAAAGCCAAAAATTTTTTTTTTCAATTTTACTTTTTACTGTAATTCTTGTACGCGTTTTTTGACTTTTCTTTTATTTCCAAAATTTTATGTCTTGGTGCAATTAAAATTTTTCCATTTCTTAGTGCACTTAAATGGTGCCAAAGAAAAAAAAAAAATTTTACATTAAAATTTTTTATATATTGACAAAAGAAACACCCTGTATTTTCTCACCATTACCAAACTAGGTAACACAGTGCACACCACGTTAATAAGACGTGCCTCTAGTTATAACAAGTATTAAAATTAAGAAGGTATCTTAAGCTGCATTACCGGTATGAACAAAAATTTGAGACTACTACTTTTTACATGATTTTTTTAATATCACCCTGTATCTTATAACACATTAAAAAATTAAGCAAACTTAAATTTTTGTGTTATAGTCTTTGGCAAGTCGACAAATTGTACCAAGTTTCTTTGCAAAATTCCTATTAACGCAGTAGCTACAGTAGATAATGTAAAAAAACAGTAAAAATAACAGCAAAGTAGTTGTGGCCCGGTATATACGTTCAGAAAATGATAATGATGTAGCGCCTAATACAAAAATAGAGTCCGATAAATGATTTATAAAGGAGAATATAGTGATTCCAATGACATGTTTATTTGATATAAAAATAAAATTACGAAAAGCCTTTATTGTGTTACTTTTTAACACTCTTTACAAAAAATTTTATTTAAGAAAATAAAAGCTGTACTTGTGTTGTTGTAATGTGCTGACTTTGAGTTTTCTATAGTGATTTGTAACGTCGTCATAAAAAAACTAATTAAAATGATCATAAAATTTTTAAAAATCACCCTGTTTTTTAACTGTTCAACCTAGCTCTTTTTTCTTTCTACAAAATATAGATAAGAGTTAAGTACTTTTTATTCGGTATATATTTTTTTTTAATATCGTTATGTCTAACAAATTCACTTACTTTTCCATCTTTTTAGATTTTTTTAATTTAGAATTAGTAAATAAAACCACCCTGTACTTCGACCGTGTACGTCACACCCGTCCAGCAATTTTTGTTATAAAGAGAAACAAATTGTTTATAGTTATAATAAATTTTATCCCCGCATCTTGCATAACTAAGCTCCTGTAATTTTTTTTCTACTGAATGAACTGAAATTTCTCAAAAAAAAAATATATTTTTTTATTTCTTAAAAGGAAATAAAACAATATATATTTATTTTATTGCTTAAAATAAAAGTTTATATGTCCTTATAATCGGTGCCACGTTTCATTGCTCTAGCTTTACATTTGAATTTTATACAGAATTTTAATGAGATAGATGCAATTAAAAATAAAACACCCTGTATCTTTGCTCTGCAATGGGTTCGGGATGAGCACCACTTCGTAAAATAATACTATAGTATTGTACTATATTCGTGCCAAGTATCATCGGTACGCAAAAATGCAGACAAAAGTGGCTTAGGCTCCGAACTACATTGGCGAAAACGAAAGTTTATTTCTAATTCCGAATAAAGAAATGCCAGTCAATCAAGCACGGACATACCAAACAAACAAAATAAATAAAGACAATGGTAGTCCGAAATTTTATTTCTACAGTTGATAAAGATAGTTAACGTTTATGGAATATTTTGTTAAAAATATATAGGTATGCAGTACAGGAGGCGTTATCCAGCTATGCCGGTTTTGGATGAAAGTCGGAATTGATCACATGGGTTGTTTTTGTATAAAACGCTTCAGTTTTCATCTATATTATAAAAACTAGAAGTGCCGCCGCGTCGCTGCAAGGAGCGAGCCATTTGCTTTTTGTTGTTTAATATGGTAAATGTTTTTTGTCCACTAATTCTCTAATGTCCTAAGCTTAGGTACTCCCGGAATCACACATTAACCGAACCGCCCCATCCAATTTACTTTTTATAATAATAAATACCACGTTTCTAGAAAAAATGTTTTGCAAAAATCTAAAAAAAACCTAATTTGCAATTTATAACTAATACAGACCCAAAAAAATAAGACCTAGTTTATTAAAATACCTAGGTAAGTTAAATTCTACTAGAACACTTTACTGATTTCTCTTTTATATTTAGTATATTTAAAACCTGCCACGATATAAATACACACGTAGGAGGTAGGCAGAGCTCTGAAGTATGGAAATTCATTTCTACAGTAAAAAACCCAACAAAAGAAAAAGTTAACATCCAGATCATCAAACCAGAACAATGGACAGAACACTAAAAGGGACTGCTGCAGGAGGCGAGACCCGAATATCTAACAGCCTCTCCGAGGAGAGACATAGAAGTACATGGAGAGGAAGTAATCATCGAAAAAGAAATGATAAAGAATAGTGTAAAAAAGCTTAAATCCGGAAAAGCTAGCGGACCTGGGGGAATATATGCTGAAATGCTCAAATATGGATCAGAGAAACTACTCGAAAATCTCACATATATTATCAATCAATGCATAAACGGTTCATTCATCCAGTACCTAATAATTGGAAAATTGCATTCATATCCTCAATACATAAAATAGGAAACAAGCTGGATTGTAACAATTACAGAGGAATTTCAGTCACCAGCACTCTAAGTAGATTGTACGGTAGGATTCTTAGAGATCTAATAGAGAATGATTTTCATGAACAAGAAGAAGAAGAGCAAAGTGGGTTTCGTGCAGGCAGATCTTGTAGTGATAATGTTTTTTGTCTTAAACAAGTAATTGAGAAAAGATGCGCCAGAAATATAGAGACTCATGTTACCTTTGTAGACCTACAAAAAGCATATGATACCGTTCCAGTAGAAAAATTATGGACGGTGTTGGAACAAACTAATATCAATCATATATACATAAAAGCGATAAAAGAACTATACAAAGGGTCAAAATCTAAAATTAAAATTGGAAATCGACTTTCAAAAGAATTCCTGGTAACAAAAGGCTTAAGACAGGGATGTTGTATCTCCAACTCTTTTTAAAATATATATCGCAGTGGCTCTAAAAAACTGGAAACGTAAAGTGCACGGCATGGGAATACAACTTAACGACCGATTTACTATATACACACTACAGTTTGCTGACGACCAAGTAATTGTAGCTAATGGTAAAGAAGACATGGAGTATATGATGAGAAAGTTAACGGAAGAATACCAAAAGTGGGGACTAACAGTGAACGTGGACAAGACACAGTACTTACGAACCAAACCGAACCGAATCGAACCAAACCGAACCGAACCGAACCGAATCCAGTGAGTTAGAACTAGACAATGGACAAACAATATCTCCATGCAATGAGTATGTATACTTGGGTGTCACATTTGATAAGACAGGAACAGACTGTAAAGAATTGGAAAAAAGAATAGTAAAAGCAAAAAAAGTTATTGGATGTCTTAACAGTATTTTATGGAGCAGAGAGATAAGAAAGAATGTAAAATTTAACATATATGAAACAATGGTAAAAAGCACGCTGTTGTATGGAATAGAGACTTGTCGCGTAACAGAAAAATACAAAACAAAAATGGAAAGTGTCGAAATGGATCGAGGGAAGCATAACGGATGACATTACTAAAAGGCAATTGATATGGTACGGCCATGTACAACGGATGAACGACGAAAGATTACCAAAACAGGTCCTAGAGTGGCAACCAGTAGGGCGCAGAAAAAGAGGACGTCCTAAACTAGAATGGCAACAGTCAATCCAAAAATCAATGAGTCAAAAGAATCTGACAGAAGATGATTGTCAGGATCGAAGGAGGTGGAGAGTAGGCGTCGGACAACGTAGAAAAACGTTCTAAACCGACACAGTAGTAGTATTTAAAACCTGCAGTGGAAAATCTAAAGCAATAATGACTTCTCCGTTTTGTTTTTAAGTAAACGAATTTAAAAAAAAGCTTGTTCAGGTAATCACATAAAAATATCGTGAAAAAAGGAATCAATTGTCAAGTGTCGGCCAAATTTTTTTTCCGGGTAGGGGGGTTGTGTTGTAATAGTAGTGTTTAATAAATTTTTATTTTGGGTGAATTTCCTTTCAACCCTATGCCGCGTCAGGTTTGCTAGAATTATATCTTACTCTAATGCCAGAACAGCTTTTTTCAATTTGTTTTTAGTTCCTCTCAAATCGGTATCATTATCAGAATAATTTTTTCTAATAAAACCTCTCCTGAATATAAAATGATCATTATCGTTGATTTATTTATTAAATTTCTTTTGACCACATACCCAGTGTGTCTTTTTTGATAATAAGAAATTAGTAAGTTTGTTTAATAATTTCTTAGGTCAGCATTAATAGAATAAAACTGCTGTCGACTTTTTCATTATTTTTAAGTCCAATTAACTCTTTGGAAAATTATTTTGTTAGGGCACATATATAAGGTAGTTGGCAGATGTATGCACCGACAATTCATACGCTCGAACTCCTTTCTTTTTTTGAATGAGTGGCATTCAAAAAAATACAACAAGAGCAATCATAAAAAAAGTGGAAAAGCTGCCGAGCGCTTCGGGGCCTCAAATCAAGCACTTGAGCCTGTGAACACCTTCTGTCGTCGCATGTTCTCCAGTGTTTAAAGAATTAGTTTTCTTTACATTTAATTAAGCTTTGGCCTGATTAATTTTAGCTATGATGCAAATCTTCCTTTTTTAATTAAAGATGCCTTAAAAATTAATTTTGTTTCTGAAATTACTAATAACTTCAAATTTAGAACAACCTTTTACTTTATTTTTTGTGAATATTCGATAAAACATATATTGCTTTCCATAAGAACTAATTTTTTTCTAGTTTGCAAGTTCCACCATTCTCTATATTGGGCAGAACGAATGTTAACCAAACAACGCATAGGCATACATAAAACACATGAAGGAACACAAAAAAACAACAACGCAATGTCTTCGTGTTCTATCTTTCTCATTCTTACAGCGCCAGCGTTCCGCAGAATATAACGTCCAGACAAATTTGTCTCACATACAAGCACTAAAATTTAAACTAAATCGTAACTGCATTATCGTGAACCTACTACCTACCTGATTTCGCTGATTTTACTAAATTAGGTAAGTTCTTTATAGACCTGTTCTATATATTTACATTATTAACATATTATTTTGTTTTTATTTTTTATATGGATGTATTAAAAATAGGTCATAAGTCACGAGCTGCCACTGCTGCGGTGTATAAGGCGCTGACTGTGACGTAGCACGGCACCCTGACACAAAATATCATTCTTGAACGTACCAGCATCTAATCTAATCGTGTCATTGACTAAACTTACACATTATTATCCGATTATTTACCATCTCTTTTTAAAGTAAAGTATTAGTACGGGCCCTTAATAATCTTGAGCACTCATGAGTTTAATAACTAAACAGTGGTCTACTCGTTTTATTTAGTAAACTCACACTTTGTCATCCTGCTACTTACTCTCTCTTTTTAACTCAAAGTAGTGGGACGGGCGCAGCCAATCTAAAACAGGGGATTATTTTCAAAAGAGAATGTTTATAAGATGTCATTTTGACAATAAATGTCAATCGACTTTCTTCCATCATCACACAGTGGGCTCGCGGACCTGATTTTGTGCGAAAAAGGTTTAAATTAAAAACATACTGAAACTTTTGAACACTTTCTATAGTCTAGTAGGCCTTGAAAAAACTATGATTTGATTGACGCAACTTTCAGTTATTTTTTAGAAGTGTCGTTTTTCCTTTCAAAGGAACGCGTTAAAGTACAATATTTGTATGGCGATTTGATCCAGATTTAAAACCATTTTGCGAAAATATTTTATGTTAAAAAAAAATATATAAAATAAATCTTGTAGAGGGAGATAAGTAGATTTTATACCTGTACATTTTGATTCCAATTTTGATGTGTAGACAGGTCAGATAATGGTTTTTGTTTGGCATTTCTGCATCCTTTAAAAATATAGATTTCTTATAAAATTTTGCTTCCGTCATCAACCGTTGGCTTGAAATTTTTATTTTCTTTAAGAGTACATATCTTATAAAAAAAATGCTTTAAAATCGGCTGCCATAAGTGGCCCATATAAAAGATATTATTAATTTAGTAAAAAGGGCTTTTTTCAAGAAAACAAGTTTTATATCAATCATATACAACAAAGCATGTCAATCTTAACAAAAGTGCCTGTCTATTATTTTTAAAGTACTTTAGGCTAAATTAAACAACTAAAAATATAAAAAATATATATTAATCCAAAATACAATAATGCTAAGTATATTCAAAAAATTAAAATGTTCAGTGTGACACGTCATTTTAAAGAGAATTTTATACTAGTTTGAAAAATCAAATAAAAAGGTAACTTTATAAAACATAAAAATTGCGTTATCTTAAAAACCAAAAATTACAAATGAACTTTGACTGGATTGTTTATAAAAATAAAAAGGTAAAAAAACTTTTAAGGTAAACGGTTCTATTTTGAATCATTAGCAGTTTACCAAGCCTGACAATTTTAACACACTAATATAAAAAAGGGACGCTTTAAAAATATTTATTTTGTTGAACTTAAAAACACGTTTTTCTAGAAAAATCATTCTTATAATTTGATTATGGAGTCGTTAAACTTGCAGGTTTTTATCCGCTACAAAGTCAGGGTTACGTTCATTTATTTTCAATTTTTTGGTACAGCCAAAGAATAATAACGTTTATAGTCTAAGGACAAATCGGCCTAAAAGGGGGTTTCGTGTGCAAGTCGTGCCAACTTTTTGCCGATAAGCCAAGTTTATTAAGGGCACTCCATAGATCAGGTTTTGACTTGTTGTCATTCTGGTTGAACAAGTTTCCCAACTTGTTTTAATTTTTGTAAATAATCATATTCTCTAATTTTCACTTAAAATTAGAGAAGCTATCTCTCTTAGTTTTTAAATATTTTTGGGTTACATTTTCTACGCTTACAAGCGTTTCTAGAATATTATTTTGATTTACTTTACGCTATATCTTTCCATATTTTAAATTTAAACTTCGCGCGCTTCTTCCAGCAATGAAGGATTTGAGATAAGCGGCTAAATTCGGCCTAGCAGACGAAAACGCCGATGGTCTGCGCGAATACACTCAACCACGCGCCACGTGCAAGGAAAGTCACCGCACCGCTATCATTTTATATTAAAATTGTGGAAACTATTAATTTTACGCTTTAGTTTATTAGATATTAGTGTTTGGAACATTTTGAACTATAGAACAATGGAGAGTCTGGTACTTCGCGTATAATCGGGCTGGCCAGCCAAGGAGCTACAAAAGACATCTAATGGTAAGTCGTTTCTTGATAATTTTTCATTGCTGCGCTATTTTTAGTATTTTAGTTTTTAGGCTCTTTTTTCCCTGTTGGAGCCCTGTGGAAAGATACAGTCCCTCTTAACTCCCCCACGTTGTTCTCGAGCTATCTCGAGTGGTCCTTCGGTATATTTTATTTTCTACAGAAGGCCTAACCTCACCATTTGGTCCAGGTTCGAGCCTGATAACAGGACCCCGGGAAAAATTAAAGTCTAAATCGCATTTTGTTAAAAATAAAATTTTTAATAAATACGCATGACCTTGATCTTTTTGCTGTGCTAGCAGTAAAAATAACAAGTAAAAAAGTACCGAACGCGCATTGTTTTCGCGCATTTCCTACCTCTTTTTGGCTTGGCGTCACCTGCACGTAGGAAAAGTTAAGATATTAGAGAGGTAAATGAGACTTGTTTACATTTTTTATCGCCTATTTTCTTTTCTTTTTAAACGCTTTTAATTTTTAAATATTAAAATTTTCGGAAACTAATCGTTCACCTGTTTTAACGGAGTTTTTTAAAAACATTACAATGAGTACGCAACTTAAGAAGTTAGAAGCACTCCGTAATGTGCAACATAATCGCATTAATACACTTCATAACTTAGCTAATGCTTGCCTAACGGATGATACAAAAAAACCGTGTTTACAGGTTCGACTTATCGACCTTGATGAAATGAAAGAATCATTTTTTATTTATCAAAATCAAATAATAGAGGCTTATTCGGCAAGTCCGGAGAGACTGGAAGAAGAAAATGAACGCCTTACTGAGTTTGACGACAGCTTCTATGATATTAAAAGAATTCAAAAACAACTATTTGAGGTGAAAATTGAAGCTCCTCAACCTCAAAACTTAACGCAAATTTCAAATTCTTCTGATCCAGACCGCTTTATGGCGTCTTTAATGCCAAGACTGCGCATTGTCGAATTTCATGGCGACATCACTAAGTTTCCAACCTTTCTAGATATGTACAATAGTTCTGTACACAATAATCCTAGTATTCCTACAAACGCTAAATTTAATTTGTTACTGTCCTACCTAAAAGGACCGCCTTTAAACGTAGTTAAACACTTACAAATAACCGACGCTAATTATATAATCGCTTACAATACGCTTCTAAAACGCTATCATAACCCCCGCTTATCGGCTCAAACTTATTGGCGCTCCGTGTATAATTTTCCCGCTCTCAAAGACGACAATCCAGAAACGCTGCGCACGCTGCTTGATGTTTTTTCAGAAAACATTGAGGCTTTAAAAACTCTAAATTACGACACTGATCAATGGTGTTTTCCGCTCGCCAACATTTTACTAGATAAATTGCCTGAGGTACTACTTTCGCGCTTTGAACTAGCTAATTCTAGCTCTAATGAAATGCCCAAATATCAAGAAATTTATAAGTTCCTTGAAAGTCAATGTAATTCGCTTTATTCGCTACACTCTAAAAATAGATTTAAAAATAATAAACAGTTTTATAAAAATAACGCCTCGCCTTATTATACAAAAACGCTACTTGGTACGGAAAATACTCATTCTAAAGATAGATGCGCTTTTTGTGATTCTAACACACATTCAATATATTTATGTCACGCATTTAAAGGTAAATCTGCCTACGAACGCTATGCTTACGCTAAAAATAAAAAACTATGTTTAAATTGTTTAAGCTCAATACATTCAACAAATTCTTGTCAAAGTCTACGCTCATGTCGCTATTGCCCTGGTAATCAAAGACATCACTCATTAATTCATTTTGAGCGAAATTCTAATTACTTTAATTCTCAAAATCAAAATAGATCACATTTTGATGCTAACGTGAATTTCTCACAAAATCTCTCTAATATTTCTCCCAACGGGTCTCCAAGTAGCGCACCACGTGGTTACTTCGCCAGCCAGCAAAGTTTTAGATCCCCGGCTACTGGTTGTCCGCTTCAAAATTACTCTACTCAAACTAATTTCCCTGAAAGTGCCTCTCATCAAAATAATCAAAATTTTACTTCGACGTCTTCTAATTCACAAGTACCAATCGCAACTCCTTCGGGTTCTAACCCCACGCATTGTGGTTTTATTTCTGCGCAATCGCAAGTTTTATTGTCAACCATCCTAGTAAAAATTCAAGATGTCCGCGGTAACTTTCAAACAGTTAAAGCCGTGTTAGACAGCGGTTCGCAAAACACTTTTTGTTCTCAAAAATTAGCGCAACAATTGGGCCTTCCAAGACAACCCTTATGTTCAAATATACAGGGGGTTGGAGGCAACTCTCTTACTTCTGATCTAGGATCGATTTTTATTAAAATTTGTAATTTTCAAAAACCAGATATTTTTGTGTCTACGCAAGCGATTATTTTGCAAAGAGTTTGTACTGATTTACCGTCAGTAAAAATAAATACAGAAAATTGGCATTTTATAAAAAATTTACCCCTAGCAGATCCCACTTTTTACAACCCTTCGCCTATAAATTTACTAATTGGTATGGATCTATTTCCACTAATTATACAGGGTGAAAAAATCGCTAGGGATGATCCAAATCATCCCTTTGCTATGGGAACTATTTTCGGCTATATTTTGATGGGACAAATAAATCAACCCTTAATTTCTACCCCGCCAATTAATGCTCTTTTTTGTCAAAATGAAAATGACTCGCTTTCGCAATTAATTTCAAAATTTTGGGAAACCGACTGCGTCCCCCAAAAAACTCATTTGAAACCAGAGGATGAAATTTGTGAAAATTATTTTAAACAGAGCGTGTCGCGTTATCAAGACGGCCGGTATACTGTCTCCCTTCCCTTTCGCACATTTGAAAATCCACCGCAGTTTCCCGCAATAAAACAAGTCGCGCTAAATCGTTTCTTATCTTTAGAAAAAAAACTGCTTCGCGATAAAAACTTGTATAGTGAATATTCTAAATTTATGAATGAATATTTGGAATTGGGTCATATGGACTATGAATCAGAAAAAGAAGACGATTCAGATATCTATTTTATTCCACATTTCGCTGTTGTTAAAAATGAAGCTATCACTACTAAGACAAGGGTAGTTTTTAATGCGAGTATTCATGACCCCTTTACGCATATTTCGCTTAATCAAGTATTATTATCGGGTCCAAAACTACAAAAAGATATTATTCAAATATTATTACATTTTCGCCTTAACCCTGTGACGCTTACCTGCGATATTCAAAAAATGTATCGTGGTATAAATATCAACCCTGATCATCAAAAATACCAAAAAATATTTTGGCGGTTTAACCCTAATGAAAAAGTTTCCGTTTTTAAACTACGAACTGTCACTTACGGAGTGAACTGTTCACCATATCTCGCTTTACGCACCCTTCAGCACTTAGCTGAGTCCGAATATGATAACTACCCTCACGCTGCTAAAGTTATACTTAACGATACCTATATTGATGACGTCACTACTTCATGTGAAACGGTTCAAGAGGCGTTAAATTTGCAGCATGAGCTTACGGAGTTATTAGGAAACGCTGGCTTGAAATTACACAAATGGTCTAGCAATCGCTCAGAAGTGATCTCTCATTTAGATCCCTCCTTAGTCAACCCCGCAGTTTTATCTCTCGATTCGGATGACGTCACTAAGGTCTTAGGCCTGTGCTGGCATCCCTCCTACGACGAGTTTCGATTTAACATATTACCTAATCAGCAAAGCTGTACTAAAAGGACGCTTCTCTCTTTTTTAGCACGCTGCTATGACCCCCATGGGTATCTTACCCCAGTAACATTCACTTTAAAATATTTGATTCAACAAATTGGGTTACTTGGTATTTCCTGGGACGCCACGCCTACTTTAGAAATAGTTCGTCAGTGGACACTCTATCAATCTGAATTTCAAGTTTTAGAAAAATTTAGTTTACCCCGCCACATTGACATCACCAACGCCGAATCCATCGATCTCTGTGGTTTTTGTGATGCGAGTGAACGAGGGTACGCATGCGTAATATACTTACGTGTCTTACGAAACGCTAAATATCACATATATTTTGTTCTTGCGAAAAGTCGCATCGCTCCACTTAAAAAATTTATTAGTATTCCGAGAATAGAACTTCTAGCCGCTACTCTTTTATCTGAGGTCTTAAAATACACATATGATATCTTCATAAAAAGGTTCACAATAAATAATATTTACGCTTTTTCGGACGCAATGGTTGTTTTACACTGGATAAAATCCCATCCAAGTAAATGGAAAACTTTTGTCGCAAATCGTGTTAGTCTTATCCAAGATAATATTAATCCAGAATGTTGGTTATATACCCCCACCTTTCTCAATAGTGCCGATGTAGCCAGCCGCGGCTGCTCGCCGAGTGAGCTTTTAAATCATCCCCTATGGTGGGCCGCCCCTAGTTTTTTACAAGAATCTTGCGATAAATGGCCAACAAAAACCCCGCAAGTCAAAATAAATGTCAGTTTAGAGACTGAGGAACGAAAAAATGTTGCTCTGATTTCTTGTGACCGAATAACGGAAAATTTTTTAGATTCGCTTTTAAATAATAAATCCGATTTTTACGCTATTCAACTACTTTTAGCCCGCAGTTTGCGATTCATAAATAATTGTAGACTATCCGCAGACGTCAGAAAAAAGACAAATATAGATTATATCGATCTCTTTAACGCTTTAAAATGTTTGGCTAAGCACGAACAACAAAAATACTTTTCTGAAGTAATTCTTAACCTTCAAAACCAGAAAAAGTGCATAAAACCCATACAAAAATTGAATCCCTTTTTAGACCAGGATGGTCTTATAAGAGTTGGAGGACGCATTCAACAAGCCATGACTATTTCTTACGGACAAAAACATCCTCTTCTTTTACCCAAGGAAAGTAGACTTTCTTATATTTTTATTGAATATATGCACAAAAAATATTTGCATGTTGGAGTGCAAACAGTCCAATATCTCATTAGTCAAATTTTTTGGATTTTATCTGCCAAACGCTTAATTAAAACGGTTTTATCCAAATGTGTTCGTTGTTTTCGCGTCAAACCGCATTCTTATGACAAATTCCGTCCTACCGCTTGATTCCACAAAAGCCTTTTACTTTTAGTGGAGTAGATTTTAGTGGTGCTATACCTATCACTCTCAGTAAACACAGAGGTGTAAAAACACAAAAAGCATATATCTGCCTTTTCATTTGTCTAAATACTAAAGCTTTACATCTCGAGTTAGTGTCAGATCTAACTTCGGACGCTTTTTTAGCTGCGCTACGTCGCTTTGTTGCCCGAAGAGGTTACATAAAAACTCTTTTTTCTGATAATGGCACAAATTTCGTTAAATCAAGCAAAGAATTGCTTGATCTTGCAAGAAATGCTTGCACGCAACAAGCTATCGCCTGGAATTTTATCCCTCCATCAGCTCCCCACTTCGGCGGTCTTTGGGAGTCAGGGATAAAATCAGTAAAAACTCACTTAATTCGTACCATTGGCTCGCAAATTCTAAGTTATGAGGAGTTGTACACGGTTCTTTGTCAAATTGAGGCGATTTTAAATTCTCGCCCCTTGACCCCGCAATCTACCGACTGTAACGATCTACAGGTTTTAACACCGGGACATTTTTTAACACATGGACCTTTAGTTTCTGTTCCTGATGAAGATTTTTCAAGTAAACCTGAGAATCGGTTATCGCGATGGAACTTGGTCCAACGAATACAAGCCGATTTTTGGCGTCGTTGGAGCCAAGAATTTTTACATACCCTTCAAGTACGAAATAAATGGTTGGAACCATGCGCAGAGCCAAAAATAGGTACCCTCATTCTTATCAAAGACGAGTTATCACCGCCCCTTCAATGGCGGGTAGGTCGCATTATTGAAATTTTTAAAGGGCCTGATGGGCACGCTAGGGTGGCAAATGTTCGTACCGCGTCCGGTATCTTTAAACGACCTTTAGTCAAGCTTTGCCCCCTTCCAATTGATTCAGATTCACCTACCGAAAAATGATGCTCATTTTGGTGGGCCGAATGAACAAGTTTCCCAACTTGTTTTTATTTTTGTAAATAATCATATTCTCTAATTTTCACTTAAAATTAGAGAAGCTATCTCTCTTAGTTTTTAAATATTTTTGGGTTACATTTTCTACGCTTACAAGCGTTTCTAGAATATTATTTTGATTTACTTTACGCTATATCTTTCCATATTTTAAATTTAAACTTCGCGCGCTTCTTCCAGCAATGAAGGATTTGAGATAAGCGGCTAAATTCGGCCTAGCAGACGAAAACGCCGATGGTCTGCGCGAATACACTCAACCACGCGCCACGTGCAAGGAAAGTCACCGCACCGCTATCATTTTATATTAAAATTGTGGAAACTATTAATTTTACGCTTTAGTTTATTAGATATTAGTGTTTGGAACATTTTGAACTATAGAACAATGGAGAGTCTGGTACTTCGCGTATAATCGGGCTGGCCAGCCAAGGAGCTACAAAAGACATCTAATGGTAAGTCGTTTCTTGATAATTTTTCATTGCTGCGCTATTTTTAGTATTTTAGTTTTTAGGCTCTTTTTTCCCTGTTGGAGCCCTGTGGAAAGATACAGTCCCTCTTAACTCCCCCACGTTGTTCTCGAGCTATCTCGAGTGGTCCTTCGGTATATTTTATTTTCTACAGAAGGCCTAACCTCACCACTGGTAAATGCGTTTTTTTAAAGATATGGCCCCCACCACTTTTTTTTTGCACGATACTTTTTAAAACGATGTATCTTTTTTTAAAATAGTCGTAGAGGGTTGCAAAAATGGCAAATGAATCAGTAAACAGCCGCAATAAAATAACTTATTATATTTTTTTAAATTTTGCTTCCTTGTTTTAGAAAAAATAAAATAAATTTTTACTTTTTTTGTATGGCTAGTAAAGTTTAACCTACATTTTTATTAACAACAAAGGAAAATTTAAAAAAAAAGTTTAAATAAAAGTTTTAGAATGAACATTTTTCTTTAATTTGTTGTAAACAAGTCTTATATGAATGTATATTTTATATTTGTTTCAATAAAAAAACCATTCGTTGTCACCAAAACGACTAACGAAGGTGTATTACCGTACGCGGAAGGCAGCGCGCGGCTTTTCGCAGTTGAGGCGTCTAGTAAAACAGGTGATTTCTATTATTATTGTTATCGTTGTTTGATGGACATTAGGGACCTATTGCAATAGTGTTAGGCACAAATTGTACCGGGCACTATATTGACAGTTTCTCATTGTAAGAACAGCTGTGTCCTTTCAAAATTAGGCCTTTGTGTATTATACGAGCCGGATTTAATAGTGACGCCACTATTAATGGAAAATAAACGACGGGATTTATAAATTCGACTTTGGTATGTCAATTTTGAAAGATCAACTATCAGTTTGTAATGCGAAACTGTCAATATAGTGCCCGGCACAATTTGTGCCTGGCACTATTGCAATAGGTCCCTATTATCAAACAACGTTGTTATTGTTATTTAAGTGAATGTCAATCGACGAAAGTTTTACAATATAGTGCAGGTGCTAGAAATAGTTGAGTATGCAAAATATGAGGACCGCAGTTTGACAATGGATCCTAGCTGAGAATAGGTCACAGACTAACGATTTGGATGTTGCCGGGCAAGTTTTTGGTCCAATTTTTTTTATCCTCCCTCCTTATATAGTCGTGGTCGAATTTCTAAAAATGTATCTAAGTTGACGCCCTAAAGACACAATGACATAGAAATGGATAAAAAATGTGTAAAATCTAATTTAAAAATAAAATTATATTAGTTTTTTAAATTTTACCCCCCAGACTCCCCAAGTCCTGAAATTTTTAGATTTTTTTCAAATTTTCTTAAAACCTAAGCTTAGGGAAAAATATGTACTAATCTTTATTGTAGACCATAAAATTTCCTTTTCAACATTCAATAAGTCAGTGGGGTACGACTTATGACAAACTCTCCAGCGGCGTCCGTTTATTGAGGTAAAAGGAAACATGTTTATTACAGGTTTTACCTGTTTTTCTTAAAAACCGAGCTCTATATCAAAAAATATAATACACACTTTGTTATAGACAATAAAATTGCCTTTTAAACGATGTATAATAAGACAATGGTAGTTTTATCTATAACAATTTAGGGGCGTCCGTAAATAAAATCAATTTTTAAAAATTACTAAATTTATCAATTTGTCACTAAGTTTGATCCAATTTTCTCAAAATTAAGCTGTTTGGAAAAAAAATTGTTTTGCGGTATATTGTAGAAAATAAAATTTCCTTTTTAACAATGTATTAGTCAGTGGGGTCTGGCTAATGAAAAACTCTCCAGCGGCGTGCGTTTATTAAGAAAATATAAAAAAATTAAAGAAACCACATAGGTTTTACCCCGATTATCTGAAAAATCAAGCTCTCTATCAAAAATTGTAACCAATAGTCGATTGTAGACAATAAAATTTCATTTTAAACGTGTACAATAATGTAAGATTTATCTTCAGATTAAAACTTCACAGGCCTGTGCAGTTTAAATCAATTTTTACAAATCACCAAACAAATTAATTCTGTTACAAGTTTTTTCCAATTTTCTCAGAAACTAAACTCAATTGACAAAAATATGTCTTATACTTTATTGTAGGAAATAGAATTTTCTTTTAAACAATGTGTAAGTCAGTGGGGTTTAGTTAATGACAAACCCTTCAGCGACGTCCGTATATGGGGGTCAATTAAAAAATAAAATAAATAAAATCATTTTTGTCACTTGTTTCACTCGATTTTTCTTTTAGAATATTAAAAAAAAACATTTTTTAAAAAGTATTTTTTTAATACATTTCAAACCAAGTAATTTCAGCTTTGTTGTATTAAAATCCGATAAAAAATAAAAAAGATACAATTTGTATTTAAATCTGCTTTTCCGCCATATTGAATCCGCCATATTTAAAAAAAAGCGCGACTATCACAATGACAATAAGTCAAAACCTGATTTGCTAGTTATGTTAAATAAATTTAAGTAACTTTCAAAAAGTTTGTATGGTTTTCATTAAAAGCATAATTTTTAAATATACCCCAAAGACCCCTATTTTTTTCCAGTTACTTGGACATAACTTAAAAACTAATTAACGCATTGGAACATTTGAACCAGATTTGAATAAAGAATCAAAATAGCTATCTTTTTTATATAAACTTTTTTTTTCTAGCTCCAATAGTTTTATAAATAAAATAAAAAAAAATAAAAAAAAAAATACCGTTTTTTTGATTTTTTTTTTGACAAATACAAAAAAATACATATTTTCTGACCAATGCATTTTTAAACTTAAAACTTTGTTTCATGAAAATCGGGTAAGAAATAAAAAAGTTACAATTTCTTTAAAGATACGCCTTTCCGCCATTTTGAATCCGTCATATCTTTACCAGAATGACAACAAGTCAAAACCTGATACATGGGATGCCCTTAACAAAGTTAGCTTATCGGCAGAAAGTTGGCACGACTTGCACACGAAACTTGATTTGTCTCCTAATCCTTTTCATCGCAGCTTTGTTTAATCTTAAATAACACCCAAGTACCAAGTTTGATACAAATCGGTTCATAAATAGAATGATCTATAGGACAAAGATTTTGGGTCCGCCATGCTAGTTTTTTTTGTTTGAGTAAAAGAATTATAATAAGCGACGTGAAATACCGCAGAGTTCCAGATTTAACATAAATGTGAAAGTTCCGTGATATTTTTTTTAGTTTTGAGTCAGAAATCTTAATTATCGGCTATATACACCCCATTTTAAAGCCCAAAATTCCAATTTTGATACATATCGGTTCATAAATAGAAAACTCTGCCCTTTTGGATCCTTTATGTATTAGACACGCCAAAGTTCCAAATTTGATACATATTGGTAAATAAGTTTTTTTTTTAAATTTAGGTCAAAAATCATATTTAGCGTCTATTAACACTCCAAAGTTATAAATTTCATACTTTTCGGTTCATAAATGGAAATTTTTTTTTTTGAGCCGCTATTTTGTTTGTTAAATACACACAAGTTTTTTCTCATTTCAAAAACAAAATATTGTTACAAAACTTATTTTTCTAATTTTAGTCAAAAATTAGCTCCGGGAGCCCATTGTGCAGCGCTATGAGCTGGACAGCAATAAAAAAATTAGCTATGCTATAAAAAGAGATGCAAGTGAGTATGTTCCAAAATTACAATTTATGTCGGGGCGCAAATTTAAAGCTACGTCGCGAGTCAGCGCCTAATTGGATTATATGGCCATCAAAGAACGCACAACTGACTACGACAATAATGAATGGATAATAATCATACTCGCTACCGAGTGCTTGCCTATAATGATGATCCTGCATCAGTACGACCAGATTTTTTTCTGAATGTTTGCCTCACTAGCTTTAATTTAAAGCTGTCATAGCATCATACCAACTGACATTCGAAACCTTTTTAACCATTCTCTAAAGCATATTAGTAGAGAGATTGAACACTGTATTATAAGGCCCTTTGTAATATTTAATTAACACTGTAATGTACTTACATTTAGGCCAAAACAAATTGGTTTTTGTAAAGCAACGCTGTTTTGTTAAATTTATTTTTGATATTTTAAAAGAATGAAGACACATTTAAAATTATTTAGTGGTGCATAATAAGCTCTAAAGTGTCTATTTTAAGCTTTGTTAATTTTTGAAATTGTAGTTTTGTTACCTTAGGCAAAAGTGCCTTTCAAATGTCCCTAAATGCCGTGAAAATTAAACTTCCGGAAAAAAGTATCTGTGTTTTCTTTTCCAAAGGACTAATATTTAAAAAATGGCTTCACATCATTTGCAGAGAAGATTCTGCACCAACAGCAAACACAGGACATTTTTTTAACATTTAAAATTTGAGAAATTGTTTCCAAAAAGTATCTTATATGCTGGGTATATAAATAAAACTTCTTTAGCATTGGTTAAAAAAACTTGACATTTTTAGCTGCTCAAAAAAATTTCCGAAAACTGAAAATAATTTTTTGTTAAATAAAAAAAGGTTTTAAACTAAATCGATATACTGTAATTAACAAACCTTCTTATACATATATTGCCACAAATTGCCAATCATTGCAGCGTACAACAAATTTGTGCCACGGATCACCTAATAAAGGTGATCCGTGTTTGTGCCACTAACCAGCGGCGTAGCGTGGGGGAGGCGCGGGGGGTTCGTCGCCCCCCCGCCCCGAGGGTAGTGGCGCCCCATAGGTGGGAGAGGCGCCCTTGTGTCGTATCGGCCGCCCCCTCATACATGATGACCTTTGTTTTTTTTAGGTGTAAGATTTTGTCAGAGGCTCCCTTGTGACTTATGGGCCGCCCCCTGACAGATGATGACCTTTTTTTTTTTTTTTTTTTGAGACGGCGCGGTTCAAATTTCTACGGCGCGGTTCTTTTTTTGCAAGATTTGTGAGAGGCGCCTTTGTGACCTTTTGGTTTTTTGTTGCCGTAAGATTTTTCATTAGTTTTCAGAGGCGCCCTTTTTAGCTGTCGCCCCCCCCGCCCTTTCGGGCACGCTACGCCGCTGCCACTAACAAGGCCAAGTGACGTTTTTTCGGCCCAATTTACTTAGTTTAGTGTTGACTGGTTGGAAAGGTTCGTTTGTCGACTGCGAATATTGTAAATTTAAAATTAATAACAATATATTATTTTCAATATTATTTAAACCTATTAGGAAACTAGAAATGCTTGAAAAATCTACATTGATATTGTGATATTTGACAAAAGAAGTCTAAAGTTAACAAAGTGTAAAAGGCAACTTCATAGGGTAAAGTCAACCACGGTCCAGCTGATTTTTAGAAACGAAAGTTAGATATGATATGAACTAACTAATATTTTTTGATTTTTTTGAAAACTAAGGCAATTTTTCTACTATTTTTTAGTATATTCTTATATAATAATATTTTTCAGAAATACCAGTCGTTATTTTTTTTAGCCCGCTTCATTTCTTTTTAACACAAAAACTAAAATTCAAAGAAATGAATGTGTTCGGTTCAGCTTCAAAAATTTTCCGCTGACATACCTCTTTGTTTACTACCCAATAGTCCTCGGTTCACCTTTGATACTATACGATTACATTCTGTTTGACTTGTAAGTTTAAATTTTGTGTAATAAAAAATAAAGTGGGCTATAAAAAAATAACGACATTACATCTAGAAAATTACATTTTATAATGCTGTACTAGAAAACAGTAGAAAAATGGCATTATTTTTCAAAAAATTCGAAAAATATTAATTGTTCCGTTGTTCATAACAGATCTAACTTTTGTTTACAAAAATCAGCTGGACCACCAGTGACGTGGAAAATTCGACATATATATATATAAGATCCGAACACCGGTCTATTCTATCTACTACTACTACTACTACTACTAGTCTATTCTATCCACCGTGAGCGTAGCTTGCCTGACTACAGTAAACAAACTGACTACAAGATACAAGGTAAATCAAAAATAATGGAAAAACAGGTCTCCACTTAACTCATTCTTTACGGTTCCGAACCGACGCCGTAGAGACGGTGATAGCATGGTCTGGTTGAACTGTGACGAAGTGTCTTTCTTCCTTAGGCGGGTGGACGTTTTCGACCGGCCATGGACTTAGTTTCCTTGGTTCGCTGTCGTTTCGCTTGAATGAAATATAGGTTTCACCTGTTTTTTCGTTCTTTTTGATTTACCAAGTCTAAAGTTTTCATGCCATGAGGATGGCCCAATAAAGGGCTGAAACGTCGGCGTGGAAAAAAAATATTTCTTATTGAACTTGACCCCTTCCAACCAATCAACACTAAACTAGGTAATTTTATTGTTTAGTTTAAATGATTTGGTACTTATTGCATTCCAAAATTGGTAAGCTAAGTAAGGTTTACAAAGTTTTATAAAAAAAAATGGTGAAAGGGCTTAGAACATCGGAACTGTAAAATGAGCCACACAAGTTTTTAGACGACCCTGGCCACTACAATGCTTGACAATACTTACTATTTTAAATTGTCCTAAGCTGAAATTAAAATTATTTTAGATGAAGCCTTTCTAAAGTTTGAAAATTGTCCCCCAACAAAAAAAAAATACAAAAAATTTGGTTAATTGATTACGACAAACCACGGTTGAGGCCTCAAATATATTTTTTTTTACTTAGATAACTAAAACCATAGTCAAAGTAAAATTTAGTTGTGACATTATTAATTACCTAATGGTCAAACATTTTTAATACTATGTACTTGCTTCTATGTTTTAAATCCAAATGTTGTTATGTTATTTTTGTGTACTTATTTATTTATTTATTTATTTATTATTACACTGCTTAACAGGAAAAAAAACCCAATTACAAAGCAGGAAAATCTTAAAAATTACACAACCTAAATACTCAAGCAATAAACTAAGTTAAAAAACATTAAATGTAAAATAATTATAAAAATACACTCAGGACATGGTTATAAAATTAAATTTAAAATAAATAAAAACTACATTAAAAATTATGGACAGAATGTTTACTATATCAGAGAGTGGGGAATGACGTTGTAAAATAACCACGAATTTTTGAGATTGTGGTGTTAAATATGTCAAGGTCTCTGTTACATTTATTATAAGTTCTGCACATAACATGAAGTGGAGTTGTTCGAACTCTTGGTAAAAAGAATGTCAGATTTTGACGTGAAGACAAACGAGAAACTAGAAAATTAATTTTACTTAATATATCAGGACAGTCGATTTGGTTGTGCAGGACCTTAAACAGAAATACCTGAGAGAAATAGCTCCTCCTGTTAGATAAGGATTGCATATCGAACATTTCAAGTAAATTTTCCTCTGCAAAACCTTGAGGAGGATATATTCCATAAGTTTTAAAGTAAAGTAACTTAAGAAATCTTCGCTGAACCCTTTCTAGATCTTCAATGTGAATGTTATATTCAGGTGACCACACTAGAGAAGCATACTCTAATATAAATAATATGTTTATTTTATAAATATAATGTGTTCTCTGACCATTGAAATAGATCACTTGCTGTGCTCGGGTTACAGACTTTTTACTTTGGAATAAAAAGTGTGTAATTTTTATGTTTTGTAATGTTTACTAATATAATTATGTCAAAAAGGGCCTAGTCTGGTCTACTTGCCGGACCTATAAGTCAACCACCCCAAACAAAGATTTTTCTACATATTTCATAAATTACATATTAAGATAAAACAGCATAAAAGACGACGTCATTGGGCCTCGGAACACCCCCTCCCCCCAGAAGCCTCGCCAGCCCCCTCAAGACATATTCCTGGGTGCACCACTGTTTGTATGCTTCTTGTGCTAGCATTCAATTTAAAATGAAATCATACGTGGCTCACGCTAAGGTTACTAATAGATATAAACTTTTTGCTTTACACTCCCTATAATGAAGATGCCGTGATTTCGTATCGATGAATTCTTTATCATGGGATTTTATAATGACCCTTAAGCTTTTATAATATTTATGAAATGGTTGCCCTATAAAACTTGACAACTGACCGCTATTACTATAAATGTGGCCTTGTTCCGTTTATGAAAGTGTAGGCGGATAGATTTTTTTAAAGAGTGTATACCCTTTAAGGGGTATATAAAAGAATGCATATATGCAAGCAGCGTACAAGAAGACTATTATTAGAAACCTGCCAGATTAAATTCGGTTTCAGTGGCGCCAACGGCGGTAGGCCCTATTATTTGGGGGTAAGGCAAGGCCACTTAGTTGTTCTTGCCATCAATATTAATGTATGTTTCTAGAGTATATATGCATACGCGTACATGAAGATTAAAAACGTTTTTTTAACCGACCGGGAAACCAGCACTCTCCGTACAATTTTTTGTACAAAAGCGTCACGGCAGGAAATTTTGGTAATCTTTTCGGTCTCAACAGGGATAAGTAAAGAACCAAGAGACCGGAAAATATTTTTTTACCGTTCGCTCTTTTTGTAAAGTTATGACTTATGTCATTTAGACAGTGATTATATTGACAGTTTTTAAATAGTTTATTTTATATTTATTAATATCAAAATAATCTAAAATATCAAGAGAAAATATTTAAGATATGCAATAATGCCATCTTTTTGAGTACCCACCTGAATATTTACATGTGGAAGTATGTTTGTTGGATTTTATGTCAATTAAAAAAAAATACACGAGCGGAAACTTACAGGTCTCCGAGGTTCACAGATCTCTCCTTAGGCCTGAAGGAACCCGGGCCCCAAGCCCCCCTTGGGTGTGTCCATGCGTTATGTAATGGTAGCATATTTCTTTTCTGCAATTCAACGAATATAATATGTAGAAGACAAAAACTATTCTTGGTACAATTCAGGTGTCAATAATGACTTTCAAACTTGGGTACCTGCAGGTATTTCATTTTAACCGTACTAATGCTTGCCTCCAGCGGGGCAAAGTATTAAAATTGGCAAACAAATGGGACTCTTCAGAACACTGCTTGGTCAACACACAAATGTGTCACATAGACCATGCAGTGTTCTGAAGAGTCCTATAAGGACGAAACAGTTAACTGTCAACACTTATTAGGTGTACATTAGATCTTGGACTCTCGTGAGGGTAATCTTTCGAGCTACCCATGGAAAAAATTAGAGTGAAACAAAAAAAAACCTATATTTTCACCCGCGTTGCTACGAAAACTTGTTTAATTTTTAATTTGCTGGAACTAAATTTAACGTTTTTTAATATTTGGCTTTAAACTCCGTTGACAGACGCGACGCCGACGTCTTAATGGTGGAATAAACGCAATCAGAGTTGATCTGACACAAAAGACAATGTGTGTCGTAGGTCACGTGATGGATTCTCTCTTTAAATCGATATTTTCATCGTCCGATGATATAGCAGTTTTACTCGCCTGCTGCTGTTTTAGTTTCTCTCGTATTTCGTCAGATGGTACTTCTTGCAGAGTAAATAAATTTTTTTTCCCGCTAGAAACATAAGGTGAGAGACAAAACGGTATACTTAATTTAGCAAGGGTAGTAAGGACGAAACAGTTAACTGTCAACACTCATTAGACCTTAGACCCCCGTGAGGTTAACCTTTCGAGCTACCCACGGAAAAATACGAGAGAAACAAAAAAACAATTTTTTTACCCCCTTAGCCACAAAAACTTGTTTGATTATGTTTAATGTTCATAAAAATATGGTTCTTCAAATGTTGGTTTCTGAACGTTATTAATAAGTAAATTAATTACCTGAATAAAATCTTATTATATTATGGACAAGCATATTGCAAAATTTTAAAACGGTAGCAGGAAGTAAACTAATTTTACGTTAAATCAAAGACTACATGCGGTGTCTTATTTTATAGCAGCACGCCTATTATTACGCTACCTATTTAGTAAAAGTGCAAAATCGGAAGGAAATTAATAAAAACAATGGTTTACGGGCCTCACCTATATTTCGATAAAAATGTTACATAGGAACAATAGAGAGAATTACGAGTGTCTTACAATATACAAAAAAAAACAACATTTACTTTCTGGTTCATTCCTAACATTCAATATTTTAAAATAACCGAATAGTAGCACAAAGTTTGTGTAACTTTGTGATAGTATACATTCAATATTGAAAGATTATAGGTCATATTAATTCAAAACTTATTAAACAAAAATTTATAAATAATAATTCAACGGTCTCACAAGTCACAATCTGGATATCTGTCATATAATAATCAGTTTAAAATTGCTATATAAAATCTGCCATAATTTTTTATTTATTCTGGGACTTTTCATCCAATCAGGATCAATCGCCCAGTTTCGTAAAGCTCGAGCAAGGCTAAAGCATTAAAAAAAAACACAATCTGGATATCTGTCAAAACTATAGATATAGAAAAATAACTAGATAGCGCTTTAACTTTTCCGCAACCTACAATAGGGGCGACGGAACGTCATTTTTTCACAGCTTTTAAGTATAAGCGGTTACCCCTAGAGGTTGTTATGGTAAACAAATATACAGTGCCATACACCCTTCTAACTTCTGAACAAAAAGAGATATCGATTTCTGGTAAAAAGTCTTTCCAATGGAACTTTTCTTGAGGATATTTGACTTAAGTGACAGTTATGTCAAATTAACCTAATGTCAAAAATTTTACATAACATCAAAATGTTTAAACTGGAAGGGGAAGCATGTAATTCATCTTTCGAAAGATATTTTGATTTTCCATACAACACATTTTAAAATTTTAAAATCGGTTTAGTTCTCTAGAAGATATGTTTTATATTATATTTTTCTTTGCGGTCGACTAAAAAAAGTAAATTTTTTGTCAAGCAAAAAAAATAATTTAAATTGATATATTTTATCATAAGTTGAATTTTTATGCTTCTAAGTTATGTCAAAACCTAATAATAAGTAAAAAAAATTAACAAAGTATGTCTACTAAATTTTTATAAAGCCTTTTAACACAAAAATTATTTTATATAGAATAGTTTGTACACATCACGTTTTCCTATTTAAATTTTTAAACTTATTTTTCCGTTTCGTCATAAGTAAGAAGCATAAAAAATCATATATAAATATAAATGGCGCGATTTACACAGTTGAGCGACAAACGCGCGTTCGTCTTGCGTGCATTCTTCAGAAAAATGCGGTAACGCTGCGTCACCGCGCTGCAAAAAAACGCGTGTGTGTATCGGCGCTTAGAGGTCACCCCGGAAAAAAACTAACGCTGTCTCAAGTATCTATATTTGAGTTCAGTGGCTCCTTTTTTATGTTTTACACATAGAAATAGAAAAGTAAATAAAACGCTTGTCAAACCTGGGCAGACTGGAAGAAATGAAAAAAAATGAATCCGTCATTTTATCACAGATTAGGCAGGGCCAGCTTTGACAGGCGTGATTTTCAACGCGGCATTTTTAAATCAAACTCGTGGTAAAACATCATATGAACCACCGACCTTAATTAAAGATATTTGACAGAGCTTCACTGCTTATTTTCAACGGCGACCTCCAAGGATAGTGGCTTACACTACGCTTGCAAGATCACTGCATTTTGAAGCCTGGCGACGGAGTTTTCGTGATCCAGTGACCCTATATGCGTAATCACCATAACCAATAGTCACTCCTATTGGAGGTTGCGCAGGTTTGATACAAAGATGTAGAACAATGAATAGATCTCGTTTCGAGAACTGCGCAGGGTGAAACAGGAGTGAAAAAACGTTGGTCGCCATTTTTTGACAGATTTTGAGTATTAGCCTTACTACTAGAAGCCTCTATGGTAAATAACCATAGTACATGCCATCACCCCTAGGGGTCACGTTGAACAAGCAGCCGAACTTCCCCAGCGCATTCGCCAAAAGTTTACATTTTAATTGACATCAATTGTTTCAATGTTTTATCATGTATTTAGTTCAATAACGCCCCCTTTCAAATCGTGCCTGTCAAAGGTGGCCTTGTTCAATGTGTGAAAAAATGGTAGATTTCAATTGCTATAATTTTTTTATTTCTATGATCAAAACCGAGTCAGCTTTTTGTTGAATACGGTACCTTCTGGCCTTGACTAACATCTATTTGCAAGGAAGGTTTTACTTGTCAGGAGTTTTCTATTAAATATAACACAACCCATATACAGTGCACTCAGCTACTTAGCTTTCGCCAATAAAGCGATTTTCTATGCTTTTTACTCAAAATTGTTGTTGTGAAAAGTTTTTAACAAGCTTAGCTTTGAATTTTTAAGTTTCCAGCTTAGCGTAGGATATACGCAGAGTGACGGTCCATTGATTCTTCTTTACATCGCGAGCCGAAAAGTTTTATAATAGCTCTAGTAGGCAAACTTTTTATTACATAATACATTATTAGATTAATATTATCGAACTGAGTTCGCTCCTGTAGGCTTAAAACTAACTAACACTAACACATGAAATAAAATTTAAAACTAAAAGCTTGACTATCGAAATTCTACATATTTTCAATATTATTTATGACAAACGTCTTGATGATATTTCACTTTTGGTTCATCGTTGGCTCTTAAAAAATACTATCCAATATTAAATTATTACGTACCCAATATACTTAAACTAAACATACCAAAAATTTAAACTACCTAACTTGAAATTTTACCTATTTTCCTACGAAACGTGTAGAAGTGTTTTCTCAATTCTACGAAAACTTATTTAGATAGATAGAAAATAAATTTTTTGTTTGTGGAAATCCTTGCTAAAACAAGTGCCTCACTTTGAAATATTTTATGTTGCGTCTAAATAGAATCAAAAAAAGTAGAATAGAATCAAAACAACCACACATAATTTGCAAAACAGTTTTTTTTAGCAAAACAGTTTTTTTTAAACACTGTTTTTTAAAACTACATATCAAGAAAACAACAATATTGTTTTGAATATATGTCGTTAAGTCAATCCAACCTGCTTTAAGTGAAAATAAAAATAATATGTTGAAGAAAATATGTAGGTTTGCTAGATTTTCGATACTTTCTTGTTGTATGTAACGTAACCGAACTTAACCGAAATTGACCTAAATTAATTTTACCTTATTTAACCTTTCATTTATGTACCGGTAAGTAAAACAAAAAGACAAGATTTTAAAGAATAAAATATATAAAGACAATGTAATGGTGAAATATTATTTTTACTTAATCAGTGGTATCTACAAATTTAAAACAAAAAGTTTTCAGAAGTCGAACAAAATATAAATAAATATAAATTTTTGCTAGCGTTGAATAAATTATTGAGTGGTGGGTGTGCTTTCGGGCTCTTCGGCCGTCGTCGTTGGAAATTGGTTCTCGACGTTTCGCCATCTCGAGTGG
Organism: Aspidapion aeneum; assembly: GCA_963576565.1. NCBI lineage: Eukaryota > Metazoa > Arthropoda > Insecta > Coleoptera > Brentidae > Aspidapion > Aspidapion aeneum. The sequence goes on from OY755038.1 coordinate 60,169,605, forward strand.
ATGGCATCTTCAGGAGATGTTGACTGTTTGTCGTCTTCTCGAAGACTGGTGGTTAGTCTGTCGCGGGCGCAGGTTATATACGCTATGGTGGGCGGGGCGTATATCAGAGCTGGTCGGTGATTGGTCACATTCCCTTGATTCAGTTTTGGTATTGTAAGCGAGCCGTTTAGTGTTTTTAAGAACCGGTACCCATGTTCTGTTAATTTTAAGAGTTTCTTCAGATCTGTTGAAGTTCTGCTGGTGTTTATGAATTTCGATTGCTTCTCTATAGAGTCTTGGATAGTATGAAGAGGAGGCGCAGAGAACTTGTGTGTCTTCGAATTTTATTCGGTGGTCTTCATTGTTTAGTGTGTGGTTTGCAACTGCGGATTTTTCCGTATGTCCGAGTCGACAGTTGGCTTTGTGTTCTTTGATTCTTGTGTTTACGGACCGTTTGGTTGTTCCGATGTAGACACTTCCACAGGTACAGGGAATGCGGTATACCCCCGAAGAACTTAGTGGGTTCCTTATATCCTTCGCAGATCTGAGGTGGTTCTCGATCTTCTTAGATGGCTTGAAGATCGTTTTTATGTTGTGTTTTCCCAGAATACGTCCGATCCTATCTGTCACTCTAGGGATGTAGGGCAGAAAGGCTCTTGAAGTAACTTCGCGGCTGCTCAGTCCACCGCTATTGTTACTTCTAGTGCTCGGCTTTGGTCGTATAGATTTATCTATGTCGCTTTGAGTGTATCCATTTGCTACGAGGGCGTTTTTAAGATGGTTTAATTCTTTGTCTAGATGTTCTGGTTCGCAGATTCTTTTCGCCCTCTCTACCAATGTTCTTATTACCCCTTTTCGTTGGCACGGGTGGTGGTTAGATGTGTTGTTTAGGTAGCGGTCTGTGTGAGTAGGTTTTCTGTATACGGTATGTCCTAGTCGTCCCTCTTTCCTCGTTACTAGTACGTCAAGGAATGCTAATTCTCTGTTGTTCTCTGTTTCCATTGTAAATTGTATACTGGGGGTATGCTGTTAATGTGGTTGAGAAATTCATTAAGGCGACAAAAGTGTCATCTACAAATCGAAAAGTACTTTTCCTTAGATTTTTGGAAAAGTGTACGATGACGATAACTGCCACCATACTTTTCCGCACATGTGTGGAAAATTTCTTTGCAAAAATTAGTATAGTTCAACAGTGTTCGTAGGAAAAATAGCGTACACAACTCGATAGAAAGTAATTTTCTTACATTCGCGTGTTGTTTTACTTGGCTAGCGTCTCGTTCACAACATTCACGCTCGTGTGAAATTTGTCACTTACTTCTGTTATGTAATATACTATTTTCTACGAGCGCAGCGTGTGAAAAATTTTCCACACTATTTTTCGTGCAGCAAATTCTATCTACTATGCCGCACTAGTATGGAAAAGTTTTTCCGCACAAAAATATTAACTAAAAAAAAACCTGTGTAAAGATAGGTGTTTTTGTTAATAATATTGCCTATGAAATGCTTTGGTTGCTATGGTGTACAGATGAGATGTTAAATATCGTTAAAAAACTTGTTTTTTGGAAGAAGTAGTAGTATAGCGTGTTGTGCTGTAGATGTGTTTTGGTTTATTTTTCTTACAATTATTATATTTTTCTGACGCTCGTAGAAATATAATTGTCGTAGCGCTTACAGCGCCTATTTTTCCGCACCTAAATGCTTGACAGAATTCACTATGCACGCGGAAAAATTGATTGTTAGGAAAATAGCTATTTTTACCCAACTGCAACACGGCGAGAGAAAAATGTTTTTCGATTGTTGTATGTATTTAAATAAATATATTTGTGTCACGCTAGAGGCTAAACGGCGGAACCGATTTTGACAAAAAAAGTATTGTTGAATTGCTACTGATCCCGAAGGTGCTAAAGAATATATTTTTTTAAACAGGAATTAAGATGACGGCCTTCAGACGTCATTTTGTCACATGATGTAGGTATTAAGGCATACAAATTATCTAAATTTCAGGCGATTTTATTGACATTCCTTTGATTGAATGTCCTCTAATTTGCTGTAGTTACTTTGTAGTATTCCCTGCTCCCACCCATCTCCCCTCCTGTCATTCCTCCCACCGTATTCAAAAACCATATTCGCATTATTTTATCAAATATATAGCGATTTTAAAAATTCTTTCTGCATACGTTTTCAGATTTTTTTCACACCATTTTACTACTCCCCCCCCCCCCCCCCCGTTTCTCCCTCTCTCTTCCCCGCCATCCTTATTAGTAATAGTTATAGTTACAACTTTCATAAATATAAAGCGATTTCAAAAGTTCTTTCTGCACACTTGACTACTTTTTTGGGTGTTTTTTTTTTAAATTTTTGTATTAGTATATAGTATTTGTAACTTGAATTTTAACTTTCTTCGAATACGTGTCTATAGTAAGTGACAAACTGCATCACCTTATTGTAAAAAGTAATTTTTTGTCACTTTCGTTCCAGGGTACGATTTGTAGACATTACATTTGCCCATCCAAAAAGAGATTTTTTTTATTTATACTGGGACTTTCCATCCAATCAAGATCAATCGCCCAGTTTCGCAAAGTTTGAGCAAGGTTATAGCATTTTTAAACAAACACAAACAACCAAGTACCTAGCCAGGAATCGAACCCGGACCGCCGCCGCACACTGGTCTGTCCTGTGTAATCTGGGAGGACATGGGATAATTTTTCACATTGATTAAAATATCAGGGCACTACAAACATTCTACAGATAACATATCTAGTGGTCCATGACCGTAAAAGTTACCTTGTCATTTTCACAGCCAGACTTGCTACAACCTGTCAAAATCTATCCACTTTTGCAGTTTTATGTGTATTTTTTTGTGGCGAAAAATCTTTATTTTTTTTTGTGTCTTTATTTTTGTGATAAATTTTTGTTCTTGCAATGGATAGTAAGTACGAAGATTAACAAGACGCTAGCGCTACCAAGTCCACTTCCAATCCCTGGCTTCGCATGCGTAGATCTACCAATATTATTTACCTCATGTATTAGAATCGATGTACAGGGTGATTTTCACTTGAATGATTCTAACCACATGAAAATAGAAAGTTTCAAAAACCTAACCTAACGAAACCTAATCAGATCTAACCGAACCGAACCAAAGCAAACTAAACCAATATTTTTTTTCAAAAAAAAAACTTTCCTGACTTCCTACCTGGGATGCTAGAGGATGTGAATCCGAACCGGACCGTACCGAACCGAACCTATCCAAACCTAACCCTACCCAACTAAACCTAATTAGCAGTACGTGTTGTAGTTTAGTTTGGTTAGGTTAGGTTTGGTTCAGTTTAGTTAGGTTCGGTTTGGTTCGGTTCGGATTCACATCCTCTAGGATCCCGGGCAGGAAGTCAGGAAAGTTTTTTTTTGAAAAAAATTATTGGTTCAGTTTCCTTCGGTTCGGTTAGATTTGATTAGGTTTTGTTAGGTTAGGTTTTTGAAACTTTCTATTTTCATGTGGTTAGAATCATTCAAGTGAAAATCACCCTGTATGCATCTATTCTAAGACATGAGGTAAATAATATTGGTAGATCTGCGCTTGCGAAGCCAGGGATTGAAAGTGGACTTGGTAGCGCTAGCGTCTTGTCGAAGATTACTCTTTATAAAGCAATATAGTTGTATGCCCGCAGATAGAAAAACGATAACTGCAGTGGACTGTATATATTTTAATTAAATGAAAGCGCGAACAAACATAAATTAATTGATGTGAAATCACGAAATAATCAAAAGGTCCATAGTTAATTGCTGGTACCACACAACGGAAATCAGAAATAAAGGACTCAGTTTGCAGCCAATTTCTCCACGTTCCAGGGGCCCCTTTCTGGATCTAATGATGGCACAACGTAGCTGAAGGGCTGAAGTTTCCAGCTCTATGCTTCAGTACACCAAAATCGAGCACTTTCAAGTGTAGAAATTTGTAAATGTTGGAGAAAGAAATTAACACGCCATTTTCTCGAGGCGCTAGAAAAGGATCTCACTGATTGTTGGTGCGCATGTCGAAATGCGCGAAAATGTACTCTGTCCGTCATTCAATTGTGTGGTTTTAAAACTAAAAACAACCGCGAAATTTAGCGGGAGCTAACATAACTGCCCTCCAAAACACACAATTTTAGAATCTCAACCGGACAGATATAGATTTAAGAAAAATGATCGACCGATAAATATAAATGAATGAAAACAGATAAGTATCGTAAGTTTATTTAGAGATAACAAAACCCGAAAAAGGCAAAACAAACAAACAAAAATTCAAAAAAAATAAAAATAAAGAAAAACCTATTGTAATACCCGGTAATAGGTAGAAAAATGAAAATTAGTTTTAATTCGGCAAAAGGCACAGTTTTACAACTGACCGCTTGTAAACACCGGTAGCCGTTCATACCGTCGCAACACGCACTTGACCGTCTCCGCCGGGATGCAGTTCGATGACCCGACCGACTGGCCATTTCAAAGGTGATTGGATGTGATCACTCGTTATGATAACCAAATCATTTAATTTGATATTTGGGGACGAATCAGCCCTATTGTGTCGCTGTTGTAGCGTACGCAAATACTCTACAGAATACCGTTTCCAAAAATCATTATGTAGTTTTTGGATTAGTTGCCATCTCGAGAGCCGATTTAGGGGAACCTCGGACAAATCTGACTCCGGAATTTCTGAACTAAGGGGTTCAAGGGTCAAAAAATGCCCAGGGGTAAGAGTTTGAAGATCGTGTGGGTCTGAAGAGGCAGGAGATAATGGGCGACTATTAAGTACAGCTTCTATGCGACATGTAAGGGTGGACATTTCCATGATGGACAACTTCTGGTCGCCGACAACTCGTACAAAGTGAGTTTTAAAACTTTTGACGCCAGCTTCTGCCAGGCCATTGAAATGTGGACTGAGAGGAGGTCCCAGATGCCAACGAATAGAAAGTCTGGTGGACGCACTTCTTGCGTAATCAAGTAATTGGTTACGAAACCCTATAAAATTACTGCCCTGATCTGACCAGCATTGCGTTACGCTTCCACGTCTGGAAATGAATCGATCGCACCTACAAACCCTTCGGTGGACAGTTCCATGGTTAATTCCAAATGCACGCAATGTGTGGCCGTACAGACAAACACACAGACATACGATTTGAAAGCTTTACAACCACGGTAACGATGAGGAATCACAAAGAAAGGTCCACAAAAGTCGATAGCTACACTCGAAAAAGGTTTAAGTTGATTGATTCGATGAGCGGGAAGTGAACTCATTATGGGCGGTCTATAGGGTTTACGGTTGATTCTAAAACATTGCAAGCACTTGGATATGGTTCTTTGCATTGCCCGTCTGGCAGATAATATCCAAAATTGCTGTAAGAGCAGATTATGTAATGTTTTAAACCCAGGATGAAGATATTGTCCATGAGTGGACTCGATAAGAAGTGTAGTTAAACGATGGTTACTCGAAAGTAAGACAGCAGAATAAGACAAAAGGTCAGATTTTCGTAATCTGCCACCGACTCTAATGATATTATTTTCATCAAGAAAAGGTGAAAGTTTTCGAAAAGGTTTCGGTATTGGTTTATCCTTAGATAACGCGGAAAAAAGCTCAGAAAAACAAGAACCTTGAACGCGTTTGATAACAAGGTATAACGCACTTTGCATCTCACCGGTGGTAGGAAAAACAATATTTTCAAAAATAATTTTTTGGTCCGGTGGATTAGTGGGTTTTTGATAGAAATGGGTTTGAAAAAGGTTAACTATTCGAAGGACATAAGAAATGATACGTTGAATTTTTGATATAGATGAATATTTGATAAGAAGCTGATCTAAGAAGTTAACGTCAATTATCGCCTTGCAACAGACCTTTGGCTTTTCCTCCAGATTAATGTCTCCGAAATCAATCGGCATTTTTGATTTATGAAAATCGGGCCATTCGTTTTCGGGAGACCACAAAAACGACGGTGCGTTCCACCACATGTCATGTAAAATGAGCTGTGAGGGGGTGGCCCCTCGTGACGCAATATCGGCTGCATTTAAAGCAGAAGGAATGTAGCGCCATGAGTTTGAGGGAATGATTTCTTGGATTCTACTGACTCGATTTCCAACAAAGGTTTGCCAGCGATTAGGAGGGGATGAAAGCCAGTGCAATACGACTTGCGAATCGCAGAAAGTAACGATATTTGTAACAGGTATTTTTCCTTCATAGCTAGATAAAACGAAGTCAATTAATTCGCTTAAAAGAAATGCGCCTAGGAGTTCTAGCCTAGCCAAAGTTTGTGACTTTATAGGCGCGACCCTAGATTTTGCAGATATGAGAGAAACAGATATATTGTTTTCCTCTTCTACACGAAAATATACGACGCCTGCGTAGCCTCGAATTGAAGCGTCACAGAAGCCGATGATTTGACAGGTATTGATTTTTGACAGTTTGATTTGTCGGGGTAATTGAAAATTGGAAAGAAGCGGGAATTCAGAACGAAGTTTGTTCCAAGAGTCGATGATAGAAGAAGATTGTTCCCTTATGATAGATAAAATAGAACGTTTAGTTGGGGGTTTTTCCTTCATTCGGCATTGATAAGAAAAAATGTCGTTTTTTGGATGCCATTGAAGTCCTAAAACTTTGATAAAGTGTGGTTCCTCCTTGTCAAAAGAGAGAGGCATTTGACGATCGGATTCTGACAATGTTGCCAATAACTCAGGACAATTGCTTGCCCATTTTTTAAGTTCAAATCCTCCCGACTTTAACAAATCATTGAGTTCCATCTGTAGGGAAATGGCTTCAGAAGGCGGAGGGCTAGTTCCCAAGATATCGTCGATGTAAATTGACGTTTTTAGAACAGTACTAGCCATAGGAAAACGTTCCTTTTATCTCTCTGCCAGCTCATTTAATGTACGCATGGCTAGAAAAGATGAGCTTGTCATGCCAAAAGTGACAGTAGAAAGTTCCCACACTGAAAGTGGGTCCTGTGGAGAAAACCTCCACAATATCCTTTGATAAGGACGGTGATAAGGATTGATAAGGACTTGACGGAACATCTGTTTGATATCAGCAATGTAGGCAATAGGATTAAGACGAAACGTATGGAGTAAAGAAGCAATATCCTTTTGAAGTTTCGGTCCAGACAACAACGTGTCATTGAGACTAATATTCTTTGGGGTGACTGCCGAACAATCCCAGACTACCCTTAATTTTGTACTTAAGCTTTCCGGCTTTAGTACGCAATGATGGGCCAAAAAACATGATACGTCGACTTTTGGTTGACTAGGTAAAACTAGACTCATATGATTAGAATCGATATAGTCTTGCATGAAACTAGAATAGGCAGTGTACAGATCAGGATTTTTGAGTAATCTATTTTCTAGAAGTAAAAATCTACGATAAGCTTGCGGATAAGTATTTCCTAGGTCAGGGTTTATTATATCTTTAAACGGAAGATCTAGCATGAATCTACCGCTCGGTTGTCGTACGACACTCGCAGTAAAAATTGATTCCGCTTGTTTTTCTTCCTTTGATAAGATTTGATTTTTAGGCAAATGTTCGATTTCCCAAAACCTCTAACGGAGGTGAATGACTCGTTAAAAAACAACTGGTTCGTTCCGTAAGAATACCTTCTTCGTCCAGCCAAAGATGGTTTCAAGGGCTGAAGGTTGCCCTATTTGTCCAAGAACCCTGCCCTCCTTGAATATCTGTGCGAATAGCTCGCAACCAATAACTAAGTCCACAGGTCTAGATTTGAAATAAGATGGGTCGGCAAGTTTAAGGTTTTCCAAGTGTTTCCACTGATTATCGTTCAAAGTGAATGTAGGCATATTGGAACATAGTTGTGGAACGACAATTGCTTCGAAATTAAGTAAAGGAGTGACCTGTCCTTGTGGCTTAATGTGACATTGAACGAGCCCTTTGGAAGTAAAAGAAGACATTTGATTTAATCCGAATATTTCAGTGGTGTAACTTCGCCTAGGAAGATTAAGACGCTGCCCTTACAGGTTGAAAATTTCCGCAACCGTCCATAACATCTATTATGGCGGTGCATAAAAGAAAGGTACCTGAAGGTCCTGAGGTATTTAATGACACATGAAGATTATTGACAGGTGGTGTGTATGGCAGGACTAGTATCTTGGCTTCCATACTCTTTATTAGTTTCTAAGATATGAGTTAAAGTGTGGTGCCTTTTACTATTGCAAGTCCTGCATGAATATTTTGATTTGCACGTGTCTACCCCTTGCGAGGGATGAAAACACGCTAGACATAATTTTTCTGCGTGACGAAAGATAGGCGATCGATAGGCGAGAGGTCAAGTAATGTTTGACATTTCGAAAGCACGTGACCTTGATTACACCGGAAACATTTTATTCCCGTACTTGAATTAGTTGAGGTGCCAGCGAGTCCTATAAAAGGCGAATTGGATGATTTATAGGTAGGCTTTTGCCCAAACTGATTTTGCATAGAATTTGAATTTTGATAGGTAGGCTTTTGCCCAAACTGAATTTGCATAGAATTTGATTTTTGATAGGTAGGCACCTTTTTGGGTGCTGTTGATTGAGGAGTGATCTTTTTTCTAGAAATTGAAAAAGTGACTGAAAAGTGGGAATTTCGGTATCAGTATTGGCGTGACTCATTTCGAAATTTGAACGCGTCGGAATATCCAATTTTTCTAACAAAATGAAAAAAATAATAAATTCCCAACTGTCAACGTCAAAGCTAAGTGATTTTAAAATTTCTAGGGATTCTGAAAAGGTGTCAATTAAATTACGCAATTCTTTAGCTGTCTCGTTTTTTAAGGTAGAGTTCATAATTGTGCTTAAAGCATCATTTGCGAGGTCTCGCTTGTTTTGATATCTATTGACTAATTTGTCGTAAGCAATTTTATAATTTTGATGAGATAAGCTAATCCCTGATATCAATTTTAAAGGCTCATCCTCGAGATATGAAAATAAATATTGAAGTTTTCGGACGTTAGTTAGACTTTGATTTTGATCTATAATGTTATTAAAAAGATCGAAAAAGCTTGACCATAATTTTTTATCACCTCGAAATATGGAAATACCTAACTCTTTGAGTTTTGGAGTTTCAGATTCGTTTTGACGAACATATGATCGCGCAAAGGATGGAGCCTCAACCGGAAATATTTCAGAGTAAACCACCTTACAGGCTTAAAAATATTTACGAGCTTCTGAAAGGATCGCATCTTACGTTTTAAACTCCTCGTCGTCCGAGTCGTCTATCATCATAATGACATCATAATGTGCCAACATGCATTTATCGAAGGTTTCATCCAAATCGGAATACCTCACTTGAAACTCGTTTCTCGATTTTGCGTCCGTTGCCGCGGTTTGTGAAAACACATAACACTCGGTGATCGCAGATAAAAAACCCTTGCGTTTTTGCACGGCTTTTTTGATAGACATGATTTTTACCTTTGAAATGATGAAATTGTCGGTAAATATACAATTAACGTAAATTAATGCTTCTGAAATAGAAAAATGACGAATTGTCGAAAATATGCACTAATTTATCGCAATTGATGAAAATTGTTTTAAACATCGAAATGATATGGAACACATCTAATCACAGAAATGAGAAATGTTGTTTGTTTTGATTGATTCTCGATTTTTGTTTACTGAAGTGACCACGCGATAGACCCTGTGTTACCATAGCAGCGGACCGAAAACAGGTGAACTGCGCCGAAACCGAAGGTCGAACGATTGGCAAATTCAAGGCCGTGTGGTCGCCGTGTGAAAATGTGAAATGGCCGACTTATTAATACCGTCGTATGGAGTAAATTTAAATAATTCGGGTCGAAGGAACACTTATGTATGCCCGCAGATAGAAAAACGATAACTGCAGTGGACTGTATATATTTTAATTAAATGAAAGCGCGAACAAACATAAATTAATTGATATGAAATCACGAAATTATCAAAAGGTCCAAAGTTAATTGCTGGTACCACACAACGGAAATCAGAAACAAAGCACTCACCTGTTTGCAGCCAATTTCTCCACGTTCCAGGGGCCCCTTTCTGGATCTAATGATGGCACCAGGTAGCTGAAGGGCTGAAGTTTCCAGTTCTATGCTTCAGTACACCAAAATCGAGCACTTTCAAGTGTAGAAATTTGTAAATGTTGGAGAAAGAAATTAACACACCATTTTCTCGAGGCGGTAGAAAAGGATCTCACTGATTGTTGGTGCGCATGTCGAAATGCGCGAAAATGTACTCTGTCCGTCATCCAATTGTGTGGTTTTAAAATTAAAAACAACCGCGAAATTTAGCGGGAGCTAACAATAGTTTTTAAAATTTAATTGGCTAATCACAGTACAGGGTGTTTGTAAGTTAGAGAGAACATTTACTTTTTTGAAAAAATGGCAAAGTTTGAAGAAGAATATAAAAAATATATATCGATGTCGTGTCTCAATTTTCTTACAGAAGATAGCTAACACCTTTGTCTTTACAGACCCGCTTTTGCCTTTTTGCGCTAGGTTGCGCTCGCTTGTCAAATGGTCGGGCAGCAAAACACAATTTTTGGTGATTTTGGTAAAACTTGGTACGTTTGTAGAGCGACCCAAGAGAAGTATATAGTAGTAGTATTATTTTTTTGGTTCGAACTCTTCTGATTGCCGCGTTTCGGTGCCCTTAAATTTCAAATTTGCACCTTTATATTTTTTTACAATATCTTGAAACTAAAAACAGCTAAAATATTTTTCATGGCAATTTTGATTAGGTAAAACCTGTCTCTATAAGCCCATGTAACGCAACTTTTAAAAACATTTTTTCTATATTAAGAAAAATAATGTTAAAATCAAAACTTTGAAAATTTACCAAAGTAGTGATTTTTTTAAAACTTGAAATTTTGGACCCTGTCAAAAAGTTTTTGAGGCGGATTTTATCTGACATACTTTTTTTTCTTTCTTTTGAGTCTGGCTATATCTCACTTTTTAAAATTTGATAAAATCTTGCAGGGAAAATCTGTCGCAGAGTCACAAATACCATGCTGTCGCGTTTTTCGCAAAATTCAAAGATTTTGGAGTGCTTATACAAAACAATTTTTTAAAACTTTATTTGACCAAAACTTAAAATAATTTCTGATAGAGAACTAAATACAAAATTTACTTTCTTTAAAAAACATAAATAAATATAATATAATATATTCAAAAATTTTCCACAAACATGGAAAAATCATAGGTTTAAAATAACAGTTTTTTTAAGCAAAAATGACATGTTTGAAGATAAACGGCTGGGGATTTCTTATTTTGCATTTAATTTTGGGTCCCCCGAAAACCCTTGTTCGAATGTAGACAAGCTTTCAAACGGTATGCAATTTTTTTCAAAATCTACTTGGTAAGTGGTAGCAAAAAAGCGTTAAAGTTGGCTATTTTTCAGTTTTTATTAAAAGATATTCAAATTGTTTACTGGTCGGTCATTAAACCGCCATTTTCGTCAATTTTTGGGGGATTTTGATAAACATAGGCACGATTGTACATCAACTTGAGCAAAGTAAAAAAAAATACTCCACTATAAGTTGTGTATCAGTGTCCTTAAATTTCTGGTTTGAGTCTTTCCATATTTATATTTATCGATTTCAGACATAATAATGTCAAAATCAAAACTTTGACAAATTTACCAAAATGGTGATTTTTTCAAAACTTGAATTTTTGGATCCTGTCAAGAAATTTCTGAGGCGGATTTTATCTGACATACTTTCTTTCCTTCCTTTTAAACCTGGCTCTACCTCACTTTTTAAAACAACTAAAATATTGCAGGAAAAACCTGTAGCAGAATCACATATACCAATCTGTCGCGTTTTTCGCAAAATTCAGAGACTTTGGACTGCTTCCCAACTAACATTTATAGTAGCGGCTACATGTTCTAAAGGCTTTGCTACTTTCTTATAGTAGAAATGTGGTGATCCCAACCAAAATTTGTTACTTTTTAGTTCTAACTACTATTTAGTATCAGGAAATAGTAGATGTTTCGTAAAAACGACCCTCTAAACTACTTCATAGGATTGTTTCTTGATAGTCGATTCTAATAGTCTTCTCTACCACAATAGGACGTTGCTAAAGTTTTACTTTCTTTTTAGTCGTTATTTCGTAGTCGCCCTGACTTTTATATCCTACTTAATTACCACTAGAAAGTTAAGCTTCATTGGAGTCCCAAACAAGTGTATCCGACAACTACATTATAACTTTAATTTTTACCACAAAAGTTTGTGTCATCATAGCAACATCTGATGTAACAATGTAGACAAAATAACTTTTTGGATCAACTTTAAAGCCGCAACTACTTTCAAGTAACCTTTTCGACTATCAGGGAATATAGTTTGGGACGCCATGTTTTTATGTAAGAAAGAAAATTTAATATTTTTGTTGTCGTTTTATGAGCTCATATTAAAGAGCCATACTATTTTATAAACAAATTAGTTGAAGCTTACCAAAAATGCTCTTCTTAAGCACCATTTGTTGGAGTTAACTGTCGATTATGAAAACATAACCTCCAAAATCACAACACAAAAATTCCATCAGCTACCAGAAAACGGCTCAATTTTACGGGCGCACCGGTTTTTTGCAATATATATAATGCATGTTATACAAAAAACTTTGCGTCGCACTCGAATTTTGATCCTCTGCTCGTAAATTCTCACACTTTTGGATAACATAGTTCATATTATAACCATAACCAAACAAAAAAACTAAGCGAGTCTGTTTACTGTTGTGTCCACCATATTGTGTAACAATTCTACCAAAAAGAAACGATTATATTATTTGCAACTACATCGCAACTTTTATGCCATTACGGAAAAAAAACAGCCTCTACGACGTAGTAGATACCTGGCAACGACGTAGTAGTGTAGTTGTTACTACAGTGACTTTAAACACTTGGCCAAGTAGTTATAACCAGAAATTGGTTCCCCACTTAGGGAATTATAACGTCGCTGTATGGTATACTGAGACGTAGCGGGAGTACGTTGCGGTTACTTTTAAGAAATTCTTTCTAGTTGGGGTTTCGTCGTTACAACTTTAATTGTTTGTTGGGTTATACAAATCAATTTTTTAAAACTTTATTTGAACAAAACATAAAAGACTATTTACTGGTTCTAATAGGCAACTAAATATAAAATTTACTCAACTAAAAAAAAATTACCGCAAACATGGAAAAATCACTGACTCAAAATAACGGTTTTTTAAGAAAAAACTACACATTTGCAGATAAACAGCTAGGGATTTTTTATTTCGCCTTTAATTTGGTGTCCCCCGAAAAACATTTGTTCTAATATAGACAAGCTTTCAAAAGGTATGAAATTTTTTTCAAAACATACTCAGTAAGTTGTAGGAAAAAAGCGTTTAAAGTGTGGTATTTTTCAGTTTTTTAATAAAATATCCAAATCGTATACTGGTCGGTCACTTAGCCGCCATTTTCGTCAATTTTGATGGGACTTTCATAAAAATTAACAAGTATATACATCGACTTTAGAGAAGTAAAAAATAAAAAAAAAGTTGGTTGATATTTCACTTTCAATTTTCCAGTTTGCACTTTTTCACTTTTTTCAAAATAACTAAAAATCAAAAAGAGTCAAAATATTTTTTATTACGGCTTTAATTAGGTAAGATCTGTCTCTATCGGCCTGCCTTACAAATAGAAATATTTTTTATTTTAAGAAAAAAAATTTCAAATTAAAAATATGGAAAAAAAGTTGTGATTTTTTAAAATCTAAGTTTTTTTACTCTGTGAAGAAATTTCTAATAAGGATTTTATCTGATATACTTTTTTCTCTTCCTTTTGAGCCTGCCTATAATTTGCTTTTTAAAATATTAAAAAATATTGCAGGAAAAATAGGTACATTTTTAGTTTGGGTAATTTTCATTATTTTTAAAAAAATGTTATTATTATATTACCGAAGGGTGGACAAAGGGCGATCACTCAATAAAAATTGTTTCAATATGTGTTTTTTTTAATGCTAATAAATACTTATTTATGTATAAAATTTAAAATGGCTGGCTATTACAGGCAAAACTAATTAAAATTAACAGATTTGTCACTGAGTAAAAGATATGACATTTGTCTTTGCATCGAATCCAAAGAAAAAGTAAAAAAAAATAAAATTACACCTATTCCAGTAAAATGGGCTTAGCACTTATATCAACTTATTTATCTCTCTAATGGAATATAATTTTATGAAGAACCTATCTCTAATGGCTCGCTTGTATTTATGAGATACTATTTTAATTTTACAGGTGCCGCCACATTTGTTAAATTTTAAAATCTGGTTACCACCCATATACTATTTAATATATAAAATACTTCTGTTTTTCTTTACCTTTTGTGTTTATTAAGAGATTAATATTTTTTGTGGAAAATTTAAATATTTCTGAGCTTTGTAAATAAATAAAATAAAATAAAGTTAGCACCTTTACTAATGTGTTAATTCTATTTATTTTAGGCTTCCAAAGTATATTAAGAACTTAACAATATTTTAGTATATGGTAATTTTTGTAAGAACCCAAAATTAACCTCAAACTAAAAAATCACCTGCCATTTATCTATAGTTTCGCTTTAAAAACTGTTATTTTGAACCAGAAAAAATGTAGTGTGTAGCAAATTTTTTATTTTTCTATTTTTTTTTAAATTATTTTGTATATTAGTTTTTTTATCAAAAACATACGCTTTAAATTTTAGTCAAATAAAGTTTAAAATATGGTTTTGTATTTAAGCAGTCCAAAATCCTAAAATTTGCCCGACCACTATATAACTTGGATATTTTTTTATAAAAACTAAAAAATATCCAACTTTAGATACTTTTTTGCTATCACCAAGTATATTTTTAAAAAATTACACCATTTCAAAGCTTGTCTATATAATAGTAAAAAATATTTTCCGGGAACCCAAAATTAAACGCAAACTAAAAAATCCCCACCGGTTTATCTTCAAACGCGTCATTTTCGCTTACACAGCCGAACCAACGCTTTTTTCCTGTTTGCGGCAAATTTTTGAACATTTTGGATTGTATTAATATATTTTTTTAAGTAAGTGAATTTGATACGTAGTTTTTTTTTTATTAGAATGGTAAATGCCCTTTTAAATTATGGTCAAATAGAGTTTAAAAAAGTGGTAATGCATAAGTAATCCAAAATCTTTGAATTTTGCAAATAATGCAACAGCTTGGTATTTATGATTGTGCTACAGATTTTTCCTGCAATATTTTTTAATATTATGAAGAAAAAACAGTACGTTATATAAAATCCTCCTTAGAAATTTCTTCACAGAGTTAAAAAATTTAGGTTTTAAAAAATCACAACTTTTTTTTAAAATATTTTTAATTTGAAATTATTTTTCTTGAAATAAAAAATATTTATAAAAGTTACGTAAGACAGGCCGATAGAGACAGGTCTTACCTAATTAAAACCGTAATAAAAAATAGTTTGACTCTTTTTGATTTTCAGTTATTTTGAAAAAAGTGAAAAGGTGCAAACTGGAAAGTTAAGGGTACTGAAACGCAGCTTAGAGTGGAGTACCAACCAACTTTTTTTTTATTTTTTCCTTCTCTAAAGTCGATGTAAAAACCTGCCAATTTTTATGAAATTCCCATCAAAATTGACGAAAATGGCGGCTGAGTGACCGACCAGTATACGATTTGGATATTTTTTAAGAAACTGAAAAAAATCAAACTTTAAACGCTTTTTTGCTACCACTTACCAAGTATATTTTGCAAAAAAATTCATACCGTTTAAAAGCTTGTCTATATTAGAACAAAGGTTTTCGGGGGACCGAAAATTAAACGCAAAAGAAAAAATCCCCAGCCGTTTGTCTCCAAATGTGTAGTTTTTTCTTAAAAAATCGTTTTTTTGAGTCAGTGATTTTTCCATGTTTGTGGTAAATTTTTTAATATGTTGGACTATATTTCTAAGTTTTTTTTAGGAGAGTAAATGTTATATTTAGTTGTCTATTAGAACCAGTATATAATCTTTTACGTTTTGTTCAAATAAAGTTTTAAAAAATTGATTTGTATAAGTAGTGCAAAGTCTTTGAATTTTGCGAAAAACGCGACAGCTTGGTATTTGTGATTCTGCTACAGATTTTCCCTGCTATATTTTATAATATTTTAAAAAGGGTAGTATAGCAAGACTAAAAAGGCAGAAAAAAAAGTATGTCAGATAAATCCGCTTTAGAAATTTCTTGGCAGCGTCCAAAAATTCAAGTTTTAAAAAAATCACTACTTTGGTAAATTTGTCAAAGTTTCGACTTTGACATTATTTTTTTCTAAATCGATAAATATTTTTAAAAGTTTTGGTACCCAGGCCCATAGAGACAGGTCTTGCCTAATAAAAACCGTAGCAATAAATATTTTGGCTTTTTTTGATTTTGAGATAAAAGTGAAAAGGTGCAAACCGGAAAGTTCAGGGCACTGATACACAGCTTAGAGAGACAAATCCGCGAAAAATTTTTAGGTTTTTTACTTTTTTTGGATTGATGTATTAACGTGCCAATGCTTATCAAAATCCCCCAAAAATTGACGCAAATAGCGTTATGCTGCCCGACCAAAAACAGCTTTAAAACATGCTAAAAATAAAAATCAGAAAGAGACCCTCAGACACTCAACTTCATGTAACGCCGAAACCAACCGATATCGCTTAAATTTCAATATGTTTTAGGGCCATGTAAGAGCATCATATCATAAAAATCTAGGTTAGAATGTGGTGCCCCCCCCCCCTTTTTCGACACATAGACGGATGAAATAAGCACAAAAATACATGTTAAATTAAATATTTAGTCATAAAACGGCATAAAAAATATTTTTTCGATTTTGTACTCTATTTCTTAGGCTAAAAGAATATAAATCCAGCTGTTTTGACATTTAAATGCAGTGGCGTGTCCTGTTCTTATACTATCTTTTTTTTATTTAAAAACTGCTTTTTATATTATAAATGGCAATTAAGTCACTTCAGACATTCTTACATCGGATTTTAACATATAGCTAATAAAATACCCATTTCTTAAAATCCATTTTATACTTAGGCGTACGCCGCCAGTTTTTCTTAGTTAAATAAAATAGCTGGAATGGATTCCTAGAATAACATAGTAAAAAAAAACTGTTGGTAATGTATACTTCAGTATCAGCATGAAAATATTAGTAATAATAATAGAAAACAGTGGTGTAGTAAAAATAATATAAATAAATAAAAATAAATATAAACTTTGTAACTAAAGTACATGCATGCTACAAAAATTCCTTATTGCAGTTAACACCAGGTAAAAGTGTAAAATACTAATCATTACAATCCTTTTAGAACATCCCGCAATTATCCCTACCAACAAATGAAACACCCTATGTAATTTTTTTCTTTTGCATTCTTCATTAAAATTTAGACTAATTTTGTATGCTGCCTGAGCCAGTAGTTTTTGCCTCATATAAAATAAGTCTAAATTTTACTAGAGAAACAAAAAACACAAAAACATACAGTGTTTCATTTAAATTTCCGAAGTTGAAGGTCGTTCTGATAAAATAAAACACTTTGTATATATGTCTATGTTAAACAATAAAAATATACTTAAAACCCAACAACTTCTGTTTAGACATTTTTATAATATAACATACATCTTTTGACAAAGGTACAGGATCATCTTATTTTGGACACCCTGTACCTAATAATAATTATTTATTAGGATGTATTTAAATAATTTTCAAACTATTTGGTGGAATTTAAGGCAATGATCTGTGAACTTATAAGCAAAAACAGGCGTGTCCTCCCATATGTCGAATCCGTCCCAGTGTGCGCCTGTGTGGGAAACAAACATTGCTACCACTACACCACAACGGCGACAACTCCAAGAAGTGAATTAGCTACTAGACGTCTATTACTGGGTTATTTTTAACAGTTAATTTTTAAAGGACATGGCAACAGCTTAGAAAATGAAGCGTCGGTTACTAACTTCATTCATATAAGTATCTCATTTTTAGGATAACGTGCTCTAACTATTCTGTGTTTAGATTTTGTAACAGGGACCAGTGAAAAACTGAAAACCCCAAAGTTCTTTCACTTTTGCACAACAGCAATGCAATTACTTTTTAGTGGAAAGAAACCGTCTTGCATTGCGGTAATCAAGTTTTCTAATTGAGTTTTAAAAGTCTTCCCTCTTGGAGCGAGCATTCCGCTTTTATTACTTCTTGTTTCATCATCTACGATCTCTCTGGATCCGGAGTAAAATAATGCTTGACAGGAAAGGGTCTTTAAAACACCTTCCAAGCACCAAGTATGCCATTACAATAATTAATTAAAATGATTCTATTCGGGTCGCGAAAAGAGGCCCGCACACAGGCCCAGATATCTTAGACATCGGGAAATTTTGAAACTTTTTTGATTTTTGTAGGTCTGGACATGTGCTTTAAAAAAATATACCTTTAACGTTGTCATTAGTAAATTATATTTTAGTCCAAGCATGCAAATTTTGATTTGTTTTGAAGCATCATGTAAGTGTTATTTTAATAAGTTTTTTGATCCAGCGGCGTACGCAGAATTGAATCCCAAGAGAAGACATTTACCGCTAAGCCAATTTTTGCAAAACGTCCCACTACGCGAACCATAAGAGCGGCTCAGCGGACACCGGTGTCCACGCTGGCGCGATCAGTAAAAAAGACAATTTTCCATCGCACACTTGTCAGTGGTTTTTTTTTTCTCATAAAACAATAAAGTTATAGACTTAAAAGTAGTTTTTTTTTTTCATAAAATAAAAACAAATATGTCCGCCATGGCGCCTAGAGTATAGCTGCTTTAAAAACTTTTTACAAATCATAGCGGACACAATAGCGGACATAGTCTTCACACTGTTTCAAAAAACCACGGTCAGTAGGCCATTCTAGAGCTCCAAAAAGAATACTTAATAATAAAATGTTCAATATGGTGCGATAACCCGACCATGCAGCGTACACCGGTGTCCGCCGTGGCGGTGATTGTGTTAAGTCCGGTTGGTTACAATTTAATCCTGATTTTTGGGGAAAATTTGTGTTCTGGGGTCATTATTTAGCGGTTCTGGGGGGAGCTTCAGCCCCCAAGCAATTCCCCTGCATAAGTCACTGATTGCTAACCTAACTTTTTAAGTAAACGAGCAACAACGACATTAATTTGTTATTACTGTGTCAAAATAAATAAAATTAAAGCAAAATGTAAGTAAGATTAAAAAACATAGTTACATTAAGGTTTGTTATAAAACAAATTATTACTAGGTAGCCTTTCAATATTTTGATGTCACGCCACTCAGTTTTGAGTGTTCACTTAAAACAGTACAAAAGCATTGTTTAATATATAATGTAGTTGAGTTGAGTTACTGCTCTTTTACTTTTCAGTTAACAGGTATTTTAATAACTTTACCGTGCGCCACGAACCCAATCCAGGGGCGGTCCCAGACTTTTAGAAATGGTAGGGCAATCTAGATTTTGTGACATGTATGTATTAAAATTTTTTTGCTCAGGTGTGTGGGACAGCCACTGCCTGATCTGTCAGAGAATATTGCGAAAAACCTGTCAGTTTCACATTTCGTCGTTGATCTTACAAACTGACGTATCTCAAAAAGATGCAGTTTTGTGATGACCATAATACTACCTTATGTGTGTCGTTCTTTCATCTCACAAAGTGTCGTAACTCATATAAATCCTTTAAATAGCACCAAAATCATTAGATCCAAGAAGATTTTTAGTGATATAAATCCAATATAAACTTTTCCTAAAACTTGAAATTGCTTTCTTGTAAACTTACAATAAATGAGTTGCGTTAGTTTGTGAGATCAACGACGATTTATGATATGCATCAAAAAGAAGAGAATATCAGCACTTGTCCAAAGCCACAACATATGAAAAAAGTTTTAAAATCGTCCGATATCTGGAATACATGAACCGGAGTGCGGGCTTCTTTGGTTGAAAAAATTTGTTGGAACTTTTTTGTTTGAACGGAACATTATTCGAAACCATTTTCTTTGAAAGCCATTTTCTTAAACGGAAAATTGTTCGAAAACAAGTTCTTCGAACGGAAATTTGTTCAAATAAAAAAATTTTTTTAATAAATTTTTTGAAAAATTATTTCTTTAAATTAGCTCTCCTTCCCTTCTTGTGGGAGGATCTGTGTTAGCCTAAATTTTGTCAATTTTTTGAGAAAAAAACGCAAAAGCACGTTACTTAATTTATAGAGAAGACATTTTTTGAAATCATTATGCTTAATCCAAAAATTAGATTGCAGTATATCGGTCGTATCTTTATAAATGTTTTTCAATTCTTTAAACTTAAACTAATAAATAAATTAAATCGATATCAAAATAGTATTTGGTATTTTATAATTTGTTTATTTATTCGACTTTTTATTGCAGAATAGAAATTTTTATAATAACAAATAAACAAGTAAGCCAATTTTTAATTAAAAAAAGTTTTAAAGTAATGAAAAACATTTAAAAGAGGTTTACAATTTAAGATTTTTAGGTCGAAAGTAGTGGCTGTTCGTTTGTTGATACCACTAAAACGACTAGTGACCTAAAATGTATCTCCCCAAATAAATTAGTTTAAAACTTGGTTTTTTAAAACTTATTTTAGAGAAATATACGTTTTAAAATAAACACCCTGTACATATTTTTATGTTGATTGAAATACACTGGTTCATATTGTTATCTAATTTCAAGTTGCATGACATAAAAGTAATGCCTCCCCGTCTATAAGGCGAATAGTTTGCACAATTCACTGAGGGATAATGATAAAATATAATTCGCTGATGGATAAAAATACATTTAAGTTACGTGGTTTAACGTGGTTTAATACTATTGTATACTATTCATACAAAAAAAAGCAAACATTTTTTTCAGGTCTTCATCGTTCGTTGTGTTTAGTTGTATTTTATAATAATCAGATAAAAGACCTCAATTGATTTTAAAAATTAACTACAATTTTCAAACGCACTGAAATGGTGACTGTTTAAGAAATAAAAGCATTGGGCGGTATTTAAAATAAATGTCCATCCCTTGTATTTAATTTTTTTATTTATCGAACAAAAAAAATTGTAAACACGATCAGCAACAAATTAATACAGGAGTCGTACGAATAATGAGGTCTTAGGGCTGGTAACTAGGTCCTAACGCGCTTAAAATCTCCTTCTAAGAATGAAGGCGAGAATATCCGACAACTTAAGCAACTTAGGGCCTTTAATTCATAACCTTTTTTATAACACCGTCACGTGTTAAATAACCGTCAAGCGAACAGTATACTATAAGCACTCAAAACAGAAGAATCACTACTCTTCTTCTCTGCACAGCAGCAAAATTTGTAATAGCGTAACTAGGTATATGCTTTTGGTAAGGTGCCTGGGCTTCAAAGCCTTAATGTAGCTTCTTGAGCGTCCACTATTTCAGAGCGGAGTTAATTAGTATCCTGGTCAGCCGGAGCAAGGTTTAGAGCCGATAAAACTTTGCTCAGGTCCCCTCTGGGCCAAATTATCGGCACATATCTTCGTTGGCTGAGTTTTATATCGCTTGGAACCGACAGAAGTTGCCGGTTCTGGAAGTGCTTTAGAGTATCTCTGAACAAATGTGAATCTAGAAGCGACTGGACACAAAGCTTCGCGGCTTGGTTATTCAGATGTATGAATCGTTTTCTTTTCTTTTTTATTATTTTCTCATTCACTGCAGCTTTTATGGCGTAAACTTTGATTTGGAAGACTGTTGATTTAGTGCGCCTCGGATCGTCTGCAAAGTTGACAAGGATTCGGTCCTTTTTCCACTTTGCTCTACCCAGTAAAGTAATAGTGTCTTTTCCTGTTGGTCTTAAAATTTCGGACGGTTCCTTAACCAGACTTCATGGTTTGTATGTGACTGCTACTCCCACCACAGTTTTTACTCGCGTCTGTGGCTTAGTGTACCTTTCTTTCTTACCATTGAAGCGCAATTTATTATGCCGTTCACAGCTGCGTGACATTTGCTGCATTCTAGTTCTGACGTGCCGGGAGTCTGTCAGACACTTCGTGTCCATATTGACGACTATGGAAAGCCCAGAAACTCGAAACCACATTAAACTAATTATCTCCAAACGCATCAGAGCTTTGAACAATATCTCTGAGGAATAAGATAGACAGGAATTACAGTGATTCTAAAAACAAATAGGCCACAGTACACCGGTCTTTTTTTTAGTAAGGGTCGTAACTTTTGCACATAGCTTTATTTTGCCGAGTCCCAACTTTTTTCTCAGCAAATTCTTGAAACACAACACAGTGTGTGAACCCAAAAATTTTTTAAGCTTCGGATTGACTAAACGAACCATGCGATTTTGACAAGGTTGCATTAAAAAAAAAAGAGAAAAAGGTGCAGAGTACTTCGGGTCGTCAAATAAAATCCTTGAGCCTGTGAAGACCCTAGGTCGGTGCTTTTGCTTCCTACCTTATTCATATGGTACAACAAATAAATAAACAACAGTATCAAAATCTAACGAGTGCAAAACCCCTATGGTCCTTTCACAACTAGTAAGTGTCTATCTATCCGCTGCTGTTCTTAAGTTTGTTGGCTAGCATATCTATAGAAGAAGTTATGTAACCATTGATATTATCCAAATCGTTTAAAAATTTGTGAAATCATAACAAAACATTTTATATAAAAAAAGTATGGATAATGGTATTCCGCAAAAAAGATTGAGATCAAAATATAGTTAAGGTTTTCAATACACATTTCAAAATAAAAGGTCCTGACTAATTTGGAAATGTTTATTTGACTCTGGTACAAAATAGCACAAAAAAAAAATAGCGCGGACAAAATGGCACAGCACAAAATAGTGCAGGGCAAAAAGGTGCAAGTCAAAATAGAGCAAATAGCGCAAAATAGCTTAGGTTCCAAATTAGTACTAAAAAATCCTTGTTTAGTTAAAAAAACGTAACCTGACCTGACCTGGTTAATTTATTATACTAAAAGCGTCTTTGGTACAAAATAGCGCAGGTCAAAATCGCTCAGGCCATCATAGAGCAGCCAAAATATTGCACGACCATAATAGCGCATAGCCAAAATGACGCATGTCAAAATAGCGCCGGCCAAAAACGCGCAGACTGAAATAGCGGATGACTAACATAGATTCTTCCCAAATTTCGCTAATAATTTCCATACCAAAACGAACATCTCGCTCTGGAACCGAACATAATAAAAAAAAATCTGACTCCTTTTCCCGTGTGAATCCGATCCGAACCGAGAACCGAACCGGAATTTTTGTTGTTTGAAAAATAATATTTATAGATATTGTTTTGTTTTTGTTAATACTTTTTTTAAAATGAAAAAGTAAATTTAAACAGGTTTTTTTTGCGCTCTTTTGTCCTACGCTATTCTGTCCACGCCATTTTGTGCTACGTTATTTTGTACTGCGCTATTTTGTACCAGAGCCGTTTATTTAAACTTGGCTATTACGGCACATAATTGACTCTTAGGCACAGTGCTACAAGAACGTAAACAAGTTTGGCTGTAATAGCAAAATTAAAATAAATATTTCCAAATTAGTGAGATTTTGAAATGTGTATTAAAAAACTTAGTTATACTTTGATGGTAATCCTTTTAACGGAATTATTATTTATGATTAATTTTTTTTTAAATACTCTTCTTAAAAAATTTTACTAAGTAGTATGTGGGGCATTCCATATCAACTCAGCCACCTTTTGCACTTCAAAGTTTTGATTTGAACTAAATTTGAGTTATGGCTAGCCCTATGCCTGCTTAGTCTTAGGACAGTATTTTTACATTTTTCGAATATGATGTCCATAAGATACAGGGTGTCTAATGAGCAAATGTGCATTTGTCCTTCATAAATATAAATAATTATATAAGAAAAACTAAATTATTTAAAATACCACTTATGGTCAATTATTGAAGTAAAATAAAAGAGCTTTAAGAATCTTATTTTCTTTTTTTTAGATTTAGGCCTTAGTGACCTTATAATTTAAAAACTAAATAAGAAATTCGTCATATAAAAAATGTGACCCCTTCGATTTTTATTTTTTTTCCTAAAATTAGAAAGAAATATTACCTTTATTAACCACAAAAATTGCGACGTGGGCCAAGCTATAGTTATGTCAGAATAAAATATTTTGTCAGGCCACGTCAAAAGATGCAGTAAAACGTTTTTATAACGAATAAAATTTAGAAATCCAAGCATAAATAGTAAAGTATACGGTATTACGAAAAAAAATTGGTTTTAAAACGGCGATTACAAAGCTTTTACCTCGCCGTAGGTGAGAAGTAGTGACCTTAATTACTTTTCTTTAAACAAAAGTTTAGTTGTGGCACCCTTGAAAGTTTAAATAATTTAGTTACTAGGTTTGAGCAACTATAGGAGACTTGTTGGAATAACGCCTATCCTAAATAGTGCCAGGCCGTATTTTGACAGCTTTACATTTGAACGTTACAGCTTATCTTTCAACACAGCACACAGTTACCTACACATTATACTTTTATTTAAATATTTTTAACATAAATATATACATTTTCAGATATATATACAGCAATATAATGTTTAAGGTCACTAATAAAAATAATTTTCAAGAAGACACCTAATTATTAATAATATCGACTTATTGGGATAAAGCCATGCAATAATGGTGTCGCGCAGTATTTTGAACGATTTACATCACAAACTGAGGGTTCAAAATTAACATAGAAAGTCGAATTTAATAGCAAGTCGTATATTTATCTATAATTAAAGGCGACAATATTTATTTCAGTTCGTATAATAAAATTCTTAAAGATTATCTGTCATATTCCAATGTAAAATTGTCAAAATACGGCCTGGCAATATTTAAGATAGACCACTTCGCAATTTTTGTGGTTAATAAAAGTAATATTTCTTCCTTCGAAAAAAAAAATGAAAATCGAAGGGGTCACATTTTTTATATGACGGATTTCTTATTTAGTTTTTAAATAATAAGGTCACTAAGACCTAAATTAAAAAAAAAAGCTTTTTAAGGCTCTTTTATTTTACTTTAATAATTGACCATAACGGCTATTTTGAATAATTTAGTTTTTTTATATAATTATTTATATTCATGAAGGACAAATGCACATTTGATCATTAGACACCGTGTATCTTATGAACAACATATCCGAAAAATTTTAAAATACTCTCCTAAGGTTAAGCAGGCATAGGACTAGATATAACTCAAATTTAGTTAAAATCTAAATTTTGCAGTGCAAAAGGTGGCCGGGTTGGTATGGAAAGCGCCATGTATAAAATAAATTTTCTTTCATAGACAGGTTTCAATAAAATTAGAAATAGCTAGTAATTTTTATTATTTTATTCCTAGTGTCCATATTTGCCATTTTGTATCTTTTTTTGCAACATAAATTCAAAATTAAGTTATCGTAAAGGAATCCCGTGTTACTGAATTATTTGCACTTTGTCCCTGGCTACCGAGCCTGGACAAACTTATGGCGATAGGGCTAATAAATTTGGCATGGCTTTCCGGTGCATGGCCTGTACATTGGAGTTAAATTTGGAGGCAATAAAGCTAAAGGAAATGTAAGGTGACCGATTTTCTTTGATTTTGGCGGAGATTTAGTCCGCCGCGGTGGATTCATTGGTTTGACCTGGATTTGGAATAAACTCGATTCAGCTTTTATTGAGCACGATTCCTGAGGTTGTCGTCTATTTTTTAATGTGTCCTTACACTTGCAAATACCATTATTTTTTTTGTATTCTGTGCCCCTTATTGAATTGCCGTAGCCTCAGTTTTCCAGGGAATTAGCGTGCTGATAACAAGTGAGTTAAGCGGACCTCCTTCGTCGATAATTTTATTAAACAAAAATCATCAGAAAGCTAAAAGTTGCAAAATTGACCCAGTCGCATCAAATTGTTTTTAATGTTGTATAGTTTTGCAATAGAGGGGGGTGTCCCAGTTACCACGAAATCCGAGGTGGGCCCTCCACCAAAAGACAAAAATTGAAAATAAAAAAATATATTAAGTTTTTCTTTCTTAAATTGCATACGATTATTCCAAATAGATCACATTGGTGTAAATCCAACTATATTTGACATTTTAATGAGACCTACAAAAAATCTTGTAGAACCGGGAGCCACGTACCCCACCTTGCCTTATTTTTTTTTGGTGTTGTATTTGGGGCACTGTTCTTACCGTCAATAACTTTGAAATCACTCATAAAAAGTACTATTTTTATAATAGCCCACCTAATAGATTCCTACAAAAACTGCTTAAAAACTTATTTAAGTAAATCAAACTAAATAAACATAACAAACGTAAATATCCAAGAAATTTTTTGAGGTGTATCTAGTCTAAGACTAAATAAATTTTCGGGTTCTTTAAACCAACCTCCATCAAACGTAGAAAATACGACTGCTGCTCGGTGAGTAGGCATTGTTCTTTGAATAAGTGTGTACCAAATATTACGATTTTTTGGGCGATTTATTAACACGTACCTATTAAGGTTGTCAGAGGCAAATCTAGAAAAAAGTTTTTGGGGGGGGGGGGCGAGATAGTTTTGGAAGTTTTCCCATGAGGCCGTATTTTATGCTATTTTATGTTTGTATTCATAACATATGTGGAAAACATCTGAAAAATCTTAGCTTCGTGGGGGAGGGCTTATATGCGCCACTGAAGGTTGCTAAGATATCGGGCTTCCTTGCCAAGTTACCGCTTGTTCTTGTACTTCAAGTAAGAATATCTTATTGTACTTAAAGTACTTTTAATGTACTTGAAGTACTTATAATATACTAAATTAATACTTCCAATATACTTGAAGTACATTTTAGTGTACTTGAACTACTTTACTTGATAAAATCAAGTAGATTTCCAAGTACATTGTTAAAAATACAATAACTGGATTGTAGATGTGCTTTAAGTACAGTATTTAAAGTACTAGTAAGTAATTTTTCAAGTATTGTAGTTAATGTACTTGACAACTCTGTTTTAATATGTTTTAAAATTAAATAAATTAATCAAATACCGAAATAAAAAATAAAAAACTAATAGAAGGTTATAGATATCCTATGACATCTGAAACTCTCTCATTTGCCATAGTGGTGCATGAGAAAATCCATACGCTAACGTCACAATACGTTATCGGTTTTATGCCACCAAAATGGAGGATTGTGGTTCGTTCGTTTTTGATAGCCTTGTTAGAAATTATCGTCTTGCCTCAAAACCGTCTAATCCGTTAGATGTTATAGCGATAATAATGGATGTCGAGCAAACCTGTGTTTAAAATAGCTTGAAGGGTAATTATTTCATTAACGAACTGAGGTTAGTTGGTGCATAAGTAAACAGGCTCCAAGGCGACAGGGGATGGTTTAGCAAAATGAAGGAAAAAATAAATTTGTTTTGTATAATCTAGAATTTTATAAGACTCTAGATCGATAACTTTCCTACAACTTGTTTTTGCACTAAAAATTAAAAAAAATAAAAGCCATGATAATTATATCAGCCTTGAAAAGAGTTTTTTGTAAATTCCTCAGAAACAAAAGCCCCTACGAAGTTTTTGGTTATAATACAAATTATTGAACAAAATGTAATCTACAACATTCCAAAAACCGCATATTGATGCGATGCTCCATTAAAAAGTTAGCATTAATGAAATTTTGCCAAAATTTAATCAGCTCGTTAGAGTGTCGAACACTATTTTATGATATCGGGTTAGCAGTTTAGGAGCTATCGTGTTACGGAGATAAATATATATATACACACACACACAGACAGACGCGCCGATATTGCTAATATAGGTCCAAATGCACCCAAATAACACATTTTCGACGTTATCTCAAAAAAAATTCTTCCAAAATAATACTTCGGCGGGCTAGAAAGGTAAAAAACAATGGCTAATATCTACCAAGGAATTTTGGGCGTTAGAACATCTGAACTGCCAGTCGACGGCGGTTCTAGAACAATAATCTGGGGGGGGTTCACAAAACTTTGAGGAGGCGGTAAAGGCGAATCGGTGAACGTAAATGAAAAAAGCGTTAACGAAATATTCGCACTGGAAAAAACGCTACACAGAAAAAAACGCACGCGGAGTAAAATGCACATTGAAAAAGCGCACATAGTAAAATAACGCACCGAAAAATCAAACAAAGAACGTTTAGTCGTATGAAAAAATAATAATGAAATAAATGTCTTTAGATTTAGAATGGTACCTACTATTGTAGGTTACTTAATCATCTTAAATTGGCCCACAAAAATAGGGTAGTATACAATGTGTATTTAGGGACCACAGGGCAACTTTCTCAAGATATCTACAGTGCATCAAAGTTGGCGTTTTTTACACTTTTTTGATAATAACTTTTTTAAAAGGCGTTTTTTAGAACAAGAGAAATAAGTGGAGATAAAAATATTTTTAAAAAAATTATGCGGTACATTTTTTTAGAAAAAATGAAAATTTTTTAAAGATTATTATTTTCTATAGGTACATTTGTGGAGGTTAATTTGACAGCCTATATCCCCTTAACTTGAAATTTTAACATAAAAGAAAATACTCGTTTGACTGTGACAAATTTTCTTTTTTTCTAAAATCTCTTTTTCTCCACTCCTCTAAATTCTAAAATCCTATATCTTAAAAACAGATGGGTGTTGATCGACCCCGATATTATGTAGACTTTTTTATCGGAAATAACCCCCAATATCAGCTGCTCCACTATGACTCCTAAATTATGGAACACCCTGTATATATTTGAAATTTGTAAAAATGTTGAGTTTTAAAAAATGTTAAAAAGTTTTTAGAAACTTGAAAATATTGCAATTTTTTCATTGAGATTCATAAAAACTAAATATTTAAAAATTGGATTTTTATTATTTGTGAACTATTTTAATATTTTTGTAACTATAAATTTAGTTTAAAATCTCTTATGATTTGCGTCTAAATTCTTTATTATCCTAAGAGCATAAATGAGCCGTCAGTATTATTGGTAGGTCGTACGCCGAATATAATATGTTTTTTCTTACCCTAAGGTCGTTGGTAAGATTTATACCGGCACATTAAGTAAAACAGTGATCTGTTGCAATTTTTCGCCTAGTCACAAAAAAATTCGAAAACCGTTGAAAATCGCAAAAAATAGCTGTTTAAAAATAGTAGAAAATTTTGTTGGTCAATTTAATCTTTTAATATTTTCTGAATACTGAGCTCTAAACGCTGCATATAAGACATCTGTATAATAATAATATATGATATTTTTTAAAAACGTCACACTTTTTGCTACTTTGGTACACTGCATAGCAGCTAGTAAAAATTAATTTGAATCAAAGTATAGATGTAATAATAATATGTAGAATCTGCCAACAACCAAACGGGGCAAGCTTATTAGTTGATCTGGACACAGTCTAAACTCCAATCTAGCACACAACATCTTCATGCCGTTTTACATGGGACCGATGATCCCCGAAGGATGCCACAGGTGCAGTGGCGGCTCGTAACAGTAAAGTTTGTGAGTTCTGCCGATAGGGTATAAAAAATGCTATTTTTCTTCATAAGTAAAGAGAGAATTTTTTTACATGAATTAAATTATCCACCACATTCATTGTGACACAATTATACAAAAACAAACAACAAACACGACCATAACCTCCCGCTCATGCGTTTGGCGTCTTCTAAATAAATAAATGCGCCCGCAAGCATGCAACGCTGAGCCCACCCGCTCGGAATTGTACTGGAACTGCAAGTTTTGCAGCTCTATTTTTGCCTAGATTTCGCTATCAAAACCCATGAGCAAGTGCGGTGCGGGGCGAAGGGAGGGGTTCCTAGCCGAGCACAGATCTCGTTAGCCGTCCAGCTACGTTGTGTTGCAATTTAGCAGCGCAACAATGCCAATAACTTCATTTGACCGACTGTGAAATGCGGCTTTCGGCGACGGCGCGCGGCGTCATACTCAACACACGTAGGCGATTTGAAGGCCTACTAGACCAACACCGGACCGAAAATATACTGCTATTCCAATAATTTTAGAAATAAAATAATTATATTAGAAAAATAGCAGCGGCTGAAAAATAGTCAAATAATGTTAAAATTTTGGGGGTTCTGCAGCTCTGCAGCCCTTATGCACTAGCCGCCCCTGCACAGGTGCCACCGACCATACGCAAATATGTGGATCAGATGCCGTGGATCAGATGCCGTGGATCATCGGTCCCATATAAAACAGGCGTTGGATTTTCATGTACTGTTGTCCTTGTCATTGTGAGCGCAATTTTTGAAAGGTTCTTAGCATGATCCTACCAGTTAAGCCGGCTGTCCATGGAGCGTATTATCTGAGCGGATTTTTTTTCTCAGGCTTTGATTGTACTCCCTGGCCCATTGCAATTCTTTCATCTAGAAATCGTGAGTGCGAGTGAAAAGGTATAGAATTGAAAAGTATATGAAAAGGATAGCCAGTCAGCAACGCTTCCGCTGCCTGCGTTTTCATTGGCTGCTCGTCGTTTGCATTCTCTGCCTTGTACACTTATATCATACACCTTTATACAGGTTGTCTCACTTACAAATTATTTTTCAAATGAAAAATTAAATTGGGACACCCTGTATAGGTATGCCTACTGTGATCTTGTTATGAAATTTCATAATATCATCTAAACCAGATGTTAGTAGACGAATATTATAAAATTTAAATAGATAGTCCGAGATCTCGAGGAAACTTTTTGTTGGTGATTTTATTCGAATCCTAATTTTGAATTCTCATAATTGGGCTAGGATTTAATAGTATAGATATGATAATATGATAGAAAAATCGCAATAGTAACCGATAAACAGTGTATTCAAAATATTTTTAAATATTGTCGATTTTTTTAATAAAGTTTTCTTACATTACCCATATTTTGGCAGACAGTTTAAGAATGGATGTTTTAAGCGAGGAATTTAATTTTGTTTATAGTTTTGATATTACTTATACATAGTATCCTAAAGCGATGTTTTGGGGGAATGTCAAGTGTTTCATTGGGATATAGAAAAAACCGCTCCACTTTCGAGGTTCGATATTCAAAAGGAAAAAAAAAGGTAACAATCCAATTTTGATATAGCAAGCCCTTTTAAAGCTACAAGTGGCCTTTGAAAAGTCTGCCTTTAGAGAGAGAAAGAAGTTTCCTTTTTCTACATTTTTTTTATAACTGTCAAAATGAATTTCATCTGTCTTTTTAGTTTTAAATTTTTTTAATACTTTTTTGTTTTTATTTTATGTTATAATTTATTAACTAAGTTTAAAATATTTTTAAATGATCAAATAAGGAAATTAAATTAAATTAACGGAGTTATTAAAAATATATAAACACTAAAAAATTATAAAAATAAATCATTCAATGTGATCATTTTAAAGAGAAAATTTTATGCTGATTCAAAATATTGAATAAAAAAGGTCATTCCTTAAAAAAATAATACTTTCATGTAGTATCCCAAAATGTAACTTTGACATTAGGATTTTCTAAAAAAAAACTAAAAAAAGCCAGTTACAGTCAACTAAATGAGATTTTCATAAACAAAAATGTTTTAGACCCCCTCGCAAAATGTAGACTTTCAAAAAATCTCCCCTAGCTTTAAAACGGCTTTAGTAATAATTTCTTGAGTCTCAGTTTTTTTTCTTCCTTAGAAATTGACATGCCCCAAAAAGATTAAATTATGGACACCCTGTATAGGGCACTCTGTGCGTTACTCTTAGTACAAGAAAACGATAAATCTGTTGTAGTGTTTTGTACCTAAGTTCATTT
The DNA here is from genome assembly GCA_963576565.1 of Aspidapion aeneum. Lineage (NCBI taxonomy): Eukaryota > Metazoa > Arthropoda > Insecta > Coleoptera > Brentidae > Aspidapion > Aspidapion aeneum. The sequence continues at coordinate 60,201,263 of OY755038.1, forward strand.
AAGTTTTTATTATGCAAAACATCTCTTCTCTCTTAATAAATGGTTCATTAAGACTAATCATTCTGTTCTCACGAAACAAGGTAATAAAAACAAATTAAGAAATGTATTTGATAGCTGTAGGTATTTGTAGTAAGAATGAAGAATTAACCGCAAAAGTCCACAATGTTAAAAAGTTAGTCTGAGAAATTATAAACTCAACGATCTCTAAAATTAAAACGAAAAGAAACTTAACAAATCCTTGGAATAATAAACCGGTGTGTATTCTTAACATTCTACAAGTTTAAAGAGTATACCAATTTTATCTGTAACATCTGCAGAAAATCGAATTTTTAAATAAATGCAATGTTTTGAAACAGCGCCATCGAAAAAATAACTGATCCATTTTCTCTGACAACGCTGTATAAAAAATTTAAATGGAACTACTAGTTTTAAAACTGTTAAATTTAGATCTTTGTTACGAAATTCTTAATTTAGTTCCATTGAGTTTTTCTACTCCATTCCACTCACTAGATTAAAGATTCTGCGAGCCCGGCGACACACACTACAATGTAAAAAAATAGTACTCTAATCTGGAAACATGATGAGAAAAAGCCGGAAATTTTTTTATTTATTTACCAAATCCAGTATGAGTGTGAATGGAGCACCGAAACGCCTTTATAGGGTTAGAGTAACGTATATAAAAAAGTTCCTAATTCGGGGATATTTCAAAATAATGCTTAGCGAATCATACTTGGTCAAATAATTTCAGGATCCAATGGTCTGGTGCTAAAGTTTTGCACAAGCAGCCGCATTGGAGAAACGAAAGCTTGTTCAATGTGAAGTGCGGAATAGAAATTTTCCGCAAGAGTTAGGAACACTATTTTTTATTCGAACGTGCGGGAAACAAAAAAAATACTCTGCCAATATATGGGACCCTAAGCTCACACTAGGTACTATAGTTATAGTGTACGTGTGAGCTAATATAACTAAAAACTAAAATATATTTTATTCAGCTCCACACTAAATTACCTTTTGTTTGATACCACACAAGCCATGTTTTGACTTAAACTCAAATTTTTGAAATCCACCCCCACCCTTAAAAAAAAACTAAAACTAAAATGTATTTGGTTGAACTCCGGACTTAATTACCTTTCGCTTGATATCACACACGCCATATTTTCACTTAAACTGTAATTTTTGAAATATACCCCCACCCTTTTTTTAAAATAAATTAAAATTTATTTTGTTTAACTCCAGACTCAATTACCTTTCGTTTGATATCACACACGCCATATTTTCCCATAAACTCTAATTTTTGAAATCTATCCCCACCCTTTTATTTGGTTACAGACATACAGACATACAGACATACAGACATACAGACATACAGACATACAGACATACAGACATACAGACATACAGACATACAGACATACAGACATACAGACATACAGACATACAGACATACAGACATACAGACATACAGACATACCGACATACCGACATACAGACATACAGACATACAGACATACAGACATACAGACATACAGACATACAGACATACAGACATACAGACATACAGACATACAGACATACAGACATACAGACATACAGACATACAGACATACAGACATACAGACATACAGACATACAGACATACAGACATACAGACATACAGACATACAGACATACAGACATACAGACATACAGACATACAGACATACAGACATACAGACATACAGACATACAGACATACAGACATACAGACATACAGACATACAGACATACAGACATACAGACATACAGACATACAGACATACAGACATACAGACATACAGACATACAGACATACAGACATACAGACATACAGACATACAGACATACAGACATACAGACATACAGACATACAGACATACAGACATACAGACATACAGACATACAGACATACAGACATACAGACATACAGACATACAGACATACAGACATACAGACATACAGACATACAGACATACAGACATACAGACATACAGACATACAGACATACAGACATACAGACATACAGACATACAGACATACAGACATACAGACATACAGACATACAGACATACAGACATACAGACATACAGACATACAGACATACAGACATACAGACATACAGACATACAGACATACAGACATACAGACATACAGACATACAGACATACAGACATACAGACATACAGACATACAGACATACAGACATACAGACATACAGACATACAGACATACAGACATACAGACATACAGACATACAGACATACAGACATACAGACATACAGACATACAGACATACAGACATACAGACATACAGACATACAGACATACAGACATACAGACATACAGACATACAGACATACAGACATACAGACATACAGACATACAGACATACAGACATACAGACATACAGACATACAGACATACAGACATACAGACATACAGACATACAGACATACAGACATACAGACATACAGACATACAGACATACAGACATACAGACATACAGACATACAGACATACAGACATACAGACATACAGACATACAGACATACAGACATACAGACATACAGACATACAGACATACAGACATACAGACATACAGACATACAGACATACAGACATACAGACATACAGACATACAGACATACAGACATACAGACATACAGACATACAGACATACAGACATACAGACATACAGACATACAGACATACAGACATACAGACATACAGACATACAGACATACAGACATACAGACATACAGACATACAGACATACAGACATACAGACATACAGACATACAGACATACAGACATACAGACATACAGACATACAGACATACAGACATACAGACATACAGACATACAGACATACAGACATACAGACATACAGACATACAGACATACAGACATACAGACATACAGACATACAGACATACAGACATACAGACATACAGACATACAGACATACAGACATACAGACATACAGACATACAGACATACAGACATACAGACATACAGACATACAGACATACAGACATACAGACATACAGACATACAGACATACAGACATACAGACATACAGACATACAGACATACAGACATACAGACATACAGACATACAGACATACAGACATACAGACATACAGACATACAGACATACAGACATACAGACATACAGACATACAGACATACAGACATACAGACATACAGACATACAGACATACAGACATACAGACATACAGACATACAGACATACAGACATACAGACATACAGACATACAGACATACAGACATACAGACATACAGACATACAGACATACAGACATACAGACATACAGACATACAGACATACAGACATACAGACATACAGACATACAGACATACAGACATACAGACATACAGACATACAGACATACAGACATACAGACATACAGACATACAGACATACAGACATACAGACATACAGACATACAGACATACAGACATACAGACATACAGACATACAGACATACAGACATACAGACATACAGACATACAGACATACAGACATACAGACATACAGACATACAGACATACAGACATACAGACATACAGACATACAGACATACAGACATACAGACATACAGACATACAGACATACAGACATACAGACATACAGACATACAGACATACAGACATACAGACATACAGACATACAGACATACAGACATACAGACATACAGACATACAGACATACAGACATACAGACATACAGACATACAGACATACAGACATACAGACATACAGACATACAGACATACAGACATACAGACATACAGACATACAGACATACAGACATACAGACATACAGACATACAGACATACAGACATACAGACATACAGACATACAGACATACAGACATACAGACATACAGACATACAGACATACAGACATACAGACATACAGACATACAGACATACAGACATACAGACATACAGACATACAGACATACAGACATACAGACATACAGACATACAGACATACAGACATACAGACATACAGACATACAGACATACAGACATACAGACATACAGACATACAGACATACAGACATACAGACATACAGACATACAGACATACAGACATACAGACATACAGACATACAGACATACAGACATACAGACATACAGACATACAGACATACAGACATACAGACATACAGACATACAGACATACAGACATACAGACATACAGACATACAGACATACAGACATACAGACATACAGACATACAGACATACAGACATACAGACATACAGACATACAGACATACAGACATACAGACATACAGACATACAGACATACAGACATACAGACATACAGACATACAGACATACAGACATACAGACATACAGACATACAGACATACAGACATACAGACATACAGACATACAGACATACAGACATACAGACATACAGACACAGACATACAGACATACAGACATACAGACATACAGACATACAGACATACAGACATACAGACATACAGACATACAGACATACAGACATACAGACATACAGACATACAGACATACAGACATACAGACATACAGACATACAGACATACAGACATACAGACATACAGACATACAGACATACAGACATACAGACATACAGACATACAGACATACAGACATACAGACATACAGACATACAGACATACAGACATACAGACATACAGACATACAGACATACAGACATACAGACATACAGACATACAGACATACAGACATACAGACATACAGACATACAGACATACAGACATACAGACATACAGACATACAGACATACAGACATACAGACATACAGACATACAGACATACAGACATACAGACATACAGACATACAGACATACAGACATACAGACATACAGACATACAGACATACAGACATACAGACATACAGACATACAGACATACAGACATACAGACATACAGACATACAGACATACAGACATACAGACATACAGACATACAGACATACAGACATACAGACATACAGACATACAGACATACAGACATACAGACATACAGACATACAGACATACAGACATACAGACATACAGACATACAGACATACAGACATACAGACATACAGACATACAGACATACAGACATACAGACATACAGACATACAGGCATACAGACATACAGACATACAGACATACAGACATACAGACATACAGGCATACAGACATACAGACATATAGACATACAGACATAGAGACATACAGACATACAGACATACAGACATACAGACATAGAGACATACAGACATACAGACATACAGACATACAGACATACAGACATACAGACATACAGACATCCAGACATCCAGACATACAGACATACAGACATACAGACATACAGACATACAAACATACAGACATACAGACATACAGACATACAGACATACAGACATACAGACATACAGACATACAGACATACAGACATACAGACATACAGACATACAGACATACAGACATACAGACATACAGACATACAGACATACAGACATACAGACATACAGACATACAGACATACAGACATACAGACATACAGACATACAGACATACAGACATACAGACATACAGACATACAGACATACAGACATACAGACATACAGACATACAGACATACAGACATACAGACATACAGACATACAGACATACAGACATACAGACATACAGACATACAGACATACAGACATACAGACATACAGACATACAGACATACAGACATACAGACATACAGACATACAGACATACAGACATACAGACATACAGACATACAGACATACAGACATACAGACATACAGACATACAGACATACAGACATACAGACATACAGACATACAGACATACAGACATACAGACATACAGACATACAGACATACAGACATACAGACATACAGACATACAGACATACAGACATACAGACATACAGACATACAGACATACAGACATACAGACATACAGACATACAGACATACAGACATACAGACATACAGACATACAGACATACAGACATACAGACATACAGACATACAGACATACAGACATACAGACATACAGACATACAGACATACAGACATACAGACATACAGACATACAGACATACAGACATACAGACATACAGACATACAGACATACAGACATACAGACATACAGACATACAGACATACAGACATAGAGACATACAGACATACAGACATACAGACATACAGACATACAGACATACAGACATACAGACATACAGACATACAGACATACAGACATACAGACATACAGACATACAGACATACAGACATACAGACATACAGACATACAGACATACAGACATACAGACATACAGACATACAGACATACAGACATACAGACATACAGACATACAGACATACAGACATACAGACATACAGACATACAGACATACAGACATACAGACATACAGACATACAGACATACAGACATACAGACATACAGACATACAGACATACAGACATACAGACATACAGACATACAGACATACAGACATACAGACATACAGACATACAGACATACAGACATACAGACATACAGACATACAGACATACAGACATACAGACATACAGACATACAGACATACAGACATACAGACATACAGACATACAGACATACAGACATACAGACATAGAGACATACAGACATACAGACATACAGACATACAGACATACAGACATACAGACATACAGACATAGAGACATACAGACATACAGACATACAGACATACAGACATACAGACATACAGACATACAGACATACAGACATACAGACATACAGACATACAGACATACAGACATACAGACATACAGACATACAGACATACAGACATACAGACATACAGACATACAGACATACAGACATACAGACATACAGACATACAGACATACAGACATACAGACATACAGACATACAGACATACAGACATACAGACATACAGACATACAGACATACAGACATACAGACATACAGACATACAGACATACAGACATACAGACATACAGACATACAGACATACAGACATACAGACATACAGACATACAGACATACAGACATACAGACATACAGACATACAGACATACAGACATACAGACATACAGACATACAGACATACAGACATACAGACATACAGACATACAGACATACAGACATACAGACATACAGACATACAGACATACAGACATACAGACATACAGACATACAGACATACAGACATACAGACATACAGACATACAGACATACAGACATACAGACATACAGACATACAGACATACAGACATACAGACATACAGACATACAGACATACAGACATACAGACATACAGACATACAGACATACAGACATACAGACATACAGACATACAGACATACAGACATACAGACATACAGACATACAGACATACAGACATACAGACATACAGACATACAGACATACAGACATACAGACATACAGACATACAGACATACAGACATACAGACATACAGACATACAGACATACAGACATACAGACATACAGACATACAGACATACAGACATACAGACATACAGACATACAGACATACAGACATACAGACATACAGACATACAGACATACAGACATACAGACATACAGACATACAGACATACAGACATACAGACATACAGACATACAGACATACAGACATACAGACATACAGACATACAGACATACAGACATACAGACATACAGACATACAGACATACAGACATACAGACATACAGACATACAGACATACAGACATACAGACATTCAGACATTCAGACATACAGACATACAGACATACAGACATACAGACATACAGACATACAGACATACAGACATACAGACATACAGACATACAGACATACAGACATACAGACATACAGACATACAGACATACAGACATACAGACATACACAGACATACAGACATACAGACATACAGACATACAGACATACAGACATACAGACATACAGACATACAGACATACAGACATACAGACATACAGACATACAGACATACAGACATACAGACATACAGACATACAGACATACAGACATACAGACATACAGACATACAGACATACAGACATACAGACATACAGACATACAGACATACAGACATACAGACATACAGACATACAGACATACAGACATACAGACATACAGACATACAGACATACAGACATACAGACATACAGACATACAGACATACAGACATACAGACATACAGACATACAGACATACAGACATACAGACATACAGACATACAGACATACAGACATACAGACATACAGACATACAGACATACAGACATACAGACATACAGACATACAGACATACAGACATACAGACATACAGACATACAGACATACAGACATACAGACATACAGACATACAGACATACAGACATACAGACATACAGACATACAGACATACAGACATACAGACATACAGACATACAGACATACAGACATACAGACATACAGACATACAGACATACAGACATACAGACATACAGACATACAGACATACAGACATACAGACATACAGACATACAGACATACAGACATACAGACATACAGACATACAGACATACAGACATACAGACATACAGACATACAGACATACAGACATACAGACATACAGACATACAGACATACAGACATACAGACATACAGACATACAGACATACAGACATACAGACATACAGACATACAGACATACAGACATACAGACATACAGACATACAGACATACAGACATACAGACATACAGACATACAGACATACAGACATACAGACATACAGACATACAGACATACAGACATACAGACATACAGACATACAGACATACAGACATACAGACATACAGACATACAGACATACAGACATACAGACATACAGACATACAGACATACAGACATACAGACATACAGACATACAGACATACAGACATACAGACATACAGACATACAGACATACAGACATACAGACATACAGACATACAGACATACAGACATACAGACATACAGACATACAGACATACAGACATACAGACATACAGACATACAGACATACAGACATACAGACATACAGACATACAGACATACAGACATACAGACATACAGACATACAGACATACAGACATACAGACATACAGACATACAGACATACAGACATACAGACATACAGACATACAGACATACAGACATACAGACATACAGACATACAGACATACAGACATACAGACATACAGACATACAGACATACAGACATACAGACATACAGACATACAGACATACAGACATACAGACATACAGACATACAGACATACAGACATACAGACATACAGACATACAGACATACAGACATACAGACATACAGACATACAGACATACAGACATACAGACATACAGACATACAGACATACAGACATACAGACATACAGACATACAGACATACAGACATACAGACATACAGACATACAGACATACAGACATACAGACATACAGACATACAGACATACAGACATACAGACATACAGACATACAGACATACAGACATACAGACATACAGACATACAGACATACAGACATACAGACATACAGACATACAGACATACAGACATACAGACATACAGACATACAGACATACAGACATACAGACATACAGACATACAGACATACAGACATACAGACATACAGACATACAGACATACAGACATACAGACATACAGACATACAGACATACAGACATACAGACATACAGACATACAGACATACAGACATACAGACATACAGACATACAGACATACAGACATACAGACATACAGACATACAGACATACAGACATACAGACATACAGACATACAGACATACAGACATACAGACATACAGACATACAGACATACAGACATACAGACATACAGACATACAGACATACAGACATACAGACATACAGACATACAGACATACAGACATACAGACATACAGACATACAGACATACAGACATACAGACATACAGACATACAGACATACAGACATACAGACATACAGACATACAGACATACAGACATACAGACATACAGACATACAGACATACAGACATACAGACATACAGACATACAGACATACAGACATACAGACATACAGACATACAGACATACAGACATACAGACATACAGACATACAGACATACAGACATACAGACATACAGACATACAGACATACAGACATACAGACATACAGACATACAGACATACAGACATACAGACATACAGACATACAGACATACAGACATACAGACATACAGACATACAGACATACAGACATACAGACATACAGACATACAGACATACAGACATACAGACATACAGACATACAGACATACAGACATACAGACATACAGACATACAGACATACAGACATACAGACATACAGACATACAGACATACAGACATACAGACATACAGACATACAGACATACAGACATACAGACATACAGACATACAGACATACAGACATACAGACATACAGACATACAGACATACAGACATACAGACATACAGACATACAGACATACAGACATACAGACATACAGACATACAGACATACAGACATACAGACATACAGACATACAGACATACAGACATACAGACATACAGACATACAGACATACAGACATACAGACATACAGACATACAGACATACAGACATACAGACATACAGACATACAGACATACAGACATACAGACATACAGACATACAGACATACAGACATACAGACATACAGACATACAGACATACAGACATACAGACATACAGACATACAGACATACAGACATACAGACATACAGACATACAGACATACAGACATACAGACATACAGACATACAGACATACAGACATACAGACATACAGACATACAGACATACAGACATACAGACATACAGACATACAGACATACAGACATACAGACATACAGACATACAGACATACAGACATACAGACATACAGACATACAGACATACAGACATACAGACATACAGACATACAGACATACAGACATACAGACATACAGACATACAGACATACAGACATACAGACATACAGACATACAGACATACAGACATACATACAGACATACAGACATACAGACATACAGACATACAGACATACATACAGACATACAGACATACATACAGACATACAGACATACAGACATACAGACATACAGACATACAGACATACAGACATACAGACATACAGACATACAGACATACAGACATACAGACATACAGACATACAGACATACAGACATACAGACATACAGACATACAGACATACAGACATACAGACATACAGACATACAGACATACAGACATACAGACATACAGACATACAGACATACAGACATACAGACATACAGACATACAGACATACAGACATACAGACATACAGACATACAGACATACAGACATACAGACATACAGACATACAGACATACAGACATACAGACATACAGACATACAGACATACAGACATACAGACATACAGACATACAGACATACAGACATACAGACATACAGACATACAGACATACAGACATACAGACATACAGACATACAGACATACAGACATACAGACATACAGACATACAGACATACAGACATACAGACATACAGACATACAGACATACAGACATACAGACATACAGACATACAGACATACAGACATACAGACATACAGACATACAGACATACAGACATACAGACATACAGACATACAGACATACAGACATACAGACATACAGACATACAGACATACAGACATACAGACATACAGACATACAGACATACAGACATACAGACATACAGACATACAGACATACAGACATACAGACATACAGACATACAGACATACAGACATACAGACATACAGACATACAGACATACAGACATACAGACATACAGACATACAGACATACAGACATACAGACATACAGACATACAGACATACAGACATACAGACATACAGACATACAGACATACAGACATACAGACATACAGACATACAGACATACAGACATACAGACATACAGACATACAGACATACAGACATACAGACATACAGACATACAGACATACAGACATACAGACATACAGACATACAGACATACAGACATACAGACATACAGACATACAGACATACAGACATACAGACATACAGACATACAGACATACAGACATACAGACATACAGACATACAGACATACAGACATACAGACATACAGACATACAGACATACAGACATACAGACATACAGACATACAGACATACAGACATACAGACATACAGACATACAGACATACAGACATACAGACATACAGACATACAGACATACAGACATACAGACATACAGACATACAGACATACAGACATACAGACATACAGACATACAGACATACAGACATACAGACATACAGACATACAGACATACAGACATACAGACATACAGACATACAGACATACAGACATACAGACATACAGACATACAGACATACAGACATACAGACATACAGACATACAGACATACAGACATACAGACATACAGACATACAGACATACAGACATACAGACATACAGACATACAGACATACAGACATACAGACATACAGACATACAGACATACAGACATACAGACATACAGACATACAGACATACAGACATACAGACATACAGACATACAGACATACAGACATACAGACATACAGACATACAGACATACAGACATACAGACATACAGACATACAGACATACAGACATACAGACATACAGACATACAGACATACAGACATACAGACATACAGACATACAGACATACAGACATACAGACATACAGACATACAGACATACAGACATACAGACATACAGACATACAGACATACAGACATACAGACATACAGACATACAGACATACAGACATACAGACATACAGACATACAGACATACAGACATACAGACATACAGACATACAGACATACAGACATACAGACATACAGACATACAGACATACAGACATACAGACATACAGACATACAGACATACAGACATACAGACATACAGACATACAGACATACAGACATACAGACATACAGACATACAGACATACAGACATACAGACATACAGACATACAGACATACAGACATACAGACATACAGACATACAGACATACAGACATACAGACATACAGACATACAGACATACAGACATACAGACATACAGACATACAGACATACAGACATACAGACATACAGACATACAGACATACAGACATACAGACATACAGACATACAGACATACAGACATACAGACATACAGACATACAGACATACAGACATACAGACATACAGACATACAGACATACAGACATACAGACATACAGACATACAGACATACAGACATACAGACATACAGACATACAGACATACAGACATACAGACATACAGACATACAGACATACAGACATACAGACATACAGACATACAGACATACAGACATACAGACATACAGACATACAGACATACAGACATACAGACATACAGACATACAGACATACAGACATACAGACATACAGACATACAGACATACAGACATACAGACATACAGACATACAGACATACAGACATACAGACATACAGACATACAGACATACAGACATACAGACATACAGACATACAGACATACAGACATACAGACATACAGACATACAGACATACAGACATACAGACATACAGACATACAGACATACAGACATACAGACATACAGACATACAGACATACAGACATACAGACATACAGACATACAGACATACAGACATACAGACATACAGACATACAGACATACAGACATACAGACATACAGACATACAGACATACAGACATACAGACATACAGACATACAGACATACAGACATACAGACATACAGACATACAGACATACAGACATACAGACATACAGACATACAGACATACAGACATACAGACATACAGACATACAGACATACAGACATACAGACATACAGACATACAGACATACAGACATACAGACATACAGACATACAGACATACAGACATACAGACATACAGACATACAGACATACAGACATACAGACATACAGACATAGAGACATACAGGCATACAGACATACAGACATAGAGACATACAGGCATACAGACATACAGACATACAGACATACAGACATAGAGACATACAGGCATACAGACATACAGACATACAGACATACAGACATAGAGACATACAGACATACAGACATACAGACATACAGACATACAGACATAGAGACATACAGACATACAGACATACAGACATACAGACATACAGACATACAGACATACAGACATACAGACATACAGACATACAGACATACAGACATACAGACATACAGACATACAGACATACAGACATACAGACATACAGACATACAGACATACAGACATACAGACATACAGACAAACAGACATACAGACATACAGACATACAGACATACAGACATACAGACATACAGACATATAGACATACAGACATACAGACATACAGACATACAGACATACAGACATACAGACATACAGACATACAGACATACAGACATATAGACATACAGACATACAGACATACAGACATACAGACATACAGACATACAGACATACAGACATACAGACATACAGACATACAGACATACAGACATACAGACATACAGACATACAGACATACAGACATACAGACATACAGACATACAGACATACAGACATACAGACATACAGACATACAGACATACAGACATACAGACATACAGACATACAGACATACAGACATACAGACATACAGACATACAGACATACAGACATACAGACATACAGACATACAGACATACAGACATACAGACATACAGACATACAGACATACAGACATACAGACATACAGACATACAGACATATAGACATACAGACATACAGACATACAGACATACAGACATACAGACATACAGACATACAGACATACAGACATACAGACATACAGACATACAGACATACAGACATACAGACATACAGACATACAGACATACAGACATACAGACATACAGACATACAGACATACAGACATACAGACATACAGACATACAGACATACAGACATACAGACATACAGACATACAGACATACAGACATACAGACATACAGACATACAGACATACAGACATACAGACATACAGACATACAGACATACAGACATACAGACATACAGACATACAGACATACAGACATACAGACATACAGACATACAGACATACAGACATGCAGACATACAGACATACAGACATACAGACATACAGACATGCAGACATACAGACATACAGACATACAGACATACAGACATACAGACATACAGACATACAGACATACAGACATACAGACATACAGACATACAGACATACAGACATACAGACATACAGACATACAGACATACAGACATACAGACATACAGACATACAGACATACAGACATACAGACATACAGACATACAGACATACAGACATACAGACATACAGACATACAGACATACAGACATACAGACATACAGACATACAGACATACAGACATACAGACATACAGACATACAGACATACAGACATACAGACATACAGACATACAGACATACAGACATACAGACATACAGACATACAGACATACAGACATACAGACATACAGACATACAGACATACAGACATACAGACATACAGACATACAGACATACAGACATACAGACATACAGACATACAGACATACAGACATACAGACATACAGACATACAGACATACAGACATACAGACATACAGACATACAGACATACAGACATACAGACATACAGACATACAGACATACAGACATACAGACATACAGACATACAGACATACAGACATACAGACATACAGACATACAGACATACAGACATACAGACATACAGACATACAGACATACAGACATACAGACATACAGACATACAGACATACAGACATACAGACATACAGACATACAGACATACAGACATACAGACATACAGACATACAGACATACAGACATACAGACATACAGACATACAGACATACAGACATACAGACATACAGACATACAGACATACAGACATACAGACATACAGACATACAGACATACAGACATACAGACATACAGACATACAGACATACAGACATACAGACATACAGACATACAGACATACAGACATACAGACATACAGACATACAGACATACAGACATACAGACATACAGACATACAGACATACAGACATACAGACATACAGACATACAGACATACAGACATACAGACATACAGACATACAGACATACAGACAGACGGCGCGACAAAAAAGTTTCAAAATCATCTGAAACGAAATATATATAAAAAATTTTGAAATCGGAGCAACTTTTTTTTTCTCGAAAAAATTAGGATCACCATAGCTCACACTACTATAGTATATGTGTGAGCTAATAATATAAAAGAAAATGTTTATTAAATTATTTGTTTCTGGCACCAGTTCGTAAAATAGATATTCTTTTTCATACGTTGCTTTAGATTTTGCAGAAAGAAGGTCAAGGTTGCCGCTGTATTTAGAATATATTCTAGAAGATTTTCGTCAGAGACCATCGAGTCCATTTTATCTTTTGAGTTTTTTTAATTTAAAATATTAAAACCTTCATATGGCCGGTTTTTAAAAACTATTAGATAGTTCGGACAGTGAAGGACAACGAAATTTTTATTTTAACTAAAACACCCAACTGTTAAATTTACCTGTGTAAAGTGGGGTCTACACATAACGTTTTGCCTGACGTCTTGCCTGTCAGTCAAAAGGGTCAAGTATGACGGTTGAAAGACTAGCGTACACACGTTTTTAGATCAGTTTTGATATACCATGGAGGAAGCACTGCTTTTGTCAATGATTTTAACTGTCTATGACTTAACCGTTTCAGTAGCTAAACATAGTTTTTTAACCAGTTTTTCAAAATGTTGTGCTGATTTAGTTTGGTAATGTCCCCTGAAGATGTACGTTTCTGCTAGTGGAGGAAGACAATAGCCTATTTGATTTCCTAAAAAAGTATCTTATCTAATGTCGGACGTTTCGTATACCAACTTCTAAGTTGCACTCGAAAGGAATTAAAATTGTATGCACTACCACAAGAAATGCCACTAAAACTGACGTTTTACAGGAAACAAAGCCTCTACCAATCAGTTCAACAGGTCCGACTTCAGTCCTGTTCAGTTCAGGCAAAACGTACGTTTTATTGTCTACACGAAAGGTTTTGCCTGATCCGTTTTACCTGATCAAGTAAAATGCCCAAAGCGCACTTACGAAATTATACAGTATTGTATTTTCATGAAACAGGCTATTGGGTAATTTTGTACCCAACTGCGACTAGAAGTTACAAGAAAATTTAGCAATTGGGGGTTTTTTTATGTAATTTCTTTTTCCAACTTTTGTGTTAAATTCTTATTCAGCCTTATAAAAAGCACTATGCATTTACAATTCATTTAGCTTTACCCAAAAAGTAGATTTTCCGCGGACGCCAACAGTGTTACCTTCCATTGAAAGAAGGTGGGGGAGGAGAGAAGGAGCAGGGAACTAGTAATCTTAAAGCGTGTGCCGAAAGAATTCTTGAAATCGCTCTATATTTGTAAAAGGTAAAGCTACAACTAATAATAATAATAATAATAGTTTATTAATGTACGAAAGGTATACAATAGATAGACCTAATAAATAAATAAATCATGCTAAAAACACAAACCCAAGACCTCCGCACAGAATAGGAGGATAGGATAGAAGAGAAGGAGGGGGAAACTAGTAAAATGATGTCGGAAAAAAGTATTCAAGCGTGTGCAGAGAGAAATTTTGAAATCGCTTTATATTTGTGAAAGTTATAGCTATAACTATTACTAATAAGGAGGGCGGGGAGAAGAGAGGGAGAGGCGGGGGAGGGGGGGTTAACTAGTAAAATGGTGCTGGCAACAAAATCTGAAAGCGTATGCAGAAAGAATTTTTGAAATCGCTCTATATTTTATAAAATTATGCGAATATGGTTTTTGAATAGGGTGGAGAAATGACAGGAGGGGAGATGGGTAAGAGCAGCGAGGACTGCAAAGTAACTACAGCAAATAAGGGAACATTTGCAACGGATAATCAAAGGAATTTCAATAAAATCGTCTGAAATTTAGATAATTTGTATGCCCTAAAGCCTACATCATGTGACAAAATGGCGTCTGATGTCCGCCATGTTAATTTCTTTTTAAAAAAATATAGCCTATAGCACCTTCGGGATCAGTAGCAATTTAACGACACCTTTTTTGTCAAAATCGGTTTAGCCGTTTAGCATCTAGTGCGGCACAAACATACATACAACAATCGAAAAACATTACCCTTCCTTTCGCCGTGCTGCAGTTGGGTTTTAAATAATATGTATTAAGGTACCGATTTTTAAGTTTTTAAAAGCGTGCAAAAAAGTATTGCGGAAAAGTGCACGCAGTGCGGAAAAGTAGAACTTTGAAAACAAAAATGCGTGCGGAAAAGTGAAAATTTCCGCATGCTCGTAGAAAAAATAAATAAAATAAATTGTTGAAAAATAATAATTAAAAGTAAATTTGTAGTTAATTTCTTTGTTTTGTTTTTGTGGTTATTTATTTTTAATACATATTGTTTTGTGATTTTATATATTTTTTCGTAATAGGTATGCAATTTGGAATAATTAAAAATATTTGTAAAACAAAAATCTTGAATTACAAGGTAGAAATTGTTTTCTTCTGTCTGTCTTCGTAAAGAAAAATTCCAGTTACCGAAGCTACGCCGCTGCATTGTATCAATTTTTACTTCTGAGATTAAAGTTGGCGTAGATAGGAAGGATAAACGAATTCAATCTCACAATAGCATAAGCCTAAAAATAAGATGTTAATACCATCAGAAATATTAAATGTAACTTTATAAGATAAAATAATGAGATTTACTTTATATGTGATGTTCATGGCAAACTGTCGGTTACCCATATTAAAAACAAAATCTTCCAAGTTCCAAGGTATCTTGAACTAATAATGATCTTAATTAGCGACTAATATATTCCACAAGATTCGTAGATACCGGAAACAATCTAATTTTTATTAATCTTCTACTTTTATAAAAAGAGAAAATTGTATTTAAAGATTATATTAAATATGGGATCAAATTAAAATCAGCCTGTCGGAACGAGCCAGTCACTTTTAGTTACTTATTAAAAAATCTTTTATAGTCAAATATCTGCTATTAATATTAATAATTTATACGGGGTAGATTTTTTGCGTTGCGTAATTTAAGAACGCTCCCTAAGGTTACAAAATATAAAGATAATATTTTTGAAAATATTTCCAATATTCCCAACATTTTCAATATTTCCAAAACACTTTCGGAAATTTCCAACGGAAATATTTCCATTTACATCACTAGCGGTGTCGGATGCAGGATTTTGGAAGGAAAAGAGCCAACGTCGCAGCGAAAGCACTTTATAGATAATTTTTGGTCGTGCCAAAAACGGCCGACGACTAACGGAATTCGAACTGTTGACATTTAAACGTCACATGTAGTTAGCGGCTTCCGTGGAACCCCGCAAACTCACGGACGGTTAACATAGGAATTTTGACGTACATAGAGGGTGCGAGATTGTGTTTTAGCGAGCTTCTATTCTAGTACCGTGCCATTTGGTAAATGGAACCATTGAGTAAATTATACGGGTCATATACTCCAACACGAAACCCATTTATTTTCATAGGAGAAGATGGGGTAATAAGAAATAGGGGAAATAGGAAATATTTTTTTGCTACTCTCGCATTTTGGCTATTGTCATTTGAGATATCTGAAAAAACCTTTAAAATTCTTCTACTATAACATTAATAAACTTTAAGCACTTTTGTGCTTCTCTTAAACATATTTTTGACAAGAAAACCATTTCAGATAATATTCTTTTTTGTCCTTTATTTTCAGTGTTAATACGTAAGTTTTTTGTCAAATGTTAAGACTTTCTATGTATTATTTTAAATTTTGCTTGTCATAAACAATTAGTTCAGAATGAAAATATTTCTTATTACCCTTTCGTTTTGACTATCGTGAAGTTAAAAAATACATCGTAATGGGGCAATAAGAAATATACCTATATTCTTTTTTGTTGCATATTGATTTTAAATTTGACAAAAAACCTATGTAAAGCTTCAGAAATGGCAAGTTGCCAAAATATTAAATGGCATTTAACTCAAATATTCCACAGTACACCGTTTTATTTTTTAAGTGATTACTAACTGCCTAAATTTTCGCACATAGCTATTTGGCCGATTGGGGTATAGGAAAGTTTAAAAAACATTTCAAAAACCTTTCATTTTGAAATTTGAATTGAGAACTTCGCTTTACGTTTATCTCAATTCTTTTTACGGAATACCATTTTCGCGTACTTGGTTTTTTACATGAAATGTTTTTGTTGATAATATTTTTTTTGATGTTTTTGATAGACCTTATTTTTTCGCCTTTTCTTTAAACAATGTACTTCCTACATGTATCTCCCGCAGCCTTGATTGATTAGAATTAATCAATACTCGTATCGTAGCGTAGACCTGTAAACGTATAAATGACGACTTTCCTGTCGAAGTATAATAATATAACTGACCAATTGAAGTGCTTGTTTTTATTTTAACAAGGTGTTCTAATACTTATCCTTTTAGGTATAGTACTTACTAGAGGCCCTCGATACATTTGACAATTGTTTTACACCAAAACAATTGTCAAATGTATCGAGGGCCTCTAGTACTTACTATAGGCAGTTACACTTTTGTGACGTTTCTAACCTCTTTATTTATTATATGTATACTAATAGCAACTGTGCATTTTTTGTCAATGTACAGTCATCATATTTCTATCCAGAGACAGTGACCAATAATTTTATACCACCAACATGACATTTTAATATATTTCTAATTAGGAAATAATGTTTATTTGATGTCACAAATGTGTTACTGCCTAACGCGCAAAGACTATAATCCTACTGTTTTTGGTTCAAGGTCATCACACTGTCCAAATATCCAGATAAGTCTTAACGGAAAATCTGAATCGCCTTATATTATAAATTTTGTATATTTCTAAAGTTTTTACAAAATTTTTAAGCCGAAAGATCTAAAGTGTAATAAAAAAAAATTCAATAAAAAACACCCCACTGCTAAATTTACTGGTAACTACAAGACGCAGTTAGGTACAAAATTGATAGGTATACCTATAATGTTCGACATGCTTAAACTTTTAGTTTTGATGCCCAAAGCGCACTTACAAAACTATACAGTTTTGTATTTTTATGAATCAGGTTATTGGGTCATTTTGTACCCAACTGCGACTAGTACTTACAAGTAAATTTAGCAGTTGGGTGTTTTCTTTATAAAAAATTTTTTCAACTTTTAGGTTTAATTCTTATTCAGCTTTATAAAAAGCACTTTGCATTTACCATTCATTTAGCTTTACCCAAAAAGTATGTGTAGATTTTCTACGGACGCGAACAGTGTTACCTTCCATTGAGTGAAGGTGGGGGAGGAAAGAGGGAGTAGGGAACTAGTAAAATGGTGTCGGAGAAAATCTTAAAGCGCATGCAGAAAGAATTTTTGAAATCGCTCTATATTTATGAAAAGTATAGCTACAACTATGAGTAATAAGGAGGACGGGGAGAAGAGAAGGAGGGGTAGGGGGAAATTAGTAAAATGATGTTGGAAAAAAAGTCTTAAAGCCTGTGCAGAAAGAACTTTTGAAATCGCTTTATATTTCTAAAAGTTATAGCTACAACTATTACTTATAAGGGGGGTGGGGAGGATAGAGGGAGAGACAGGGGGGGACTAGTAAAATGGTGTTGCAAAAAAAATCTGAAAGCGTATGCAGAAAGAATTTTTGAAATCGCTCTATATTTGATAGAATTATGCAAATATGGTTTTTGAATAGGGTGTAGGGAATGACAGGAGGGGAGATGGGTGAGATCAGGGAGGAGTACAAAGTAACTACAACAAACTAGAGGACATTTGCAATGGGTGATCAAAGAAATTTTATTAAAATCGCCTAAAATTTAGATAATTTGTATGCTTTAAAGCCTACATCATGTGATAAAATTGCGTCTGAAGACAGTCATGTTGACTTCTGGTTAACAAAATATAGCCTATAGCACCTTCGGTATCAGTAGCTTCTAGTTTCTTTGAAGCTGTATAAGCTGTATAAGCGCAGTATTCAAAAATATTATCCAAAACCTGAAAGAAATATTATCAATAAATATAGTGAATAAATCTAATCTCACAGAGGAAAATTTTACAACCAAACAACTTACCTTCAAATCTCTCGGAAAACTATCCCGTCTTCACTTTGCACAGAACAGCAGTAGTATATATAAAGGGAGATAGAAAAATCCGAACTACATAAGTATTAATTAAATAATACATTAAATAATTATACAGCGCGACTGAAGCGCCATTTTCAAGCTTAGTGAGAGCTAAAACACTTGTCAATGTCTCATGTGTTTCCTGTGGATTGCACTCACATCACGCATCGGTGGACATCAAGATACTCTGACTCGAAGTCACTTGGTTCTTAAAATCATCCCCTCTGAAACGCCCTCTCGCCCACAGGACTGATCCTATTGGCACTCATAAGTAACTTTTCTTTCTGGAGTAAGATTTGATATTGCTACTGCTTTTTGTTGAGACAAGGGTTTTCTTACATGCGTTAAGATAAGATATGGGGATCATCCACCACACCACGAATTTTTAGATAACTCGGCACTTGCAGTGTTTTTTTTAAGATTTTTTTATTTCAGAACAGTTTAATCATAGTAACTTGGGTAACTAAATGAATGGAAACAGCTTTTTATGTCGTGGTTGGATTTAGCGAATATAAATACCTAATACCTTCATTAACTTTAACCACCACATACAGGTCGAACAGGCGGGTTATTGGGTAACTGGATGGTTTGTATCATTTCTAAACATCTTAATGTTTTAATTGAGCGCCAGCGAGTCAAAGTACTTTAAAATATGTAACCATAATTTACTACTTATGGATTATTGAAACTTATTTTTCTTCCCAAAATTAGCAGAATTAACTATTTTCTGCGCAGCTTGGTGATACCATACAAAAAATCTAAAAAGATTGAAGTAATTTCTGATTGGAAATGTGTGTTGAGATGCGTAGGTTTTTTTTTCATTTTAAAATTTTGCTTTATCCTATATAATCATAAGAATTGTGGCAGTCAGTATATTTAATTAAAGGCTAATCATCGTGGGCTGACCCAGCCATGTGATTTAATGGTCATTTTAGACCCCACTAGAAAGTATTTTGTATTTTGCGAGCAACTTTCAAAAATCGTAAAACTCATGACAAAATTTTAATAAACTTACAGCAAAACTTTGTTTAAAACATGCAAGTAATATTTTTATTTAAGTATTTTACATTTTAAACCCTTTAACTTTGCCATAACTCCTGAATGTCAAACCAAAATTATATTTTTGTAATATTTAGTTTTACGACAAATTAAAAACTGAAAATTCGGTAACTTTTTAACAGAGCATTGCACCAATATGCGGTTTTCGGAATATACTAGTAAACATTTTTTCCAATAATTTGTGCTTTAACCAAAAATTTTGTAGAAGCTTTCGTTTCTGATATATTTACAACAACTGTTTTTAGGGCTGGTATAGCGTAGAGTTCAGTTAGAGTGTGCTAATGGACTCGGAAGGTATCAGATCCATCCTGGATCAATTTATTACCTTCGTAGCCTGCGCAGTAATAGTTTGAGAAGGTATTATTTCCGACGAATTTTTTTTTTCAGATAACCCCGAAAATTTGTTATTCGGGTGTATTTTGACCTACATTAGCATTATCGTCGTCTGTCCGTAACATGATAGCTATTAAACCGCTAAACCGATTTTCATGAAATTTTCAGGTAAAATAGCGTTCGACAATGTAACAAGCTGATTATATTTTAGTAAAAATCTTTTAATGTTAATGACAGTTTTTATGCTAACTTTTTAACGGAGCATCGCACAGTGCGGAATCCTGTGGGCAATATTCGAAAAACTGATGTTACATTTTAAAAGTTTTAATATTGCAAAAGTATAGATAAATGTCCAGTTTATCTGTAATCATAACCTATTTTTTAGTCACATTTGCAAAAGTGAACAAAATAAATAGTTAAAGTCGTTATTTTAAAACAGGTACAAAAAAATCGTATAAAATACCTATCAGAAAATTAATTTTACTGGTTCTGCATTTATATATAAAAAAATTTTTCTTTAAGTATTACAATGATATATATTTACGCTATTTGTTTAAATAAAATTTTGTCAAATTGACGTCTCGCTTTTAAAATAATTTAATTAAAACTGTTATGCTTACAAAAAATTTTTTTTTTAAAATTTTATTAAGGTTATAAAAAATTGCAAAGATTTGCAAGGTCTGGCATATATCCTAAATATTAGTCCAATGAATTAGCAAAAAGGTAGCATAAATATTTTTTGCTACTGGCTGCTACTAAGGGTGCTGTATTTTTTTAAATAATATATTTCAATCCTAATAATTTATAACACATTGGTTACCACCCCGGTTGAGAGGCCTCACATCATCTCCTGTTTAGGTATACCCTTAAAACCAGTCTTGCCGCCATTTGGACAAATATAAAATTGTGACAGCTCTCATCAACGTCGAAAATGGCGGCAGCAAGGTCTCAAAAATGGCACTAAATCTGGAGAAGATATGAGGCTTATTATTCGGTGATGGCGAGTGGTTATCAATGATCTCTCTCTCTATATATATATATATATATATATATATATATATATATATATATAACTTAGTTATAAGTGATAATAAATTTAAAAAAAAATCCCAAAATATTTATGGTACCTTATACTACTGTGAGCAAAATGGAAAATTCAATATTTTAGAATCGCATATCGTATTGGCCGTTTTTTGTCAATGGGAACGCACAAAAACAATAATTTGAGGTAGTCAATAAAATTATAAAAATACTGCTATCAGTCTTAAAATATATATGCCAAAAATTATTCTGGTGTTTGTGTGGGCGAATATTTAAAAAAAAATAGTTTTTTTGCACTTTGGATATCAAAAGTGCGCTTTTTATCACAAATTTTAGGGATAAAGTATCACTTTTTATCCCGTGGATAAAAAGTGACGTTCAAAGATAAAACGTAAAAATGGGAAGTCTGTTTTTCTTGCAAAATAATTTTAATAAAAACGGGGCCCAAAAATGACTAAAGTATCTTTTGAGCACTCGGCGAACTGTAGCTACATACAATTTTTTCTTCTCGGGATAAAAGTGCCACTTAAGTCCCTAAGAAGATAATATACGATTTTATCACTTTTTTTTAACTTTTAGAACGGATAAGCATAAAACATTCAGACTTGTTAAATGAGTGGCCTCTCACGAAAATCTGAAGGTGTTAAATATTTTCAAAAAAATTCAACCCTTGTTGGGTTTAGAAGAATGTTCTGACAAAAATAACCAAATTCTAAATAAGGCATCATTAAATTTTTGCAAAAGTCTCAGTCTCAAATGGAAGCTATCGGGACGAAACTAAATTTATTTTCAAAACCATTATTTCGAATGGTTAAATAAAGATATTATATCTGAGAAATTTTGTTATAAAACGGATTCAAAAAAATAAAAAAATACAGATTCGGAAACAATGGCCGTACCCGGACCGAGTCGTGGACGGCCTAAAACGGCTTTCTTAGAATCATCTTTAAGAACAAAGAAACTGAGGGTGCAATGTGTGTGTGTATGGTAAAAATAATTATTTTGTGGTTGCTAATTTAATTTTTCTGGAAGGGAATTAGCCCCCCCAAGCGTTCCTAACAACGCCCATGAATCTGAATAAAAAAAGTAATTTTAGTTTAATTTATAACACAAAAGTAAATTGATTTTTATTTTTAACGTAACTGTAGGTTAAACTGAATGTACTTTAATTTATTTTTTTAATATTTTAAATAAAATGACATATATATATATATATATATATATATATATATTTTTAAAAGTTTTACTTATTTTAACCTTTAGACTACACTTTATCACATACCCTATAAAAAAATTAACTTTTTTGAAAAACAACAAAGATATTGATTATTGTCCAAAAACCCTATTTTTGTCCGCACTGTGCATCGCACCAATATGCAGTTTTCGGAATATAGTAGGACACATTTTTCTTAATAATAATTTGTTGCTGGCTGTTAATGGTAACTACTTACCGGTTTATCCAAAAAGCGTTTGGCATTGAGTCGATGCTTTCAAATTAAATTTTGAAAACATTTTCGCGTAGTAAAAATTTAAGGTTATTCTGCAATCTGCAAAGTAGCAAAGTTATTGTTTCTTGCACTTAGCGATAATAACGTGTAAACTTTTTACTTATATGTTAAGAAAAAAGGTTTAATAGTTCAGGCCCTACATCTGAGATTCAAGCGATATGCTGCGTTTAATGATAGAAGCAACACACTTGGTATGTATAAACATAAGACTTACGCAAACATTTTAAGAAAGTGAACCACCCCCCCAACCCGGACAGAGGGTTGTTTTATTCCCCCTTAAACTTGCTTTTTGATAGTATTTTGCTAATAACTCGAAAAGAGTCATCTTTTCCAAAAATCTTTTGGAGATTATTTTTCTAGCGGATACAATTTCCTTTTTAACGATGCACCTCAGTATTTTCTGACGGCAGTGGTGCACATTCCATTAGCGTACGAAAAAAAGGAAAATTTTTTAAAATATTTTTAGAATATTTTTTTGTGGTATTTTTTATCCTTAACACTATTTTTTCTCAAAAAAATATTTTTGGTTAAAAGCCCATTGTGTACAATAAAATACTTATTAAGCTTGACTTATTTTCTTTAAATAGCTGTCTTAAAATAAAACTAAATGTGTTTGTAGAAATCCTTAAATCAAACAAAAATGTTGAACTTAAAACTGACTTTTTCTAGTTAACCATTTTTAAAGTGGTGGTGGGGGGCATCCCCTCTCTCACCCCCTCAAAAGTGCTTTCTTACCAATTATTTTCAAACTTTTAACTTGGCAGAAAACCACTAAGTATTTATTATTGAATCTGATGAAAAGTCCTCTCTAACGATGTATAACACAAACTATTTTTTTTTTAATTTTCTTAAATTTTACTGTACTATATGTCTGGTTTTAAAACTTATTTTAAAGCCGAATAAATTTCCTTTCTAACGATGTACATCACTCCCCCCTCAACGCAGCAGTAAATCTAGCATAGACATGGCAAAAATGGTCAAATTTGATATACCAAATAATAAAAAATGTCGAATAAAACATTTAGGGGGGGTATACTGTAAATGCATACCAAGTGTGTTGCTTCTCTCATTGAACGCAGTGATATAAATGAAGATACAAGTGCATACCAAATTTGACCATTTTTGGTGCGTTTATGCCAAATCTACCGCTGCCTTAAGGGGGAATGATATACAGCGTCGGAAAGGAAATTTCTTCAGCTTTAATAATGAGTTTTAAAACGAGACTTGCAGCACAATAAAATTCAAAAAAATTGAGAAAATTTTGTTTTTTCCACACCTTTCATTTATTTAAAGTCTTATGCTCATCCATACCAAGTGTGTTGCTTCTATCAACGGAAACGCAGTATCGGGCCCCGTAGGGCCTTAACTATAAGTTCTTTTATGTCTCTTTTTTGACCAAAAATATTTGTTCTAACAAGTAATTTACACTAAACATAAACATAAACAACTTACTGGTTTTGTCACATTCACTCTAAGTTATTGTCCACTTCGATTTTAGGCACAACATTTGCAATTAAGTTTTTGTTTGTTAGGTATTTTGATTCTCTTTTCAGTGTTGGTTTAAATTTAACATTACCTTGGTTAATTTGTGAAATATGGGAATTTTAATTAAATGTCATGTAATTTTACATTTGGTAACAATATAACCATTGACATGTCAATATATTGTTAAGTATATTTCAATCAACGAATAACCAAAAAATCTATTTTCAAATTTAAACAATTTAATACGGTTACAGAGTAGCTCGTCGATAAAAAGAATCCTATTTCTGGCTATCCTATTAAACCCTGCAGTCATTCCAATTACCACCATCACTGGAAAGTTTTTGGAATGGTTTGAATCTAATGATAAAGTTGTTTTCTAGAAACAAATATGTACCTAAATTTTGTACTTCAGCTAATAGTACCATTGCTTACCTATGGAGGGGATGTTTAGAAAACCAATAGGAGAGACAAGGAGACATACAAAATAAAACCGAAAAAAATGGATCGCTGGCGAAAATGTAATATCCGATGGTCTAGGATATATTCTTTAAAATATTTACCCTCTTACAGAATTGATAATCAAACAAGTTTCATGGCTAATCGGGCAAAAAAGAGTTTTTTGTTTCCCTTATATTTTTCCGTGGGTAGCTTGAAAGCTTAACCCCACGGGGGTCCAAGATCTAATGGACATCTAATAAGTGTTGACAGTTAAATAAAAATAAAGGGAAACAAAAAACTCCTTTTTGCCCGATTAGCCATGAAACTTGTTTGATTTTTAAATTCACGGGTATGAAATTTCACGTTTGTTAGTAAAATTGATAATGTTAAAGGATTGTTCTTACATAATAATAAGTGATCAAATATATATTAAATATAAAAAAATAATTAAGCGTTTGCTAAACGTTATTGATTAAATATCTGAACAACTGTTTAAGACAATATCAATTAGACATACATGAGATTACAGTTTAATACATTCCATTCTTTATCCTAATTTGTAATAATTTGGATAATAGTCCCAAGATTTAAATCTCAATCACTTCTCATGCACGTATTCATTTCTGTTATCTCTTGTCAACTCAACCCACTTCAATCTGTACATATCGCTCTCTTATTAAAGCAACTGCATATTATTACATCTTTGTTGTGATCTAGTTTATAACAATATTTGTTTAAATTAATCCGTTCACAATCTGAATATGTATTGGCAGCAGAGAAAGAATCAAATTTGTAGAAAGCCTTTCACCTTTCAGAGGCACGCCTAGCAGAAGTCGTTGGTTCGTTTCTGAATACTAAAGAACCGAGCGATTGACTCTCACGTGACTTCTAATATGTTAGCTTTAAGAAATACCATTCGTGGATGAAATACGGCAAGATGAAGATTTTTAAGTGATTTTTTCTTGATAATCATGGTATAAGAAGCTATGGTCATTTCCTTGTTGAATTAGTATCTAGGGTGTGTTTTAAGTGCCAAAATGAATATCTTTGCTGTAAGTTGTGATTTTTTCATTTTTTTTTGTAGGATTGGTTAAGGGATGAACGCGGTGGTTTCGTGTATGACAAGGATGTGTAGTGATTAAAAATTTTGGATTTTACATTGGTGTTTAATGTGGTAGAGTGAATAGTGATATATTTTTAAACGCGGTCTTAAATTAATGTAGTTCAAAACGTAAATAATAGAATGTTTTAAAATTTTTCAAAATTTTATTACGGAAAAAAAGTTTATATAATATTAAATTTTTATTTATACGAGTTAAAAATACAGGCGATAGGTATTTATTTTTTTAAATCGTGATACATCCTTGATATTAATTTAAAAATTTTGTCGCTCATATTGATCGCTAACTCGCGTTTGTAAATAAATATTAAAAGTAATCCAACCCATAAAAAATGTCACAAGTACTGATATTCATATAGGTTTTTTAGATGTAAAAAAAAATTCTTACATATTTTATTAAATTAAACTAAATTTTTGGATTAACTAGCCAACAATTAACTTTAAATCAAACGGCGCGGCGGCTGGAAAGTTTTTTATTTTTTATATTCAAGAAGATTAAGACTAGCACTCATTAATTTTTAGCAATCTGAGTGAAAGTGAAAGTGGAACAAGAAATTAAGCTCTGGACAGTGGACGTAATGTATGGTAGACGAGTATTAAAGGAGATCGTAGCAAAAAGTTTTAAAAAAATTAACTTTAACTTTAACTAATTGATTTAAAAAAATATGATCTTTTTAAAAAGTAAAATGATTCCGTCAAAATTTAAGGAATATTATACTACAACAAAGAAAAAAATTTAGAATAAAAATGGAAAAAAAAATCAAAAATATAACATTAACATTAACATTAGGTACTTACTGGGATAACATCAAGTAGTATTAAGTTGTCATTTCACAATACAAATCTATCAAAATATGGCCTACTACTATTACTGCTTGGCGTTATCTCGGTAAATCTATACATCCAATATAGTGAGTAATTTTGTACTTATCGAAAAGGTTACTAGGATAAGTATCCTGTATCCTCTATAGCTCCCATTTCTCTGAAAATAAGATTGAAATATTTTCTGTTCATGGTGAATCAAAATATCATGTTCAGATGTCAAAGTTATTTTCATGTTTTAGTTTTCTCCTAATTCACAAAACCTTCTCTAATACCCATTTTAATATACATTATTTCCATTGAACACAGTGTACAGCGTGTCTCATTTTCGATGGAATTAAATGGGAAACTCGGTCAAGATAGCGTCCTGCGGATTTGACCTTTTCGTGCATTGTTTTGAGCACATAAAAATGGTGCTATCGGATTTCTGTCATACGATACCCTAAAGTGTTTATTATAAGGGGGCTTTTTGAAAAGATCGTAAATTTAACAAACCTTTATATCTTAATTATTCTTGTAAAATAAGTAAATATTTCAATTATGTATAAACATGTTCATGGCAACTTATTTTAGGGAACATTTTTCGTTTATTGGGCTAATTTGGGTAAAGGATCGGTTTGAACTATGTTAGCAGGCTGCCTTTTATATAACAAAATTTATATTTTTCAAAAGTTTTAATATTTTAACTAAACTAAACGAAGAAAAATAAACAACTATAAACACGAAACAAAATAAAATCAGGAAAACCACAATAATAAAAATTGAATTAAATGCAAAAAATGCAAAGGCAAGTAACGAATTACTTACCTACTCGTAATGAATTTCTGCTATAATTGCGATTTCTCAAATTTAAATTAGATTTATTTTATTTTGCTGCTGTCTAAGCTCAACACTAGAGGTCTCCGAATTTTTGGAATATTTATACAAATTTAACTCAGATAATGGCGAATCAAACAACATTAAAAAAATTAAATGTAGATTTAGGGCGTCTGGAATAAAGAATTGTAAACAGAGTTTTAATCACAGTTTTCCTAACCCTTATATAAAATTTTAATTTTTAATTTTAATTTATTATTATTTTTAAAAATATCGTTCTGGTGTTAAAAAAACGTATCAATTATATAGCAATGTTATGTGTGGTGTTTAAGGTAAAAACTTTGTTTCATCCTCTATCAAATAACGGGTAAAAATATAATTTCGGTAAAAATAATAAAAATAAACACCGAAATAGTATATTACATAACAAGAGAAGAAAGTGACGAATTTTACACGCGAGTGTAAGAAAGTTTCTTTCTATCCAGTTGTGTACTCTATTTTCCCTACGAACACTTTTCAACTATACTACTTTTTGTAAAAATTGGTCTTTAACCTTGCAGAAATCATTTTCATAATATGTGGCCGTAGGAAAATAATGTCACTGATAGCGCTGCGACCTAAGTCAAAGTAATACGTAAGTAACACAAACATAAATTATGTAATTTCAAATATGTTTAAATTTGATTACGATACCCAGGTCATTTTTTTGTCATAACCCTCATATTTAGGAGGCTTATCGTCAAAATCGTGTCCTGTGGGACAGTTGTGGAAGAATTTTTAACACTGCCTTAAATCGATGGGTATTACATCACACAATAATTGTAAGTCACCGAGTGTTTGCCTCCAATTTAAGTGAGCGGGCCTGTCTGAGGTCATAAATCCAAGGTGGTTAATATATATAAAGTTATAAAAATTCTTGATTGAGCAAGAAAGTTTTCGACTACCGGCAATCGATTGGTAATGAATCACTAAAATGTTTAGTCGCTGGGTGTTTGCCTAGAATTTGAGTAAAGCGTGCTGCCCACCTAGGCCTTTCTCGTGCGTGCCCGCGCACGCGTCAAATGACTGTCATAACATTTCATATTGAGATCATGTGACGCGTGAGTGGGCACCCACGAGAAAGTCGTAGTAGGGAACTGGGTGTAAGAGTGCATTTTTTATATTTTTTCACAAACTTTGGAAAAACTGTAAATAGGTTTTTTGTTTGCAAAAGAACATTAAAGTAGTAAAAAATTTAGCTTTATATGTTAAAAACTAAAGAAGTGTTACTATTTCATTTATTATTTATTGAAAAAATAATATCTGTTAGTTTATAAGATATAAAGCTAATTTCTTTACTATATTTAGTGCTGTTCTCTTGCAAACAAAAACTTTATTTACAGTTTTTCTGTGAAACAAATTTAGCAAAATTTATTAGCCCAAATTTGTAAAAAAAAATTGAAAATGCCGCCATTTTCGCTTTATGATGTCATAAGTATATGCTCTCCTACTCAAATTTGTGATATGTGATGAACACCTGACGAATTAACATTGCGTGATCTATAACCAATCGATCGAAAGTAGTGTTAAATATTTTTGGTTAATCTTAAATTTTTGAAATCTTTTTAATTAATAAAAAAGTAACAATATCTTTTATAGTTCTTAAGAGTTATAAAGCTTACTAAATCAGTAATTCAATTATTGTTCTATTGCAAACAAATCACAACCTATACAATTTTTCTAAAAAGTTCATAGCACAAGTTTGTGAAAAAACTTGAAAAAATCGCAATCTTAGATTTATGACGTAACACAAGTAATCTAGCTCAAATTTGGAGAAAAAATAAGGCGACTTTTTATTAAGTGATCCATAACCAATCGATTTATGGTAGTCAATTTTCATTTTCTGTTTCTTTACCATCTTGGCGTTCTATTGCAAAGAAAAAACGTATTAACAGTTTTTCTGTAAAACTAATTTATAAAATGCTATAAGCCAAAGTTTGTGAAAAAACATGAAAAAAGCCGCCACCTTGGATTTATGACGTCACACCGGCCCTCGGATTTATGACGTCACACCGGCCCTCCTACTAAATTTGGAGGCAATTACCCTATGACTTAAGATTATGTGATCTATTACCAATCGATCTGGGGTAGTTTAAAGAAATCTTCCACAATTATCCCACGGGAACCACATATATTTATTATATTGTTAATTCGTATATTCATGTTTCTATTTCGGGCCAGCATATCGGAAATATTAAACACTACACTACTTTAAATTGGACCGTATCTTCCTCCAATTGAAATTGTCCTCACTGCGTCTGGTTGTTTGCAATTTAGTTATAAGGATAAGGCTAATAATGCAATGTTCGCTAATATGTTAGAGTCGCTCTGTTATTGCTGTATTTGCTTTTGTACTTCCCTCAGGCTACTTTGATTCTACGTCTGGGACCTCCTATTTCAGTATAGTTCTTTATAACATGTCTTGGTGAAAAATAATTAGTTTATACAAAGAGCGTCATTATAATGAAATAAGTAAACCAAATAAACATCGAACAAAACCCCTCAAATGTAAATGGTAAAAAAATGCCTCCGAACTCAACTTTTTCAGGAGCGTCCTAAGCCCAGATAGAAATCTTAGATCTTTAGGGTGATAAAACATGATATTTTATTTGGTATTTTTACCTCAAATTTCGCTTTTACCTTGTAAGCTTGATCACCCCAAGGAAGGAAAGACTTCACAGAAAATAGTTTAAAATGGTGTACTTTATGTTTTTGTATTTATTATGTTTTTTTTACTACTAGTGCTGTAGTCGCCAAAATTTGAGGTATACTCCAGTCTGTTGGAGATCCCTTATTTGCTGTTGTTATAAATGAAGTCTAAAAGTGCTTCTTGCTTGTCTAAGAATTGAAATATTTTGGGAAATATCAGCGCGTCGTGGCATAGAATTATAGTTATAGCATTAAAATACAAAATTATAACTAAATATTTTTTTAAAGGCCAGATGGCGCCAGTAAAACAACAAACTAACAGGGGACTACTTTATAAAATTAGGTAAACTCGCCGGGGCTGCGAAGTTATCAGTTGTTTGCTGCCCATCAACCGATATATATTCGGTTTATTCCCAATCTTTGCCTGTAAATAACCTAAATAAATCAAAACTAAATAATGGCATATTTAGTGTGCTGAATTGTCTAGAGGGTTGCGTGCAGCACGAAGCTTATCAAAACCGTGCTTGATGAAATCTAAACAAATATTTAATTTTTAGACCAAAGATAAGTTGTTTTAGGGCTTTTGTGTACACGTTTGCAGGAAAATTGTTTTATAATAAAATCTAGAAAATGAAATAGAAATAAATCTGACGAAATTGGCTTACCATGTGTTCTCCGATGTTTTTTGAAACTTTTAGGTATTTCTAGTCAAGAATCAGTTTTCGAGACGTCTTTGAATATCAAAACCGCTTCTTGATTGACGTCGTAGTTTTTTAAATGCAGACTTTTTAAAATCCTCTTGTAACTTAAAAACCACAAGGCTTATCAAGGATCGGTTTTAATATTTAAAGAAGGAAAACAAGTTTAAGTAGCTAGGCAAAGTTTTTTAACCAGTTTTTCATAATGTGCTAATTTAGTTTAGTATTGTCCCCTGAAGACATAAGTTTCTGCTTACGAAACATGTTGGGACTATTTGTTTAAAACAAATGAAAAATCAGGAAGGACAATAGTAATAGCCAAGTTTAGAAAAACATTTCCAAACTAGTAAGAAGCTTTCATTTTGAAATTGGTATTGGAGAACTTGGCTTTAATTTTATCTCAATTCTTTTTACGGAATGCCATTTTCGCGTACTTGGCTTTTTTTTCATGAAATGTTTTTGTTATGATAAAACTTTCTCTAACTATTGCTGCGCGGGCTAGGAAGGTTAAAATAGGCTTTTTAATTTCAGAAGGCAAAATATAATTTTTATTTTAATAAACATTTAGTATCGCGGTTATGTGATTGGAAAATAAATATCATAACAAAAACATTTTATGCAAAAAAAAGCCAAGTACGCGAAAATGTTATTCCGTAAAAAGAGTTAATATAAAAGTAAAGCCAAGTTTGGAAATGTTTTTTTTAACTTTGCTATTAGAGCCAAAATGCTTTATGTTCAATTTAGCACTGTGCCTAAGAGTCATTTGCAGCAGTAATAAATTGCCAAGTCCAGAAAAACATTTCCAAACTATTAAGATTTCATTTTAAAATTTGTATTCGAGAACTTGGCTTTACTTTTATATAAATTCTTCTTTTGTAAAGGATTTGGATAATAATTAAGATTTAAAATATGCTGAATATCCAAAACTTTTGCAACGCCTTATTAAAAAATCTATTCCTGTTTCATAGTTCCTATCAGCCTTTTAAAGCTCAGCTCTCTAGCTTTCCTGGTAGTTTACATACCTTTACAAACACAACTTTTTCTGGGTAATACGCCACTAGTAAGGAAAAATTATTTTAAAAAATTAAAAAACCACTGCGTTTCTCCTAGAAAAATAAAAATCACTAATTTGTCAGTGGCTTTCTATAAAAATAAATAATTGCCTAGTAAAACCTAAACCACTTATCTTTTAATTGAATTTGAATACGCTACGTTTCGATTGCCAATCTACAATCGTTTTCAAGCTCTTTATTTATATAAATCTTAAATGTTTCTTGTTCAAATATATTTTTTTATTATTATATTGTTACATTTACAGGAAAGGGAAGTTAATTAAAATTTTGGTGTTTTTAAATTTTTTCCTATAGTTTTATCATAGTTCCTTTCTGCCTCCCAAAGTTCAGCTCTCTAGCGTTTCTGGAAGTAAGCAATGTTTCAGTATATATATTTCCTATCAGTCTGCCAATGCTCAGCTCTCTAGCAAGTGGGCAATGTTCCTTTTACATAACTTTACATGTATAGGGGAGGGAAGTAAATTACAATTTTGTGGTTCTTTGATTTTTTCCAAGGGTTTGGTCATAACTTCTATCAGTCTGCCAAATTTCAGCGTTGTAGCATGCCTGGAAGTACAGTAGAATTTTGATGATCTATACATGAGTGAGTGAGTGAGTGAGCGATCGACTAATTTACTGCTTTATGGAAGTGCATGAAACTTAGAGGGGTTGTTAACTCTATGGAGATCTACGACTTTGCAAAATTTGAGTTTCGTAGCTCATTGATAGTCTGGATCATGGTTTTTTATTGAGGAAACTGTCCTGTTATGGCTTTAGGGGTGAATTTTTAAACCTAGTCAACTCTTTTCTTGAGTTTAGAAAATTTTGTGTAAAATACAAAAATGAGATTTCTGACGAAACAGAGCTTTCAATAGGTGTTCCACAGGGCTCAGTGCTGGGGCCGCTTTTTTACATTATATTTGTAAATGAAATGCCTGAGCATATGACCTGTGACTTATTGGCAATTTTCGCTGATGATACGGGCAAAGTAAAAACCTGCATAAGGGATTTTGAAACCTGGTGTTCAAAAAATAACCTTATTCTTAATGTTGAAAAAACAGTTATAGTTAATTTTCGTGCTTCAATATCTAGGCCACGTATAGAGATTGAAAATCAAGGCATATCAGAACAAACAAAATTTTTAGGACTAATTTTAGATGAATTTATCAGTTGGGATGAACATGTAGATTATGTATGCAAAAAACTTAGCAAGAGTTGCTTTGCGCTATCACAACTTCGAGATACATTAAATGAACAAAGCTTAATTTCAGTGTACTATTCAATAGTTTACTGTCATTTATCTTATAATATAATATTAAGGGGCTGCAGCAGCTACTTTCATAGGGCTTTTATTATGCAAAAAAGGGCATTAAGAATAATGTTTCAAATAAAGAGTAGAGATAGTTGCAGGCCAACTTTTGTCAGCAAAAAAATTATGACACTGCCTTCAATATATATT
The DNA here is from genome assembly GCA_963576565.1 of Aspidapion aeneum. Lineage (NCBI taxonomy): Eukaryota > Metazoa > Arthropoda > Insecta > Coleoptera > Brentidae > Aspidapion > Aspidapion aeneum. The sequence goes on from OY755038.1 coordinate 60,238,373, forward strand.
TTTAGAACATTACTTTATATTAAAAATTCCATAGAACTGCATAAAAAAAACTCCGATTTTCATTCATACAATTCGCGAAATGCAAATCTACTTGTTATTGATAAACACAAAACAAAAAAATTTGAGCAAGCCCCCGGATACATAGGTAAAAAAATGTATAACAAAATACCGGATAGCATAAAAGTTTTAAATTATAAAAAATTTAAGCATGAAATCAAGGATATATTGCTAGTAAAGGGGTACTATTCTGTCAATGATTTTTTAGCAGATTCACTTTAAACTCCAGAAACTATATTTAAAAAAAAAGATGTTTGTTATAACTTAAGTCCGTTGTTATTTACATACTTTGTATTTTTTATTTTTTAATTTTTTTAAAAACAGTATGTTTCACTTTAGTTTGTAGGTACTTTCTTTTAGTGTTAAGTTGATTTGACTTGTACATCCATTGTATTGTGGCTAACGTATGAAATATAATAATCTAATCTAATCTAATCTAATCTAATCTAATCATTCTGAAGTAGAGTTTTAGATAGGTCAAATATGGGCTAAAATGTTTCAAGAAAAGATGGTACAGCAGTTTTCGCGCGAACTTAGCGGGGCACTGCCGTGCCCCCAGATATGGATCTATATTTAGATAGAAAAATGGTTTTTGTAATGGCACCTGCGGGAGTATATATGAATTTGGACTAAACTGATTTGTCTAATGTGTTTCCTTTATTTTCATTTGTATTTATTTTTGAGTACTAATGCCAAGACGGTACAAAAAGGGGACCCATGTAGAGTTTTGGTTTCCACAACGCTATAGGTTACAATATTTAAGTGACTTTTTTTTGTTTTTTTGGTTTTGTAACTTGTTTTAATACTTTTTTAAATAAATATTTTTGATGTAATTCTGTCAGAAGTTACAATATTTCCTTGCAGTGTCCAATGTGTCTGTAGTAAAGGGGAGAGACTGCGAGAAAAAAGTTTATATAACATGGGGGCAACATATATCTGTTTTTAAGATATAGAATTTTTAGAGGTTTGGGGGAAATGGGATTTTACAAAAAATAAAGAAAATCTGTCACAGCCAACTGAAAACTCAGCTAATTGTGATTCAAAAATGTGTTTTTTTTACAAAATTACAAGTTGAGAGGTATACGCTGTCAAAATAACCTCCAAAAATGTATAAAAAAAAAATAAAATTAATTTTTGCTTACTTGTTCTTTCACTTTTACTAGATACTTCTTTTTATTAACAAAAAATATTAAAAAAAAAACATTTCGTTTAATATGGCATTTATAAAAAATTTTATACCAAAAAAATTGTTTGTTCTAAAAAAAATTGACCGACTAATTTTTTCAAAATAATTTTTATATCAGTTTATTGCTCTTGCTCTAGTACACGACTTTATACAATTTCTTATTTTTAATGAGTTTTGTTTTTAATTTGGTATCAAAAAACTTTAAAAAATTGCCAACTTTGATGCGAAAAAAAAATGTTTTGACCCATGCATGCAACTTTTTTATCAGACATGACCTCCTCTATTACCTGTTGGCCTATGGGCCCTATGTTCAGCGATATATTACAAAAAAAAACTACACTTATATCTACAGTTATACAACCGTCGCCAACAAACACAAATAGTAACAACTGTCGTTAACGAACAAAAATAATATTTTCCTTAGCAAATCATAGTTTTCTTTTACTTTTACATTTTACGATTTTCTCCGCTGATGTCTGTAGCGTAGAATGTCGACCTTTTACATTTTAAAAAGTAAAAAAGATATAAGTAAAACCATTTCATTTATGCAATTATTCTGGTCTGCTGGACAAGCTAATGAACTTGCCTTCTTTTTTCCTGGTTATTAATTGGACACCAAGAATGTTGATTTAACTGAAATCTAATAACCATGTAAAAAAAGATACATTTTATTACGCCTAATTCTTGGAGGTTTTAAATTATTATGACAAAAAGTGGACGCCGAAGGTGTAAAAAAAGGTTTAAATTGCCGAAAATCTTAATTTGTTAAAATAAAAAGAATCAAAAGCTTTATTCCTTTTTAGCTGACACATATCCTTAACTATAGTAATGTATATATGATGACCTGGACAGAAATTAGAAAAAAAAGTTGCTCTGATTTAAAAAATTTATATATTTCCATTTAAGATGAAAGGTAGATCCCGCTTAAAAGAATTAACTCTAGATGCGGTGGGTTTCTAAAGGTATATTTTCTTTTTACTAGGCAAAACGCAGATATTTTATGTTTTATGACTTGAATTGTATTTTCTCTTCATAAACGTAAAAAGTTTTTTGGCTTTATGCACTTTTATGTTTTCCATTGCTAAAATTCAATTAAAATAAATATTGGGGTTAACACAGGATTCCCGAAAATTAAAAACTTAAATACGAGATCTACCGCCCAAACAACTATTTCTGCGTGTTTTAAACTGACATTACTAATGTTTTTTTTCATTCTTTTTTAGGTTACAGTACTTAAAGCAAGAACGACGCTTTACTTTCCTTTGTACAAAATTAAATATATAACTTGTATATTGTATTTCCAACCCAGTAATCTTTTTGCCTGCGTTATTACCGTTTTTAAAAAGTACCTACTATTCAACGGCAACATTTTAATAATAATAATTTATTTTAAATTAAATTCTTGCCTCAAGCAAACGACAGAGCTCTTTTTGAACCCGTACAATTTTTTAAACCTTTGTACATTTTATGTTTTTACGTGTTAAGCACTTGAAAAACAAATGTACCTAGGTTACTTGAAAGTCCCTTTTTTAGCTAAAGTGACAGATCAAAGTAGCGTAAAGGCCAGAAACCTTATATCTAAACAAAACCTTTATTCGGCGTTCGAGCATGAAATTTGGCACACTTAATAAGAAAAATAAATTAATCGATCTGAATTGACCCTCAATTTACTCAGTTTGTCGTCAAAGACCGTTTTTTTTTTAAAATGGCGGCCGCAAAATTATATAAATGAAAACTTTTCCAATCAGATCATCCTTAACTAAAAAGCAGTAGCTCCACTATTAGGTAAATTGAGATAATAGCAAAAAATACTTAATGCATTGGGAACCTTATAAAGATTTTTTAATTCAAGAATTAGTACCACTGTATGAATATTGACCAAATTTTATTGCAAATTAAATAATAGGGTATGGAAAAATATGGCACATACTGCTTTTTATGATAGTAATAAAGATAAAATTTTATTGTTAATACAAACTTTAAAAAAATAGTAAGAAATCAATTTAGTTTTATTAATAAATTTATTAATCAAAATAAACGAAAATCTTACAACAGAATTATTTAAAATATTGAAAAAATTGTTACTCGCTGTCAATTTCATTCGCTTTCCGAGCGTTATGCAAATCTGCCGCCAAATTGTTTACTGGAAGGTTTTTCCAAAACCAGTGTCGATTCTCAGGCATTTAGGACAACAGATTCTTGCTTATCATGTCTGCGTTATAATACCTCTAGGTTCCTGAATACAGCATGAATGATTTTGCCTTCAGGTGCTGTATTGTTGAATCCCGTGCCCGTGAGTGAGTAGTTTCTCATTTACTTTAACCCAGGTGATTGTGAGAGAGGATAACTGCCTTCACTCGACTTACAGACCGTCAAGAATACGGCCTCAGAGAGTCTAATTCGATTACGCTGTCAGTTATTCCAAAAAAGCTCCTTTTGTAATTAATTAAGTATTGCCCGCACTCAGCCACCACTATTATCTCCTTTAAGTATGCCATCGTATTTATGTGACTGATTTTATAAAGAAAATGGTTATTTGGCCACTGATAGAAATCAGTACACTGCACTTCTTTTACATCAACTTTACCATCATCTTGGACGCAGCTGACAAAATCGGAAAAGTCTTTTTTTTTTATCTTGACATAGACTATGATCTGGTTCGAACTATTTTAATGTAATTGTATTTGCTATTATATTATTGAAAATTATTATATAAACAAGGTAAGAAAATACAGCCCAGTTCTTGTATTGCGCAATGAAATTATCAAGTCACAGAACAATGTTCCTTGCATCACGATGGTGAAGGAAAAATGAGTGAAAATTGCATTTATTCCATAAACAAGCAAAGGCTTTTTGCTTTTGATTTCTTCCGAGCGGCACAAAACTTTCATTAAATGCTATTATCATTTGAGAAAATTTGAAACGTATCGAGTCGGGGCAACATAGTTACTTTTTCCAGGTCTACTGAATAGTAAATAACATAATTATTTGCCACTTTAGTAGCATCTTCTCAAAATTTTTGAGTTACATTTTCTGATTTTTTATGTGAATTTTCCAAACGAAGTTTTTAATGCAGATTGAGTTGTTTACAAGATACACACTCTTCGTGTCCTGAGCGGGTAAATGATATATATGATATATTTCACATGAGCATTTTAAATTACATTTTCTAATGTTTTTGTACATTATAGCTATCGATAAATCACTTGCTAAGTATTTTTTATTCGGAGCGTGTTTTCTGCGATAATGCGTAGGTAACTGTAGGTGTAAAGATTCGACGTGAGCTCTTATTAAGTTTATGTTAATCAATGCAATTTTTTAATGATTTCCTCCTTTATACTTTGTGATCTAGACATATTTTCATAATAACCTTTACCCACTGAATTTGTGATTATTCTATCATTTTTTAGGTTTGTATTCGAATGTTGTTAAAATAAAAGTTTTACATATTTAGACTTTTTCACCAAGTCCTGTTTTCAGAAAATTATTAAAAATTTTCTTGCGTTTGCTGCTCTCCCCTAGCTTTCTGCTTACCGGCGTTCAGAATCACTTGCTAAAACAAAAATACGCCTTTTCATTTATAAAACTTTTTGTTACAATTAAATTTACATTTTGTACAAGACAGTTTTATTTTGTATTCTTCTTTGTTTTTTTCTATTTTATCAAAATTTAAATGACCTTGAAGATGCGAGAAAGCACGATAATTGACTTTTTTCCTTAAAAATCATAAAAATTCGAAGTTTCATAGCAGCAACATTTTATATAATTTAAACAGTTGCTAGGGCCCTGCTAGAGACCCTGTATGTATGACATATTTTTAGAGAAGAGAGACGCGACAAACCCATTAAAGTCACTGAAATTAACATTTTTTGGTTATGTTATTTTTTTGTCAAGTTCATTGGCGTTTCACTAAAATAATTTAAATCTTCAGCGGTGAATAGGGACTTATTGGAATAAAACCTGACTTTATTTTAGAGTCGACTTTATTTTGACACATTTACACAGAAAACTAACAGTTGACCTCTCAAAATTGACATTCCAAAGACTTTTATTTAATAATAAAGACGCTAACTTTCATTTAATAAATACCGACACTAATAAATCCGGTTTTTAAATACACAAAGGCCGAATTTTGAAGCAGAGCAGCTGCTTTTTATATGCAAATCTGTCACCATAGGGTCGATGTTTAAATAAGGTCAGGTTTTATTCCAATAAGTGTCTAATGACGTCAACCATCATGCAACATATAAACAAACGCGTTTGTCGGCATCCCCTGTATAGGTTTTGTTAAAAATCGGTTATTTTTATTTTACCACGCTTATGAATGAACAAGAAGAGAAGGTGCGTCTCACTCTAAACATTGTAAGATGAGTATAGAGGCCCGATATTTTCATCCTTTAATTTTGACTTAAATACATTTGACTTTGAAGAGTTTGTCGAGTCTCGTTTTCTTAAAATATGTCATACATACCTCTAGGCCTTGCTTGTCGTAATAAGCTACTAATGGCGAATTCTTTTAAGAAAGCTAGTGGTCCACTGACACTGTTTTGGTGGTTTAAAAAATTGCCTCAGTGCAGTTTCAAAAAAATACTAAAATCCACTTGTGCAAGACGAGCTCAGAGAGCCCGTGCCAAAAAATGTGCACACTGAGTTTGTCAGTTGCTTAAAAGAGGACAAAAAGTTGCATTAGCTTTCCCAAAAGAATATAAAAATTGCTCTAGTGGCTACATTTTAAGAATCACAATAATCCGAATTAGAATTGCCCAGTCAAACATACATGGAAAGTTCCTTTAGTAATTTGCTTCTTATAGCTACATTTTTTATACTACTACACTTATTCGTCAAACACTTTTACTTTCTTACAAATTAACAGCGATAAATCAAAACGATAAACAAAATTAATAAAGAAAATAATTATATGATAGTTTGGCACAAAAATTGGATATTGAAATATGCCGATGACAGGGCGGAAATAATTTTTTAAGATTCAAGTGAAAGCAGGTCTGACCCAAGACATATTATAGCCTCAAACAAAACTATAAATCGTTGTCTTTTAAATTTTAGATATTGAGACTTTTATTCAACCATACAAATTTAAATTTCATTGTTTTGAATTTAACTTGATCGTGCATTAACAGATGAGGTCAGATGCATAGTGTTCAATCTATATACTGTGACAGAATTAATAGTAATAATACTAGTACTCAGTAAACACCATATTTCATATTTTTTTTCAGATACCCACATCATCATTTCATCTCCTTCCATTTTATGGTTATGCTCGGGCGGAATAAAGCCTAATGAGGCCGAAACGCGACCCCGAGCTACCTTTAGCTCTAAGGACTTGCCCGTGAAACTTTTTTGTTAATAATACTAGTGTCATGTTTTAGAATAATTATCGAAGTGTTCGAACTCTTTTCTTAAGAACGTGTAATTTTCTCAAAAACTCGGTTATTCCAGACTTCACGGACGCACAATTTAACAATTTCACAACTTAAAAATATAAGGTCAATTTTCTTGATATGAAAAAATGAAAACTAAGGGAAAGTCATCGATAGATAATGTTTTTAGACTTTCTCACAAACGTATGTGGTCCTTAAATTATCTTTACCGTTATTCTGAAGTAACAAAAAAATTTTTATAAAATATATTCTTACTCATTGCGTTGGCTGTGGAATCGGTCGCCAGGGATCGATGTATGCCGCAAACTTTTCTAGTAAGGGTTGGAAAATTTAAGGATTTTAGTTTCGTGCGGTACGTGTAGTTCTCATATTTTGGAGCTAGGGAAACGTTACAAATAGCTAAAAGTTTGTCACAACTTGTAGATTTATAATATTACTTATTACAATTACATTAAAACTTCATATTTTATAAATTGGACCCCAGCAAAAGGAGGATCCAGGATGTTCGGGGCAGAGGAACCAAGAAGGCAACAAAAACCAAAAAAAAATCTTTGTAGGTTTTTAATAAAATTGAGCCTTAAAGTTTGCCTTAAACGTGCTAATAAAATGCGCCTAATTTTTGAAAAATAAAATAATTTTTTGCGAAAATTTTAAACATTTTTAATTTTTGTGGAAGTAAAAAAAAAATAAATTTGGCAAAAAATTGCGCTTTATGCAATAATAATTTTTAACTAACTGGAACTAAAGATTATAGGGTTAATGTCAAGAAGGGGGAGGGCGGGCCCCTCTGGCTCATACGTTATAGCATCGGTCTCTGAGTATCGTTTACACACTAAAATAAAAACATGTTCTTTCATTGGCGCAGTCAACGTGACAAGTTAGAAAAGTATGCAAAAATAGATAGGTACAATTTATTTAAAAAACAACCAACCCGAGAAGTTGACCGGTTGCCCGTGTTCTCGAACCGGACGTGGTGGACGCAAGCGATAATAATTTAAGCATGAAAATGTAAAAGTTGTTATAGCTATATAGGTACTAGATATATTTTTAATTTAGAAGAAATTCTTAATATCTAGGATGATGTTGTTGAGGTAACCAGTGAAAGTAATTTTATTCTCGTTGTTAATCGGTAACAACTTTTTTATAGTACGACACATGTTTTAATAGATATCTCCTCGTCTTAAATCCGTAAATTGCTACACAAAAAAAAGATGCCAGAAGGCTCGTATGGCGTGCTAATGGCATAACATCTAATTAGTTTCTACTGAAATGAAATGGAAATCAAATAAAATCTAAAAATTATACAAGAGTTGTGCATATACAGCTGGAATAAAACAGTAGATAACTTTTAAAGACAGTGATGTCTTGCTAAAAACAAATAGTGATGCACCAATCGGCAGTAACGTCCTTTGATCTTCCTGAGGAATTGTTGCTACATGACCTGCTTTTGAGACAAATGTCGCGACCGTCTTTTTGGATACACTTCGAGACCGCATGACTTTTGTTGGCTTTTCTTCATCTTAGAACACCCAAACGACTGACGTTTATTTTTGAGTTCATATGAGTAATGCCACGATTCATCACCACTGATAATGCTGTATACGTTTTTTGAGTTCCCTTGACCCTAGCTTCTTTCTGTTTTTGGGCTAATAGATGCAGTACACAGCGGGAAACTCATTCTCAATAAAGCCTCAATCTCACGATATGTCACATGTCGACCTTTCGTGATTAGCATGCTCACAGCATCGATATTTTCCTAGGTGACACTTGTTTTTGGTACACCTGGCCTTCAGATAAGTTCCTTTAAAAGTTGTAAAAATTATAGCTAAAAATTATAGCTCAAAAATCTTCTAGGTTTAGTTCCATTTTTCGACTGATTTGTGAACTTAAAAAATTAACGGTAGCAATAAAACTATATGTATCGCACTACGTTTGGAATTTCGGTTAGATACTTATTGAGGTTGTGTTAGTAACGAAATTCGATCAGTGTCGCCCTCTGTGTTCCAATATATTAGCTTTTGCTTTATCGCTATGCCATTGAAATATATTTTTTTAGTACTCTACCGTTGCTCTAGTCCTCGCCCTGCACAGCGCCCATGGTAGCCTAGAGGACCATGGCGGCAATGATTTGGGAGGACACGACCTCGGAGGAGGAGAAGCTGGAGGATACGAAGGGGGCTATGAGGGAGCCGGTGATTACGGTGGTGGTGGTAAGTAATTTTCACACTTAATGCGTTAAGATTTGTCTAAGCAAAAGCACACTTAAGTTAAAAAACTGTTTTACACGGAAACAAAAAATTTTAGAAAGCTTTATCGCCTAGTTTGCTTGCTGAAATCCAGGTTACTTATGATAAGTGCAAAGCTAAATTTTGAAAGCTTTAAAATTGGATAGAGTCTATTTCAGTACACTGTTGAACATGTTGTTTTCGAGGATTTCAAAAATTATTTTCCTGTTTTTTAAATGATTTGATTTTTTTACAATTTTCTTAATTTGGGTGTTGCGTTTTAGGCATAGATTTTATAATTTTTATTTTAGAGGTTGTAAGGTCTCTTTTGTTAACTCACTAAAGATATCACACTTAAGACTAGGAATTAATTATGTTTCGTCTTGATCTATGTATCTTTTTTGAGTACCTGACAAATCTTATGAACTAACGAATTACTTGTTTGAGCTGTAGATATAAAATTATATAACTACAAGTACCTGGTGATATTTTACTTCAATTAAAAACCGATTATGGTCTAAAATTATTACCTTATGTAGTTACCAGCCCAAAGAAATTGCAACTGGATCTATTAATATTTCTAAGCTGTAAACCAAGCAAAAGTTGTCTAATAAATATTTTTATTTGTGGAAGTTTTACAGGTGCGCAATAGTAGTTTTTTAATCTCATTTTAGCTGTGGTTAAATTCAAAAACAGTTATATATTATTATAGTAAATTCTTCTTTTGTTAGATTACGGTGGTGGACACGATGTCCAACTCCACGGTGGTGGAGGTGACGAAGGCGGTCACGGAGGTTGGCAACCACTAGGCAACCACTTCGAAGGTCAAGGCCTGGAACAAGGTCATGAGCCTCAGGTTCATGAGGAACACCACAACATTCCCACCAACCATATAGTCAAGGAAGAACCCTACCCTGTCCACATCACCAAGCATGTTCATTACCCAGTGCCACACCCTGTAGGTGTGCCTGAACCTCATAACATCAAGGTAATTATAATAGAGGTGTCTAATATAATTTAAATCACATTACACACATTACACTTTTGTTTAACTTTGGTTGCAAAAAAACGACTGATCTGACTTAACCTAACCTGAACTTGATGGCTTCCACATACTTGACACTGCTTTTAACAGAGAGCAAAATTGATGTAGCTCTGTACTATAGGAAGAGGGTAGTTTATACTTTTAGTGGTGGTATGTCTTTGAGTCAAAGTGTTATGCCTAAATCATTTTTTGTTGTTTTTGTACTTGACAAAAAAAAATTGCCACCTTGGTCAAAATTAAAGGGTACGTGGGCACAATGGACCCATAAAGGTCTACGTGTATGAAGGTCGAGTATGGCTTGCCACACAATATAATATAATATAATATAATATAATACAATAAAATAACCTGAACTTAGTAAAACCCAATTTAACTCAACCAAAACTGACCTAATATACAAAAACAAAACCGCACCCAGAGTAAGTAAAAAGTAAAACAATCTAATTTAAATTTGATTCCTTGGGTTAATTTATTAGTTAGTTTATGATTATTTGTTTATAACTAAGAATATCTAAGACTGCTATTTCCATTGTGTGCTGTTTTGGTTCAGCGATGATTTAGTCCCGTGCGGATTTACACTTCATATCATTATTTTTGAGACAACTTTTTACAATTTTTTTTCTTTGGCCTATGCTATTTGTTATGGTAAACAGCTGATAACTGTCAAAAAGTTATCTCAAAATTATGATATGCAGTATAATAGTGCGGTTTTATACGTAAGCTGTAAAAAACCTAAAATCTTAAAAATTAAATCCTAGTGGACAATTTGAATTATAAATAGCAGATGATTTTACCAATATATATTTTTTAATTTATACAAATTGTTTAGAAAGTCTTGTTCTTAAGCGGCCTACTATTACCCCTATTTTGGTATTTTAAAAAGTTCGACCTTTTTTACTACTTCACGTAGAAACTAAACGTTAAAAATAACAACAAAAAAGTTTGTTTATTTTACTTATCTTCTTTTTTTTTTAAATTTTGTGAAGTTCCACTAAAAAACTTATTAATAAATAGATATAAAATGGTTGTGCAAGTTTTTTGGGCCCGTAAGATATTAAAAGCAAGTAAAAAGTAACACAAAACACATAAGATAAAGTTTACAAATAAATAAAACGGTCTTTCTTAGACGGGATTCCTCATGTTTTTTTATGAAAAACTAAATTTTCTGTTTATCTTGTTTCGCTATCGTATCGCAGGCAGGTTTTTGTAGGTAATTGTGAGGATGCGTTCATTTATTAAAAATACTCTATCCAGAGCTGGTCTCGAAAGCAATTCTCGCAAATGAACACAATTTCGAGAGTAGTTGAGAGTAACAATTGATAGTTTATATTTAAAATGTGTCATACATGTGAAAGAAATACTCACGAAAGCAGCTTTCGGGAGAATTTACTTTCAATGACCTCGCAGGTTATAACACTTTTCTAGCTTATAAGAACTAGTTTTCTTTTTCTGACAGAAGTTATTATGAACCGTATCGAACCAAATTTTTAACCAGTACCAAAGTTTACACAATTAAAATATGTATGTATAAGTTGCTGAACTTGTCAAAAATCAATGGAAAAATAGAGATCAAACGCATGCCGATGTAGGCTGTCGCTGGTCGTATAGTTTTTGCAAAGTCACCTGAAATGCTCCTAAGACGGGGTTCTATCGATTTCATGAAATTTTGCTTTATTCTTCCCTTCAAAAGTTATCCAAATTCAAATAAAATCTTCCTGGTATAATTTCAACCCTACCGACAGAGAAAAGGCGCGGTTCTTTGCGGTCCGAGCACAAAGTATTTGTTTTCGGATTGACCGAGCACAGGTGGATAGACGGCACCGGATTGGTAGAATTTTTTGAGATGCGCTTTTAATTGCTTTCAGGTGTTCATTTCGGGACCCCTTTAGTCGGCAGTATGCAGAGTTAGAAAATAAATCAGTGTCGTTTCTGTAGATGTAGGAATAGAAAGTTTTATTATCTATTTTTATTTCTTTAGTTTACGCCATAATTAAATGAAATAATTTTCATGAGTATATCTACCGCCGCCCATGTCACTTTCTTTAAAGGATATGCCGATGGTCGGCTTTAACCTTTGTTCAACTGACTTTGCAAAAACTATAACTGCAAAACAGGTGTGTGATTCGGCGTTTGATGTGAGCCACCGGCTCAAAGATCCACCAGCGAGTAACCAGCTGCAAAGCAGGTGTGCTATTCGGCGTTTGATGTCAGCCGCCGGTTCAAGTTTGGCAACATATATTTTAATTGTGTAAACTTTGCCACTACCCTCTCTTAATCCCAAAACCGCATACAAATAAGTCGCAAGACCCTGATCCAAATTTTACGGTACAAGCAAGCAAGTATTCTAAATAAAAATACGTATTTCTAATTATGTTTTATTTTAGATTGGAGTACCTCAGCCATACGCAGTCCACGTCAAAGTTCCTTATCCCATCGCGGTACCTATCTACAAACTGGTGCCTCATGAAGTAGAGAAACGTGTGCCCATCACAGTGGAAAAATTGGTTCCAGTATACGTACCCAAAGAGGTCAAAATCGAAGTTGAGAAACACCATGTTGAATACATAAAGAAACCTTATCCAGTTCATGTACCAGTTTATAAGCACATTTATTCTAAAGGGCATGGGGGGGGACATCACTAAATCAGTAAAAATCATAAGTGAATCCAGAGAAGCAGAAGATGCGACGGCCCCCTTACTCGACATAAAACCTTTTTTTTAAGTCCTAATACAAAAATATTAAAATCCATAAACTGCAATTTCTTAAAAATTTGACCTGCGGCACCATTTTATAATTCCTAAAATTATATAATTTATGGTCAAAAAATTTTCCGCTGATGCATATTTTTTATATGGTGCTGAATTTCAAAGCTCACATTTATCAAAAGAGATTTTTTTTGGTTTTGCTGTTCCTTTGACCCCTTACCTCTGAAGTTCTGGATTCGTCAGTTGTAAAAAACATTAGGAAGATGAAATGTTTGTTAATATAGCTGTAATAACTGTAATGCTTAGATTTTGATTTGATTTTGTATGCTGCGATCAATTTCCATTTGATCACTAAATTATTGACTGTATTGTCATTGTCTGACGTCTCATTAAGGACAATGGTTTAATTCTAATTTATTAGTTTAAATAGGTTTAAAAATTAGTTATATTACATCTTACATCACATTATTTGTTATGAATCTGCCATAAATCTCTTCTTTTACTTTTCTTTTTTCCCCTCTTTTTATTTGGTTATAGTTATCATCCTTGCGTCTGTGTTATATTTTGTAAATATTGTTACTAATTGTTTAAGATATGATGTTTTGTTAATAAAAATATTTTTTTAAATGTTTTCTTTTTTTTTTACCTTCATAAATTACGTAATATGACAAGTGGGGGGCGGGAGTGCTTCCAGAAAATCTGACAAAATGTTATAAGGGAGAACGGGGGATTTACAACTTTGTTACGTAAACAATTTTGAGCCAACATAAAAATAAAAAAGTTACGACTCATTCTTCAGGTTTACGTGTTATTGTTATGCAACTAATCGTTGAAATATACACTGTCAAGAAAGTTTTTTTTTTTTTTTTTTTTTTTTTTATTTGTCAAACACACTGTGTTTTTTTTTTATTACAATCTAGTCAGTAAGACTAATTAGCAATTTTGTTTTAACTTAATTTACTAGAAAAGTCAGATTTAAACTTAGGGTTCACTCAACAGTTCTCCCCGCTTTGTTAGTCTGTAACTCACAATTGTGTTGTGTTTATAGCATTATTTTGTTTTATGTGTAATTCACTTAGTTTACTAGCTCAAACGGCTTCACTCTTTTTAGTCGTCGAACTAGCATAGTATTGTCTAGAAGCTGAATTGCTTCCACATTCACATGCCGATGGAGTCTATCTTCATGGCTTTTTGCGTACTTTTTTATAGTCTCTGCTACAGTTTCGATTTTTAGATCTCGATGAAGGTCACTATTTCGAACGTACCAAGGTGCATTCACAATGTTTCTTAATACTTTATTTTGAAATCTCTGTACAACTAGAATGTTACTCTCTTTAGCACAACCCCATAGTTGAATACCATATGTCCATACTGGTTTCAGTATTTGTCTATAAAGCAGTAACTTATTATGAATTGTTAAATTGGACTTCCTTCCAATTAGCCAGTTCATTTTTCTATACCTTATCTCAAGTTCTTCTTTTTTTTTCTTAACATGTGCTTTCCAGCGCAATTTGGTATCAAGTGTCATACCTAGATATTTTGCCTGATTCGAATATGGTACTGGAATGTTGTTAATTGTTATTTGTATGTGATTTATATTTTTGTTTGTAAAATCAACATGAATTGATTTGGTTTCATTTAATTTTATTCGCCAATTTGTGGTCCAACTGTGAATTTGGGTGACTGCATCCTGAAGTTTCTCTATGCATTTTTCAATAGATTTTTCTACCGTCAATAAACCAGTATCATCGGCAAATGTTGCTAAGTGACAATTTTCTGGCTTTGGGATATCACAAGTGAATAATAAGTATAGATAAGGGCCTAGTACGCTACCCTGGGGCACGCCTGCTTGAATTTCTCTTAAATTTGAGTATGAGTCTTCCTGTTTTACTCTAAAATGTCTATCAGATATGTATGATTCCAAAATATCCGAATACTGTTTTGGCAGAAACCTTTTTAGTTTAAAATTAAGGCCTTCATGCCACACTTTGTCAAATGCTTGTGCTACATCTAGAAAAACTGCAGAACAAACGTTTCCCTCTTCTAGTGCTTTTTCTATTATATTAGTAATTCTGTGTACTTGATCTATCGTGGAATGCTTGTCTCGAAAACCAAATTGATGAGATGGAATAATTTCTTGTCTTTCTATGATGGGTTTTATTCTTTTAAGCAATAATTTTTCATAGAGCTTGGATATAATTGGCAGCAAAGATATTGGCCTGTAAGATGACACGTCATGGAGTGGTTTTCCCGGTTTTGGAATCATGATAACTTCTGCAACTTTCCACAGTTTAGGTACGTACCTAAGCCTAAAAGACGCATTAATTAGGTTGCATAGTTTTACGATAGCTTTTCTGGGGAGTTGTTTTATGACTACCCCGTTAATAAGATCATACCCTGGGGCTTTTTTCGAATTAATATTTTTGATTTCTGTTAATATTTCTTTTGGTGATGTAAGCTTAATATGGTCCTCGATTTGATGGGGTTCATTTAAATGAAAGTGTTCATCTGGTGCTTCGTGGGGCTGAAATGTTTTTTCTAAATGACTTGCAAAAATATCTGCTTTTTCTTCGTTACTCCTTGCCCACTGGTTGTTAGGTTTTCGTATGGGTGGAATTTGGATAATTGGTCTTTTAAAATCTTTGGTTGCTTTCCAAAGGGAATAGTCGGTATTTTTATCATCTGTAAGCTCATTAAGAAAATGGTTAATAGATTCATTTTTTATTACTAGAATTTCTCGCCTAATGCGCTGCGTCATGTTGTTGAGATTTGTTTTGTCCCGAGGATCACGGCTTTGTTGCCACTTTCTTCTTAGTTTCCTTTTTTCCAATATAAGGTCTCTAATTTCCTTTGGATAGTTTTTTCCCTTATAAATTCTCTTTGGTTTTGGACTGTTTTCCCAAGCTGCTTGTTGAATATTTGTAACAAAATAATCAACTTCTTTATCGATTTGTTCTGGCGTTTGCAATGGTACTGATAGGTTTATTTTTTCTGACAGACTTTGTTTAAAACTAATCCAGTCAGTCAGTTTATTAACTAGTGAGATATTTGCTTCTTTCTTTATTATGTTTTTACTAAGAGTTAGAATAATAGGTGAATGATCTGAGTGTAAATCAAAACTTTCTTCTATATCTACAAAACTTAAAGATATATTTTTTACTATAAAAAAATCAATTAGATCTGGAATTTTTCCTGGATCTGTTGGATAGTATGTGGGCTTACCAGTTGATATCGGCTCACATTGATATTCACTAATAGCTTGCAAAAGTTCTTTTCCTTTAGAGTTCGTCAGTCTAGATCCCCAGTAGGTATTTTTTGCATTAAAGTCACCTCCAATTATAAAACGGTTTCCTAATTTTCTGAGAAAATTAAGATATTGATTTTTCTTTAGTAAGTGCCTTGGTGGTATATAGACAGCACTTATGACTAATGTATATGTTTTGGTTTTTACACTTACTAATGTAGCTTGAATCTCTATGGTTTTATATCCCATCTCCTCATAGTGTGATATATTTTCTTTAATTATTACAGCACTTCCCCCATGTGCAGTATTGCTAGGGTGAGTTGTATGATACACTTTATAACCTTTAAATTTAATGTGAGACTGGTTAGTGAAATGCGTTTCTGACACAAGACAGACGTCAATTTTTTCTATGTCTAGAATAACTTGCAAGTCTTGCTGATGTTGCAAGAGACCATTGGCATTCCAAGCTAGGATTCTAAGATTACTGACCATTTTGAGGCATATTGGTAGCTCCGTTATTGCTACTTTCTAGTTTAGTTAATCGCTCATCAAGTTTGTTCAATTTCTCCAAAATTAATTGTAGTGTTTGTTCCATAGTATTTTGACTACTGATATTAATATCAGGTATAGTAGCTGTTGCTGCTACTTGGCTGTATGTCCTTGTCACAGAGTTTTGTGTGACTGTGTTTCTTGTCTGTTGGTTTTGTCTATTTGTACTCACGTTTGGTATGAGATTCGGTTTCTTACGTTTATTTTTCAATTTTTGTATTTCCTTAGCAACAAGGCATCCTCTGTAGTTAGCAGGATGCTTGCCTCCACAGTGGATGCATTTTGGCTCAGATTCTTTTGGTTTGGGGCATTCTACAGTAAGATGTTTCCCCGTGCATTTTACGCAACGTGGTTCTTTAGCGCAATATTTTTGCGTGTGTCCATAAGATTGGCATCTTTTGCATTGAGGGACTAACTTTGAGGTTTTTAGTGCTTTTATTTCCAAGAAAGTGACATGACATAATGACGACGCATTTAAAAGAGTCTGGTCACAGATAGTTTAAAGAATTGAACTATTCACAGATTGTTAACACACTCACACAATTCTTACAAACTAGCTAAATTGAAAGTAAGCATTTTAAAACATAAATAAAATAATTATGTTTATCTTCAACCAGAAAAAAATTAAAAGAACTTGTAAAATTTACAACATTTCAATTACATTTTAATTATTTCTAAAATATTAAAATTTTGTTGCTTCTAAAGACTTTGTATAACATCAGCAAGTTGTTCAGAAGTTGGTACGTAATAAAATTTTGTAGTATTCGACAGATTTTCTTATGGTCGGGCAGCAAAACACAATTTTTGGTGATTTTGGTAAAACTTGGTACGTTTGTAGAGCGACCCAAGAGAAGTAGAGAAAAAAATTTTTTTTGGTTCAAACTCTACTGATTACCGCGTTTTGGTGCCCTTAAATTTCAACCGAACCGAACCGATCCGAACCGAACCTTTACATTTTTTTCCAATATCTGAATAAATCGATAAATATTTTTAAAAGTTTTGGTACTTACGCTCATAAAGACAGGTCTTGGAAAGGTGCAAACCGGAAAGTTCAGGGCACTGATACGCAGCTTAGAGAGACAAGTCCACAAAAAATTTTTTCTTGGGTCGATGTATAAACGCGCCAATGCTTATCAAAATCCCCCAAAAATTGACGAAAATAGCGTTTTGCTGCCCGACCATTATGTAATGATGTCAAACAACAATATACTTACTACGTTTAGTTTCAAGAGTATTGGATACCTTAATACAAGACTGATTATCCTCGTAAAAGTTGAAAGGAATAACATTTAAATTTAGTATTTTAGTAAGTAGTTGACCGACAAATATAAATTCAGTAGTACAGTCTGATAGAGCAATGCACTCTTTTTCTGAGCTGCTCAAACTTATTGTAAATTGATTTTTGGATTTCCAAAATACAAATCTATTGTAAACTTTGATGCCGTAACCAGAAATGCGTTTTCTGTCATTTAAATCATTTGTATAGTCAGCATCAACATAAGCCCAGATAACTGAACTATCGCGAGTTTTTTACTTTTCACATTTGAGACCAAAGTATAAGATTTTTTAATATTTTTTGTTAAAAGGGGGAAGGGGTTTTACGACTTTTTTACGTAACATTTTACATGTTATTGTTATGTTACTAATCGTTTATCGCAAATGTCAATTTTTTAGAGCACCTAGATATTTTTACCACAACAAAAAAAGTGATGCAAAGCTGCGAAAGTGCTTTGT
Organism: Aspidapion aeneum; assembly: GCA_963576565.1. Classification (NCBI taxonomy): domain Eukaryota; kingdom Metazoa; phylum Arthropoda; class Insecta; order Coleoptera; family Brentidae; genus Aspidapion; species Aspidapion aeneum. Next base: position 60,256,520 of record OY755038.1, read on the forward strand.
TGCTGTTAAATTTAGAGGTCAATATAAACAAACTAAAGTAACACGATTTAAGGGTTTTTGTTGTTAAAAAAGGGCTCAAAAATACAACAATTTTACATTAAAAGAAAAGCATAAAAAAGTGACATATCAACAGTCAAGAAAGTGACATGACAAATGACGTCGCATTTGAAAGGGTCTGGTCATAGATAGTTTAAATAACTCAACTATTCACAGATTGTTAACACACCCACCCTGTTCTTACAAACTAGCAAAACGGAGAGTAAACATTTTGGATAATAGATGTTGTATAAGACGTTTGTTGAGGCAGCTTGATTTATTTCTATTATCGCTAAGAGGCTAAAAAGGCTGCGCCTTTTACGATTTACGAAAAGCATTGGATTCTGTAGATGGCTGCGTTGGTGCCGTAAGGATGTGAGACAGAACTGGCATACAAATATTCGTGTGTGTTGGCTTGGTTAAAATTAATTCTGCCCACTATAGAAAAAGATTAATTAAGAATTATGCAAATTAACAAATTTGTGGAAAATTGAATTTAACTAGGAAAGCTTTAGTTTTTCCAAATAGCAGTTAATGTTTTATCTAATATTTATAACAAAAAAAGTAAATTACTTGTTTTTTAGGTTGAATTTGGGCGCAAAATATAGCTATTTCTGGTCAGTGGTGATGAATCGAGGATTTACTCATATGAAGTCGAAAACGTCATTCGTCTGTTTGAGTGTTCCAAGATGAAGAGAAGCCAACAAAAGTCATCCGTTCTCGAAGTGTATCCAAAAAGGATAGTTGCGACATTTTTCTCAAAAGCGTGTCGTGTAGCAACAATTCCTTTGGAATATCAAAAGACTGTTACTGTCGATTGGTACATCACCATTTGTTTGCCGAAAGTCATCGCTGAGCTTCGAAAACCGAACCCCGAACGACGAATCATCCTCCACCAAGGCAATGCAAGTTCGCACAAAGCAAAAATACTATTGAATTTTTAACCCCACAAAATGTCGAATTGTAGGACCATTCTCTATATAGTCCCGACCTAGGTCCCAACGATTTCTATACTTTTCCGAAAATCCAGAATGGACTGCATGGTCAAAGATTTCAGTCGCCAGAGGAAGCAGTCGACACTTTCAAAAATGCGATTTTGACAGTACCAACAAACGAGTTGAATTACAGCTTTGCCAACTGGTTTGAGCGCATGCAAAAGTGCATTAATTTTAGTGGAGAATACTTGGAGAAACAATAAAGTCTTTAAGAGTTATCTAACGTTTTTATTCCAGCTGTATTTGCAAAACTTAAAAGACAACCCTCGTTATTAGCGAATTGTTTTTGATTTTAAAGGTAATTTTTTGGCAGTAACATTCAAATATGATTTCCCCTGAGTGTCCCTCCCCAACAGGCGTGTACATGGCGTAATTTAGAGGTTTAATTTTCACACAATTTCACAATACTGCAGGCTGTATTTTGGCAATTACACGTCGAATGTGGGCTTTCTAGTGCCCAAGTGTTTCGGGTTTATCGCTGTAAACTGACTTTACATATCCCCAAAGAAAATAATCTAATGGCTTCAAGTCACACGAACAAGCTGGCCGGTTAATAGGTCCCTTTTGTAATATTATTCGTTGGTCAAGTGTTTCTTGCCAGTAAATTACCCTGGTCCACAGTGGGCTCTTGGACCTGATTTTTGGTAAAAAAAGAAGAAAAAAGGTTTTATGACAATATTTTGTTTTAAAATAATCAAAATATGGTTTAAATATTTTCAAAACCATCTTATTACCAAGATTATGAATCCAAATGGCAGATTCAAAATCCTATTTATGAGCTGATAAGTATGAAATTTGGAACTTTGGGGTGTTAATAGTCGTTAAGTATAATTTTTGACTCAAACTTTTAAAAAAACTTAACATGGCGGTTCCAAAATGGCGGCCTTTTATTTATCGACATGTATCAAATTTAGAATTTTGGTGTGTCTAAAGTCGCTGATTATAATTTATAAAGTCAAACTATTAAAAAAGTTTATAGCGGCCCCAAATGGGTAAAGTTTTCTATTTGTAACCCGATACATATTAAAATTGGAACTTTGAGGTGTATAAAGTCTATAATTTTGATTTCTGGCTCAAACCAAAAATTTCTGCTATCAATTGTTTTGGAACACTCCTCTGCATTACTTCCACTAAAATTTTGGCCAATTTTTAGGTCGGGTCTATCTGGCCCTAATAATTTTATTTGTAATCATATGTCAAGGTATTTAAATTTGCACAGTTAATTATATAATCCACGGTATTTATTTGCATTTTGAAAACAAACAATAACAAAAACAAACAATGACACGCGACCGGCAAAGTTTTTACTACTAACATACCCCAAATCAAAACAAACTCATACGTCTTCACTTAGGATAGAACCGGTAACGCTTGGAAGGGCAACGAACGTTTTTACACGATGAAGATGGCCGACATTAACAAAAACAAACGTTTCTCCCGCCCCCGTGCGAGAACACTCACTCATACACCGCTGAAAAACGGTTGAAATTGAAACCTTGCCCCGTGCGGTGCTGCCGGATTGTAATTCTTTACGCTGAAAAAGTTTACCCAATTAATCGACTTTTGTTAACCACAGACTAAAAAAAACTAGAAATGTCGTAAGGGAAGATTTAACTTTTTTTTATTAAAGCAATTAAAAATACTGTTTGGTGTCTAGTTTTGGGAGGACACTGCCCCGTTGCCCTTCCTGTAGCAGCCGCCACTGCTTTAGAAAGGATGTCCTTATTGCGTAAATTTACCTCAAAAGCTGTTTTATTTATTTTTATTCATACATAATCCACCTGTCAAAGTTAACTTCATTTGTAGTTTTTGGTTTCTGAGATATTACAGTTGGTATTTTATATCTTATTATAGTATTATAATTTATTTAATTTTTTAAATCAGTATCAATTTTTTTTTAAATGACGTATCACAATGGACATTTTAACGTTTTTAATTTTTTTATTATGTTTTGCACTCTTTGTATTTTTTAATATTAATTTTTGTAATAATTTTATTTCTTTTGGTTAGCGTAAAATGCTTAAAAATAATAAGCAAGCACTTTTGTTAAGACTGACATGCTTTGTTGTATATGATTAATATAACCCTGGGTTTTCTTTAATAAATCCCTTTTCAGTAAATAATTAATATCTTTCATATAGGGAACTTGCGGGAGCAAATTTTAAAGCATTATTTTTGGAAGATAAGCAAAGCAAAGCAAAGTTTTGCCAAACATAAACGATCTTCTGACCTGCCTACACATCATAATTCGAATCAAAATATAAAGGTATAAAATCTACTTATCTCCCGCTACAAGATCCATTTTATGAAAATTTTATACACCACCAAATAATTTCGCAAAATGGTTGTGATTCTGAATCAAATCGCCATACAAATACGGCACTTTTAACGCATTCTTTAGAAAGGAAAAATGACACTTCTCAAAAATTGCTGAAAATTTCATCAATCAAATCATAGTTTTTTTTCAAGGCCTTCAGACTATCTAGTCTAATTTAGGAAAGGTATTTGGGAGTTTCGGTATATTCTTATTTTAACCCATTTCGGCCAGGTTCCTGACGGTGCAATCGGGGGGGGCACATGCCCGAAATTATAATTAAATGCATTAATGTAATACATTAATGATTAAATATTAATGCCTAACAATTATTTTTAAAATAAACTAAAAATTTTTATTACTAACAAATGATTTTTTATTTAATTAAAAGTTTTCCGCCTCTAGAAAAATCACCCGTACTATAATATTCATGCTAATTGTGTGCCAACTGAACCGCCGCCGGCTGCAGTATGGTCTGAACGATCGAAACGTCAATATTCGCCTATTTTCTGCCATAACCACTAAGTGTAAAAGAAAACAATTACCTTATTCTATCCCTCTAACTTGCCTTCTTTGATCCATCTTTGGACATAGGCCTCCTCCAATATCTTCCACTCTTCTCTGACTGTTCATTCGTCTAGTTCCCGCATGTTTCCTCATCCGCCCATCTCATTTAAGGTCTTCCCCTACTTCTTTTATTTTCCCAAGGTCCCCAGTACATTTGTTTCATCGATCGTCTTTCTGTTTGGCATTATGACCGGCAAATGTCCATTTTAATTTTGCTTCCTTTCCTCTGACATCCCTTACTTTTGTTTTGTTTTTAATCCATTTATTCCTTTCTCTGTCTTTAAGCTTTACATGTAACATTTGTCTTTCCATTGATCTTTGGGATGTTGTTAAGTTATTTGATTTTGTAAGTATCCAGGCCTGGGATAGTTTTTATTTTTTAATATGCAGCTTAATTTACCGAATGCTGTTCAAATCAATCTCACTCGTCTCTTGAATTCAGCCATTTGGTTTCCTTTTTTTAGTTGAATAATACCAGATACATATATTCCTCTACTTTTATTACCCTGTGTTTGTTATGATTTTAGTTTTAGAGTAGTTCATACTTAAGCCTATATTTTAAGCTACTGTATCTAGTTCTTTCAGCATTTTTATCAGTTCTTCTTTCTTATCTATTATTAAGGCGATATCGTTAGCGTATCTTAGGTGGTACAAGTATTGTCCGCTTAGTTTGATGCCTATTTCTTCCCAAACTAAGTTTTTAAAAACATCTTCTAGGACCTGGTTAAATAGTTTAGGGGATATTGTGTCACCCAGGCTGACACCTCTTCTTATGAGGATTTTCTTGGTTCTTTCGGGAATTTTGAATAATATTGTTCCTACGCTATATATATATTAACTATTTAGTCTGTGTATCTGTGATCTATTTGGCTATTAATTAAAGATGCTTTTACTGCCCCTGCTATCGAAAGCTTTTCCAAATCTATAAACGCAATATATAGTGGAATATTGTATTCGTTGGCTTGTTCTATTAGGATTTTCATGGCTGATAGGTGATCCACTGTACTAAAACCTTTTCTGTAGCCTGCTTGTTCTTTGGACTAATATCCGTCAAATTTTGTTGAATCTGTGAATATTTTCGTAAAACGCTTATAAATTACATTGAGGAGTGTTATACGACGATAGTTTTTTAGGTCTGCACTATCACCTTTCTTGTGTGTTCTGATTCTTTCCAGTTGTCTGGGATTATTTTTTCTTTTAGTATTTTATTCAGAAGAATATGGAGTTACTTCGTCTTTTCCAGGTGATTTGTTATTTGTAATTACCTTATTATTAAACCACAATGCAGGAATTCGAGCAATTGACTTTTTGTGTCTTGTTACATGCAGGCTGCTTAACAGTTTGTAACAGATAGTCCATTTTAGTTGGGAGGCCTATGGTATCCCGTGAAATAACTGTGGAAGTTTTTTTAATTGCCCTAGATCGATTGGGAATAGATCACACAATCCTAAGTAAAGATGTCGGCTTTTTTCATGTTTTTTGCACAAACTGTAAATACGTTTTTGTTTGCAATAGAATACCAATTAAGATGGCAAAAACATAAATTAGCTTTATATCTTAAAAACTAACAAAGATAGATATTATAATTTTTTTAAATACTTAAGAATAGTAACTTTTTTTAGCCAAAAAAAAATTGGGAAGGAAGTTTTAGACTACCACTAATCTAATCTATCTAATGTGTTATTGATCCCTCAATTTTAGGGCCCCAAGTGTTTGCCTCAAATTTAAGGAACAGCGCCTGTGTGACGTCATAAATTCAAGAAAATGTTGCTTTTAACTTTTGTCATATCAACTTTACAAAAAAACTGTATAGGTTACAATTTGTTTGCAATGGATTAGACATTTATTTGACGTTTTAATGGGCTTTATATCTCAAGAACTAAAAAAAATATTGTTTTTTTTTTAATTAACAAGTTGTGTATGAATTTTTTTAAATATATATGCATTATTTATTGAACTTAAAAAGTATTGTATTTGTACCTATGTGTCGTAATTGTTGTGACTTTGTTATTTCAAGCATGCATCAAGGGTTGTTTTTGTGCTATATTCAACTGCAGCCACTTCTAGCGTTATCAGTTATAATTTTTTGTTTCAGCGCTGATTATTTAAAGTGCGGAATAATAGACCCGTTTTACATACAAACTAGACCACAAAACTATACGGACACATTTTCGATGTGGCTAAAATATCAATTTTTCAAGTTCATCTATTTAGAGAAGTAAAATGTTACGCCACAATATTTTTGGAGGAGACTGTATCTTTTCAAGATAGCACAATGTTTTATAATTACATTTTCAATCGCTATTTGACATTTTCTAACTTTTAGTATCAATTTGTCAAAGTGAGAACCATAAAATAATTTCCAGAACCGACAAGCCGACAACAGTACGCCGACGTCCAAGTAGTGACTTGCGTTTGCAGCCAATTTGAAAGCCGGCCGGCAGTTGAGTTGAGTGTAATTCCCGTTATTTAAATCTTATTTGGCGCACAAGTAACACAAACCTTTCATTATCCTGAGCCATCCTGTAGCAAAAAATAATATTCGCAGGTACGCTTTTTAGGATTTTGTGAACGGCAATGTAATAAGAAATGATTAAACCATAAATTGTTCAACAGTTTTTATTTGAATTTATTTTGTATCGCAATTTTTGCCTCTATTCAGTATAACAGTTGCGTTTCTTAGCGATTTTCAAGTATAAAACTAAAGTTTTTTAAGCAAAAGTTCAAAAATAAGTGTTCTAACTATAATGGAGGAGCAAAATAAAAGCAAGCATTTTAAATTCATAAAAAGAAATGATATGATATCAAACATTTATTACGGCCTATTGTTTTAAAGGCTGCATTTTAAATACAGTTATTTTCTTTGTGCGCTAGTTAATTATGATTTAAAACAATTACTTTTTTAATTTTTTTATATAATGCTTTCTCAGCATTTTACTTGTTTAAAATGTTGACTGGAAGCGCTGCAAATGACCGCGAGTGTTAAAAAAATATATTTTTTAGGTGAAACGTAAATGCTTACAAATATTAATGCGTTTTATATGGAGGAGAGCCCAACCAATCTAGAAGAAGAAATTTAATAGCTTCAGTCACGAATCCAGGGGGTAGTGGGGTTTGCTCCCCTCCTTAACAGAAAGCTTAATTTTTTTAGTTCTAGTAAAAAAAAAGCTAGATAAACCGCAATTTCTTATAAAATTATTTATTTAATTTTCAAAAAAATTTACTTTATATTCCAAAAATTTACACCTGAGGGGCATTTTATTTTCATGTATTGCTTGATTTCAGACTTCACATTTATGAAAAACGGTAAAAATAATTGTTTTGCTATTTGCTGCCTCCTCGGAACCTACCCCCCCCCCCCCCCCACGCTCCGCCACTGCCTAGCTATAAAATTCAAAATGGAAAATACGGCGTATAGTTTACTAACAACATCGGTACTAAAATTTATAATTTTAGACTTGCAGACTACGCACTTGCAAAGTACGATTTTTGCCATTTAACCCATTTACGGAGCCTACTGTGCGAGCCCAGTGTATGAAGAATAATTCAATTGATGACAGGCCCGGCGGGTCAGGTAGCAGCTAACGTGTTAAGGCTCTTTCCAATAAAGTGGTAAATATTTAATGGAATTTTACACCCTTTGATTTGGAAATTTTGACACCACCAATTTATATTACATACTATATGATGAGAAAGTTAACGGAAGAATACCAAAAGTAGGTGTTAACAGTGAACGTTGACAAAACACAGTTCTTATATATTGAAAACGAATCAAGTGAGTTACAACTAGACAATGGACAAACAATATCTTCATGCAATGAGTATATATTCTTGGGTGTCACATTTGATATAAGACAGGAACAGACTGTAAAGAACTGAAAAATAGTAAAAGTAAAAACGGTTATTAGATGTCTTAACAGTATTTAATGGAGTAGAGAGATAAGAAAGAATGTAAAATTTAACATATATGACACAATACAAAAACAAATCAAAACGCAAAACAAAAATGGAAAGTGTCGAAATGGGTGCAATATGAAGATCAATGAGAATATCTAGAACAGATCACATAAGAAATGAGATCATAAAAAAAAGAATGAGAATCGAGGGACGCATAACGGATGACATTACTAAAAGACAACTGATAATGTACGCCCATGTACAACGGATGAACGACGAAAGATTACCAATGCAGATCCTAGAATGACAAAAAAACCTGACAGAAGATAATTTTCAGGATCAAAGGAGCTGGAGAAGAGGCATCGGACAACGTAGAAAAACATTCTAAACCGACATAGTAGTAGTAGTGTAATACAGACGGGACGTTTAAATAAAATTGTTTTTAATCCAAATGATAATACCTAATAGATGGGTAAGCGTCAGGCTTGCCGTTTCAACTCTAAGAAACTTTAGGAAGTTTTAGCAAATGTCTGTGATCTCAACCTTTGCAGAGTAATCCGGATGCTGCTATTTCAGGAAAACTAGTTAAACCCTTACGTTAATCCGTCTTATGTATAACCCTTCAACAAGCATGGGTATTAAGTCACAAACAAAAAAAAGCTTTGATTTGGTTAATTTAATTAAAATTTTTGCTCGTTAGTAGTTTCCGTAATTAAATATTGCCAGAGGTTAAATATTAAATTTATAATTATTGATATAGATACCACAACGAAAATACTCAAATACAGGTAAAGCTGAATTTTAAATCATACGTGTACATAAATAACGATTTAGTAAATAAAATAATCAAAGATAAATAAGTTAAAGATTGGATTGGTCGAGTTAATACCTTGAAAATTTCACATTCTTGTATTGAGGCACCACTTGCATGCATAGGTAGAAGTTTTCCAAAAATTTATGTATGATCTTTGGTGGCTTAATGAGAGAGCGTTTGCGTACAGAGCAAGAGATCCGGGTTCGAATCCCGGCCGAAAAGAAACTTTTTTATAATTCTTTTTTTTAATTTCACTTTTTGTTTATGATTTTAGGTCCTTGCATTATTTGCAATTTGGTATTTGAGAAATATAATCTTGCTTTTCGACTTGACTACTTACGTACTGATCATATAGTAATACTAACCTCTTGTCCAATACAAAAAACTAAATTTTCGGACATAAAGGAGAATACGAACAAAATGTTCACCGAAGTGTTTTTATGTTACCAATGAAATTTTGCTGTTAGTGTTGCGGCGCCCGATCCAGCATTCTCATTTCTCAATTTTCATTTGTTATTATTCTACGGAAGAATACCAAAAGTGGGCGTTACCAGTGAACGTGGACAAGACAAAGTACGGGAAACGAATCAAGTGAGTTAGAACTAGACAATGAACAAGCAATAAGCAATGAGTATGTATACTTGGGTATCACATTTGATAAGACAGGAACAGACTGCAAAAACTGAAAAAAAAAATAGTAAAAGCAAAAAAGGTTATTGGATGTCTTAACAGTATTTTATGGAGCAAAGAAATAAAAAATAACGTAAATTTTAATATATATAAAACAATGGTGAAAAGCACGCTGTTGTATGGAATAGAGACTTGTCGCGTAACAGAAAAATACAAAACAAAAGTGGAAAGTGTTGAAATGGATACAATAAAACGATCAATTTTTTAAAAAAACGGAACCAAACGGAACCAAAACCGAACCTAACTAAACGGAACCAAACCTAACCAAACTAAACTACAACACTGCTAATTAGGTTTAGTTGGGTATGGTTAGGTTTGGATAGGTTCGGTTCGGTTCGGATTCACATCCTCTAGGATCCCGGGTAGGAAGTCAGGAAAGTTTTTTTTCAAAAAAATTATCGGTTCAGTTTGCTTTGGTTCGGTTCGGTTAGATTTGATTAGGTTTCGTTAGGTTAGGTTTTTGAAACTCTCTATTTTCATGTGGTTAGAATCAAGTGAAAATCACCCTGTATATCTATTGTAATACATGAGGTAAATAATATTGGTAGATCTGCGCATGCGGAAGTCAGGGTGCCAAAGTGGACTTGGTAGGGCTAGCGTCTTGTTTTCTGTGTGTTTTATGTCATGTCAATGAAATATTATTATGATTAATTGTCTTTCAAAGTTTATAAAAAAGATGCCACATTTTCTGCTTAAAAAAAAGCATTTTTTAAGGTGTGTCGGCTGTAGTTTATTTAACTATATTATACTTCATAGTAGTAGCTTCCGATTAGAACAGTATCAGTAGATTTAGCACGCATGTTCGCACCTGTTTTGATTCCAAAATAATGAATTTACTCCCTTTACAACCCTCACTCACCCCATATCTCCGTTTTCTTTTTCAAAAAATTGTATTGTTATGAGATCAAATCATAAATCTAAAAACCGCATATTCGTATGTGTTTTGGTTTCAAAGTTCTAAATTCCCCCCCTTTAGACCCCTAATCTATCCCTACAACCGATTTTTGTTTGTAAAATTGTATTGTCAACAGATCAAATCCTAAATCTGTAAATCACATATATGTATCTGTTTTGGTTTCAAAGTTATGAATTTACCCCCTTTGCAACCCTCACCCACCCCCTACTAACCTAATTATACTGTCACCAGATCAAACCATAAATCTGAAAACCGCATATTCGTATCTGTTTTGGTTCCTAAGTTATGAATTTACTCCCTTTACACCCCACACATACCCTCTACCGGATATTTGTTTAAAAAATTGTATTTTCCTCAGATCAAATCATAAATCTGAAAACCGCATATATCCATATCTCTTTTGATCCAAAGTTCTGAATTTCACCCCTTTACACCCCTCACCCGCCCCCTTATTTCTAATTTTGATCATATGAAATTATAAATTTGAAAAACGCATGTCCGCATCTGTTTTGATTCCAAATTTACGACAACCAAACTAGGCAATTATCCTTACTAAAAAAAATGCAATAAAATTCAATCGACGTGGCTAATGGAAGGCGGAGGGGAAAGTTGGTTCTATTCTTATCTAAACACTTGCTAAATTATTTTTTCTCTTTCTAGGCAGAATATTCATGGTCAGTATAGCTTTTACCCTTTCGGTATATTCTTGTAATATATTTGGCATCTATTTTAATTTAATTTTCTGCGCAAAGGCAGCGAGCGTAAAGTCTACAAAATGTCATATAATTTGGAGCATGAAGCATGCGCATTGCCGTTGGTTACTATTAGACCGTGCGAGAGAACGAAAAAGCTTTTTAGTTTACTATTATTTTTGACGGAATCTATGTGCAAAATATACAGCCGACCTCACTTCTAATATTGAGTACTAATTGGTTGGCCTCTTTCTTCGCCTCTTGGTCTTATCTTTAGAAGATCAGCAAAGTGTTGGCTGGGAAATATTGAATGCTATTGGTATTATAATCGGTCGCCCAATTTAGTTGACTGAAGAGGATTAGAAAGTGTTGTGTAGAAAATATTGACTGCTATTTTGAAGATATTTGGGTTATACTTTTATTGCAAAACAATTTTTGCCCCTCTGGTTCAGAGTGTAGAGGCCTAGCGAAGTGTTGTCAGCTTATGATAAATTATGTACATTTAAAAGAAAAAAGGTTAGAGTTAGACCACGGATCACCTTTAGGTAATCTGTGGTTAGACGTTCTATCTATCTAGCCTTCTACGATCCATCTTTGGACATAGGCCTCCCCCAATATCTTCCATTCTTCTCTGTCTGTCGCCGTGTTCATCCATCTAGCTCCTGAATTTCTCTTGAAATCGTCCGCCCATCTTATTTGGGGTCTTCCCCTACTTCTTTTATTTTTCCAAGGTCTCCAGTTTACAATACACTTGTTCCATCGATCGTCTTTCTGTCTGATATTATGACCGGCAATTTTAATTTTGGTTCTCTCTCCTCTGACAGCCCTTACTTTTGTTTTATTTTTTATCCATTCATTCCTTTTTCTATCCGTTAGATTTACATGTAAAATTTGTCTTTCCATTGATCTTTGGGCTTTTGTTACCTTACTCATGTTAGATTTTGTAAGTGTTAGTGAAGGATACATTGGTTATACACTTTTGTTTTGAGGTACTGAGGATATTTTTTATTTTTTAATATGTAGCTTAATTTACCAAATGCTGCCCAGGCCAATTTTACTTGTCTCTTGATTTCAGCCGTGTGGTTTTCCTTTTTTAATTTAATAATTGATATCCTCATCTGTGTTTTTTATGACTTTAGTTTTAGTACAGTTCATACTCAAGCCTATATTTTTAGCTGCTGTATCCAGTTCCTCCAGCATTTTTATCAGTTCTTCTTTCCTAACTGTTATTAAGGCAATATCATCAGCATATCTTAGGTGGTTTAAGTATTGTCCGTTTACTTTAATGCCTATTTCTTCCCAATCCAAATTTTTAAAACCATCTTCTAGAGCCTGGTTAAATAGTTTAGGGATATTGTGTCACCCTGCACGGTAAAAAAATTGTCTTAAATCAAAGCAAATTGCTTTGAAGAAAAATAATTTGTGCTTTCCTATTCACCAAAATAATATTTTTTTGATATAGTATAAAAATATCTTGCCTTTTATTTTAATGTGAAATTGTTTTATTTTAAATTGGAACTGAATTAATCTAAGACACCGTTTTCTCTGGAAGCAAAATATTACTTATATAAAAACAATTTGGTTTGTTACAAAATGTAGTATACTTAAACAAAACAATTAAAGAAGAAAAATAAAGTCTCATTTCTTAAAGGCTATGTTGAACTAAAAAACTATTTTAATTAAAAACAAACTGTTTTAAGGTAAAACAATTTATTTAAGAAAAAAACGTGTTTCATTGTAGACAAAAATTTTTACCGTAGCTCACACCTCTTCTTATGCGGATTGGCTTGGTTCCTTCGTGGATTTTGATTGATGTTGTTGCGTCGCTATATATATTGGCTATTAAATCTGTGTATCCATGATCTATCGGCTATTAATTAAAGATGCTAATAAATGCTTTTACTGCGCAGTGCTAAATGCTATCGAAAGCTTTTTCAAAGTCTATAAACGCAATATATAGTAAAATGTTGTATTTGTTGTCTTGTTTCTATTAGGATTTTCATGGTTAATAGGTGGTCAAGAGTTAGGCGTTACTAGGAATTAAACATTTTTAGAGAGTTATCGTATATATTTTGGAACAATTATAACAATAACTTTTCCTTTACTATAAAATTAAAATAGTAAGTTCCTCTATAAATCGACGTCATATCCCGCCGGAGTTCGCCGCATCCTAGATAGCAATTTTATACGGTGTTAGCCACTTTTTAGGTCTTTTAGTTGCTCACTGACCTGGAAACATTTAAAAAGAATTTTAGACTCATGCTATAAAATGAGTATTCACAGGAGAATATTTAGTAATTTTGCTTGTTATCTTGAGAGTACGTAACTAGTGGGAAATATATACAAGCTAGAGAGATTGGTCCAATCAGTTAATATAAGGGGAATTTTAGTCAGTAAATAAAAAAATAGCACGATAAAGCTATCATTATAATTATTTAAAAAAAAAAAAAACATAAAAAAGTCATATCAAAATTCAAATCACATAGTTTTAACTTTCTCATAACACTTATTCAGCGGTTTAATATGATTGAGAGAATGAATTTTATACTTTGTCATGAAGGACGAAAAAACTCGTCCAAGATCTTAAAGGAAAATCGTATAGCAGTTTAAATTCAAAAGCAGAATTGCTAATACCTGGACTAGGACATTATCAAAAACGTCATTTATCAAAACAAGACATGAACATAATCGTCTGTGGTCAAAAAATAATTGGTAATAATCGGACAAAAACAGGATCGAAATTTTATACAATGTCTTTTCTCAAAACCGGGCAAAAGCATAAAGGCCAATATCATAAAAAGGGGCTGGCTTCTGTGTTGTTCGACTAAAGAAAAGCGGTTTTGATACTGCTATGTAATTGAGTGCTCTTCACTGCAATCTTTATTTTAAGCAACCTAAGAATAGCGAATTTTGTAATTCGTTAAAGTTCGCCGCATCCTAGATAGTAAGTTCCTCTATAAATCGACGTCATATCCCGCCGGAGTTCGCCGCATCCTAGATAGCAATTTTATACGGTGTTAGCCACTTTTTAGGGCTTTTAGTTGCTCACTGACCTGGAAACATTTAAAAAGAATTTAAGACTCATGCTATAAAATGAGTATTCGCAGGTGAATATTTAGTAATTTTGCTTGTTATCATGAGAGTACGTAACTAGTGGGAAATATATACAAGCTAGAGAGATTGGTCCAATCAGTTAATATAAAGGGAATTTTAGTCAGTAAATAAAAAAATAGCAAGATAAAGCTATCATTATAATTCAAAACATAAAAAGCCATATCAAAATTTAAGTGACATAGTTTTTTTAACTTTCTGTTAACTTATTCAACGGTTTAATATGATTGAGAGATTTAATTTTATACCTTGTCATAAAGGACGAAAAAACTCGTCCAAGATCTTAATGGAAAATCGTATAGCAGATCAATTTCAAAAGCAGAATTGTTAATAACCGGACCCGGATATTATCAAAAGCGTCATTCATCAAAACAAGGCTGAACATCGTCCAAGGCCAAAAAATAATTGGTAATAATCGGACAAAAACAGTATCGAAATTTTATACAAAGTTTTTTCTCAAAACCGGGTAAAAGCATAAAGGCCAATATCATAAAAAGGGGCTGGCTTCTGTCTTGTTCGCATAAAGAAAAGCGGTTTTGATACTGCTATGTAATTGAAGCGTCCTTCACTGCAATATCTATTTGAATCAACCAAAGAAAAGCGGATTTTGTATTCGTTAATGTCATTCGATTAACTGTAGTCGCAAATACAAAACTACACAATATTATAAAAACAATTAAAAGCCAAAGGCGATATTTTAATGTTTCCATAAAAAAAAATTTTTAGGTTTTGCTCAATATTTTAAAAACTCCTACAAATATTTTTAATTTCGATAGAGCATCTGATTGGGCCTGGAATAGCGCAACGTTTTCCTATTTAACCAAAATTGGATCTCTTACCGTTTTCGACATCCACATTATCATACAGTAGTTAATTTTATAAGGGACCTGTATAGTAACTCCAAAGGATGTGCGTATTCCGCAAAACAACAAAAAATGCAGTGAGGGAAGTTCTAAATGCATAGCAACATCAGAACCGTTCTTCTTTACGTGATCGATATACAAGCGATTACGATTTTGTTTTGATAAATGACGTTATACAAAACTTTGATTCTGTTTTTGTCCGATTACTATCAATTCTTTTTGTTCCACAGACGATTTTTATGTTCTTTAATACGTAGGACTTTATCATAAACTTCGATTTTGCTCATGTCTTGTTTTGATGAACAATGTTTTTGATAATATTCTTCGGTTTTTAAAGTTGGACTGCTATACCATTTTCCTTTAGGATCTTGAACTTTGTTTGTTGTCTTTTATAATAATGGATCGAGATTCGAAAACCGCTTTTCTTTAAATTTTGCACGCAGCTTGTCGCTTTTTCATTCAATCTATCTATTTAGCCTTCTTCGATTTATCTGTGGACATAGGCCTCTCCCTGTCGCCGTGTTCATCCATCTAGTTCCCACATGTTTCTTCAAATCGTCCGCCCGAATCATTGGGGGTTTTCCCCTACTTCTTTTATTTTCAAAAGGTCTCCAGTTTACAATACATTTGTTCCATCGATCGTCTTTCTGTCTGATATTATGACCCACAAATTGCCATTATAATTTTGCTACTTCTCCTTTGACATCCCTTAATTTCGTTTTATTTTTTATTCATTCGGTTTTTCATTACTTTGCTTCAATTTGATTTTAGCCGAAAGCACTGTTGTAATTTGTTTTGGAGTGCTAAATTGTATATATTTTTACCACACGTGAAAGTTTTTTGAAAGCGATTTTTTTTTGCTAATTGGTAAATTGGGTAAATTTAAATTTTTCTAAAAAAATATATAATTTCAAACTGGTTTCTTTTGCGAACCGCCCCATACAATTTACTAAAAAATAGCAACAAGGTCATTGAAAGCAGATTTGAGGTTTAAACTGGTAGTCGTAACTTTTTGTAAATAAAATATCCTAACTCCTGAACTCAATTAATTTTATCGTCCTTGACTGCTTTCCCAAACGCAGCAGTATAACTTTCCGCAATTGTTAGACATAACAATTTACATCATTAAGTTTTTAATTTCCGCGTTAAGAAACAAGTTACTGAATATTTTTTATATACATTTTAATAATACGATGCCGCATGCATTCGCAAATACGGCAAGAGGCATACTTTTTCCTCCATAAGCCTCCTGAAAGTATTAAAATAAGCCTTCTCTCATGGAAAATGCAACGGCACTTTGTATAAGGAACTGAGGACACAGGTGAAGTTGACAATTAATAATAACGGAGGAATCTCCAAGCATCTTACCTATAAGCAACAAGTAAAATTAAAGAAAGAAAAACAATAAAAAGTTTGTTTTCCGCCGGGACTCGAACCAGGAATCTCTTGGTCTGTACGCAAACGCTCTTTCATTAAGCCACCAAAGTTACCTGTTAATGTCTTGTTTTGATAAATTATGATTTTGATAATTTTCTTCCGGATTTCAAATTGTACTGCATGCTATACCATATTTCTTTAGGATCTTGGACGTTTTTTGTTGTCCTTAATGATAATGGATGGGGAGTCGAAAAACCGCTTTTTTTTTAAATTTTGCACGCAGGTTGCCACTTTTTTATTACTTTGCCTTAATTTGATTTTAGCCGAAAGCACTTATGTTGTGATTTGTTTTGAAGTGCTATATTGTATTTATTTTTACTACACATGAAAGTGTTTTTAAAGCAATATTTTTTTGCTAATTGGTGATTTAAATTAAATTTTTTTTTTAAAAATCTATAAATTCAAATTAGTTTATTTTGCGAACCACTCCATAAAATTTATTAAAAAATAATCCATTGAAAGCATTTAGATAGATTTGAGGGTTTTATACTGGTTGTTGTAATTTTTTGTATATAAAATAGTCTTGTAAACCAATTATTTTTATCGCCCTTGACTGCTTTCCCAAACCCAGCATATAACTTTCCGCAATTGTTAGACATAACAATTTACATCGTTAAATTTTTCGTTTCCGCGTTAAGAAAAAAGTTACTGAACATTTGTAATATACATTTTAATAATACGATGCCGCATGCATCCGCAAATACGGCAAGAGGCATACTCATCCCTCTATAAGCCTCCTGAAAGTATTAAAATAAGCCTTCTCTCATGGAAAATGCAACGGCACTTTGTATAAGGAACTCAGGACACAGATGAAGTTGACAATTAATAGTAACAGTGGATTCGCCAAGCATCTTTTACCTGTTAAGAAAGAGAGCGATTCTAGAGAAAGGCTCTAGGAAGGACAAGTAGTGGGCTTCTTTACTTGTTTAATATACAAGCAAAGCAACTTTTTACGACTTTGTTTTGATAAATGACGTTAGGCAAAAATTCGATTCTGTTTTTTTCCGATAATTATCAATTCTTTTTGTTCCGCGGACGATATTTATGATCTTCCATTATTACGGAGGACTTTATGATAAACTTCGATTTTGCTCGTGTCTTGTTTTGATAAACGATGTTTTTGATAATTTTCTTCCCGTTTCAAAATTGGACTGCTATACCATAGGAGTTTGGACGTTTTTTGTTGTCCTCTATGATGATAGATCGGGATTCGAAAACCGCTTTACTCCAAATTTCGCACGCAGGTGGTTACTTTTTCATTACTTTGCCTCAATTTGATTTTAGCCGAAAGCACTTATGTTGTGATTTGTTTTGGAGTGCTAATTTTTTTTTTAATTTTATTTATTTTTACCACACGTGACAGTTTCTTTAAAGCAATATTTTTTTGCTAATTGATGATTTAAATTTTGATTTTTCTAAAAAAATATAAGTATATAATTTCAAATTAGTTTATTTTGAAAACCCCATACAATTTACTAAGAAACAGCAACAAGGCCATCTATTGAAAGCATTTAGCTTTAAGGGTTTAAAACTAAACTTTTTGTAAATAAAATATTCTAACTCTTGTAACTCAAGTATTCTAATCGCCTTTGACTACTTTCTTAAACCCAGCAGTATAACTTTCTGCAATTGTTAGATATAACCATTTAGATCGTCAAATTTTTCGTTTCCACGTTAAGAAAAAAGTAACTGAACATTTTTGATATGCATTTTAATAATACGATGCCGCATTCATCCGCAAATACGGCAAGTAGCATACTCCTCCTTACATAAGTCTCCTGAAAGTATTAAAATAAGCCTTCTCTCATGGAAAATGCAACGGCACTTTGTATAAGGAACTGAGCACACAGGTGAAGTTGACAATTATTAATAACAGAGAATTCGCCAAGCATCTTTTATCATTTAAGAAAAAGAGCAATTCAAGAAAAGGCTTTAGGAAGGAGAAGTGGTGGGCCTCAACGCCACTATCCTCATAAATAATATGGAGGTTATAGTTCGTTCCTTAAGTCAGGCACTTCCGTTACGATTTGGTGTTTGTGTAGTCAATATTTCTTAATATTTCGGACTTATTACATACAATATAAAGTAGGGCCATAGCCCGAACCAAACTTTTATTGTTTGTTTGTTTTTATTATTTGATTGTTAAAAAACACATGCAAAATTTCAGTCACAAGTATCCCCAACGGCGATTCTGGAACAAAAGAGCCTCCGCGCGCAGAAAATTGCGAGATTGTTCAAAATCGCAAAAAATTGCGTTTCTAAAAATGTGGAAAACAGCTTTACTTTTTTTTATAAAGTAGTTTTGGTTCAATATTCTTCGTTTTATTTTTAAAATCAGGTTAGTCTTAAAATGTATTATTTTTGCAACGTCACCATGTAATATGGTAATACTTTGATAAAGTTTTTTACAGTTTACTCGAGATTTGAGGCGTCTGCGACCAAAACAAACCACGTTTTTGCATTCGGCGCGTCACAACATATGGGGGTAATTGGTATAATATGGCACACTAGAAGAAGGAAATTCATAGCAACTTATCTTTACCTTTAGCTGGAGATATACGATATTTATCATTATAAAATATTTTTTACAATGTGGCTACATTTAAAAGTTTGTCGAAACTTTCTAACTTGACGTAATGAATGCACATTTTAAGTACATTTTGTTTTGCATTTAAATAAGAATGAGTACTTTAGTTTTAAAAAATAATAAATTTGTGTATTTTGGTTTAATATGAAACACCGCACATCGGTTTAAAACGTACCGTTTTATTCAATTTAAAATTTTTTTACTCGCCCAAATCATAACTACTTATAAAGTGTTTTGTTTTTTTTTTTTCATTAGAGCGAGCACGACCGAACGCATTTGTTCGCTTGTGCTTGCAGAAAGTTCGCTCGTTCACACGTTTTGGATTTACATTAAATCAAATATCGTTCAACAGGACTGCATCCAAGTATAGTCGCGAGCATATCGCAATACATAAATATTTAGGTATTGAAATAGTTTTATTACACTTATAACATAAAATAAATAAGGAATCATAATAAGCGATTTAGATGAATTTTTATGTATTTTACGTGAAAAATAATAAACTTTAAAATTGAAGCCATAAATCAAGTAAGCAGAACGAAAAGATTATTGTGAGCCCAGCTTTATTTCTCCCAAATAAATTGACAAACCATTTCGGATATCTCCTTGGCTAGTCTATCAGTATTTCTTTATGGATCTTTGGATGGCCTGCTCGTGACATTAAAAACAAAAAGTTAACATTAAATTATTAATTACGCCCTTATATTTTTAACCCAAAAATTTTAATATTAGGGTGCTTTTGGTCAGGCTTTCTGCTAGTCTGTCACCTTTACCTACGCGGGCGCAGCAGCGCTCTATCATGCTGTTATCTTTATTAAAGATAATTAGAGCCGAGTAACGATTACCTTTACCATTAGAGAGCCAGCCACCTAAAACTAACTGTATCGCGTATCATATATATATATATATATATATATATATATATATATATATATATATATATATATATATATATATATTATCGGTTTCTGTTTGCCTATAATTCATCATTTAGGCCTCTTATTCTTATTTCACTGTCTATTCCTGCTCTTCAGCTTCTCCTTGGCCGTCCTCGTTTTCTTCGGCCAGTTGGTTTCCATTGTGGTATTTGTTTAGGTAGTCTTTCATCAGTCATTCTTTGTACATGTCCGTACCACACCAGTTGTTTTGTTCTTATATCATCCACTAAAGTACGTTCACCCACTGTCATAATTTCTCTTAATCTTTGATTTGTAACTCTTTCTCTTTTTGATTTCCCTGCTGCTCTTCTCCAATAGTCCATCTCCGTAGCGGAAAGCATTTTTTTCTGTTCTATCCTTGATTGGCCATACTTCTGAGCCGTATGTAATAATACTTTTTACAATGGTGTTATATATAAGCTTTTTGTTATGTTTTGATATACTTTGGTCCCAAATTATTCCATTTAATAAAGTTATTGCTTTTCTTTCTTGTACGTTTCGATCTTTTATAGCTTCGTCTAGTGTTCCGTCAGCTGTAATTTTTAGACCTAAGCATTTATACTCATCACAGGACTGAATTCGCTGCCCGGTATTTAAGATTGGATCCTGTTTCATTCCACCGATACACATATACTCTGTCTTATTGAGATTAATCTCTAGTCCCCACTTATTGTACTCTTCTTTTAGTTTTCGTATCATATATTCGAAGTCGTCATAATCCTGAGCCACTACTATCTGATCATCGGCGAAACATAAAGTATACAAGGTGGTTTCGTCCAACGGAATTCCCATATTTTGGCATTTTCTCTTCCATACTTTAAGGACTTGTTCCAAGTATATCTTGAAGAGCGTAGGCGAGATACAGCAACCTTGTTTAAGACCTTTATTTACTTTGGTTAGTTTTGATTTTATTTTAACTTTTGCCTTACTAGTGCGGTATAACTCTTTGATGGCCTTAAGTAGTTGTACGCTTATGTTTGTGTTTTCCAACGCTTTCCAAAGTAGATTTAGTAGTATACTATCATATGCCTTCTGCAAATCCACGTATAGCAGATGCAGCTCTTGTCCGTATGCCATTTTCTTTTCAATAACTTGGGTTATACAAAAGAG
The DNA here is from genome assembly GCA_963576565.1 of Aspidapion aeneum. Lineage (NCBI taxonomy): Eukaryota > Metazoa > Arthropoda > Insecta > Coleoptera > Brentidae > Aspidapion > Aspidapion aeneum. Next base: position 60,277,487 of record OY755038.1, read on the forward strand.
ATGATCTGAAGTCGATCTACCCGCCCTGAAACCAGCTTGTTTTTCTGCCTCCATGTAGCTCCAATATAAAGAATATTCGCTCTCTACTTTATTTCTTATTATTTTACCGTATATTCTGCTTAGCGTACTGGTCGCAGATATACCTCTATAATTGTCACATATATCTTTCCTTCCTTTTTTGTGTATTGTGAATATATATGACGTTTTCCACTCAGTTGGGACTACAGTTCCATTTAAATATTTTTGGAAAAGATTCCGTAATCTCCAAAACAGTTCTTCAGTGCCATATTTAATAAGTTCGGCTGGGATATTTCCGGGTCCGGCAGATTTACCGCTTTTTAAGGTTGTGCACACGTTTTTGACCTCAGAGATTGTGAGGGGTACTGGAGATCCCATCGTTCTAATTATATTGTCTCTTGCGTCTTCCTTGAATTCTGCTCTATCTTCAGTTAAAAGTTTTTTAAAATGCTCATCCCATTCTTCTGGTATTGGTGAAATGATATCTCTGCATGTTTCTTTTTTAATCGATCTTTTCGGTACTTCTCCTACCTCCTAAGTGTTAGAGAAACTTTTGCGTCTATATTCTTTTAAAAATTCAAATTCAATAAATCCCGCCATACAGGATTAAAATGTGCACTAGAAGATTCGGCAACGCACGATTCTGCGTCTACATGCGCGACAGAGTGCGCAAACACAGTTCGTTATCACGCCAAAGTAACGAACGGCATGTCAAAAACTCAAGTGATCGAAAAATCCATCAAAAATTCAATCCAAAACCTTATTATTCGATTTTAATTATAATCTAATTAGTGTTAAGCAACTCCAACGACATTCTACAGTGAAGGGAGCTCCCGGGATGGTGTATCTGCGACAAAACTGGTAAGTGCATATTTTTTGGTTTTGTATGGCATGTTAATTATTTTTTGGAAATTTCAGAACCATAACGTTTTACAGTCCGCGTTATATTTTTTCGAAGGAAAGATTCAATTCTAATTCAAATCTCTAACATTTTTGTTCCATCGACCCAGATAAATTAAGGAAATTTTTAAAAACTAAAATTTTTGCAAGTCACGAAAAATATTCGTATTAAAAATCGCCATTATACCCCACCGGGAACCTGCAATCGGTCGTCCAGCGAACAGCGTTCGAAGCAAGGCTCTCCCCTCCATATACTATAAGGACGGAGCTCAGTTTCACAGCGGTGATACTTCACGGTTTGTTTACATTTCAAAATAAAAGAATTCAATTCAAAAATTCAAAAAAAAAATTCTTATTTTATTCGAAATTCGATTATTGTTTATGTGTGGTTTAGCAGTGGACAAAACAATTCTACGAACGGCGGTTTACTAGGTGCGAATAAATCCTTTTAATTACCTAAATTATTTGTGAAAAATAAGTGGTAAAAATACCTCTTTATAAAAGTGCATTTTACGATAAAATAAGGATCTCGGTAGCATATACTGACCCACTCAACAAGTAAGAAATTCTATTTTTAGCATAAAATAAAAATCGATATTTACCAAAACAAAACAAAAAACTATTTTATTCTTTTAAAATACTTTGTGCTATAAAAATAAACTTAATTCAATATGCCTTCAAAAAATAGTTTGATAAACCAAAGAAAGATATCTATTTCACGCATTACTGAGGTATATAACTTGGCAACTAAATGCAAGCAGGATGCGTCTCTAAGCGTACTTTTTAAAGTATCTTACGAATCTTTCGACGATCATTACGAGGAATTTAAACGGTTACATAACGACATTATAGGCCTCATTGAGGACGAGGAATTCACGGAACAGGACGTATTTAGGAAGGATACCGACAAATTCTATTACGCTACCAAGCAAATATATGCAGAACTCTTTCCAGATTTGGGCCCTAGGTTTTCGGGAAACAGCCCTGCTATAATTCAAGCCCCAATAAGGGACGAACTAGGACCTCTAAAAATACCCTGCTTTGATGGATCACCTCGAAAATGGCCCACCTTTTTTGATATTTTTTCGTCCCTCGTAAATGATAATCAAAATTACTCAAACATTAAAAAATTTCAGCATTTATTAATGTACTTAGAGGGTGAACCTGCAAATCTTTTAAATTCAATTAAATTAACGGGAGATAATTACGAAATAGCGTGGAATATCCTAGTCAATCGCTATCAAAATAAACGGTTGTTAGCATCCACCTATTGGAATGCTATTTACACAGCGATTCCTTTAAAAAATAACTCGGCAAAAGAGCTTAGAAAATTAATCGATGTTTTTTCGGAAAATGTGCTAGCCCTAGGTAACCTTAATTTTCCAGTAAATCAGTGGTGTTTTTGTCTGTTTTCAATTTTACTTTCAAAAATTGATAATTCGACCAGAACTGCGTTTGAGCTAAAATACAGCACTACTGAAATACCAACATACAAAAATTTAATCGAATTTTTGTCAAATCAATGCAAAGCTCTTGAGTCATTGCAAATTATCCCTTCCCAAGTGACTCAAACCAACTTAACAAATAATAAACCGTATAATTCAAAACCCAACAATTTTAAATCGAATTCATATTCTCAATATCAAAACAAATCAAACGCCCAATCTAATTTTTTTGTAAACGCCCCACCAACCACAATTAACAAACAAAAAACTTCACCTAATAACTCAACTCATCAAAATTATTCTCAAGCTAAGTGCAGGTTATACAATAATTCGATACATTTAATAACCCAATGTCCGGTTTTTATTTCAAAGTCTCCTAATGATAGGTACGCTTTCATAACTCAACAAAACGCATGCGTAAATTGTCTTCGTTTTAATCACGTACAAAAGGATTGCGTAAGCACGTACAATTGCAAAATTTGTCGTTTTAGACATCATACAATGATTTGTAGACAAAACTCTAATCAAAACTCCGGAGTTAGGCAATTTAACTCAAATAATAACTCTAACCAATCCAATTTTATTCAGTCAAATCAATCAACTTCAAACTTACTTCCTAACCCCACAATTAACCCAAACTATGTCAATTCTATGCCAATAACTCAAAATCACTCAACTCAAAATATCACTCAAAATCCAACAACTCAAAATCCAACAACTCAAAATTATTCGATTATTCAACCTCAAAGTCAAAATTTTGTTGCCCCAACAAACTTGTGGACTTCTTTGGCTACCACAGCAACAAAAACTTGTTTATTATCTACTTGTCAAGTGGAGGTTCTAGATGCTAGGGGCAATTATCAAAAGGTTCGAGCCATCCTTGATAATGGTAGTCAACTTAGCTTGATAAGCGAAAACTGTTTAAATCGTTTAGGACTTTCTAGAAACAAAGAATCGATCCCAGTCCTAGGATTAAACCGTTCTTCATCCTCGACCAAGGGAATCTCAACGTGTACAATTCGTCCAGTAGGACAACCATACCCAACCTTCAATTTTCAAGTTCATATTTTGCCTAACCTATGTGCAAACATGCCTTCTATGAGAGTCAATCCTATAAATTGGAGCCATATTCAAAATCTTAAACTAGCAGATGAAAAATTCTATACACCTGGACCAATAGACATGCTAATCGGAGCAGAGCTCTACAAAGATATCCTTTTGTCAGGACGCATTGATGGCCTACCAGGGCAACCAACCGCCTTTGAAACCGTCTTTGGATGGGTCTTACTGGGGGATACACGCGACGTCAATTTTCAAACCACGCTCGATAATTCTTGTTTTTTTCTATCCGAACAGTCTCTCGATTCTAGTCTCAAAAAATTCTGGGAATTAGAAACTATAAAACCTAGAGTTTTTCTTTCTCCAGAGGAGAAGAAATGCGAGGAGATCTACCAAAAAACTACGACAAGAGAACCATCAGGACGCTTTATTGTCAACTTACCATTTCGAAGCGCAGAGCCGCAGCTTGGCGATACCTTTTCTATTGCGTACCGTTCCTTTATGTCGCTCGAATCTAGGCTTTTAAAAAATCCAGATCTGTATCATCTATACTCCGAATTCATGAGAGACTATTTAATCAATGGTCACATGTCTCCTATACCAAGTCATGAACCCAAACCAGCTTTATCCTGTTATTTGCCTCACCATGGTGTTCTTAGACCTGATAAAAGTACTTCAGAACTCCGGGTTGTTTTTAACCCTTCGATAAAACCCTCATCCACAGGCCTAAGCCTAAATGAAACCCTTTTAATAGGTCCAAAACTTCAAAATGATATTTCCGAAATCTTACTCAAATTCCGATTCTATCCCTATGTATTTTTAACAGACATAAAACAGCACTTCCTTCAAATCAAAATAAATCCTGAACACAGAGATTTTCAAAGACTTCTCTGGCGTTTTCATCCTAGCGAACCCTTACAAGAATTTCGACTAAATACAGTTACTTTTGGTATGTGTTCTAGCCCTTATTTAGCTATTCGTACATTAAGGGAGTTAGCGAAAATCGAGAGTGAAAACTACCCCGAAGCTTCCAAGGTTCTTCTTAATAATATTTTTATGGATGATATTTGCGCAGGCGCAAAGTCCCTTGACGACGCCTTAGCCCTTCAAAATGACCTTATTGCTTTGTTAAACTTAGGTGGCTTTCAACTCCGTAAATGGGCTTCCAATGAACCGAAACTTATATCACATTTTTCACCCTCGGATTGTCAAATTCCTGTCACTTTTGACAAGGACGATTCAAGTTCAATCAAGGTCCTAGGACTGCAGTGGCAGCCTTCTTCCGATCAATTTACATATTCTTACACCCAATCTGAAAAATCCTGTACCAAACGGAATATCCTTTCAGCAATAGCAAAAATATGGGACCGCTTGGTTTTTTATCACCTCTATCATTCTTAGCAAAAACCATTATGCAGAAACTCTGGTTGTCTAATTGTTCATGGGACGAAAAGCCTCCAGACTCTATTGTAAATCTTTGGAACCAATTCAGTAATGAACTAAACTGCATTTCAAATATTTCCTTACCTCGCTATATTTTTTCTACTCAAGTAAAAAGCTGTAAACTTTTAGCCTTCTGTGATGCGTCTGAGCTTGGTTACGCCAGTTGTGTATATGCTCGTACTGAGTTGCAAAATGGTGAAATCAGGTCAGCCTTGGCTTTAGGCAAATCTAGAGTAGCCCCTATCAATACAAAATCAATACCACGTTTAGAACTTCTGGGAGCCACGCTCTTAGCTGATATCTTAGAAATCGTTATCCGAAACTATTCTTCACTTATTTCTATAGACGAAATACTTGCATTTTCAGACTCACAAGTAGCTTTACACTGGATTACTGGTTCTCCTCACAAATGGCAAACTTTTGTAGCCAACCGAGTTTGCAAGATTCAAGAAACCATTCCAGATGTATCCTGGTACCACATACCCTCGGCTGAAAATCCCGCAGATTGTGCAAGTAGAGGTCTATTGGCTAGTAATCTCGTCAACCATCCACTTTGGTTTCAAGGTCCCTCTTGGCTCACCTTACCAAGGTCCAATGGAAAATTCAAAATTTTCTAGACCAGATGTCAAACAATGTCCCAGAAGAAGTTTTCCAAGAGCAAAAATCTTCTGTACTCGTTACGTTTCAAACTTCACCTAATTATTTCGAAAAACTTATTCAAAATTATTCTAACCTTGACCTTATTCAAAAGATTATATGTCATTTTTTAAGAGTTATTCTTAATCGAAAAAACCCGCAGGAGTCCCTTCCTCAAGTTTTTTCTTCCAATCAGTTACATGAAGCTTTATTAGTTTTAGTCAAGCACGTCCAAGAAAACTGCTTCTTAGAACTTATTCAAAAACTCAAAAATCAACAATTGCTTCCTAAACAATACCGAAAACTTGCGCCGTTCCTTGACGACAAGGGCTTTGTCAGAGTGGGCGGACGCTTGCGTCATTCATCTGGAATTCCATACGACTCAAAACATCCAATTCTACTGCCTCGATCTCACCGACTAACTGATTTAATTATTATCCAAATTCATAAAAATAATTTTCATCCAGGACCCAATACTGTCTTGTATTTAATACGCCAAAAATTTTGGATTTTATCAGCTCGTAGAGCTATAAATCATGTTTTATCTCAATGTATTCAGTGTTTTCGTATGAAACCAAAACCCTACACTCAATTCATGGCTGATTTACCTTCATTCAGAACTTCACAGTTGAAGGTATTTTCGCATGTCTGCTTGGATTATGCTGGTCCCATAAACATTATCTCTTCACGCATGCGCAAAGCGAAAATTCTTAAGGCATATATCGCTGTTTTTGTAGACAATTGCGTAAAAGCTATCCACATCGAATTGGTCAGTGACCTTACGACAGAAGCTTTTATCGCAGCTTTGCGGCGATTTATTGCGAGAAGAGGTGCTTGCACTCAAATCACAAGCGACTGCGGATCTAACTTTGTAGGAGCTATCAAGCAACTTCAGGAGTTATCTAAATCAGCGGCGGAAAGCCTACAAATCCGTTGGTGCTTGAATAGTCCCGGAGCGCCTCATTTAAACGGCCTCGCTGAGGCAGGCGTAAAATCTATCAAAACTCATCTCTACAAGTCAATCGGTAGTCAAATATTTACTTTTGAGGAGTTATACACGCTCTTAACTCAAATTGAAGCTTTGCTAAATTCACGTCCAATTTGCGAACAAAGTACAGACCCTAATGATCTCTCCCCCCTTACTCCAGGGCATTTCATAAATCTCGAACCCTTGAACTCTTGCCCAGATCCCGATTTAACTCACCTAAAACTACACGCACTTAGCCGTTGGCAATTAATTCAACGTTTAAATGCAGACTTCTGGAAACGCTGGAAGTGTGAATATTTAAATACTTTGCAGCAGCGCGCTAAATGGTGCGATCCATCGGTCGAGATTAAAATCAATACACTTGTTTTAATCAAAGACGAAGCAAAACCTCCCTTGCATTGGTTGTTGGGTAGGATAGTGTCGGTACACCCCGGTCCTGATAACAATGTAAGAGTGGCCACGGTTAAGACAAAGCAAGGCCTTTTCAAACGTCCGGTCGTAAAATTGTGTCCATTACCGTTGGATCCACGCTAAATCTCATATTCAATGTTTTTTTTGTGTAATGTCTTATCTAATTCTTAGAATTCTTATTTTTTTTGTTTTTGGGAAAATTCCATAAAAATTGGAAAATGTTTGGGTAAATTCTCCTTTTATTATTTTTCAATTTTTCTTAATTCTTGATTTTATTTTTTTTCTAAATTTCTTAATTTTAATTTAAAACTTCGTTTTAAGTGGGCGGAAATGTTAGAGAAACTTTTGCGTCTATATTCTTTTAAAAATTCAAATTCAATAAATCCCGCCATACAGGATTAAAATGTGCACGAGAAGATTCGGCAACGCACGATTCTGCGTCTACATGCGCGACAGAGTGCGCAAACACAGTTCGTTATCACGCCAAAGTAACGAACGGCATGTCAAAAACTCAAGTGATCGAAAAATCCATCAAAAATTCAATCCAAAACCTTATTATTCGATTTTAATTATAATCTAATTAGTGTTAAGCAACTCCAACGACATTCTACAGTGAAGGGAGCTCCCGGGATGGTGTATCTGCGACAAAACTGGTAAGTGCATATTTTTTGGTTTTGTATGGCATGTTAATTATTTTTTGGAAATTTCAGAACCATAACGTTTTACAGTCCGCGTTATATTTTTTCGAAGGAAAGATTCAATTCTAATTCAAATCTCTAACACTAAGTAAGAATCTATTTTCTGGCACTTTTGCGTCCACGAATGATTTTTCTTATCACTGATCATTCTTCTCACCTTTGATTGCGCGATTTTGTATTCTTGTATGCTTCTATCTGTCTATTGGGATAAGTTCGTGTGATATAATTTCCTTTTTTCCTCTATTTCTCTTTCAATCTCAGCATCCCACCTGTATGGTTTTCTTCTTTTAGAAGTTTCTTCCACTATATCGCGTATCAAACCAGCCAAATTCGGCTGATGTATGATTCTGTGATAGGAGATTTACAGGTTAGAAAGTTTGTTTTCTTTTGATTGTTTTTTATTCTTTAGATAACAGCATGACAAAGCGCTGCTGCGTCCGCGCACAATAAATGTAAGGCTCACAGAGTGGCAAAAAATCTGATATAAAGCACTGTATTTAAATTTTAAAAAATTCTAAATTTAAACCACATACGTTTTTTTATTAAATTAAGACTGCGTACGATAGAAACCCCCCCTTAAAGTTAGATCCCATACGGGAAATTTCTGTACTTTAGTTGTTCACAAATAGATGACGCTGAAAATTTAGGTGCCTTAATCTCCATTACAATAAAAAAGTCTCGTCATCTATTCGCAAATTACCGAACTACTACTAACAGCATGGCAGAGCGCTGATGCGCCCGCGCACAATAAAAGTAAGGGTCACAGATTGGCAAAAAATCTGACAAAAAGCACTTTATTTAAATTTTAAAAAATCCTAAATTGAAACCACATACGATTTTTAAAATTAAATTAAGACTGCGTACGATAGAGACGTACAGGGTGTCCCAAATTGGGCACTTTTGGGAGGTTTAAGGTACTTCTAGAGAAGACAGAGAAAAACTGACCACGCATTATAAGGCTCAAATTTCAAGAGAAAACTTATAGTGAAAACCGCATTTTGAAATATCGTCTCGTCTTTGAGCTACGGGGGCTTTTTGAAAAGTCTGTATTTTGGAGGGGGGTCTATAACTTCGTTATTATTGGAAATATTGATTTAGAGTAAATTGCAATCTTATAGACTTTGTCACGGGGAATTCAACCGCTAAATTAAATTTTAACTGTCACTTTTAGTTTTTGAGATATGACATAAAGTTGCATTTTTTCTTATGGAATGGCCTATATTTTAATTAATTTTCGAATTCGTGATTGAATTCATTTCAAAATGATGTATCATATGTCATAGTTTGATTGAGCGGTTTCGGAGATAATTAAAGTTTTTTATTTTTGTCTAGTGTGCGTTGAATGACGTCATGCGCCATTGACGTGAAAGCCTTGCGGTCAAATCCTACTTCAATGGTCCTATAGTTTTGTTGTCTTATACTATGCAAATCAAGATGGCCTTGCGTCTTGGCGTTTTGTCATTGTTTTCAATTGTTTAAACAATTTGACATTACGCTTTGATATGAAATTATTTTGCACAAAAGCGTTTTAATTTTATTTTGAAATATGTATCATTTTTTAAAACTTTTTATAACTAGGCTTTAAGGGCCGTCAGCTGAATTATAATTTTTCCAAACCAGCCTTACTATATTTGTGACTGTGTAAAATAATAAAAATACTGGAGTGCCTTTACCTGCCTCAGCAGGAAATCATAGCGCACTAGAAATAAGTGAAAAAGCTGAATATCTCCTAAACCGCTCAATCAAACTATGACATATGATACATCATTTTGAAAAGAATTCAATGACGAATTCGAAAATTAATTAAAATATAGGCCATTCCATAAGAAAAAATGCAACTTTATGTCATATCTCAAAAACTAAAAGTGACAGTTAAAATATAATTTAGCGGGCGAATTCCTCGTGATAAAGTCTATAAAACTGCAATTTACTCTAAATCAAAATTTCCACTAATAACGAAGTTATAGACCCCCTTCAAAAATGCAGACTTTTCAAAAAGCCCCCGTAGCTCAAAGACGAGACGATATTTCAAAATGCGGTTTTCACTATAAGTCTTCTCTTGAAATTTGAGCCTCGCAATGCGTGGTCAGTTTTTCTCTGTCTACCCTAGAAGTACCTTAAACCCCCTAAAAGTGCCCAATTTGGGACACCCTGTACGTCCCCTTAAAGTGAGATTCCATACGGGAAATTTCTGTACTTTTGTTGTTCACGAATAGATGACGCTGAAAATTTAGGTGCCTTAATCTCCATTACTATAAAAAAAAGTATCTCCATCTATTCGCAAATTACCGAACTACTACTAACAGCATGACAGAGCACTGATGCGCACGCGCACAATAAAGGTAAAGGCACAGATTGGCAGAAAATCTGATAACAAGCACTGTATTTAAATTTATAAAAATTCTAAATTTAAACCACATTCGATATTTTTTGTTAAATTAAGACTGCGTACAATAGAAATGTACATAGTCTTCTTAAAGTGAGGTCCCATATGGAAAATTTCTGTACTTAAGATGTTTACGAATAGATGACGCTGAAAATGTCCATTACTATAAAAATAAGTCTTACCATCTATTCGCAAATTACCGAACTACTACTAACAGCGCCCGCGCAGAATAAAGGTAAGGCAAAAAGGCAAAAAGCCTGACCGAAAGCACCCCATTAACAATAAAGCAATAAATTTACTGAAACCTTACTTGTATAGAAGAAACACAGAGCCTGCAAATTGTCTTTCGGTCTTGATTATTTATGCTAACAGAAAATAGTCCTTTAGATGGGCAGGTTTGATGTTTTTCTTTTACGCCAGGGTAAATAAATTTTTGTTAACATACCTTGATGTTCTGTTGTTATCTGTCAGGTAGGAGATTAGACCTTTCTCGACTCATGGCATGCATGACGACACACATGTAGCTTGGAGGAATTTCGTGCTATAATTCATAAATGTGGATGTACCTAGGTAATTTATTTGAAATTTTTTACAGGTCTGATAAGTGGCACCGTAAGAGCTAGGACAAAAAATATTATTCTGAGCTTCTAACAACAAATGTCTGCCTACATTCTAAATATGGTTCGTAGGTATACCTATCATAAGAGGCCCTGTATGACATAGTTTAAAGAAGTAGAGACGCGACAATCCCTTCAAAGTCACTCAAACTCACATTTTTTGGTTTGGTTATTTTCTTGCCCAGTTCATTGGCATTTCACTAAAATAATTTATGTTGTTAGCGGTAAGTGATATCAATCATCATACAACATATAAACAAATATTTTTGCCCGTCACACCCTGTCCGACGCCTATGAATTAACAAGGACTGAAGGTCTCCTTAAACCAACCTAGAGTATAGATGACCTTCCCTGCTTTGATTTTGACTTAAATAAATTTGACTTTGATAAGTTTATCGTATCTCTATTTCTTTAAAATATGTCATACATACGGGTCTCTAGCTATCATCACATTAAAAAATTCGGGTCCATCCCACAGAGGGGTCAAAAGGAACAAATGTTGGAAAAAATTATTTAAATGACCAAAATAGGATAAACAATAAATAAAATATATTTATTATTGTGATATAAGTTGAAACACACCTGTTTAGTAATTTATAATGCTATGATATTTGCTTTGTTACAGGGTGAGGCTATAATTAACTTATAAGGTACTTAAAAATTATGAAGTATTTTTATCTTCCTAGCCCGCGCAGCAATGGCTAGAGAAGGTATTATTTTCTACGAAATTAATTTTTTTTTGAGATAAAGCCGAAAATTTGTTTTTAATTTTGATCTGTGTTAGCAATATCGTCGTGATGTCTGTCTGTGTGTGTGTATGTGTATTTCTGTCCGTATCACGATAGCTCCTAAACCGCGGAATCGATTTTCATAAAATATGCAGGCAAAATAGCGTTCAATACTCTAATGAGCTGATTAGATTTTGTTCAAAATCCATTAATGCTAATGACAGTTTTTTTAATGATAATGCCAGTTTAAAAATTGAAGAAAATACGATAACTTTTTAACGAAGCATCGCATCAAAACGCGGTTTTCGGAATATATTAGAACACATGTTTTTCAATAATTTGTGTTATAACCAAACACTTTGTAGAAGCTTTCGTTTCTGAGATAATTACCAAGATACAACGTGGAGTGTACTAATGGGCTAGGAAAGTATCATATTCGTCGTGGATCTATCTATTTTTTTAAATTTTAGGTAAATTATTTACATATAAAATATCAAGTAAAGGACCTCACTTACTGGCTTGTGGTTTAAACTAATGTTTTTTCTAGATAAGAAATTGTCTAAAATTTTAGTTTTTGTGTTCCATTCAATTAGTAATTTTAAGAAAAAATTAAAACCATTTATTTCATAATTTTAAAGTTTTTGGAAAAATATTTTTTTATCAATTATTTCCAATGCTCCGTTGAAGTCAAGAAAAACTGCAACTGTAGTTTCATTATCATCAAAATATCTTTGCTTTGTGATTATATTGTGCAATTTTTGTAGAATAATTTCTTCTAAACCGTGCTTGCCATTTTATCGTGTTGTATCAAATTTATCTTTTAAAACTCTTTTAGTTAGTATTTCACAGACTGTGGATTAGCACAGTTGTTCACTAAACCCCCGGTGTCGGTTTTACTAAAAATCAAATTTTGAGCTAACGTCAAAATTTAATTATTTAAGTTCATTAGTGTCACGCCTGTGTATGTAGTTGTGATGACTGAAGACAGTATGTGAACGGATGGACAAAGGTCTTCGTCATATTCTATAAAATTATCACACTTCAGGTGAATCCATGATAATATATTAGCCTTAAAAACAGTTTTTTGTAAATATCTCAGAAACTAAAGCTCCTACGGATTATTGAGCAAGATATAGTCTACTATATTCCGAAAACACTCTATTAATACGATGCTCCGTTAAAAAGTTTGCATTTTGTTAAGTTTTTAATTGTCAAAAAACTGTCATTAGCATTAATGGATTTTTACCAAAATCTAATCAGCTCTTAAGAGTGTCGAACACTATCTTACCTGAAAATTTTATGAAAATCGGTTCTGCGGTTTAGGAGCTATCGTGTTACGGGCAGAAATAATATACACACACACAGACACACATCACGACGATATTGCTAGGATAGGTGAAAATACATCCAAATAACACATTTTTGGTGTTATCTTTAAAAAAAAAATTGTTGAAAATAATACCTTCTCTAGTCATTGCTACGCGGGCTAGGAAGGTAAAAATAACATTGTTACACTCTTTCACGATTACACTCTCCCAAATTAATTTAAAAATTATGTAAATTGATTAAAAACCTTAGTTTTGTGTGTTCACAGACTGTGGTTTAGGTGTCCTGCACTCCCACTTATAGTTCCTAGACCGCAGCAATAGTGTTTCACAAAACCCGCGGTGTCGGTTTTACCAAAAATAAAATTTTGAGCTATAGTCAAAAATTAAGTATTTTCGTTAATGAGTGTCACGCCTGTGTTTGTAATTGTCATTAAGAAAGAAGATAGGTGCCAAACCTATAGACAAAGATCTTCGTCATATTCTTTAAAATCATTTTGTTTTAATAAAAAAAAAGTACGGTTGTTACATTCCTTCGCTATTACACTCTCGAGAATTAATTAAAAAAATTATGTAAATTGTTTAAAATTTTAGTTTTGTGTGTTTACAGACTGTAGTTTTCTTCTCACTCACAAAAATCAAATTTTGAGCTAACGTCAAAAATTAATTATTTTAATTAATCAGTGTCACGCCTGTCTTTAATTGTTATTATGGAAGACGATTGGTGCTAAATGGATGGACAAAGTTCTTCATCATATTGTTTAGAATTATTTTCCTTTAATAAAAAAAAGTACGGTTGTTACACTACTTCGCGATTACACTCTTCCAAATTAATTTTAAAAATTATATAAATTGTTTAAAATTTTAGTTTTGTGTGTTTACAGACTGTGGTTTAGGTGTTGCACTCCCACTTATTTCCTCGGCCGTAGCAATAGTGGTTCACAAAACCAGCGTTCTCGGTTTTATCAAAAATCAAATTTTGACTTAACATCAAAAATGTATTATTTTAGTTAATAAGTCTCACGCCTGTGTATGTAATTGTCATTAAGGAAGACAACAGGTGCTAAACCGATGGACAAAGATCTTTGTCATATTCTTTAAAATAATTTTGCTTTAATAAAAAAAAATACGGTTGGTGCACTCCTTCGCGATTATACTCTTCGAAATTAATTTTAAAAATTATCTAAATTGTTTAAAATTTTAGTTTTGTGTGATTACAGACTGTGGTTTAGGTGCCCTGCACTCCCACTTAGGTTAAGGTCACTCATCGTCAAGCAAGCTTTACAGGTAGCGAAGCCTAACTCTGAATTTCTATTTTTTGGTTATAATTTTTGACATATTTTCCTCGGTTTCGCATTGGCGCCTCGTTCTTATTTTAAAAATGTGGTTTTAACACAATCTAAAGATCTATTTCATAATGATACAGTTTCAAGATAGTTTGCAGCATAACTTTTTAATTCTAATTACATAAATATATATAGTTTAGGTACCTTCATACTATGTAAAACAACATCTTTAAAATAAAACAGAACCACCAATGCGAAACCGAGAAAAACATGTCAAAAATAATAACCAAAACATAGAAAGCCTGACGTTGGCTTCGCTTCCTATAAAGCTTGCCTTTACAATGAGTGTCCTTAACTTAGTTCCTAGCCCACAGCAACAGTAGTACACAAAACCTGCAGTGTCGGTTTTACCAAAAATCTAATTTTGAGCTAATGTCAAAAATTAATTTTTTTAGTTAATGAGTGTCACGCCTGTGTATGTAATTGTTATTTACGAAGGTGATGGGTGTGGTGGTTACATTTCACGATTACACTCTCCCAAATTAATTTTTAAATTTTGTAAATTGATTAAAATTTTAGTTTTGTGTGTTTACAGACTGTCGTTTAGGTTTTCTGCACTCCTCCTTAGTTCCTAGCCCACAGCAACAGTAGTTCACAAAAACGACGGTGTCGGGTAAACCAAAAATAAAATTTTGAGCTAAGGTCAAAAATCAATTATTTTAGTTAATGAGTGTGACGCCTTTGTATGTAATTATCATTAAGGAAGACGATAGGTTATAATCGAGTAGATAAAGATCTTTGTCATGTTTTTTAAAATTATTTTGCTTTGATAAAAAAAAGTACAGTTGTTACACTCCTACGCGATTATACTATCCCAAATTGATTTTAAAAATTATGTTTTTAAGTCGTCTACGCCTCTTCACGTTGAAAAAAACTTTGGGAGGTATTTAAAAGTTTGAAGCAGAAAATTGGTTAAAAAACTCGGCACAAAACCTTATAAAAATTCCCTATAAAAATTCAACCTTTTTCTTTTGTCAAGAAAGTGTGCTGAATGGTAAAATTTTGATACAACGTTGGAGGTCAAGATTATGTTGCCGTCTAGTGCGTAAGGGATTTTGCCAGTATAAGGGAGAAATAAGCAAGAACTACTAAAAACATAACGAATCTTCGACTGCTCAGAAATTTTAGGCCCAAGTTATTGTTTTATTGTTGTTAATTAGACAAGATTTTCGATATTGAAATTTAAAGTTTAAAACAACACATATTCATAAAGAAATGTTTTGTGGTGTAAGTACATTTCTATATGTGTGTATGCGCCACGTACGCCGATAAAACTAATTTTTGTATCCTAAAGAATAAGGCTATGATCAATTATTTGGCTATGGTATAGCCAAGTTAAAATAAATTAATGATAACCTGTAATTTTGAAATGTTTATTGGATACTTTGATCTTCATTCTTTTTGCAGAATAACATTTTTGCGCACCTACCTACATCACATGAAATAACATTGTTTTGACACATTTTATATTAGATCAAGTATATAGTTTTTACATGATGTAACATTTCTTATTTTAAAAATTAGTTTACTGCAAGAAATTATTTGTGGCGGCTAATAAGGGCCAGTTAGGTTTTTGCATTTCATAATTCAAAAGCTTTCTAAAATCATTAACATCAAATTGCTTCTAACTTATTGTTTAACATCGCAAGCCATTACAATTATGTGACATCTTAATATTATTTACTTAATCAGTTACAGTTCGAACTGCATACTGATAAATTTTCTTTAATAATAATATAATGTAATAATTTTAATGTGCAACGGAGATAAAAAAGAGGAAAATATTTTGTTAGGAGACTTGGGTGGTCACTGTTAGCTCCCGCTAAATGTCGCGGTTGTTTTTAAAATTTTAAAACCACACAACTGGATGACGGACAGAGTACATTTTCCGCGCATTGGACATGCGCACCAAGAATCAGTGAGATCCTTTCCTACCGCCTCGAGAAAATGGCGTGTTAATTTCTTTCTCCAACTATTATAAATTTCTACACTTAAAAGTGCTCGATTTTGGTGTACTGAAGCATAGAACTAGAAACTTCAGCCCTTCAGCTACGTGGTGCCATCATTAGATCAAGACAGGGGCCCCTGGAACGTGGAGAAATCGGCTGCAAACTGGTGAGTGCTTTGTTTCTGATTTCCGTTGTGTGGTACCAACAATTAACCTATGGACCTTTGATTATTTCGTGATTCCATATCAATTAATTTATGTTTGTTCGCGCTTTCATTTAATAAAATATATACAGTCCATTGCAGTTATCGTTTTTCTAACTGCGGGCAGACATAAAGTGTTCCTCCGAGCCGAATTATTTAAATTTACTCCATACGACGGTATTAATATGTCGGCCATTTTCACATTTTCGCCGAGATCACACGGTCTTGAATTTGCCGATCGTATTGAACCGTAGATTTTCGTTCGTTCGACCTTCGGTTTCGGCGCAGTTCACCTGTTTTCGGTCCGCTGCTATGGTAACGCAGGGTTTACCGCGTGGTCATTTCAGTAAACCAAAATCGAGAATCAATCAAAACAAACAAACACAATTTCTGTGATTAGATTTGTTCCATACCATTTCGATATTAAAACATTTTTCATCAATTGCGATAAATTAGTGCATATTTTCGACTTTTCGTCATTTTTCTATTTCAGAAGCATTAATTTAGCATTAATTGTATATTTACCGACAATTTCGTCATTTCAAAGGTAAAATCATGTCTATCAAAAAAGCCGTGCAAAAACGCAAGGGTTTTTTATCTGCGATCACCGAGTGTTATGTGTTTTCACAAACCGCGGCAACGGACGCAAAAGCGAGAAACGAGTTTTAAGTGAGGTATTCCGATTTGGATGAAACCTTCGATAAATGCATGCTGGCACATAATGAGGTCATTATGTTGATAGACGACTCGGACGACGAGGAGTTTAAAACGCAGGATGCGATCCTTGCAGAAGCTCGTAAATATTTTTATGCGTGTAAGGGGGTTTACTCTGAAATATTTCCGGTTGAGGCCCCATCCTTTTCGGGATCATATGTTCGTCAAAACGAATCTGAAACTCCAAAACTCAAAGAGTTAGGTATTCCCATATTTCGAGGTGATAAAAAATTATGGCCAAGCTTTTTCGATCTCTTTAAAACCATTATAGATCAAAATCAAAGTCTAAGTAACGTCCGAAAACTTCAATATTTATTTTCATATCTCGAGGATGAGCCTTTAAAATTGATATCAGGGATTAGCTTATCTGATCAAAATTATAAAATTGCTTACGACAAATTAGTCAATAGATATCAAAACAAGCGAGACCTCGCAAATGATGCTTTGAGCACAATTATGAACTCTACATTAAAAAACGAGTCAGCTAAAGAATTGCGTAATTTAATTGACACCTTTTCAGAATCCCTAGAAATTTTAAAATCACTTAGCTTTGGCGTTGACAGTTGGGACTTTATTATTTTTTTCATTCTGTTAGAAAAATTAGATATTCCGACGCGTTCAAATTTCGAAATGAGTCATGCCAATACTAATACCGAAATTCCCACTTTTCAGTTACTTTTTCAATTTCTAGAAAAAAGATGTAAAGTTTTGGAATCACTTCCTCAATCAACGGCACCCAAAAAGGTGCCTACCTACAAAAATCAAATTCTATGCAAAATCAGTTTGGGCAAAAGCCTACCTATCAAAAATCAAATTCTATGCCAAATCAGTTTGGGCAAAAGCCTACCTATAAATCATCCAATTCGCCTTTTATAGGACTGGCTGGCACCTCAACTAATTCAAGTACGGGAATAAAATGTTTCCGGTGTAATCAAGGTCACGTGCTTTCGAAATGTCAAACATTTCTTGACCTCTCGCCATCGAGCGCCTATCTTTCGTCAAGCAGAAAAAATTATGTCTAGCGTGTTTTCATCCCTCGCATGGGGTAGACACGTGCAAATCAAAATATTCATGCAGGACTTGCAATATTAAAAGGCACCACAATTTAACTCATATCTTAGAAACTAATAAAGAGTCTGGAAGCCAAGATACTAGTCCTGTCATTCACACACCACCTGTCAATAATCTTCATGTGTCATTAAATACCTCAGGACCTTCAGGTACCTTTCTTTTATGCACCGCCATAATAGATGTTATGGACGGTTGCGGAAATTTTTAACCTGTAAGGGTACTGCTTGATTCTGGATCACAGACAGGATTCATCAGTGAAAAGTGTATTCAGCGTCCTAATCTTCCTAGGCGAAGTTACACCACTGAAATATTCGGATTAAATCAAATGTCTTCTCTTACTTCCAAAGGGCTCGTTCAATGTCACATTAAGCCACAAGGACAGGTCACTCCTTTACTTAATTTCGAAGCAATTGTTGTTCCACAACTATGTTCTAATATGCCTACATTCACTTTGAACGATAATCAGTGGAAACACTTGGAAAACCTTAAACTTGCCGACCCATCTTATTTCAAATCTAGACCTGTGGACCTAGTTATTGGTTGCGAGCTATTCGCACAGATATTCAAGGAGGGCAGGGTTCTTGGACAAATAGGGCAAGTAGGTAGTCTTGCGGAACGAACCAGTTGGTTTTTAACGAGTCATTCACCTCCTTTGGAGGTCATTATCCCTAGGTTTTGGGAAATCGAACATTTGCCTAAAAAACAAATCTTATCAAAGGAAGAAAAACAAGCGGAATCAATTTTTACTGCGAGTGTCGTACGGCAACCGAGCGGTAGATTCATGGTAGATCTTCCGTTTAAAGATAAAATAAACCCTGACCTAGGAACGAGGGGTCATCGGCACCCTAAAATTTTGTACAGCGTCCAACAGGACTTGGGTCCTGTCGTGTACTGTTGGGTCCTGTTGAGTACTGTTGGGTACTGTCGTGTACTGTCGAGTACTGTTGGGTCCTGTCGTGTAGTGTCAGTGGCGCACCCAGGAATGTGTCTTGGGGGGGGGCCCGACAGCTACGAAGCGCGCCCTCAAAAAACTTGCGACCAAAAAAAAAAAAGGCCATCATGTCTTTTCGCAACTACGCCACTGCTTGGGGTTGGGGGGGGGGGGCGAAGCCTCCTGATGTCAAATTTTAAGGTATTAAAATATGTAGAAAATATATTAAAAAATCTAAGGCTTGGGGGGCCCCCCCCTGGGTGCGCCCATGGTAGTGTCGAGTACTGTCGAGTACTGTTGGGTCCTGTTGAGAACTGTTGGGTACTGTCGTGTACTGTCGAGTACTGTTGGGTCCTGTTGACTACTGTTGGGTACTGTCGTGTACTGTCGAGTACTGTTGGGTCCTGTTGAGTACTGTTGGGTACTGTCGTGTACTGTCGAGTACTGTTGGATCCTGTTGAGTACTGTTGGGTACTGTCGTGTACTGTCGAGTACTGTTGGGTCCTGTCGTGTACTGTTGAGTACTGTTGGGTACTGTCGTGTACTGTCGAGTACTGTTGGGTCCTGTTGAGTACTGTTGGGTACTGTCGTGTACTGTTGGGTCCTGTCGTGGTACTGTCGGATCCTGTTGTGAAATTTGTACAGTACTGTTGAAAGCTGATGACCCCTCGCCTAGGAAATACTTATCCGCAAGCTTATCGTAGATTTTTACTTCTAGAAAATAGATTACTCAAAAATCCTGATCTGTACACTGCCTATTCTAGTTTCATGCAAGACTATATCGATTCTAATCACATGAGTCTAGTTTTATCTAGTCAACCAAAAGTCGACGTATCATGTTTTTTGGCACATCATTGCGTATTAAAGCCGGAAAGCTTAAGTACAAAATTAAGGATAGTCTGGGATTGTTCGGCAGTCACCCCAAAGAATATTAGTCTCAATGACACGTTGTTATCTGGACCGAAACTTCAAAAGGATATTGCTTCTTTACTCCTTACGTTTCGTCTTAATCCTATTGCCTACATTGCTGATATCAAATAGATGTTCCGTCAAGTCCTTATCAATCCTTATCACCGTCCTTATCAAAGGATATTGTGGAGGTTTTATCCACAGGACCCACTTTCAGTGTGGGAACTTTCTACTGTCACTTTTGGCATGACATGCTCACCTTTTCTAGCCATGCGTACATTAAATGAGCTGGCAGAGAGAGAAAAGCAACGTTTTCCTATGGCTAGTAGTGTTCTAAAAACGTCAATTTACATCGACGATATCTTGGGAACTACCCCTCGCTTTCTAAAGCCCTTTCCCTTCAGACGGAACTCAATGATTTGTTGAAGTTGGGAGGATTTGAACTTAAAAAATGGGCAAGCGATTGTCCTGAGTTATTGGCAACATTGCCAGAATCCGATCGTCAAATGCCTCTCTCTTTTGACAAGGAGGAACCACACTTTGTCAAAGTTTTAGGACTTCAATGGCATCCAAAAAACGACATTTTTTCTTATCAATGCCGAATGAAGGACAAACCCCCAACTAAACGTTCTATTTTATCTATCATAGGAACAATCTTCGATCCCTTAGGTTTTCTTTGTCCCTTGTTGCTACAAGCAAAATTTATTTTGCAACAGTTGTGGATATCGAAAATAGGCTGGGACGAAGAACCAGATTCTTCTATCATCGATTCTTGGAACAAACCTCGTTCTGAATTCCCGCTTCTTTCCAATTTTCAATTACCCCGACAAATCAAACTGTCAAAAACCAATACCTGTCAAATCATCGGCTTCTGTGCGGCTTCAATTCGAGGCTACGCAGGCGTCGTATATTTTTGTGTAGAAGAGGAAAACAATATATATGTTTCTCTCATATCTGCAAAATCTAGGGTCGCGCCTATAAAGTCACAAACTTTGGCTAGACTAGAACTCCTAGGCGCATTTCTTTTAAGTGAATTAATTGATTTCGTCTTATCTAGCTATGAAGGAAAAATAACTTTTACAAATATCGTTACTTTCTGCGATTCGCAAGTCGTATTGCACTGGCTTTCATCCCCTCCTAATCGCTGGCAAACCTTTATTGGAAATCGAGTCAGTAGAATCCAAGAAATCATTCCCTCAAACTCATGGCGCTACATTCCTTCTGCTTTAAATGCAGCCGATATTGCGTCACGAGGGGCCACCCCTTCACAGCTCATTTCACATGACATGTGGTGGAACGCACCGTCGTTTTTGTGGTCTCCGAAAACGAATGGCCCGATTTTCATAAATCAAAAATGCCGATTGATTTCGGAGATATTAATCTGGAGGAAAAGGTCTGTTGCAATACGATAATTGACGTTAACTTCTTAGATCAGCTACTTATCAAATATTCATCTATATCAAAAATTCAACGTATCATTTGTTATGTCCTTCGAATAGTGAACCTTTTTCAAAACCATTCCTATCAAAAACCCACTAATCTACCGGACCAAAAAATTATTTTTGAAAATATTGTTTTTCCTACCACCGGTGAGATGCAAAGTGCGTTATACCTTCTTATCAAACGCGTTCAAGGTTCTTGCTTTTCTGAGCTTTTTTCCGCGTTATCTAAGGATAAACCAATACCGAAACCTTTTCGAAAACTTTCACCTTTTCTTGATGAAAATAATATCATTAGAGTCGGTGGCAGATTAGAAAAATCTGACCTTTTGTCCTATTCTGCAAAATACCCCGTCTTACTTTCGAGTAACCATCGTTTAACTACTCTTCTTATCGAGTCCACTCATCGACAATACCTTCACCCTGGGTTTAAAACATTACATAATATGCTTTTACAGCAATTTTGGATATTATCTGCCTGACGAGCAATTCAAAGAACCATATCCAAGTACTTGCAATGTTTTAGAATCAACCCTAAACCCTATAGACCGCCCATAATGAGTTCTCTTCCCGCTCATCGAATCAATCAACTTAAACCTTTTTCGAGTGTAGCTATCGACTTTTGTGGACCTTTCTTTGAGATTCCTCATCGTTACCGTGGTTGTAAAGTTTTCAAATCGTATGTCTGTGTGTTTGTCTGTACGGCCACACATTGCGTGCATTTGGAATTAACCATGGAACTGTCCACCGAAGGGTTTGTAGGTGCATTCCATCGATTCACTTCCAGACGTGGAAGCGTGACGCAATGCTGGTCAGATCAGGGCAGTAATTTTATACGGTTTCGTAATCAATTACTTGATTACGCAAGAAGTGCGGCCACCAGACTTTCTATTCGTTGGCATCTGGGACCTCCTCTCAGTCCACATTTCAATGGCCTGGCAGAAGCTGGCGTCAAAAGTTTTAAAACTCACTTTGTTCGAGTAGTCGGCGACCAGAAGTTGTCCATCATGGAAATGTCCACCCTTACATGTCGCATAGAAGCCGTACTTAATAGTCGCTCTTTACCTCCTGCCTCTTCAGACCCACACGATCTTCAACCTCTTACCCCTGGGCATTTTTTGACCCTTGAACCCTTTAATTCAGAAATTCCGGAGTCAGATTTGTCCGAGGTTCCCCTAAATCGGCTCTCGAGATGGCAACTAATTCAAAAACTACATAATGATTTTTGGAAATGGTATTCTGTAGAATATTTGCATACGCTACAACAGCGACACAAGTGGGCTGATTCGTCCCCAAATATCAAATTAAATGATTTGGTTATCATAACGAGTGACCACATCCAATCACCTTTGAAATGGCCAGTCGGTCGGGTTCTCGAATTGCATCCCGGCGGAGACGGTCAAGTGCGTGTAGCGACGGTACGAACGGCTACCGGTGTTTACAAGCGGCCAGTTGTAAAACTGTGCCTTCTGCCGAATTAAAAGTAATTTTAATTTTTTCTACCTATTACCGGGTATTACAATAGGTTTTTCTTTATTTTTATTTTTTTTGAATTTTTTGTTTGTTTGTTTTGCCTTTTTCGGGTTTTCGTTATCTCTAAATGAACTTACGATACTTATCTGTTTTCCATTCATTTATATTTATCGGTTGATCATTTTTTCTTATGTCTATATCTGTCCGGTTGATATTCTAAAATTGTGTGTTTTGGAGGGCAGTTATGTTAGCTCCCGCTAAATTTCGCGAATGTTTTTAAAATTTTAAAACCACACAATTGGATGACGGACAGAGTACATTTTCCGCGCATTGGACATGCGCACCAAGAATCAGTGAGATCCTTTTCTACCGCCTCGAGAAAATGGCGTGTTAATTTCTTTCTCCAACTATTACAAATTTCTACACTTAAAAGTGCTCGATTTTGGTGTACTGAAGCATAGAACTAGAAACTTCAGCCCTTCAGCTACGTGGTGCCATCATTAGATCAAGACCGGGGCCCCTGGAACGTGGAGAAATTGGCTGCAAACTGGTGAGTGCTTTGTTTCTGATTTCCGTTGTGTGGTACCAATGTTTGTTCGCGCTTTCATTAATTAAAATATATACAGTCCACTGCGGTTATCGTTTTTCTAATTGCGGGCATACAGTCACTTAAATTTTCTGCCTTTTGACAACTTCATCGTCGTTTGGTTTTCCATCACTGGCTGCCACGATACCACATAAATAAAAATTAATGTGCAAATACCGACAATGACATTCGCTTTCATATGGAGAAAGAATATTCTAGACTTCAACTCCTGTACTTGCTAAGCACACTCATTGGATGACAGTCCACCAGTAGTCCACCTTTTTTAGCAGACAGCAATCGAGGGCTGTCTTTTGTATTTTGCATATAGAGACATAGAGGTCGAGACTGATCGAATGTCGTTACTAAAACTTAACCTTAATCTTTACCTAACCTAAATTTAAAATGTCAGTGTGATACACAGCTACAGTAAATTATTTAAGTACAACCTATTCCAAAGAAAGGAAAAAAGACAGATCCGTTAAACTATAGACCAATTGCTCTACTTCCGGTGATATCAAAAGTAATGGTAAGAGTTGTGAACAATCACCTAACCAAGTACTTGGAAAAGTACAAAAATATCAACGACAAGCAATACGGATTTCGAAAATATAGGTCAACTGGCGATTTACTTACATACGTCACTCACTTATGGCAAAAAGCGATTGAGTTACAGGGCGAAACAAGAACACTTGCCTTAGATATATCTAAAGCATTCGATAAAGTCAGGCATGAAAATCTGCTCAACAAGCTCAAAGCAATGGGATTGTCGCTGAAACTTTGCACTTGGTTTGAAAGTTACCTTAAAGACAGATCCATTTATGTTGCACTGGATGGCCGGAACTTCAACTCTTACCAATTAAATGCTGGTGTGCCACAGGGAGCAATCCTTCTGCTAACACTTTTTCTGATTTACATAAATGACCTCATAGATAAAACAGTAAATCCACTTTATTGCTTTGCAGATGATGGCAATGTAGTCTCCTCAGTCATACCACCCACTCAGTGTCTATCCGCACGTGAATTCCATCATTTTAGACTAACTCAAATATCGCAGATAAATAACGACCTGGAGATAATAGAGGACTGGGGCAACAAAAACCTTGTACAGTTCAACGCGCAGAAAACCCAAGCAGCCCTGTTTTCAAAAAAGACCAGCACCGGTAAGCCAAACATCATGCTATCTGGAAGTGCTGTCAAATTGCAGAGCCAGTTGAACATCTTAGGAGTCACTGCAGAGACCAACATGTCTTGGCACAGTCACGTACGTGGCAGATATAGCTAAATGGGCGTCCCAAAAGCTTGGGGTGCTATTTCGTACAAGACATCTGCATACACCAAGCCAACTACTGACACTCTACAAAGCCCAGATTCGACCAACTATGGAGTACTGCTCACATATATGGAGTGCGGCACCCAAACATACCTTAATGCTTTTGAACACCGTGCAAAAACGGGCTATCAAGCTTATCAATGACCCCGCACTTACCCGTAGCTTGGATAGTCTCGAACATCGAAGAACTGTGGGGGATCTATCTCTTTTGTACAGGTATTATCACGGAAAATGCTGTGAAGAGTTGGCACGTATGATCCCCCCGGGAGTAGCACCTACTAGGCGAACACGTCAAACAGACGGTAACCATCAATTTACTGTCAAGATAGAGGCACCAAGAACCTCATTATATCAGAATTCATATCTCTGGAGAACAGCATCGCTGTGGAATAAACTCCCTGCGACAGTTTTCCCTGCAGGTTACAACCTGAACCGTTTCAAAACCAACACACACCAACATTTCCGCACACTGGCCCCTTCTCGAGCATGATAGGGTTCTCCTTGCGAGTGCGCTTAACCGTAAAAAAAAAGTTCACAAATCAGTCGAAAAATTGTAATTGTAATTTTTTACAACTTTCGAAAGACATTAATTCAACGAGAATGCTTTGTCGAGTTGATTTCTGTTTTCGTTAATCACGCACCACATCAGTCGATAGTTTCTTGTTGGTATGGAAAATTCACTCGTGGATGGATTAGCCTTATTGATGATCAAAGGCAAATGCAGCAAAAACGGAAGATCGATATGCGAAATATCGCGAAATTAAGGCTTCGTTGGGGATTTCAAAAATCTCAATTCAAAAAATTTTGCAGAAGGAAGCTAGTGTCAATTGTTAGAAAACTGTAGACCGGTTTGAAGCAGAAAACTTAAAAAACGTGTACAGCTTTGTCAGTGGTGATGAATTGTGAATTTGCTCATATGTATCCAAAAATAAACGTCAGTCGTCTGAAATCTACAATTCATGTTTGGATAGTGTTCCAAGATCAAGAAAAGCCAACAAAAGTCATCCGTTTTTGAAGTGTATCCAAAAAGATGGTCGCGACATTTGTCTCAAAAGCAGGTCATGTAGCCACAATTGCTCTGGAAGATCAAAGGACTGTTACTACCGAATGGTAGGCGGCAGGGTAGTGCCATGGTATGATCGTCGGCTTCACATACAGAAGGTACCAGGATCGCCTATCTTTCGTCTCGAAGAACGATGCAAAAATAAAAAATAAAGCCTGCCCTGCTGCTCCCGTCCTTTCCATCTTTCAACTGTTGTCATCGAATTAGCGTGCGATGCATGCAGTTGACCTTCAACATCGAGAATATACACAGCCGAGGAACGAGGAATAAATAAGGAGCCTGCTATAAGTCCTATATAGTCGGTACCAGGATGGCGCCGCATATATCTCCTACATTTAACTCACGACGACCACGACTGTTGCGCTGAAAAGGAAGGAAGCTTATCGTCTATAACCAAGGTCTGCTGGGACAAGAGTGATGTTAGATAGATGCAAGTCTAACATGTTACATTTTGGAAGGGGTGTAAAAGCGTGGGACCACTGTGAATACTTGCTACGTAAGATCCCTACCCGCAACAAAGAAATTCCAGGCAAAATTTAGTCTTCTTAGAGAAAGAAACAGTTTGGTATACGGTGTACGGACAAATCGAGGCGCGCCGTGTGCCTAGTGGCTAGACTAAAAATGGTCTTCTCACCACTAGTACTACTACTACCGATTGGTATATTACCATTGGTTTGCCGAAGTCATCGCTGAGCTTCCAAAAATGAACCCGAGCAACGAATCATCCTGCATTAATGCAAGTTCGCACAAAGAACGAAAAACTATTGAATTTTTAACATAACAAAACGTTTAATTTTTGGGCCATCCTCCATACAGTCCCAACAGTTTCTATACTATTTCGAAAATCAAGAATGGACTTCTTGGTAAAAGATTTCAATTGCCAGATGAAGCAGTCAACGCCTTTAATAATGCAATTTTGACAGTACCAATAAACGAAAGGAATTACAGCTTTGACAACTGGTTAGAGAATCAATAAAGTTAAAGGTAAAACTTAAAAGACAACCTTTGTATACCTTGTGTAGGGAAAGAACTCGCACGGATCGGACCAGGAGCCACCTATATAGGCCAGACGACAACTGTAGGCGTAACAAAAAGGCAAATGCAGAGCGGACCCAATAAATGGTCCTAGGACGCACTGTCAAGTTCCAGAGACATAGAAATGGATTACAGACATACCAGAGAATTCGCAGATCGACCAAAAGCGACCAGACCTAAATGGTTGCTGGAAAGGACACGAGAAAAAAATTCTAATGGGTATTCTACACACTTCGTCGCAGAATGTGAAGCCTACGCAAGCATGAGACAACAGACATTTGGGGCAGCAACCCTGAGCCATCACCTTTCGGAAGGGGTGTAAAAGCGTGGGTTCACTGTGTATACTTGGCACGCAGTTTAAAGATTCCTGGCCTCGACAAAGAGGTGTCAAGCTAAAAAAAAGTCCTCCTAGGGAAAGATGAGCGATTTGAGTTAAAATAAAAAGTATGTTTGCTAAGGGCACTCTTGCCAAACTGGTTTTTTATAATCGCAATGCATATTCAAGATTATAAAATATCAGTTACGTTGACGATCTTTAAAAACACTAACTTGATATGTACTGTACCGATCTTAAATAATTTAATTAAAAGTTTTAAATTTTGGATTTTTGGACAATATTTATTATTGAAAACTCTACATCTACAACCGACGTCGGTTGTTGATGTAGAGTTTTCAATAATAAATATTGTCCAAAAAAGCCAAAACTTCAAACTTTTAATTAATTCAGAAAGGGGACGTGATCAAAAAAATTTCACATTAAATAATTTAAATAGTTTAAATAGACAATCAAATTATCTTTCTGCTTATCGCTTGACCTCCATTACATAAAAAAAATAAAAATGTTAGTGACCTTATAGTCAGCAACACTATGGAAATAAAATCTTTGTTATAAAGCAACATCAATGTTATCATTAAACATAATTTTTACTTTAACTCACATCTCAAATTGCTCAAAGATAAGATGAGTTGCGTGGACTCTAGATAAACATACACATATATAACTTTAAAACTTTTAAACCGATACAGTAAACAAGGTCTCACCCGACGATTTCTCTTATTTAATACATTCAAGTTGTTAGTGGCTAGCTACTTTCCTTTAAAAGTTCCACTCTCCAGTACATGGTACATTGTGTTCTGTATTGTATAGACTGTATTTGTCTATGAAAACCATAACAAAAAGGTAAGAAACTCTTTAAAATTTCAATTTTACTACTAACGACAGTTTTTGACAATTCAAAAAGTTACTTTTTAACGAGAAATAGCATCAATAAGCGGTTTTCGGAAAGTATATTTTAATATTTTCTGTTACTACTAAAAACTTTGTAGGAGATATTAACAAAAACTATTTTCAAGGCTGATATAGCGTGGAGTTCACTTAGACTGTGCTAATAGAATAGGAAGGTATTAGATCCGTGATGGATTCATTTATTTTGTAAATATGTTGGCTTTATTAACCGATGGTTTGTGTAATAAATTCCGTTTAAAACCTACTTTTTCAGCACGTTAAGAGTTTTTCATATACTTTTAGACGATATATCAGCTGCCCAAGGTTAAAACACACCGACAAAAATCAATCATAACAAAAACATTTCATGTAAAAAAAGGCCAAGTACGCGAAAATGGCATCCCGTAAAAAGAATTGAGATAAAAGTAAAGCCAAGTTTTCCAATACAAATTTCAAAATGAAAGGTTCTTACTAGTTTGGAAATGTTTTTTTAAACTTTGCTATTACAGCCAAACTTCTTTATGTTCAATTTAGCACTGTGCCATTTACAGCCGTAATAGCCAAGTTTAGAAAAATATTTCCAAACTAGTAAGAACCTTTCATTTTGAAATTTGTATTGGAAAACTTCGCTTTACTTTTATCTCAATTCTTTTTACGGAATGCCATTTTCTCGTACTTGGCTTTTTTTTACATGAAATGTTTTTGTTATGATTTCACTTCTTTTTTAAAGGAATTGGATAATACTTAATTTTTAAAGTAGTAAAATATGCGGAATATTGTTCAAAACTTTTGCAATGCCTTGTAAAATTTTTGAGAATTTTTAATTTTTTTTCCATGGTTTTATCGTAGTTCCTATCAGCCTTCCAAAGCTCAGCTCTCTAGCGTTTCTGAAAGTGCACAATGTTACTTTTACATAACTTTACATGTATAGGGGAGGGAAATAAATTAAAATTGTCGTGTTTTTAAATTTTGTCCTATAGTTTTATCATAGTTCCTATCAGTCTTCCAATGCTCAGCTCTCTAGCGTTTCTGGAAGTGGGTAATGTTATTTTTACATAACTTTACATTTATAAGGGAGGAGAGTAAATGAAAATATTGGACTTTTTAAATTTTTTTCCATGGTTTTATCATAATTTCTATCAGCATTCCAATGCTCAGCTCTCTAGCATTTCTGGAAGTGAGCAATGTCTGTTTTATATAAATTTACATTTATAGGAGAGAGAAGTAAATTAAAATGTTGGTGTTTTTAAATTTTTTCATATAGTTTTCTCATATTGTCTTTCAGTCTTAAAAAGTTCAGCTCTCTAGCGTTTCTGGAAGTGGGCAGTGTTACTTTTGTATAACTTTACATTAATAGGGGAAGGAAGTAAATTAGAATTTTGGGGTGTTTTAATTTTTTTCTATAACTTTATCATAGTTACTATCGATCTTCCAAAGCTTAGCTCTCTAGCATTTCTTTTACTTACCTTTACTTTTATAGGGGAGGGAAGTAAATTAGAATTTTGGGGTGTTTTAATTTTTTCATATCGTTTTATCATAGTTCCTATCAGTCCGCCAAAGCTCAACTATCTAGCATTTCTGGAAATGGGCAATGCTACTTTTACATAACTTTAAATGTATAGGAGAGTAAATTAAAATTTTAGGGTTTTTTGATTTTTTCCTATAGTTTTATCATAGTTCCTATCAGATTTAAACTTTTAAATTATATCATAACTTCGATATTTCTTAACCGATTGAAAAAATTCTTATATCAAAATGTGGGTAAGAAGACGGTAACTGTGAATTAAAAAAAAATTGATTTTTCCAAAAATGTCAGTTACTTTGTTTTAATTTTAGACAGCCCAAATGTAATGGGTATTCTACACACTTTTTAGGTGGGTCTTGTTTGCTGGAAATATTTTTATTTCGTACATAAAAAATTAAGAACCTAATTTTGAGGAAAATATTGTGTGAGTGCGTGTCCGCTTGTGTAGTGCTTCTGCTTCGGATGTATCGCTGCTATGCTAGCAGGATATATTTGAGCGGACTGGGTTGATAACAGCATCTAGCGAGCTTGTGGGTCCCACTTAACGGATGGTTTTATTGTTATGTCTATTTTCTACGCAAAAACTTTGAAAAAAAATTGGGCGATTAATTTTAGTATGGATGGAAAAGTCCTGGTGTAAAACAACAGAAAATATTTGAGACCGTATTGAGGCAGCTGAGCCTCTGTCAACTTCCATCACGTATAAAAGTTATCCTACTATAAAAATCAATCATCAATACTGTGAAATCTAGATAGGCAACAAAGCCTAAAGGCAATTTTTTGATCATAAAAAGGGATACACAAGAAAGGGATAGGTAGGTAAACAATATTTTTTGGAACCTTTTTATATTTTAACTGGAATTTTGTTCCAATGTTCAATCGACACTGAAATTGATAAAAAAGTACAGTATGTTTTCAAACCGAACCGAACCGAACCAAAAAAAAACGAACATATATTATTTGGCTAAATATTTGATTATTATAAAATTAAATGTTTAATCCTTTAAAAATATTCGTTACCAAATATTGTGTTTACGTATATGTTTAATATAGCATGAATGATTTAAATAATTATACGATACAATTAATAATCCAACACTATATTTTGACAGCGTAGACAATGAAAATATTCAATTTTATGACATGATCAGTTAGATGCCCTAAATTTTCGCAATTTAAGGATTTTTTATTTAAAAAAAGTTTTAAAATTCGTTGTTATTCCTCTCTCTCTCTCTCTTTCTCTCTCTCGTTTATTGGCGCTACCCGTCTGTAGGGTAATAGGCCAGCACTTGTGGTAGATTTTGGGATAGTTTGGCTTGTTTGCCACCCAAATTCTGGCTGTTCTTTTTCCTCTTTTAGTTTTACGTTTTTCGTAGCTTAAATGTAAAAATTATTTGTTAAAATCATTACTACTACTATTATACTACTAATATGTCAGTTTAGAACGTTTTTCTACGTTGTTGGACGCCTATTCTCCACCTCCTTTCATACTAACAACCATCTTCTCAAACAGGTTTTTTTGACTCATTGATCTTTGGATTGACTGTTGCAATTCCAGTTTAGGACGCCCTCTTTTCTGCGCCCTATTGGTTGCCAATCTAGAACCTCCTTTGGTAATGGTTCGTCGTTCATCCATTGTACATGCCCCCAGTTGTGCTTCCTTCGATATCCATTCTTTCTTTATGGTCTCATTTCTTTTATGATCTCTTCTAGATATTATCATTGATCTTCTTATTGCATTAATTTTATTTTGTTTTCTATTTTTTTGTTACGCGTTAAGTTTCTATTGCATATACATCAGCGTGCTTTCCACCATTGTTTCATACATGTTCATAAAATAATTATATTTTTTTAAATATTCCAGAAAATGAGAGTACTCCTTAAAATAATAACAAAAGTTCCAATAAACATTTTACTTAAGTAGCTATGCACTAAACAAACCTTTTTCTTCAATTTTCTCGAAAACTCTTGCTAAAGGGGCTTGCAAAAAGGATATCCTTTTTTATGAAAAAAAAGCGTACTTTTTAAGAAACAAACCCATGCTTTTATAAAAGCCACTTTAAAAAATAATTAAAAAACTTTCCCCGAACTTTGCAAAATCTATGTTTTGCAATTTAGCAAATATTCTCTTGATATCACCAATTGATAAACGGCAAAAATGTATGCCAACCATTTTTTTTTAGAATACTGTCCTAACTTTTAAGCCTACAAATATCCCATTTTGATGACACCTTGTATTTAACAGAATTTACCGAAAGTAAAGTGAGATGACTAATAAAAAGGATAATGGACAATTTTCAATTTTTGGTATCACAAGAGCAATTACTGAAATAGGTATATTATTTTTTCATTTTTTTTTAACAAAAATGCCCCTATATTTATACCGAAGAACTACAGATAAAAACCAAGATAACATTTTTACTAAATTATTTCTTATTTCTATGGCTATAACTAAACACTAAATAAAATTTGCATTTTTTTGTATGTATATACCGCGTGAACAGGTACACATCTAGGGGGCTTAGTTTCAATAAGAGGACAGAAAACAGATAAAGTAGAGCATGTATTAATAAGAGACCGTGATAGGCCCGAGACCATATACGTAATTTTCCCGTCCGAACCCCGTAGAAAACGTTTTAGCGTTGCCAAATTGCTAAATACCTACAGTCGCACACAGTTTCAGTCGTCGAGGGGCGGACAACCTGAACCATTTCTTTGGGGTGAGAATTATTACTTGGCTTGATTTTAAGTCCGCCATACAAAAGGTGGACTATTAAAATAGTGAACATTTTGTTTTTTTAATATTATTAAATGTAAGTTATTTAGGTCCTTAAATACCTAAATCGGCGAATAAAAATGTGTATAGTATCTGTCTGAATACATGATAACTCAAAAGCACATCAAAGGATTTTAATCCAATATGTTTTTTGTCGGCTTTAGATTTTGGTTAAAAATAAAGGATTAAAAGTTTTAACTAACCAATATTAATGTTACTTTACTTGTATCGATTTTGTTTCAAAAAGTTTCTTTTGTATTTAAAAAGTTTTATCTGTGGCGCATGTCGCTCTTTTTTTTTCTTTTAGAAATATAAAAAATTCCTAAGGTGTTTGTTTAACGCAAAAAGGTTTTTCCTACCTAGGACATATTTTTCCGTTTCCTAACTTATTTGTGCAGGTTTTCAGTTAGGTATTAAAAAATTTTGCTTTGTATCTATTTTCGCTTGCGAGCATTTAGACTAAAATGCCTTCAATATTTTTTAAAAATTTTGCCTCCAGCGCATTTATCAAATAATTTCTACTCCATTTTTCAAATTTTCGTTTGTGGTTTAAGAGGCACTACTAGTCATAATTTTGATATTTTTGTAGGAAAACTACTTAATAAGGTCAGGAGCCGCTCCCTGAAGTCTCGACCACCCTCCCGGGACCACTACTTACGCTGCGTTACTGTGGTCCACCATTACCTTTGTTATGGTTGGACTTATAAATGAAAGTCTGTTCGAATGCCTAGTAGGGTAACGGAAAATAACTGATCGCAGTTCTGGCATCTGTAGCATTTACAATCACTAGCTTGTAGGTTTGAGCAACACTTCTATTCGGCATGGTTATATCTTGACATGCAAAAACATTTTTCTACGCAGAAATATATATTTTTTTTTTCGAAAATGATGGGCACCGTTGAAATATTTGAAGTACTCAAAACTACTGTTGTATAAAAATAAAAGCAAATTGCAAGAATTATTTTTTCTACCATCTAACCTCCCTCTATGTTAGGAACGGTTAAACTAAAAGTTTATTCTGTTTTGTTAATAATACAGATTTGTAAAATAATGGTCCCCATATTTTTACTTTAAATAATAGAGAAATTATTTTTAATTTAATAAAACAGTGTTTTCCCTTTTTCATTTATTCTTCAAAAAATTCATGTTCGTTATATGAGAATAATACACCATCCTAACCTATTCCAACTTACTGATCTGTAGTATTATACTTGTATAAAATTAAATTCTTTAACTACTCCTTTGTATTTCCTACTAAATTTAATTAAAGTTTCAAAAACATAAAAACGATTAAATTATTGAAACGTTAATTAAAAAGTTTGTAAAATTAAACGGAAGTTAAAAAATACTCTCAATGCAGTAACGGGCGTTTGTTGAAATCAGTTTGAGGTATAATTCTCTACTTGATTAAAGTGAATACAACTTTTAGTAGGTTAGGTGTGATTATCAGTAGTGTGAATATAACCCCTCCACTGCGACTTAGATGGTCTATTGTGTCTCATCCTAACTTAAATGTCACCAATACCTTATCTCCCTAAGGTATCAGATCACTTTGTCCGGTGACATTACCTCAAGAGTCTGAGGCTCTATCTGTTCGGATCCGAATAGTTTCGCTCTAGTTCTCTGTCGTGCTACGCAGTAGCAGATTAAGTGCAGTGGCGTTTCCTCCCCAACACCACAGAACCTGCAGCCTAGTGTGTGTAGCCATGTGATTATTCGTAGGCTATTCCTGTTTAATTCCAGGAGTTGGCTTGTTCTGTGCCTGTCTGGCTTAGTTTTAAATCTAGAATCTTTCTGACAACCCACTCCTATTTCTTTCGCAACCGTGGCTTTTGGTAAGCCGAAGTAAGAATCCGGTCCAACCAGCGCAGACTCTGCTCCTGCCCTGGCTACTGCGTCTGCGTTTTCATTTCTCTCAACCCCCGTGTGGTTTGGCACCCACACAAGACTGATCTTGTTGGTTCTGCTGGTCTGTCACAGGGTTTCTAGGCAATTTCAGATTAGTTTGGATTGAACTTTGGATGAGCTTAGTGCTTTTAGAGTTTGATGAATGTGGTTGCTAAGTTTCCGAGTCCCACTGATATTTTAGTCTGTGGTCCCATCACATCTGCAGCCACCCCATTTCTTGTTTTAGATCCGTCTTTATCGTGTGTATTAGAACCCTAAAATATATCTTAAAGCTGCAATTATTATTCCGAGATAAAGTAACCATTAGCTTGTCCAGGTTGCTCTTGGTTTATTCTCTTGAACCTTGCCACCGCTGCCCTGACCTCCTTCACTAGCCAAATGTTTAGGGAGGGAGGTTTAGCATCACTTCCATTGCCTTCATTGGTGTCGATTCCATTGCTGACTCTACACGCCATGCCTTGCACGCGTGCCAGTTTATCCCTGGTTGTTTTTTGCTTAGTTTTTGCCCACCAAGCAATAAAGCCATATGTAATCATCGGTCTCACTACCGTTAGGTAGAGCCAGTAGGTCTGTTTTGGTTTCATTTCCATTCTCCATCCTCAGCGAGAACCAGTCTCTAGTTTTTGGTATCCTTTTGAAAATGAATGCGTATCCCTTTGGCGGCGGGTTCTTTTAGGTTCAGTTTCCTTCGTCTTGTGAAGGGTACTATAGTGGTTTTTCTACGGTTGATTGTTAGTCATTCCTTATTAGTCTGTTAATTTATTAGGCTCAGCGCCCTTTGTAAGAGGTTGGATATCACACCATCAAATTTGCCTTGTAAACTAACCTTAATGTCATCGAAGAATGCCTGTGCCTCGATTCCCTCCTTTTGCAGGAGTTCCGGCAGCCCGTCTACCATCAACGTCCATAGTATGAGGGATAACACTCACCCCTGTGGAAAACCTCTGTTCGCGCTTACTTTTTCCTCTTTGCCAAAGGTGGTTTTTACGATACGTGTTTGTAGCATCATCTGAATGACTACATGCGTTAATGAGTGAGTCGATTGTGGCATTGCTAATTGCTCCTAACATGTTCAAGGAGGCCGTGACCGCGATCAATTTCTTTGCTGTCTAGTGTATCTACTAGTTTGCTGACCAGGTTGTTGATTGCCGTGATTGAAGATTTGCCTGGTTGATAAGTATATCAGTTAATTAATTTATTTATTTATTTATTTATTTCGACAGTATCTACAGCAAAAAGCCAATTACAGATACTTTCTTACATTTAAAAAAATATCTAATACAATACGTCACTTACACTACACATGATAATTAAAAAACAAATCAAATTACATAATTACTTATTGATTAACTGCTGCGCACTTTTAGATTTATAAGTTTTTTAAATTTCTTATAGCTAACATTGTAAATATCAACATCTGAAGCATATTTGTTAAATAAGTTGCATAAATTGTAGATAGGAGAGCTTTTAAATAGATTTGTTCGTGGATAAGCTAAATAAAACATATTTTTCGACCTTGAATTGATTTGATTTATGGCAAAAGGAAGTTGATCAACTATATTAGGACAATCAACATCCCCTTTGAGAATTCTATTTATTGTTAAAAAAATTTTAGTTCTTCTTTGGTTTAGTGATAATCTATAAAATATCTTTAATAAGATCTTGTTGCCACAACCTCTTTGTGGATAAAACCCAAACTTTCTAAAGTGCATGGCTTTTAAAAATGTTCGTTGAACTCCCTCAATCAAACCAATCCAAATGTCATATTGGGGGGACCAGATAACACTTCCATATTCCAGTAAGGGCAATACCAGACTGTCAAATAAGTATATGCTTACGTCAATGTTAAAACTTTTGGTATTTCTACAAATAAACCCAGCAACTTTCTGGGCACTCCTAATTTTAGAAATAATATGTGATGAAAATGAAAGATTTTAAAAAGTTAATGTTCAGAGGGCGTTCCTTCAATGTCAACTTTAAATATTTTAGACCACAAAGCCATCTCTACGAAGGGTATCTACCTATTGGTTACGGTAAAAATGTGATTTCTAAGGGTTTTTTGAACGTAATTCGCAATTTCCTATATATGTCTATCTAGGGGCACTTACGCGCACACTGCTGTACCACCTTTGCTTGAAAAATT
This sequence comes from Aspidapion aeneum, assembly GCA_963576565.1. NCBI lineage: Eukaryota > Metazoa > Arthropoda > Insecta > Coleoptera > Brentidae > Aspidapion > Aspidapion aeneum. Next base: position 60,313,766 of record OY755038.1, read on the forward strand.
TAAGTCCATATTTGTCCTATCTATAACTCTACTTCAGAATGAGCTACGAAACTGAAACTTTATTTCATAGACTAACACAGAGCAGTAATTTGCTACTCACTTACTCACTCACTAATGTATGGATCATCAAAATTATACGGTACTTCCAGACATGCTAGAAAGCTGAAATTTGACATACTGATAGCAAGTATGATTAGACCTTTACAAAAAATCGAAAAACCCTAATATTTAAAAGTAAAATTGTCCACTTCCAGAAATGCTACAGTACTGAGCTTTGGCAGACTATTTGGTATTATAGGAAAAAAACGCTCAAATATTTACTTCCGTCCCCTATACATGCTAAGTTATGTAAAATTATTATTGCCCACTACCAGAAATAATAGAGATGAAGGATTTGGCAAAATAAAAGAAATTGTAGACAAGTTCTTTAGAAAAAAACTACAAATTCTCCCCCTCCTTTTTTTTTAAATCATGCACATCAAACTCAATTAAAAAGGTAGGTATAAGAAATAAGTTAGCTCAATTGCAAAAAAATTACCCCTACTACCCCTCTAATTTCCAGTATAACTGCGTTCCCCTCTATTGTTAAAAGACATAAATATTGCAAAATATGAACAATCAAAAGTAATTTCAAATATTTATCATAACTACAACAAATGAAATTTTCGTCTTAGTTTCCATTATAAGATTTAATTAGTAGAAAATGATTACCAACAGAAAACTACTTAGGTAAAATTTGTCAAAACTATAAGTCTAAACAGCACGCCGACTAGCCGACGACGCGACGTTTAGTTAGTTCCCTTATAGAAAATTTTATTGAATGCGTTTGAATAAAAATTATTAAAATCATACGACAAAAAATACGAATTCTTCATATAACAAATTATAAATTTTGAAAAATTCACAAACCTATCTACCGAGATTGCAATGCATGGATTATACTAATAAAAAATTGATAAAAATAGAACATTATTCATTACAAAAGGAAAATTAAAAAAGAGAAAATCTATATATCGGAATAAGGCATTACAAAGGTTTTAAACAATATTCATTATATTATATCCAAATCCCAAATACGAGAAAATGGTATTCTGTAAAAATAATTGAGATAAACGTATAGCCAAGTTCGCCAACATTTCAAAATGAAAGGCTCTTAGTTTAGAAATGTTTTGTTAAACTTGGCTATTACAGCTGCAAATTGATTCTTAAGCACAGTGCTAAATTGAACATAAACAAGTTTGGCTGCTATAGCAAAGTTTTCCACAAAATTTCCAAACTAGTAAGGACTAGAGACCCTATATGTATGACATATTTTTACAAAACAGATGCGCGAAAAACTCATCAATGTCACTGAAATTAACATTTTTTGGTTATGATATTTTATTGCCAAGTTCATTGGCGTTTCAATAAAATAATTTAAATTGTTAGCGGTGAGTGACATCAATCATCATGCAAAATGTAAACAAACACGTTTGTCCACACCTTCTGTATAGGTTTTGTTAAAAATCGTTTATTTTTATTTTCTGACGCTTATAAATTAACAATCTCTCTAAACATCGCTAGAGGGTAGAGGACCGATAACTTTGAAGCACTTGCCGAATCTCTATTTCTTTAAACACAGCTCCCTCAAATTAACGAACCCGATCCTTCTTTGAAATACAACACTGTCGAAGTCTGACATGTCTATTATTTTCTAGTCAGCCTATATTTTTTTGTTTTTAAAATAGTCAACATTTTATATTTGTCAGCCTTCAAAACTGTTGCCATTTAAAGTAGAATCAGGCTTATGTCAAGCTTAAAAATATGTCATACATACAGGGACCCTAGTAAGAACCTTTTAAAATGTGTATTGGAGAACTTAAATTTAATCGAAATGGCATGTATCCTAAATAGTTTCCTAGGATTACTCCCTAAGTATACCTTGCCGTTCGGTAAAGTTGGGCTGCAGTTCGGCTTTGTCGTTCGTAAAAGTTGGAGATAATTCATGTTTATCTTTCGCCTATAGAAATTCGTAGTTGACCAGAAACAAATTTTTAGATTATTATTTCAAAACGGTCGACTGCATCCACAAACTGTAAACCGTCAACTTCAACAGCGAACAGCACTTTTTAAACCAGGGGTTAAGATCACAAAGTCGTTGTCTGCCATAATCAGGAAACATCCATCTTGGCTCTAAAAGCACCTAAATAACTAAACTATCTACTAAAAAAATAGGAACCAATTCTCATTTAGAAAGTAAGCTTAGAATATAGTATGTATTAAAAATGTTGTTAAATATTTTTTAAATGCTTTGTAATTTAAATTTTTTTAAATTATTTATTTGAACGACGCATAAGATCTATTACTTTTTGCAAACATGACTCAAACGAGATTTAAAAAAGAGGTCAACCAGCATAGGGTTGTTTTACGAACAAATCAAAAAGGAGACTCTTGGGAATTTCCTGACAATTGGATTCTAAATTACCTCTGTGCCAATGTATTCGAAATTCAATAGTTTTTCGTTTCCTGTCTTCTACTGGGCAGGTAAGAAAAACCTTAAATTATTTAAAACATTTTTAATGTTTACAGGTAAATATTTCTTGGTGTTATTGAATGATATGTGTTTACAAGTATGATGGTTTCGTTGCCCACTGGGATATAGACCAAATGGTCCTAGTGCGGTTATACCCGAGAATAGCAAACACAATACGTGCTGTCGCTTATAACATGCTGCTGCTGCATAGACGAGAATAAGTATATAGTAAAAGAGATAGCAATTAAAGATCCAAGATTACATAAAAGTTTCGTGAGGTTAATTCTTTTAGTTCTTTTTAAAGACTGGCAACGTCTTTTAATTAATTTGTGAGATGCTTAGATTAGATTAGACCTTTTTTATTTCATATATATATATTTGTATCCAAAAAAATCAAATGCTTAATTCCAAATAAAATATATATTTCGCAGTAGGATTTAAAAAATTAAATTTTTGACACTTCTAAAAGAAAATATGTTTATTGTTGGCTAATTCAAGCTACAGAAATGTGTATTTGATTAGTTTGGTACAGAAAATCTTAATGAGTAGGGGAGAGCGGGCCAAGATGATGATATTAAGGATTAAAGGTGCCTAGAAAATACCTAAACCCGGTTTTAACTAAAACACTTCGTTTAGTTGTTAGATTTTTTTACGGGTATGCGCACTCGCAAGGAGATTACTATCACGCTCGAGAAGCGGCAAGTGCGCGGAAATGTTGGTGTGTGTTGGTTCTGAAATGGTTCAGGTTGTAACCTGCAGGGAAAACTGTCGCAGGGAGTTTATTCCACAGCGATGCTGTTCTCCAGGGATATAAATTCTGATATAATGAGGTTCTGGGTGCCTCTATTTTGACAATAAATTGATTGTTACCGTCTGTTTGACGTGTTCGCCTAGTAGATGCTACTCCCGGGGGGATCATACGTGCCAACTCTTCAGAGCATTTTCCGTTATAATACCTATAGAAGAGAGATAGATCGCGCACAGTTCTTCGGTTCGAGACTATCAAAGCTACGGGTTCAAAAGCATTAAGGTATGTTTGGGTGCCGCACTCCATATATGTGAGCAGTACTCCATCGTTGGTCGAATCTGGGCTTTGTAGAGTGTCAGCAGTTGGCTTGGTGTATACAGATGTCTTGTACGAAATAGCAAGCTTTTGGGACGCCCTTTTAGCTATATCTGCCACGTGACTGTGCCAAGACATGTTGGTCTCTGCAGTGACTCCTAAGATGTTCAACTGGCTCTGCAAAGCGACAGCACTTCCAGATAGCATGATGTTTGGCTCACCGGTGCTGGTCTTTTTTGAAAACAGGGCTGCTTGGGTTTTCTGCGCGTTGAACTGTACAAGGTTTTTGTTGCCCCAGTCCTCTATTATCTCCAAGTCGTTATTTATCTGTGATATTTCGGTTAGTCTAAGGTAATGGAATTCACGTGCGGAGAGACATGTGGGTGGTATGACTGAGGAGACTACATTGCCATCATCTGCAAAGCAATAAAGTGGATTTACTGTTTTATCTATGATGTCATTTATGTAAATCAGAAAAAGTGTTGGCGAAAGGATTGCTCCCTGTGGCACACCAGCATTTATTTGGTAAAAGTTGGACTTCCGGCCATCCAGAGCAACATAAATGGATTTATCCTTAACGTAACTTTCAAACCAACTAAGTGCAAAGTTTCGGCGACAATCCCGTTGCTTTGAGCTTGTTGAGCAGATTTTCATGCCAGACTTTATCGAATGCTTTAGATATATCTAAGGCAATTGTTCTTGTTTCACCTCGCAACTCAATCGCTTTTTGCCATAAGTGAGTGACGTAAATCGCCAGTTGACCTATATTTTCGAAATCCGTATTGCTTGTCGTTGATAATTTTGTACTTTTCCAAGTACTTGGTTAGGTGATTGTTCACAACACTTTCCATTACTTTTGATATCACTGAATGTAGAGCAATTGGTCTATAGTTTAACGGATCTGTCTTTTTTCCTTTCTTTGGAATGGGTTGTACTGCGGCAGACTTCCATGATGATGGATATACTCCTTGCCTATAAGATAAATTGAATAATTTTGTAAAAGTTGGGGTGAGTTCGTTAGCACAATTTTTGAGTACAATCGCGGGAATGCCATCTGGACCCATTGCTTTGTTTGTATGCAACTTTTTAAGGGATTTTCGTATTTCTCTGTGACAAAAGGGTACCTCTGGCATACTGTGGGAAACCCTTTCAATGAACGGTGGAGTTTTTCCATTTAGCACTGTTAGGTTTGAGTTAGAGGAAAAGATTTTGGCCAGCATATTGGCTTTTTCCTCTGATGTTGTGGCTAAGTGAGTATTTTTATCTGTAAGTGGTGGTATGGATGACTTGGTGAAGTTTGATCCGACGGCTTTTGCAAGAGATCAAAAGGACCTAGAACTACTTGGACAATTCAGCAGCCTGTTTTTTATTCTTAGATTGTATGTTTCTTTGGCGGCGTCAATAGTAATTTTGCAACTATTTCTGGCTTCTATAAATTCTGTGTGGTTTTGAGCGGTTTGTTTTCCTTTCCAAAGGTTATATGCTCTGTGTTTTTTCTGTACAGCCGTTTGACACTGGCTGTTGAACAAGGTTTTGCATTAGCTCTGCGTTTTATTGTATGTGGAATATATGCATCCATTCCAGATAAGATTACTTTTGTTATTTCATTACAGCAAATAGTGTGATCAGCTGTTTTAAAGCAAACCTCTTGCCATGAAAAATCGAGGTAAAACTGTTTAAGGTCATTCCATTGCCGATTTATAGTGCCACATTTTACGAGGAAGTGATTGTTGGCTTGGCGGTATGAACATTTCACACTTTGTTCTTATAAGTGTATGATCGGATGAACCAAGTGGGGGATCTACTTGAATTGTGTACGAGTCAGGATTTGTAGTTAGGAACAAGTCTAAAAGCGATGCAAATTCACCCCTTTCTGAGATACGGATAGGTTCATCGACAAGCTGCGTTAGACCACAACTTATGGCAAAAGCTTCTGCTTCCCTGCCTTCATTATCTGTTTTGTTGTGGTGTTTTAGCCAGGGTATATTGTGGACGTTGAAATCGCCTAAAAAAACAATTTCCGCATGTGGATAGTTAGACTGTATACTATCTCAGTTTTCGGATAATGTCGCAAAAAAGTTTTGATACTCGGTGTTACTTGGCGGTCGGTAGAGGCAGCAGATGAACTTGGTCGATGACTTTGAGGTGAATTTCAGCCATATGATATCGAAGTTCGCTGGTTCTAGCTTCTCCTCTCAATGACATGAAAGATCATTTTTAATGTACACACAGATCCCAAAATTATGTCGAAATCGGTGGTTTAGGTCATAGCCGGGATAAAGATAGTTCACAATAGGTGTTGCAGAACTGATTTTAGTTTCAGTGAGAACAAGGATGTCAGGTTTTTGTTCTTCAAGATGTTGGTGAACTGAATTCATGGTGGTACTTAATCCTCTTATATTGCTAAAATCAATTCTGAGTTGAGTCTATGGTCTTCTTTTAATATCTTTGCATGAAGGACCCTCAGGATCACCCGACGCCCGGAGATCCGGGTATTTTACCTCCGGAATATTTTGATCCTGGAGGCGCCATCATGCTATCTGTTACTCATTGTTGGAACCGGACTGCCAGCGCAGTAGCGGAACGTGGTGATACCACTTAGCGCTACTCACTCAGGGATAGAAATTTTGATTTACAAACAAATTTATAAGAAGACACAAAAATTTAAACCTTAAAAATCTACACAACAAAAAAGTTAAAAAATACATTTTGGTCATCTTGTCCCACCAGCGGGGTAAGTTGACGAGCCTAGTGGGGCAAGATGACGCCTGAGCATAGGTCACAAATAAACGTCCCCTTCCTTTCATATGAGGTGCACGCCCCTAATCCTCGCACCTTCTATATTTAATCCAGTAGGCTACTGGAGGTTCAATCCATGGTTCCTGGTATCCTGAACAAAAATTTACTTTACCATGAGTTTTATTTGTATTTTCTTGTTTAATTTTTCCCAAGTTTTTTTTTCAAGTTCTTCTTTATTCATCTTGCCCTCGCCAACTTGCCCCAAAGTACAATTTTTTTAGTAAAAAATAAAAAATTAAAACAAAAAACGACCAAATATGGTCATTTACATGTTCTTATATTGAAAATATAATAAATAATTTCTTAGTTACTAACAATTATTATTCTTCCCTTAGGTGTTTCCGCAAAAACTTATTTTTCGGCATAAAATTTTATAAGCGACCACTCGAATTATAGGTTATGAGCCACTATACTATTATTATTCCTACGTGCTCCATCTATCTTTAACACTTTGACACTAAAGAGTTCTAACAGCACAGTAATAAACTCGTTGCCATTTATAAATTTTGTGTTAAATTGAGTTCGTTAACTTGCCCCGTTCGTTATCTTGCCCCGCTCTCCCCTACCCCAAACTACCAAAAAGACAACATAAAGCGTTTTACTATTATTTCAGAAATAATTGTCTTCTTTTGCGACTTTTTGCGAAATATGCTTTTTTATAGGACTGTGTAAAACACTGCAAGGTAGGTATAATGCTTCTTATAGGAAAATGAAAACAAATCTATAGATTGCTTTTTCGTTTTTACTTGTTGCTTATTTGTTTTAGTAGCATAATACAATAAAGTAGGAACTGTTTTAAACGCTGATCATTTTGTAGCTAAACCCAATTTGGCAAATGCTTAAGAATTCTATTTATAATGAAAAAGGTTATTTGGTATCTTTTGATACATCTCAACTAATTTTTACGATAAATTATTTTAAAAATAGTAGATATATAGATATCTTGTCGCTGCTACTGCTTGTTTTATAGTATATGTACAGGGTAATTAATTTAATATTATTAAAGATAAAAACAAATCATAATTATAATAAAGGTATACAGATATATATTTCTTGCCATACCTCGTAATATGACTAAAATAATTTGATATCTGATGCTTCTATTTTAGGTTTTAGTACATGCGGAACTTTTTTAAAGAACAACCATAAACTAATAAAATAGACAACCAATCCAAAATGGCCCCATTTACCGATATCTCATACCAGATGGCCATACACGACAGTGTAAATATTTATTGAGAATCGCCTCCTCCGAAAGAGTCGGCGGTGTTGCCATACCAAAGACAATTATACCGATCTACTTTACAATCGTCCTACTAACTTTCCCCCGCTTATAGATTCCTTTTTCAAGACGTCGACATTTAGTGACTTCGCGTAAACAACCCGGAGCCCTTGGCAATTCTTTCGCTCTTTTAAATGAGGTGCATTAAAGAGAGAGAGCCTCTCGGGTGCGCGGCCCCGTGGGTTTGCTCGAACTCTATTATGAATGAGGTATTTCGAATTTGGTAGGTATACCGCTTAATTTAATCAAATATTATTCCTTTTCGAGCGACTGCCTATTTATTATATGCTTAGGCCAGAAACTAGTTAAATTCTTCTTAGTGCAGGCGCTGTAGGTAGTTGAGTATGCAAAATAAGAGGAGCGCACTTTGACAGTGGCAACGGCGGATCCAGAGGTGCTTCTCGGGGGGGGGCACTTTAGGTGACATTCTCTGTTGGTAAAAAACGGTATATTATAAATTTGAATTTTTATTAGGAAAAACATTACTTCTTACTCATTTTTTGTATATTCAAAAAATTACCGGGGGGGCAAGTGCCCCTAGTGTCCCCCCTGGATCCGCCACTGGACAGTGGGTCAAGGATCTGGATGTTGCCAAGCCAGGTTTTGGTCCATTTTTTTTATCAACCCTCCTCTTATAGTCGTGTTCGAATTTCTGAAAATGTAACTATGTTGATGCCCTAAAGCCGCAATGACAGAGAAATGAATCAAAAATATTAAAAACCTAAGCTAAAAATAAAATTATATTAGTTTCTTAAATTTTAGCTGCAAAATCCCCCATACCTTCTTCTTCTAGCTTCTTAGTGAAAAATATGTAATTGTCTTTATTGTAGACAATAAAATTTCCTTTTCAACGATATACAAGTCAGTAGGGTACGAACAAAGACAAATTCTCCAGCGGCGTCCGTTTATTGAGGTAATGCAAAAAATTTAAAAAATAATTATTAAAAATTGTGTCCTATAGTCGGTTGTAGAGAATAACATTTCCTTTTAAACGATGTGTAACAGGGCAGCATTAGTTTTATTTATAACAATTTAGGGCCCTCCGTAAATTACATCAATTGAAAAATCACTAAACTTTCCAATTGTTTTACAAGTTTTATCCAATTTTCTCAAAAACTAAGCTTTTTAGGAAAAAACTTATTCCACACTTTATTGTAGAAAATAAAATTATCTTTACAAAATAAATAAATAAAAACATTTTTGTAACATGTTACACCCGATTCTCCAAAAAACCAAGCTCTTTATCAAAAAATGTCTCATACTAGATTGTAGAAAAAAAAATTCCCTTTCAGCGATGTATAACAAGGTAAGAAAAGTTTAATTTTTAAAACTTTGGGACGTCCGTAAATTAAATTAATGTTTAAAAATCACCAAACAAATTAATTTTGGTTCGATTTTTTTAAAGATTCTTAAAATTTGAATCAGTGGCAGTAGTAGGCCATCCCCCCTCACATATCTAACCGTACCTACAAAATTATGGCGCAAGATGTAGAGAAAAGGTGAGTAGTAGGATCACCTTTGCTGCTAGCCGTACCTAGAATCTTTTTTTGGGGGGGAGTTTCATCTTTTTGTTTGTGGAGGAGGGATGAAAGGAAAGGTGGGGAGGTACAAGGGGTGCAAAGACTATCAATGCAGATGGCGGGTATAGTGTGGTGCTTCATTTGTTAATTTTTTAAAATTTATTTTATTTACAAACGCCTCTAAAGTTTTAAAAATCAAATCAGCTGTCAAGCATATTTCCTATAAAAAGCTTAGTTTTTTTGGAAAATCGGGTGAAACATGTGACATAAATGCTTTTATTTTTTTTTGTTTTATATGACCCTTATATCTATAGGAACGTCGCTGGAGAGTTTGTCATTAACCAAATCGCACTGACTTATATATCGGTAAAATGGGAATTTTATTTTCTTTAATAAAGTTTAGAATATATTTTTTTCAATTGGGCTTAGTTTTTAAGGAAATTGGATAAAACCTGTAAAAAAATTAATTTATTTGGTGATTTGTAAAAATTGATTTTATTTACGGACGCCTGTGAAGTTTTAATTTAAAGCTAAATCTTACTTTGTGACACAGCAGTTAAAAGAAAATTTTATTGTCTACAATCTACTATATAACATGATTTTTGACAGAAGGCTTAGTTTTTAAGATAATCGCGTAAAACATGTGAAAAACATGTGGTTTTTTAATTTTTTAAACATTTTCTCAACAAATGGACGCCGCTGGAAAGTTTGGTATTACTCTGCGCTAGCTTATAGATAGTTAAAAAGATAATTATATTTTCTACAATAAAGTGTAAAATATTTTTTTCCCAAAAAGCTTAGTTTAGTGATTTTTATCGTGTGACGAAGAGGCATACGCACACACACAGGCAGACATCACGACGATATTGGTAAGATAGGTCAAAATACACCCAAATAACAAATTTTCAGCGTCATCTGAAAAAAAATATTTTCGTCGAAAATAATACCTTCACTACCCATTGCTGCGCGAGCTAGGAAGGTAAAGAAATATTTTCAGGGGACCCAAATTTAACCGCAAACCAAAAAATCGCTTTTCAATTTTGGCCAAATAGTTTAAAAAATGGTTTTGAATTTAAGCAGCCAAAAATCTTTAAATTTGCCCGACCACTATAAGACTTGGATATTTTTTTATAAAAACTAAAAAATATTGAACTTTAGACGCTTTCTTGCTATCACCAAATATATTTTAAAAAATTACACTCTTTTAAAGCTGGTCTATAATAGTAAAATAAAGATTTTTGCAACCTAGTAAAATGTTGTTGGAAAAAAATCTTATAGCATGTACAGAAAGAATTTTTGAAATCGCCCTATATTTGATAAAATTATGCGAATATGGTTTTTGAAGAGGGTGGGGGGGAATGACAGAAGGGGCAATGGGTGGAAGCAGGGAGGACTGCAAAGTAGGAATTAGTAAAGTAAAGGATTGCAAAATGATAATTAATTATCCGCTTGCAAAATGATCTTTAGAATATTTTTAGAAAAGTTGATCGTTTTCGAGTTATTAGCAAAAAACCGTCAAAAATCACGTTTAAGGGGGGGGGACACCTCCCTGCCAGTGTTGAGGGGGTGGTTTCCTTTCTTAAAATGTTCGAACGAGTCTTATGTCGTCTATCCATAACAAGTGTGTTGCTTTTACACAAGACGCTAGCCCTACCAAGTCCAATTTCAATCCCTGACTTCGCATGCGCAGATCTATCAATATTATTTACCTCATGTATTAGAATAGACGAATACAGGGTGATTTTTACTTGAATGATTCTAACCACATGAAAATAGAAAGTTTCAAAAACCTAACCTAACAAAACCTAATCAAATCTAACCGAACCGAACCAAAGGAAACTGAACCAATAATTTTTTTCAAAAAAAAACTTTCCTGACTTCCTGCCCGGTATCCTAGAGGATGTGAATCCGAACCGAACTAAGCCGAGCCTAACTAAACTGAACCAAACCTAACCTAACCAAACTAAACTACAACACGTACTGCTAATTAGGTTTAGTTGGGTAGGGTTAGGTTTGGATAGGTTCGGTTCGGTACGGTCCGGTTCGGATTCACATCCTCTAGGATCCCGGGTAGAAAGTCAGGAAAGTTTTTTTTTTGAAAAAAAATATTGGTTTAGTTTGCTTTGGTTCGGTTCGGTTAGATCTAATTAGGTTTCGTTAGGTTATTGAAACTTTCTATTTTCATGTGGTTAGAATCATTCAAGTTAAAATCACCCTGTACATCTATTCTAATACATGAGGTAAATAATATTGGTAGATCTACGCATGCGAAGTCAGGGATTGGAAGTGGACTTGGTAGGGCTAGCGTCTTGTTGCTTTTACCAGAAACGAGTATAATATAGTTTACATTGAAAGCGTCTAGAGCGACACAAACATTTGAGCGAACGTTTATTTGAGCATAGAGAACTAAATATAATGTAAGATACAAGAAAGCGCAAAGTAATTAAATTAAACTTTTGTTTGTTAATTATTTTTATAAGAAGTACTCCATATGCAATATTTTTTTCCTACCACTACACATGAAAATGATGGATTTCACACCATTTTACCATCCTCAGAAAACGTTAGATTTCACCTATGGACAAAAATTTTTCTGCACATGGAAAAGTACTTTTCGCACAAAAGTTACAAAGGTCAAAAGAAATAATTAGTTAACAGCAAAATTTAAAATACTCATAAAAAAAACAAAGATAAAATTTAATCAGCCAATAAGGTCTTGAATAAACCACTCTATACAATAACTGGCGATGAATGATGGACAGAAAACCCGATAGAAAGTAACTTTCTTACACTCGCGTGTTGTTTCACTCGGCTAGCGCCTCGCTCACAACATTCACGGTCATGTGAAATTTGTCACTCTCTTTTTTGTCTCTTGTTATGTAATAGACTATTTTTTTTGTAACCTTACCATATGAATAATAAAGTTACTCAGTTCTGCCCTTACTAACTAGAAGCCACAAAAAGGGTCCACCTATTAAAAAAAAATAATGAAACTGGGCCTCCTTTCAAGGGCCTCTCCAAATTATTTTTTGTTGTTTAGGGATAAAAACACAAGAGATAAAAGTGTCACCGTTTATCCCTGGGATCAAAAGTGATAAATCAGGGATAAAAAATTAAAATCAGGGATGAAAAGTGATAGGTCAGGAAAGACAAACCTGGTTTATAACAGACGTAAATTTAAACTGCGCATTTAAAATATTTTAGAAAAGTGATTCTTATTTGATTACACAATCGTTTAACCCTATTTTTTATGCACCCACGCTTTTACCTAAGTCTGTTAAAAGTCACGTTTGTGTACTTAAAATTTTCTAGTTTTTTATACAGCTAATGATTTCAGTAAAACCGTTTAACTTAAAACTGTTTACCTATTTTTGAGTTTGATGTTTGGCTCCACTCCACTTACCTGTTCCAACTTAATTTTTAAAATCCTAAATTAAAATCAGCGACGTCATATACCCCAAAGTTTTAAATTTGATACAGATCGGTTGACAAATGAATTTTATTTTAAAAATTGTATTGAGTGACCTTAAGCACCACAAAGTAGCAAGTTTGAATCAAATCAATTAATAAATACTTATGAAAAATTTTGCAGCCGTCATGTTCATTTTTGTAAGTTTCAGTTTCCGTATTTAATACATACTGGTTGATAAATGGGGAACTCCGCCATTTGTTTTTTTTTAAGATTGATGAAAATAAATTGAGTAGGTGGATTTACTCCGACAATTCTCTCACTCATAAAAATGTCTAGACTAGAGTTTTTCCAAACGTTTTGCGAGTTTTCCGAACATTTCACGAGTTTCTATGGAATATTTTCGAGTTTTTTCCGAGTGTTTTCGAACAATTCCTCAGTTTTCCGAAAAAATTTTCAAAGTTTATTCCAATATTTCCGAGTTTTTGGGGTCAATTTTCAATTTCAATTTTAATCAATTCAATTCAATTTCAATATATTTATTTGCCACATTTTTTACATGGAAATGAGTTTTATACATCATAGCCTTAAGTAAGTAAATATATCATAAAATATACATTGCAATGGTTTCTTTGTACCTACATAAATGTAAGCCCATTTACCTGAATTCAACAAAGTTAAAAAAATAACAAAAATAATAATAATTGTGACAAACTTGATGGATTCAGGAAAAAGTTTTTTCTTGGTTTAGTGTTGTTTTTAGACTAAAAAAAGTTTAAAAAAATTAAATAAATAAAAGTAGAAATAAATAAATGCAAAGTAGTTATACTCCCACAATGAAAAAAAAACAAATAATATATAAAAGTAAAAAAAAGTAATGAAATATTCTTGAAGACCAGTTTCTAGTTAAGTATCTATTTATTTATTATAATTTTGGATAATTTTGAAGTAACCAAGTGCATATTTATTTTTTTTAATAATTTTTTTTTGACATTGTGTTTGAATTCAGATGGTAGCAGGCTAAAGTGTTCTTTTCCAATATATGTATAGCAGCTTTGACCAATTGTTTCTTGTTTTCTTGGTAGTCTATTTTCCACAACAAATCTTGTGTCAGGAAAAAACAGTAGATTATTTTGACCTAGATAGAGAACAGAATATTTATAATAGAGTTAGTTGTCTTCAACTGAGTAAGTTTGTGTCTTTGTACAAATTTTGAGTTTTTCTAAACATTGTTTTCTTTGAGCATTTGCTGAGTTTTTCCAGCATTTTCAGTTTTCCAGAAATTTTCCTAGTTTTTCTGAACATTTTCCGAGATTTCCGAAAATTTTCTTAGTTTTTCCGAGCATTTCCGAGGTTTTTTGAACATTTTTAAAGTTTTCGGAAAATTCTTTGAGTTTTTCTAAACATTTTCCGAGTTTTTCGAAAATTTCTCGAGTTTTTTTGAACTTTTACAAAGTTTTTCTAAACTTTTCTCGACTTTTTTAAACATTTTCTGTGTTTTTCCGAACATTTCCCCAGTTTTCCAAAAAGTTTCCTAGTTTTTCTGAACATTTTCCGAGATTTCCGAAAATTTTCCTAGTTTTTCCGAGCATTTTCCGTGGTTTTTCGAATATTTGTAAAGTTTTCTGAAAATTTTCCGAGGTTTTTTGAAGATTTTCCGTGTTTTTCGAAAATTTCTCGAGTTTTTTCGAACATTTGTAAAGTTTTTTAAAAACTTTTCTCGAGTTTTTTGAACATTTTCCAAGTTTTTGCGAACATTTCGCAAGTTTTATGAAAATGTATGTTTCCGAACATTTCCCAAACATTTTCCGGGCTTTTCCTGACATTTCCCATGTTTTCCGAAAATTTCTTGAGTTTTTCCAAAAAATTCCTGAGTTGTCCGAAAATTTTTAGCAACAGGTTTAAGGGTACATGTGTTTCTGGCGTTAACTCTTGGAAGTCAGTCTTTTTCTTACCTACATATCTATGCCCTCCACTGGGCAAGACGCGTCCACCCCTGACGAAGGTTGCATGTATACTGAAAGCAGTGATTGAAAGAGTTTTCCAAATGATTTTGTATTAAATGAAATATCGGCAACACTGCACTATGGAGGCAGAAACGCTTCCTCTCTCTTTTTTCCTATGTAAATTATTGCATAAGAAAAAAAAGACAGAGCTAGCATTCCAGTTCATGTGGTTACCTGCTATTACCAAACGAATAGGGAAATCAGCGCCCTCACCGGTCGTCACCGGCTGCGTTCCAAAGTGCGTGAATTTTAGAGTATGCTATTAGCCTAATGTAAATTGACTGTCTACTATATTATACTAGTTTATGGAACAACTATATACATTCTTGAAACAACTTTTTTCTTAGCTAGACATACTATATAACTTGTCTCGGGCTTTTAGATGTAGAAGGGTCACAATACCCCAATTTAGGACTGCTGAACTGATTTTTACGAAATTTTATTTAAAACTTTTTGAAAATTGTTGGAGGTGTGGTGGAAGAAAATGATAAGTTTACAAACCGGCAGCCATAAAACCATATTTTACTTATAAATTTAGCATAAAACATATAATTTTGAAAACTATGCGCCATTTTAAATTTGTGGATAATGTCAATTTTAACATTTAACTTATAACACATTATAGGATTTTATGATTATTAAAAATAAGATTAACAATTCATATAAAAATCAAACAAGTTCGGTTGTTTTTCACTAATTTTCTTATTAAAACGACATGTTTCGAAAGCATATGCTCCCTTCTTCAGGTTGTATACTAAAAGAAAATTGGGTCTAATAAATACTATGTACCTACAATTCCTTAGAAAACAAAAAATAATGACCTAAACTTAACAAAAGAAAAAGTTTGAAATTCAAATCTGAAAAAATGAAACCCACCTTGATGGAGTTAATTCATCATCGTTGCCTATAGCTTGTAGGCTCATAATTAAAATAAATTTGTTCGAAGATGCCTTTTGAAAAATAGAAATTGTGTAACAAATTTTACGAAAATATCTAAAGCAGTATCGCAATTATTAATGAAATTGGAGATTTTTCAAAACCTTTTAACACCCCTGTATTTTAAAATTTAAACACATATGTATATATGAAATTTTTTTCTTAAAATTGACTCAACTATTACGTCCTGATATATTGGCATGTTATTTAATTCAACACCCTGTGTAATAAAAAAACACCGGTTTTTAAATTAATCTTAGAGATTTTTTAAACCAGGTAGGCAGGGTGTAAAAATTTAGGTACTGCATTTATAAGTAGATAATTGTTTAACGTTTAATATATTATTTAAGTTAACGTAAGCAGTTACATTTTACCTACCCTTTATATAGCGTGCACTTATTATATGTAGATTATTCCATTTTTATATTTTTCGCTTATTGAAAAGAAAATATTGCCTACTTTAAATATTCTACTCTATATCATTAATTTAGTGCTATAATGTTATTACTAGCTGATAAGTACTATATTACAAATCAAGAGAAGAAAGTGACAAATTTCACACGGGCGTGAATGTTGTGAACGAGGCGCTAGCCGAGTAAAACAACACGCGAGTGTAAGAAACTTACTTTCTATCGCGTTGTGTACGCTATTTTTCTACGAACACTGTTGAACTATACTAATTAATGTAAAAATTGGTTTAATTTTGCAGAAAACGTCAGTGCGATTCATATAGTTTTGTAGCTACAGTGAATTTTTTAAGTTAACAAGTCAGTCGAAAAATGGAATTAAACAGAACATTTTTGGACTTTAATTTTTTACAAAGTTCGAAGGAAATTATCTTAACAAGAATGCCTTGCCGAGTTGATTTCTGTTTTCGGTAATGAAGCACCACATCAGTCGACAGTTTCTCGTTACTATGGAGAGTTCAAGCGTGGCCAGGTGCACCAAAAACGGTTGTCATCCAGGAAAACATCATTGTTGTGCGCATGCTCATCACGGAATATCAACATGTGACGTATCACTTAAGGCTTTATTGTGGATTTCAAACACGTCAAAAATTTTGCATGAAGAATTAGGATTTTTCCCTTTGGATACCGCATCTGTTAAACAAACAACAGAAAGAAACTAGTGTCAATTGGTCTAAGAAAACTCTAGACCGCTTTGGGACAGGAAAATCGAAAAAGGTGAACAGCATTGTCAGTGGTGATGAATTGTGGATTAACTCATATGAACCCGAAAATAAAAAAAATATAAAAAGTCGTCTGTTAGGGTGTTCCGAGAAAACTCCAACATCGACATTTGCCTCAAAAGCAGGTCATATAGCAACAATTCCTCTGTAAGATTGACTGTTACTGCCGATTGGTATATCAGCATTTGCTTGCCCAAAATCATCGCTGAGCTTCGAAAAATAAACCCCGAACGACGAATCATCCACCAAGATAATGCAAGTTCGCACAAAGCACAAAAAACCATTGAATTTTTAACCCAACAAAATGTCGAATTGTTGGACCCTCCTCCATAAAGTCGCGACCGAAATCACAACGATTTCGATACTTTTCCGATAATCAAGAATGCACTGCGTGGTCAAAGACTTCAGTCGCTAGAGGAAGCAGTCGACGTCTTTAAGAATGCAATTTTGACAGTACCAACAAACCAGTGGAATGACAGCTTTAACAACTGGTTTGAGCACATGCAAAAGTGCATTAATTTTTGTGGAGAATACTTCGAGAAACAATAAAGTTTTTTTTTCTGCACGTCGACCTAAGTGCACGTGTTTCACTTCACTCATAATAAAGTATCGCATTTTTAGTGATTTATTGGCTTGATAATTGTGATTCTCTGAGAACCATACCCTCAGATGGTCTAGCACATTGGTGAGTTGAAAAAATTACTGTAGCTGTTCCACAATACTGTAAATTGGCCCTTTGATGAAATTCCCGCCATAAAATTCCGCGATGTCATCTCGCAGCTGTGGTGTTTGCGACACGTCAACACGCAAGCCATCTCTCTCTTGCGAAGGGGTTTGCAAGAGAAAGTATCACGCAGATTGTTTGCGTATACCAAACGATTCAGTAGCAGTAATACAGAGTGTACCAGGGCTAACTTGGAAATGTCCCACGTGCCGTAACCTACCTGCCGAAACTTTTACAGCTAACTTGGAAGGACGTATTGAAGCACAACTCAACTCGGTGAAACAATCAATTGTAGAGGAATTATTTACAAAAATCGATCAAAAGCTCCAGGATGTCAGTCCTCGAACATTCAGCGAACCCAGGTATTCTGACGTTCTTAAGAATCAATTTCGTTCTAATATTATCATCAAACCGAAAGTTACAAATCAGAACAATACGCAAACAAAGAGCGATATTCTCCATAAAATCAAGCCAGACCAAGAAAAAATCGATATCAATCGTGTAAAGCATATTTCCAACGGAGGCATCGTACTGTCCACCAACCACAATGATGCCCAACGCATGAAAGATCTTTTTAGCCAAAACTTAGCAGACGATTACGAGGTTCGGGAATCAAAATCCGTATCGCCGATGGTCAAGATTGTTGGTCTCTCAGCCGAGTACGACAAAGACGTACTATTACGACACCTAAAAACTCAAAATTTTTTCTTTAATAACTCAGCAGATATAAATATTCTAAAAGTCTGGCCAACCAAAAATAACGCGAGCATTTTCCAGATGGTACTGCAAGTAGATATGAAAAAATTAACTGATAAAAAACGCCTTGTAGTTGGTCTTGATTATTGTACCGTTTATGATTCAACTTCTTTATCACGCTGTTTCAACTGCAACAACTTTGGCCACTCAAAAAAATATTGTCAAAAACACCCCACCTGCCCCCTCTGCGCTGGGCCACACTTGGTAAACGCGTGTGACAACTCTGCCAATAAATGCTGCGTCAATTGTAAGCATCTTAAAACCAAATTCGACCTAAACATCGAAATAAATCATGCTTGCTGGAATTATAATGCTTGTTACGCTTATAAACAGGCAAACCAAAAATACAAGTCGGAAATTTTTGGGTCCACCATGTAGCAGCCAACCACGCTAGCCCCCTCCTTAGCTGAGTTTACTGTTGATCCCCACAATATTTCACTACAGTCGACTGAGTCTGGTAGGCGCTGTGATATCCTTTCAATTTATTATCAAAACGTACGCGGGCTAAGGACAAAAACAAAAACTATTTTTAATTCCACACTCGCCTGTGAATTTGATATCATAGCGTTGACTGAGACTTGGTTGTACCCGGGTATTCACGATACAGAACTTTTTCATTCGGGGTATTGCATCTTTAGATCTGACAGAAACTACGATGAAGTAGAACAAAACTTGGGGGGTGGTGTTTTGTTGGCTGTAAGGGAAAATCTACAGACAACCAACCTGGAAATTGAATTGCCTGTATCAATCCGTGACACAATAGACATAGCTGGAATCAAAGTATCTTTCTCGAACAAACTATCTCTTTATATTTTCCTTGTATATATTCCTCCAGGCAAAATCTCATACATATATGAACAACTTTTTGAATATCTGTCATCCCTGAATTTCCTATATAGTGCTAAAATAGTCTTTCTCGGAGATTTTAATTACCCTGAATACGTAACCTACATGGAGAGGGATCCTCCTCCCAACAGTAGGTTAACTCACTTGCTGAATTTTATTAATTTTCTTGATTGGCATCAGATTAACACTGTCAAAAATTCTGATAATCGACTGCTTGATCTAGTATTAACATCTTCCTCAAACCTCACTTCCGTGCAGAGATGTCATGACATCCTGCTAAACGAGGACAGGTGCCATCCTTCTTTATTAATTGACTATAAAATGGCCGGTGACAAAAAGTTGAGCAAACTCAAAATTAATGACATCTTTTATAATTTCAAGAGATCTGACCTGAGAAATCTATATGCGAGCTTAGCTGAGATTGACAGGCGTGTTTTGGAAACGATTGATAACGTCAATGAGGCTGTCGAATTATTTTATTACAAATTATACTCCTGTCTAGACACCCACGTGCCAAAAACATCTAAGCGGCGTAGAAAATATCCTCCCTGGTTTACTTCCCTCATCATACGGTCGATTAAACAAAAACATAAATACTTTCAAAAACACAAAAAAAAGTCGCAGCGATAATGATTTACTTAAATTTCGAGAACTTCGTAATAAAATAAAACGCGATACAGAAACATCATACCGCGAGTATTGCGCTAGACTTGAAGCGAACCTGACAACTCAACCTGGAAATTTCTGGCGCCTAATACAATCATTGCAGTCGAATAATGGTCTGCCGCAGTGCATGACAGATCACAATGAAGAGAGTACGACGGATCCCCAGCGCATAGCTGATGCATTTGCTGATTACTTTCAGAGTTCATATACACCATCTCAGCAGCGTACCTCAGTACAAAATAATATTTCTTCTAACCTTAACTCAAATTTCATTTCACTTAAAAGCTTCAATGAATCTGAGGTATTGCAAGCACTAAAGACCATGAAACCCAAGGCCATTGTCGGTCCCGACAAAATTCCTGCATTTTTACTGAAAGATTGTGCATACGTCTTTGCTTACCCCTTAACTGTTCTTTTTAACTTATCTTTAAAATTCTGCACACTTCCTGATACTTGGAAAAATTCTAAAATTATACCTTTCCATAAAAAACAAGAAAAAGATCGAATTGTAAATTATCGGCCAATTACCATAATAAACAATTTTTCCAAATGTTTTGAACGCGTTCTCCATACATCGCTTTACTTTCCCCTGAGCAGTCAAATAGATTCCTGTCAACACGGCTTCATGAAACGCAAATCTACCACAACCAATTTAATTACTGTTACACACCTAATAGCTGAATCCTTGGATGCGGGTGCTCAGATTGATGTTATTTACACCGATTTTTCTAAGGCCTTTGACAGACTAGACCATAGTATTCTTCTCCGTATACTTGTAACCTTTGGCATCTCTGATGATTTATCTAAGTTTCTTTATTCATACTTAACTGAAAGGCTTCAGTATGTAGAATGCTATGGACAAACCTCCTCTACGATCAAGGCTACTTCCGGAGTTCCTCAAGGCTCTATACTAGGTCCTCTCTTCTTTATAGCTTTTATAAATAGCATAGTTCAGGACATAGGAGTTATTTGCCTATTGTACGCTGATGACTTAAAACTTATCTGTAGAATAAATAACATTGCTGATTGTGAAAAACTTCAAGCTGCTCTAAATAAGGTATATACTTGGTGTCTTGATAACTCTCTCCCTCTCAATCCAGCTAAATGCAATGTAGTGTCTTTCACCTTTAGAAAACAGGTAATTCAATTCAATTACTCCATTGATACAACCGTAATACCCAGGAGTCTGGAATTTAAAGATCTCGGAGGAACATTCGATAGTGCTCTATCATTTGTTCCCCACATCCAGGATGTTGTAAAGAAAAGCTACCGAATGCTTGGGTTCATAATACGGAATTCTCAGTACCTAGAAAATATTTCTAGTATAAAATTACTCTATTTTGCTTATGTCAGATCTAAATTGGAATACTCATGCATAGTATGGTCTCCGTATTATGATACTCACATTAATACTATTGAAAAAATTCAACGTAAGTTTCTGAAGTACCTTGTTTTTAAGCTTGATGGTGTGTATCCCGAAATTGGTATTCTGAACCAGGTCCTTTGTGAAAGGTTCAGTATATCTTCGTTGGAGGACCGGCGCAAGTTGGCAGAGTTGCAATTCATTTTCAAATTAATACATAATAAAATCGACTCCCAGGAATTATTGAATAAGATTAATTTTTTAGTACCCAGAACATCAGCACGCACTACTGTTCCGTTTTATCTTCCTTACCAGCGCACCAATATTTGCAAAAGTTCTCCAATAATTCGGGCTTGTAACACGTGCAATCAGACTTGCGACAGATGTGACATATTTAATTGCAGTATCTCTACTTTAAAAAATATACGATTTTTATAATTTTTATTTCTGCTCACTCAGTGTAGATGTAGTAAATTTCTTTTATTTTGTACTTCATTTTATCCTTAGTTTCTGTTATTGTTAATCACTGTATTCTTCCCCACTTTGTAATTGGGTTAACTCCTGTTAAGTGGTGTAAATAAAATAAAATAAAATAAAAGTTTTTAAAAGTTATCTATTGTTTATTCCAGCTGTATATGCAAAACTTAACAGATAACCCTCGTACATATGCCCTAAAAATCCAATCTACAAGATTAAACGAGGAAAGGAGCAATGATTTTGCATTACCTGTTAAATGAAAGGTATTTTATTTTAACTTTTTAATAGGTAAAATTGTAGTTGAATCTAATTAGGTTACTTCGTTTTACCCAAAGAAATCGGTTATATTTTTCTCTACTTCAAAAAAGATTTCTTAACATAAAAAGGACTTATTTTAGTAATATTTTATTAATTTAATAAGTATAAGTTTTCTAGGTTTAATTTAATGCTGCTTAAAAATTATCTTTTTTTATATTTATTTACCTAAAATATTTTAATATGTAGGTTATCTAAATCTATTTATATAACTCAATTTATTAAATCTATTTTTATTAGGGTTCTATTACGTTCTTACCTACTTATCAAAACAAAACTTAATATAAAATGTAAGAAAAATATGCTTCTGTCGTGACTTTGTTGATCCAGTTCTTTTGACATAATCCTAATTGAATCTAGTTTGTACGTACATAGTTTGCATAAAATATAATTAAAAACATTCTTGATTATTAAAATGAATAGCGGTTGATAGATTATGTGTATTTTATGTTTAGTTAATTATTATTTTTGTGTTTGTTTGATGATAAAATTGCATGTTTACGAAATAATTTGCTAGAACTTTCCTTAAGGTCTTGACTTTTTTGCTTTAAAGTTCCTACTCACTTTTATAATAAGTTTTATTGGACGTTTATTAATATTATGTCACAATGTTTTTATTTATTTAGGAAAAACTCTCAACACTGGAAAAATACAGAATACTTTAGGATATAAAATAACTTACTCTGTACATCTAGACCCCACAAGAGTTAATTTTATGCAAAGTGCATTTTCAAAAAAATCATAAGTCAACAATTTTTACACAACTGCAGCACGACGAAAGGAAGGGTAATGTTTCTCGCTTGTGATATGTATGTATGTACGATTAAGTCGCGCTAGAGGCTAAACGGCTGAACCGATTCTGACAAAAAAGGTATGGTTTAATTACTACTGATCCCGAAGGTGCTATAGGCTATATATTTTTAAAGAGGAACCAACATGGCGGTCCATACACACCATTTTGTCACATGATGTGGGCTTTAAGGCATACAAGTTACCAAAATTTCTGGCGATTTTAATAAAATTTCTTTGACCACACCATCTTCAAAAACCATATTCGCATGATTTTATCAAATATAGGATTTCAAAAATTCTTTCTGCACACTCTCTAAGATTTTTTCTCAACACCATTGTACTAGTTCCCCCTTACTTCTTCTTCTCTCCTCCCCGGCTTTCTTACTAGTAATAGTTTTTGTTTAGCCATCTATAGGTTTGAAGGCTATTGGGATCGTCAAAAAACCTATTTTCACTCAAATTGCGTTTGGGTCAAAAAAGACCTAACCACCAAAATTTTTAATAGCGTCTGTTTGAGATATGATAACTCAAAAATCAATAAATATATGTTAGCCATTTAACTGCCAACGTTCCCATAAGTTCACTTACTAAAAAATAGTTTCAGAGGAATTCATTGATAGTTTTTTAAAAACAAACGAAATATTTTTAGTAATTATGCAATGTTTGCTAGTTTAGTAAAAATTTTTAATTTCATCCTTAAAAAAATTCAACATTCAATTTTTTACCCTTTTTATATTTTTTATAATCAAAACCTATTTTATTTTATTTTTATTAGTTTTTCAAATTAGTTAGATATTAGATCCGTAATATTTCGTTTATGGATTTTTTCCAGGATTAACATTAATATTCATAAAGGGACACAAATGACAAGGTGCAAAATTAAAAACCTTTTTTTAAGGACCTTTTTGGTAAATAGTGTAAAGTTAGATGTCAGCAAAAATATATTTTTTAACATTTCGTGCAATTTCCAACGCAAATTTTTCAAAATTTTATTTTAAACTTTTTATCGCCCCCACCGAGATTTTTTCTTGGGTACGCCCTGCACCAATGAACGGTGGCTTACTTTTCAAAATGTTTGGTGGTTCGGATCGGATGATTTCAAGCCTGCAAAGTGCAAGTAGAACCACGAATAAAAAAAAACATTGTTCAATAATGGCCACTGAAGTGGAGCAGATATTAAAATTACCTACGATTATGATATAAATTAAGATTTAGATTGTATTTTTGTCATTAATATAATAATTTTGCATTAAATTAGGGTTTTTTACTTTTTGTACCTAGCATGTCAATTCTTATTCCAATTTGTCGTTTTTAAAAGCCACTACATTAGAAGACCAACCGACAATATTTACAACAACAACAAATTTAAGTTATTTAAATTTTATAGTTAGAATTTATTTAGGTTTATTGTAGTATTAGGTTGACTTATCTTATGGTTGTATTCTTAATCTAGGTTTTAGTTGCGTTATCTATGACTCACACTCGTACTCGGACGTGAACTTTCTAGCAGAAACTAGTATACTCGTGTATCGAAAAATGATAGATTGTTCGCGAAAGATCGCAGACCCCATATAAAAGCCGGACATTGGGCAACGAGGGTCATCGAGATATTAACACAAAGTTAATAGTCCGATTTCAGTAGTGAGTTATTAGCAAGTTATTAGTAAGTTTAAGTGCGTGTTTGGTACATAATAATTGTCGAAATAAATTGACATATCGTTTTTGACATTTGCGAGTTTTATTTGTAGCAGTGAACCCGTAATAATATATATATACATTCTTGAAACTAGCGAATCTATTCTATAAATATAAAACAAATAGACGTTTATATAAATTAATTATCTCGGATTAATTATTCAAATTCATGTTATTGTTTACAAAAGGGGATGTATTTTAAATGGAAATTAAAGTAAGCCCGCATAATTTATTTTGCCATATTAGTTTATTACTGTAAACAGATAAAATATTTATATTTTTTTAAGCATACATAATGTACCTCATTGAATAATCAAATTTTTATAGTATAATTGTCAAGTTATTTATGGAAATTTAACTTAAAAACTTTGCTACAATGTTTACCTTTAATTTAAAATGTCTTATTCGCATCGTCGTGGGTCGGTTACTCCCCATCCCAAAAAACCATGTCATTTACGTTTATTTAACGCAAGAATCCACACTGTACCAGGGGTTCTATTCTCGTACTTGAACGATGTGATCGTCCACATCACACGCTTTGGCCAATAGTAAACTTTGAGCGGTCGCGTGTTGCGCGAAATGACTTGTGTCGACCAATGGCATAGTCGCCTGCTCTTCACAGTTAGTGAATTTTACGCGTTTGAAGTGAAATCCGTTCTCCTGCCCTGTACCGATCTATCGTTTCTCGGTCGGATTGTCGGAGAAGCCTGCGCAATGGAGATCTTTTCGCATAGCACGTGACGGTCCATAGCTAATTTCAAGCTTTGTGACAACACATAAAAGGGTTGCTCGACTAGCTCAGTTTTATATTGCTCTAAGGTAAATCAAGAACAAAAAAAATTTTAATCAATCTTTGTATTTATTTAAATTAAAAAAAAATACAATAAGGCCTTCAAGTAAGGTTCCAGCTTACTGAAAGTAAAATACAAACTATATTATTATTCCAAAGAATAAAAAAAATCATCTTAATGTTTTAAAATTAACTAAGTCAATGTGTTGGTCACCCTCCGTTAAGTTTGGGTTGGTCACCTTAATTTACAAACACTTGTTGGTCGCCGTAATCTAATCAACAATAGGCGAAATTTGGTCACCTTACTTTAGACCTAAATATGGTCACCTTAAATCTTAGACCCGAGTGGTCACCTTAACTTAATCTGTTAAATTTTACTTAAGCAAACCTAACTTATTATTTTCATTGGCCATTGAAAATTTACATAGGTACATAGTCATATTGCTATATTTTTAATTTTATGCGTGGGAGTTTTATTATTATTGTAATGTAATTTAATTTCTTTATATAAGAATGTCTTTTCAGTTTATTTTTCTAAAAGAAGTTGTCTTTAACTTTGTCACACTAACATTTCTATTTGGAAAGATCTAACCTGCATGTTCCTATAGTCAATCTTCCAAAGTTGACATGTATCAAAGTTTTCAATTCTCAAAACTTTCAGTACATGAAGTTTCCAAAACCAGGATCCAAATCCCAGAATTCTTACTCCAACTCGAAGAACTCGAACTCCAAAACTCCAAATCCAAGAACTCCAAGA
The DNA here is from genome assembly GCA_963576565.1 of Aspidapion aeneum. NCBI lineage: Eukaryota > Metazoa > Arthropoda > Insecta > Coleoptera > Brentidae > Aspidapion > Aspidapion aeneum. The sequence continues at coordinate 60,339,663 of OY755038.1, forward strand.
ACTCCAAGAACTCCAAGAACCCTAGTATAAGAAAATAATGTTGTAATTCTCCGACATAAAAATTACAGAATTTTGACATGTTTCTGTTGTTTCATCTTTTATTTATTTACCATAAGAATTTTATTGTATTCTCCCTTAGGAATTTATTTTTATTTCCTTTAAGAATTTATTTTAATTTCCCTTAAGAATTTATTTATTTTCCCTTAGAAATTTATTTTATTTTCCCTTAAGAATTTATTTATTACCTGTAAGGTTATTAATAAATAAAGGAACATAAAAATCAATAACTTTTATCTATAGTTGATGTTCTATTTAAGTGGCACCGCGTCATAGCTATGGTAAACCAAATTCTGCGGCAAAATTTAAGTAAAGAAGCCTTAAAAAATTAGTGTTTCACTTTGTACATGCAGTGTGCCGCTCGGGGCTTAATGTTCGAAAGATAAAATACTACGACCTTTTACAGGAGAGATCAAATAGGTACCTACCTGATAAATAAAGATCCGAAACATAAAAGAGGATCCAAAATTATATTAAAATGTGCGCAAATATTGATTTAGTTGCAAAGACGGTAATTTGTTTTGTGAAAATCTCCGTCATGATTTGACATACTGTCAAAACAATAACGAATAGAAAACGTCAAAGCCCTGCTAAATCAATAATATGTTCGTAACAACCAGGTAATAGTATATATGTTCCTTTCTAATGAAATCGTTTAGAAGAAGACATCAATAAAAAGCAAGTAAAATAGTAAGCTAATGACTAATTAGTGCAGTGCCTCATTTGGGAATCAATATCAATAAAATAATTAAAGGAAGTGCGTGCCACTGTATGTACCCCTCTACTCCCTTCCCGCCCATCAAGGTTTTGATGACGCGGTGTCACTTTAATACAACATCAACTATAGTACACCTCAAAATTCTGGTTGTAAAATGTTAAGCTTCAACTGTCTCATACTTCAGTTAAAAATAGATATATAATACCTAATTAAAATAAAATAATAACTAAATTTAAAACTTCAAATAAGTTTTTCACTAATATACCCTATTTTACATCTGTAAACTAATCTACTAAAATCAAATTTTACCTTCTATTACGCAGCAAGTATTTTACAAATCATAGTAGCCATTTTCAATCGACCCGACTTTATACTTTTTACACCACTAGAAGGGTTCTTCCTATTTTCCAATTACATATAAGGCTTTTGTTGCTTTTGCCTTTGTTGAATGCCGTCTTGGCTAAAAACAAGGAATAAATTCATTTTAATAACATATTTCTCAACAAGGAATAATGATAACTTTATAAAAAGAGTTCAAAAGAATTGCTAAGAAGTTCAACACGTGGTGCTAACAATAGAACTTACCATGGAGAGGTTTTATCCCACTAGGAACTAGAAATAACCACTTTCAATTATACCATGCCACATACCGCACAAATAGGTTTAGTTTCTAATATCTTGGAAATTTTTATTTAATCCCAAAACGGAAATTTTGAATTTCAAAATTTTTATTAGCAAAAATTTCACCTCTTCTTATGGAAATTTTGACCAAAGTGTCGTCACAGCGCAGAAATCATCGTCATCCCCGAAATTGCAGATGCCCAATACAACAGGGACGGCTTATGTGCTGTTTTGATTTTCTTATTAGTTATAAACACGCATTGAATAAAATATACAATACTCTTAATAGAATTATTTCCATACTCAATTCATATCAACTAGGCATCACAAATCTCAACCACAATTAAAAATACCCCAAAATTACTTATTAATCAACAATTTTACAAGAAATAGGTAATTCAAATATTTAGATTATTTTCGTATTCTTAACATTTTCCCTCATGCTTACCTGAGCAGGTTTAGTCATTTACTCTATTGCATCTCGTTCGAAAGTCACCCAATAGGTAAAATTTGCATGGATGCATTCAGATATCAGTTGAATTTACATGCACGTGATGAACCACATCGAATAGCCGATCTCGCATCCTTCTTTCCCGCAACGCGATACAAGAGAGCTCCCAACTACATGCGTTGTGCTATTTTCAGTACACTTGACCTACTTTCATACATGGCCGCTAATATTTCGCCTGCTAAAGTATTTCCGGATATTTTAAGTGTTTAAAATTCAATCATAAACGGAAAATTAATAAAATAACATGAAATATAAACTAGAATATTAGTGCCGTAATGTGAGAGTAACAAATCTCTAGAAAATCATCTGTGAAGTGATAAAATCACGGTCTTAAGACAGATAACCTAGTGACAAAATGTACACATTGCACTTTAGACACAAATTGTCTAAACAATACAGTATTTTGTTATTACTTTTGACTGATTTTATATTCCTTGATAGATATTTTATCATGTATCAAAATATAGACTTCCTGGAAAATCATTTAATATGGAAAATAAGTTGAAATGTGACTGTATGCTTAACCAACTTTTAAAGGTAAGTTTATATGCAAATTCTATATGAAATACCACCAAAACAAGTGTGAAACTTTAACTAGTTAGGGCTAGCATTTATTTTAACCATAACCAGTACCAACAATAACTATCGGGTCTCTAAAACTTCCTTAATTTAATATATATTTACATCTTAAACATAAAATGAGTAAAGATCAATTTTTTTAAACGTAACAAACTCTACCTTGTCTCCCTCCAAAAGAAATGGAATGAAATGACATTTCTTTTGCCACTTCACTATCCAAAACTTAACTAAGTAATGGATTCATCATCGATTTCATCAGTATTTTGACTCGTATCGGGTTTTAAATCTTTGACATGCCAATGTCCTATTGACACACCCTTATCATTTTCTAATTCATATTGTAAATATCCTATCTCCTTTCTTATTTTAAAAGGACCTATATATCGATTAGCTAACTTTGAAGAAAAATGTTTCGCTTTATCCGATAAGACATAATTTTTCTTATAGACATAATCTCACACTTTATACTCGACATGGCGACGTCTTAAATCGTATTGCTTTTTAGAAATCTCATAACCTCGTTTTAAACGTTTCTTTACAAATTCTCTAAGCGTAATTAAACCTTTCTCTCTGTTTGAAATTCTTTCTTCACCAGCATCGTCTATATTTATCTTTATTGCGTATTCTCTACCATGAGTAACCATTTCTTGACCGAAATTAACAAAATATGGAGTTGCACTTATAACTTCATGAACAGAACTACGATATGCATACCCTAATTCAGGTAAAAACTCACACCATTTACGTTGGTTCTGACTTACATAAGCGATCAACATCGATTTTAAAGAACGATTACTTCTCTCTGTCGGATTACATTGTGGAGAATAATTTGGAGTAAAAAGCGTGGAAACTCCAAATGAATTTAGAAAAGCTTTAAACTCGTTACTTTTGAATTGAACTCCGTTATCCATCCGGATAAATCGGGGAATACGAAATACCATAAAGATATTGTCTTTTAACAGCTTGATTACAGAACTAGATGTTGCTTTTCTAAGAGGAAAGAACATAGCAAAGCGATTAAACGAATCTCTTACTACCAATATGAACTGATTCCCATGAACTGTTCTCGGATATGGCCCACAAAGATCAGTTGTTATAATTTGCCAAGGTTTTGTAGCCTCTAACTGCTTTCCCATAAGTCCTGCAGGTTTCTTTTGTTCAGGTTTTGTCCTGAGACAAACTTGACATTTGCGAATATATTTGGTTATATCAGCTTTCATAGCTGGCCAATAAAATAGTCGAGCAATTCTATGAAAAGTTTTAAATACACCGAGATGTCCACTAGTTACACTATCGTGATATCTTTGTAAAATTTCAATACGATTTTCTTTTGGAATTACTAATTTCCAACAATCAGTATTATCTCTTAAATCAGGAAATTTACAGTCCAGATACTTATAAATCTTAACGATTACTTCTCTCTGTTGGATTACATTGTGGTGAATAATTTGGAGTAAAAAGCGTGGAAACTCCAAATGAATTTAGAAAAGCTTTAAACTCGTTACTTTTGAGTTGAACTCCGTTATCCATCCGGATAAATCGGGGAATACCAAATACCATAAAGATATTGTCTTTTAACAGCTTGATTACAGAACTAGATGTTGCTTTTCCAAGAGGAAAGAACATAGCAAAGCGACTAAACGAATCTCTTACTACCAATATGAACTGATTCCCATGAACTATTCTCAGATATGGTCCACAATGATCAGTTGTTATAATTTGCCAAGGTTTTGTAGCCTCTAACTGCTTTCCCATAAGTCCTGCAGGTTTCTTTTGTTCAGGTTTTGTCCTGAGACAAACTTGACATTTGCGAATATATTTGGTTATATCAGCTTTCATAGCTGGCCTATAAAATAGTCTAGCAATTCTATGAAAAGTTTTAAATACACCGAGATGTCCACTAGTTATACTATCGTGATATCTTTGTAAAATTTCTATACGATTTTCTTTTGGAATTACTAATTTCCAATAATCAGTATTATCTCTTAAATCAGGAAATTTACAATCCAGATACTTATAAATCTTATTATTTTCAACACGCCAACGTGGAAATTTTAAAGGATTTCTTAAAATAGCATCTCGCATTTTTAAGTACCACTTATCTTTTACATCTTGCAGTTCAATACATGATATCTCAGGTGAATCACTATCGGGTATTGCCCTAGACAAAGCGCCTGGAACAACATGATCTTTACCACGTCGATGCATAACTTCATAGTGAAACACTTGCAATCGTAAAGCCCACCGTCCAAGCCGACCTTGTGGATCTTTAAGATTTTCCAACCACAATAAAGAATGACAATCAGTTATTATGTAAAATTTTGCCATTTCAAGATAACAACGTAGTTTCTCACATGCCCATAATACAGCTAAGTATTCACGCTCACAACTCGAATAATTCATTTCAGCTTTGTTGAGTTTACGTGACAAGTAACAAATTACATGCTCTCTTCCATTATATTTCTGAGAAAGAACACATCCTAATCCATAAAGACTAGCATCAGTTTGTAAATAGAAATGATACTCAAAATTTGGACTGGCTAATATTGGTGCACTAACTAACGCATCTTTTATTCTAGTAAAAGCAGTCTCACATGCGTCGTCCCATACAAAACGTTTATTCTTTTTCAACAAATTAGTGAGTGGAGCTACTATATCGGAATATGAATCTACGAACCTTCTATACCAAGCGATCATTCCTAACACCCTCCTAACCTCAGAAACTGTCTTTGGTCTGGGTAACTTAGTTATGGCTTTCACTTTTGCAGGGTCGCAAGCTGCCGACACTAAACGATCAAGTATAGTCGATAGGACCTCTAAATGCTTTTCAAATGTGGGTGTAACAATTAACAAATCATCTAAATATTTTTGCAGATAGGGTTCTAATTCTGGACCAAACAAAGTATCAACTAATCTCTGAAATGTTGCCGGAGCATTTGACAATCCGAATGGCATCTTCTTGAATTGGTAAAGACCTCTGGAAGGCACCGTAAAAGCAGTGTAGGGTCGTGAAGAAGGTTCCACTTCAACTTGCCAATAAGCTGACATAATGTCCAATGAAGACAAATATCGAGCATTTCCTAACTTTCTCAATATGTCAGAAATATACGGTAATGGCCATGCGTCTTTACGTGTCTGAGCATTTAACTTTCTGTAGTCTATACAGAAACGCCAAGTATTATCAGGTTTTGGAACAAGTAACACAGGAGAAGACCAACCACTAGTAGATTTTTCCACTACTCCTTTCTCTATCATCTTATCCAACTCAGCATTAATTACCGCTTGCTTGTGAGGAGAAACAGGGTAATACCTTTGCTCAATTGGAGTAAAAGTAAAAGTAACTATCAATAATATCAGTTAATTGTTGCTCTTGGTCAGGTGACATATCAGTTTCCAATTGGATGGAATTTACTGTTACGTTGTCATTAAGATCTTGATCAGAGAAATACCATTCGCCTTTACGAACATCGGGAACTATTCCCATTCTTTTCCAGAAATTTATACCAAGAACTAATTTATGTCTCAACCCTGGAAAAATATAAACATCAAAAACCTTAACAACATCTTTTAATTTTATGAGTACCGATGCAACACCAATACATTGACATTCAGTCCCATCTGCAACTGTACAAGTCGTAACTCTATTCTCATCCGAAAAAACTCCAAGTTCTTTTAACTCTTGCCATCCTACTTCATTCATAAAAACTTTATTTGCACCGTTATCTAATAACCCATATACCTCTAAACCTAAAATATCTACCTTTACATATGCACATTCATCTACACCTACTTGAGATAAAATATAATCTAATACTATCTTATTTTCAAAATTGTTATTCTCAACCGAGTTAAATTTACTGGAGGAAACACCTCGGTTATTTATTGCCTCCTGCTGTCGTTTCCCTGGGAATCACCAGTGTTCCGACGTAAATGTCCACCATTAAATCTGTCTCTATTCGCATTATTGCCCCTTCTTTGACCTTCATCACTTGGCATATTAGCATCTCGCGTGGTATTCTCGCTGGATTGGTTTCCACGATTATGGCGTGAAGAATTTTCTTGGCCTTGTGTTATTCGACGATTATTTCGATTTTGGAAATCTTGACGATCTTGTCGATTTCGATCTGGGCTACAATTTGGACAATTTCCCTGCACATTACCCTCTAAATCACACGAATAACATCGATACTGCCTCTTAGTAGGACAATCCTTAACCACGTGACCTTTTAATTTACAGCGATAACAGGTGACGTCATTACCTCTTAGTTCCATTAATCTTGGTTTTAAAGATCTCGAAGAAGAAGGACCAACATAAGCCAAATCACTTTCTAACGACAACGAAGAAACATCGGGTGGTCTAAACGCTTTAATACATTCACGAGATTCTTCAATCTGTCTTACGTTTTGGATTAACTCAAAAGGTGTATTTATCTTTTTCAAAGTCAATTTCTCTTGGTAATACGGAAGAATATTTTCTCTTAAAATCTGCATTCGTAACTCATCAGGTACTGGAGTAGGCATTCTTTCAAACAAACTAGTCATAATTGCAACATATAATCCAATCGACTCACTTTGACCTTCAGTTCTAGCTTCAATTTGTTTCCAAAGGGCTCTTGCTGATTTACAATATTCCTGCTTCAATAAAGCAATTAATTCATTCCAATTTCTACTATGCTTTCATACCATTCCAAAAACTCTTAAAGCATCACCATCAAATAAATCCCGAGCAGAATCAAACAACTCTTCTTTAGTAACATTCCTGCTAATGCAATATTCATCAACTGTCTTCAAGAAAGCATTAAATCTTTCATTTTCTAAACCGCGAAACTTTACATTCCACTTATGCACAGAAACACTTTCTCTACTTCTGTTGAACCTTGAGAAATCCATACTTGGATTTTGCATATTAATGGGATCAGGTATTTGCGAAAAAGATGGAATACTCGGTTGTGAAGCTCCAGAAGAAAAAAAAATATAGGATTAGACAACAATGATTGCTGTATTGCTAAATTAGTTGAACCCGCAGTAGGAATTCTCGCAAAATTAGTATTAGCACCTGAGTTAGGTTGCATCGCATAAGGATATGTCAAGCAAGAATTTGACTGTGTCATAGCAATTGGATTCCTAGCACTCGAAGCAAAATTTTCTAAAGCATTTATACTATTTAAAGCTGTGGCATTTTCTATTACTGAGTTTGAAGCAACATTAATTTCAGAAACACTATGAATATTGTTGACAGTAGAATCTATCACGCGACTTATAACTGGAGATACAGACATACTAGTACCTATAGCAGTAACATGTGTACTATTCATTACACTATTAATGTGAAAATCTGAATTATCATCATCACTTTTCTCTTCTTGGTCCTCAAACCTAACTGCATTTGTGTATGTTTCACTTTGTTGTATCGCATGTAGTCTAGTTTTATACTTAGAAATCAATTCAGTTATTTGCCTCAAAAGTGTGCTTCTGCTTTTCATTATACCTACATCATCAGACTTAATATACTCTATACGCGTATAAGTGTGCAAAAGTTTTGTTTCTAACTTCTTACTTTGTTTCTTTAAACCAGTAGAAGAATCAATTAATTTCGTAATCTCTGCTATCTTATTTGAACAACAAGCCAACTCTTCTTTCAAGTCAAACTCAACACTCAAAATAAGGGAAGATTCTCTGTCCATTGCTAGAGCACCTCGTAAACTACACATTAATGCATCAGCATTATCACTCTCATTTACAGTAATCCCTCTTATTTTTAATTCAAAAATCAACTCATCTTTGCTAAGATAGTTCACAGTTATTTTAAAACTCATCTTGATGTCAAACAGTCAATGTCAGAAAATAACCAAACAATTAAATTAATTAACTATCTGCAGCAAAAAAAAATCCACTTTTACCTGTGCTGTTCAGCTGTTCCAAGTCCTGTCCAAGTTTACCTGTAAATTACTTACCTACCTGTATGTAGTGTAACATAACCTAGAAAAACTTCTCAAATCGGTTTTGTTTTGCTTTACCTTAGAGCTTATTTTTTTTTGTTAAATTTTAAAGTCCGTTAAACAAATTCAAGTGCTACAGTTTATATAAACCAAAATTTTGAAATTGAAAGCACCCAAAATTTATGTAAAACAATCATCTGTCCCCAAATTTTCATTTATTATTATTATTTTTTTTGACAAAATAAAATTCAAAAAATTTGTAAACCTAGAAGTTTAAAATTTTTAAAACCTTTAAAACTCTTAAATCTCAATCATGCCACACGTTGGGTACGCCAAAATTTATGTGACAACACATAAAAGGGTTTCTCGGCTAGCTCAGTTTTATATTGCTCTAAGGTAAATCAAGAACAAAAAAAATTTAAATCAATCTTTGTATTTATTTAAATTAAAAAAAATACAATAAGGCCTTCAAGTAAGGTTCCAGCTTACTGAAAGCAAAATACAAACTATATTATTATTCCAAAGAAAAAAAAAAAAATCATCTTAATGTTTTAAAATGAACTAAGTCAATGGGTTGGTCACCCTCCGTTAGGTTTGGGTTGGTCACCTTAATTTACAAACACTTGTTGGTCGCCGTAATCTAATCAACAATAGGCGAAATTTGGTCACCTTACTTTAGACCTAAATATGGTCACCTTAAATCTTAGACCCGAGTGGTCACCTTAACTTAATCTGTTAAATTTTACTTAAGCAAACCTAACTTATTATTTTCATTGGCCATTGAAAATTTACATAGGTACATAGTCATATTGCTATATTTTTAATTTTATGCGTGGGAGTTTTATTATTATTGTAATGTAATTTAATTTCTTTATATAAGAATGTCTTTTCAGTTTATTTTTCTAAAAGAAGTAACATAAGAATATAGGGTAAACTGCCCAATTGTCGTCCAGTTAGTGGAAAGTTCAACTTTAGAGCCCGAAATCTCGAACATTTTACATCATTTGGTATTATGAGCGGCTAATTTCCATTCTTTGATGATTTAAGAATTCAAAAATAATTAATTTAGATTTTTTTGCTTTAATCTAACAGTTCCATACAATTAAAATGAAAAAAATGTCGTTTTGCCCAGTTTCCGTCCATGGCCTTCCCTCCTTCCGTCCAAAAATTTCTAGTTTTTCGACCGGACGAAAACTAGGTTTGGGTGGTTCGAACAACTGGTTTATTGGCGGTCGAAAACTGGTATTATTCGACCATTTTAGGACGAAAAATAGGAATTAATCGACCACACGCCAAATAAACTGGTCGAAAATTGGGGTTTTTTGGACGAAATTCACAAGGAAAAACTTGATTTGATCAGATTTAGGAGCAATATTCCCGCCAAGTTCGTTAAGCATATTAGTGTATCTAAAAAACATAGTGGAACAACTGGAAGAGTATTCGGTTTCTTGCGTTTAATTTTCTTGTTGAAGGCAACTTCAACTTAAATCTTGATGGTAAACTAGTTTAGTCGCCATAAGTTACAGTCGCTATTATTCTTGGGTCGAGGAAATTTAGTCGAAATATCTGTGTACTTTTTTTTGGTATACCTAGAAATCCAATTTTTTTATTCTGTTATGGTTACAAAAAGAATATGAAATATAGTTAAATGTTTCATTGCGGACAGTGATGTCATATAAAGTAACAACAGATTTAAAATAATATATTTTTTAATGTTTTGACGCCATTGAAAAATTCAGCCATATTTTTTAAATACAGAAAAACAAAGCATATTTTAATTTAAAAAAATTCTCTTTGATTCCAAAAATGCCAACACTATATTTTTATATTTAACGGTCTTCCCGATATACCTTTTAAATTAGGAAAGTCGATGTTTGACAAATGGAGTAGCGCTCGAAAAATATCTGTTGAGTTTTCTTAAAATTTGCTCAAAATTGAGTAACTTTTATATTTGGAACTTTTTTGTGGCACGCATATTAATTACGGAAATGGGTTGTCTAGTTAAAATGAAAAGCACTGTACCCAACAAGCCGTGTTTTATAATAAGCATTTTTGTAAAACTTCTCCCAACTGTTTTAATAATTCCATATATTGTTGTACCCACCTATCCATACAAACCTAAGTCAGAGTGTAATAAACCCACCCAGGTAACTCTACCTTTATTTTACAATCGTTATGCATTTATTTTTCTTTTTGTACACACCAGGTACCTACCTAAAAAGTATATGGTGTAATCTGAAAAATTCAATTCTATTTTATACTAGCTAAATAAAAAAAATCTTCAAAAAATTAAAAATGAACCTAAATAATAAAATTATGAACACCAATGCAATTTTTTCAAAAGGATTTGTATCTCAAAAATGGTAAAAATTACCAAAATGCATTTTTCACTATTTAAATTCTTATAAAATTTAAACTTTGCGATGTGGACCATTATTTTAATGTCCCGAAAAGTACCCGAAAAATTTCAAGAGTTTCCAACTGGGAATGCCCTATACTTATAGGTAGGTACCTACTTCCATTTTTTAATTACCTTATTTTAACAAGAAACAGTCAGGGATTAACTTCTTAATTGCTAGTGGTCGAAAAAAACCTGTTTTTCGTCCGTCAAAATCAACAAAAAATTGATGTGGTCGAAAGATTCCAGTTTTTCGTCCGGCCATATTTTGGGTGGTCGAAAAATTCCATTTCTTCGACCAGCCAAATTTTGCTGATTTTGTGTCAATAATAACTCTGATAAACGAAGAGAAAAATGCGGACGAGAACTGGACATGATATTATAGAAAAAAAATCTGTTTGCAATGTTGCAAAGATTAAGATAGATTATAAGCACATGGATCAGTAACCCAGTTTTCGTCCACCTGGACGAATAATTATTTTTGACCTTTTTTTCATCCAGTTCGGCGACCACCCATTTTCTAATAGAGAAACTAAGAAATTGTAACTAAAAGTAATATTTTTCAATGGGAAAATTATTATTCTAACTAAAAAACATAAAAGTTCAACACATTTTGTAAAATTCTAATACTTACTCGCTATTTCCCGCAGGCACCTACACTAGCAAAAACATAACGAAAACTTCACTTTGGTTCAACGCAAGTTCACCCTTCTAGAGACAAGACTGTACTGGCTAAACTTTTGGCGCGATTTAAAAAACGACTTTACCGTTTGGTGGGGGAAGGATCATTTTTTAAGAAAGTGTCCATAGATGGAGCAATATGGTGCTTGTTATCTTATTTTTAGGCAGAAAGTGCCAAAGTGGACGACAATTGGGGGTGGACGGCTAACTGGGTGTTTTACCCTACCCCGATCCATGGGCGTATGCAGCATGAAACTTAGAGAGAGGCAAATTCAAAAAGTTAAAAATAAAATAGGTATTTATTGAAATAAACAAAACAAAATAAAAAAACGAACATACATACACATCAGTTTTCCAAATCTTTGGAATCTTCAGCAAATCTTCTTAAAACCTCTTGTTATAATTGTTTATTTTATTCTGCACAAACCGTTTAATCTATCTTCTGAAAAGATCGTTCTACGGTACTACATAGCAATGCTGGAAAACTAGTAGAGCAGTTTTTGTTTTTTTTTTTTTTTTTTTTTTATTTGTCAAACACACTGTGTTTTTTTTTTTTTTTTTTTGATGGAAAAACACTCCGCTGACTTTGCAATTTCTGCTACTTCCAAACTTTTTACCTCTATTCCAATTTTTTTGTCTCTCCATAATTTGCCTCATCGTCAAGCCCGTTTAAATTATAAAATTCTGAAAAGTGATTATTGCAAATCTTAAATCAACTGAATGATAAGTCCAGCATAACAAACGGATATCAATAGTTCGAAAACTGGTAAGCTTTCATCGAAAAAGTGATGCTTTAAAGAGGCTCCAAATCAGGTATTAGAAAATATTTTTTTCAGTCTTCTGGTGGGTTATTTATGGAAACGTTCATACGATTTAGCTGTCGCTAAACTATGCTTGGTACCTGTAGCTCTATTCCAAAGTTTTCGGCATGAATGTTAGCTTCAGTTAGGATAGTGTTTAAGACTTTTTTTGCAGATTCGCGATACTGTTTAATTAGATCTAATACTAGTTCAATGTGATTTCCACATTGCGAAAAATCTAAACATTTAGATTAACTTAACTTAACTTAACCAGGTTCCAGGAGCGCCGAATACCTTTATCAGACACAGAAAAATAAGAAATACCGGCCTTGTTGAAGCACTGTAAAACTTAAATGCCTTTCGAGTTGCAGAATTGCCGTCTACTGATAGTTTTTATAGGCCTTCAGGATTGCCCAAAAAGTTGTCTTTAAATACAGAAATACTTTTGGTTTTTAAGACCATCCTGTTTCACAAAGGAAAACTAATTCACTGCAAAAACGAATTATATCCCTCACAGTAAATATCGTAAATAATAATTGTATATATTAGAGACCTTGTGCAAGGCCCAATTTTCACATTATCCTTTACTCGACGCATGCGCAATTACCTGATTTAAACTTTATTCTTTACTAGAGGATAATAATTGACCTTACTTGTGGCCGAATAACACGGACTTGAGTTCCTTTATTTATCGACAGTGTTGCCGCGCATATAACGTTATAACAAAATGTTATCTAAATTTAAAATATTTTTGATACCAGACAATTATTTCAAGAGCTACCAATGCGGGGTAATTGTGGATTTATTTTATGCCAATTATTGAAACTTATTTTATATAACAACTGGTATATATGTGTTGTTTGGCAACAGTGTACACCAACTAACCAAAAGTCATCAATCTTCTCTGAAGTGTGTAAAAAAAAAGAAGAAGTACCCAGTACACAGACCAAATCCTATATTTTCCTGGCGGTTTTTCACTGGTATTGGATTTTCAGTTGTTTCCGGATTTTTTGAACTAATTTGCCTACAGAACACAAAACAGGCTTTTGACAGATAAATAAAAAAAATTACGCAAATAAAAATTATGTCTGCAAAAGGTAAAAATTACACTTCTAAATATCACGTGGCATCTGACGTTTAACGTCACATTAATAAAGAATAAAGTAACAGAAAGGTCCCTATAGAACACAATATATAGATAGGAATAAGTTTAAAGTTCTAACTTGCTTGATTGTTTTGTTTGGAAATCAGGAACTTATTAAATTATTTTCAAAATTTCACTAAATTCTATTTTCCTTTAAATCTGCGTAGTAGACAATGCAAGGAAATCATTTGGCTCAACATGGCAGGTAAAGCAGGAGTCGGGAGAGGATGAAGATAAGAACTATTCATACCCAACTCCTGCTAATTTTTCTCTTAATAAGTAGGCTAGTCATGGCCAGTATCCAGTATAACATTTTTCTATATGGTATATTTTTGAAATCAGAAAAAGGAGCCCTATCGATTAAAAAATAAATAAATACAAGCTGTTTTATTTAAAAATATATACCATAAGTCTAAAATTTGTATGTGACATGTGTTGCTTTTGACATCAGATTTTGATGATTTAGACAAAAATCCTTTATCTTTACTAATTTAAACGCTACTGTCACATTAACATTAACGGAGAGGTACACCAGATAATTTAGGAAAGGTCAAAACAGTTTTCTCGCACCGTGTACAATGTTATTTATGACAAAACTCAGATAATATTAGATCGATCGTTTTCTCTGGCATTGCTTTAGACTTTGACCAATGTGCCTTTATCTCTAAAATTCTCGCATAAGCCGAAAATGAACACAGTTTGTTAAAACCAAAAACTTTCCGATATAGAGTTAAACTAAGCTACGTACACATACACATATAACGATATAGTGCTAAATTAATTAAAACTTTTCTTGTCGGATGTTGGTTAGCTCTGAGACACTACGTGACGTAAACAATATTATAGTATTGCATTTCAGAACAAAATGAACATAGCTGAAATTCATTTTAAACAAGTTAAATTACATATTTTTTATTCAAGAGTGAATGTTATTTCATTTAAAATCTAGTCACAGCAGACCAATATGCAAGTTTGTTTTAGCCTAAATTATCAATTTTAGCAGCTCCTTTGTTTTTAACTTGCGCCTGCAAGTATAATTTTGTACCAATCGTTTTGCCGTGGTTTTTAGCCTGAAAATGGTATTAGGGGTAGTTTTTTACTAATACCGCTATAATGTGATTATTATACTTACTAATAAAGTCAACATGATTTATTTTTATATTGTTTCACTCCATAATTTTGTTTTAACACGTTGATTTGAGTCTTTGAAGATTCTCTATAGTGCCAGAATATTGCACATATAGGAGAAAGGGGGGCTAAATGGGATACGGGGGTAAAACGGGATACCGCAGTTTTAGCTAAACTGCGCAAGAATAAAACCTCTTAATATCAGATATTTTATCCCCATGATTCTCTGCAATATGACTGCTGCCGGTCGGCTGAGATTTAGTTGGTTTTTGCTTTTGATGTGCGCTGTTTACTGCAAAAGTAGCTTTCGCATTTTGTGACTGCAAGTACATTTTTTACAGACTTTTCAAAATTTTGTTTACATTTACCAATTAGTGGGTTATGTATTATTTATAATTAAACGCGTTGCCCGTCAAATTAGCCTTTTAATGTGTATGATTTTTGTTTGAATTTGACTGGTGGTTTGGGGCAAAACGGGGTGTTTTCATGAGGGTAAAACGGGATACCTTATTGTTATACCTATATAGTAACCTACATCACATTTTGCCAGAAATTTTTTTTTGTTTTTTTTATACCGTCAGTGAAAGTTGTATTTTATGTTGTCATTGCAGAAAATGGGTAGAAAATTCGTGTAGGAGAGTCGACAGTGATGACTAGGTCGCTGTAATTCTTTATAAATTTTGTAAATACTAAATTTAATTATTATAAATGTAGTTTTATTACCACTGTTAATTTTTAAAATAAGTATTTTAAACTTGGTTAGTATTTTATTAAATAAAACTTGTCTTACAAAAATATTAATTCTAAATTACACAATTTAGCCGTTTTGCCACATATAGGTATCCTATTTTACCCCGTATGCGGGGCAAAATGGGGCAAAGTCAACTTTTTACAAAAATAAAAATAAAAGCACGATGGAGTTCTAAATCACTTAAACTAAAAACTAAACATATAAATACCATATCTAGTCAACTTAATTTCAAATGACGAACGCAATGGTGATCTTTTAGTAGGAGAATAAGCCTATAAAATTAAATACCCCTACAACTGTATGAAAGCGGCCCAGCATACTTTCCTCTAGATCCCCTTTGTACAAAGTTTTAGATAGTTCAATTTAGAATAAAACAAGAAGATACCTATTTCAGTAACAGTTAAATTAAAACTGAATTATTACAAATGACACCCTCACTTGGGCGCACGTACTTGTATATCTGTAAAGCGTACAACTATTACTAGCAAATTACTGCTATATGTGTCGCCATAGTAGTGTATTCAATTGAACACCAACGTATGGCTTGCATCAAGGTCTGTAGAGGATAGGCTACCTGGTATTTTTCTGACCAATCAGAGCCAGTTCTTGAAGCGAGAAATGACGTCACCCGGAATGCCCATAAAATAAAAAGCATTTAATATAGTAGGAAATTTTCAAGTTTCTTGTGTTCCGTTATTGATTTAAATGTGAATATGTTTTGGTATTTTTCTTAAAGTGTCTCTCATAACAATATTCATAAAATACATACCTTATACCAAATATCCCAAAGGCACAGTGTGTCTTGGGAAGCTTTTAGTCCGTTAAAATAACTACAAGTATAATATATAAGTTAACTTAAACAAGAATGTACAGTTTTTATATAAATATAGGCCGAAAAAAAATAATACAAATGTAAAAAATAAACCATCGAATAATAAAAATACTTAGAAACACATGTAAACAGCGCTTTAATCAACTCGTGGCACTCCAAATGACGCGCTGTCACCTCTTACGCCGCTTCGATCATAGAGTTACCAGGCAACCTATCCTCCACAGACCGTGAGCTTGGATTAAAATAATACACTTTAAAGAAATCCGAACAATTAGGTGATTTGAAGTTGTCGATATTATTGTTAATACTAATGTATGCTTTAAACTTGAGAAAATTCTCTAAATTTTGGAAGATTTTATTCTGAGTTGACATAGCCTCTTGTTTGGCGTGTTCTGAAACAAATCGAAAGGTTGTGTGAAACCACCAGAAATAACTACTCCGAGGGAAAATACTCCTACCGGCATTGAATTATACTGATGGTTTGAGGCTTTCGTTGGGAACTTGTTAAAACTGTTTGGTTTTCACTTTCTCCACTTCCCTTGGAGTAGTTGTTTCTGGTGGTTTCACACAACTTATGGTCTACACGGAGCTATCGCCTACATTCACCTGAAGATGGCCCAAAAGGTCGAAACCGGTCCGGTCGTGGATTGGAATGGAACACATGTTCCTGACTATCAGGACGTGTTCCGGACGAATATCATTCGTATCCTCGTGATCGACGTTGGAGAAAGTAAAAACCAAACAGTTTTAAATCGAAAGGTATTTTATAATGACAGAGAGCGCAGCCCTTACTATCAGTTGCCTTAATTTATCCAAGCGAATACATTGTGGTTCATTTGAAATAAAATGGCGGCAAGCATGTAGCAGATACTTTTTAATAAAAAATTGACGTTGCCAAAATGTGGCGTAAAGCTAATTTTAAAAAAAAGCTGATATGACTCTTTAGGAAGTACTTTCTTCAGAATTTCAGCAGTCTATTCTACGCCACCATCAGCTTTATCAAAACCTCAGTATTTTAACAATATCAAAACTGTCAATGACAAGTAAAAAAATAAATGGATCCATGACGGATTTGATACCTTTCCAGTTTTTTAAGTATCTCGAAAACTAAATCTCCTACAAAGTTTTTGATTATTACACAAATTATTGAGCAAAAATGTTAGCATTTTTAAAAAATTTTAACGTCAATTAGCATTAATGGATTTTGAACAAAAACTAATCAGCTCGTTACAGTGTTGAACACTATTTTATCTAAAATTTTAAAAAAAATCGGTTCAGCGTTATGGACAGAAAAAAAGTACATACACTCACATACACACAGACAGACATCACGATGATATTAGACACTTATTGGAATAAAACCTGACCTTATTTTAAAATCGACCCCATGGTGACAGATTTACATATAAAAAGCAGTTACTCTCATTCAAAATTCGGCCTTTGTGTATTTAAAAACCGGATTTATTAGTGTCGGTATTTATTAAATGAAAGTTAGCGTCTTTATTATTAAATTTGGCTTTAGTATGTCAATTTTGAGAGGTCAGCTGTTAGTTTTCTGTGTAGATGTGTCAAAATAAAGTCGACTCTAAAATAAATTCAGGTTTTATTCCAATAAGTCCCTATTGCTGGGATAGGTCAAAATACACCCAAATAACACATTTTCAGCTTTATCTGAATTTTTTTTTTTGTCGAAAAGAATACCTTTTCTAGCCATTGCTGCGCAGACTAGGAAAGTATGACATTGGCATCAGTTACAAAATAATTAATACATAATCATAGTATTTAATCCTATAATGGCTTTACATACGACTAAAGAGCTAAATGCCAAAATTGTTACCAAGTTGGAAAATTGTTGGTCCTTTCCAGCGGTGGCCCAGCATTTTAACGTAAGCCAAACAACAGTTTGTTCTATAAATAAAAGATGGATAAAAAACAATCACTTAAAAGCAAACAAGGATGATCTGGAAGCCAAAAGTAAATCAAGTTCGGGAAGATTAGGCGCTACTTCGAGTACTCTAAAATGACCCTTACGAGAAAGCAAATAATTGAAGAATTTTTTTACCGTAGAATTTAATCATCAAACCTCGAACTGCAGAAAAAAAGACCGAACTTACTTTTTAAATGTATTATTTAGCAGAGTTAATAAAGTTATTCAATTTAAAATTTAATTTAATTTAACAGAAACAAGCACGTTATTTCTCAAAACGACCAAAAATATATTGCTAGCTGGTTTTTATCAAGTTAAATTTATTTTATAAACATGCAAAAGTATCAACCCGATATAATATTATAATATACAGTGAAACCTCTCCTTGCAGACACCTCTATTAAACGGACATTCCCTTTAGGCTGACAAATTTGCTTTTCCCTATTTCTTTATATGTAAATTTCACTCCTATAACCGGACACTCTAATAACCGGGCGCGGATAATTTTTTTTTTGTTAAAAAATTCTGAAACCTCCCTTAACCGGACGCGAACCTCTGACAACGGGACGGAGCGCCGCACGACATGGGCATAAATATTATGTAGTATGTTGGTAACAACTCACTCGGCAGCCGGGGAATTATCTCTTTCCGTTTTAATGCGGAGACTAAATACTTCTGTCGTATTTACAACATATTTTATTCGGCGGGGCTGCTGTGTTTTATTTTTATTGTTCAGTTGGGTAGTAATAGATATTTTTAAAATAGCGCCTAGAAAAAAGCTTCTTAGTTTACGTGAAAGAATGTAAGTTGTCCCCGTTTCGGAGAAAGAACTCTTATCTGCACTAAAGAACGCTGAAAAACTTATTATCGGAAAAACTTAAGCAACTGAAATTGTTAATAAATATATATTAAAATTTCGCAGTTCTCTCTCATAAGTGAACACCTCCAATAAGAGGATGAAATCGAGAAACCGAGTGTCCGCTTATAGGAGGTTAAAATAATTAAACGAATTTTTATTACAAAACAAATTTGCATTTTTTAACCATCTAATTATAAGCGACATACATAAGTATGTCAGAAATAAGCGTTATTATTGCAAAGTCTACAACGAAACTTTTTCTACGATCTAAAATCACGTTTAATCGTTTGCTTAATTTCGCGAAAATGTTCAAATAGAAAGATGATTTATTATCGACAATTGCCTCCCAAAACCAAGTTAAACCAGCCATATTAACGCCCGATTTGGTCAATGAATTAATGCTCAGAAGCGCATTCAAAAATGCAATATGTACATTTATACATGGTCTTGCAATAAAAATTGACGCCCTCTTTTTTTTAGTAAGTAAAGTTAAAAATGGCATACTTGTAAATTTGTTTTTGCAAATGGCAATTTTTCGGCTGATTTAGGTATAAGGTGCATTGCTAGGCCGTATTAATTTCTACAGCGTAACTTCTTTTAAAAAACGTTTTGGCTTCTATTATTTCAGAAATAAAAATTTTTATTATTGACATAACTCCATATTTATGTTTAAAAAATACAGAATGGTATTTTTACTTATCCACCAAGTGTTAATTGCAACTTTGGATTCAGCTGTAATAAAATGTCTATACCAGGAAATATTTAAAATGTTTTAAGCCAAGATATTGTCTTTTTTTGCATATTTCGCGTTTGTTGGCAGATTATTTTAGTTTTATTACTTATTTTTGTTGTTACAATTAATTCTCTTTCGATGTTTGATTATTATTTTCGTGTTAAATGCCCAGGCTATAGCGTCATATAGCAAAGTGAAATAAGATATGTATTTGTTATACTGAACCAGTTAGTAGGTCTTTTAAGCGGAGTTTTCACTTGCCATTTTAGCCGAAGCAGTTTGATTGACTAAGTGATACTAATCAATTATTAATGAATGAGATAACGCATTTTCGATAAAAGTATTACTAATCATTTTTAATTAAAATGTGTTTTCACGTTCATTAATTGTTTAGTGTCCCTGAGTCAAACTGCTTCAGCTAAACTAAAAAATGAGAATCCTGCTTAAGGTCACTTTATATACTTTAATTTTTGCACTGTTCGCATCTAACACTTTCTTTAACATGTCTTTAAAATAGTTAATAATTTAGATGAAAGACCATAATAAGGACGATTTGAATGTAATTTAATGTTAGCTGGTCAAATCTGATGATTTTGGTTGTACAAAAGATTTGAGATGATTTGCGGGTTTTCGTTAAAATGTAAAACACGAGAAGAGCCAACAACGTAAAAAGCCTGTTAGCTGGTATGACGGACTGTCAAACATTTTGATAATTTATGAAAGATTTAGGCATAGATAACTAGCTTAACATATAAACATAGCTATACGAATTGCAAATTAATATCTAGGAATATATTATTATATCTTAGCATTAATATAAAATAGAAACAGTATACCTAAAACTCCATCAAACAATGCTATAAAAGTCAACAAGTGAATGGATTTATTTTTTCAATTAACTATTTATTATTCTCATCATTGACTCAATAAAATGTTTACATTTTTCTGTTGCCTTATAATGAGGCAAATATACATATACGAAAATCGCAGATCTACTTATACAATATTTTCTGGACTTATAACCTACATAAAATAAGTAAGCTTTGTCGTTTTAAACAATTCAAACAAAGGCTTATTAGCAAGAGAAATTTTTCATGCAAGCAAACAAAATCGATGATTCGCTGAAGGACTCTGTAGATTATAGCGTTACACTAATGTATATTTTTTAAGCGAATTTTCGCATTATCGTTATGGTACCCAGTGGGATTGATAAAAAGTTAAATGCTGATGTGAAATTATATGCAATTTTTTTGTAAGCATGGGTTTTTGTAATTAGAAAATTTTGATTTTTTTTACATATATTTTCTCTGTTACTACTTTAAATATACATGCATTTTCCGAACCAATTTACTAAATAAATAAAAAACTAAAGCACTGACCGCATTTTCGTTTATTTAATAAATTAATATAAAAAAATTATGCTATCCTTGTACGATACCAAATATAAATGACGCTCTCTTCAAAATTTAGAACTTTCTGTGAATTTTTAAAAAAATATTTCTAGCTAAAAAAGAAAAATATGTACTACCTCTACCAAATTTTAATGGAAATCGGTCAAGCGGCTCGTTAGCTATCGACTGCAGACAGACCAACACAGATATAGAAATGCATACGACGCACATTGTGTCCTTTTTATTCTAGGGGGATTTAATTAAAACAATGACACAAATATATTTTTATTACGTTTATAGGTTAGAAAAAATCTATTTTATATTAAGTATTTTTTATAAATATAGTATTCCGACCTTTATATGCAGGGTCTTTCAGTACGTCTGCACAATGGCTAACTTATTATTTAAATGAAGGAAACATATTGGTTATTCTTAAAAAATAAAATTTGTTTCGGTTATGTTTTGCTATTAGATAAAATAAAAATTATTTCTTTACACAGGGTGTTTTTTTAAGTTTGTACCAATGCTAGCTTGTGAGTTTATTAAAGGAAACATATTATTTTAAAAAAATAAACTTTATTACCTAAACCCATTGTTTTTGTTATTAAGTAAAAATAAATATTTATTCTTTATACAGGGTGTTTCGTTTGATCAGTTTGTAACTAAATTCAAAAGTTTTTTTAGTATCCTTTAGTTGAAACCATATACGACCATATAAAAAATTGCATACGTTACCTTGATTATTAGACTTCGCCATTACACCAAAAACTGTTTAAAAAGATTGTTAAACAGGCTATAAATATTTTTATAGGACTTCGCTTATCTTTTTCTTCGATCTAATTTTTTTAAATTTTCTTTATGGAAATTACTATTTTTCAAGTATTAAACCATTAAGATGCAATATTATTTTTTTAAATTTAAAAAAATAATAAAAGGATCCATGACGGATCTAATACCTTCCTAGCCCATTAGTACACTCCAAGTAAACTTCATGCTATATAACCTTAAAAACAGTTTTTTGTAAATAACTCCGAAACGAAAGATCCTACAAAGTTTTTAATTTAATACAAATTTTTGATCAAAATGCGCCTTACCATATTCCGAAATTTGCATATAGGTACGACGCTCCGTTAAAAAGTTAGCATTTTTTAAATGTTTTGACTGTCAAAAAACTTTCATTAGCATTAATGCATTTTGACCAAAATCTAATCAGCTCGTCACGTATCGAACAATATTTTACCTGAAAATTTCATAAAAATCGGTTCAGCGGTTTAGGAGCTATCGCGTTACGGACAGATATACATACACACACACGCACACAGACAGACATTACGACAATATTAGATAGGTCAAAATACACCCAAATAAGACATTTTCGGCGTTATCTGAAAAAAAAAATTCGTCGAAACTAATACCTTCTTTAGCTATTGCTACGCGGGCTAGGAAGGTAAAATAATTAAATTACCCTAGATTAACATACGGCTTCAATGTGCGACAAGATCGCTCTTACGTTCCAATCTGTGATATTTTCTTCTGTCAAACAAACAACTTAATTAAATATGTAAAAAGGTGTCAAATAACTAATGTTTAAATTTTAATAATTCTATTCAAGGATATTACGACTTTTTTCTTTTAATACCTTTAGTTTAAATTATATCTGTTAGCATTCTTCTATTTGACAAAAATAAGCGTTAGTCAATGTTACACTCACCCATTTCTTTATTGTCGTCTTATTTTTTCCACGTTTATAGAAGACAAAAAAAAAGTGCAGTGCTTGCTTGGTAACACCACATGGTTTAAAATAAGTCTCATGATTTAATAAACGATTTTCTTTAGCAGTTTTTAACGCCAGCTGAAATTCCTGGGTTTCCAGGTAAGTGTGGGCAATTTTAAGGTTCATACGACATACATTTGTTATGGGCTTGCATTGATCATAAAACGTTTGTTCTTATGCGTTCAGTGAATAAAAAATTTAGTCAGTAATGGTAGCCGATTTAGCTCCTTTAATATAATAAAGTTGTTATTAAAAATCAAGTTTACATCGTGAGTGAACTAGTATTTTTTATATATTAATTATTTTTAAATATTTTTATTATATTCTGATTTGAATTTTCCCTTAGTAAAATCTAAAACGAAAAGCAATGTAGGATGACTTGTACACTCCGTCCACTTTTTTGCTTACCTAACGATTTAATTATAGAATTTCTTGATCAGTTTTTAAAGTCCGCTACAACTACGAGGCTTCCAGATGAGCTTATGCAAATTAAACAATTGGGTGTCCGTACCTATCTGGGTAGTTTTTTTTTTCGTTTTTTTAATTTTTCCATGGATATAAAAGATAGTGGACGTTACAGTTAACGTTTATTTATTTTTTATTAAACCTGTGTAAAAAACATAAAATCTGTGAAAAAAATATATTTGAATGTTGATGCGGAAACAAATAGTTAATAAAGCCACTTGTACCGATTTGAATATTTGCATTTCAGTAAAAGGTATTATTGGAAACACCGACGCATTGAATAAACCAATAATCAGAGCACTGATAATAAATTATGGGCAAAACCTCAAATAATTACCTGTATGCTAAAATAAAATTTATTTGACTCATAGTATTGCATTTCCCTTTTTTAATACAACATTCCGCTATATATTGCGGTTATAGACTTTATAGAATTTCAAAGTCTTCGATAGCATTGTGCACTGGGCAGGAAAATCATCTTTAATTAATAGCCTAATAGATTACAAATATACAACTTAATAGCCAATATATATGCGAAGCAACAACATCAATCAAAGTGAACGAAGGAACCATGCCAATTTTTGTAAGAAGAGGTTTTAGCCAGGATGGCACAATATCCTCTAAACCATTTAACCAAGCCCTAGAAGATGTTTTTAAAAACTTAGATTGGGATGAAATAGGCATCAAAGTAAGCGTACAATACTTAAACCCCCTAAGATGCGCCTTAATAACAGACAAGAACGAAGGACTGAGGATAATGCTGGAAGAACTAGATACAGCAGCTATAAATAAAGGCTTGAGTATGAGCGACACTAAAACCAAAATCATAGCAAACACAGATAAAGATATCACGATCAAAATAAACCAAAAGGAAATATAACAAGTAGAGGAATATTGTATATACCTGGGACAAATTATTAAACTAAAAAAAGAAAACAGCTAAAATAATGAGACGAGTAAGATTAACCTGGGCAGCTTTTGGTAACTGGGTCAGGTTTGGGGTAATTGGGCCAGGCAAGGATCCAGTTACCCCAAACCCATGGTCCAGTAACCCTTTGTATAAAAAAAATCGTGGTAACGGGGCCACCCACGCCTGCATAAATACACAAATTCTGTATGGCGTAAAACACTTCTAATTAGTTTATTTTATACTTATTTCTTAAAAACTAGTAGATGCCGTGTCAGAAATACATACAGTATTAACACAAAACCCACTGAACAGCACAAGTGCAACACGAGGTTTGCAAAAACTATAGCAAAAAATGTTGTCATCCATTCACCATGAACACATATTACAAAATGCGGTTAAGAACATTGTTCTGACAAGTAAACGAGTCATTACAACATTGCTAGTTGTTTCGAAGCACGGTGGATAGAATAGACCGATGTTCGGATCTTATATATATATATATATATATATATATATATATATATGTCGAATATTCCACGTCACTGGTGGTCCAGCTGATTTTTGTAAACAAAAGTTAGATCTGAGATGAACAACGGAACAACTATATATTTTTTGAAAACTAAGGCCATTTTCCTACTGTTTTCTAGTACATTCTTATAGAATGTAATTTTCTTGACGTATTGTCGGTATTGTTTCTTAGCCCGCTTTATTTTTTATTACACAAACTTAAAGTACAAGTCAAACTGAATGTGATCGTATCGTATAAAAGGTGAACCGAGGACTATTGGGTAGTAAACAAAGAGGTAGGTCAGCGGATGATTTTTGAAGCTGAAACGAGCACATTATTTTCTTCGAATTTAAATTTTTGTGTAAAGAGAATTGAAGCGGGCTAAAAAAATAACGACTGGTATGTTTGAAAAATATTATTTTATAAGAATATATTAAAAAATAGTAGGAAAATTGCCTTAGTTTACAAAAAAATCAAAAAATATTAGTTGTTCATATCATATCTAACTTTTGTTTCTAAAAATCAGCTGGGCCACCAGTGACTTTAAAATTCGATATATATTTATAAGATCCGAACACCGGTTTATTCTACCCACCGTGGTTTCGAAGGGGATTTATAACCCACCACAAACACAAGAGACACATGGCCCAGCTACGTCGTGGACCCAGTTACCCCAGCTTACTTTACAGTTCTCTTGACATCGCTAGTGGGGTTTACAACCGAACGCTCGGTATGAGTAGATTTACGATCACGTCAGGCATTTAGAAAAATGCGCCCCGTAGGCAGTCAGCCGATGGCCGCTTCTACGCAGGGAAAATTCGTCACGACAGTTTTGTAGTTTTAAGAATGATTGAAACAAAGGAATTGACAATTTTTGGCGCATTTTTAACCGGTTTTGTTTAGCTTGACACGTATATTTTTTGAAAAAATCTTCTCAAAAAGTAAATTTTGCGATCAATTTACCAAGGGTGGGTAAACACCGATTTAAATCTATTAGAAAAATGACTCTACATTTTATACGTGCTAGTTCGTGTGCTTCTCAAAATCAAATCAAGGACCAAATCTTAAATATGTTCATTATTTTCGAAATTAATATGCACAATCAAAATTAGAATTACCACAATAATCGTTATTAAAGACTAGATTTTGTTTATGAAACTTTGGTCCGGTGCGAATATAACTCGGTAACAAGGAAATTTATTTTTTTGCAATAACACCCAGAAAGTGCTGAAATATGGGCCATTTCACAACTGTAAAAATATGTACGAGCCTAGATTTACCAACGCACTACGCGTGTTATTTGCTACATTTTCAATAAAATTAATGCGGTTTTTTTTTAATTAAATATTGTTTTTAACTATAACAGGTAGCACTAGTGCACCAGTGCAACAAAAAAGGGAAATCATTAGTAACAGCATAAAAAATTTTGGTAATAAAAGAAAATATATTGTAGCTAACTGGAAAATTAAATTAGATTCGATCCAAGTTAATAGGGTAATGGGGTGAACTTTTTTTAGTGTTAACGATTTTTCGCAGTTTTCAGCAAACCTAGACCTCCTAACAAAAAAGCTTAAATAGAAAAGTTATATTTAATAAAAAGCTCTACTTTTGTTTAAATCATTTTTACATAAACAAGAATTTTTTACGAAAAATAAATAAAACTGGTTTTTATGTAATTTTATTTATTCATATATTTATGTTTACATTTTGTATTGATTGACGTTCTTAATATAACCTCTCTAAATTCATCTTTGTTTATCAATTTTATGTTTATTCTTTACCTTCCTAGCCTGCGTAGCAATAGCTACAGAATATCTAGCTAGAGTGTTATTTGGCTGTATTTTGACCTATCTTAGCAATATCGTCGTGATGTCTGTGTATGTGTGTGTATTATTTCAGTCCGTAATACGATAGCTCCTAAACCGCTAAACCAATTTTCATAAAATGTTTAGGTAAAATAGTGCTCGACACTCTGACGAGCTGATTAGATTTTGTTCAAAATCCATTTATGCTAATATCATTTTTTTGACTATTAAAAGTTTTTGAAAATGCTAACTTCTTAACGGAGCATCGCCATCGCATCAATCAGCGGTTTTCTGAATTAGGTAGATTACATTTTGCTCAATAATTTGTGTTAGGTTTAACCAAAAAGAGCTTTAGTTCCTAAAGTATTTACAAAAAACTGTTTTCAAGGCTGTTTTTATGGCTTCACTTGAAGTGTGCTAATAGGCTAGCTAGGAAGGTATCAGATGACTTTTTTTTTTGTTTTTTTTTTGGTCGCAAGATTCGTGAGAGGCGTGTGACTTATCGGCCGCCCCCTCACACATGACCTTTTTTTTTTTTTTTTTGTGGTCGCAAGATTCCTGAGGCCGCCCCCTCACACATGATGACCTTTTTTTTTTTGGTCGCAAGATTTTTTATCAGTTTTTAGAGGCGCCCTTTTTAGCTGATATGAACCGAACCCCGCCCTTTCGGGCACGCTACGCCGCTGCTAAAACAATTACGCCGTTTTTCTAGACCACTATGGCGAAACTATTTGTTGAACGCCGAATCATATATAAACCACTTATAAAAACTAGTTTTTTAAATCAACTCTCATTGATTCTATATCATCACTAACGCAAACCAAAAATACGATTTTGTTTTTTTATATACTTTTTTCTTTTTTAACTAAAAAAAAAAACAATATACGAAGAAAGACACGAAATCAATAAAGGAAGTAACAGTAGTTTTTGTGAAGATTAATTTTTTTTCAAATTATAATTTGAATTTTTTTTTCCATTTCCGAGTAGCTTATTTATTTTGCAATTTTTTATCTTGAGGTGTATTGTCTGAGTTAAAAAGTTAAGCCTTAGTGTGTAAAAATATTTGTTTGTACAAATAGTCAATTTTATTCTTTTCAAATGCTGGAGTAAATTGGTACTTTGCGCCCGGATGTTGTAAAAATATTTTCACAACATGCCGAGCGTGGCGTTCATCTGACTCACTCACTTTGTATGTACCTCTAACGCCACCTTTTGATAATTTGTTTAAAAAAGGTAGTAAATTATTGTGAAATAGCAAATATGCTAATGAAAATTTGGATTTCAAATATTTTATTTCATCATGTTTAATTACTTATTTTCCGTTTGTACAAAGAATCTTGTTTAAACCACTTGCGCTATCGTGAAGCACAATTTTGCCCTCAGCCTCCTTCATGCCCAATATTATTACTCACCTACAAAAATAATAATTTTAATTCTGAACGGATCACGCTAGAGTAATAAAATTTTAGTTTTAGCCTGAAGAGTTCCGTTCGGCGCCGGAAGTTAAAAATATCACCACTTGAAAAAGATTACTCAATATAGCTGCAAATATTGCTTTGATTATGGAAAAAATAATGTCATACGTTATAAAAGAGTTGGATGGATACCCTGTATATAAAGCAAAAAAAAACAACTCTTTTTTACAAGCAGCAAAAGCCACTTTTAATAATACAAGGTGCCAGGCCGCGGTGATGAGAATTTATAACAAAGAATAGGAATCCTATAAGTAAATAACCTCGCTTTAAGAACCTATTAGATAGTTTTTGGCCCTGTAAATAACCGACGCCTAACGCAACTTGACACTGTTGACATTTGAACGTCAGATGTCGTTAGCGGCTTCCGTGGAACGCCGCAAACTCACGGACGGTTAACATAGGTATTTTGACGGAAGTAGAACGTGCGCGATTGTGTTTTAGCGAGCTTCTGTGAAATTCCGCGCCATTTGGTGGAGCTGGCTGAACAGGTCATAGCAGTGTTGAGCGCACGGTCCGGAGGGACCGTGTGTTGAGCGGAACCAGGGACAGATGGAAGAAGATTTAGCAATCTCTGACGAAGCCCATTTGTTTACGTAGGGGAGATAGGTAAGAGGAAATATTTTTTTGCTACTCTTACTGTTTGTCTTTTGTTATTTGAGAAATCTTAAAAAAAACCTTTGAAATTTTTCTTACAATATTAATAAAGTTTTAGCACTGTTGTTTTTTTAAATATATGTTTCACAAGCAGCCCATTTCAAATAATATTTTTTTTGTCTGAAGAAAGCACTTTATTTTTCAGTTTTAATACTTAAGTTTGTTGTCAAATGTAGGACTTTCTATATATTGTTTTAAATTTTGCTTATCATAAACAAGTATTATTATTACCCTTTCGTTTTGAATATCGTGGGACAATAAAAAACATCGTAATAGGGCAATTGCATATTGATTCGAGTACTACCTCCAAATTTGACAAAACTGACCTATGTAAAGCTTTGAAAATGGCACGTTCCAAAAATATTAAATGTCATCTAACTTAAATGGTCCACAGTACATCGGTCTATTTTTTAAGTAATTATCAAAAGGCTAAATTTTCGTACAAAGCTTTATTTGGCCAAGACGCCTAACTTTTCTCCCGCAAAAATATTTACGACTAAAACCGGTTACAAAAATGCTATTTCGAACTGTCAAATATTGCTAAAGTTATCGTTGTCGGCGAGGTTATCGGGTCAAAAACTATCTATTACTGATAAATAGAACGCTAGACTTACCTTCCACCAAGTCACTATTGCAGGAGGCCTAGATCCTCTACTTTTACAGGTAACATTGTAGCTTCTACCAGCGCTGAATTCAGGACTGTTTCCAATTAGAATGACCTCTAGTGGTCTCAGGTACATATCAATAGCCACGCGAACTTTTAGTGGCGGTTGAAAGCGACTGTTGCTAACTTCACAACGGTATGGCACAAGAAGATGCGACCTAAACGAAAAACTGAATTTGTTAAAATAATTGGTTATAATTTTTACTGAAAATAAATTTAGAATCTCGTTTAGTAATTAAAATGGTCTAACGCATTGTTAAAGTATTTACGTTACTAGACTAGAAAAATGGACTTCGCAAGTCGATGTGGAAAAGTTACGAGGCAAGAAGCAGGCCATGGGCAAGTTAACTAAAAAAATCCAGATTTTTTTTCGGGTTTGTTTTTCAAAGTTTCAAAAGGAACTTGTGCCCCTTTTCTTAAAAAAAACAAACAGAAAGTGCTAGTTTTTTGATGAGTTAAACCGACAACTTTATTAACATTTTATAGTTGTACGTATAATAAATGTATGGCCAGGCTAAATGATCTAAGTGCCAAAATATACAAATTTTAGATTTCCCACCCAAAACAATGTAGGTGTCAAGGCCAATACAGGTCTATTACTTTGTGCTATAAGATCTAAGTGTCATTTCCCCACCTTATGCTCTATATGGCATATTTAAAATGACATTATCCGTAAGTTCGCTTGCATAAATTGTACAGTTCTTTTTAGTTTCCTACAAAAATGCTTATTGGCACTTATATCACTTAGCATTTTCACTCTACAAATCTAAATGCATATTAATGGATGCTCTGTTTAAAAATCCTTCTACATTCTCCCACAAATCCTACATATAACGTCTGTTTCTGTATGAGCCTGCCAAAAACAGAATTTTTTACGACCACATATGAAAATGGTGGATTTCACACGATTTGTGTCCCCAGAAAATGTTAAGTCTCACCCGTGTGCAGAAATTTTTCCGCACATGTGCAGTTTTATTTAATTTGGGTCAAATTAGTGACCAATTTTTACAAAAATTAGTATAGTTCAACAGTGTTCGTAGGAACAATAGCGTACACAACTTGATAGATTTCTTAGACTCGCGTGTTGTTTTACTCGGCTACAGCCTCGTTCAAAACATTCACGCTTGTGTGAAATTTGTCACTTTTTTCTCTTGTTATGTAATATACCACTTTCGCACTCATATATTTGTTAAAATAAATTTTCCAATTGCTCTTAATAACAATAAATTAATGAATTTGCTTTAAGACCCTGATTTGTAAACTGATAAGATTAAATAAACTCGTTCTTGCAACTCTGGCAGTGCCTTAACTAAATCACAGCATTCGCAAAAATTTTAAAATTTCATACACATCGTATGAAAAAAAAAATATATTACAATTTTTTTTTATCGACTCTTACCCCTCTATAGATTTTTACTCAGATCCGCGCTTGATTTTAGCTTCAAAGGAATATTTATTATTGGAGGTATATTATAGTCATCGGGGGTCAAAGTAGCAGCCAAGCGCGGATTTGAGTCAAAATCTAGAATGAGAGTAAATGGTCGACAAAAAAAAATATTCATACAACATTCCCAAGCAGGAATTGGTTTATTCAAAAATTTAAAATTAACAGTATTAAAAGGGTATTAGAAAATATTTGACCAGAATGGAAATAGATAACCATATAGTTTTTAATAGAAGGCAAGTTGTTAGTGGGGTATTTAGGATATAAAAATTAATGTTTTTCAATGAAATAAAAACTAGTTATCTTGGAGTTATTTTCAAAAACTTTTCAGGTAAAAAAGTTACCAGTAGTAATAATCAGCTATTACTTACCGGGTAAGTTTTTCAATTTTGAGCACACTTTGCGATTTGGCACGATCGGCTAAGTAATGGGTTTCTTCCTCCTTCACTATAAGCTCTTCTTCCCTCCACCACGAAACCTATAATTTAAAATAATACTAGGGTTATTAATAATTATGGGTTTTTTGAGCAGCGCAGAAGCTGGTTTTAATTTTTCTTGAAAATTGTTTTGCCATAGCTTTATGAATAACTTTTTAATACTGTCGCAAGGATGGCAAACGCATAATGTTTGTAAATAATAGTTAGCTGTAGTTCTAAGGGTGTTTCCCTTAGGTAGGTAACTTGTTCTTCATTTTTGTATTTTTATTCATTTATAGGTAACATTTCCATTGACTAAATGATAAAATTCAGAATTTTTTGCTTAAATATACCTACATATATTTTAAGAAAAACTAAGATGTATTGTGTTCATATGGTAAATCAGGCATGAAGAACAGCAGGATTTTTGCTTACTTTTTTAACCTTCCATTAGGCAAGAGGATTCTACTCAAGCAGTTAGACGGGTGGATTACAAAGGTAATCCATTTATTTTATATCCTCCTATGTTTTATGTAAAAAAATACATATATTTAGGTCTAATATATATGTTTATTTATGTTATTTTATATGCATAGAATACATTTAAACATATATTTTACCTAACCTACCTGTGTTTTTTTTAAGGCGTTTATCAGTAAGTTCGTTTTAAATAGTGGCAAAGCCATAAATAAAAAATAAACAAAATTGTATTTTTATGGTTGAATTTAAACATATTTAAGATAAACTTTACATTAAACAAATTATACAAATTTATTATTAAAACTGCACTACGCAAAAAATGTTCCGTAATTAGTCCAGTGGTATTTGACACTCGATAACTTAGAACAACGCTTACTTCCCCTATTAATTCCATACTGGGGGGATGCCTGATCGTATGATCGACAGCTACTCAAGCGGGCGATCCCACCCACAAGCCAGGTTTTAATTAGTCACTGCTAAAAAAGCGTGGATTACGTATGTAATACACCGGCCTAATGAATGGTTAAGGTCAAGGTGAATCTATTTAATCATCATTCAAACCAGACAACAAAATGTTGCGGACGCAAGATCAACTTCTTTCTACACGTTGTTGACCGATGGGTTTCGACGTAGGCAGATACAGATATGTGTATATTCTACGTACACAGATACAGATATGTGTATATTCTACGTACACAGATACAGATATATATATATATATATATATATATATATATATATACATATTGTTGTGAGTGTTACGGAAGCCCAGTCAAACATTTTTAATTCTCAGTTCCAATTCTGTATATTTCTAAACCAGTGGTGTGCCGTCGACATGGCCAATCAGGCTTTAAAAGGGTTCCCAAACGGTCAATCATGCTGAAATTGATTGAACCCAGTTTTTATCAAAATACCAAAATAAAAACTGAGAGTAGTGAGAATGCTGGAATGAGCTTCCGTATACTTGTTACCTTTGTTGGCCGATTATATTTCGATATGTTGTTCAGTGGCGGCATATCCGGGCAACAGCTTGCTTCCGGAAAATGTTGCTTGATTTGGACATATACGGTGTCCAATTTTTTAATGGGAAACTCAGTTATTATAAAAGAGGACTGGGGATTTCGCATTACTGTCCTCAAATTTTGAAAAAAGAGAAAATATTAGAAAAGTTTTTTTCTAGCCCTTGTAGTTTTAAAGAGGGAAAATTTAAATATTTGGAATTCCAGAAATCTATTTTTAGGGCAGATATTTCAATTCTGTTAAAACTTCTATACCAAAAGTTGATGCTGTCAATAAAATGACGTTCTCAAATTTTAATCCGTAGCGTCGAGTCGAATTCGATATTTCAGAAAAAAATTTAAAAAAAGTACTGGCCTGGATTTTTTTTTTCACCTTTTTTTAATAATCCAGTGTAAAGCAAAAAATTTAAGAAAAAAAATCTAGTTCGGTATTTAGCTTATAAACTTTTTTTCTGTAATCTCGAATCCGAGTCGACGGACCAAAAATTGGACTACGTCATTTTATTGACAGGCTGATCAACTTTCTGTAAAAAAGTTTTGACAAAATTGAAATATCTGCACTAATAAAAAAGATATGACCGATTTTACGAATTCCGAATTTTTAGAATTTTCCGTCGTAGTTCCCAAACTACAAGGGCTAAAAAAAAAGGAAAAATTAAAAAATTCAGAATTCTAAAAATCGATCATATTTTTGCTATCAGTGCAAATATCTCTATTTTGTTAAAACTTCTTTACAGAAAGTTTATTTAAATTTGTGGTCCCTCGAGTCGGGTTCGAGATTTCAAAAAAAAAAAAATTAACAAGTTAAATACAGACCTACAAATTTTTTTTTTTTTGCTTCACATTCACACTAGCTATTCTTTTTTTTTAATCCAGTTCCATATTTAAAAAAAAATTGAAATCTTGGATTTGACTCGACGGATAAAAAATTTGACGTCATTTTATCAACAGAATCAACCTTCCGTAAAAAAATTAGTTTGAATTGAAATATCTGCCCTAATAATGAATTTCGGAGATTCCGAATTTTTGAATTTTTCCACGTAGTTTCAAATTTTGCCCCTCCCCTCCAATTCCAAAATTTATTCAGTTTTGACGCAAGTTTTGGTTTTCAAAACCTACTAAATTAAAACTGCTACTCCCAAAATGAATAGAAGTGAGGGTTTACAGTCCCTGGTAATCTAGGAAGAGAAATTTGTCAAAAATATATATTTCAAAAATAGTTGCAAAATCGAATCTTCTTTCATATGTGCACCGGTACAAACAAGCTTATTTGTGTGCATGTACTCGCGGGCGTAAATGTTTGTTAATTTTACTATGGTAATTTGCAAGAACTAGCACGTGCTCTATGCTTAAATTAGTATTACGCTGAAAAAATTGATGCTATACCTACAACAGCCTACAGTATTTTGCTAATAAAAGCATTTCGAAAATGAACAATGTGTTATAAGCTCAAACTAACAAAATTTTTAAAAAACAAAACAACGGGTTTTTTGTGTTATGAATTATTCAAAATTACCTTTTATGAACCCTAACCAAAATTTAAATGGACTTTTTTATTCACAACTGCATAGTTTACGTTTTTTAAATATTTTTAGCTGTATTTTTTTTAAATACACATTTGTACCATTTTAAAGCCTATTTTTTACCTTCCTAGCCCGCGCAGCAATGGCTAGAGAAGTGCTTCGACGAAAAATTTGCATGTGATGGGAACTATCACATCGTTCAAGACCCAGAATAGCTAACCAACCTAACAAGAAATACGGCAAAGATGGGGATCATTCGTATCCTTGTGATCGACTTTGAAGATAGTGAAAACCAAACAGTTTTAACAAGTTCCCAACGAAAGCCTCAAACCACCAGTATAATTCAATGTCGGTAGGGGTACTTTCCCTCGGAGTAGTTGTTTCTGTTGGTTTCACACAACTTATGCTCTACACGGAGCTATCGTCTACATTCACCTGAGGATGGCCCAAAAGGCCGAAACCGGTCGTGGATTGGCATGGATCACTTGTTCCTGATTGTCAGGACGTTCCAGACGTTGATCATTCTTATCCTTGTGATCGACGTTGGAGATAGTGAAAACCCAACAGTTCTAACAAGTTCCCAACGAAAGCCTCAAAAACCATCAGTATAATTCAATGCCTATAGGGGCATTTTCCCTCGGAGTAGTTGTTTCTGCTGGTTTCACACAAGGATTTAGTCAAATTACCAATAACTACAAAAGTCTCTCTCAAAGTACCTACCAAAAAATAAAATCATTACCACTCATCTTGAATATTTATATTTTATATTTAATTATGAGTGAATGACTAAAATCACAAAAGTAATGAGATACTTTTTAAGCTTATTTCGATATTTTTTTAAACATTTTACCTTGTTTTATATTTAACTAAAACATTTTACGCAAATTATAACAAAACAAAATATAAAAATACATCAAAGCTTTTTATCAGTGCACAAGTAAATTTAATATTTTAATTATTTATCTACAGCATTTATTTTATTTTATGTTTTATTGTTTTCGGTAGAAAATATCGAATGCCGTTTTAATTGGACGTAAATTGCAATAATTGAAAAACGACACAGCAAGAAAAAATTTAAAAAACAAACGAAAGTTGTTTGTGGACATTGGTACATATCTATCTTAGGTGATTATCCAGGAATATACTTTTTAAAAACTTTATCTTAAATGTTTATCTACTGAAGGTTGAATTGAAACACCAGACAATACAGCAGTTTCAACTTTTCCTAACTTGAACTATCTTTACATTACTAATTATGCTAAGGAGTACAAACCAAGTACATTTATATTAAGAGTCATGTTGGCAAAAAATATTTAAAAATCAGAAAATAAACCAAAACTTAATTTCACGGTTTTTAGCTATATAAAGGTTTGGAAGTAAACTTCTCTCTCTAATTTATTTGTTGTATTTATAGTTCCAGTAGATCGGAAAGCAAAAATGAATGGAAGGTTCTAAAATATTGACCAGTTCGTGAGGTTAATGCAACCAATTAATGAAAACTGTAGCCCCCCACAGCCCCTATAAGGGAGCTACGGCCCGGTCACTTAAATAAGGACCATACACTTCTAATAATGTGAATGTAATGAATTTTGACATATACGTTGGTGAGGTAAATGCAACCATTCGGTAAAAATAGCCCCCCACGCCTCCCCATAAGGGGCTATGGCACTGGTCACTCAAATAAGGACCACACACTTTTAATAATGTGATTGTAATAAAATTTGGCATACAAGTTCGCGAGGTATATGCAACCATTCAGTGAAAATTTTAGCTCCCCCCAGCTCTATATAAGGGAGCTATCGCCCGGTCACTTAAATAAGGAGTCTTTTGGATCCAATTCTTCACAAAATTTATTTGATATTTATTTAAAATGTATGGTAAAAATACCCCGACGCAATTTAAGGCTATCGCTCTTTATCAAGGGGAGTCAATAAATCTAAAAAAACTCATTGCGACTAAAAAATAGTGTAGACAAAATCAATAATTAAAAATTGTACATTAAAAAACTTGATAAATTTTTTATTTTTGATAAAGATAGAATAAACATATAATGTAAGGTACTTACAACAAAGAGTTCTTATTCAGGCGCGGATCTACGGGAGAAAAGAAAGGGGAAATTTCCTCCCCAAATCATATACACAGAATACACCGTCACTATGCAAAATAGTTTGATGCAATATTTAGTATAATATTCCCCCCCTCTTCCAAATAAAATTCCTCCTAGAATTCTAGAATTGGATAAGATTTTTGAGTGACCTTTATTTTTTATTTTAATTTTTAACCACAATTATTTTTGGTGTTAGATATGTTAAACACAGCTGATGTCGCAATGAAATACTGCTTACCCGAAATTAGGTTATAAAGCTATGCTAAGTAGGGACGAGGCGAGTTTTGATAAACAACAAGTGAAATTAGAGAAAGAAAAATAAGAAAAAAGTTTTTTGCTTCGGCCGGGGATCGAACCCGGGATCTCTTGCTATCTAGGCAAACATTCTACCACTGAACTACCGAAGCCATACATAAATTTTCGGAAAAACTCCTATCTATGCAGGCTGCGGTGTCTCAATACAAGAACGAGAGACTCTCAGGGTATTAACTCGACCAAGTTATCCAACTGATCTCTCTAAATTCTTGTTTCCCACAGTCAAAGGTATGATAACTCAAATTAGACGTAAAGAATCAACGTCTTTACGTCTTATTTGAGTTATCATACCTTTGACAGTGGGAAAGAATAATTTAGAGAGATTAGTTGGATGACTTGGTTCAGTTAATACCCTGAGAGTCTCTCGTTCTTGTATTGAGACACCGGAGCCTGCATAGATAGAAGTTTTTCCGAAAATTTATGTATGGCTTCGGTACTTCAGTGGTAGAATGTTTGCCTAGATAGAAAGAGATCCCGGGTTCGATTCCCGGCTGAAGCAAAAAACTTTTTTCTTATTTTTCTTTCTTTAATTTCACTTGTTGTTTATAGTTTTAGGTCCTTGCATTATTTGCAATTTGGTATTTGATAATGGGTAATGTGTTGAGTCTTGGGTTGAAGTAAGATTCTAAGGAGTATTTGTAGTAATGAAAGGAAGGACAAGGGGGGAGGACAGGGTGCCTGTTGAGGGTTTTGATGGGTTAGTTGTATTTAGATATGTAATTTAAAAATTTTATTATTTGAGAGGCTTCTCTTAGTTACATCGTTTTATGAAAGATTATGGAGATTGTTTGAGTAAAATTAACAAAAACATAATAAAAAATTGTCAAGAAGAACAAAAAGCATGGCATCTATCCTTTTTCCACGAAAATCATCTGGAAAGGTTTCTTTTACCATTATTTTCGCTAACAAACGCGCAATGTCTAATGTCGTAGGCAAAATTTCGTCTAATTTTAACAGCAAAGGGATTAATTCTTATTTTTAACCTAGAATCGACAATGCTGACATAAAAAAATACTCTGCCAATCTATGGGCACCTAAGCTCACACTGGGTACTATAGTTATAGTGTATCTACGTGAAAGCTAATATAACTAAACACTGAAGTATGTTTTATTGAACTCCAGACTCAATTACCTTTCGTTTGATACCACACAAGCCATGTTTTGACTTAAACTCTAATTTTTCAAATCTACCCCCACCCTTTACTCAATTACCTTTCGTTTGATATCACACACGCCATATTTCCACTTAAACACTAATTTTTGAAATTTATTTCCCCCCCTTTTTTTAAAATAAACTAAAATGTATTTTGTTTAACGCTAGACTCAAT
This sequence comes from Aspidapion aeneum, assembly GCA_963576565.1. Taxonomy (NCBI): domain Eukaryota; kingdom Metazoa; phylum Arthropoda; class Insecta; order Coleoptera; family Brentidae; genus Aspidapion; species Aspidapion aeneum. The sequence continues at coordinate 60,377,619 of OY755038.1, forward strand.
TACCTTTCGTTTGATATCACACACGCCATATTTTTTCATAAACTCTAATTTTTGAAATCTACCCCCACCCTTTTATTTGGCTTGTGTTCGGTGGATTTTGTTCATTTTTAAATGGGACCATCTCGACCCAAAACCCAGCCTGGGTACCAAATTTCATCAAAATCGGGCAAGCGGTTTTTGAATTATGCGCGTTGGTCGTTACAGACAGACATACAGACACAGACAGACAGACAGACATACAGACAGACAGACAGACAGACAGACGGCGCAACAAAAAAGTTTCAAAATCATCTGAAACGCAAAGATATATAAAAATTTTTGAAATCGGAGCAACTTTTTTTTCTCGAAAAAATTAGGATCACCATAGCTCACACTACTATAGTATAGTATATGTGTGAGCTAATATGTAGGTTATGTTCATCACAGATGTTCATGCTTGTGCTAGGGCCTTAAAGGGCAAATCAGAATCCCATTTTTGCAGCTGCGCATGCGCCACTGTCTCTTTTCTTCGACTGTTTCACTCTCTTTCCTTCATGCAAATGGGTATCATAGAAGTTTGGCGGCAAACTTGAATCGAAAAAAAATTATATTTTCGGCAACTCGATAACAATCAGTGTTATAATACAAAATTGACTAAGTATTCAAAAATAATTAGTGATAAACATTTTGGTAGTTTGTTTTAAGTATATTTTTGAGTTTTTGGTGAAAACATAAATTCAAAAACAACGCAAAACACAAAACAATCTTAAAAATATTTTACTATTAGTTCAAAGTTTAGTTGTCCTGTAGCTAAAATGGCCGCGGTGTTGTGACGTGATCTTAAGGTGATCTGCGAAAAACTAGCTAGAGAAACTATCCAACGTTAGCTAAACAGAATGTTAAGTTATATCAACACTTCCACACAGCACTTCTACTCCGTGACAGGGCTGTGTTTTAAGTTTTTTTTAACCATTCATAGGTTTTTTTTATTGGGAAAAAAGTTCAGACCTAGGCAACGCCGAAGTTTCTATATGGTTAAATAAAATGACAGGTTTCTCTATATGGTTAAAAATAATAACATTTAACCTGTAACATAACCAAAAATGGCCTTTAAGAAATTAATTCAGGTAAAAAATAAATAACTCTAACTTACTTAGAAACTAAAAAAGTTATTAACTTTCAAAAAGTTTTTAAAGTCAAGATTAAGATTGATTTACAAGCTATGTTGTCTTAAACGGCAATCGAGAAACTCATAGTAAGATACTAGGTCAGGCTTAGCACAAATTGTCTCCTCTATTTGCCTCTATAGCTAAAACGAATTTGAAGACTTACAAAGAGGGAAAAAGAAGTGTTTGATTTTTCTAAAAGGCTTTAACGCATTTAAAAATTAAAAATTTACGGTGCCTTTTTGGTGAAAAATGAAAAAATAAATAATGATTTTGCTTAGTAATTATTAATTATTATTTACTAATTTAATGTGCTAATTATTTACAAATATAGACATAAAAATCAAAGAAAACTAGTTAAAAAAATATACAACTGTTTCTCTACTCCTTGTAGTACAACTCTAAGTCGTTTAAGATAAAACTCAAATGTACATGAAAAGCATAGCCAGTCCTCTACACTTTGGCTACCCGAGTTTTAACTGGGTAGGTATTGTAGGTATTCCTTCCATTTACGATTTTTTAAAAACCGTAAATAATTGAAAAAAAAAATAAAATCTATTTGGTGGGTTTCGAAGGCGGAACCAAAATAAGGTGTTAACTCATTTTTACCTTCCTAGCCCGCACAGCAATGGCTAGATAAGGTATTGTTTTAGACGAAAAAAAGTTTTTTGAGAAAAAGAAAGCCGAAAATGTGTTATTTGGGTGTATTTTGACCTACCCTAGCAGTAGCGTCGTGATGTATATCTGTGTGTGTGTGTGTGTGTGTGTGTAACTCTGTCCGTAACACAATAGCTCCTAAACCGCCCAACCGATGTTCATGAAATTTTTAGGTAAAATTCTATCCGATAATGTAACGAGCTGATTAGATTTTGGTCAAAATTCATCAATGCTAATGTTTTAAAACTTTTTAACGGAGCGTCACTTCAATATGCGGTTTTCGCAATATTGTAACGAACATTTTTTTCAAAAATTTGTGTTATTACCAAAAACTTGGTAGCAGCTTTTGTTTCAGAGATATTTACAAAAAACTGTTTTTAAGATTCATATAGCCTGGAGTTTACTTGGAGTGTGCTAATGGGTTAGGAAGGTATCAGATCCGTCATGGATCCATTTATTTTTTGTTCAGGTTTTTCAAATTATTCTCTAACAATAAAAACTATTTTTGTATGAAATGTTGTTTATTTGGATGCTTTTGTTAAACCCAGAAATAAATTTTAGGCAAATGTCCTTTTAAAAAGTACCCGAAAAATTCGGGTACTTGTACTCTGTGCACTGTACTCTAAGTACTTTTTAGCAAATAAAGAACTCGGTACTTTGTACTTCTTCCTTAATTATGATATAGATCTGATCAGGGGCTGATCTGGGAATTTTATTTGAGGGGTGGAAATACCATAATACTTATTGCATAAACCCTGGTGGTAAAATATATTTTATTACTCTAAGCATAAACCTAATTTGCATAGTGACCAGGAGGTATATTCTGTCTGTCAAAACTAAGTATAGTATAAGATTTAAATGAACCTCCTTTTCGCCTCCCGTCGATCAGCGCCTGTACCCGGTACTAGAGTATATTTTCTCAATACCTGGCACAGCTCTGGTCTCAAGGCGCGTATTTACTTGAGCATGGATGCGAGTGAGGCATTCGTTTGACCTCGCAGAGAGGCATGCCACAAATGAATACGAGATTTAGCTGATCGCCGCACACCTTAACATTTCGTTTGATTAGTTACTCTTATCATAAACGAACCTCATACGAATATTTTAAGTAATTATTTTAGCATACGTTTTTAAAGGTAACTTTTTTAATACAGACATTTTGACTTACCTTAGCCAAAGGCTTTCCTCCCAAAGCCTGACAGGTAAGCGCGATGCTGGCGCCCTCTGCATACGAAGAAGTGACACCATTTTTTACTAGGCCGAAACTGTCGCTTATTTGAACACTTGTGGGAGGTACTAAAATAAATAAAAAAACAATTTTAGGAATTATTCCAGACAATAATAGAGTCATCGGTTTTGGAACTAATTGTTTTTCTATAAAAATACCACACCGTCACATTACCGTACTATCATCGTACCGAAAGCAAAATACAGGGTGATTCACTATATTTTGAACCCCCGGTCAGCGCCTTTAATATCAATGATTGAAAAATATAATAGTTTATATTAAACGGAACACCCTTCATATTATTTTATTCTCAAATCCGCTTTCTCTTTCTGATTTTGAGAATGTATAATATACCCACTGCGATAAACATTTGCTGAGATATAACGCATTATTTTCCATTAAGATCCTATACACCTCATATTTATTTTGTGTTACCCATAAACGTATTTTCTTTTTACCATAGGAGTACGACAAATTTAAATGCCCTATATCTTTAATTTTATTATAATATAAGCAATTTAATTTCGTCCGCCAACTTGGATTTTCAGACGGCGGACAAAAAAATATATTTAGTCAAAACTCTGATTAATTTTCTGTCAAGAACAGTTTGTCTCATTAAAATCGATGGTATAGTTCAAAAGTTAATAATGAAAAAAATAATCCGGCTTTTTTTGGCCCACCCGATATTTATTCAGTTTACGTTTAAGACAATGGTTATATTAGAAACTTGTTTCTTATGGGTTTTTAAGGCCGACAACTAAAAGGAAGGCAGATCCCTTGACTTTTGATAATAGAGACCTTTTGTACGCACTTCTTTAGCTAACTTTATCCTTAATAAAAGTGACAATAAATGACAGATGACCTTTTGCAAACCAATTTTTATTTGCATTATTTTTGTTATCCTTTATTTATGTTTCTAAAGCCTATTTTACTGACTAAGATTTTACTGCCCAACGAATTTTCGTATTTTTCGCTGTAAGGCCGCCTTATTTGTGATAGAAACAAAAAGTTACAAACTTAGTCTAAGCTATTACCACAGCTACAGTGACCTATCACTCAGCTACAACCAAGTTTTATCCCAAAATTC